>CM074546.1:7202233-8519733 GCA_037305995.1 Sclerodermus sp. 'alternatusi' | reverse complement strand
TAAAACTATGAATGCATCAAAACAAAGTAAACTCACGAGATTTTACGGAGTTGATTGAGACGCTACCTGTGTCTTAATTTGAGAAACAAATATTTCAACAGTTGACAAGGTGGTGAATGTCACTATTGCCACCTAGCGGAATGGCGTCAATAAGTCATCAACATATCTTATAGTCAGACGAGGGAAGTGTCAGGGAACTTGTCAAAGTTCGCATAATGTAAATATTTTCTCAAACTTTTAAAGTACAATGACATTGCAATACTTAAAATAATAATGCGCCTGCGATTTGTAAGGGCTCTATTAGTGCTTGCACTATTAGGAAATATAATTGTTTGGCACAAAATATGGAGATTATTTGCAGCACAAAATTCTTCACATTTGTTAACAAATATTGTCACATCTGATCCTCCACAAAAACTACATCGTCGCATAGCGCTTCTTGTTACAGTAGTTATTAGGCAATTTGAGACCTTTGAAAATGATGTTGCTGCAACTGTAGAATCCGTATTAAATTCTTTTCCTAATATTCCAATTTTAATAGTGTGTAATGAAATGCCATACCCTCCATTAGATATAAATTTTGCTAATGATAGTATGAGAAATGTAAAGCTGATCAATCTACAGCCTGAATTTAATAAATCATATGATGAAAGAAATCCTTTGTACTACATACGCACTAAGTATGTATTATTTCTTCCTGATGCTACTAGATTGTCAACTAAACAAACCATGCAAGTACGTAGTTAAGTTTATAACTAAATTCCAATGTTCTCATTAATATCAAGGTACATATTATCTGATGTTCTTAAAGGAAACTATTTCACAAGTGGCCAAATTAGGAATAGTAACAGTGCCAGTTGGTAAAATAACTTTGACTTGCCTTAATTTGGGCTTGAAGATAAAGGAATGGAGTTTACAATTTATACATATAATGGGAACAGAGTGTGATAGTGTATCTGGAAAACATGTAACAGTGCTTGAAACCAGAATTTTAAAGAAATTGTCAGATCCATTTTTATTGCCTTTCACAGATGCATTATACATACAAACAGCAGCAATTGGTATAAAAGTATGTAAAGTTAATACATCTTTCAACTGTTGAAAAATATATTTAATCTACAGATAACTCTAGTAACTACAATTAACTTCTTTTATTAGGTTCATATATTAAAAAACTATCAGTTTAATAAAGGCAAGCCTTTATTTCGAAGTCAACAAATGCAATGGAAAACTCATCAATTAAATCAAGATAGAGAACAAAAAATGTTTAAAACATTAGGAATTAAAAAAGTAATAAGAGCTTCTAGTTCAGTTGAATGGTATGGTTGTTCTAGGGAAACTACCAGATGTTTTGGGTCAGTTATAAATGGGGTACCATCATATCTTTATCAAAATCGATATACACCTCCTTGTTGCTTAGCAGGTCTGAGAAAAGTTGCTCATCATGTTTTTGATAAATTAGAAGAAGTTGGAATTCGATTTTGGTTAGAAGGTGGATCTTTGTTAGGTGCAATGCGAAATGGTGATATTTTGCCATGGGATCATGATGTACAAATAGGAATAAATAGAGATGATCTAGAAAGATCACAATGGTTAATTAAAGCCAAAAGTAAATCTATCATAGATAATCTTGGTTTTGTTTGGGAAAAAGCAACAGAAGGAGAATTTTTTAAAGTGCAATATTCCAAAACAAATCATTTACATGTTACTTTACTTCCATTTTATGCAAAAAACGGATCTATGACTAAAGATTCATGGTTTCTAAATAATTGTGACTTTCCAGAACAATTTTTGCATCCAATGTCTAGCATAGAATTTGCTGGTAGGCAAGTGCCCTGTCCAAATAACATAAGGGATTTTCTAGAATATAAATATTTTAAAGGAGTGATAGAAAATCCAGTACTCCCTGGAAAAATTTCTTTTGATTAGAATTTTATATTTAAAAATTTATTAAAATTTAATGCACCAATTATAATAATAATATTAATAATAATAGTAGTAATAATATTACAATATAGTTAGCACAATAAGAATATTTGTCTATTATTGCTTAATATGTAAAGTAAATATACATTTATAGACTGATAATCAGTCATGTCCAATCTATTTACAAAATGTTAAATTTTTATCTGGTAATGTTAATAGTTATAAAATTTTTCTTAAAACATGTATGAAATAGGAGGTTGTTCTTAGAAAATTTAGATAATTTACTGAATTACTTTTGATTCACTTTTTTATTCTGGAAACTAGTCAATATATTTAATAAGATAGATCTAATTCATTATGGAAAAAGTTGCATTTTAATATATGTGTTTATTTTATAGTAGACTTACAGTGCCAAACATTTATTAATAGTTTATAAGTTTTTATTCTTTTTTTACTTATTGATTGTAAGTAGAATTTATTATTATGAAATGTTTAAATAATAAGTTTTTAAGAAATTTCTTAAAATATTTTGGAATTTAAAAAAAACATTTTGTTCTCTTATTAATGTTTTTATATTTATTCCTTTTTTATTTTTTTATATACAAATATATTAGAAATAATTTTAAAATACTGTGATAGATAGTTGTTACTGTTTGTATGGTGCCAGATAACTTTTGTAAAATACTTATACTTTTATTAAGTATATTATTTATTTTCATAGTTACTTTTGATTTATAATACTCATATTATTATCATATTAACAGTATTTTATTAAAATATTAAAGCCTGTAGAAAATAATATAAAAGTGAAATAAAAATTATTTTATTTTATATCATTCTATAACTTACTTCACTATCCTAGCATGTACATAAACTAATATTAATACAAGTGTTTTAATGATTAATATTTTCATGATATAAATAAAATTTATGTGATAATCTAAAAGCTATATAATATTAGTATTTCATTTATGGTGTGTAGCCATAAATGTATAAGTTGTGTAACATTTTATTATCAAATATATTAATAAATCATTACTGAAAAGAAAATCATTTTGTTTAATTGAAAAACTCATCATAATGATTCATTGTTAAAGTAAAAATATTTGGTTTTTATTTATTAAAGAATTCTTAAATCTTTTGGAGGTATTAATACAGGTGGTTCTCGTATAAAACTTAATAGCTTTTCTAATTTAATAATTTCGAGTTCTCTCTGTGAAAGATGAAGTTGTTTCTTTGTTGGTTTTACTTGTATTCTAAGATTTGGTGATAATTTCAATGTATGTATTGTTCCTCTAAATATATAAATATTATAAATTAAAAATTATAAATTAATCTAACTAAATTACTTCTAAATAAATTATAAAAATTTACTTACTTATCATCACCTGCAATAATAAAAGGCAAAATTTCGTTAAAAGCTAATCGTGTTAATTTGTTTTTTCTTTTACTAACAATGGATTGATTGCATATTGGTTTATATTTATTAATGTTTAAGTCAAAAACTGTAACTTTTCCATCGTTTGAGACACAAGCTAATACAGTTGAACTATATGGAGCCCATTGAATATCTCCAATTGGAACACCAAGATCAAATATAAACAAAGGTTCACTGTGTAGTAATAAAAATTCATATATTACAATTTTTAAGAGACTTATTATATGTATAATAAAACTTACGGCCTATCATCTTCCCATATTTTTATTCTCCAATCACCTGAGCAGCTTGCAAATATATTTGAGTTATATTTATTAAATACTATACGATAGACAGGCATATTATGTGCTTCTTCATATGTCTTCATATATATACTATTATACGCTGTATTGCATTTATATATAATTCCTTCTTCTGTTCCTACTAGAAAAATATTTCTACTTTCTGGATAAAAAGCAAAACATGTTCCGCATCCTATAAAATAATCATATTTTAAATAAATAGTTCCAATAAAACTGCACAACATAGAATAACAATAAATATATATATTGCCTTTAAGTGTTATCATTGAACCATTTGGTCCAGGTATAGGTGGTTGATTTAAATATAATGTCATTACTGTAGTTAAGCCAAGTTCATTTTGATTTAATATCCAATAATTTATTTTACCATCAATACTGACACTATAAAATGCTAAATTTCCTTCTTCAGTATCTGGAGCCCATTGAACCTTATAAATTGTATAGATGTTGCAGTTTTTAAATATTCATTCACATATAGAAAAAAATATTATTTTAATATATTCTTATAAAAAAATAAACAAACCTCCCATACAGTCCCCCCATGTTTTTGTGTAACATCATTACTTTTGTACTGAGGTTTATTTGATGGAAGCATAATATTATATACTTCTACTGTTCCATCTGTTGTGCCTTAATATTAATTTTAAATTAAATGCTTTCATTTTCAATAAGTAAGAAAAATTCAATACAATTATTTTATAAAAAGTAAATTATCTACCTAAAATCAGAAGATGAGGATGTTCAGTACTAAAATCTATGCACATTGCTGGTGCTTCTGTGTAACATATCCATTCTGGATAAGATGGATTTTTTAAAGAAAAGAGACACACTGCGCCATTTGATACTAATGAATTAAAGCACACTGAAAAATAAATTTATATATAAAAATTATATATAAAAAAAGACATAACACATTTATACATACTAGTTCCAAAAGAAACAGCAAATAAATCATAATATCTTTTATTAAAACATAAATCTGTTACATCATGTTTTTTTATTTCTTCAAAACTAAATTTCCACAAAGGCAATAAAGATCCTTCTCCTTCTTTAAATTCATCACTTGGATCATTCCAATATCTATAATCTATATATGTAAAGAAATATATAATAAAAGTAAAATTACATTTTATATATATATATATATATATATATAAAAATATTTACCTTGTGATATTTCGTCAAATATATTTTGATTTACCATTCTTTCTAAAGTTTTGGCTGCTTGTAACATTCTCTGTGATATTTCTAATTCAGTAAGATTCATTTTTTTTATATTCTCTTTTTTCATTGATTGCATAAGTGATAATTTCTTTTCTTTTTCTTTATCTCTTTGTTGTAGAGCATAGTCTTCCTACAAGTTTTAATAATATTTAATATGAAAAAAAAAACAAATTATTTACAAAAAATAAAAATTTAAAATATAAATTTTTGAGACCTGATAATCATCAAAAATTGCCCATTGAAAAACATGAGCAATAAATGTATCTGTTGGAGGAGGTATGGTCTGTGTACTCATATCCTACATAATGAAAGAATATATTTTATATAGAAATTATATATGAAAGCATATATATATACATTTTAATTTTGTTTACTCACTCTAACAGGATTTGTATAAGTTAAAGCTGCTCTTTCACAAAAGTTAAATTGATTAGGTAATTTTTTAGACTTTGATTTTTTAATATCTTCTTCATCAGGTTCTAGTTCTCCTTCTTGTTCAATGCTGTTTTCTCCCTCATATTCCACTTTTGATATTATTTCAAATAATAAAAAAAGTTTTTATATTAGTATAATATAATAATTATATATTATAACTTTAGTTTACCTTCTATTTCATTTTCTAATGTTTCTTGTGTTTTCTTAAGATTATCTATTTCTTCTATATCATTTGGATTTTCGCCTATTAATTTTTATGATAAATTTTTAAATGTGTTTCTTAATTTATTTAGCATGATAAAAATATTTAAAGATATATTATAATACCGATCAAACCAGGAGTAAAAGCTGTTGTAGTTTCTTCAATATCTTTTTGCAAAAGTGTACCAGAAACATTAAAAATTGTTACCATGTTAGATGGAATAGGTAATTTTATAAATTCCTTTAGCTTCCAAGACCATTGTACTAATGCATCTGGTACTCTAGTATTATATGGTTTTAATACTCTAGCAAATTCTTCTTGTAATTCCTTCAAAATCAAATAAAAAGGAATGAAATGTATAAACATACTTAATAAAAATAATGTAAGAACTCTTATTTGAAAAAACTAGTGATTGAGTTAATAATAGTTTACTTATACTAAAATATAAAGTATTTAAATTATGTATACTATATCTGATAATTGTAGTTGATCATCTGGCTTAAGTAAAATTTTTGTACGCATCCAGTCAGTTTCACTCAAGCCCAAATCATAACGTGATAAGTGACTTTTTGAAGTGAAATACTATGTACATCCAAAATAAAATATTAATTATTACTCTTGCATATTAAAAAAGAAGAATGAAAATACTAATATTCTTTTACCTCTGATACTTTAGAAGCTTGTTTTTTAGGTATTATTGGAGCCATAATAGATTTGTAATCAAAATTATATATGGAAAGATATTAAAAATTTTTTAAACTGAGTTTTTCAAGTATGTTTCTAGGGAAAATCTGCTTATATAATTTAAAAGATTAGAATTATACAATATGTCAATATGTATTATAATACTATATACTTTAAGTTATATTACTAACTATTAACGGTAGTTAAATGTTTCTTATTATTTGTAAAAACTATGATCAATTAAATAGTTCTACAAAATTGGATTATATATAACTATATAATTATCGATAAAGATGTCATTCATAAACTCCTTTTTTGTCTTTCAATAAAAATTAAATTTTTAAAATACATATAAAATATTATGTGAGAATTAATATAGTAATTCTTACATGAATTTGTTTAATGATTGATACTTCATTGATATTTGATATTGTCATGGTTACTAAATGTATTTCATCTATATACAAGAAAGTAAGGAAATGGTTGATCGTCATTATAAGAAGTGTTTTTAGTTTTAGTAGTAATGTTTATTGTTCGATAAGTAATACTTAATTTAAATTTTATATTTTATATTGTAATTAGGTAAACTTAAATAATAAAAATCATTTGATATATATATAATCATTTATTTATTTTAATGCCTTTAAAAATGTACAAATATGTGAATTATAAATTTAAATCTAAAATTTTTCAAAACTTTCTTCAATATGTATAAATAGAAACAAAGTATATACAGAAAATAAGAAAATGTTGGTGGTTATTCAGCACCATATTACTGAGACTGAAAAATCAATAAAGGTGTGTGTATGGGGTAGTGTTAGTATTTCTGTAAACTGGGCAAAATACTGAATAAATGATTAGATCTTGTATTCATTAAATTTGTAATAAAACAACATATTATTTTCTTAAATCTATATTAGATTAAGTTATTTAATATTATACTAATTTTAATATATAAGTATATAAATGGAAATGGAGGATAGTGGAATTGACAGTGATTTTAAATTTATTAATCATACAGATGATGAAAGATTATTTGTGGTAATTATATAATACAAAATTTGTATTTTTTCTTCTGTAGTTCATATTTATATGTTCATATTGGTTTTTTAGTATAAAATTATAATAGATTTAAAATTATTTTAGGGTAGCGACAGCAGTTGTTCTAATAATGATGTACAATTACAACAAAATTCTATTAAACAGTTTAAAAAGAAATTAGGTATTTATACTTATAGCTACTATACACATATATGTATATACAAATGATTGAGGTAATATTAAAATGATATTTAAGAATTTTGTAACAATTAAATATTTGTATGATAGAGACGCATATTGAACAAGCTAAATATGTTCAGTATAACAAAAAATATACGAAGTTATCAAAATATGATAAAGAATGCACAAGTACAAACGATACTATAGGTATAATTTCTATTCAAAGATTGCCAATTCCTCATAAAACAAAAGAACATGTTCCTCTTGTAGAATATTGGCATAGCGAAAATGAAAGGTAAGATATATTTTTGTTTTAATGAATTTGATACAAAATATATAATATTAACATTTTTCTCTATCTTAATATATTTTATATGGTGGCTTCTTTATATTACTTGTTTCTAAAAATGATAGTATAATGCTTTTTATAGCGAGGATGAAACAACACTTTTTCCTACATTAAAACCTAAAGATTTTGTTAAATATAAACAAGATCTTATAGATACATTTAGCATTGAAGAGTTAAGTGAAGAAAGTGAAGATTCTTTACATTTAGGATCCCCACAATCTGCGTATCCCTTTAAACAAACATATAAGTCCAGTAATTGTTTCAGTTGTCAGTGTCATATATTATAACATTATATCAACCGAAATAAATTTCAATTAAATAAAATTTATAAATACATAGAATTAATATTACTTTACAATACGTAACATTATAATGTTACATTGAAAGTTACCTTCAATTACAAAATTATTTAATTATTATCATTAATAATATAACTGGTATTACCAGTTCATATTTTTTAATAACCGAGTTTCGCGCTCTATAAATGATTCAACAAAAAATAATCACAACCCAGTGTTTTTTAATATTATTTATTTATAGTGCACATATATTTAAAGCTTGTTATTAACTGTACATGAATAAAAAACAATAATAACAATGAATATTGTAATAATAAAAAAATAAAGTAAAATAATCTCTATGAGATTAGAATAAATCGAGCAATACAAGGATCATTTTTTAGCCCTTTAAAGGGCTCCGTGGGTTTAAATGACCCATTAAAATAAACCCTTGAAAAGTAGAATTTAATACCCCTACTATTCCTATTATTATTAACAATATTAATATTCTTCCACAACCCTAAATAGTTAACAACGTTCATGAATTGTTTTAGCTTGACAATAAACGTTTCTGTGATTTTATAAGCATTTAAGGTATGCTGGATCAATGTAGCCCAGTGTGTTTTTAACGTTATAAAAATAAGGTGTGCCCTTTAATTTTTTAAGGCAGAGGATTTAAAAAAATAAAATAGACCCATGTTGCAATACTTTTTTATTTATTACAATATTTCGAAGTGGAATAAAAACGTCCCACCATGCATTACCATGCATCAAAAAGGTGGAACATTTTTAATCCCACCGTGCATGAAAGAGTTAAGGATTGATGCAAAGAATATAATATGAATCCAATAGAACTGTTGCTTCTGATTTTAATAATGGTACATTGAACTTATCAATCAATGACTTTACTTATATACGAAACATTTGGGAATACCCTGGGCGGATAGAATAAAGTTTGGAGAACGCGTGAAAGGTTGCGCTCTAGAAAGTTCGGTGATTGGATGGTAGACGTCGCCATCGTCGTATGGCGGCTGCTTGAAACACCTGACTGTACTTGAAGCAGTATAGCATGAACTCGTGCGGCAGGCGCACACTTCTTTTTAAACAGATATCACGGGCACGTAAGAAAGATAGGAAAAGTGCGTGTTCCTTTTTGCTCGGCATGCTGTCAGAGGCATTTTCATTCAACGTGCCAAAAATGTGATCGTTCGCTTAAACAGAACTGCCAACTTGGAATCTGTCAGGAATCGCGCGCCATACACAGTAGGGATTCCCCGATTCCCCGTTTCTCCGTTTTCCCGCCATTTTTCCAGTAGTCCAGTGCCTTTTCCAGGTAGTCTCGATTTTTCTTTTAGCGGGATTTTAGTCGGTGACAGTTCGTGACGGGGGAATTTCACTTCCATCATTCACGAGTTTGGATTTTCACCTGTTTGCGTCTCTCCCGCGCATACTGGACTGGATAAACACTGATGGATTACAGATGACGTGATCAATCGATGAGTCGAGGGATGTTCGTGGATGATGCGAGCCGACTTCCGCAGATTATCCGCAAAATTTAAAAGTCCCGCGTCTCGCGAGCCCTCGATTCGATCGCGTAGATCTTGAGATAAGGCGCCCGAATGAACTTGCTAGATCGAAAAAATGTGATCGCACAGCATGTCGTTTGTCGCATGACGAGAATTCGTTAGTTGAATGCACGAGTGCAGTTGATTGTCAAAATGACCGTTCATCGGCCAGTGGTGGTTGCATTGTTGTTGATACTGGTGAACTCCGTGATCCTGCTGATCCATGCTGAGGATACGGCGCCATTGCAGCTGGAGGATTTGCGCGCTTCTATGGCACTTGACTCTAGGCACTACGACGATAAAGGTATGCTATTGTTTAATGACACTTTTGTCATCTGATCAATGATGTTAAAGTAACACTTTAATTCATCACCGTCAAAACAGGTTGAATTTTATAACACTAGAGTGGTAAGTAATGGATAGGTATGGCTTAAATTGACTTTCTCTCGCTTCGCTTGCCCATGAAAAGAAGAGTCGCTCGCGAAACTCTAATATGTGATATGTTGTTTTTCTTTTGATGTTCATAGGAATGAAGTATGACCATTCTCTTGAGATTAACGATAAAACAAAGAACAGAAATCTTCAAGTATACCTCGAGCAAGCTCCGGACTCCAAGCTTTTGCACGTGGGTGGATTTATGCAAATGTAAACGGGCCATTGTTTTTGCACACCCGCCCAAATTTACATCGAATCGTTTCTTGGTATATGTTTAACGAAATTATCGAAATGGCGCTATTTGCACACATTGCACAATTTGTCCGTGTTTAAAAAACCTCTTGGGTCCTATCCGTTACCTACCAAGAGCATTCGCCTCACGGTGTTTGTATTCTTTAATTGTATTCGTCGACTCAGGGTATATGTTTTATATTCCGTTTGCGCGAAAGCGTGCCCAAGGCCATAGAAAATTAGTTGCTATTTGAGATAACAGCTAAAATTCTGTAGCTTGCCATGTAATTTTGAGAAATTAGCACCATCTTGTTGTAACTTCGTCTCGCTGTCTTTTCTATGAGTATTTTCCACGAAACTTTGTCAACTTTAGATAAATTTCGACGGATTTTCGAATAGGAGGATTCGCATAGAGTGTGTACCAAAGAAGAAGGTATTCACGTGACAATTGCAGTCTCTTGGGAATATTACAACGACCGGTGAATGTCTGAACTTTGTTACTCGTCTCTAGCTTTCCGCCAGAAACGACCTTTGGTCTGATGCTTCTGTGAAAGTATACCTTTGAAGGAGGCCTTGCGTCTATTTGAAGTTGCTTCTATACGTTGAATACATTCTATACATTTTCTTCTTGCTTATCGCGAAGAATAACTTATCGCAATATCTTTTTCATTCATTATATACCACACCGCATTGGTGCATCTCAGTTCCGTGGCTGATTCTACTCAACTTGTATATATTGTGTATTGTATATATTATATTGAATATATTTTTATAAAGGAAATGTCTATATATTTTTTGTATTTTGTATTTTGAAAACAAAACTCCAAATGAGAAAGTGGCAGAGAGATTTTTCATCACTCGACATAAACTCAAAAACTGTTCATCGCTGAACTGCATCCGAGTATAATCGAATCCTTAATTCGCATTCGCTTAGAAAGGCGGAAATGCAGGTATAAGGATATTTGACGAAGACGCGACTTGGAGTCTTCGATTGATATTTATAAATAACATGATAAGTGTACTTTCCATTAGAGCGAATGGTTTAAGCTTCGTAAGAAGACGCGATATAATATGAATGTATAATAAAAATTGGATATTAATAGTGTGTGGCTGCATCTAAAGAAGGAAACATGAGCAGTGCTCGGCAAACCTTTATTTAACGATACGATATTTACGGTCTCCTAATGTTATTTATGATTCACAGTATAATCGTTAATGCATCACGCGAACCTAATTTACCGTGGGTTCTCGACCATATTATGCCTCGGTTCGGTATTCATGAAATTTAACGAGTATACCGTAATTGTTTCTCTTCGTGATCAGTGAAGATCACAGAATAAATCATAACTTCATAACTCCCGAACTTTATCCCCCTGTGAGAATTAAATTATTATTTACCTTCGAACTGCAATTATCAATACGAAGGTATTTTTCATTCTCGTTTCTTTATATCGAAACTTAAAAAAACAGCTAGATCACACATTTTTGCAGCCCACCCTAAACGCACATGAAAAGATTGTAGCGTACGCCAAAAGATTACAGTTTGCAGTTTGTGCATAGCTTGCATATTACCGTACACATGTATTGTGAGATAATTGCTAAAGATTTAATTAAGATTAATCTGTAAGCCCGGTACACTCTCTGAACGATTACGTTTGCACGATGATAAACTTCGAATGGAGAATTTAGTATATTGACCTTTGCAGCCACCTCTCACTCACCATCATTTTTCTCAATTAAAATTTAGCAGACAATAAACATAGACGATCGTTAAAGCATCTGCGCGAGAGATTGGATAAATACAGATCTAGGAGTAGCCTCAGCCAAGTCCCTTTTAATAGGATGCGTTCTAACGCGGATATTCCACATAACTCTGCAACCTTTTTATATCGTACCAAAGTGCTCCTCATTCTAGTTCCAAGGAACAGCAAAAATGGCACCGTCTCTTACATATTATCAACTGCATTTTTTAAAGGTTCGACAGTTTAGAAAGTAATAATTGTTAGTCGCACACTATCATTATCTGCTCTTGGCTTACGCAGCTCGTAGTTTAAGAGCCCATTCGAGTCGAATGATTGGCAAATCAGAATGCACTGTCCGGCTTATCCGTGCGAGCCAAGTTCCCCTGGAATTGGGCGAGAAAAATCGACGTTGGAACAACGTCAAACGTAATTCTCTTATCAACGCGTTATAAATTGATGAGGAAAACGTTTGTTTTCGGCGAACGCGAGAAGCCATCGACACCGCTCCGTGAATGTGCTTTTAGCTGCTCTTTGCGGGATTATCTCGGATGTCCATGCGCGTTCTCAGGACTCTGTGCACGGTCACTCGTTCCCCGTGTCATTATCCGTCATTACAAGCAAAGAACGCCCAGACACAGTCTCCGTAGGGCTCGGCACAGGTCTCTCTTGATCCCGCGAGCTACCGCGAATTCGCACGCAACCAATACGCTGCGCATTGTCCATTCTTCGGCTGCGCACACTCGAAGGCGTTTGCCCCGAGCGATTTGCTTGTAAAACATTTTCTCCTTATCCGCGAGATATTTTCCAAGAACGCAAGGTCCAAGAGAGGCATTCATTTTAGTTTGCGCTCCCTTATGAAAGTCTAGGAGCGCTCCACCTTCCATGAAATACGCGAAACCATTTTTAAACTCGGTAGCCTCCCCCTTCCCGGGGAGCTAAAATGCACCTGAGAAACGGCCATTTTGTCGCTGAAAAGCAGCAGCCGTCGTGCAACCCTCGTCCTTCGACCTCTGAATCGCTTCCATCGAGAGATTTATTCCCTCGCATTGGCGGCGAATTATGTAGAAAATCATGCGATACGCCATTGAACGTAACTTTTCCTTTCGTTTGGCAATTTCCTCGAGTGCCGTAACGTTATTGCTTCGAGGCGAGTGCTACATATTCCCGAGCAGTTTAATAAACGATAGTCCTAATGAATGGAAGCCTCGAATTCCACTTGGCTTTGGCTTACGCCAATGAACTAATGGCTTTTTAATCATGTTACACGTGTATTCATGCAAGCGCGGAGATATATTTCGCTAGTTTCACGACACCTTAGGCCTTCCGAAGGCGTAATACATACACTTACGTCTATTACGTGAGTTAGATCGTGGTATTCTTTTTTCGTGGTTCGCGTGGAGAAACTGGTTCCACGATTTCTTACCGCAGCGGCGAATTCTCTCGACTAACGCAGCACGCATTACCTCCTAGCGCCTTTTTCTTTTCGCAATTTCTGCCTTTTCGCCCTGCGTACCATTCCTTTAGGTACCCGCTGCTTTATCGGAATATACCGATAATGACCATGGCTACCATCTTGGCTTGCTCGCCGTAGGAACAAAAAGACCATCCTTCGAGGTGCTTTATTTTCACGCCAGCTGCTCCGGATGCTACGCTTTTGCTTCTTTTGCAGTGATTAATCGCGGAGGATTCGCCAAATGTTATCTCGATATTACGAGTCGAACAGGTAGAGTGAAAATTAAATTAAGATTCGGATCGATTAAAGTGGAGCGGCGATCGATACCGCGGGACACGATCGAAGGACCGTGTCTAATTTTCAGGTGTAAACCTTCGGATGGCGACGATGCTCTAAGAATATTTTAAGGGATGGTACTTTAACCACAAGTGGCAAAGTCTCCTTTGGTAGTAGACCGCAATCCGAGCAAGAATCGAGTGGCACTGATAGCGGAATCTTCAAGTGCAAAGGCGATGTTGCAAAAACTTGCTGGCACGAGCCGCAATCCTATCTAATCGAATTCGAGTTTCGCACTGGTCGAATGAAGACCGATCGAGAAATTGAAACCACATTTTAGCTCGCAGCAGGCCAATGCCTCATTCTCTCGTAATCGGTAGTAGTATCGACTGGTAATTTCCGGTCAATGATTGCCAGTGGTGTGACCGCTTATAATCGAAGCGAGTTTTCAACGAGTTCTCCGTGGGCTATCTGAAAAATTCAAGCGACATGTTTTTCGGAATGCGAGTTGAAGTCGTGATCGAAACTTGTCTTTTCTAAACTCGTAGATCTTTTCTTCCGCCAAGACGAGCACGTCTCGCTTTTATTGCTTTCTTCTTGTCGAAAACTGGTTCAGTTTTCCTGCTGGATGAGTGCTCCCGAAAGCTTTTCACGAATTCGAATCACTCGACGATACGTTCTAGGAATAAAATGAGGATGGACCGTTTGAATCGCGTTACCCAGGAACAAAGTATCAGCCGCCCGCATCAATTCCCAAAGAGCTTGCGGAACGTAAATTATCGGGAGCTTTGGTCTCTCCTGGAGTATCGTCGAAGTTGCTCGCGATACCTAGAATTCTTTTCGGCGTTGCCTCACTCGAGGTAGGTCGGGACAATATTGAACACGGCTTGGAAAAGAAGTGACCGTCAGCACCGTGAGGTAAGGTCGGTAAAAAGCTGAAACCCGTCTCAATCGATCTCGGAACCGCAGCCCATTACGCGAATTCTTTAATATCGCGATTAACCGCGAACTTGAGGATTCCCCAAGGACACCGTGAACCAAAAGTTTCAGCGGAGAATCGTCGCAAGAACGGGGAACGGCATCGTCCAGTAATACCGAAGAGGATCCTGATATCCACTAGGGCGGTTCGCGGATGTGAGCGTTTAGGAGTCCAGAATTGCCTAGCATGGTTTCTAGGACACCTTGTATAGTTGGAGGCGATGCTCGAGCTCGTGTACGTTCACCGGTGAACGCACACGGACCTTCGGTGCTCATAGGTGTGCGGAACCCACACATTAGTACGCATAGGTGAGTGCGGATGAGCGTGATGAGCATAGGTGAGCGCAACTCCGACAATTAGAAAGTCCTATCCGTTTTCTTGCATCCTCGGAAGAAGGGGCGGCATTGCCCGTTTACTCATGACTATTCGCCAACTGAAATCTCGCCGCTTTTTACAGCTTTACTATCGTTGCGTGTCAACGCGGAAGCGAACGTACGCGAATCTAGAAATGACGCGCGCCAAACCCAATTGCGACAGCTACCAGCTGCCGATATTGCACCGCACGCTGGTTTCTTCGCGATGCGTATCACCATGGGCGAGCATTTCTGCTTTACTGCTCGCTTGATCCTTTTCGCGGAAAGGGCATAAATCAAATCGTGCTAAGTGAAAGCAATGTCCGTTTTCGTAATTATTCCAACATTGCCATAACTGGATAGGAGCCTTGCGGTTGGATGAGTTTCCAGACGTTTTATCGCCTCTTTTCCTTGATTTAATGTACGGCTTCATTCCGATTTAGGCTCCCCGTGGTTTTAACGAATTTTCAGCGAGCTCCTTGCGCAAGGAGCGGGATGGCCGATTCCGGAACGTCCAGGATCACGGGGTCCCTTTTGGTATCTTGCACCATCGCGCGTCATGCGTCTCGATCTCCTTTCCCAACTGTCCCCTACGACCCTATCGAAGCAGTTCGTTTCATCACTCGGCCCGCGCGTTAAACGCTAAACCTTAACCACTATTATTTCACGCGAGTTCACTGGCTGTGCCATGCGTTTTTTCAGCGTCAACCATTGCCGGGCGGCACGTACTGTTTACGAGCAACGCTGGAACGGACTTAAAGTGAGCACCAAATGGCCATTTACGCAACGCGAAAATACTCTTGTAGCATCTTATTATCATTCTCAGCCGCAAAGACATTTAGGCGTGTTTATAGGCCCATGTTCCTCATGCACCGAGCATGAATATCCGTACGTTTCTGCAAGCGCGTCTTGTTGGATCCAGGCCCCAACATCGTTCCTGAGCGCAACTGCCCCCCGTTCGAGGTCTAATATTCCGAACATCGAATGGAACTTATCGGTAGCGAGTACCTTTTTATTCACTGCTACCAATCGGTATTTGGGAGATCCCTGTTTTGGGATTCGCTCAAGGGGGACAGGGTCCGGATGAAGAATGAAAAAACACAGAGACTTTATCTAGGTTAACGATCATCGTAACAGTAATTTCTGTAATCATAAACGAGCTAAATTATGCAAGCTGCTTATCTCAAGGTGCATCATTTTAGTTTGTGCTCACGAGTCACGTTTACTCGCGCTGCAGGTTGCTATGATATAGCGACGCGTGCTCTTGGACCTCGAACAATTTCTAGAAGCGTAACGAATTGTCCTATTTTTCCATATCACCTCGTAGCTACCGTGTTCCAGTGAACCAACTTTAGTACCACTTAATTTTTAACTGGAACCTGGCCACGGATGTGCAAGTTTTTCTCTCTCGCTATCTCTTTTTCCCTTTTTCTTTTTAACGAGATTCTCTGTTATCTCTCGCTTCGAAACTATGCAGCGAAGCATTGACGAAAATCAATTAGAAACCGGAAATATCGTAGGTAATTCGTACAGTTATTTCACCTTATTGAAATCTACTCGTACGAGTATACTCAACACACACACGCACACACGCGCGTACGTATATCTATACGATCAGGACGGCAACGCGATACATTGAAAGAATTCAATACAAACTCGTTAGACATACGCTCTTACGCACACTTGCACGTAATCCAGTTGGTGTTAAAGCTATCGAGTATTCATAGGTGCTACGCGTTTCGCAGGATCGACGACCTGTAGGAGAAACCGATAAAGTTTTTACAATCGCTTGTATACGTTGGATGTACGAGCACGATTCCCGTTGGTTTGATTCATGGATAATAAACGAGGAATTTAATGTTGCTCCAGCTAATAACACTAGACTCTAGCTGCAAGTCGTTCATACCGGATCACGTCACGCTTAGAACGTCGCGAATTCCCTGTAGGTTTCCAGTCGATGACCTTTACGAATGGCAATAATCACCGCTGTAATTCGCATTAATAATCGATTGGCGTTCCCACGATCGCCTATCGAACCTGGTGAACCGCTAAAAAAAGGACACTCGACACTCGACGTTTCAGCATCGGTACCGACTACTACTGGTGTTCGGCAGGATCGTCTTAATTAATTCACGCCGGCACGGGAAGACTATTCATTTATCAATGAGTGTCCGTGGAACGTGCAGTCAGTACACGAAGGGATTCCAGGTCTTCTTTGCGTGTGCCAAGACTATACGAGTTAGTCTCGGGAAGAGAGAAGGTCATGCGGAGGGAAAAGGAGAGTGGAGAGTCGAGCGAGGAGAGAAATAAAGCTAAAATGAGAAATAGGGAAGGAGTCGAAGGTAAAAGGAGAATGTAGGAGGGGGAAAGAGAGAGAGAGAGAGAGACGAATGTTTCAAGCTGCCTCGATCAGTCCCTCGGGGAGGATGCGCGGGAGTGCGTAGGTGGCTGGTGCATAATTACGTAAGGGTCTATTAAACGAAATGTTAATGGAAATCTAATGGAGGAAATGACCTCGCACCGGCATCCACGTGGTCGATTCTCTCCTACAGCGTGGGTTATCTCTTATTGCGAAATTGAATGCCACGGGAACTGGCCGCCGGTCCAGATGTCCGATACAGCTTGCAGAACGTTCTTTAGCCTCGCTTCTGGTTACCCGTACCCGTTACTCGCTCCTTTCTTTATCTTGCCGTTTGTCGGGATGCTAAACTCGATCCCACCGGAGATACATTGGAAAAATCTTGCAAACCTTTCAGCGGAACCAGTCTAGTCGTTATCTATTCGCTCCTAAAACTCTATTACTCCGAAGGGAGCGCGAGGAAATCCAAGTCCTGAGTTTGGGATAAGGGATAAGGGTGCTTCGCACTGACGGAGAAGCGCTGCAGAATCCCGATCCGAGATCCTTTCATCGCAGATTACGCAACTGGAATTCCTCCCCGGATAATAACCCAATAGATGGAGAAGCATCTAAAATTGCATTGCGTTGTTCGTGGGCGTTGGTAGCTGTTACTTCGCACTGGGCTTGCGCATGCACTTTACTGCCACGTGCTTCCTCTTTCTCCGGCGCAATTACGAGTGAAACCAACTCGCTTGAAAATAAATCTTTCGAAAACCTTAGAACCGATGCGTAATGACGCTAATAACGGAGGGAGCCGTCCGCAGTGCGTGGACATTTCGACAATGCGAAAGTATCGTCGAGGAAGAGGCTCGACGTTGGCCAAGTAACAACGCGCTGCCACTTCGAACCTCGCAAAATTCCACGTCCGCTTTCGATCAGATGCCTAAATACCACGTGGATCCTGTCGAGAACATCCTGTTTTCCCAAGCGGTATCGCGATTGAGCGATTAAAACCAGGAAAATCGTAATAAACTGCCAGGATAAATGGAGCCACTAATAAAATCTCCATAAAACGGAAATACGTGATCTTACGCAAGCGAGGTGAATTACTCTTATTCTTTATTAGCTTAGAAAAAGATTATCCGAGCCTTTATCCCAGTTGACTGTCAATTCCTCGCTTTTCGTGAAATCTTTCTCGGCTGGACTTTTTCAAGTAATTTCACGTAGGACGAAACGCCGCCGAGGTTCCTGCAGATCGCTTTTCGTTAGAAACCGTCAAAGCAATCGTGAAACTTGACGTGTCTGTTGTTGGATTACGTAGGCACCTTCGTGGGACTTTCCTCCTTGCTTCTTATTACGAAATTGACTACCGCGGGAACCGATGGTCGAGATGTCCGATACGCTTCCACTGTTTCCAATCGACGAATGCATCTTTTAGTGGTGTGGGCGTTCAATCCTTATTCATCGGGTCCCCGTATCTTAACGCTGCCCATCCCATCCTCCGTTTCCATATACAGATATCGCTAATGCGATTCCACTCAATGGCCATCGATCTTCCCTATTTTCCATCGACGAGGACGGAGGAGGACAGTAGTGGTAGTACCACTACCAACATCAACCTGGCAGGATTTTTTCAAAATTTTCGTAGCGGCGAGAGAAAGAGAGAGAGAGAAGCGGAAATCGGTATTATGGTGATCGGTAAAGTTTACTCGAGCACGTGATAATTCCCCGGCTGCTCGAGACTTCGATTTAAATGGCTGGAGACTCTCGAGAGTTTGCGAGCTCGGCCGAACTAGTGGAACTATTCTCACGGCGGATCCACGCTGGATGTCAATTGCCTCATTGACGTAGATAATAGATAAGCCGTGCGCACATCGATCATGCGGTCCTTCCTATTTGGAAACAAACTTCGAGGATGATGGACACTCGAGACGCCAGCCAATCATCGTCGTACCAGCGCGACGGCTGATAGTCAGATACGTCGCTATTACAAAACTTGCAAGAAGAGTGACACGTTAATTCCGATTACGCCTATTTATTTTGACAGTTGGTTAACCTCAAGTATCTATGTGCATATGGAGATACGAGCGTCTCGAATTAGCGAATTGCATTCGCTTATCGTGACTCGACTTTGATAACAAGGACGGTATCTGCTTACACGCTGAAAGCACGAATTAATATTGCATCGGTGAGCATGCAGGCTATGGTTGAAAATCAAAATGGCTTCGAGTTTCTCATTATCTGGGACAAGGAGCGCGTTTTGAAACGTGAAAGTTGGCGGAATCGTCGTCGGTCGGATTTGCGTAGGATCGATATTTATTTAGAATGCTCTCGTTAATTGAGGACACTGACAATAATAATATCCGACGCGATGATATATTGGAACTGGAGCGTCGAGCAAGTTGCAGAGTGCGGAGCGTGAGATCTCGCAAGATTCCAACGGGGCCGTGCAAATCAAGAAAAGCGGACAACAAGTCGAAGTCGAAGTCGAAGTTGCGAAGAATTCGTGGGCGTTTGCTTCGATTAAACTCATTCATTAAGCAGCTTAGGCAGCGTGCAAGAATTTCTACTATCGGGGTACGTCTTTCTTAACGATTCGCGTGTGCTTTCGTCACGGTATCAAATCTGTGGGATCTGGAGCACGCTCTTACCACCTTTGCCAAGTGGTGGGAGACGGACGGAGAAAGATGAGAAAATTCTTCGGAAGTGTCTGGCGATAAAAAGAATGGAGATAAGGAGAAATCATGAGAACCTCCAAGCCAGACAAAGAACGACTCTTGCGCCGAGCTAGGCAAGGTGCCGTTCTTGTAACGCGAAACCGAAGCTTATAAATCGATCTTGACTTTTCGAAGGACTACGATCGCGAAGTAAAAGTTCACTCGATGGAGTGAAACAAGAGTAACTTGAGACTGACTTACAATTAGATGTCGTTGGCCATCGGATAACTCGTGTCCGGGGGCAAAACGAAGAGATAGAGGCACATAAGCGGAAAACTGGAAGGGGAGAGGGAGAGGGATCCCCGACGGCTTGGCAAGAACAGAACAGGGAAGAAGGGAATGCTAGGAGAGAAGGATAACATCTCGTTAGACTAGTCTAGCAGGCTCGCGAAGGCCTGGTTTCACTGCTTCTTGCTCTACCCTCTTCCAGAGAGATTGATCATCTACGCGCGGTGCATACGCGTCTCCTTTCAAGTTCGACGAAACCCGCGCGATCCCCACGTATGACGCGCTTTGCGTTTTTACCGCCTTCGTGGGAAATCTCGGGGAGAGCGGCGCCTTGCGAAATACATAAACGATTCGTTGATGAAAATATTTCGTGTCGATTTCCCGTAAACTGCAATCGTGTTATGCGCTTACCAGTCCAGCCGATTCACCTACGGACCTCGACTCGCTTATTTACCGCTGCCTTCGAGCAATTCTTTCATCTCTGTAATAATTCCTGTCACTAATGTGATGCAACCGCACGCAGTCTATGCAAAGTGGAACAAACGGTATCTCTTTTCCTGGTTGTGCAGGAATAGAACTGACTATTTCCCTCCGGACAAAGGCGACGTCCACCTCGCGAGCATTTTTCTCTGGGTTTTCCCCCCGAGCAGTCTCTCATAATCAAGCGAACGCGTTCAGGGATAGCACCGAGATCCGCCGGGGATTTATGAAAGCGTCGAAAGTAAATCGGGCCGAAGGACCGAAGGATGCGTTACGGAGATCCATAGCACTGATTTATAGTTCAGCTTGGAGAACGCGAAATGGCGATGTAAGACCAGACGACACGGGGAGACCCAAATTACCGTTTCTTCTCCCGCTACCATTCTTCGCATCACGATCGTGTGCCGGATGCTCCTTGTCTTTTTTCTTCGTCTCGCTATCCTCCGAAAGTAAAAAATTAGCCAGAGAATCGCTAGTATACTCGCAGTTTCTAATCGCTTCATCTGATTTCTGCCTTGTCTGGATGCGGCAAATTCTTCGCGCGGGATTTTGTCAAATTTATGGCGCTTCGAATCAGCTTTGCACGGGTGCAGCGTTGTTTCGACATAGAGCACTGTTGCCAGCCGACCACTCGAGATACGAACGCTCGCAATGATACATTAGGCGCGATGTCGGAGATAGATGAAAAAAATCTCGCGAACCATTAGCATTTTGCGCGCGAATTCTGAGCACCTGGCTCGGATGATAACGTGCGATTTACATAGCCACATGACGTAAGACTTCGCCACTGTTTCACTTATGACATAGACGGCCGTCTACTGAAGCGTGTCGGTATCAAATACCTGAGCTATTAGGCGCATTTCTAATGCAGTTTATTACACAGAAACCCTATTACATACAAATTATGCAGCGCACTAGCCACGCTGAAAACCGATCCCTACCCAACTTCCTCGATCAAGACTTTATTCTGTGGCAGATATGCAAAACTGGTTATTTCTTTTACAAATACTCCGCTCGCCTCAATACGCAGGTACGCCAGGCTCTTTTACGCGCCGTGCTATTTTATTTGTACACCGACGTTCTAGGTTATCATACCTCGTGTATAATTTAAAAACTACGTCAATCTTTGCTCGCCCGTACTTTTAGCAGAGTCATGCATCCAAGATGGTCATCGTCGTTCCAGAAGAAAGTGTTTATTTGTTTCGTTCCTCGGTGCTTTTGCGCTCAAAGTTGAGGGTAGGTAAGGAGGGGAATGCACTTGCCTTCGCGCGGGATCTACACGTACATCGCGCAAGGTCTTCCTCACTTTAGGGCATAATGCTGAAAGACCTACTATCATCGAATCCAATTTACGGAACACAACGCTCCGATTACATCAGTACACATCCCGCGAGCCTGGTCTTCTTGTTAAGGTTCCTCGGGGTCACGGGTTATGTCTATCACGGTGCTGCTCGGACTTGTGCATGGATGTAGATTATACCGCCATCTAGTCAGGTATCTAACCAAATAAAGGGGCGAGGCGTTACACAACGAAGAAAAAGGAATAGCAAAATACCTTTGGAGGAGAATCTATTCTACAGCGAAGTCTCGCCACGTAATCAATTAATCTCTTTGTTCTCATCGCTCGACCTATCGACCCTTTCGAAAATGCCCCGCAGCATCTTCGGTCAAATTATAGAGCTAACAGTAACGTCTACCTCCGATGCGCCGTGCAGTCCCTCGGAAAATAAAGCTCCTACCCCGGTTTTACGAATAATCGCTGCAAAAAGAAGCGCGGGCACATTCGCGAGACGTTTTTCTTACGTTCCACGGGGAATTGACGGGGAATTCCATTTGGCGAACCGAGAGTCGGTATCGTGGAAGGAAATGGTCAATTCCGGAAAGTGGTACAAGTCTCGTTTGGTCGAAAGCGAGTTGGGTCGAGGGAAAGGTCTCAGTTTCGAGACCGGAGAAAGCCGTTGACCTGCGATTTCCGAGACGAGGTTCAAGTGCAACGCAAAAAGTAGATGTAGCTCGTCGAGGTGTTGAGTGTCAGGCTCGAGTTCCTAAACTTGTGCAGGCGGGACCACGCAGCACGCGAGTCTACCCCATGATGGCGAAATCTGATAAGCGCCTAGCAATCAAGTAGTAATTTTTCGCCGGCCATTAAGATCCCGCAGAGAACCCGTGATCGTTACCAGGATCCTATTAAAATGCATAGTAGCGCCATGCTTCTCGTATTTGCTCGGCTAAGCTGGTTAGAGATGAGTATCCTTATTGCTCGACTCTCGCAATTAACATCCCAAGTTTCGTACAACGCACGTAATTAAGAGACCTTACCATCCACGCATCCTACTTACATCGTCGCAAAACACACCTAATGGAGGCTTTGTGCTTGATTAGTGTGCAATAATTGACTACTCCTGTGCACCGAGTACAATGAACCTTTCCACACACATTAATTCTTCTCGTGTGCAAACCCACCCTCTTTGTATTCGTTGCACAGATTACGATCGGTTATTCCGTAATCTGGATCGGAGATACGTGCATCCTTAATCATTTCCCCCGTCCGTGCGTCGATTCACGAGGGAACGTACGCAAACGGTCCGGTCGACCGGCAAAGTGCCGAAAGGGAGCAGAGTCCGAACATTTTCCAATTATCAGCGAGCTTTTCGAGCGGACGATGGGTAGATAGGGCTTGAGCTAAGAATAGCGTTGGCAAGACTGACGGAGGTTCCGAGAATTCCAGCTTCGTAGAAAAGTGTCTTTGGAGTCTCGCGAGAAACAGCAAGATCCACTCTAATGTAAGAAAACCAGCGTTCAGGCAGCAATCATACCGAAGGTTACGTCCTTTTCCACTGGGAGTAGAAAAAGAGGAAAGCGACTGTGAAGCAGAAGAAGAGAGGCAGGAGAGGTAGGTAGGATTCTCCGCGAACTCCCATTCTCGAGTGCGATTCTTGGCAGAGCAGAGAGCGAGTACTATCGAGCCTCATCACAGAACGCGAACTAGCAGCAAGTACCAGGCGAGCTCGATGCAGCCGAGCAGGTTGCAATCCAGCTTTTTGCAGGTGGCTTATAGTGCAACAACTGGACTCCCGGGACTTCTAGGTACGCACTATCTAACGATCTCGTCGGACGCTCTGGAAACGCGTTTCTCGCGGCGAGCCGCACGATCTGCAGCCATAGCTTTGAGGTTTATCGTAATATCGTTGAAGAAACCCATTGCGATTAACCTCTTCAAGCTGCGCTCCTCTTAAAACGGAAATGCCTCCTTCGGAATTCACCTAAAATCCTCCGGTCGCTGAGATCCTGCTAAATAATCGCGGAATACATTGGTCCGAGAAGCCTGCAGCACTTTTCGTGAGCAACGAGAGTAATGTAGCGGCTGCTTCAATAAAACTATGGAAGGCGACCAATTATCCTCTTAATGGTTGCGTAGCGTATAGAATCTGTTTGGTTTAGAAATAGCTGGTAAGAACGCAAGCGTATAACGACCCAAGACGCGAAGCTCTTACGGTTCCACGGATGTGTGAGAGGATGCTGCAGCTCCATAGATTATCCAGATATTGCCGCAGTTACTTTGATTAGATTCAGGTGACGCGTTACGGACGTAGTTTCCCGGTATGTTAAGTACGGAGACGAGATTTCCAAGCACCTGTGGCATTAGGCTCGGCAAGTAAATGTTTTCATGGGCAAATGCAACTGGGAATACGTACACTTGTGTGCGCGACTACATTTTTCCGCGAGACCGTCTTGAGTGAATTGCTCGTTCCATCATATCCACAGGATGGGATCGTGTCTTGCCATCTTAGAATTTAACGCTTCGTACACCGCGAAATGACACACAATCCTGGCTTTAATTACAATATATGTTGTACATCGAATACTCGATTCCCTCAGATCTACCACTTGCCTTTTTTCTTTTTTTTTTTTCTTTATTTTTTAACTGCGCGCATACATTATGCACTTTCGTGAATAACGCCTTGTAATCCTGTAAGACAATTTACTGGTTCGTTTGGAGCACGCGCAATTTGAATTTACAACATTTTTGCTTCGTTCGCGTTGCTTCATTTGCAATAATATTTTCAGAAGCCTTGCGTTACGACTTTATTATCTAAGTAATTATCTTGAGCCTCTTGTTAAGCTGCTTTGGAACTATTTTAGGTATAAGATTGTGCAAAGGGTTAATATCTTCTTTTGGTTATACGAGTCATTTGTATATGCGCATGTTTAGTATGAGAACATCCAAAGAGATCAGCCTATTTAACGAGGCTTTAATAGCGCCTTTATGCAGCTTCGCTATATACGTATATATAGGAACCGGTATAAAGCTGTGAATAATGTTTAAGGGTGATTTCACGTAGGTGCCGTATTTTCTAGAAACGTGCGAGAGAGCTATTATGACTGAATAGCGAGCATATGGTTTCGTACACCTCGCTTTCCATGGGAATAGTTTCGCCACCACTGGAAAGTAGACTAAAGCTAATTTGACTTTTATTGTGTTTAATTTCCATTGTGGTTTAACCATTTTTGGACTTTTTCAATCATTGTTCCACACTCGTATAAAAAGGGCTGATACTTGTTACGAGGATGAAACGTGGACCAAGCGACAAAAGTTCTGGGCATGCGAGATTGGACTTTCAATAAAAGAAACTTGCTCCCGTTGATCTTAGGGAAGATGGAATAATTCCACTTAGTATTCGTGCAGTAAACAGTAGGAAAAACGATATCGTCGCAAGTACTGGACTTCTTTGAAGCGGCCGGTTCGGTAAAAAGTTGCACGCGGATACCCTAACAAATAACCTCGATTGTTATGTCCAAGTAAAATAATTCGTACCATAAAAAACCAGACACTATTATGCCTGGGAACGGCGGTAATTTGATGTGTAAAAAGGTAGCGAGATAATGGAAGCTGAAAACATGAAAGGGTCGAAGAAATTGGCTTGTCAGAATTCTGCGGATGATTCTCCCCTCATACGGGATACTCCAGATATCTCGCGAGAGGAATTCTTGTGTGCAAACGGAGTCGAATAACTAGATCCTGGAGTCGGATACGCTGCCCATGCAGGACACGTAAGTTGGAAGTAGCAGATAATAGAAAAGGACGTAGAAATAGAAACAAGGTCGAAAATGGCTTGTCTGGAGCCGGATTACACTTTTTAGCGTAGATGTTTACAGACAGATGGCTACACATATTTCAGAATACCCCAGATATCTCGAGGAAAGGTACTCTTGTACAGGCAATACGGGAGAACTAGATTCCGAGGCCGGATATCCTGCGCATGCAGGGCACATAAGAGAAGATAATGGAACCTACAAATAGAAACAAGGTCGAAAATGGTTTGCCAGCGGACCACGAGTCCACGAGGCGATACCAGTTGTGCTCCAAAGCCACGAAGATCCTGGAGAGAGTGGGTCTTGTTTAATGTAGAAGGACTAGATCCCTTGACCGGATATCCCAGCTATAAGCTCGGTCGTAAAAACCGCGAGAAACGATATCGACCGAGCTAAACCTTTTTTCCCTTCTTCTAGGACTCCGCGACAAACAACCGAATGCAAATCTCCTCCTTTCTGAAACCATTTCCTTTCGACAAATGTTTTTATATTCAAGGTTTACGAGATAGAGGAATAATAAAATTTAATTACTCCGCATTAAATTCTCTACTGATCCGAGAGTCTCAGGTACGAAACCTTTTTT
The DNA here is from genome assembly GCA_037305995.1 of Sclerodermus sp. 'alternatusi'. NCBI lineage: Eukaryota > Metazoa > Arthropoda > Insecta > Hymenoptera > Bethylidae > Sclerodermus > Sclerodermus sp. 'alternatusi'. The sequence goes on along the minus strand of CM074546.1, from coordinate 8,493,200 downwards.
CGGTACAAGACTTCTCGGGGTATAGGAACAAGAGGAAAAATCAGAACGAACTAGTTATGTCAATAGATAAATTTTCGATAAAGGTACAGCATCGCGGGCTTTATTGGACCTTAATCATTTTTTAAGTGCCTCGTAATCGAGATTACTTGTACAAAAAGCCAAGTGCAACAACAGTTTTTGCCGGATCCTTATAAGAGGAGCTTAAGAAGAAACCCAATTCCGCGAGACTGCGGTATCGTTTTCTTGCCCGTTTATGGCAATCTTGGTGCGCAGCTATCCCAGCCGAGGATCTAGACCCGCTACAGGATATTCCCTTCGTACTCCGTACAGGAATCTAGCCTTAATGAATAAAATTCACTTTGCCACCCTTAAAGAACTCTTCCGTAAAAACGAGCGGAAACGAATCCACTCCGAATCAATTTCTTTTGCACAATATCTTAGAGCATGCTTATCCCTCGCAAGGGTCCACGAGTCCTCCACAGTGAATATTCTCTCGTTATTCCCTTGAATAATCTATTCTTAATGAGTAATGATGTTTCCTCTTCCCTCGGGGAACCAACTGCTCGTTCAAGGCTCTCCGGTACGTGTAAAAACTAGCGGCAAAGGAGGGAACGGCGGAAGGGGAGGCTGTACTTAGCCCGTACCTAGGCTGAATCAGGATCTGTTGTACGTAGAACTGCGTGCTACGTGTTACGTTGTTCTTGTGGTTCGCAGAATTACGGTGTTGTCGAGTGCGTTAGTCCCAAGAACAGGAATATGCGCTTAAGCCTCGGGAGTTCAAGCTTTTATTGCTTTCATGCCTAGTTCCTGATTAACAATTTCTACGCTTTCTTCCATCCTTGAGAATTCACGAAGGCTCGCGACGTTCCGTTGCGAATTGTTTCCGGGACATAGTTCCTGCTTCTTCTCAGATTTTGGCGCGCAACATTCCGCTCGTCTTATTTGAAAATCTGTAGCTTCGGCCTACTTTGCATAAAAGATCGACGGACGGACGGACGGACCACCGAAAAGAGATTTTATTTCGTTGGCACATTAAGCAGGAATATAATATTGCACGTGGAATTCCTGTTGACTATTCATCACGAAGCTCGGATCTTCCCTTTCTCCGAGCTAAAGACAGATAGACAAATGTTCGCAGATCTTTACAGTTGATTGTAGTCGCTTCTTTTTAGCCGATGCCCAAGTACTGTTTCTTCTTTTTCTTTGTGTACCCTGACGCCTCTTCGTCTGGCGAGAAAGTTGATTGGTGATCTTAAGGTGAATGGTTTCAGTCACATTTTTGTCAGATGCGCCCAGCGTATCTCATTTCTTCTCAAAGATAATTGAACATTAAAGTTATAAATGCAACGAAAGAGCATTTCACGAAGAGATTACCTGGCTTCGAGTACTTTTATTTCTCCCACGATTTCCCCATATCGGCGCATTGTGTCTTAATACGCGTCGAGCATCTATCGAAGTATCCTGAGTAAGTTCATTCGTTAAATGAACATCTATCAAGTATCCAGCGAATATTCGTATGGAAATCTCCCGATCAGGATTTGCTCCAAGTGAAAAATCGTTAATGCCAAGATGATTCATAACTAATGCGTTTCTGAAGGATTCTAGCAAAGAGTAATTGTCGTGGCCAATTTATAGCTTATATGCCAAGACTTTTCATCCCGGAAAGACTTTCTAACCTCATAGTCTTCGCTACGAGTGTATCCATATGGCGAATTTACTGGATACAAGAGGAACATCTCGAGGCGAATTGAGTTTACAAGCGGTTTGACGTTTATCCCACGCGAAACGAAGCGGCAATTCCGGCGAAAGTAGGATGCACTTGCCGAATGCTTTTCTCCGAATACGAGATACGAACATAAAAGAGACATTCACAAGAGATAAAGAATCCGAGAATGTCTCTCAGACCCGTATCTCGTCAGTCGAATGCCTCCTGTGCAGCAGCAGCACGAGGAATTTCTGAAAATTTCATTCGAGGCAAGGATTCTCTTGTTTCATTGTATCGATTGTACGCCGCGGTGGTCCCTTGTGAAAGAGTATTCGTCATAGCACGGCGCGGAGATCCTCGTTTCTAGATTGCACCTTTCTTCGGCACTCGTTGACTGTCTCTCCTACACACAGAGAGATGAGAAAGGCACGCACGGGGCTAAGTATCGTAATCAAGCAATGCTCGTCGACGTTGCACTTTCTTCGTACTTTCATTGCTCGCTGCTGGCACTGACCCGAGCTTTAATCACTCGGGGAAAAGGAGAAGAAAAGAAGAAAAAAAAAAAATAACGAGACAACCTCCTCGCGTGACGCGCGTTCACGGTGCGTCACATATTTGACGATGCACGTTTTCACGTGGCGTAGCATGGCAACGCGACTCTCGAGCTAACTACTCGTCAGTGAAAGTATCCGATTCTCCAGCCTATTAGCGATCTACATTACCTCTGCAGTCGACTACCTTCCGTTAATTGCTTGTCGGAGATAGTTGACTCGCCTATGATTTTCTGATAAACACTTATATACTTTCTGACCGATCTTGCCAACTGCATCCGATACTTTCATTTCTTCCCATTTAATTCCACCAGTGCAATTCACGTGGCAATGCTCGATCAAACTCTTAGCTTCCTCTTTTCGCTGGAAAGACCGGCAGTGATGGAATCTGTATCAACGATCGGTATCACGTGGATAATTCCACGCGAAAGACTCGTATCAAAAGTATCTGCGTTCGGGCACGAAGAAAAGAAAGTGTTTCAAAGAAATCGGGAAGAGGTATCAAACATCCGTATCAAGAAATATTGTTTAAGGAACTCAGAAATGCGAACTTTATCTGGTCTTTGCTTTTATGGACAATTACACTGTATTTTGTACAGCGTTGGGGCGCTTATTTTAGAAAGCAACGTGATAACGATTTAACGGAACATTGCCAGAGATCCATTAATATTGACGTGTAAATTTTCATGTCCTTCGGGGAGAAAGGAAATCATTTTTCATTCATGTATCTTGGTAGTATTGAAACTTTGAGAGACGAGAGCAGCTTTCAGCATAACAAAAAGTAAACGTCTTCAGTGGGAGTAGAGTTACTGAAGGAGAAAGAGGAGGAGGAGGACGATACCATGTCATATTTATACGCTTCGCTAAGTCCTCTTCTCTTCGATATGAGATGGTTCCTCATAATCCTTGATTTGCATTCTCGATTCCAGAGCAAATCATTACGACTATCTCTGCTCCACCGAAATTTCAACATTGAGCTACAACCTTCTCTGGCGTATCTGTGCATCGGGCTTGAATAATTTATTTCTCAGACGATGAAAGGGGCTCGAGATGCATCTCCCTCCCCCTTATTTTAGTCGTTTATACATGAATCATACGTCATTGGCTTCTTATGGATAAAAATGTAAATCCTCGAGATGCAGCCTGCATTTCTGCTGGGTACAAAATGAAAAACATTGAGGCCCTATTAAGGATTTCTCATTGACTATTTGGAGCAACGCCGGACTTTCGACAATCCCCTAGTGACAGATTCAATTCGCTAATCCAAATCGCGTGAATAGGGAACTCGATACACCAACATTAACAAAATTCAAAAGAAAATTAAGAAATTAGTCGAGTAAGTACAGACTGGCAATTCACAGGTACTTATTAAACCAAAGCCTATCTTACTGTGTTTGCATACTTGCATGGAAAATGTGTAGGATAACGATAGTAATAATAATAGTAATGGCAGGGTTCAGTGCCTTAGGACAGAATCAAGTAAACCTTCCATTATCATATGGAAATATATTACGCTCAAAGGAGAACCCCCGGAGAAGGTAATCCTGCTATTAATGCTCCACTCTAAGACACCAATAAGGAACTTACTCCATTACCCTAGAGAAACTTTCGAACCCTAACAAGGATTTCATCTTAGAGGGGTATCAGTGATAGGTTTGAGGAGCGATAAAAGTCGAGCTCATCTTCTCGTTAAAAAAAAAGCAGGAGATTGGCTGAAAGGGTCGGTGCGAAGCTTAAAAGCTCCGAGGGGATCGGCGAACGCACTTGGGGCTTATCTGGTGGTGGGTGCACCCGATTGCGACACCAGGGAACAAGCCGAGTCTCCGGCAGACTCGTTTTCCATCGGTCATTCACGTGTTCGGTTAATATACACCAGTGGACCATTAATATTGTTTCAAAACACGTGAGTGCGAACTGGTTTGGTGTCGCCCTGGGGCTAGGCGAGCCCTGACACTGACATCCTTCAAGGTTCTGGGATGGTGCCCCGGGCTACGTGACATTGACTTCGAGAGATGGAAGCCTCGTGAATATGGTAATACCTTCCACTCTCGTCCTGCATTCGTTGTTCCCCGACTAGAGGATGCAGCTAGAGAAGTTAGCAGCTGCTAGGCTTGTACTGACAATACTGATAATCTATGGCTACGGTCCTGTGCTGGATTGCTCGCATCCTTCATTCCGTTTCTTCTGGTCCTGTTTCTAACGACCCCCCCGGCGACGCGCTTCATCGCGATATCGAGGAGCCATATATTGGTACCATAAAGTATAATGTTGATAATCCGATATTCCTCTGGTACATTGAGCCAGTGCCACTTATTATTGACGTGTCATCGCTGTTTGCTCCGGTAATTTGGAAGATTACATGCATTACATTGCATTACGAATTGGCCGCTCGAGTGGAAAGTCGATGGCGGTGGTAGCCGCGAAGAGTGTTAATGCATTGATTATGTTATTATACTGTCCCGATAATTCGCGCCAGCTAATCTGACAATGTTTCGTTGCCTCTTGGTGAAACCACGGCTAGCCACTTGAGTTTTAGTGATAAATGATGCGGTTTTCCTTGATACTTTTTATCGTTCTTGCTGCTTCTGAAGAATCTTTCACTCTCACCATCAGCAGGTTGATGCTCATCCATTCTAGATGTGACTTCAACTTTGATTCAGCCTCTCACGCTGATTGGATCGCTGGTAAAAAACTAGCTTCGGAAAGCCGAGGAATTGCATTGTCATCTTTTTTCAATCTACATGAAGACTAATAGTCGCGTGCTTCGGGAATTTGTCATTCTTTGTTTATTAAGGGGTCGAACGGGGATCGATTTATCACGGCTGCTTTATCCTTTTAATATTATCTTGAAATCGGCTGTCAACCTTAACTGGTTCCATAATTAAGCGTGGAAGAGAATCCGCAGTGCTCGTGGAAGGACCATGGAGAACATCCATGGTGTTCGTAGAACACATGTGCGTTACAAGGGGAAATTCACAGGGGACCTTTGACCCGTTCGAGATGTCGACTCGTGTCGTACTGGCCGGGTCGAGACTTGGCAGGATCCCTGGATCGCGGCGCAAAAACTCGAATAAGCGTCTCGTAAGGTTTGAGCGAAGAAAGAGAAACGGACGCTCCTAGAAAATAAGTGACGTGCTACATGGGAGCTCGTTACCGGGAGAAAGACACAGACGCACAAGCACTGGCTGGCCCACTCTCCCTCCTCAATGGAGAATCCAGGATCACTCGCAAACGAGAATAAGGAACTGCCGCGAAAGCTGCTCTGCCTGATCCCACGTTTAGATTTATTGGCACGGTGAAAACCAATGGTAACGTTCCAAGGAGTTTCTAACCTCTTTGTGTTCCGCATCCACTCCATGAAAAATCTCTGTACCGGTCTTCGTTAAACTAGAATTTCAACGACTGTCTCCGGTAGAAATGTCTGGAACGCTCGCTATGGAACGAAACTAATGAAAACAAGTCTAGGAAAGTGCATGTCCATGACTTTTTACCTACTGGCATGACCCCCGTCTCTCCGACTCTCCTCTCCAACGAACGAGGCTTTGACTGGAGTTCTGCCGGAGTTTTCTCGAGTTTCCTTTGTAAAGATAATTAAGAATAAGAAGACTTTGGTAACGGGGGAGGGCTAATGGATGAGGTATTCCGGAGTGATGGAATATTACCTTGCCGCGTATGCTGAATGGCGCTCGGGACATCGAAGATAACGCGAACGAGTGAACGGGCGAAATATGCGGGACACGAGGAGGAGGAGGATCCTGTGAAGCATCTGCACTTCTACGGGCCTCGCAATCTCGTGTCGCAATTGCCGCTGCAATATAATCTTATTTGTCCCCAATTTGTAAACTTCAGCTTCTCGCTTTTTCATCGAAACTCGCAAAACATTGCCAGTTCATCAATTGCATCGGACTGTCTTCGTGTACATTATTGAAACACCGGCAAGAACTTAATTGCTGAAAGTCCTTGCAGGACAAAAAGCAACATCAGAGTTACGCGTGACTATTCATAGTTTTATACATTTGCACGAGAATCGCTTGGAATCTCTCTCTCTCTCTCTAAGTTTGGTTGCACGCTCTTTGGGTATGGATAATTAGGGATAATGGGGGTGCCCGAGGGAAGACACGAATAGATGTGGTATTTCCGAGTGATGGAATATTATGAATAGCACCCTAGCCGATCTTGCGCCTATATTGATGTCCAGGAAACTGGTTCTAACGATAAGATCGGCCATTTTTCAAATTCTATCGGAACAGCCCTGGATTCCCGTGAATTCCACCACGCGCGGCGAATATATTTTGAAGACCATAATTTACCGCTAGAAAACAGCGGATACGCGATTTGTTGTTGCCAAAGAAATAGTTGCAGCAACGCAACGGACAATAGTACGTATTGAGGCAGCATTCTTACGGATTATAGCTCCGGGATTTATGAATTCGACAGCTGGGAGGAGGCAGGTAAGATGAAAATTGATTACACGTGGTTAAAAACAATTATGGATTACCACAACGTGGGTGTTGGGCTTTCTCACGCAAATCATTAAAGTTTCACTGATTATTTGCACACACACATACACCACGTTGTACTATAAATAATCGAATCAAGGTACTGCCGATAATTTATATCGCGAGTGATCTATGTTCCTTGGTAAATCCGTTTATCGAGTGCTTTCCCTACAAACGTACAATACCCAGTGGATGGATACAAATTACGTGGCCCATATAAGACGTTCGACCAGGATTCCTTATTACAACATGTTCGCGGATTGTTATAGGAGGGATCGGGCGTTCTCACAATTTTCTAACGATTCGACATCATCCGATAAGGTTCAGTGACAGTGATGAGAATTTCCTAAGAGTCTCTTCCACGCTGTTTGGTACAGTTTCTTCTTTTTTTTTTTTGAAAATCTAACAATTTCTGGTTTCCGATGTATATGATTCGGCAGAGGAGTAATGGGACGGCATGTACGTCGAATTAATTGCTGGCCTCGTTTGGAATGATTTTGCTCGAGAGAGGGAAGTGGCACCCATATCCGGTAGAATGCTTTCATCGCTGTCCACAATGCAGCCGAAAGCGCGCGTTAAGTGTAATCCATTGTGTCGCGTCCTCCTTTCAACGAAATACGCTCTTTCCGGTACCACTGCTACTACCTTACCACATTCTCGAATCACGATAAACGACTTGGCAAAAAGTTTCGCTCGTCAAACTCTAGCTCCTTAATGCCAAAGGAGAAAAGGCTCCTGATGTATTACACGCGAAGAGCAGCTAGCTCGAAAATGACTTTTTAATGGAGAAGCAAACCTGTGTCCGAAGTGTTAGGCTCGACTGATCTTCGTCCACCGACCATTATCCCCTTTCCCCTTCCTGCTGAATTTTAATCAGGAAAGTTATACCATCAATTTCAGGCTTCGATGCAGAGACAGTGACTACTTTTACCACCGAGTTATGCGCCATCGCAATTTGCGGGAGAATCTTCCCCCCGTAATTTCGAGCAATGAGTTTGGGATACGTTCGTGCAGCGTGCGTTGCTTGAAATTCTTCTTAACAACGATAGGAGAATTCGTTTGGAAAAATCTCGCGTGAGCAGGAAAAAAAAGCCGCTGAGAACGAGTTTCTCTTCGAGATAGCATCGGGCAGCGCGCGAGTTCTGCAGCAACAAATGATCGGTAATGGCGAACGCTTGTATTATCTGCTATCTGCGCGAGGCGAAGTTTGCGGGAATTCGAAATAGCCCTAGGTATATTCCTTATAAATCATTTTCGCATTCTTACACTTTGTCACAGCTACAGTTCGCGCGCTCCAAGCATGAAAGTCCCCGCGAAATGTATCACCACTAGCTCGCTATGCGGAAGAACTATGAAATAGCGATTTACTTGATTTGTGAGCCACACATAGTCAAATCAATTCTACTACCGCACGCGTGCACATGACACGCGCCTTTTATGTTTCGCAAAAGTCATCCTCGAGGCGACGGAGAACCGGAGGGAGGGGGGAGGCAAACTACTTTATTAACAATAAGCCTTTCTCGATAATAATTATTAATAACGTTGCTACTGGTTATTAATGTGCAAATCGCGATCATTCGTTGCATTATTTATCCTTGTTAATTTAGCTCTTGATTTATATGAAGAGGAATGGAATTCTATCGACCAGTATCGCTAGTTTTCTAATCCTTAGAAAAAAACCTAAAGGTTCCTGTAAATATTTCAGGAATTCCTGATGGAACGAGATAGTAGAAATTGCGATATTAAGCGATTATGTCAGATTGTTACGATTTCTTAAGTATCGAGAGTGCCAAGGTTTTTCCATGGATTATTTGTCATTATTTGTCGATGACGCGCCAACAGCTGTGACATTTAGTAGCTTAGGATTCATCGGAAGATGTTGGCGAGAGAAGGTCTTCTGGGATTTCATTCAAATTTTTACACCCTATGATTACCTGATGTTTTTATGATCTGCCAAATGCACGCGTACCACCATATCGATGTGTTTATTAGCATTATTAGTCGGTGAAGTCAGCAGCTGACTCTTAATGGTCTTGGATGCAGCCAAGGGTACCCACAATTTTTTCCAAGATTCGATTCGATAATCCATGATCGATGAGGTGCCCGGAGTGTCCTACGCGCCTCATTCGCTCAGGCACTCGTCTATCAAGTTTTATTGCAACTTGTGAAAAGAAAAAGAACGCTAAAAAAATGTACGTAACGGCGCTAAAAGAATCGCGACGGCACATCTGCGATGCAAATCGACAGGCCTAACAGGATATTCGATTATTTCCCCGAGAAAACGTGACATTACGTGGCAAGCTAATTAAATGATATCATGCTGTTACCATGGCAATGATGAAGCGATTGCATGACCGCCAGAAGAAATTCTCCAGCGAGTCTATCTCGCTTGTATATTCCCTGTCCGAACACAGGAGAACAATGTCGAACGAGAAAAATGCTGACAATGCGAAAAATGCCGGAGAGACACTATTGCGAAGGAATATCAGTCAAGAGAGGCGTTTTGTTTATCCACCTGATTGATCGATCGTTCAGTTTCGTTCCTTACGATAAATCGCATTTCGCTTTTGAAACAATAACCAGTCGCCTCAGTGGACGGACACAATGCGATTTCACGAGTGACCATCATTAAGGATGCCATTAACGATGTTAATTCCAGTAATTCCGTTTGGTCATGTCGCGGAATGTCACGAAGGAGCCAAGTTACTTGCAGTAAAAACGATAATAATCATTCGCCCTCATCATCCAGCGATCGTAATTAATGGACCAGAAACAATTCAATCCTCGATTTAAGTGGATTGGTTCGACCGATCAATGCCGGCGGTTCTCATCCAAGCTCCGATTGAAGCTATAATTGATAGCAATAATTGCATCATTCCAGATCTTTCAGACGATCGCCCCACAATCGTCCAGATTTTTCACGATAGGCTTGCATCTACGGGGGGATGCAACAACGACTTCAAGCGTCCGATATAGTTGGCTTCTTCATCGTCATTATCTTTCGAATTTTTCGATTCGCTTAATTTGCGCTTTCTGTTGCAGGTACGTTTCTGCCTTAACTGGAAATGCAAGTTTTCACGAGGAACTCTGGACTTTTCGCGAGGTTCGCGCGTGAGTAAAGGTTTATGCTTGTGGTGGCTGCATTATGTTATATCGCTAGTCGTTGCGCTGGAGTTTACTCGTATGTGACTAGCTTCATTATAATGTATCGAGCCCGCGTTAAGCTCCTTGAAGATGAATATGTATTTTCTGCACGGCTCGCGACGAGGCATTACGATTACTGGCTGTTGTAATTTGTATTCGTTGCAGTTACAACCGCGCGTGTGTGTCGGGCTAAACCCGCCGCAGGAATTCATCCTCTAGTCGGGTGATTTGTGAAAACCCAATGGGAGTATCGGTTACGCTTTATGGCTGGAATTTCTACTCACCGTATACAGGACTCCTGGCTCATACGTCTCTATGGCCTCTCGACCCTTGGGACTTCGCTTAAATACTTTCCACTTCATTATCTTCACCGGCTTATTATATTTATCGCTAATAATTCTCGATTAAATCTCCATATATTCCATTATATTCTAAGCCAGTGCATTTATACTCGATGCTTCGTGCCTGTCGATTAAATTTTAGATACGAGAGTCACCGCTGCTCATTCAGGGGCACTTGACCAGCATTTTTTCATAACGACTTTTGTCAAGTGCAACGGACAATGGTACAAGGGAATCCTTGCAGGATCTTTGATTAATGATCCTCGTGGAGAAAGATCAATGCTGCTCGTTGTTTTCGATCACACGATAGAGATACCGCAGGAGTGATCCGATTCTCCAATTAAATAGCGTTGTGTCACGCGATCAAGTATCGATGTCCTCGCTGCGAAATAAAAATTCTCGAAATATGGTTGGTTCGAGGCTCGAAGATAGAAGCGTGTTGCGTGGGGGTCATCTTCTTCCTGCGTGACCTAGCACTTTGATTAGTGGTCCCTAATGCGTGTCACAAATTGAAATGAACTTTTCGAAGAATGGGTCTACATGCCTTTTTATGCTTTAGTGGACAGGCAGTGTCCATGATGATATGCATAATGACGTCGGGCAGATGACTCTTTAAATTCCGGCCCAGGTAGAGTTTTTTCTTTTAACTCAAATTAAAAGACGAAGAGGTGTATCCGCCGCATGCAGAAGAACTTTATTAAATTAACGAGATCGAATCAACTCAATTTTTCAAAATGTCCAGCAACACGTTTTTGTCGGGTTCTTGGGTGTGTAATGGGTTTGGATTTAAGGGGAAAAAAATTCCCAATCTTTATTGTATGTTCTCAGTCTTCCTATATACAGGAGAAAATTGCCAAATTGAGATGATCGTTCCAAGGTTTGCAAGCGGGGACTAATTACAAAGCCGGTCGCCTTCCGAGAAATGAATTATTATGGAGATGCATCTTCAGTTGCGCACGAGTATACGGAGAGGTACTCATACGCGTACACTCACACCTTCGCGCAGCCTCGATGATCGTGCGCAGCAAAATTTTTGTACATCCCTATGATCACGTTTCGCCGGAGAGCTTTGCGTTTCCATTCACGAAGTTTCCTTTTACCTACAGGATCCACACAATTTGCATTATGTATTAGAGCATTCCAATTTCGCGACTTTCTCATCATTTCGTGTAACACTTCCATCTCGACCTGGCGAATTACCAACTGATTATACTCTATTTGTTTAAAATCTTTCAACACTCTCCACGTTCGTTCCTCGAGGTTCTTCGAATCAACATTTAGGAAATGCAAAGTTTATCCTCAGCGACTTTCGAGAATCGATTATTCTCTTGATTTTCATATTTCTCGAGTTAGGCACAATTTCATTTCACGTGTACCGTATATGATTTTTAGATCCCTCTGTCCTTCGCATATCAATCCTCTTCTTAGTTTCCTTGACACGTAGCTCGAGGAAAAAAATACTTTCCGCTTTTCATATGCATGCCGGAGAGACTTTTCTGCAATTTTCAAAGTACTGGAAAAGATTAAATATAAAGGATTTGTTTACAAGGTCCGTACTTGTAAAACTTGATATCTGTCGGAACTATCGTTGGATCTTGATTGCTTCGAGAGATTAATTAGTGGTATGGATGAAACTATTATTAATATCCGAAGGTCTTTCCGAAGAATACAACAAATTTGCTAACATTTGCATTGCAACAATCGCTTCGATCATCAGTATTCGAAGAATTAATAATATCCGGAATCATGGTCCAGTACAGGACACGAGTCGTTGCACGGGGGGGACGTTGCTTCAAGGTCCGCTAATTACCCTGACTTCGAACAATAGTTGAGTGTCCGAAGAAGAACGAGAGTCCCTATCGAAGGTTAGGTTCACAATAATGACACTGGTTCTCCCTCACAAGTCACGAATAGACTACCTGCTATAAAAATAATTCTGCTCAGACGCTTCTCGTACAGGTGAATTTTCCTTATAGTCTTAAGCGTTTCTCCCAACTACAGCTATATCATTGAGTTAATCGTGCCAAAGACACGACAAAGGTTTTTTTGTTTTTTTTTTTTGTTTTTTTGGAAGGCTAAAGCAATTCTATGGAGGAGTCAAGAGTAGAAATTTCGCATTCCCTCCTTAAAATATTCTACTCGCTAGAAGCAAGTACAGTAATGGACAGGTATCCACTTCAAGTGCAACGTATTGCATTTAAGAGATGGCTACGAGCGATCCTCGAGACTTTTTTAGAAACGGACTGGCCAGACCGTTAAGTGCTACATGCCTATGTGTACTTTTTAAGTTTCCTCCTTCAATGTTTTTCGACATCTGGTGATAATGTCCATCCATCCAACAAGTTGGATGGAAGCAGTTACCCCACTTCAATATCGGTCGTCTCTCGGTTCTCCCATGTTAATTCATATTTACCTTGTAAGGCTTCTTAAGCACATTTCTTAAAGAAAGCCTGGATTTAGCCGAGTGAAATGTCAGCCGGCACGAAACTAAATACTCTCGACGTAGGATGCTTAGGATATTTTGGTAGTCGGTTTTCTGCTCGAGTAGCTAAGAAGTAGCTTCCGTTTCAGAAGTTCCGCTGCCACTCCACGGAACAGTAACATAAGTAGCTTGTACGCTATGCAAGATCGCTATCTATCGGTGACTTTTTAACGATTTTGCAAAGTCGATCCACAAGGAATTTAGCGCTACTTCAGCTGTCACAGAACAGAGAATTACAGGTTCACGCTCCACTTCGTAAGACACTCACGTCGAAAGCTTTATGAATTGTATTTCAGTATCTGTAGGCGCGTATCTAAGGACTCCTGGATTTGGTATCCCGTATCTTTTCGGTCAAATCCCTTTGAGGATTAAATTCACTTGCACGATATACACAAGGCACCTGAGCCCGAGATCAGATAGTGTCGAGAACTCATTTGCAAGGTAGCCCCGCATCCTTCCTACTCGTCAGATAAATCTCTCAAATTGCAAGGATTGTTTTTTAGATTAGAAAGTCGTGATCGCAGAGCTGGTTGCATCCTAATGGAGAGAGTAGCGGGGAAGCAAAATAATGACAACGATCGATGCGAGAATACGCTCGATTCGAAACAATTAAATTCTATATCCGTTTCTTTATCGTCAAGTTTGCGTTACACTTCGATACCCGAGGCTCACAGGATTACGTAACGATAATCCTTGCTCGTGCTCGTTTTTCACGGTAAATCGTTTTCGAGGATACGCACGCTGCCCATTAAGGAGCCGCGTCTTATCCTCTTACGATTTTAACTCCTCGTACAGCACGCGAGTACGTACGACAAGTCTCAGGAAGGAAGAAGCGCGTACAAATCGCTAAAGCTATGCCAGGATTAATGTCCCCATCCAGCGACCGGCATTGTGACGTTTAAGAAGGCCCATGGATCGCGGCACGCTATGCATCACTCTCGGTACAAAAGTACAACGAGCGTGTGTGTGCGTGCGTATGCAATTGCGCCTAACCCAACCTAAGCTAAGCCCCGGTAAAGTTATATTAATAGCGCCGCCATTAGTTTCCCCGTGGGACACTTGTATGCCCCGCAAAAAGACTGTCCGGCCCTTCTTCCTGCGGGCTTTCTCCTTATTTCTCGCTTTTTCTCTCGGATCGAACCCATCCGGGAGATTCACCTCGCGATCTCATTTATTAACTTCGAGAGGCCACTTTCGTTCGCCGAGGTGAAAGAAGTTCGACCACTTTGCCGCCGAAGATCCAATCTCCTGCCGAAGCTCGTTCATTTCGATGGATTAACGAGCTGGAGGCCGAGCCGGAAAGAATTTCACCGAAAACGGACCGTGAAAGTAATCTAAAGCCACCGCGCCACGTTTTCTCAGTAGTTTCTCGCACACTCGCTAATTTCACTCGGAGAGAGACCAACAAGAACAATCGTGAAACAATCTTCGGGGGCCTCTCCACCGATACCGGTCTCTGCTGCGTTCTAATAAGACAACCGCAGTCTTATTAGACCAATTGGCCAATGGGGGCCTTCGTTAATTGTCAAAATAATTAGTGCTCTTGCGGCGCACGATTGTCCGATTCGAAACGAGTGGCACTACTACGGTGCTAGCAGTACCGGCGGAAGTGGCTCTTTCATACTTGTTGCTTGTCTCGTCGCACGCAGCTTCAATCGCGGAAGAAACGAAGCTATTGTTTCGCGCCAGACTTTGTTAGTTTCGAGCAATTAATTTGGTCAGTCCGGGAGAAAGGCGAGTAGCGGTGGTGGTGGTGGTAGTATCAGTGACACTATCCTTTTCTCTCTCCCTCTCTCCAATTCCATTCCATCTGCGCTCCGAGAAAGAGGATAGAGAGGGTCCCTGATCTCGGGAATGCACGGTGCGTTCACCTTGAAGATATGGATCAGTCGCGCATTAGTCGCAATTTGCAACGTGACAATGAGCCACTCTAGGAGCGTTCACCTCCGGGAGGAGCATTCGTCGATAATGAAAAAACATTCTCTCGTGGAACGGGCAACTCCACCAGCCGCTCCTACGCCCAATGGCGCAGAGTTTCGTGCGGTAAATGAAACACTAAACCGCGGTTGCTCGGTGCGGAGATCGGCCGAGGATCGATTGACATTTCGCTCTGGTTCCCTCGGCGGAGTACCCCTGAAAAAGAATTGCGGTCTGATGGTCGCCATGAGGGGCGATTCTCCCGATTCTTCCAGGGCAAAAGTATGATTTTCTCGCATTAGAAATCGGATCTCGCTGGAATAAGAGTGCCGCGGCTATTCGCAACTTCCTCCTTAGGAGAAAAATTATATTTATCGCGGTAATGCGATATCCCTGGCAAAAGACAGGCGTGTTGTCGCAAAGGATAAATGGCGGACGCCACTAAACGCACTATGGGAAAACTCTCAAACGGGTCCCGTGGATCTTCGTAAATAGCAGGTGTATCTTCGTAGCTGCCGTATTATTACAGAGACAACACGGCTATCGATACTTGAGCAATGTTTCATTATTATTGCTTGCCGCGGATGTTACAGCACTAGGCATTAGGCATTATCCTTGCCTAATTCTTCGGGATAACGTATTGGCGATATCGCGAATGCTCATAGAGGAGGGGACACATCCAGCTTCGGCGCGGAGAATTTCCAAACGTCGTAGCGCAAGGAGTCACTCGTAGAAATTACTGTCGACGATGATCACCCATGGTGCCGGTAATCGTTAAAGTGAAGTGCATGGAAAGATCGTCGTGGTAAACGATACTCGGCCACGAGGCTCGAGACGCCATTGAAATTTAAGGCAATCGCTTGAAGCCAACTCCGCCGTAAAGTCATCATAATAAATTGCGCTGTAATTGCACGCGATTCGCGTTAATCAGGTAAGCAAGTGTCGAGACTGTGGCGCGAGAACTCTTCATGACTGCGTGCTTCCTCTACAGACTTCCTCCGTGGCGAAGTTTATCCGATCGGACGTCGCGACTCAATCAAGTCTCATTAACGCTCGTTAATCGCCCCTGAAACGCGAGAGATTTGCTCGAGTCGCTAAATGGGTTAATCGGTGCACGTCCGAAGCTAATGGCTCGCTCACTCGTACGGTCGTGGTCCCTGCGGGTGGTGGTCCCCATTCGGCGAAGACCCACCACCTAAGTCGGTTCCCAACTAAATCGCGCCGAGCAAGCGAGAATAGCACGATAGGTCGAACGCACCATGGAAATTCGAGGACGCGCGGGGTCAGAGGTCCATCGTAATTCGAGCATTCGTGGGAGGAATGGGTTTTGGTAGCCGTGGCCGAATGCCGAGTCTGCCAACGATCGGCTAATTCCGAGAAAGTTCGTAAAGGGCCCAAGATCCTTAATAAGGTAGGAGGCGAGATGTTTACGACGTTGCTTGTCCATTTTGCTGGAGCTAGCGAAACTCCCATGGTGCTTTCGGGATCCGTGCGCGCATGGTCGAGGGGCAGAGTGGCTTTGGGAGGATCCTGAGGGACCGCTGTCACAACTCGCGAACCTGACAGGCCTCCGCGAGCTGGCCAATCCGATCCAATCCAATCCAACGCATTCCAGCCGTCAGGTCTGGAAAGAAGGAGAGGCTAGCAACCACCTAGGCACTGTCCGCTCGTAATATGCAGATGAGAGTATAAATATGAAACATGAGATCACCGAGAGCCACCTACGAACAAGACTCGTGGATGCCTCGAGGATCCCCGCGATATGCACCGCTGCACCGAATATGCAGCGCGTAAAGTCTCGTTTCACCTATAAGACCTCTAAGAGCTTCTCCAAGTGGCAAAATGGAGCAAAACGGGAGACAGCGCGTAACGCCACGTGAAATTAAATCTTCCGAGCCGGACCTGACAAGGGCTCTCTGCTATCCTCGACTCTCTGGCCTATCTCTCGCGTTATATTCCGAACTACGCGTGGGTGACCCCTGAACAACCATAAGAAAACCCCCAGTGAGACCATCCATCATCGTTATCGACTTTCCCGCCACGGAATATTGATTCATTACTGTTAATTTCTAATTCTCCGAGTGCATTGTTGCAGTAATCTCCGTCGGGGGTCACGAGCACCGGGGGAGCCGAGTACGGCGATCCCCGTGTGGAACGAGTATATTTCAATAACCGCTGGAAGATGAGCTTATCGGGCTTATCTAGCGGTGGAAACCGCGAGGTTTGCGCTTTCCTGGATTTACGGTCGAGGTAGCGCCCTATCGGCACGAGCATCGTCGCCGTTGCTGGTCCATTCCCATATCGCCGTTACTCCATCTCCGGAGAATCAATAGCGGGTATTAAATTCCGACGAGTGTGTTACGCGCTCGCGGGATGCTACGGGCGAGAGGGTCTTGGCTAGTGAAACGTAAGTCACGATCAGATCGCGGAGAGCCGCGGGGCGAGGGATTAACGAGGAGAGAGTCCGGATTATGCGAGAAGACGAGCGCTGGATAGTCTTTCGAAAAATGTCCCCCGTGAAAATGCTCGAGTGTGTTTTTCAGGGAGAATCGATGCTTGGTCGATCCAGTCGATGCAGAGAGAGAGGGAGGGAGGGGTGAGGAGATGGAAGAGGAGGTTCGCCGATAAGCCAGTATTGTATTATTAATGAGTCTTGATTAGCGGGCGGAGATTGCGCGAGGAGGCTCGGTGGTGGTCTTAGGCGCACGCTTTGTCGTCTCCCGATAAGTAGAGTACCCTGGCTCCCCTCTCGGTAAAAAAGAAAGAAAAGGAAGGCACGGGTAGACCTTCCACCTCCCCCGCCATTTCGTTCCCACAAGCGCAGCGGCGCGGTCCACCCTCGCACTGGAAAACGTGACGCAAGGGCATTCCTCGTTAAAAGCATCAGGGACGCTCATTATCATATGTAAATTTTATTATCTCCGTACTCGAGAAACGCGCAAATAATAATTATTCCGTCCCGTTAAGACATCGCCCGGACGATCGCAATGCGCATCGAAGATTCGCCGATCGAGCTCTGTGGACCTTCCGCGCAGTTTAATTTAGCATCCTAGCTGTCTCGTAAAAACTCCTTTCGATATGTCCACCTTTCCGAACTTTTCCATTTTTCTGAGAAACTACGACGACAAAAAGGACTCGCGAGACAACGAATGGCTCTCGAATTTATTTCGAGTGGCGCGCAGCTCCTTCGTATCGAGCCATCGTGGGGATGATGATGATGATGATGATGATGCAAAATACTTTTTTCGCTTTTTCTCTCCTTCATTTTACCTTTCTTCTTCGCGGCATTGCCGGTGCAAGGCTTCTCTTTTAGTCATGCGAGCGTTGATTATTCGAGCGAGTGGCTTACGTCGATTCTTCGCGTTGTATATCAAAGTGCAACGATTACTTATCGCGGTCGTTACGACGGGCGATCGTTGCACCTCGGCACTCGACGATATCTCATCGCACACTTTCCACTCGCAGTTCGTCTACGAAGTGCATCTTTATGGCGGCCGGAATGCTCCTCTAACTAAATGTGCTGTTTCCCTGCGAGAAACCACAGAGTTTCACTCAACTTTAGAACGAAATCACGGCTGTACCGAGAAAAGTCTTAAAAGCGCGCGCGCGCGCGGGAACAGCTAGCTTGTTGTAGGCGGACAGGTGCAATGAAAAGATTTTTCAGCCAATTATAATGTCAACATAGGTTGACATCTCGCCGCGGTGACTGAAAGCAATGATTTTTTCCTTCGGTCAGTTTTGTAGCGTAGAATTCTCGCGCGTGGGCGTAAGCGCTATTTCAGAATAGTTGCGAATGCTGCGGCTGAACCTGACTGAAGCGAAAATGCAATCATGTTTGCACTAGTCATTGGTGCGCCTTGGGTAGGTGGACAGTTGTAAGATAGAGCGACGATAAGTTCTCGCGCGCTGTCCCGATTGAACGATAATTTCCATCTGGGAAAAAGCGGATTGCTTTCCTCCATTTGCGGAGAGAAAAAAGCTTCCCTCGATTAGATTTACTTGCGATTCTAACGAGACCGCACAATTTCTTTAGCGGAGAGACAATTTCATTTCTCTCATCAAATTCACTTAAGGCAAATTAAGGTGAATCCGCGGATAATGCGAATAGGTTTCCACCTTTCTTTCGTCCACATCGTTTGTACGGGGAAATTAAAGATTTCCATTTTCTCGGCGACGTCTCTTCTCGTTACGCAACGGAAAACGCGGAGTAGACGCGGATAAAACCGCAATAACGTGGTCTCGCGGCTATCTTACTTTCAATAATTGATTAGGATAAACAACTTCCTCAATCGCGTGTTGCCAATAACTTCTCATTTCCGACTCATTAAACGCGCGACCTCCATGAATTCACTTATGGAACGTTTCATCAAGCGAAATCAGGATACGAGTCCGTTACTAATTAATTTTAATAGAGACCCACAATGGGACTTGAGATAGCAGAAGTCGTAAATCTGTTCCGATCTCACGCGGACGCATATTTTACACTTTAATTCGGATCCTGCTCGATGAAATCAAAAGGAAAAACTCTCCACGCGCATAACACGAATCCTTGCACCGAGTATTTTTCTCCACGTGAAAAATGAGATAGGAGTTAGATGATGATGTATAGACAGCGATCAGATTGTACGGTTTCATATCGCTGGAGGCGAAAGTCATTCGTCTTGTTCGCTATCGACGTCTCCCATCAAGATGCATAATTGCAAAAAAGGCAGCGCAAAAAATTCAGATGCGCCGCAAAAACTAGTCGGAGACCGGATAAAGAGAAATAGAGAAAAAGTGAGAGAACGAGTGGTGGTGGTGGTAACCCCTCGCGCTCTATGCGTTGAGTCGCGCGAAGAAAGTACCAGTGGTAAAAGTGGGTTTTTCGCGAGATATAAAATTCAAGATGGCGTTTAGCAGAATTATGCATTGCCTCCGAAGGTTTCCGGCTGAGTGGCGACATCCTTTCAAGTTGGCCAAGTCGCATGCACTTTCGAGTCTGCCATCTTATGAATATAATGTCGTCATGATTCCATGCTCGATTGCGAAACCTCCCGCGGTGCTGCACGCACTAAACAATGGCTGCCGTTTTCTTCGAGTATCGCTCGCGCTATACGCGTGCCGTTGCAAGGAGTTAGCAGCCTACCTGCTTCGAGAAACGTCAGGAGAACTACTCTCGACAGAGGCATTCGGGCACCCACGCACTTTCCATTTTGCAAGAAATCCCTTCGACGTTGCTACCGACCGACTACCAGCCCTACAGACGCGCGCACAAACACACGCACGGAAAAAGTCCTTTTTCCTTCCAAATCCCTCAAGTACGAGAATCTCAGGATTCGTTTGCAAAAGGATCTTATACCTCGCTGTCTCTCTCTCTCTCTCTCTCTCTCTATCTTATTACCACTCCGTTCTCCCGCCCTCTTTCTTCCCTCTGCCATCGGATTCTCCTCACGAATTCTGCCGAGCTATTTTTACGCAGGAAACCCCTGAGATTAGTTATAAACTGGTAGCTTGGCTGCAGGAAATGAGGAAGAGCATTGATATTTCCTATTCGAGCGCATCGTCCACGGCAAGCCGTTGGAATGAAATTGAGAATCCTTGATGTATAATGTCTTCGTGCGGTGTGACACGCTCGGCGCATACAAATGTAGCGAATCTAGCATCTGGTAAGATCGTATACAATGCCAGGAAGACGCGGAGCGTTTATGCCCATGTTAGGCGGAGGGGAACGAACCCGAGGCTTCAACATCTGCAGGCTCCGTAGCCTCTTACGATAAATTCTGCGTTCCCGCTTGATCCGCAGGCTGGCTCGCGGCGTTGCAGACTGTTATTTGTCTATAGGCAGAATCGCGCGAGAGCCATAAAATTATCCGGGCAGTACCTGCGTCGAGCGAGCTGGCCGTGAAACCGCATCAGGGGCCAAATAACAAGGTGCATCTCTCGTGGAACGCTGCGCGATCGGCCGATTCGTTAACGCCCGCGCGGAACCTCTCGAAATTTTGTCGGCCTTTTCGGCGCAGGTCCTGCGGGAATCTCCCTCCGTTGGATTTCAATTGGTTCGTAGCTGGGGGAACAGCTGGGTGGGAACGAGATCCGCGACGTTACGTATGTTGCGCGGGAATGTTGCGAACATTACGGACGTAGCGAGCGACGAGCGAGCGCACTCCCACCGCAGAGTGACGAAACGTCTCGAGCGGCCCTGAAGAAGCTTAAATTCGTCGCCGATTGTAATTACCCGCGCCACTCGAGATGCAAGACCAGCCGAGTTCGTTGATAGTCATCGCACGATCCACCGGCTTACATATGAACATGCGTTGCCGAGACTTTCACGGACGTCATTCGTGTAGAAAAAGAATATGGAAGCGACGATACCGCGAGCTACGTTCATCCTTACACGGTGTTAAATGGCGTTTTAAAGCAGCCGCTTTTGTGCCCGCCGCTGCCGATTGAATTTCATCCCCTGCCTGTGCGCGCGTCAATGGACGAGCGAGCGATCGCTTTCGGCGAATTCTCAGCCTCGGAGAATTTCCAGCCGATTTTCGAGCGGTCCCGTCTCGTCTCTCCTCGTCTTTCTTTGTTCCTCCGCTGCATTGCGTAAGATTTCTCAGGTTCGATTTAACGATCTTGTCCAAATCGTTGATTGATGACGATCGCGTTGATGACGACCGCGTTGATGACGACGACCCTTCCGTCGTGTCCTTACAGCGATTTCGGACATCGGATAACTAATGGGATTCCGATGGAAAATCTCCCGGTGAAAATGAGGATGCAGCCCGAATAAAAATTTCGTTTCTTTGCGTTCTTGGCAGCTCCGGTCGTACGCGTGTTGTTATATGATTCACGTGAACATCGGGCGACTGGTTAAATATGAATTTTCCAGCAGGACTGGCATACCGATGTATGATTCACATTTCCCGAAGCACGCGATGCAAAATCGCCCCGAGGAACTTTCCTATTGGCCGGATATCCTTCGACGCCTCCCCGAACTACCCCGGATTGATATATTCCGATATTCCCCTCTCCCCGCCCCGCTCGTTAATCGCCTTCGACAGTGCGTGCGTGCGTGCGTGCGTGCGTATTTTAATCGTGCAATAAACTTGGCACAAGGACCCCGCTGTAATTTGTTGGTTTACTCGTGAATTCGCGTATTGTCGCTTATTCCTATTTTTAAGCAACACCACCTATCCGCCGATTTGTCCATTTATCATCCTGGCCAGCGGGCGCACGGAGATACTTTCAGGGTTTTTTCCATTTTTCAATGGGTTTTTAATCGTGTATAAATCGCCGCGAGATTTATGAGAGTAATTGCCTTGATTTGTTTCTTCTGGAGGACAGGCAAAAGCAGCGGGACCCCGCGGTGTAGTCTACTTTCATAAGCGGAAAGTGCATCGCCACGTGCATCTCTTTGTCCTTTTTGTACCTTTGGATCACGAAGAGGCTACACGCTAATTGATCGAGTCCAGGCACGGTGCTCGGATCCCGGGATCACCTTAGAAGCTCAGCGGCAACAGCCATAATGAAGATGTGCACGACGCTTCTTCGAATATCTATCTTCTTTCTCTTTAACTTCGCTAAGACCAAAGTATCAAAGTCTGTCATCTCTTCTGTAGCATCGGGCTGGAAATGCCTCTCTACCCTTTTCCTCCTCTCTCTCCTTCCCTCCCTCCCTCTCTCCCTCGCCCATTCCACTTCTTTCATTTTCTCCCATTGAAGATAATTAAGACGTGGCAAAGATACACAACATTTCGAGAACGCCTTTCTCGTGTTGCTTCCTCTCGCCGCTTTGCACCTTAATTTCTTCCAATTATTCTCAACCCTCCCCAATGGATTATTTCAAATCGATTTTTACTCGATCCTTTTAACGAGCTTCCACCGACCCTCCTCCTCCCGATAAATCCTTCCCACGGATTTTTTTTTCTCAGGAGCGTTCTTAGCTCGGTACCGTGGATCCCCGTATAGACATAGGAACCCCAATAAATTCGACTAATAGGCCAACGAGATGAATCTCGCGCCACCTAACGAAAAATACGAGGACAGCTCCGTTAACGGAAGGAGCAAAGGCGATAAAGATGTGATCCCTCCGCTTGTTTCTCTCGGCAGCGCCTTGTTTCCTACCCCGGGGGCGAGATCTTCATTTCGGCAGCTTGTTAGTTGCCGCTCTAACGATAGGAATACCGGGAATTCATTCGATTCGTTAAACTGCAGTCACCGCGAGGAGATACCACCAATACAGACTCGCCATCTCGATTAAGTTCTTTACGAGGGAGTCTGAGCTCACCGTACTCCACCGCGCCGCGCCGCACCGGGAATCGAGTCCTCGCTGCTATATCGCGTGGTGAATGCTGTTAGACATCCGCTAACTCGCATTGGCTTTGTCATATCCTACCGGAAAGCAGACAACTTTTTTCCATGGTCACGTGACCGTCTCTGCATACCGACAATCCCTTACGAGCGCAGACATTAAAATGAGATTGTTCGCGCGGCCTTCGGGGAAGGTTCGCGTGTAACTTTATCCGCGCAACTATTACAAATAGAAAGGGCCGCGTAATAAGCAAATTCATTCGTTGGCAAAATAATCCTCGATTCCCTGGCTAAATTGCCAGCGTTAAAAGCAATCGGCCAGCATGTTTCACGACAGAAAACTGGTAATGTACGGTTAGAGCAGTAATGGCGTTTGGATTTTCAGAGGGCGAAATTACCCTCGCTGGTTTATCACGAGTAGCGCGGCTAATTTTCTTCGGGGTATAATATACATTAGTCGTTTGTCGCTTTAATGCCGGCCATCTTTCCGAATGACGCCAGTCTCGCTGGTGTTTTCTTTATATCCTGTCTCCCTCTCTATCCCTCTCTCTTTCTCATTCACTCGCTCAATGTGCTAATCTTGTCGCAGAAACGTCACCAATGCGATTTTTTCACGAGTTACCCGCATAAGCAGCTTGATAATTACACACAGGTGTACGCGCGCGATGTTTTGTAAAGTCGAGTCTCAGCTTTCTCTCTTTTCTCTCCTCTCTGATTTCGATACCGTCCGGTATAAATCTCCGGAGAGGCTCCTCACAGAAAAGAGTTGCGTGTTCGACTTCCGGCTCATTTAGACCTTCCTCTCTCAGAGAATTGATCCGTACAAATGACGATATCGTGAGGAATACGCCACCTTGAAAGGAGGCGTATTATTTATGGAATCCGCCTCGCGGATAGGAATCGACAAATCGTTTGATCTAATCATCTCAAACGTGTCAAATACTGTCAGACATAAATCATGATTAGGAGTATGAAGTTAATGACCTGAGCAACGACATACAGCCAGCCCACGCATTGGAAAGTACGCATTCCGCGGTTATCAGGGTCTGCCTCGCAGTTCAATCACTAATTAAATAGAGAAAGTTAGGTAACCGCGGCTTTGGGAGGATCATCGCCGCCAGTTGCTCTCATCTTCCCCCGAGAAGATGTGATTAAGCGACGATCCAAGCCCGACACTTACGACTTCGATGGCAATCTCGAAATTATTTCAAACTCGAATGTACGCGTGATCAGCTTCCTCTAATTCGACTGATTAATGATTCTTGCCCATGTACAGGCGCGGACAGATACGGAGTCACAGACGTCGCTAAGAACTGAGGCGAACCAAACACTAAACGCGATTATGGTGTTATGGTGTTCCCTACATGGAGCCAGGGACTCCATATCTGTTCCCAGCTGCACTGAGCGTTCAACTTTTGACGCAACTTGGAATTCCTAACGGTTGATCGCCTCGATTGTTTATACTTGAAATCCAACAATTCGAGGAGCTGCCCGTGCTTTTTAGCACGCGAACGTTCATTGACCTATTACGTATTTCGACGACACGTTGGAAGAGTATATCTAGGTTGACCACTTTCTAAATTCATATTGGTCGTCACACGAGCCAGCTGGATGCGGAATTATTCCTCGGTTTCGTCGGTCAGTGAAACGAGTCTACGATTATCGCTTTGTCTCTCTCTCTCTCTCTCTCTCTCATTTTGCGATTTTTCTCGATGTCACGTGGGAAAATCTGCGAGGATTCGCAGCTGATCATCGAGTGGACGCGCGCGTTCAAAATGGTCGCCGATCCATTTGAGGAGTGAATTAGGCGTTTGCTGGAACAGTTATAGCCCTCTGGCGATTAGCAAACGTTGTGGGCAGATATTGTAAATTACTTATGAAACTGCTATCTAGGTCGCTATAGCGGTACCTTGGACTAACTGGAACTATAAGCGAGTTTTGCTGCGGATCGCGGATTCTCAACCGATTGACCGATTTATCCAATGCCAGCGTTATCCGCAAATTGTTTGCGGTGGCATCTATCAATTTTTACGATTTCTTTAGACCATGACACACTGTCGTGGCGTGACCTTTTAAAAAGTTGTAAATCATCCATTCGTTAACCGAGATTCGCTTTGACAAAAACTTGAAGTGAAAAACGCAAAACCGTGGAATCTATCTTATCGCAATAGCTTTCGAGAATATTCGCATCGAGAAAATCCTTGCTTACAAGTTTTACTTGGGAAGATTACAGGGGGATTTGAGGCATTTTGGAGAAATCTCTTGTTTTTTCTCAGTTCGCTCGTTCCTGGAAGTATCGCTGGAATAAATTTCGGCTTTACTTCCTGGGGCATTCAAAGAAATTTGCTGGACCGTTCGGTTGGATGCTTAGAGGGTCAAAACTCGTTTTGGGACCGGGTTACCCAGATAGGATTCCAGCGGCTGCTACATATCCCCTCCCTCTATTTTGCCACACAATTCTTTAAGGTCTGTCAGTCCGATTCAAGGTTCAGCTCGATCATTGTCGAGCCTCTGGATTTCAAAGGAAAGACCAATTAGATATTTGGCAAGTTCTGCCACTGATAACGTCACTCCTCGTGTGTCATTTTACGATTGACATATATATTGATCCGAGAACGGTACTTTACGGCAGAATCATTTTCAACACGCCAATTTTAACACGTCGACGATTGACATCGATCGCATTAAATCTACATCGATTAATCACATTTGTTTTTACCAGTAGACCAATAGAGGTATCCAGTAGCCAAAAGGGGATGCGAAAATAATTTCGAGGAAGTGAAACGTGAACGAACGACCTACTGGATGTAGGGGGTGGAACTAACAATAAGTAATCGTCGATGGTCGTTTCCTGTTGGCCCTAAGAGGAGCCGTGCTTTAATGCGGTCCAGCAGGATCCGTAGAAGGACGAAACGAGTTTCAGGGACCGGGTTACCCACATAGGATTCGTGCTGTCCACCGTTGCGGCTACCTACTTATTCCAACTGCATACACTCTTGTACAGTATGCAGTCCGGCGAAGTCCGTTGCTCGTTCTGTCTCATCCGGCAGCCGTCTCCGTTCCTCCCTCGTCTCCCTCTCGCTTATCCCACCGCCTACAAACACGCAAATGAAGATATCCAGCGTGTTTACACTCGTGGTCGCGAGGCCAACGTCTCGTAAGTGTGTCGTCGAATGAAAAACGATTGGTTTCCACCAGTGACCTTGGCGCCCGCTCTTCAGGTTCGTCAGCGCTTTCCCCGGTAGCCCGGAAACCCCGTGGCTCGATTTTTCACTACTTTCCCTACCAGTAGCAAAGTTCACCGTTTCTCGTTTCTTTACGTTTCCCAAGCGTGCCACTCGACTTTTCATTCGACGAGTACTGGAACCGAGTATTGTCCCAGGGATCCGTACGCTTACGGTTGTAAGTCGTCGATGATTCACAAAGCCACATGCAAATAAGTAGTCCGTGTATGTTGGCCACGTTTGCCCGAAGCTTTTGTCGCTCTTGAGAAAGACGTGGGTGTTCCGCGAGAAATTATGCGTCGCGTTTTGACCCTTTCGTTTCAAGCATCATATTTTCCTGACATACGACCAAGGTAGGCCGTGTACTGATAAACTTGGACTTTCTCCAACATGACGGTAAAAACCTCGTAGGTTTTATGCGAAAATACGTTGGAACGATTTTCGTTTTCAGTTTATTGGCATGTAAACGGCACTATCCTTAAAGAGAATATTGCCTCGAATTACTTTCACTGTACCTGGCGATCGTTCGCTTAAACATATCGCTCAAGTTTAGTAGATTTTTATGCTCTCGGTAAAGTATAGGTGTCTCTCGACAATACCTACCTATCGATATTGCTATTCGTTTAAGCATACGCGGCTTGTTCGCACTTTCATAAATCTCCTGGATTAAATATAGGATGCACAGGAAGCAATCTATGCGACGCATACTAATACTAGAAGCACGTGTTGAGTAATTCTAGTGCGAGGACGCATATAAATAAGCGGCCATCGGTTTGCATACTCATTTCTATGGAATGCCACGATTGGTCACTTCGCAGGAAGCCAGTGTTCCGGCAAGGAGTGGTTCTCTTTCTTCCTTCGCTGTGATTTTGCAGACTTTTCAGAATCCTATTTCATATCTGGGGCGTGGCTAACAGCCGGTTGAAATGGAACATCATAAAAGTCATAGTCTGCCAGACAACCTTCATTGCTCATAAAGAATCGACCAGTCTACGTGTATGTGGCTGTTTACGCTTCTATCAAGTTGTGCCTCCTTGCACTCCTTCTTTGGCACAATGGACTTCCTTATTAGATAAGGCGAGAATCCCTGAGAAATCAATTTTACTGCTTACAAATCGAAGGGATACCAAACAAACACCTAGAAATATATATAGAGAGAGAGAGAGAGAGAGAGAGACCATCGTTGCACGTCCATCCCTGCCATTTTCACCCGACCGTTTATCCATTTATCTTTATCAGCAACACAATCTGGCTAATTCACTGCCACCTCTCGGAATCCTTGTATTGAATGGTAAATGAATTTCTTGAAAAGTTCGTGTCAGTCCTGTCTGGGAGAAGACAAAGTGTTTCCTGTCGAGGAAGGAACCACCTGTTGCATGTACGCAGCAAACCTGCAGAGACCAAACGCGTGGCAAATCTTTAATCATCGTCGCTCGTCGAGCTTAAAATAGGCGCGTTCCCAAGAATCTCTGTGGATTAAAGCACTTGCCGAATTCCTAATGAGGAAGAAGTGGCACGAAGAGAAGAAGAGGGTGGATTCGTGTCCCCGCGGTTCTTTACTGGAAGTTGGCAAGAACTTGGCGGGAAGACGCGAGGAGAGAGAGAGAGAGAGAGAGAGAGAGAGAGAAAGAAAGAGGGGAAAGAAGCGGGATAAGTAGTAGCCATACGTTTCACAAATCACTCGAATTGTCCGAGGCTACCCATCCACCACCACGTTACGCAGATACGCGTATCTCTCTCGCCTTTTGCCGTTTCTCTTGCTCCTGCCTCACTCCTTTCGTCCCGGACGTTTTATCTTTCCTAGACGATTTATGCACGCTGCCCTTTCTAGCTGCGTCTCCTAGACCCCCTCCTCCCACCCCGTGCATGCACAAGTCCCCAAGTTGCGGTGGCAGTGGCGGCTTCTCAAAGCAACCGAATCCACCGCGCGTCTAACGTTTTACGAGCCGAAGCTTATGGTTAGAATTACTCGACACGCCGCTGCTACTCTCTCGACCTCATCTCTTCCTCTGAAAATCACCCGGGGGTGGCAGAGCACAGCTTTCCAACGCCGAAGAAAGCTTCCGAGCTTAACGAAATCCGCGAGAGTTCATCGAAAGCGAATTCGATCTCTCGAGGAGAAATTAGGAAAGCTTCGTTTCTGCCGATAACTGCACAGCCTGGCATGAAATAAGTAAAAGTGACTCTCCTCTTTGCTCCTCTCCCCTCCTCTCATAAGTGGATTTATGCACGAGGTATTCTTGTTCGAGAGGAAAAGTTCTCCCGGCGACGACAGCCTGATATCCGCGGAGGATCTTCGCGGTAAATCATCTTAATTTAACACTGCTCGCTCTTCTGATATTCGGATAATTGGAATCCGACGAGGAAAAATTTCACCGAGGAAGCAGGAAAACGAACAATTCCTGCGCGCTTCGGATAAACAGTCGGCAACTATAGCGGAACGGGTTCATTTTAATGAGAATGAACACCCGAGCGTAGAATTCCTATTATAATATCAACGGCGCGCGTACCCGCTCGCGGCCTTTCATGGAGATCTTGGCCTTCGAGGTTTCTTCGAAGCTCGAATTTTATCGCGCGGAATTATTACTTGCATAAGAAACTAATGTTGTTGCCGGGGAGCTTACATAAAGTGCCGCGTGCGCTAAAGCGCGAGAAACGCGTGCTCTCCTCCTCGCGCCTTTCCCCGTTCGCGCGCTGATCCACACGACGCTACTGCGACCTTTGCGCTTTGATTAAGCAAATGAGCGAACTCTCCCATTTCCCGCGATCGATCTTGATCGGACGATGTATCTCATGGTCGCCGGTTGATAGAGCCTGGCGACTCGATTATTTACCGGAGATCGCATTCCTGGAAAAGTACAAGGCTGCTACTGGGTAAAGTCACGGCGGTGTAACTGTATCGGCGCGGTCGATCTTAAGCAGCGCGTGATCGCATGTCCGAAGGATCGATGGATCGTGAGAACAGGATAATCAGGTCGAGCCGCTCGCCCTGCTCGGGTCGAGTGGCTTCGAAGGACCAGGAACGCAGGAGGCCATCGCGTTCGCCGTATCCTCCCTCCGACTGCTTGACCCGAACTCACCAAAGCCGCTCGAGAAATTCAACCGTGTACCCGCGCATAGGAACCTGCCGTATCGACGCTTCAATGAAATCCATAATCCCGTTATTTACGACAATTGCAGTCTCCTCGCGTTACTCATACTCATTGGCCATTTGTATTTATCCTTCGAGACTAGCGAGTTACTGTCGTTATCTGATCGATGGGCCAACCCGGGGAAAAAGGCACGACAACGACAACGACAGCGGAGGAAACGTTTTACGATTGGCCACGGTGAAGGGCATCTTTGACATCTCGCAAGGCCCCGTCGTTAGTCAAAACGTCTCGCTGTCGTTAAATTAACATGCGGAATCCACGATGCACTCTCGCCGCGTATCGTTTTATCTCTCTTAATGGCTGCCACTTGCGGTACATTCATGAACAGCTTTTTCGCCGATGCTCGATATGTGTCATTAAAGTGGACATCGACTAGTTTCGCGTGCATCGATACCTGCTACTTATATTTAGATTGTGCTGCCGCGCTACACACGAGCACCACCGGGTAGTTTGTCCCCCCGGTACCGGCCTATGGGGTTACCCGTGAGATTGCATTTGCATTACAAAGTACCAATAGCCTCGGCGAATCGATCTTTAATGTTTCTTCGGACTGCGCGACTCCATTACGGGGGCCAACTCTTGCCTTGCTCCTTTTCCTTGGCCTGTACGATCCGCGGGTCATTTGTCAGGTTTAAAGTCGTGAAAGTGCCACCCACCGTAGAAGTGGTCAGCGAAGATCGCAAATTTTTGACTGCCGTTTGATAGTTCCGTTGGTTTTTCTGTTTCAGGTGAGTTCACGGTCCGGTCTTTCCGGGGATCCTCGGGCCATCTCGAAACTTTCGTCAGTTTTCACGGTCCAAAGGAGATTTCCAGCGAGAAAATTAATATCGCGTGGCTGGACGGTTAATCCGATAAGCGCGATACCACCCCCGATGATCAAATCCAAACTGAATGGATTTCGTGGGATTTGAATAGCGTTTCGTCCCTTGGCAGATTCCTGGGGGACTTTAGCTTTCCAACTTATGAGCGAGCAGGATCTTGGGCGTTAGATTAATTGGTCGCTTATTAAAGTGACGCCGAAGCGTCCCGGGAGAGCCGTTGATAATTATATCCGATTAACCATAAATTTATGAATATACGGGGCTGCAACGTCCAACGCACTTACTCACACGAGAGGAACTTTGTCATTTCCATCTCAACGATTCTTCATCCAGGTTACCGTAAATCCTTTCATTCCGCTTAAATGTAAAGTGAGTCTAGTTTTTCAAGGTTCTCGGTGTCCTAGCGATCGCGAGCCGTCCCCGACTAGAGACGGTTCTGAAACTCGTTAAAGACGAACATTTCGGATTGCATTTGGCAATGGATGAGCGTTAAATCGGCGCGGCCTTCACGAAACTCCAACCGATCGTAGAAACGCAGCGTTAGCCTCGTTGAATTTTGACTTTTGTCTGACAAGAGAGACGCGTTGCGTGAGACGAGGAGCCAGTTGAGCGGAGTGATTAGTGCCCACACGCACACGCACACGCACACTCTTGTGTTTACACCTGAGAAAATTGAGTACGCAACGTGGCTGAGAAATCACACCGTTTCCAAACAAGTCGCTTACGCGTTACGACTACCGAAGGTCCCTCTATTCTACAATTAGTCGCTGGAGGATTTTCTCCTACTTTTCGTCTTCCCGTCTCGCGCAACCAGCTCGAGTCCATCCCTGTCCTTTTCCGTATGCTCGTCCTTAACATAAATCGCCGGAGTTTATTCATCCCCGGGACTCCTCCACTCGGAGTCACCCGGTCGTCGTTGTACACGTACACCGGTTTTAATTTCTCCAGCCTTTTCTCTGGGCTTTTTCAATCTTCTCCGCGCGTCTCACTTTGTCGCGGCGCCGTATAAAGCTGCGCGCAAGGCTACGGACGAGTGACGACACGGGCCTTGTCACTTTTGCCTCGGCGAGCCGAAAATGGCCGTCACTCATGCCTCCGAAGGCGCGAAGAGCATTCGGGACGAGCAAATTTTCTCCATGTAGAGAAAATGGTCGGCCTTGCGTAAATTAAACGACCGATTGGTCTGCGCTCCTCGCGTCTGCCGATCTTATCGCACGCGCGCGCGTGTGCTTTACGATCGGTATCGTCCGACTTCCATCGGACCATGGCGATTTTGGAGTAACGAGGTCAAAAATCTCCCGTGAATTTTACCACCGAGAGAGCGCTGGATTTTTTCCTCTCGCTCGCGTCCTCGCTCCAGCATCCAGCTCGTATGCTAAACGCTCGCAGACTGAAATCCGCGTGCATCCGGACGCACGGCTGTCAAATGCCAAGGGGACACTTTGCCTTTTGTCGTTCCGCACGACACACTCCAGAGAGTCCTCGGATTAAACGACCAGTGGAGCTCGTTTGGCATTCTACGAACGCCGGCACGGATCTAGTTCTGGCCTCTTGGTTTCTTCCATTCTTCCGTTCTTCCGTCGACGATGCATTTTCAAGGCTCTGCCGCTCGGGAACGCGTAAGCTCGGGGTCGCCGTGCGCTTTTCCGTGCAGCAAATCTTACAGGAATCTGACGCAAACTCCTCTACCGAGTATTCCGAATTTCTCGGAGCATCTTGGGGCGAGAAACTGTCACACCGCGCTGGCACAGTGCAGCGACAAGAGAGAAAAGACCCTGCGTGCAAAGTCATCGTCGTTGCGTCTCAATCGATTTGGCAGGAAGTCATTTAAGCTCCTCGTCCAAAAATGTCCGGCGGTGTAATCATTCGATTGGGCGTTCGAGCAATACGTGAAAGTCTCGAGTCTTGGAAGGCCACTCGCCACGAACTTTTTCCAAGCGCGTGATTGATAATTGAAATTTAATGAAGATAATGATTGGCTTTTGTTGGTCGACGGTAGTGCGACTGGAGGATGTTTTCAACGTCGGCTGCCTTTGGAATGCTGGATTCTCCGATTATGACATTGGTGCTTGTGCGCGAAGCAAAGAAATGTTAGTTCCATGCGACACGATGCATCTATTAGGTCTGCGCAAGCTACAAGTACCGTGACGACCTTGCGTGATCTGTGCTCTTTAACGCTTGTCCATTTGTCTCTGCATTAATCCACTGTCTCTCTCGCAGCGACTTAAAAAATTGCAGCCAGGTCGCCTATAATGACGTTTCTTACCCACTGCCTTTGGCGATTAAATAAATCTTTTTTATAGAATTACCTTCATTAACGACGGATACTTAATGATAGGCTTCTCCACTCGGAAATATATCGTGGATATTCAATCTTTCATTGTACACACTCACGACCAAGCGGAATAGAAAATTTTACAGTGGGATTCTCTCGCAACAATTTATTTGTGCCCATTAATTTTCATTACTCGCGTTTAACCGCTGAATGCTCGCTGCATCATCTGGGTTATTTCTCCCGATTGGAGAACCGTAATTCGAGCTTCTTCGTTAAACTGCGCAAAGTCTGCGCGATATCCTTCTATTCCCTCCGAGTTCGCACGGGAGAGAAAGGGGCCCGACGGGACTGAATGTTCCTGTCTTTAAAATTGATCGGTGGGGGCCCCTATCCTGGAATATTGGTAAATCTCACTAGACACGTTTTTCAGACGCTCCACCTCTCACACCTAACGAGTCCATTGCGCAACGAAATCCGCACATTCATTTTATCTTAACGAGGAACGTTAGTCACGATTATTTCTATTAATTATGCACAAGCAACAACAATACTCTCCTTCTTCATAATCTCGGCGCGTGACTATTATACACATGCCGTCGAAAGTCAGTTTGTTTCAGGATAATCTATGGCCTTCCTCGGTAATCATGACTATTCACAGCCGACTAGATACCGAGATTCGCTTAATTATCATTCGAATGCGCGTTCTGTCCTCTTTAAGAAAATCACGTTGCACCTTCATTTCCGAGCTTTCCAGCTGGAGTCTCCGCGGAGAATCCATTTTGATCCTAACGCGATTTGCCTTATCCGATAAACGAAGGAGAGACGCGAGAATTAAATCTCGAATGTGATTTTGCATTTGTCCGATTGGAAGTGGATCGAATCGCGACTTTGGATTTCGCGTATCATGACCCGTAACGACGTCGACCTTGAAACGCGTAGAGAGCGCGTCCTCGGTCAGGGTCACAGTGCGTTATGCTGGAAACATGTTAATCCCTCACGTGCGGCGTACCGGCCATTTGCAAGGTGGTCAATCAGTCCGAGTGCCAAGAAATTGCACCTCCCATGGTTTACTACTTTCGGAGAACGTAAATCTCCTCCAACAATGAGCTGCCCGCAACCCCTTACTTGCCGCAACTCCTCCGCTTGCAGTTTACAGCTCAACATTGTTCCAAAGTATTTCGCTAAATTTCATGCTGCATCAGCCCGTTAATATCAGCGCAGAAATATTCAAAGGAGGTTAAGTACCACGCTGGGTTCTGCTTTGTACCAGCACACGGGCCATTAATGTTGATAGAAAAACATCTAAACTTGCTCAAGTATTTCATTAAGTTTCATGCCGCGTAAAACCATTTAAAGGAATCGCAGGAGGATCGTGCGATTTCGCCAGAACGCAGAGGCGCTTCTCGATCGAGCATCGGACAACGCGCAATCTCTTCGCGTTTTCAATGATCCTCTTCCAATGCCAATCCGATACTTTTCACGCGGCTTGAAGGAGGTTCTTGAAAAAGCTGCAGCCACATCCTGCAATCGCTGGTAGCACTCTCAATGTCGTTCCTACGTGGTTTTCAATAGTTACACACTATCCATTATGGCTATGAAAACATAATTGCTTTTCTTGTCGAGCAGCTCAGGCTGTTTACCGTAAAGTTGCGGTGTTTCGATCACGACTGCAATAAAGTTCCCCCTTCCCGCAGTGGAGAGAATTACATTTGAAAAGCATAGCTTTCCGAAGCTCCTGGCTTCTAATTCATCTCGATGGCATAACTTTAATGGGGATGTTTACATCGTTTTACTTTTTCTCGGAAAGTGAATGCGAGCTCGAGCCGCAGCATGCTGAACATGAAAGTCGCGTTAGAGTAAAAAGGAGGAGGCTTTGGACTCTGTAGAATGAACAGGATGCTCCTACACGTGTATGCATGATGCGCGCGCGCGCGCGCGTGTGTGTGTGTGTGTGTGTGTGTAGATGCAAGTACGTAGAAAGCGAAAGAAGAGAGTGCATCGGGACACTCGAGAACCGCGGTCAGAGAGAAGCTACGACCTGTTTCTGCGATATCGCGCTGGATTCACTTTCTTCGTCTAATTCAATTCCGTACGATTTCATTCCTCCTCTAAACTGTTCCCATTGAATTTTAATCAAATTACGTAATCGGCGATCAATCGGCGATACGAACGATTTCGAGCCTCGCGTGAAATTGCTGTGAAAATATTTTTTTACGCGGTAACACACTGTACGCCGAGAATATCTTTCATCGCTAATCGACTTTTTATCTGGTAGAACCTGATATTTCCAGGTGCCCCGCGTGCCGTTAATCAAATTCATGCTATTAGAAATTGAAGTATCGTTCGATCTTTTCCCGATGAGAGAAAAATCGATTTAACGAATCCACTCGATTCTAGGAAGTCAGTTATTTAATAAAAGGTCAATGCTATCGATATCATCTGTTATGAAACCAGTTTTCACGTCCAGATCTAGCATAGATAATTACGTCACGGGGCAGAGCGCGAGCTCGATATTTCTCAGATTCTCAGTAGTTTTACACGATTTTTACACGAAGTTAAATTTTTCGATTAGTATGATAATTAGTAGATTTTTCATGGAAACATCTAATTATCGAGCCATGTGTCACATCGCGCGTCCGTAGCCTTATCCATGATTGGCCGGGACTGAAGGTTCATTACACTCTTCTGCCCCTGAATTTTAACTTTACAATTCAGCCTCTTCTCTCGAGCAGACCACCGCGATCGACTTCGTAAAAGCTGAAATTTTAGAACTGGCCATATTTTCTCAGTTTGATAAGAAATGCATTAGCGCCGATACACACAGTCGTTAATACGATTACACGCATTTTATCACAGCTCTGTTATACGGCAATAACAAGTCCTTTTCCATTTAACGCGAGGCAAACCCTTTGTTTCTGGCGGAGCTTGTGCATATCGGACGACAACGGAGTCTCGCTCCAAGGAATAATTCGATTTTGCTTGTCACAAGGAAAATGGAGGACGCCGCTGGGGACTGTGGGAGTGCGATGAAAACACTGCCATAGCCCAAGAGTATAAATTTAACGAGGGGCAAAATCGTTCAATTACACTTGCCTGCAGGATTACGAGCTGTCGCAAGAAATTGGATCTTTTCACAATATTGCCTAACCGCAGCACGATCCGCGGGGGTCACAGCTAATGTTTCCCAGACGGCTGTCGTCGTCCACGGTGGTTCTCCGGCGATCGACGATTATTCATTTATGATCGCGCTCCACTAACGCAATCGCGCGAAGGATGCTCGAAATTCCAACGAGTAGGCGCAATTTCTCGAATCAGGTTAAAAATTAAGTCGTTTCGTATGCTAATGCCGCGACTTACTGTTTACCAGAGAAAATGCTTGCCCAAGCTCTGGCTGCTCCCCGAACGAGATGCCTCGGTAAACCGTAGCCTGATTATTCACAAAGGGACAATTACAGCCCGCGCGCGATTCCAAAACTGATAGAGTCCGCAATCTCAAGCAGACGCTCCCGTTCTCTCCGGGGGAGCTTGCGAAATTGTACCGATCCCCTCAAACAATAGTTTTAATGGTTCCGTTAGCTCAAGGCGCAGAGTGATTAATAGCAGTAGAATTTGCATCTATCGGCGAATGCAACGAGAATAGGCACGCTGGAGGTCGTAACTGGTATCTTGATAAATTTCACTTCCAACGGTGCTCTCCAGTTCCTTATTAATCGGGAGCAATCCCACGGGAGGAGGGAGAGGCGTGCTCGCCAGCTCGAGTCGTCCCTGAGAGAAGGACATCACCGTCCGCAGGATGCGAGGTAAGTAAGATGCATTTCATTCTGCATTTCTAACGAGTGGAATTTCTTGCGGAAAATCACACTAGTACCCACGCACAGTCATTAGTCTAATCGAATCATCTCGACACGACTATCCCGTAACCATGAGCGATTTTCTCACGGCCAATAAGCACGTTTGCCACATACATGCACGACGGAACGTACACTCGTTTTACGAGTTAGATACCATAAGTATATTTGCAGTGGTACATTCGCAATGAATATGCGATACGCGAATGTGTGTACATACACGTAATCGGTTATAAGAGAGTTTGCAACATATTTACGATACACACACACGCGTGCACTTTTCATGGGAGCATACGTGCATGCAACGTGGACCTGCGAGGCAGCGCCAAGAGTGTGCGCTGCGTGGAAAAGAGTCTCGATGGTGGTGGTACCAGTCGGGTAAATCAACTTACTTGAGAAATCTCCGAGCGTGTGTATGGGTAAGGCCCACGTGTTCTTCCGCTGGGCAGTATGCGACGACCGGTACTCACGGTACTCCGTGTGCCACCGTACGCTCCGAGACAAAGCTGAAGAAGCCACGCTTCTTCCGCGAAGCTCCACTCCCCTCATTGTATAATCCTTTTTACGCGATGACACAATCCATGAAAGAAGCCCGTAAGAATGTAATCGACATTTTGCTATTGAAACGGAATTACACGCATTTTTCCAGACAATTCCTCTTGACAGGTTCGCCAAGTTTTTCCTTACGTAATTCGACGATCGTCGTCAGTTTCTCTTTCTCCAGCTGGGAATCCGCTATTCATCCTTGTGGAAATTTACAAAACGCTTCGCGCCGTTGTCGCTCTTAAGCCTGATATTAAGCTGGAGCTGCCTCTTCTTGTGGGAGTACCGAAATTTCCGCGTGGCGCTCACGTAACGAGTCCTACTACTGTGCGGGAAGCATGACACCGCGCGTCCATTAATTTCCTTTCGACGTTAACGTTCGAGGAAGAGAATCGATCGGTAATGGACCCTGGGACCTCGCGTTCCCACAGCAATGGCCAGCCAGGTCCTATTAGTCCGGCGTATTCCACTTGCTGGCCTTAACGCCAATATTTCCCTGGAATCTCTTATCCATTTGTCTTCCACTGGGGATTTCGTTTTACGGCTGAACGAGCTCGGCTCTATCGGCCGCCGCGCATCGCTGAGAAATGGGATTGTGTTTCTTTCGAATTGGGCCTTTCTCAGGATCGAGCCATATCGCTAAATCGCAACTGCGAACGAACATTCATCTCGAGTACAATACGCGCGTTCTCTCATTGTGCGAAAATAAAGTTCGCGAAATCGCCGGAAAATGAAAAGTTCCCTCGCCGCGGTGCCCGCCGCCTCGTTCGCTTCGTTAATCATTGGAGCTTGCCGAGAACCAGATTTGCAATGGCCTGCGGCCCGAATTTCTTTCAGAATTGACAGTCTAATTGACCGGGAAAACATTGCGCGCGTACTCTGGGAAACGGAGATACTGATCGATAATCTCTGTTATCATTTTTTTTTTTTTTTTTTTTTTAAATTTTTTCTGGTCGATGGTAATATCAATGGATGAGGAAAGCTACGAACAGTCGCGAATATTATCCCTCGGCTTTCGCGCGAAATTGCCCGGTGTTCTGCAAGTGCGTCTAAACGATTTGGATAATGCCGCCCGGTGGCGAGAATCTCTCGAACGCGAACGAGTTTTCCTCTTATTTGGCGAACGCTTTATTGGTGTGTCGTAATTCTCTTAGCCAGACGTCGAATCGCTAAAAGTTTGTCACGACATGCAACGTAGAAACTGCTAAAGTGCAGCTCCTCGTAAACCTTGATTTCTCTGGCGGTGAATGGAGCTGGGCCCGTTGGTCCGTTGGCAAGTGGAGCACGTCTATAAAATAAATAGCGGCGAACCTTGCCTAGCTAGCTTGCTATTGAACTTTAGAAGTCGCCGTTAAACCTTTTAAGCTTGATCGGCTCCTTTCGCTGATCCTCGTTGCCACACGATAAAATCGTCCGGGACGCGAAATCTCGTTTCTCTTAAATTAATTATACGCCACTTGACTCAAGATTTATGCGAATTCATTCGTAGCGCCACCCATTTCTGTCCACCGAACCACTGGAGCATATTTCATCCGATACGAGAAAATCTGCTGTCGGCGAATCATTCGCATTCTTATTGGCCAATGATCACAGTGATTTCATTTAATTTTACTGCTATCATTTTTCTCCGGCGATTTCCCCTTGATTTCTACTCGATGGTTCGCTTGAAAAATAAAACGGCGTTGTCGACGATTTTCTTATTATCCCCGAGGTTTATTAACGGAACGATAGGAAAGTTATTAGAATCCACAATACGAGCATTACGCGGTGCGAAAGAAACATTTCAGGGCACATAATTGTATCTTACGCGCACATCTGATTGTGAATGACTGAAAGCGAAATCGTGACGAAAGAACAATGCTAAGAATTTAGTGTTTTCTATAGTTTAGCGTGTTCGTGGCATGTCTAAATAATCATTTCTCCGCCAGCATTTTCCTCGAAGAATGCCCGGAGGCGAGCGAAAGATGGCGTCGCTAAATTTGCCGCAAAAATGCTCGCGATTCAAATAATGATTAAATTAAAGGATGGAAGGTATTTGGCATTCGATGCTAATTTACAGAAACATACCGCGAACAAGCGCGAACGCAACGATGAAAGTAAAAATCGTCAGATTTCGATGCGTCGTTAAATCAAAACTCGAATCGCATAATTCCTCGTGGAAAAAGCTGTCCGCAAAGAAGTTTGCATTTTTATCTCTGATTTGATAATTTCACGAGAGACCATTTACAGGGAGTTTCCTGAAAGTTTACCTTCTCCTAACTATATCTTTCAGGTAGAGAATGTTGAGGGGAAAAATGTAAAGCAGCGATAATTAACGATTTAATGGGGATATTTACCGAACGACCGGATTAAGGGAATCGCTTATCATCTCCCAGGGACCGAAACCTGCTTCTACGCTCATTACGGAAGGCTAAGCCTCTACTTCTGCTTTTCTTAATTAATGCCGACATTCTTGTTAGTCGCTTGATCAGGAAAATAGACCCAACAAAAATAATAGAAAAATTAAAAATTCATAAAAAGAATCCAATCTGTATAGTCATTACGGGTGATCGAATTATCAAAAAAATCAACAGGATTTGGAGAGATCGCCATTGATTCTTCAATCAATTAGAATTTATCATCAGCCTAGACCATCCGTGGATTGCGGAGTTTACAGAAATTGACCGGTTGCATGATCGACCCATCGATCCATCGATCGATCGAAATCACAAAACCATTATCATACCATTGCGGTCAATCCATGGCAATTACCATTGCAGCTGGGAGCGCATTGTAGTGCCCTCTGCA
The DNA here is from genome assembly GCA_037305995.1 of Sclerodermus sp. 'alternatusi'. Classification (NCBI taxonomy): domain Eukaryota; kingdom Metazoa; phylum Arthropoda; class Insecta; order Hymenoptera; family Bethylidae; genus Sclerodermus; species Sclerodermus sp. 'alternatusi'. Next base: position 8,453,631 of record CM074546.1, on the reverse strand, counting down.
GTCAGCGAATCGACTCTTTCGCATTTTAATGATCAATCAACTGTGATCATCAACCTTACTGCCTTAGAGGAAGAAAATATGGCGATTATACAATAGGCGAGTAACTGAATCAATCACATCAGTCATGTTTTCTCCGAAGAACAACAACCGCCGATACATGATTAATTGTATCCATACTGCATGTGAAATGACGCAAGCTTTCCATCATTACTTTTTCACGTATCGAATCTTGGAATTTTAATGAATTTCATAGAATCGCCAAATGTCCCATTACCTTGACGCATTTTCAATTATAACAGTGAAAAAAAAAGGGATAAAAAGATCAACGTGTCTCAGTAGAAAATATTAAAGTTTATTGAATGCAGCAGACTTTGCAAAAAGAGCAAACCAAATTAATATTGAAACGGGTCTTTCAGCTTTGTACTGCCCGGTATACTTATAATAATTGTAATATTATTCGACCTTGATGGTGTTCGCAGCTTGAAAGTATGAAACGTCTATTTTACAGGGCGGTTGTATCAGAGTAATCTACTTGAACGTGCTCTAATAATATCGGCGCATAATTTGTATCTTTTAGCACAACGGCGATTGCGAGCATTTTGTCCAGTGATTTATAGTTTGGCGACTGGCGTGGAAAAAAATAAGGAAGCCCTTAAGAAAGAGTGTGATAAATATAAGTATAAATCGGTGTAAGGCAATGAAAGGAGGGAGGGAGAGAGTGGGAGAACACAAAAGCTGATAATCAAGAGCCATCTGCATATGTATTACGGTGTACACACGTATATTTATGTGTTTACTCGCACATTCTCCCACAATAGTTATGTGCATTTACATTCAGATGCATCTGATTTCTGCACTTTTCTCGCCCTTCATTCTCCAGAATTTGCCTGAATTCCACAAAAGGGGATCTGGACGGTTACCTCCGCACATTGATCAGCGCGTAACGCGCGCGCGGTGGTCATTTTATTCTCACATACCTTACAACCCGGACACGCAAACTTAATTTGTATAATAATAGCGAGACGATCAGGCAAAGTCGCGGGACTCCGGAGTCTCGTTCTTACCGACTTCGACTTTCATGCTTTCTTCGCGCGTTTGCTCTTATAATTGTTTTCTTTTTCTTACGCAATACGTTTGGGTGGCACGGGGTTAAGTGATTTTTATCGACGTTACGGCTGTTTCGCATCCGGATGCGTTCGTGTAAAAAAGTTTCGAGGCAAGGTGTGCGATCTTAATTTAGCGAAAGACAGGCCATAGGCCGCCCACGCAGCCCGAGGGAGGATTCTCTCTCATTGTCCGAGCGTGGAAGGCGCGGTGTGTACACGGTGCCGATATATTTTCAGCGCACACTGCCCCGAAGCCTGGCATGACGCGCGGAAAATATACTCGACTGTTGCGAATATTGTACCGTATCTCAATAATTTACGATCGCGAAAAGAGGAATACGGATTGGCGGACATTTTTCTCCGGCGCCGGCTTATAATTATGGTTCGAGGTGTTCCCGAGAAAAAACCCGCCAAGTTTATTCCTTGTCAGGGAATGTACCGATAAGAAGATGCATGAAGTGGAAGTGGAAGTCTTAGCGCGTACAGACTCCGTGTGCTTGAGAAGTGCAGATTTTTCAGGGAAATTTTATCGATACTTATCTGCCCGTAACCTCCTGCCATTTCCGATCGACCAAGTGCGTGCGCCATCATTCCTCATGCGCACAATTGTAAAACAAGTTTGCGCGACTGGCAAATTATCGGTGCGTCACCCATCGCGCGCAACTGTCTTACAGATTTCTATGGGCGTTCGAGATGAACATTTTTCTAGTATTTCGACATTCTATCGATGCTATCTCTGTACGACGGACTCCGATTCGCCTGTGCCACTTCATCTATCAGCCTCCACCACCACCACCACCATCACCATCAGCATTGCCATCAACCAGAACACAGTTGTCCCGGTTGATTTATGTGCTCGTAATTTCTGCTCAGCTACCGCGCGAGCACTTCCGTTACAATTCATATTCTAATGCGGATAGATAAATTTCGGTGACAAACAACGCGCTACCGCTGAAAATTCTTATCGGACGCAGCCTCCTGTCCCCGTATACGACAGTACACGCCAGGAGAAATGACAAAGTTTGTGGGCCATGTCTCCGGCTCGAGATTCTTATCCGAGTCGCGCGGATAAGTTATTGCTATAAGAAGGATTTATGGGTTATACATACTATACGGTGCCAGCGTGAATTCGAGGCATTTGCCATGTAAATTTCGTCAGAGAACTGAAAGGGAAATGCATCGGCCGGCGTGCATCAATGGGGAGATTGCGCTTCAGCAGTCACGTGGTAGCCTTGAGCCGCCCACCTGTTCTTGCAGAACGTTACGCTTGGTTTATCAGATCGTAATAACAGGACGGCCCCACTTCGATTGCCTAGGAGCTTTAATTGCTGCCACTCGCGTGTTAACCCTATCCTCTCTCCCCTTCGCTCCTCCTCCTCCTCCTCCTCTTCCTCCTCTTAGACCATCCACGTACCCATTAAGATTCCGCCGAAAGTGAACCTTGGCGATCGACGGAATTCATTTTTGAGAAGCTCGATTTTACTACTGGCCTGAGCAAAACTTCGCTTTGACTACTGACCGTCGTTGACTAATGTCGTGCCTCCCCTTTTCGTACGATGCAGATTTTCTGCAGACGTTTGAGAAATTGGAGCAATTTGTTTGACGTACTTTCACCGCGGTAAAGAATGGCGACAGTGCGATGGTAGAGACAGCGGTAGGTAGAGAAATTACGCTAATTGCTATTGAAATGACAATGGACGGAGTAGTCGAGTGAAAATTTTTATGACGAAGGGATACATTATTGCGGAAAAGCGGAGAAACGAGCATGACTGTAAGTATTATTGTCGGGAGACTTCAATGAATTTCCCCCTCTCCACGTGACTCCTATAAACTAGCCGAACCACATTATTTTAAATCACTCGGCGCGTAGGGGTTTCCCTTTTCGGACGACAAGCGCTCATTCCGATTCCGCTGCTTGTGACAGCTGTCTTCTTCTGATTGAAATGATTTATGCGTCATTAAATTTAGTTACAGCGCTAGTAAGAGTGCTCTAAATGCTGCAGCAACCGGTTGGAATACTGGACGGTAGCTGACTTTTTTATTACCTTTCTTAGAAACTGCAATTTGTCCTATTTCCACGCGACACGTAACGCATTTGATAGCAAGATACGGATATATGTGCCAAATAAATCATCCGATGTAATGACTCAAAGCCGTTCGATAGTTACGCTACAGATATAAGGAACTTGTGTGATTTCTCCACGATTACGAATACCATGCGTTTTCTGTGTGTACGAGGTAGGCGCGAGTAACCTTTCTCTGGGATTTAATGGCGATAAAGGCTAATTAGAAGAAATCTAAACAGTTGGAGTTTTTGCGCTACCTAAAATTATCGACCTAATTGAGTTTGCCACATAATCAGCCATAATGATTTTTCGAGAGAATAGGACCCCAGCACCTTTCCAGGTGTTTCGTTATTTCATGGGATTTCGCAAATGGTAGCATTAGCCCAGCCATGGGATTTCTTGCAAAATTCCTCTCTTCCACACAGGCATCGCTTCTTTCGCCGCTGCTTTAAGGATTCTAATAGTCGACGCGCGCAGATACTTAATTGCGGAGTGTGTGAAACTGGCGTCTCCCTTCTTTCTGTTTTCAAAGACTGTGTGCATAATTGCAACCTCCTGTCGCTGCATTATTAAACAGCGTTATTAAGTGCCCGTAAAAAAAAACCTTGTGACACGGTTGCAATTTTTGTTTCGGCGAAGATTTAAACGGATACAGCAGAGATGCATGATTATGAGTAATTGCGGGCCTCTATCGTATCTATCAGCCGGGACCTATTGTCTCTGCGTGACATCTACAGGAACTCGACGCGCGTTCGGCAGGAAAGCTGCAATTAGTTTTACTAGCGGGAGGACGAAGGAAAGAGCGACCCCGTGTGACTCCACACATTTTTCCTTTTCGTCCTTTCAATATCAGCGGAACAACAGATGGGAAAAGCACCGTTGCTGCTGCTGCTGCTACTGCTGCTGTTGCTTCTGCGCTTCCTGCTTCGTCACGACCGGCGAAGGATCAGGCAGTTTCCATTGTTAATAATCAAAAATGCAAATTCTCTAAATTATCATTAGTTCCGACGAAACGTTTGCCATTGTCACTGGAAGGAGCGCCGACGAGGATGAGAAAATTTCCTTAGCATTTATCACGGGTGGAAAAACACGGAGGAATTTTACGAAGGGGAATGAAGTCATCGTTAAGTATCAGTTTCGCAATGGTTCAGGGCCTTTTGATACCCTGTGGACACCTTTCAATTTATGTGCACGAACTGGGAAAACTTCCATCTCGCTCCACGATGCGGCCAACTTCCTCTGGAGTTCGAGGTCAGGTCAGCACGCGTGTTTCCATGAAACATACCGGCTGGAATTTGGGGCGTGCAGCTATTCCTTTCGTGGTAATTGCCTAGCCGAAGCGGATAATTAACGCGGTATTAAGAGTTATCTACGTAGATTCATCGGAGTCCCTTCGAAACGCCTCTATGGCCAGTCCGATATTCACCTCGGGTGAATTACGAGCTTCTCTCACGCCAGTTCGCGTTTCTCGTTTCATTCGCAAAAAAGGAGGTCCGCTCACGAGAAAACGTACCACCATCACCACTACCACCCTATCTCTATTAAAACTGGTTAATTGACTTGACAAAATTTACTTTATTCGCGCGCCTGCATCTTCTTGCACGTGAAACACTTTTAATTATCGAATATTGATTATGATATCTCTGGTACGCACGCCACTGAAAAGCTCTTAATAAATGATTCCTGTATTCACCTTATATTACATTAGATATCAGCTCGTGAAATTATCGCTGGACATAATACGGAAAGCATTAAGGATAATACCCTTGTCAGTTTATTGAAATCAGTTTATTTTATAGGATGTTATAGCGTGACTTTTTAATACTGGACTTATGCAGGGCCTGTAAATATTAATGCATCGCTATTCAATTGCAGATAATGATCTAAATTCATTTCATTGCGAATCCCATTTCATTTCTAAGGCACACGCACGCGCACACAGTTTTACGCATGTTTTTCTACACGCGCGGCATAAATTACTTTCGTTATTTTGCAATTGGCATACTTTTCAGAATCCCTGTACCTCGAATCTAAAGTGTCAGGTATAATAATAAATCATCGCTCGAAAAGCGTAATAGGTGAGCGTCTTTGAATTTACTTGAGATTCACTTTGGCTGTTAAGCGCAATTCCAGCAGGATAATGCGAATGATTGTGGCAATGTAATTATCGTGTCTGATCTTCATGCGAAGAAAATTGTTTACACTGCGCGATAAAAATCATGATGACATGTCCTACGACGATAGGATCTTCAGCCAAAACCAAGTTTGTTAAACCTCATATTTTATGCTAATAGCGTTTGCATTAAAAAAGATGTAGCTTCCTCGAGCTTGCGCAAGTTTGAATTTCATTTGAAGCCAACTTGGAAAATGAGCGGAGGTATAACAAAAATCATTCTCAATTTCGGATGTGCCGGCAGGACTTTCTCTCAACAAATGCTGCAGTATCTTTCTCGTGGCATCATCAACTATAAAAACATTCTCACAAACGAGGTCCCTTCATGAATACTAATATTAACACATTTCTACATTCGGTGAAAAAAAAAAAAGAAAAAGAAAAAGGAGGAGAGGAGAGAAAAAGAAACTCTGAATAGACTTTTTCAACGTGGAATTATCAACTTTAAAATAAGTGATCGTGACAAATGTTCCATTGAAGAATTGATCGGAGAAACTAATTTTACAAAAGTGAAAGAAAATTTGTGCATCGGTGAAATAATGACACGCGTAATTATCATCGGTAGTTTATCCTCGCTATTGCGCTCTTTCGTAATGCATTAACGTTATCGAAGAAACAAGAGATAGGCTTTCATCCGGCAAATCCATCGTATGAGTTGCATTTACGCGTTGTCAGTTGTCATGACGTGCACGAAGAATACCTCCTAACATCTTCTCACGATAGGTTCATCATCAATTACCGCTGTCCGAAGAAGCAGTACTTCAGTAATCTCTCGCCTTTCCCCGGGGATCAGCTTACAAAATTTGTAAGTACTCCAACTGTAAATCTTGCAAATCCTCCACGATGGCTTCTAATAGACCGCAATATCCCGAGAAATGGTTTCATCGGAATCTCAGAGTTTGCGAGATCTTCGACAAAAGATACAGAGAGGACGGAGGAGACACTTGCATAATTCATTAACGCCACATTCTATCGAGGCACGCTATATTCTTGCAAAATTGCAAATGAGCGTCTAATATTTCGTCCCGTTCTCTCGATGGAGAAGTCCCTTGTTTAACTTTCGCAAGTCGTTTAATTCCAGCGAGGAAGCAAACAGTCGCTCATCTGCAGTGGTCAATTACCACCGAGTTCTTTGTTCCATTGTCCAACGCTGCGCGTTTCGCAATAGCTACTACCCTAATCGAGGATTACTTAGTTATGTAAAAAAAAATTAGTTTACACGATACTCCGCCATTTTCCTAGAAGAGATTCGCGCGCGTCAAGAAAGACATGGATCAACGCACCTAATTTGCTTAATCCGAATGTGATTAATGTGTTATCTGCTCGATCTCTCTCCAAGCGAGGAATTTAGACTAATGATGGGACTAACGACACCATTAGATCGAGCGCGCAAAAAATGAGGCCGCGTGATTTGTGAAAATATAAGAAGTCGTTGAAAAATTTAGAGATTTTTTCTAATCGCTCATAGTCGAGAGCTCGTTCGAGGTTTTCTACGAAAAGGAGGCTATGTCCGATGGCTCTCTCTGGTCATGGTCAGTGGCCCTGAAACTGGATGATCCGAATGATGCCCCGGGTGGAGGGGCAGGGGGAATTTTACGAATGCGCTCCTAAGAATGGCACGATTGGAACGAACGGACGAACCGTCGACTAAGTTCAGGCACGTTCGACAAGAGAGATAAATCATCGAGGTCAAAGGTCCTTGATAGATGATCCGAGATAAGGGCGCTATCTCGATTTCACCGGATCCCATTGCGCGTTGCTCGCCGTGTGCACGTGGTCTATTGAAATCTCATATTGTGTTGCACCCGGAAACCAGGAGATTCCTTTCGCGGCGCCACTTAGATACCTTGCCGCCATTACCGATGTGCAATTCGATATTATTAATGAAACCCAATACCGCCCTGCTGCCTTAAGGATATTTTAATATCAATTTTAGCCACGCGTTATTCGCCGATCTCGCTGTTCAATTCTCAGGATTTATCGTTCAATTTACGTTCGTTATTTCACTTATGTAAGGCGAAGAAGACGAAGAGTTTTTCAGGGATTTCCATGCTCCGAGCAGACAGACGTGCTCCATCCATTATGATCAGGATAACAATTCGTTGACCCAGTGCTATCGTTTCCTTGAGAAAAGCTCGATCCGCACTAGGAATATTTACGATCGATGTGAAACGACGGCATTTGGACCCTTTCTACCCGACGTAATACCACGTTTCACGTGTCTGCCACACTTCCTGAAGATACTCGCGTGTACATATATATCTTGCCATGGTGCACGTACAGTGGAGGCACACCATGCCCCACGGGCATCGCCGTGTTCATCCAAGTATGGATTCACCTGCACGTACACGGATTGAGCCTTTTGGGCGTTGCATCCTACGCGCTGCGCGTTGCTTTCCCATGGATTTCACCTACCATAATGCTGTTTCAGCGAAAAGTTCGGGGGTCATCCCGCTGAGTCGACAGTTCCTTTCGGAACCGTGCACCAGTCTCGCCTGTCTCTCCCCGGTATCACCCATACGACTGACAATCAATCCACCAATTATCAATTGGAAATCTAGCAATTAGGTCGCATTGTGACGCAAAAGCAAAGCATAAAAGTCGACACCGTTCTAATGGATGGGTGTAAAAGGTTGCTCGCGTCAAGTCCCGCGACGTGGATTTGTCAGTCGTAAGTGTGTCTATGGGGTTCGCGGAGGAGATTTCTCGGTAGGAAGCGTTGCCATGAGAAAATCGTTCGAGAGCGATACTTTTGCAGGGATCGACCGAACGTGTAACGCAACGGATCAAGTGGCGAACGTTTCCTGAAGATAACATTCTCCTCTCGGATAGATCTGCACACCATCACACATCGGTTCGTTTCCCATGAGTTTCGCTGTCCGTGAACAAAATTCTTACCGCGAAAGGTCTCTCGCCTAATCTTCATTTTCGAAACACATAATACGTAGCCGCACTAAAACTTCAAAAACTACTTTAAGAAGAAGAAACGGAATTACATGGATAATGCTCGACAATTTATTAAGTTGTTTGAAAATGGTGAAATTCAGCTGTGAGTGACCTTTGATTATTTTCAACAATTTTCGAAGCGTTCTATGGAATTATCCTTCCTCCGGTGCAAAACTCTCTCCCTCTTTATGAACATTTTTGAAACACGTAAAATGGTGAGATGCAACTTTTCTCAACTTTTCTCACGTAGTACTTATCTTTAATTGTTCCTAATAGTGATAGCTTAATCAGAAAAAACGCACGTAGTTAAGGAATATTATAATCTTAAACGCGCCTCGATATCTACGAAAGTATCGATTTCTCACGGGTTCCCTTTGCTTCATAACGATGCTCCACCATAAGAGGTCCTCGGGGGTCGACGCAACGCATTAGAATTTTGATTTGCCTTTTTTACGTGGAAACTGACAAACACGCGATACGAGGGGGCTGCTGAAATCGGAAGGGGTTTCCTCGACGATCCGCGAGAGTCAAAAGTAACGTGGCAAATCGAAGAAAACGAATATCGAACGATTACACTCGAATCGCGCGGGCATCGGCATCGATTTGTACAGAATTGATCGGAACGCCGGTATTACACTTGGCGCGAAAACATCTCGAGTCATTGCGCCATCTACTCGATTCCTTCGAATTCTTGGCACGAGCTCACGTTCGGAATACTTATGCAGCTTTGCGGCTACTTCAATGTAGTTACCACAGCTCAAATCGATTTCAAGCACATTCGAATCTCCGTGTTTCGTAATCCCAATGAGAGATTCAGCGATACTGCTTCTGGATCTACCACTAGGTGATCCCTCCATGCCCCGTTACTAATAAAGCGATTCGCCAATTATTATTACGCGATTGCTACTTGAAAATACGTTCGAGTACCGAGCGATTATTCAATTACAACGCGTGTATGCCTCCTACGAGATACATTAGGCCAATTGTGCCGAAGGTGTTTCAAATTGAAATTAGACCGTCTCTCTGATATTAGCAATTGAATCTTAAACCCTCCGAACCGTAATCTCCGGAGAAAGTCTACTTGAAAACTGGGTGTTAGTGCGGAGATCTATCCTCCAATTGCAATCTTCGTAATAAGACGGGAGCGGATTTGGCAGGATACTTGGGTGCGCGTGATTATTGATCTTTTTAACGCCTGATTTACCAGAGAGTGTCTTTAGCGGTTAATGCGTTTCACCTTTCAAGCCCGCCTCATTTACGTACAATGAAATTGCGAGAGGCAAACGTCGAGAGGTTGACAGAGAAACTTTGCAAACAAGCCGTATTAGGACTAGGACGAAGCGAGCAGGGACTTAACAAACAAACGGGCGATAATGAGAGCAAGACGTCGTGTGATAATCTACTGTTAATCGACAACTACTGCAGACCTGACCTCGTTACCGCTAACTCCGTTCAACGGAGTAGTCAATGTCGGCTAATCGCTCGTTAGCGATGACTAAAGTCGACCCGAGCCGTAACGAGCCAAGACTACGGTTTTTCTCCGCCACTGCAAATCCTTCTAGGAGCGGCGATCGCCTCATCCAGTGATAATGGTCAATAATTTTTTTGTCAAATCTCGTCATTCATCACGGCGCGAACTTGGGACGCTTCACAGACTGAAACAACATAATTCCGAGAGGAACTTTTTTACGCGACTCAAGTTCCATTTAGCAATGTGTGACTAAGAGATGCAACCGCAATTAAGTTTTTGCCGGATCAAATTAAAAAGCAATTAGTTCTCTCTGAAAATCTCTTCGCTTCATTACTAAGCGAGGGGTTTAGAGGATTTCGTCGCTATTATTCTATTATTCTTGAGCAACAGCCTCAGCGTTGCTATTTTAATCCGTACGAAGGTGCACGCAAGCCTCATGGGCTTACCGGTATTATGCATTCAAGACTGGAACAATCGGGGGACAATCTAAAGACTTTTTTAATAGTTGCAAATACCTCACATTTATGATTGCGATAATTGCAAAATAAGAAAGCTCAAACTCATAAATTTGATGGGTTTGGCCGTCCGATGTAATAAGATTAGAGATAAAGCGAATTATCCTATGCGCATTTCTCTCTTGGCGTTGGAAACGTGATTGCGTCACGCGTAAGGATGATCAAAGCCACGTTTAGATACTGGATCGTAGCGCGACGGATTTTAAGATCCTGTGCCGTGACACGGAGCGGTTCAACGGCCTCTCAGTGATCATCGCACAATCGAATGGAATGGCGCTGAAATATCATTAATTTCTAGCGATCGCACCATTTATCAAAATTATCGGACCAAGCATCGCTAAATTCTTTCCCGTTACTTCCTTTAACCCTGAGCAAAGATCTCATAAACGGCCGGCCTAAGATCAGATTGATAATTCAGTCGCGGCTTAGATAGAATCTTCCTACACTTTGCGGTGGTAAGTTATTTTTGGTCAACCATCGTGAGTTTGCATGTAAATATTAATAGTGGTAGCTTGGAAATCCGATTACACATATATCTCCCCTTCCGGCAGATTCTTTATCACCTTATATGGTGCTCTCGCGTTCGTTCCATGGGAGACCCAGGCTCGGCTCTGCTTGTAAATGAAATATTTTTCTAATTTAATCGACGCTTCTCTCTCGTTATTTTTTTCTCCGCGTCCGACAACGGGTAATAATATCCCCGGACGATCCTGGCGCAGAAACGCGGACGTGGTAGATTTCTCAGAATTCGAGAAGAAGGAAACTCTCGGCGCTCCTAGGATTTTATTATCTCGATACGTAGGAATCCATGGTGATTTCCTTGGAAAAACGATCGTCTGGATTATGTCGGAGATTCGCAGCGACGGCCATTCCGATAGGCACGTAACCTTTCTCGCAGGTAGCACGAAACGGCGAGAGTGCACATTTGCGTGATTGCAAGTTTGGCATCCCGATGCTTCAGGCGAATTATAACGCACGCCGCAGTGGCAAATTCTAAGACGATTATCCGACTCGCGAAACAAGAATCGGAATCATCAAACGTGGATAAGCCAGTTGCCGCGGATCGTTCCGGGGCTAGGAAGGAATTCTCCAATCGGACAATTTCCCACTCGCGATTTCGCGAATTCGCACGTGAACCCATGACAGCTTTTGCCTATTGCCTGCGCGGTAGCAGCGAATTTTGCAACGAAACTCGCGAAACGAAAGAGACCTCAGGCCCAAAGTCCATAACGCGTGCGTGCGATAATTTACCGCTCGCTCGTCCATTACGTATCTCGCATTTCGCTTTCCTCCTACTTCCGTTAGACTTTTCGCTGCTGGCCAATGATTTACCGACTGGCCATTTACAGCGTTCGCCAATCCTTCGGCAAAAAAGTTCAATCCTTGCACGCTTCGAGCCTCTTTCCTTGGGAAAGAGTCGAAATAATTGCCCAAGAGTTTTCTATAGGCAAGATGTTGCAATGTTTATTCATTGTACGGAGAGAGAGAGAGAGAGAGAGAGTTTTCAATGTTTCAGACTATTTTATGCGTATACTCGAAGAACTATGGAAATTGCTCGAATAACGCGTCGGCTCTGCATTGCATTCTCATTACAGATTCAATTTGCCAAGGATTTCGAAGAGCGCGCGTTTAAAACGCAACAAAACCCATCGAAGATAATTGGAAACTGTCCGTCTGCTCCAAGGACCGCGTTCCCCGGGTTCCTAAACAGTTTCTGGCAGTTGTCCCAGCAAAAAGAGCAAAACTTTTTCGAGGAAGTCCCGCTCGATCTTGGAGATGTCACTGCTAAGCCAGGAGGAGAAAATAAATCGGACATTTCTCACGCGAGAATAGATAGAATTCCAGGCGAAACGGCTCTCTGGAGGAGAGAAAAATCCAAGAGTTTTTATTCCGGTTAGCGAGGAGCCGTGTCGTAGCCTCTATGAGAAAGTTCCTACACACTCGCTGTTACGTCGTTTTGCGGAGATTACGCGGAATATGGACGATGCAGGTGAAGCATTGCACACTTTGTCCTGAATACCGAAACACGATTGTGCATTCTACGAACTTTTATAAATCCCAGGCTTCTGAAAGCCAGCATCATCTTAACGAAACTAACCAACTATGAAATAATTGGCATGTAATCTTCATAGATCTTCAGAGATAGGCCTTCTAATACTGATTTATCGCCTTTCCACAAATTATTTCCCCCAGCTGTGAAAGACTCCCGGGAGAGAGTGGTCGCGGCTAAGGGGAGGAGTGGGGTGGTAAACGCCGCGTTAAAACTGGAGGGAAGACTAGAAAGCAATGGTGACATTTTTTAACGGGCTGGAGATTTACGTCTACGAGTAAATCGAAATTATTGCCAAGCGTGTGTCCGGCAATTTATCTGAAAGCACCTGAGCGAGCAATATTCCTCCGCCATAATTCTATCGCGACACCCGCGAGACATTGCGCGAGGGCAACGGGTAAGCGACTCGAAAACTTATATGCAGATGCGTGTACTCGTGTAGGAGCACGCGCGTGCCTCTCGCGTCGGACACGCCGATAATTTAACGGGAATTTTTCTTTATTCCTCCCGGCTCGCTTGACCGTGTGCTCTACGCGCAACTATAGCCAGAGCTGGAAAACTTGTGCCAGCTTTAATAAAGCAGGTGCAGCAGCGCTGCTCTCCTGCCTGCACTTGCGGCTTTCGCGCGTAAGGCCACGCGTGTTCACGCGTGTGCGTGAATCCATGCCCGTTTGGCGGTGCACAGGCTACGTCGTTCTGCTTTAATGTACAATATGAATGATTGCAGCGTTGCACGCGGGACTACGCGCGTGTAGCGGGGTGGTACATGCGTTCGGCAGCGTGGACTTTTCGTAAATGCAAGCTGAATGCGTGTTTCGTTCGTTAAGCTAGTTCGCTTTGCCCACGGCATTCATTGAAATTTGTAATCTAAAGATATTTCAACATATCGCGCAGCCTATCTATTATTCCGTCGTTTATATGGGAGGATAATGGGCTGGCTGCATTGTTAAGACGGATTTTATTCAATTACTTTTCTTCGCACGAGGAAAATGATTTCTCACGTTTATTGCTCTCTACGCACAACGGACCTCCGCTACACCTTTCCCCCGTCCGATTTTTCCCCTCTCTCCGGCCAGCGTAAAGTTAATGGGGTTTGGCGCTTTTTTCTCCAGACGCTCAAAAATAGCGCGAGGCTACGAGCTATCGCCGGAGTTAATAAAGCAATTTCGCTTTTTATTTCGCCGCGAGTCGTTCCGGTAAATCTTCTTGATTTGCGAGAACCACCCTGGTGCAGATTAGCCATCGGAGCGAGGAAGAAATATAATAGAGAGGTACAGCCGGGGACAGATACGGAGTCTCCGATATTACCAGCGGATATCGCTACTCTTTACTCCAGAGCTACGATGGCAGATTATGGTGCGTAGCTCTCGGTGACGTCAGAGACTCGATATCCGTCCTCGGCTGTACGCGAAGAACAAATTCTCTACTTCTCTTCCCCCTTCGTCTATTTATTTATTTACTTATTTATAACTCTCCGGAGACCATGGCGGCGAGAGACGTCTGCTATAATAGCCGTGAAATTTGGAATTGCTTTTTTTTGCACAATTAGTTATTCGAGCCATGCTTTCCTAATGAGTCCCGAAGGCGCAAAACTGTAGCTCGGTCAATACCCGGCTACGCATTTGTCGATAGTAATTCATTTTGCAAGCGTAAATTCCAATGGAACCCACGCACGTCGATAGATTTTTGTGCTATACTACTTTCAATGGTTCGCTCATTACGAGACTCATTTCGTTTCATTCTCACCCTCTTTCTTCGGTTTTTTTCTTTTCTTTTTAATTAGCATCGTTAACCGCCGATTACCGTTCGACTATTATTATCGATAACCCCACGTGCGCCCGTGCGGTGCCAGGTTCGTTTCTCTTCTAATCTTTCCGCCGCTTTGCTTCGAGACTCTTTCCAGAGTCGTAGAAAAAACCGGTGGGATTTACGAGGCCCCGCATGCCTTATCGAGAGCCATGGCAATTTTACGTACGTTGACAAAAGTATTACGAGTAGCGGATTCGGGAACGACACTTCGTACGGGTAAGCACATGCGGAACATAAAACTCGGGATATTATAGCCGTAAATCTGAAACGGGAGCTCCAACCTCTCATTAAAGTGACTCCGCGAAATGCTTAACAACCCTGCACTCCGTAATAAGTAATAACGGATGGCCAATAAAAGTCGCACGGATTTCTCGGAAGTGTCCCCGCGCCATTAGGGTCACGTACGGTATAAAAAGCGAAAACTATGCAAAACTTTAGTTTGAAACGGGCGGTCCCGGCGTCCACCGTCGTACCATGCCCTATTTTCAGCATTTAACGTTCCAGTCATTAATCCGCCGAGCAGGCGAAATCTCCCGTTAAATCTCCTTCGGCAATTCTCAGATGGAAATCATTAACTAGAGAACGGTGGAGAAGGAGGAGGAGGAGGAGGAGGAGGAGGAGGAGCGGGGCCAAGTCCGAAAGTGCGCGATATCCGCGGCTAATGGATCATTGGGCGCTTGCTTGGGAAATGTTCCTCTTATTTATCGATCGGCTTTTTGCCGCTCGCTTTCTTCGATTCCGCACTGTTGAGAGCCTCTATCATCGCGCGAAGCGGAGGCTCCGATTAATTATCGACCAAAGCACTGACCTGTTCATATTTCATCGGTCGGCACTCGCCGGGGAACAGACCCCATCACGCGAGACACTTTTGCGTTTAACGAACTCGGTGGGCCATATCGATTAACGTTATTGAATATCGCCCATTGCGATTAATTATTGTTCCCGAAGGAGCGCGGCGCGTCCTCGTAAATTCCTTTCACCATCTCCCGCCTGGCGCGTAATCGGCCTCGCTGCCTCGACGATAAAGCACGATCCGCTTCGCTTTCTGGGAAAACGAAGAGGGTCAAATTTACATTTTTCCACGCACCGGCCAATCAACGGCGAGAATGGAAACCGATCGAGTGTCGCGTCACCTCGATCGCACACTCCACGCGTGCTTTTTTTAATCGATCTCGCGTGAATTTCTATTCCATCCATTGCGTGACTTTACAAGGAACTCGGCTACGCGACTGGGGTATCGCCAGGGATCATCATCCGATCGCACGGATGAAATTTATGCAGGCACTTTTTCTCTCCCCGGCGATATTAACGCCGATAATTGCACGGACAATCGAAGAATCCGCAGATCCTGCTTGCGCGAGAACAAATTACGTGGAAATTTTTGCCGCGGACGCTCGATGTTTCTGGCGATAATCGTGAACAATGAGAGAATCTTTGATTATCGATCGTAGCGGGGGCCGGTCATCGTTCGATTGCGATTGCTACGTGACTCACGCTAGAGGCACATTTATTTAATATCAAGCGTCGAGATTAATCGTCGTAATCCATGCTGGGGTTAAAGGCAAAGCTATTATTAGCGTCGTTTAGCTTTCCCTCCCGCCCATCCACGGTCTTCGTTGATCTTTGCTCCTAACCATTTTTCTCTTCCTCCATTTTCAAAATCTGCCTCGCGAATCATCTCTGCGATTATTACCTCGGAGATCGCGCGAGGTCTTTGAAAATCAAGAGAGGACATTATTCCCTACCGTTCCCCGCAGGCTTCCGATCTTTTGGAACACTTGGTCTTCGGCAAAATGTTAGGAGCTGCGTGAAATCGTCCGAGAGAGGCTTTGCGGATAAAATCAAGCGTGAGCGAATGATAATTGTAAATAGCGCTCGTTCGAGCTCTCTATAGAACGTTACGGGCAAATCCACGCTCTCCGCCTAACTATAAATTATACTTGGAGAGACTTTGTTTCGTACGCATCTCGCGAAAAGAAGGTTGCCATCACCCACGAGGCGATCGACTGCAATGCATATTACGTTACGAGTATAAAGTTGGAGATTATGAAGTTGAAAAGGGTACATAAAAGTCGTCGTTAACTGGGAAAAGCGCGGGAATAGAAAGCGTACCTAGGGAGAATCCAAGAAATTCATACTCCGGTACCCTATGCAGCGGCTTATCGTAACATCTTACGAACACATCGGAACAAGAAAGCAGAAGAATTCCAATAACTTGCGATCGTCCGCAACTTCCGGAGTGCTTCGCGAAGAAACGCGCGTGTCCTTTTTCGTCTCGATGGGACGAGGGAGGCGAAAAGAAAGGGGGTGGTGGTTCCCGCGGTCGGTCTCGCCATGGTTTTCGCATTTTCGCAAAGAGCCGCTCGGTTTGTTCGTTCGATCTGGCTCGTCGAACTCGCTGGCTACACGGAAAGAACGATCGTCATAAATTATGGTTGTTACGTTCAAGCGAAGGTGTGTACTCGCCAGAATTGCGAGACAATTTTGCGAGGGGCCGCCGCGGGTAGGGAGTGAATTCCTCATAAAAGCGGCGCCCCGTTTCTTCGATTCTCCGCGATTCAGAGAGACTATTTCCCTTTCACCGAACGTAAACGCAAAAGCACGCCGGGGGTTCCCAGGCGAACATCGAGGAAAACTTTGCCCTTTACCGTCAAAAGGAAATTTGCCTCCGTTTTCCACGTAATCCGAATTACCGACGTCAAAAGCTGGATCGGCTGAAAAGGAAGCTTCGAATCTCATTTTCCTTCCGTGTAACTCCGCAAAAGCCATCTGCACCCGAGAAATTCGCCGGAACAATCACGCGCTCGAATTTTATGCGGACGACGAACGTGACTGGCGTCGTGACACCACAATCACACTTTACTATGATAAATGCCCGGCTGTCAGAAGTGAGACAGTGCATTATGAGAATTTTATAGCTGAAAGAAATAGCTATAATGCACACACACACACACACAATCGCTTCCCGTACTCCATTTCGCAGTATGATCACGTATAATGCACGCGACAGATTTGCATTACCTTAATTAATTGTTTCATTTGCATATATTTACGATATATTCTCCCCTCATTGCCAAATCTCTTTTTTTCTTTCATAGCTTACGATCGTCGATCGCGTATCAACGTCGCTCGTAAACCAGTACCGATACAACGATAGCTCGAGAAACGCGAGAAACAATATTTGACTTTTGTGCTTAGCTATATTTTAAGTCGTATAAGCATTGCTTCATTGCTGGTTGGTGTACAGCACAGGTCTTGAAGTTCCACGTGCGTGATAAACGAGCATCAACAGTAGCGTTATCGCTTGTACCATTCAATTGTATCTACCACTATGTCCGTTTCCGGCATCGGTGGACTGGCGTTTACAATGCAACGAAATCGCAAGTTTCCAGCGGCTATCGCAAGTGCTCGACACGCACCAATCACTCTAATCTTTTCTGCCTGAGCTTAACCATCGAATTCACCTTGAAATCCCAGCTCACCCACGATTGTTCCACATTAATCGAGAATCCAGAGAAAATTTGGAAAACGCTCGACTTTGATGCATTTATTTATCGAATGCGATTGCTCCTGCATTCAATCACATTTATGCATGCAACAGACAAACTTGCACTCGCAGTTGCAGTTGCAAATGCGGTTGCAGTGAATTCCCCTGCAAGCAATTTATTGACTCATAATTTTCTGCAGCTAAAACATACGTTCCTTTGTCCTTGCTGCTATGCTTTTGGCAAGTACTCGAGGACATCGAATTTTCGAGGTTTCGGTAATATCTTCTTCTTCTTCGTATTGCGCACGCGCGTAAAAATTCACATGGTACATAGCAAGGTGAAAGCCGAGATGAGCAGTTAGCGGAAGCTCCGCATGGCAATAAAATGTTATGGCGGTTTCCCGGCAGCCCGCTGCAAGCGAATAAAAATGCTTATGACGCAGTTAGGGTGAGCGTGCACAGGTGCAGCTGCGATTGGCCACCGTTCTCCAACCACTTGCCCCGCGATTCTTAGATTCCTAACTGTTTTCACATTCCGCTTGGAACCGACCTCAACCTGACGAATCCCCGAGCCTCTACAGCTATTATCAGCGATCTTTTTCCACTTGCGAAATTTCAAATATGTTACACGCTTACTACACCCATGAAAGAACTTTATGTCCATTCTGTCAGGCTTCCATCAGCCACGGGAAAGATGGTAGCGATAGCTAAAAAATTCTTCGCCCAAGTACGCGGTAGCTGACATTACCGCAGCGTCATCTACCCGGTGGAATTTCCTGTTAATCTCCCATTTCCCGATAATCATTCACATGGCCGTGTCATTAGGAGCCGCCGAGACCACCGTCCGAGAGGATCTCGAACTTTTTTCTCGCGAAAATAGACTTTTCTCATTAAGTCGTGTGGACGGATGGCGACACGCGCCATTAAGCGGACTTTTGTACGATCGCCAGAGACAAATATGACGTGGAAGCTGGCTGTTTACACTTCCATTATGAGCGTACGCGCTTCTGAGAGGATCCGCGTTGCTTTTAACAGTCGGGGTCGTGCTCCATCTTATATGCAATACGCTCGTAAATATCGACGAGATTATTGGCAAGTGCATCAACGCCACGCGAGGCGTTCGCCATATTGCGCGATCAGCGCCCGCAAGAATTCCCTAATGACAGTGACGGAAATTGTTTCGCTCAAATTGCTACGCGTCTTTAACAGACTTTACTTATAACGCGTCGAAGTCTGCAATTAACGGGGTGGAGAGGAGGGGGAGCGCTGCAACTTTGTACGAGACAACGCACCCTCGCATTTTTTTTTGCAAGTTGTTTATGATCCGCGGACTGCTAGCGCGAAGAAAAACTTCAAATTATAGGAAGAGTCGAAGAGCCTTCGCCGTGGCATAAATCTCGCGCTTTGCCCATTATAATTCGTGGGTAACGTGCAATTGTGCGTGGCAAGCCCGTGAAATAAATCCGATTGCGAGACTACCATTTAAATGGCGCTGCTGAACAACACGCGAGACTACCGTTCGCTCCTCGATAGAGCACTCGCTCTTATTGAAAGTTTTTTACTCTCTTACCGCGGGAGGGAAATAATTGCTCGAATTCTGATCAATCGCAGTAATTAAATCCGACTCTTGTACAAGTCCATTAAACAGTTAAGTATCCCTCGCGTGGGCTATTATCGCAAATAATAATAGCCGCGGCAGCCCTCGGTGAGAAATATCGCTATAAATCTGGGCGAAAGCACTTTATTTCCGTTATCATCGCGGTTCCGCTCGCCAGGAAGAGGCAATTTCGCTAAACTTGCAAAATGACCTTGTTGAGCAAACAAAACGCGCGATTCGCTTTCGAATAATTCTATCGGCACGGACCGAGAGCATAATCTCGTTTTCCCTATCATTTTGCTCGCTTCTCTCGCGCGATGGCGAGGCAGGAACAGTTTCACTCTTCGAGGCGCTGATCAAATTATTAAATGAGCGTTTTGCCAGAGGAGAAGCGTGCAGGCTGCATGCGAATAGTAGCAATAAAGTCAGTAATAGCGGGCATAATCTCGCGTATCCGGGCATAAACATCACTGAAAGCGCAGGGTTTGTTTCCGTTATCGCAGTACAGAGAGGCCTTAGGCGTTCTCTGATTACAAAAGGGCTTCTAGTAGCGGTAGCGCGTCGTACATTCAGTCGGCGACGCTCATATAGCAGGTAGCTCGGAGAAATACGTAGGACGTACAGCCATGGACAGATATCGTGCCTCTGGACGATATTTTTCGAAAACTTTCATGAATTTCAAGTTTTTCTCGCTAAACTTTTTTTCTACGAGATACATCGATTCGAACCCCTTAGAAATACTTCTTTTAGGTCTCGCGCGTGTCCCGGAGAAATCAACGTGCTTTATAAGCTCGTATGTGCATTTTATCGAAAATGCTCTCCCACAGTCCTCTGCTTCTCTTTCCTTTTCTGCTTTCCTTCTGCCTCGGAGTTCTGTTTCAGCCGCTCGTAAGATTTACCAGCCGATCTCCCGTAACGTTCGACGGTCCAATCTCCCGGCAATTCCTACACGCAAGCCATTAAGCTAATTTTATTTACAGTTCCACGGTCTCGATGGCTCGCTAAATGTGATAAATTGCGCCGGATACACGGCATTTCATTGTACAGTATATCAGCCTCGTCGGCGGAGATTTAATTAATTTTGCTGACTTGGGTAAACATACATTGTAAGGACTAAAAAGTTCTCCTGGAGAGGAAAAAAGAGCGGGGAGTTTGAAAAATTGCGGATATTTATTAACGGGAGACGCTTAACGAAGTTTCAGCATTGAATAAGGAGAAAAGTATTCTTATTTATCACGAGGGGAAAAAAAGATAATGCAAGCCTTAATTAATTGAAGAGGAAGGAGAAGACGCGCGGTTCTTAAATTCTCTTTGCTTTTAGCGCGATGCTGTTTTTGCATCCATATTTATACTTTTGCTTTTGCTGTAAGCAAATCAACAGACGCGCTACGTAAAAACTTGTATTTATGCACACGAGAGTATCTTGAATTAAAAATACTGATAGACTAATTATATAACTCGAGGCTGCTACTACACTCCTTGACCATGAATATCGCACCATGTATGGTGCAATTCCATTCAATATTGAACATTTCTCCGTTTTGACATCGTAAAAATGGCAGAGAAATATAACGTTCGAACAATCGATAACGCTTACGATCGATTCTCTCATTGTTTGTAACGAATAATAAGAAGAAGCGTTATAGATAAGAGCAAAATGTTCATTTTACCCGATGCTTAACGATCGCTTAAGCTTAGACTCGAGCTATTTGCATAGCCTAACTAGCGAGACCATTAAAAAATACGAGTCCCGTTCGATGCTCCAACACACGAACGTTCCATCCCGTTGCTCATTCACAATGTACAAGCGAAACGTGCTTTCAAATTTAGTTCAACAAGCAGCCAGGCGCTTGGATCACGCGCAAAACTACAATCGCATGTATAGCTCGAGACTAGCAGATAATCCTGGGTGAGTATGTGTGGGTGCGCTACGACAGCAGCACCCCATCGGAGGCTAATTAAGAAAATCCACAAAATGTTCACACAGGGAAGGAGAACTCGTGGATGCTTTCCCTCTCCTTCTCTCTCCAAGCGTACGTCGAACGAAAAGTTTACGAGCGTGCTCCTACACACACAAACACACGCGCGCGCGTGCTCGCGCGCTAAGAAAAAGTTTCCGAAGATAGGCGTTAAACGAAAGTCCGTGAAGGTACTCGCACACCCAGAATGGGAGGCTCGTAAGGTGGTCGCGTACCATGCGAAAGGAACAGTCAGGCCAAGTAACTGTACTTGGAGTTCGCAGCTGTAAGGCGCAGTCTAGAAGAGGAGGCAACCAGCCAGCCAGCCAGCCAGTTCGTCTCTAAAACCTGCTTTTATCAGTTTGGCCGAGGGTTTACGGTACAGCAACGACGTCTGCGCCAAAGTGGGTCGCCGGATCTGCGAGGTCGTCTCTTCTCACGAAGGTGGAATCTTATCTCTCGACGATGGGGAATGCTTGTTCCCCACGCTGACTTTGCGAGTCCTCCGAGAAAAACCTGCCGCGAACTCCTCGCGATCCAGCAGCTTCCGCCGCAGGATTCCACGACGATCGCGACCGATTCGCCGAGTCCGGCAGGTTCTCATCGATGATCGAACGATTTCGCCAGAGAGTTCGCTCCACGCTCGGGTCACGGAGCGGCGGGCATAAATCGCTTTTGTTGGTAGGTCGTTAAACACGTGTGACAGAAAACTATTAGGCGTTTACTGAAATACAACCTATCTGGCCAGAGCGAGACTCCTGCGAAGTGGGTCGATGCGTTGTTGAAACATCGTTTGTGTCAACAAGAAAGGAAGTCTTGTTCCGTTATTGCTTCTCCATAGAAACTGTTAATATACAGTCGCGCGGGACACGTTCCTACCGCAGTAAAGTTACATCAGACCACGTCTAGTCCACGGGGTTACTGTATTTGCATTGTGCAGGCAAATAGCAAGCTCGGGGAGCATTTGTCATAAATTTCAATCCTTGCCGTGGTATTGCCGGCAATTATAATTGAGCATTTGACACGTCGGTAGTTTATGCGTCGGAGTCCACGAGCTTCTGCCAGGTGAAACTGCATGCCGATGCGTCACATCGGCCATTACGTGACAGGGAATAGAAAGCGTGAGTTATGTTTTGTTCTGCCGATGCAATCGAACGGGAAGAAAACGGCAAATCGCATCGAGGCACCGTGCGCGCGCGCGAGCGCGTTTCTTCACTCTCCACCCACGCACTGGAGATCCGATCGCAGCCAGGTTGGAAAACCGAGCGATATCTTCATAAGTGCGCGGGTTCGAGCCCCTCGCCCCCTCATCCAACGCCGACTAATTAGCGGCTGACAATCGCCGCGTCTCATGGACGTCGAGCAATTGATAAGAGAGAGAGAGAGAGAGAGAGAGAGAGAAGCGCCTTCCTCTCCCCCAAGAACTTTTCATTTTAGCCGTAAACGTCGAGTCGATCGAGGGCAAAACTTCCCGGGACACGTTGACAAGTTTATCGGCCTCCGTGTACGGGTCTCGAGCGACTCGTACTCGTATTTGCTTTTAGACCGCTGGAAGTAGATCGATAACGGCCGCGACAAAGCTCGTTCGATAAAATCATCGGCGCCAGACGAGATCACCGAAAGGTCCATCGGGAAAATAACGTCCGTATGCTCGATTCCGCGATGACTCACCTGCACTTGCTCTCGGAGTCTCGTCGGGGATGACGAGCCGCGGTTCGGTTCGGTTCGATTCGATTCGATTCGGTTCGGTTCCTCCGGGTCTCGCCGATTCGACCGGTCTGACAAATTAGCGTTGCTCCGTTTTTGCGATCACGAGGTCTCGATACTTCTGCGGGAAAAGGCGCGACGCTGTGCGTCGCGTCGGCCGGAAAGGAAAAAAACTTGCGAAATCAATTCAAGGCGACCGCTGGTCCGTGGAACACCTATGGTAATTACATATCGGCACACGACCGGCTATTATTTCAGAGTCCCCGATATTACTGCGGCGACTGTGCGGTTCATCGTTAAATCGCGGTGTCACGCTCGAGGAAACCCGAATGTTCTCTCGCATGCCAGAGTCCCAGACCTCGTCGTAATCGTTTTCCACGAAAGAAAAAAGCGAGCGGTAATCTTGGAAACCCTCCGTACCCCGGAACCTGTTCCGCCTGTAAAAGGCGGACATGCTTATATTCATCCGGCTCTAATGAGACAAGAGTGATTTTTCTTGTATCTAAGTGAATAAGTGCAGTACACGCCAGGATGCAAGACCGATGCAACAACTCCGCCAAGGTGCCGGTTTTAATGTCCGAATAAACGATGTATGTGGAGAGGAAAATAGCGATAGTTTGTATCGGTGTAGCGTAGCATTAACGCCCGATGCGTCTCGTTAGGTCTTTCGTGTTTCGCGCGAGATGCGCGCAGAGACGCACGCGTCGACCCCAGGAGATTCCTACGGTGTTTTTTCGAGTCGCGCGTTACGGGGGCTCTTCGTTTTAAAAGCCCCGGTCATTTCGATTTCCTCGAATGGATCGCCTGAAAAATCGGGGCGCCACTTTGATGGAGGGGAAGCAACTATCTCGATGGGAATTACGCTGGTAATTGCAATGTTGGGCTTTATGGGGGAAGCATAGCAAAGTTCGTGTTCCGACACCATTTCAAATTGAATGCTCGCCCAGGCAATTCTAGTCGCGAAAAATCGGCGGGATGGTTGGCTGGATGGAGGAGGACGGCGATACAGTCCTGGAAAATAAGAGGAGCCATGCGCGGTTCAGGGCTGCAAGAATTTATTAGCGATCGCACATAAAGATACACCGGGCCATTGCAATAGCACTTCTTCTAACAGGTTCCCGTGGCTTCGATAAAATCGTCGCGACTCGCGGTATGCCTTTTGCAACGCCCTGTACACACCTGCGCGTCACGATACCTTCCACGGCGGAATACTCTTAATAACGCAACTTCGATAATCCCTCGTCCCGAGCTTCCCTCTCTCATTGAAAACGCACCCAGTCGATGCTTCGGATCAATGACTTGCCATGGACGGGCCAGAGTTTTCACTTCCACCGTTTGAATTCTAGAGCGAAACGCGAGAAACTCTTCAATTATCAGCCACGGCGATACTTAGCATAATTGAAAGTGTTTTAGAAACATTGGTATGTACAGCGAAGTACTTGATGAAGCATTATCAACTTTCACTGATCAGTAGTCGTGCCGTAAATAATAATAGAAGCGAAATGGTACCCTCGTGGTAACCGCAAAAGTGCAAAAGCACTGGTTACGCTGCAAGGATAATGCTGAACCTAAAAGAGTTCAAGGTTGCAGCACGCTGCTGCAAATTCCCATCCATTCCGTGCAATCATTCTAGCCCACCCCTTACCTCAGGTTAGACTTCGTTTCACTGCGGAGCCTTTGATTCTGAAATGGACCCTTCTAGCTCTTTTCCCTTTTCTCTCTCCTCGTCTCTTCCTTTCCTTCCCTTCCCTCCCCGCTCATCTCCCTCTTCTTTCCTTCGTTTCCTCTTTTTCTCTCAAGATCCCTGCCGAGGTAATTTGCAATCGCGCGGTCTATTCCATTTTTTCGAGAATCCCCGGTTCTTCGAGGTGAGGTGACGTGTAATTGCTATCCTCCCTTTTCAGCCTAGGATCGTTTTAAGATTCACGCGATCCCGAGAGGGAACCCTTGAATTTTTTCCCTAACTTTATTAGCAGCTGCCCAGGCACGCGGGCAAAGGGATGCCCCGTGGAAGAGAGCCTGGAGTTTTCACGCGAGATCGAGCATCTCGGAGATTCGGATCCTCGCGAGGATTGATCGGTTCTCAAATCTAACCCACCGTTACAGTTAGCTTTGATTAGAGACCATTAGTCGGGACGCATAAATCAAAAAACACCATTGGGCACCTCCAATTACCAGTTAGCGTTGGCTAATGAACGGAGATTCATTTTTCAAAAGATCGTCTCTTCTAATTGTGAACGGGAAGAGCTTGGAAGTAATTAGTGGGTCTTACCGAATTCATGGGTTTGATTGTTCGTCTAATGGCAGAGTCGGGATTACCGGGTACCTTGGCATCGGCGCGGATTAGAAGTCGATAAAAGCATCCAACAAGACTCCGCTACGTAAGAGAAATTAGCGGGAATTATTTGCCTCTTTTGATTACCTGCCAATTACACATCGGCAGTTCCTACAATTATTTCCATTCATCCGGCCATTTTCTCCATAGAAAAAGTAACTTTGTTCCAAGATTTCCAGGTAATGCCGAGGTCAAAGTACTCGTAGTGTCGCGCGCATAAGTATACGAGAAATTGCTTTGAGTCGCGCGCATTGTAACAGCCGCCTGGCATCCTCGTCAATTTTTAAACACCTTTCGGATAATTGCTATAGAGACACGATTGACCCCTTGACTCCTGCTTCTTTTGTGCCGTATACGTGCCAACTCGAGGAAATTGAATTTTTATCCCAGAGAAAAAATATTATACAATTTGTACGAAGGATCAAAGGACGTTCACACATTACCATGGTGTTTTTATAAATTTTTGACTTTATGCTAATGAATTATGGCGAGAGATTCACGAGACACGTCCACTACCAGTCACCAAAGGTAACCTTCGAATTAATCAGGCATAGTCCTTTATTCCACGTTCAGCGTATTTTTCACCAGGCTGTCTTGACTTTTCGTCTCCTACATCCTCTGCTTCCTATTATTAGTGAATTTTTTCCAGCGACCAATATTATCCGTGAAATCGATAAACGCAAGGATCATTATGCGAAAACCATTGAAACGTGATAGGGTATCTGTAATGTGGGCGTAATCGTAGAATATTGTATGGTTAATTCTCTAATGTAAGCACGAGGCAGTTTTTTGTTTAAAAAATGTCCATCCACATCGGCGAACACCGCCGATTCATTAAGAAATTGTTTATATTATTCTGCATACTTATAAATGCGTTGCGGTTTCTTGTGTGGTTTCTTGTCTGATTAATTTTAATTATAGCCTTTGGCGGGTCTGTGCAACTTTCGAGGATAATGAAAGTGGTTGACCCTGAAGACCAAGTCCGGAAGAGGCGCTTCCTCGGAGCATTTCTGCTAAAGGGGAGCGCGCTGTAAAATATTGCTGTTTTTGCCGAACGCCAGCAAAACTTTTCCGCGCGCATCCACCGTAAAGCGTTACGCGAGGAGAAACACCAAGGGGACTGTGAACTTCGTTGCTTCCAAAGAAAGTTAAGCTCATTTTCATGTAAACATCCGCTTTGCGATTTGCCACTTGTAGAACACTCGCTGCTTCCTTCCGCCATTTCTCCATGGAAAGTGTTTCGGCAAGTTCCGACAACCGCATTTTCAATGATAATTCCTCTCTTTTTCCCATCGATGATATCTGGACACCTCGTAAAAGTTCAACCCACCGGGGAAGCTAGCCCACGTAACTCTAATCCTTTCATCCTTTTTTCTACTCGAGTGGTCACTGGAATCATGTGCAGAAGCACGTGTTACCATACCGGTCAGTGCACGCGAACCCAGGAACACGTGAACGCTCGTGGGCATGATACAAATGCGTTCCGATCGTAAACGCGTGCGGATATCTATTGAATTGTGATACGCTTTTGCACAACCTACGTCGAATCAATGAAACATCAGGGACCACAAATATTACAGACTGTGACACGCTTGACTCGGGATTGACACAATCACCCGAGAGTACCACACATCGGACATAACTTTTCATTGAAAGATTGGCGTTCTCTCCTGCACGCACACTCGCACATGCTCGCACGCATTTCGATCAGACGCGAATTTCTATAAAATTATGGAGTAAGCCAGAGATACAACTTTCGTTTAACGAAAGTACTTATCACCTTAATAAATCTCGGTCCCAGATTGCCTGATGGTAACACAATGGGATGTAACGTACGCCTGCTTAACACATCGATAGAAAAGCCAGAGCTGTCCAGTACCGGGTAGAAAAGAGCGAGGAAATTAATTATCTCCTCCTCCGTGGCTAATGCAGCTATTGCGTTCTCGTCAAACTCATGCCTTCTCCTTCCTATCCACTCGTCTAACTCATTCTCTCTCTCTCTGTACCCCTACTCTCTAATCACCTAATGCCCGACGAATCTTCGTCGGGCAACGTTCACCGGAGCGCAAAATCGAACACGGAAAGGCGCTTACCTGTTCGACTTGACAGTTCACATTGCGCAAAGAGAATGGGCTCCTTATTAACCCATTACTCAGTGTGCTAGGATTTTTTGACGCATGTATAATTAAACTTTATTAATATTGCACCATGATCGTTCGCTGTCTCGAACTCCACGAATATTGACGTGGGAAAATCAAAGGCAACTCCTCTTATCGATGTTACCACACGAAAACATTTGGCGCTCGATCGTACGCAAAGCTTTTCTCGGAATGGTCGAATCGAGCGATAAGCCCGTGGATCCGACCAAACGTGAACCTAAATGTGCTTTCGCGCATTATCCAGGTGCACTCCGCCCACGCGGTGCCTCGCGAGTCTTTCGCAACACAATAGACAGCCGCTTAGAAACACGGATGCATTCGAGGGACAATCGACGATCGTTTGATTTATGGCGAGGCGGAGGAAAGTTTAGCCGTGTTTCGCTTAATCGTGCAAATCCCTCTTTCTCTCGTCTATGGTAAAAGTGGGGCGTCGATCGTTTACGGCCCACAGGGTGGAGAACGCTCACTCGCGCGTACGAGGTGTATTATTTCGGAAATTATTTATCGCCGTTTAGGGATACGGCGAAAAGGAGCGAGGCAGATTGGAAATAAATATTTATGCGAAGTTCTCTCGAAGCATCGCGAATTCCGCCGAGGCACGATTTTGAAGATCACCGTCGGAGGAGCACTCGAGGAGTCGTCGTACATCTTCCGACAGTGGTGCACGTATAACTTAGCCTCTATTAAACGAGCGTAAAAGTAGTGCCCTGAAGAATCGACCTGCCTCCGTGCTGAACCATAAAAGTAGCGGAGGTCCGCAGTAAAATTCAGCATCCCCGGCTTATCCCCGCTAAACCCCCTTTTCCGCTCCATCCTCCAAAGCAAATCGGCAGAAATGAAATGTCCCATCGCGGACCTCGGGGTCTAGGAAAAAGGTTGAACCGCGCGCGAGAACCAACTGTGGAAGCTTAAGATCGGCGGGCCGGGGAGAGTAGGAGAGGGAGGGGACGCTCTTAATCGGCACTCGCGTTCTAGGAAGAGCCCGGGAGCTTAAGGACGAAAAGGAAAAGGGATCGGAGGTCTAATATCGTACGATATCCACTATACGCCTCGGAGTAGCTTCTCCGGAAGGTGAACTCGCGCGATTCCAGCGCTTATTTACCGATACTTTTAAATTCCACGGAACAAGAACTCGGTAGTAAAGAGCACCAGGAAGTGGAGGCTGCCGGAGCAGCTCGGTTTTTTGAAGAACGCAAGGCAGCCGCAGAAGCAGCGGAACACCGAGGATGATTCATGGTTCTTGAAGTTTTGCCCAGCGAATAGGAGCGAGCAGGAGCGAGCGGGACGGCGAATCTTGCAAAGCTCTTCGGGAAGTTAGGTGATGCGTAACGGGAGGTCGTTCACATCAATTATGTTAATATGCCGGCAGTTTTAGCGGAGGACTCCGAGAAGTGTGCTTAATAGCCGTGCTGCTCCGGGATTATCGGCTCGGGCAAGCCTCTATCGCGGGAATCGATCGAAAAGCAAGCAAGTTTCAGTTGCTCCAAGTTGCTAAACGTACTTTCAGTTGCACGCGCGCACGACCAGCAACGGTTGCACCCCTCGCCGGAGGCCCCGGCAATTAGTAGCCTGCGCGGGACACGATAATGAGTCCCGAGCACCGCCAACGGTGGATCGGCCTCGCTGATTTTAGGTTCTTGTTAGCCCGCGCTGAAGATACCTGGCGTCGTCATTGAAAATTACACCGAAACTCCAATCACATACTTCAATCGGACCTCGTTATTGCAGTCCCCCCCTTTTTCCCCTCGCTATTTTTTATCAGCGATCGGATACCCACGTAACAAGCGTTTGCATCGGCGGTGCTACTCCGTACATTGACCGAACCAATTTTCGATCTTTCTCATTTTTTTTTGCCTGGAACTGGTAGTGGGGGAAGGTGGAAAGGTATTGATTTTAGTTGTTCTTTTTAGTTTTTTCCGGGGGGAGTAATTGGCTTTTTTCTATTGGAATCATTATCGTAAGTCTGGTTACCCTTTATTCCTCGGGGATCCTAATGGAGGAGATTGGTACAATGAAGAACGAATGTTAATTCCAAGGTTTTCGATTGTCTCGTTCCTAAGACATCGACCTTGGGACCATTAGCCTTGCCGAATCGCTTCACTTATCAATTATCGGTCGACAGGTTCTTGAACCTGGAGAGCTGGTCCGTTACAGTTAACGAATCGGAGTAAAGCAGGGCGTTACGGATCGGCGAAAAAAAGAAACGGCCCGATGGTATCCGCTCATCTCCTTAATCACGTTGCGGCTCCAGCAGGCCGCCGCAATGCCAGAGAGCACAGCCAAGTGAATAAGCCTGGCAAGTCCCTGCACAATGCACCGCCATTTGTCTTCGCGGCTTCGTTTATTTGGCGCTTATTAATTTTAACAACACAGAACCTACGAGCCTCCATGATAAAGCGGCCCGGCCCCTTGAGAACCACTGTGGAATCAATCGTGCATGCACCCAATTGCCAAAACAGGACCTACCGATTCTTTCTGCTGGATCCCGACACTTTCCTTTTCTTCGCCATCGATGTTCTCGGACCAAACTCGAGCTAAATTTTGTTCTCTGATCAGCGATCAGTCAGCGACGTCTCCTCGGCCACGGTCGTTCCTTTAAAAAATTGCGCGAGATAATGTCTAAATCATCTTAAAGCCACTTTGTCCTGTTGTAATCCTGCTGTATTTATTCGGACCCGCGTGCTCTTCGTGTTTATTTCACTGGATACTCGAATGTCGGGGCTTCGACCCTCCACACTGGCCAACTCGGTAGCCCGCTGCTGTAGGAACCCGAATTATGGCATTCTCAGTCGGGCATTCTTTCATATAGGGCCCATGCTTCGCTTGTTGAACAGGTTGAAGCTGCCTCGTAACGACTGGCACATCCTTTGTATCTAATATTTGTGAACTTCTGTACAAGCCACTCTTCTCTCCTCCTCACCCCCACTCCCAACCCTCTCTTATTTATACGCAGATTCTTGTACGTCATTTCCTTTTTGCACTCTGCATGTTACTTTTTTGGAAGCGTACAGTAGTATATTTCTGGTATTCACTTGCCAGCAGAATAAAGCGTGTGATTTATATTCGACTGTCGAGCAAGAATGATTTGTAATGGAGCTGATGCCTCGTTACCAAGATCGAATCCTTTACTCTCGAATTGGATATACTCGAGATGGATATAGTGTTCCTCATCAGTCACTGCTAAATATCCTGCCATACGTTCTGCCACGAGAGGAGTGGGATGGGCTTCGTAATCTACGAGTACATCTTGCAAACTCTTCCAGCAATTACATCGAGGAATATTAGTTTTTGAAATTTATTAGTCGGCTCATTTGTATTCATCAGTACTGGAACAACGAGTACCGCGAGACTTTTTATAGATTTCAAGCAGTTTTTTCAGTCTAATTGATTAATGAAATATAAGTCAGACTCTCGAGATGGAAAGCAGCTAAGAAGGGAGGGGAGGAAGGAGGATGAAGGAATAATAGTCCGAGATGAGTTTCTTGAAATTCAATGAGAGTGTTCGAGTAGAAAGTGCATTTCTCTTCCTTGAAGATTCACCTCGTCGGTGAACTGGTTCTCAGCTGAAAGTGCAGGTCCTGACAAAAGGAAAAATCCTCGTAGGATAGGGACTCGCGTTTTTGCCTTAGTCGCGATAAAAGGAAGATTTAATCGAATCCTCTCGTAGAGAGAGAGAGACCTTGAGCAGGAACGATATTCAAGCGTCGAGTACGCATATGCTGCCGAGACAAAAGTGGAACACGCTCGAGAATCATAATCATGCGAAATAATTGGTGACGGAGTACCGAGGTGCGCGAGAGACAAGTGAAATGTTAAGGAAATTATTGGTCTCGCGGACCTCGGCAATGAATCATGGCGACACTAATAACGATATACGAGCTTTTAACGTAGAGTTTGGCGGGTGTATCGTGGCATCGCACCTGTGAACCGGAATGGGATTTACAAGAACGCTCGAGAGCCGGGGGGATCGCATAATCCATAAGGAACCGGCGAGGTGCCATTTTCACCTGCATTGACACATTTGCCCATTGAGATGGCAGCGAGGCTGCTATATATGGCCCGTAATCCGTTGACACATGGACGATCCTAGCTCGGGCTCTACTCGAGGATGCTTTTCAAGTTCCTCGAGGAGCGAAATTCCCCGGCCACTTCAGCAGTGGCAGCAGCGCGGCACCGGCAACTGTGCATATATCACTGAATTATTATCCATTTTCCCCCGTGGAACGAGGCGGTAAACTTTTATTGTCGCCACGCACGAGTGCGCGCAACTATCTATCGCTGCTTCTTGCTGTTATCGTGGATTATTATAATCCTCGCCAGATACGTTTGTTGCGACTTACATACACAGCACTTGCGTCTCTGCATCCGCACGCTCGCGCGTCCCGAGGTATTTCTCTTTACTCGCGAACCCCATTCGTTATGCGGACAGTGCGAATACGAGTATGCGCGCGAGGCTTCTCTCATGTTGTTCGTAAGCCGTATATTTCGCGAGCCGCCGCGCATATATCGCTGAAAATTTTGTCGCTTTTGAAAACATACTTGAGAAATAGACTTATGGCAGTTTCAGCGGGGAATTAAACTGGACGTCTCTCCCGCCGATAAAATATGCCTACGAGGCACGCGGCCTCCTCGATGAATGGCACCAGGAGCATCTGGCGACTGTGGACGCTACGAGACGCGTCAGGATTTTGCCGCGTGGAAGCTAAAAAAAAAGGAGAGAGAGAGAGAGAGAGAGAGAGAGAGAGAAAAAAACGCATTAATATTTATCAAGGTTTTAGTGGAATTCTCTTGGATGTGGGTCAATGTATCTGGATCGCGGAGTGTGGGCGCCAGTTTTCGCAGATGTTCGCTCGGAATTCGGTGGGCCAAAAACGGTACAACGAATAACGAGCATTCGCTAAGGGAGAGAAGCGTCGCGTCGTACTGGAAACCGGATGCCGATCGTGAGCATGCAAATATCTTTGGACGACCCGACTCGGTGTAACGGTCCGCCTTTCGCTTCTCGTGGATTTTTTTCCTCACCATTCAACTTCTCGCGACGGAGCAGCCGAACGCAAAGTATCCGAGTGGCTCGTGCAACGACCAAAAACCATAATTACGGTAGTTCTCTCTCCCCTCCGTTCCATGGAAAATCCGGTGAAATTCGCAATCGTAATTTTCTCCGGGAAATTTCGTGCAACGCCCCGGATACGCGAGACTGATAAGAAACAACCGGAAAAAGCTCGGCTTTCAGTCGCGTTTGTGCTTTGAACGTAGCAATTTTACTCGTTCGATTCATCTATGAAAATTGCCGGGACGCGCTAATGGGGGGAATTCGCATATTACTAATTGCACGTCAAAGCAGAGTCGTTAACGTGTCGGGAGAAATGCAAGCGACCCCCGATACTGGTCCTGGGGAATAGCGTCCGGTTTTACGAGACTGCAGCGTGTAGGTATTTAAACTCGCGCAACGAGCGTGCAAATATCCGGATGACCTGGGAGCGCGTAACGGTCCACGTAGCTTCGCGGTGCTTTCTTTTTCTCCGTCTCGAATCCCCAGGACCTTGACTCTCTCGAACTATACTTCGATTACTCGGAACCGATCCGGAATTTGTTCCGCGTAAAAACTTGTATCCATCCCGCGTATACCTTACGTGCACCAAATTGTTCACCGAATCGACGTGTCTGCCCAAAAACACGCGTTACTACTTCCTCCTGATCAATGAGCTGTCAGAGACAGAGCAAACCTATCGGAGAACTCTCGGTTATCAAGCGAGACGAAAACCAATGCTGTAAAAACGTGAAATCAATTTCACGAGACCCCAAGTCTGAGGTTAAGTTTAAAGTAAATAGGAACGGGATCGGGAGCTTTAGTATTCCCGTATGATTATGATTATCGGTGCCTCTATACGTTGAACTCTTGGAACATTGCACAAACGCTCGAGATTCGCAATCTTCTAAGGTCCTCGGTGCGTAACTGGCAAATCGCGATGCCTATCGGATACACATGGATTTCTTAATGTCCCATGCTTATTAGAGAAAATAAGAGAGAGAGAGAGAGAGAGAGAGAGAGAGGGAGAGAGAGCTCTTTTTTTTCTCTTAGGAATAATTTATGTGCCTCGTGCGTGTCGAGATAGCGAGTGTTAGATTAAGAATCTAATGTCTGGCAATTTCCTCGTGAAATTACTTCATATTGGAGGAGGTTAATTGATTGTTTTCGCGGCGAAACCCACCACGGCACATTGTTCCATGAAAAATTGGCACACTGAAATACAGTTGCCGTTTTTCTCCCAAGCTCGATAAATATATAAATTGATAGTTTTGCGGTTATGCTCAATTATCCGCCAATAGAAACCGAGGAGAAAAGTATCCGAATTGTGATTACGATTGTAAAAGATTTATTGGATATACGGGTAACCCGTATATTTATTATGAGAGCGCGCGCCACATTAAGGAGAGCGCCAGAACCGATACGCCATTTTTCTCTCGCGAGTCACGGAGAATAGCTGCTTCGTACTACTTTTCTAAAAAAAACCGTCGATTACCAAGATAATTGGACCGCAAAAAAATCGGCAGTCTCTCACACTCCGTGATTCTTATTCTCCATTCTCACGTGGAACGAAAAGCGCGTAGGAGCCGCTAATTGAAACGTGCCGCTTTAATTGCCCGAATTCCATGGCGTACCGCCCCATCGAACTTGGAAATCTGACACGCCCTGCTCATTAATTCCTCACTCGTGTACCTGTGGCTGACTAATGAGCTGTTCTATTTTCACTAAACGCTCGAGAAGCGTTTCCATCGGATTCGTTCTAGCGCCGAAAGATCTTGGCGCCTTCGCTCTCCTAGAGCCTAATGTAACCTTATCACGTGAACTATCCCTTAGTGTCAATCGTAAATTAGCGTTTCTTACCATATAGAGACAATTACCCGCTAACTATCGAGAACACACCGGATTTATTACTCGGTTAATTGTTCGCCATTTTCGTTTTTTTGCAACAAATACGCGATAACCTTAAAAGAAAAATATGAGGCACGAAAGTACATGTTGGGTGGGATACTTCGGTGTTTAATAACGATATAGGGTGTAGAGAAGAGTGTACGACAAGACCGGTCGTTGGCTGCCAAATTGTTTGAGATATAGAATATAATTGCAGGGTTGAAAACATGGCCCTTGGCCCAGGCGTGCCCAAAGTACAAATTTTACCTTCGAATAGCGAACATCCTGCCATTATACTTTATTGCTGGGCGTACCGAGTAGCATCCGAGATGCAAATTTTCTGTAAAAGCACTTTTTTATCGCTGTGCTTCCTGTAGAAACTTTTGTATCCAAGTTAACCTTGCTTTTGCAAACGGACCACATACACGTTAGCCATTCCTGATCTCCCTGAGGCATTTCCTGTATTCCATTTTTCTCTCTCCCCTTTCTCTCCCTCGCTCCAATAACATTGATAATTTACGAAGGCAAGTCAAATAATGCAAATATATGGCAAGTATTAACTGATATTGGCTGTAAAACCGGTTAAGTTCCACTTCTATAATAGTCTTATTCCATTAAGACAGATATCATAAAAAATAACTGCGGCGGAAATGGGTGGAACTACTTTTATTAAAACTATTGCTCACGATTAAGCATGTTATTAAAATGCAATTAAAATTTCTACAGGGAATACGTTTCTCCAGTGGTTAATGGTGACTCACGAACTAGATCACGCTTAAAAAGTAAACTAGTTGGATTTTTGTAAAAGCAAAGGTTACGCCTCGATACAAAGAGGTAGCTGCTCTAAAACCTAGCTGGACCACTCCAATTCCAATCCAGAATAAGATTGACAAGAAGTTTGTCCTTCCTGAAGTCGATTGGTTTTTTTTGGCGAGCCCTTCCCTGGACCGGGAAGTAAACAAGTATTGTCGATGAACAGTTATGTCTCGATGGATAAACAGCTTCATCCGCGCGTGACCCAGCCATGGTCACGTAAAGGAAACGCGTTCGCGCAAAAGAAAGAGATCCGTTCGATACTGTCAGCCAGTCAGTGCGCCAAGTTAAGTTGGGCCACTGCTCGATATCGAGCGCAAGAAGTCGCTCGTCAAGATCCGCTGCCACGAAGAACAAAACTTGCAATTCTTCCTGCAAGTTTTTCCCATTCGCGATGTCACGTGATGCGTCTCAAGCGAGGGCCCGCCGCATCCCGTGGTATTTCGCGATTCGATCGCTCCCGAATCGAGGGGGAATAATTCCGTGGATCATATCGGGGTCGTTCAACTCCCAATTATAACTCGCCACCCGGTAGACATCCGGAACAGAACGCGTGTGTTACACACCGGCTGACAGCGGATCACGTGACTCGGAGAATCGTGCAATTAAGTCGAATTAACTCCTTCGTCGGTGTTTTTTTTTCTCGCTCGTCAAGATTTCGGCGCGATTGTCCAGGAGACTTCATGCGTGACGTCTTCATTTCTTCCTGCTTTATCTTCCTCCACGCCTGTGAGATCTTCGTGCGTTGAACTTGAAACTTTTCGGCGTCTCTACGGCTCCTCTCTCTCTCTCTCTCTCTCTCTCTCTCTCTCTTTTCAGTATCATTATAATTGCCACGGAAGAGGAATTTGCGGAAACGTAAAACGTTGGCTGTTCGAAATAACGAAGAGTCGTGGAAAAAAGAAATGTTTGACTTCGCGCCAAAGAGTTTTTCAGCAGGACAGCAAAATCCGACGATGTTCGCTGGATTGTTCAATCGGATATTTCGCCTCCGAGTGGAACGTTGATCGATGGAGCGATGAGAGCGCGTCTTTCGCGCTGCTTGTTCGCGAAACAAGTTTGTGGCGGCAAACACGAGTTTCCCTGGCATTCATTGAATCGGTGAGAGACATCCGAGCGAAGGAGAGATCTGTACTTCTCTCGTATCACACTTAAAGAGAGAGAGAAAGAGGCAAACCCATACAGTTGGCTGACTTTATGTAATAAGCGCGTAATTCTTGTCTCACGACTGGCTACGTCGAATTTCGCGCGTTACCCGGTCATCCCTGGGTGGTCGGCTACTTAAGGACTTGTTTCACGTGTGACTGCTAATAGCCTGCGAGATCCGTTAAGTGGATTTGCTGATCGGATTGACGTCCTGCACCAGGATCTAGAAGGGATCGAGAACGGCGTGCTTTCCAAATTTTTCCCGGATCCTCGCAAGTATAGTACGAACGCGGTGAAAGGAATTCGAGAGCTCGTCGCTCTCCTCCGGAATCCCCGCGTTATCCCGCCGCATTCTCCGAAAGAAATTCTTACGCCGCCGGGAAATGGCAGCTGCTTCCGTTGGCATAACGTTACCAAATCGATTATTTAACACTCGCGATGTTTACTCGTCAGTCGTATACTCAGGCGAATTCCCTGGAAAATTTGCACGCGAGGCAGATTTCCTTTTCTGCGTAGTCTATCTTTGCTCGGGCTAATGCTTACTCGCCGTCGGGCAGTGCCCGCTGAGAGAAATTTGAGAGAACGCAAAAAATCGTGAACGAGGTAAAACGATAGAGATCAGCTCCTCGATAGAATTTGAGAAACTTTACTCCAATAATCTCGAATCGCACGGGGATTATATTTTAAATGGAGCATGAGCGATAGCAGTGACAGTTCGAAAACATTAGAACACGAGCGTAGGCCACACCTTCTCCCGATGCTGCACTCCTGTCTCTCTCTCTTTCGCGGACTCCATTTTAAGAGAACAGAGGAAAAGAGAGAGGTAGTGAAAAAGGGGTGTGTGGGCAGTGTACAAAGGGATACTTTTCAAGTTTCTTCAATCTTAAAGGGAATTCTTTTCCGGGGAGGGGAAAAATTTGGTATCACTCTTACCCAACGTAGTTAGACGATAAAGTATAGTGATGGAAGAGCGCGAGAGCCATTATTAAAGCCATCAGGATTTTCCTCGTCTACGAAAGAATGATTAATTACCCCCTGGTACCGGGGGGATAATTAATTCGTAAGCGGCGATATCTTAATCCCAGATTGATCGGCTGGGATAGCCTCGATGAAATTCATCAATCGCACAGTGTAGAAGCCTAAAAATATGGAAGACGAGGGGGATGCGGACTTGTGTCACGCGTAACACCGACCTAAGGTCGGGGCAACTTGCCGTAGAAGGTACGAGTGGTACCAGCTCGTGTACATATTCCCCGTGGGCATAGATTAACTTTCACGTCCAGTTGCCAATGAAGCGTATGAAAACTTTGTGTGCGCGACCGATAAAAAATGCTGGCTCGCACAGGGTTAATAAAATCACATTCCTCCTAATAAGTAGACTATAAAAGCGAGTACGCACCACTTTGCCCGCAGGAAACATTTTCCACTAATTACCGGGCGTGATATTTTACGAGTTTAGACCGACGCGAGCGAAAGAAGGCTCGATTCGAAGGTCTTCAGCTGTTTTCGATGATTCGACGCGAATGGGAGGGAAACGAAGAGATTCCCGTATGGTCCCTCCGTCAGCTGGAAAATTCTTATCTGCCCGCGTCCTTACGTTTTTAACATCCTTATCAGAGTCTAGCGCGCGGGGCATCCTAATCAGCGCGAGTTTTATGATACGAGGGATTTCTCTGCCGAGAGTAAAATATAGTCTCGTTCCTGGCTCGTTAGAGGTTCGCCCGGGATTTTTGCGTTGATCCGGTCTCGGGGCTTTAGCCACGCTCGCATCAGGCCGAGATACGCGCCGTAATCACGAAGCACGCACCGATTTTTACTCCGGTCAACCAGGCAATCCACTCCTCGGGACAAGTCCTTTCATCTCTGCGAACCCACCGCGCTCGTGGTCTCCTGGAAAAACGCGGCAGCACGCGAAACACCGGTATGACAACTAGTTCTCCTCCCGGGATTGGCCAGAAAATGCAAGGCTGTGGCGAATGCACTTGCGGCTAGCCGATGCAAACGCACCCAGCCGCATCGTGGTCGCCTACTTTCGATCACGACAGCCTCGAACTTCCTCGGGTACGTCCCGCACCTTCGCCTTCCAACTTCGCCTCCTTATTAACCCCTCGATGCTCGTTCGATTTCAATTAGATCAATCGCCGGAAGAAGATGGATGAGACTTGCGTGCGCGATTAATTGCGCGATCTCGATTAATTGGGGCGGGAACTCATTAAGTTTCACGGACAACTCGCTTTTTCCTCGACTCCGCTATAATTCCGATAATTGGGGCTTGACCGGAGAGAGATGCCACGGGGTGCACGTCGCCCGATAATCAAAATAAGTCACAACTGCGATCAGCACTTGTGCGTTTTATGTGTCACCGATCAGCTCGCCATCTCGCGTGAGCGATACTGGCAGCGATCGCTTTTCGATTACTCGTGTGGCAGGCTAATTTCTTCGGGAAAAGACCAGACGGAGAACCGGCCACGTGGAATTTGCATGATTAGTGGTCGACGCCCCCCGCCACCCCCGCTCGTGCAACCTGTATGATACGATGCGCCTTCAAGCAGAAACTCAGGACTGGTCGACGAGAACGAGAACGGTAGAATTAACGTCGTAGATATTTCTCGATCTAGAAAACTCATTTGGTAGTGGTTATGGTGGTGGTGGTGGTGCTGCCGTGATGGTAGCGGCGATGGACATAAATTTGACCCCTTTCCATGTACGGGGGAACATCTTCGTCGACCAAGTTCGGGCTCTTCTGAGAAAAAAGCTGCGGTCGACTTTTAAACCAAACGCTGTATTCCTCGACGAACCGAGGGAACTTTAAAAGTATAATTAATGGCCTTTAAAAAGCGATATCGTAATGAGTAATTGCAAGAAATATCAGTTTAGCGCATACGAAACTTTCATATCCTATCGCGGCTAATGCTAATGAGAAGAGCGAGTCCCCCATGCAAATTTACGATGCCAGAATAAGATCATAAATTCATAGCACGCATTTCCTACCTAAGGTAAAGCGGCGTCTTCATCCTGAGACAATTATTATCCTCGCGCGATTCCTGGGAAAACGCCCTTAACGCGCCTCGCCCTCGCCGGAGAGGCAAAGATATTGTCCGTAGCACAGTAACACGGTTTCAGGTCTTTTTTTTATTCTCTGTGTACGCGCAGCCGCGCATCTTGAACACGATCGACCACGACGAGCTGTAATTATGCGCAGGAATTGCTCCGAACTAATTAAAGCTTTTGCTTTTTTTGTTGCAGGTACGTTGACCGGATGCGTCGGCTCGGCCGCGTGAGAATTTCAAGGCTCGCCGGAAGTGCGGTATGACGTATTTGCACAGTTCACGTTGGATCAGAACGAGCGTTTGTTCTCCTTGTGATTTTCAACGACGACTTCCCAGTATCGATCGGTTTTTCTTCTTATTTTCAAGAGTTTCAATGTTTCTTGGAAATGATTTTTTCTCGCATCCAAAGAGAAGAATTTTGAAAACAAGTCTCTCTCGCGAGAACGAATAATTACGGGCTTCGATCATTGACAAGCGTTGCGAATGATTTGGTTTCCTGGGAAGCGATTATATTCTAATGTGCAATTGATTGAATACTCGGAAGATTATAGCCCGCCGGAGAGGATGGTACAACAAGCGCGTAATAGAGATTTTCTAATTATCTAGCAATATTTCATAATGGATTATAAGAGAACCAAGGTCGCGCTAAGAATTTATTTATTTATGCAAATCACAGGTTTTCTCCGATTGCCGATGCACCGCCAGTCACGGTTCAGTTGCATCGTGGTCGCAACCTTGAAAATTTCCAAAATCCCCAAAAGTCCGTGAAACTTTCCCACTTTCGCCTCCCCACTTTTTGCGGGTCGCGTTAATTTCGTACTAAAGGAAGACGCGTCCAACTGGCTCCATCCAACTTTCTAAGGATAACTACCGTCAATCTCCATTAATTGCACCTCTTGTAATTAAAAATGTTGTTGCATCGCGATCCTCCGCGTTGTTCCGCGAATTCTGTCACGGAAAGATAGTAGCTGAATCTCGCAAGCTCAGAAATAGGTAATTCCTTAATTAGAAGGCATTTTCGCGCATTGTTATGTCCCTCATCTCTCTCGGCGGTCGTCGCGTTGCAGGTGAAAATGAAGCTTGGCCTTGCAAGTGGCGTTGCGTCAGGCAGGAGGTAGGCGCTAGCCGGCATTTGTGTCCAAATTATGTCTCATTAAGTAACGAGCCCCCATAGCCCGATTATAATTAAGCATCCCGCTCGTGACTACGAATGTCGCAAAGGCTCTGCTGACTCGGTAGGAATTAGCCCCCTTTTAGCATCGACCGGTAATGCGAGACCCGTTGTGAAAATCCTTTCAGAATCCCGGATTTTTCTCTATTAATCTTTGACCCCGTGAGAAGCCTCATCATCGAAGCCTTATTAATGACTATCCGATCATTTTTCCACGGCCAGTCACCGCAGCAAACTTTCCTGCCCTCGTCGACTAATCTCGCGCGGGGATCCCGCCATTTTTTCCCCACATAGGCATCTAAGGTTATTAATTATGATTTATGCATCCGACTTCGTTAGCTCCCTTTCTCCGCGGAAGACGAACGTTTTCTAGGCTAGAGTCTCGCGAAAGTAACACGATGACGCGTGATAAATAAAAACAGCTACTGGGTAATAGCGTGCTTCGCCAAGAGTCGCGTTATGGAATTTCTGGGAACGCGGCAAAATTGCTCGGTTCCGGCAGGACGTAGGGACGATACCGTTAGTTGAAATGTCGTAACGGAGAGTTTCGAAGACAAAACCGAGGAGAACGAGGCAACTTGTGAGAAGAGAACGAGAGTGGCTGCGAGAGAGACAGAGAGAGAGAGAAGAGTCGTTCGGTTCGATACGACGTCCGTTCAATTTCTCCGCAGTTTTCGTCGAGTTCCCTGACTTATGCATAGCGTAACACGCAATTTCCCCTTGCCATTAAAGCTCCTCCTCGTCGCTTTCTCCATCCCGCACGGCCATACGCGTTTCGCCCAACGATGACGTATCAAAGCCCCGGAAATGTCAGCCGGCCACTCGACACAGGCGAACTTATTAGGCTAAATGATCTCGCGCGACAGGAATATCCAATGACTCCACACACCCGATCCCAAAATTCGCTGCCGCAAAATTCACCCTCTTCCCCTCTCTTCGGGTCCGGCCCACCATCCCGTTTGGTGCCGGGAGAGACTGACTCTCGGTAGAAACGCGGAAACACCCTAAGAATTTGCCGGCTGCGCTGCTCGAGAAAGGAGGAGGAGGAGGAGAGAAGTTACGGCAGTTATCGGTGGGATCGAGAGGATGCGATAAATCGCAATGCGAATATGTCGGGGCGAGTCATCCCGTCTCCGCTAGAAAAGCGAATGCGATTTTTGTCCGCGCGGATCGATAAGTCCGCCGCGAAAGATGGATAGGCGCGCGCGGGATGCAGCTCGGGCGGACGCTCATGGGGTTTCGATGATGGTGCCGATGGTGGCGGCTTTCACCGAGCATCGATGATGCATCGATACGCATCGCAAAAGACACGCCCGCAGCGTTGTGACGCGGCGATCTTGCGGATACGTCGCACGTCCACATGCATTTTGTCCCGCGTGCAACGGCCGCCGGTTTAACGAACTGATCGAAGGTCGCTTGATTTTCACACGATCCCTATTCGAGCCCCCCGCACTCCGGTCCTATCACTCTCCTCCTTTGTCTTTGCTGATTTACAAGACTTTCTCGCCTGGCATCCTCGTACTCGCCGCCACTAACGACGCCCACGGCCATTTTAATAGTCGATAAATTATATTCATCGCCGGAAGTAAGCGGCCAGCCACCACTAGCCCATCCATTCCCGCTTCCCGACAAATATATTGCTTCCTCCTCATTTCCCTGCTATTTTCTCGAGCCTTCGATCATTTCGCGAAACTACTCCCCGCGGAGGGGGAGGGCGGCTTTCAACGATTCCCCCGATCGTTTCCCGCGCTAACGGAAGCTCGCGCGAGAGCTTCGCGTTTATCGGCAAATTTACCGCAAGGTAGCCGGAACGTTATCGAACTCGCCGACTATTTCTCGGGAATGTACTTGCTTATTGGGAATCGCTTGATTCTCCCTATCGCGCGCGATAGCTTTCGATGTCGATTGCTTCTGTCAAGGAGATAATTTCCGCGCCGCCGATTCGACGGAAAAGCAACGTAGAGATAGAGAGATAGAGAAGGAGAGAGAGAGAGAGAGAGAGAGAGAGCTCCGTGTGTTTCATTGTGCGTGACTTTTCGAGTCCTCCTCTATCGGACAAATCGAGGCTGACTCGTACGACTCGCATATGCCGTGTGGTTTTCGTTGCATCTCGGAGCCATCGTGACTTACCGCACCCCCTCGTGTCCCGTGCAGAATCGCACGATCGCTCAGACACGAGCGTGCCGCCGCAGTCAGGATACCCTGAAAACTCCTTGATAGATTCAGATAGCTCGGGCGCCCAACTAACACGCGAACGCAACCTTCCACGCAGCTCGCCCAGTTCTTCTGGTATCCGCTGCTACGGACAGGTAGAGAGATAAGTATATCCTAAGTCCATGGTCCGCGCAGTGAGAAATGGAAGAGAGCGAAGAAACAGGAAGGGGGAGGTAGTGCGTTTGCACGC
Organism: Sclerodermus sp. 'alternatusi'; assembly: GCA_037305995.1. Taxonomy (NCBI): domain Eukaryota; kingdom Metazoa; phylum Arthropoda; class Insecta; order Hymenoptera; family Bethylidae; genus Sclerodermus; species Sclerodermus sp. 'alternatusi'. Next base: position 8,410,752 of record CM074546.1, on the reverse strand, counting down.
ACAAGCCGTGAGCATGGTCGGAGGCAGATGAGATCGCGATAAACCAGGACGGAAATATGGTGGTGGTGGTGGTGGTGGTGCTGCTGGTGCTGGTGTTGGTGCTGGACACCCTGAGGTTATCACCGCTTGATAATTCGCTGGAGGTGCAAATTCACGAGCCTCTGGAACTCGGGATGCGCGGCGGCTGCTTTCGAATCAGAGTCTGTCGACAAAAGCCGACTATCCGGTTGCATCAGCGCTTCGAGACAAAATTCTCCGCGGCTTGTCACGTTCTCGAGCGCGGACAATTTATGCCAGCAGCTTCAGGAAACAAAGGCACAGAGCATAATCAATTGAGTTAAACATCTTGCCGGTGTCTCGACTCTGGGATCTCTCCAACTAGAATGGGAGGAGGAGGGGAGGAGCGGAGGAAGCTCCCCATCGTAGTTTCATCATAGCGGAGATCAAACGCGAGATCTGCGCGGAGCTCGGAGGTTTTTCTCTCCTCGCCCCCTCCTGGAGGAAATTCAGACGGAATCATGCAAAAAGGCGATCAATCATAGGACCGTGATGGAACTAGAATAGTTTTTCAGGGCAAACCAAATAAGGTCGGGGCTTAATTAAAATTTCCTTGGCGCAGCGTTGCTTTTTACCGGATGAGCCGGATAGGAGGACGGGATTAATAGGGATTAATCAATTCTCGCTTGGATGACTCGTAACGCTCAAGGTCGCTTCATCTTCATGGATCATTGGCCGTAATCGGGACCGTCGCGAAGAGGCCGCGCAAAAACTTCTCGTATTCCGATGAAACTTCGCCTCGCCTAGTTACCGAGGCATCCCGGCTCGATCCCATTGCGATCTTCGGGAATTTTTTGCCGCGGATCGTCATCGGCAAAAAGTCTTCGGCGTCTTGAAAGAAATATCGCACTATCGCATTATTCGCACCGCCATAAAAGTCCCTACCTCTAGCTACCAGTCATGTATAAGGCATGAGTCCTCGGGATGCAATGAATAAATGTAAATTCAGCCCCGTAATAATTGCTTTACGGGGGTACCACCACTATAATCACTTTAATAGCCGCGTCTGTCATGGAGAGCAGAAGCCATCTAGCCACGGCCTGATGAGCGCCGTTGCATTAAAACTCCGCTTTACGAGAGTATCTGTGCGAGTGTGTGCTCCTACGTGTGTTTGCACGCGCATTTCCTCCTCCTCATCCTCTTTCTTTCGCTTCTTCTTTTTCTCCCTCCCTTCACCCTTGTGTTCTAACCGTAGAAAAATACGAATAGCGAAAGCTCTCGTCTCGTCTTTAATTTACTGTCTGCCCACGTGAAAGTACCGAGACATCGCGAGCAAATCATTTATACCGCTCGTTTAATTCGCAGCGGACCTTGCAAAAATGCCCTCGTTGTCTCGTACATCAGCTTTATCTCGGCTGGTGACAAAAGTGTCCGTATATCAAGCTTCGACGATCGGGCGCTTGGTAGTGGTGACGGAGAACGGGGAGAGTCGGGACGAATCTCTCGTAGGATCGTGGAGAGTTCGATTGGTATTTGTTCGCCGGTGTGTTTCGGCTTAAGGAGAACTCGCGGAAATTTTCGGGGAAGAGCAACTCGAAAAAAAAGCCGGCAAAACATCATTGGAATCCAACGAATCTCTTGTTTCTGGTAATTCTCTTTATTTTTGCCAGGCGAGTTCACATGTGGCGAGGCGAGGGCCATTCGTCTCGGGCGTCGCACTTACAATGAATCTTTAAATTATCCTGCGAAGAAGAAGTCCGCGTCCTTGCGCGGCAGCCACGCGTACCCAGGGCTCCGCAAGGCCCCAATTAAAATGAACGCGCTTGCCGCTTTTCTTGTCCGCTTCCTCTCGTCACACGAACCTTTTCTACCGAGAGCCCCCCCTTTTCCTCCCATTCTTCCCGCCACTCCTGCTCATCCTTTTGCCCTCTCCGGTTCTCGTCTACATTTTGCGCGTTCCACCTGCCGATTAATTAGAGACATCCTTGAAAAACTCGCGGCTTCTTCGAGGAAGCCGCGAGAGCCACATCTGGTACCCTTTTCCAGAAGGCAGAAACCTTCTCTCTCTCTCTCTCTCTCTCTCTCTCCTCTCGTTGGGATCTCCAATCTTGGAAGGTCTAATAACGAGATCCCTCATCGGACAGCGGTTATCCACAATTATTAGTACGTTTAGCATATTACGAGATACACCGAGTCGCGAGTTTTAGGTCCCTCGTTACGATGGAGGAAAAGATCGAGGGTCCTTGTGGACTCGCGCCAGAAGGACTAGGGGGACTCCAATTAAAATAAACGCACGGCTTCACTTTTCTTGTCACTGTTCCAGCTTGTTCGGCTGGTCCCATAGTTGCCTTTTCTACTTCTCCCAGATCCCCTTCCCCTCTTCCACCGACGGCCCCCTCTCTACTGTTTAGCTCGATGGTTTCCAAGCAGTGCCTGGCAAATGTCTATTCTACCACCAAGTATTTAACTACCGGTAGCTCATTACGCCACTGAACTTTCTCATTAAACTCGCTTAGCATAATAAGCAGCCAGATATTTACTGTCACATAAGAATGCGATCCGGCAACTAGTAATGACTTACATTCGAACGTTGCACCCTAGCAATTCCCAGCTTTGACATTTTCATCTCGCTTCTACCACAGCGTGAAATTGTTTCTACGTCTCGCGGCGAATTTCACCGCGCTTAAAAATAGAATGCACGTTTAAGGATGTAGGATATCCTGCGGGTATATCGCATGCAAGACTCGCTCTCAGCTCGCTCGGTCCGCGCTGATCTCGTATCGAATTCGAGACGATAGTCGGCGGTGGTTCAGCGCGGATATCACCGATAGCCATAGTTTCGGTTCATTAGCGCGCCGGAAAATTCGCAGGTAAAACTCAAAAAGAAAACGAGGGAAATAAACACGAGTCTTTTGGATTATCGGACTTTATGGGCAATACGTCGTGCCTTTTACGTAATTGGAAATTATTGGCCACTTGAAACGCAAGTGCGAGTCGCTGTAAGTCTTCGTTAGTGGGAGTGAAAAAATATTGCGGATTCCTCCCGCGGCATCTTCGGTGACGGCTATCGTAGTTGGCTGAGCCGAGTGAATTCCAATTAAAATGAACGCGTTTGCCGCTTTTCTTGTCACGGTTCCAGGTTGCCGCGGCCAGTTCTCCTCGTCCTGGCGTCGTCTTTAGCTCCGGCTATCCTCGTTCTTCTTTTACAAATGAATTTCCTCCCCTCCCCTCTCCGCTCGCTCGAGCAATGCACATTCTTGCGCTAGTTAAGCGCCAAGACGAATCTTCAAAGAGAAAAAGGTGAATTCCCTCATATTCTTTGTCCTTATTTCCATGGAATTTCTTTCTGGATTTTTATGATCTCCTTTGGAAAAAACGGGCGAACGAACGAACGAACGAACGAACGACTCTTTCCTGGTTTCTACAGAGCCCTTCTCCCTGTTTGTCTCTCTCTCTCTCTCTCTCTTCGCCTCTCTCTTCCGATTCCTGCCCTTCTTCTCTATCCCATGTCTCTTCTTGTCGTGGCACCATATGTCGCCAGGAGTCTCGGGTGAACGACTCCTGTCTACTTTTTTCCTCGGCCATTCTAGAAACCGGTGCTGCAGCTCTACGGATTTCTTGACCTACGTTACATTTTTGCATTTGAAGGTATTAGGAGAACTCAAGCTAGTCGCGCTTCTGGAATCAGGAAACAAGAGAGATAAGAATAGAGAGAGAGAGAGAGAGAGAGAGAGAGAAAAGGGGTGGGAGAGCGAAGGTAAAAAAGGCCTTCTTTCATAATGATTCTTGACTTCAAGTTGAAAAGCCGCTCTGCCCGTTATTATTTACCCTTTCGTCTTGTTTCTTGGTGCGTGTCGACGATGGTTGCTGAGGTTAACGACTGGAAGCGTCCAGTTCTGGTACCGCGAAATACGCCAAGCCGCCTCTGATCCACCATGACTGATCCAAGAGCCGACAATCGCAAAAAACTTTGCGCCACTGACCGCTTCTGCACACACTCTTCAAGTTCCAACTCTAAGAGCGTCTCTCCCTCTCTCCTTGTCCCTTCGCCAATAGCTAGACAATTCGCTGAAGAGCGAGTATAAGAATTCAGCTTCCAGAAAGAACAGGTGGAGATGAGTGAGAAAAATAAACGAATTAGCTAGCGAGCGGATGTCAATGAAATTTCTCAGATTTGGGTAAACGTCGCTGGTTTTTCGTCCGGCGAGACGTGCCCATTTGCGTAGTGGCGTCGTTGCGATTCAGGGAACTTACGTCACCGTGTAAAAGAGTCAGGCGAGTTGAATTTCCGTGAATCTGGCGAAAGTGCGATGACTACAAAGATAAGGGGTGCTGCGGGGTAAATAACACGATCGCTTCATTAAAGTCCAGCGCAGCCACGTTTTGTAAAGTGATCACGCGCGCCTCGGCTAAGAAGACTCGCACCTCGGGGAACAAGCGACAGCGACTTCTGGTTTCAGTGTACGCAGAACGGACAAGTCGAATTTCAAGGAAAGATCCCTTGCGCTCTGAATGTCGATGAGAGACCATCTTCGGTCGATAAATCCCGACGAAATAAAAATCCATAAGACCTGCGCGCGCGCGCTCGCGCGCTCTGACAATGACGCGACAACGCGAAAGGTGGGATGAGCGAGAAATCGCAAAATGCGCCGTCGCCGATCTCGAGGAACCCACGAATGACCTTGAACATTTGGCTCGGACGGTGAACGCGGAACGAAAAACAGCAAGAGGAATCGGCGAACGAGCCACAAGCAGCGAAGAATTGCGAGCAAGGTGTCACATGATTGGCACGTATGCAGAATTGCCAGCTGAATCGAGTGGTCGGGAACTGTCGTTTAAATAAACATGAACCTGAGAGATGGGCCTCGGATGCTAGTACTCACGGTCGTCGCGCGGGTACAAATCCCCGAATTAAGAAAATCCTTTCGCGCCGAGAGATTCCCGGCTCTGAGAATTCCTCGCGGAAAGTTGTCGCGAGTCCTCCTGAAATAGGAGGGACGAGGAGGAATTCTTCGAGGAAAACCGTCGAGGAAAAAATTTGCATTTCCGTCCGGGAGTCGTCGGGATGCGAGTCGACGACCAGTCGGCCGGCTGAGGGGAATTTCTCCAGAAGAAGGAAACCCGACGAGGTTGGAGAAGGGCGACAGCTGAAGATCAGGAATGCTCCGCGGCGATCCTCAGGAAGTTCGCTCCGGTTAATTAGTGCATCCTGACATAACCTTGTCCATTAAGTTTGCGCGTTAAGTTATTAACGCAATGGAGCGTTGAACGCTGAGGAATATGCGGCAGAACCGGTTCACTGTCCGTGGATTTTCGTGGATACATCTTCTTGCAAAGCACATTTCAATTTGCATACACTTTCAAGCGGGAAATAAATTACCGCACCGGAGCCATTTGTGTCAAATTAACGTGAAAAATTGCCCTCGAAATCAGTGTTTCTCGCATTCGTGATTTATTCGCAAAAGTATATTAGCTCCGCAGAGTTTTTGCGCAAAACACACATCATCCCGGCATGTCGGTCCGATAAGATCTCTCGGGTGCCGGATAGACACGAACAATGAGAAGAGAAGTCAGCTATTCCGCGCGCAATTTCAATTCGGAATTATAAATCAAGTTCTCTGGAAACTTAGGATGGCGGCGGGGGGGAAACTCCGGTCCCCGTTGGAAACAATCCAAAAGCGTCTAGTTTTACCGTAATTCGTCCAAGCACACTTCGTTCCCCGTTACCAGACGCTTCTTTCTAATGCATCGCAACACGATCGAAGAACTAGCGAAAGAAAATCAGAAATCGGATCCGAGAGGCGAACGCCGAATTTCGATTTGCGTCGCTCGTCCTTATGCCGGTTATCCCAGAAGTGTCTCCTGTACAATTGACTGGAACACTTTAAGGGAACCTGGAGGTGCGAAGCCTGTACGTCAATTTGTCCAGTCTTACGCGAGACGACTACCGATGAGATTGCTAAACAACCGAGTGGCCTTGAGTTAAGTGGATTTCGCTAGGATAAGTCGCAAGCTGGAAGGATCGGTGGAAAATGGCACGAAGGATCTAGCCGGACAGGTTTGGCTCGACGATAATTAGCAGGTCGTCGATTTTTCTGTCGGAACGTAACTCATCATCCGTCAACATTGCTACCAAGCACGAGTGGAGGCTCCGCGCAAGGGACGAGGAGGAGCTTCTTGATGGGCTCTTGGCTCTTCGCTCGCGCCACATGACGTACAAGCAGCATTAACGTACGCGCGGCTAAGTACGTAGGTACCCAACGTGCATCGTCGTAAGTCGACCGTTTACTTTTATTTTCCACTTTATGGCAGGAAGTCATTACCGCATGCAGATTCGCATCGCGTCAAGGCCGAAGGGCAGCGTGGTTGCTGAAAAAGGGCCTCGAGTCCCTGTCTGTTACAAATATTGCACCGTGAAGGACGAACACGTGGGAGGCAGTCGGATAAAGTAAATTCACCGTCCTGGAGTAACGCTGAGCGAGAGAAGGAGCAAGGAGCCTACCCCCGGTCCCTCTAAACCCAATTACTGATATCTTCAGGAAACACTCGTTCCCGCGGACATGCCGAGAGGAAACGGCAATGGGCGCTGGAGAGGGCCCGAGAAGAAAGGGGGGAAACGGCGTTCGGAGGAACGAGAAATGACTGATTACTATGTAATGACTATGGATGATTCAGAGAGATCCCTCGTGACCGTCCGCTGGAGGTTTTCGGTGGATGATTCACATCCATGGCGCACCTTAACGCTCACACCAATGAATTTCAAGCGTTCCTCTGCACTTGAACCGGATGTGTCCCTAACAATGTGGCGTAGACCGCAGCAGCAGATACAATCGGAGAACTTTGTCAGACCACCGTGTTTCGTTCTGTTCCCCCATACCACCACGACTATCCTAGTTACATTTATCTCAGCCTCACAGTGGAGACTCTCGACTGATAAGTCTAAGCAACGTCGGCGCGATCTCGAGAAAATACTTGGCTTTTCCGGTTGTTGCCGCCGCTGAAAACCGAACGAGCGGCTTTGAAATTTTCGACGATTTCGCTCATGGGAAAATGAGGAGAGTCCACGGTGCTGTCTATGGAGCGAGGACGACGATCTTGTACGTTTTAATGGTGGTATGGGCGCGCAATAAAAATGCAAATGGACCAACCCGGAAAGAGAGAGAGAAGGTTTACTGCGTAATTATTATTCGTCGAGAGTGAAACAAAGCTCACACAGGCAAGGGTCGTTGCGTTCTAGACAGTCCTTATACGATCGAAGCCACAACACGGCATTGTCTACGAATTTTTCCAAGTAGGAAGAGACTCCCCGTGCAAGTTATATAACAAAATGGTCGCTCCCCCTCCTTCCGAAGCGTCGAGCGTGCTCCCGGCTGTTACTGTGTGCGTGCTCGTCCTCCGGTTCGTAAGGAAGAAGGATTCTATGGGACTTTACGTTAGGCTAGGTTAGTTCGCTGGGTCTATAACCTACTCGAGAGAATACCAGCGAAGCATGCAACCATGGAAGCCCCACCGATGCTTGCCACAGGATGAATCGAAAACGAATCTGATCAATGGTGAAATGGCACTTGATACATCTCGCTGAAATCTCGAAAGATCTCCTCTCTGCTTGTTCCGCCTATCTTGTTTGGATTGCTCTCTTGAAAAGTGGTGTCGCTTTCATTAAGCTAATCTCATAAGTTATGCGTATACTCTTTATCCTAATTGCGGTCTGAATTCTTCGCTGCATCGATTCAACTGATTGCCAGCTTGTACAGGACTTGTTTTCCTGATGCGTTTGGTACTTGAAATATCAAGTAAAGTTATTACTCCCATCTCGGGGGATAGGGTCATAATTGTGCGGATAATGAAACTCTGATGAAGGTTCCAACGCCTCTGGGGGAATAGCCGAGTGCATCAAAAGGACCTGACTTCATTTCGAAGAATCTCGTCCCAACCGAGTCGTCCTGAAAAGATTCTCATTTCACACTGATTTTACCAAGTACAGCAACATCCACTTCTTTTCAAAGTCATCATGGTAATTATTGCGAACCCTTGCCACGGCAGCCTCTTCCCTTGTAAAACTGCAGAATTCTCCGTGCGTTAAAAAGAGCATGGCAAAACTGCATTTGGTATACGCAGGTTTCCGCGGGTTACTAGACAGATCCAGTTTTTCAATAAAGCATGAAAGTGTACGGTTCAGGGGGCCCCGCAAAAATCCGAGGCACCGTCGTCCATTATGTATTGTTTCCTTCCGGAGGGGCACGCCCCATCGAAAAAACCCCCATTGTCTCCCCGAAAAACTTTTTGAGGAAAAATAACGCCGGGAATTTCCGTGCTCGCCTCTTGCGCAAGGCTTGCGGCCAGAGAAAAATGTGCCTCGACCAGAGAGGCCAAAGCGTGTACCTAGGAGGGGCTGAATGAAAATGAACGGTGGACTATGCGCTTGCTAATAACTTACGGCAAGGTAACATTTGAGGCGTGTAATCCATTTACTAGTGGAGCGCGTGTTAATTGTATAATTCTATCAAAGCGTGACGCAAGAAGCTCGCAGATGCAAATCGGCAAATGGACTCGGACAATCCTGAAAGTCATCAGGTGACGTTTGGCTTTCTTGCAACTGATATTCCAGCAGCGAGTCCAGCGAATTACGCTAACGCAAGAGACGGGATTATGCGCGATTGGCTCATCGGAGTCACCGGCTGCAATTAAAAGCAATTAGATTCGACTGCACCCCATCTTGCTTACGTGTATGCAAACTACTAATGAATAGGTGTCGGGGGACCCTTCTCTTGCGAGACAACTCTAATAGCAGCTTCATTTCGCGCTAATGCAATTATCATTTCACAAAGAAGAACGGATATTAGATTTAATGAACGCACTCCGAACATCGTTTCTCTGAATTTTCACGAGGAGTCAGGGAACCAGCGAGCGAACGCGTGAGATTTTGAGATCTCGATACCGAGGCTGCGGGCGTTCCGGGGACGTGCGGGAGGTGAGAACGCCGGGAGACGAGGGAGACGAGGCGTGGGTTTAGCAATTTTTAAGAGTCACTTGTCGAAGGGGGCCCCACAGCACTCGTGGCAGAATTTCTCGAGCATCCTTCTGCATCGGGCTCGAAGCCAGTCAGTTGTTGCACGTCCGTCTATGATTCCTCGGCAGCATTCTTCCAGCCCGGCAATATAACCGTAGCGAGAGCGTAGCAGTCAGTGTACTTAAGTGCCAGCAGCAAGCATTGGTCTGGAATAGCGAAAGGTGGAGGGAAGAAAGCCACTAACGTTGAGAAGGACAGCTTCGGCACAGAATAAGAAACGAGCGTTGCCTCGGAACTCTCGGGAAAGGGGAACGAAGAAAGGAAAGAAAAGATGAAGGGAAGATTAAGCGTAATAAAGGGTAGAAAACAGGAAGGCAAGAAAAGAGCGGAAGAACCAGATGGAAAAACGCTAAAGCCAATAAAGAAGCTCGAATGAAAAAGTAGCGGAAGAACCGAGAGAGAGAGAGAGAGAGAGAGAGAGAGAGAGAGAGAGAGAGAGAGAGAGACAGAGAGGAATATTGCGCGTAATAAAGCAATGATGATGGAAACTTATTGGCAATAAAGGAAAGAAAAAAAAACAATTATATATTAAACGTCAGGAAGGTCGGAAGTCGCAGAAGCGAAGGATTTAACGAAGGTAGGAAGTTTCGGAACCTTCCGTACAGTCGGGGACGGAGACCGAGTCTCTGGCGTCACCGACAGCTACGATGAAAAGCAAAAATGCGGAGGAAATTCTCAACACAGAGAAAAATACTCTTTGGATGCGTTTCGAGCTGCCGCGACATCCGAGATCAGAGAGAAATGGATAAAAAACAGACGAATGTGATCGTCGCGAAGTATCGAGTCTGCGAGACTTCATATCTGTCGCCGGCTGTACATCTTAGCCTTCGCGTTTCTTCCCTTGCCTCTCTCGATTCTTCCTTTCCCTTTTTCATTCGCCCAGTTTGTACGTCCCGTAATTCCACGGACGGAACTGCCGGTAAATCAAGCGAAGCGACGTTTTCCTAGTGGAACGTCCTGGCTTCCTTCAGCAACGTAACGTAGCTGTACTCCGTGATTTCCCGTCGTCGAATCTGATTTATCAGCGCTCCATTATCCGTTATCATTTTAGTTCCTCGTTCTCTTTTTTCATAACATCCCCTCCCACCCCAATTGCCACATCACGTCCGAACTATCCGCGCGTTCTCCAGGAACTCGTCAGGATCGCAGGTAATTTCAGTGAGACGTGACTAATTGCGTTTCCTCCAACGTTCCACGACCACACGCTACATTTCGCGTATTGACGAGAGGAGCGATGGAACTTTGCCGCTCTAGAGTGATCGCCGAGTACGCGAGCGCACCGCTGGGATTACCAGCTGAGGATATTCCGGCCGTAAACTTTCAAGACCGCTCTGGCTACTTTTACTCGGAGCTGTTCAATTGTCAAATGCCTGCGACTCGCGACCACACCGTTCATTTGGTCCCAGACTTTCTCAGCCCCCTGCCCCGCGACATAAATCTGGAATCAGCGACATCGCGAGAGGACCATGCTGCCACCCCCTGGATGCCACACACGATCCTCCGGGGCTTTCAGCGCGCACCGTAGACGAGTTTCAATTTCTCGCATCTCGTAACAAAAGACACTCGTGCCGCGTGCGCGCGCACGCGGCACGAACACCTTACGGTTTTCTGTAAAACAACGCTTCGCTTCCTGTCGGAGAGAATCACGGGCACTACGCCTCTTTTTCTGGAAAATGTAATCCCGCGCGGCGCTCGCGCGCCTCGAGGATAATTGACCAATTGAACCAACACACACGTTCGCTGTTTATTCGCAATCGCGGTTCTCGCCGCTGAAACTTGTGAAAACAATCGCAACGAGCAACGAACGGACTCTCGACTATTTTTTCAGGCCTCGCTGAGAGACGCGAGGTGGAGGTGATACGAAAGGATAAAAATAGGGGCGGGGGTGGAGGGACGTTTGGAGCTGCCGCGAGATAAGAGACCCGCGGTGGTTATCGGGCAGAGAGTACCTTGGGCATTGCCATACCGGATTATCATTGTGTAGCCAATGTTGCGGAACAACGAAGCGAGCTAGACAGTAAAAGAGCACAAAGAAGAGGCATGCAGCCTCGGGGATGTCCTCTGTGGTCTGGCTGGGCGATGCGGAGTACAACACGCGCGACATTAACCGCAATATGCAACAACAAAAGAGTCACGATGTCAGGGGGAAGAAACGAACGATTCGGGTCGGCGGAAACCACCCACCCACCCCCGTCGCCCCCTAAATAATTCACGATCTCTCTCGTTCCCGCGAAAAGTCGAAAGCTATAAAGCACCGGATCTGCATCCACTCACACATACACACGCAGTCTAGGAAGAAAGTTTTCCATAAGAATATTTATCGCTTGCTCGCAGGAACAATGGGGAACCAAGATGGCGCGAAATAAAGACGGAGTCTTCGGAGTCGACAGAAAATTTCAGTGAAAACACGACTCGCCCGGGGATCCGCGTGAAAGGAAAGGGGGAGAATAATATTTTATTAGCGAGGCAAATCCAATATTTATCAAAGTCGAAATCTGATCGAGTAGAAAAGTTTCATCAACAAGATCGATCCCATGTCTTTGTTTGGCGGAACAATATTGTAAGGCGATATCCATCGTTTAAGATTCGAATCTCTGGAAGACACGCTCGCTCGCTTATGCGCGCGAGCGCGAGCGCAATGCACAAACACGCCTAGCAGGTGTGAAAACTGCAATCTACTTTCAAATGAGTCAGCAGCTCACGCGCCGCGAAATCCGCGTTAACGATAACAATTTCTTGTTTTCATAAAGGTGCGCGAGAGTCAAATGTCAGAAAAAATCGGCCGCCAGCCGGGGAAAAGTCCCGGGGAAGCTTCGCGCGGAATCGCTGGCATCTTGGCTCGGTTCAACGTCTCACGGAACTTCCACGATTCGTCGTCATCTACGATGTTTTAGAATTCCAACCGGAGGAACAGGAGGCGTTCGTCCGGAGGTTCCTCTGGCTCGAGTTTCGAAACACGGAAAACCACTTATCGCCGTAGCATCGCGTTGCCCGAAACAAAAATGGACTGCCCAGCCGATAAAGAGCGTTTATGAAAAACGATGTCTCCGATCGTGGAAGGATTTCTTCTTCCACGTAGATCTTATCTACCCGAGAATAATAGGAACGACAAATGGACGATCTCTCGCGCGGTTCCTAGTTGAGAATAAATTAGGAATGGAATCGTAAGATCGGTCCGGGAGTCAGAGTTCTTTCCTACCTCTCTCTCTCTCTCTCTCTCTCTTTTTCTGGAAATGGAGAGATTCTCGAGGCGAGTGTAAAGTTGGCAAGACCTTCCGAAAGCCAGGTGTCATCCGTGCGTCTGCTGGAGTTGTAAGTGGCACACGAGATCGGCAAGGTCGCTGCGAGGAGGCAGCGTAATTCTTATTACGGGCTTTTAGCCGCCGGCAAACAATCCCAACAATGCCGGACGTACAAGGCTATCGATATTTACCGATCGATTTGATACATCGCGCGTTGCGCAACTCGTGCATTTACCCCGTCGCTTATCCGCGGGCTCGCGATCGGATAAATAGCCTCGTTTCGATCGGTCAAACGCTGCCGTTTTCATTAGCTACTCGCATACTTGCTCGAGAACAGATCCCCCGAACGCGTTCCATCGATCACGGGCCCCATGGGCGGTACTGCAATTCCCGCGAAAACCTCTGGCAATAATCTCGTTTGCCGAACAATGCAAGAACCAGAACGACGACGCAACACTCGTCAACGTAGAAAAAGCCTCGCGCGCTATCTATTGGCAGCAGCAGCGGCATTTGCATATTTTCAGAGCCCTCGTCGGATCCTGAGTTAAGACCGTGCTGAAATTTCCAGAGATTCCAGCTGAATTTATGGCATCACCTGCCTAGGAATGCGGTGTGCACGGAACAAGAGAAGCTTATTGTTCCTCAGGCTCCTTCTCCGCTCGATCCTACGCTTTCCATGATGAGCCAAGCGCACGGCGGTACAACAGGCCGTGCCACGACGATCCATCGCACGATCTCGCTTCCTTTTGCTCCGTGCGGAATAAATCGCGAAACGAGAGCTTCGTTAATTTTCGTTTGTCCGGCCGTGGGCGAGGGTCGCGCGACACTCGTTATTCCTGCTGTAAAGCGGAATCTCGCGCGCGCACACCCGGTAGTTTGCGCGAGTGGCGCGCGTCGCACTATCGATTTAAGTTTTCTCGATTTAAGAAAGCCTTTCAGAGCCACGGCCAACGTTGCATCTTCATAACTCTTTTTAATCCGAGTACAATGCGAGTGGACAGCGTGTGGGTTGGAGATGTATACGCGGAGGAGAGTGCAGCAGGCAGGGCCGCATACGCGCCAGCCAGGAGAGGAGAGGAGAGGATGTTACCACGTCCAAAATGTTCTCGAAAATACGTGTCCCTGTAAATGCAAATTCGTGCGTACCGATAATTTATTTTGGGCAAGGCGCGTATACGCGCTGGCCCCGCCGCCGCCGCCGCCGCCGCCGGTGATTCCCAACATGGTGAAAAAGCAGCCTGAAACAGACTGGCGAAGGTGTGGGCCGAAGTACTCGCTAAGAACCCGAAGGGATTTTCTTCTACCTCCTTTTTCATTTCTCCGTACCACCCGAATTCGCGAGGACGACAGCTTAACGGGGATAATATATCACCCGATTCTCTCTAATGCACGTTATTAATACACACCTGGTTCGTAATACTCGGCGGGCAAAATAAGCCAACTCTTTTTTCCCCCGAAAGAGCAAGAAACCGATTTATTAATGATGCGCAAGAAAATGATATATGCCGTTTATTCGCGCATTCTTTCTTAAGTACGGCGTAATTTTCTCTTGATTAAGCGCACACCGTGCATAAATTACTGCCAAGGGTGAGGAGGGGGTGGGGCGAGACGCTCCGACTTTCGACAGTTTTAATTATCGAAGAAAATTTGCTGGCCCACCGTACCTCGATGATCCCTCGAAAATCAACGGACGACTCTGACAACCGAGAGGGAGGGAGAGAGAGAGAGCTGTCGTTGGTTCTGCTGTAGTGGTGTACTCGTGGGTGTACCAATGGACGTATTTCTCCCAAGGCTCGTGGATTCTTAGGCTTCCGCGCGGCTCCAGCTTTGACGTGGCGTCGCTGGGAGTCCAAGTCGAAGAACCCGAAGGTGGGCGGTAGTTTACATAGGAGTTTCAGCCGTTTGGAAGGCTCGCATCGGGCGCGAGCAGTAATTCAAATCGACAGTAGCATCCATTCGGTTAAAGAGACTTTACCGCGACGATACGAATCAGTGATTTATAACTGGCTGCCGGAATGCGTGCGGACACGCCAATGTCCCTCGCTTTGCGCTATCATCGATATCCATTATTGAGTTTGCTCGAGATCGAAGCTACCGCGCGCGTGGCCTTGACATCGTCCACCGCATCCTCAGGGTTCGCGAAACTCCCCTTCTAGATCCGATGGATCGCAAATCCGGCAATTGCCGCGGTAACGCGCACTCGCCGCGCGTATTCTCTCCGGGAGAGACGCTCGAACGGAAGGATCTTCGCACCTCGAAGCTCCGCTAAATAATCGATGATGCGTGCAGTAAATCCTCCCACGACTATTAGAGGGGCCAGTCGGATATTTTCGCGCTGGCCTTTGATATTTTGTTCGAGAGTCCGGGTGTCAGTCAGCGGCGTTCGCGAAGGGCGGAAGGGAGGGAGGGAGGGAGGGGTGTTGAAGGTTGCAAGGGGCCGCGGCGCAGCAGGCGCAAGCGAAGAAAAACATCAAACTTGCCGTGACGTTAACGCAAGCTGTAAATCTAGCAGCTCGCGCGAGCAATAACCCGCTGGAGCGCATAGATAATAAAATACAGTAATGAGCCAATATCGGGCTCTGCCCGGTGGCAATTACGCAAAGACGAGAGTGGTCGTCGCGTCGACGCTCCGTTTCAGAATTTCCACCCTAAAACATCCCCGCGTGCTGTCGAGCGATCTGGAATTTGCCGAAGGGCCTCTGCTGGAACTCGCCGGATTCGACTCGAGGCTAGAGAAACCGCTGCCCCCTCCCCCGACCGCCTCATTGAAAACTTCAAGTTTTCATTTTCAGAGGTAGAAACTCGTTCTAGCGATTCGTGGAACAGGAGGCACAAAGGAGGCGCGTGGACGCCTTTCGACGTCGCTCGTCCAGGTGCACAAAGCAAGTGCTGTTAATGCACCGCATACACATGTCGACGGCCCTAGGAGCGCGCGCGTACCAGGTTCACACGCACGCACGCACGTACGCACGCACGCACGTACGCACGCACACGCCTACACGCACGGGCCGAGAGCGATAACCCAGCAGCGGTCCGGTGCCTCTTGTGACATCCGCTGCTCTCGCCGGCTGACTCGCGCGCGGCTTTTCTTGTCTTACGGAAAAGCACGAGGAGGAAAACACATAAATAACGAAGGGGTTAATACTCTCGAAGCGAGCGAACGGTTAACCGTATTAAAAGTCACACTCCTCTCGTCTCCTCTCCTCTCCCCTCCTCTTGAATGGACGAGCGCCGATACCAGCGGGATTTCACAACGCAAGGTCACAGGAATGTCACCGGACTCGTGGAACTTCCAGGGATGCGGAGATTTTTCATGGCGCGCGAGCGAGTGGCGGGAGCGAGCGAGAATTTCAATGGGTTCGGGGGGAGGGGGAGCTTCCCGTGGAAACTCCTGATGCAGCGTCGTGGGGACCGTCGATATACACGTCGCTTTACACGTGTCGCGACGGACCCGATGCACGAGCGCTCGTTACACGCGTTAAAAATGAAAACGCGCGGCGGTTCTGCCTCTCCGTCTCCTCCACCTCCACCTCCACCTCCACCTCGTCTGTTATTCGGATAGGCTGCACGGGTATTTCTTTGAGCGATTGCATAAGCCGCCTCGTTGAATACACCGACCCGGGCCGAATACAAATTCTGACCTCGGAATTCGTGGAGCGAGCGGCTCCTTGCAGCTGAAACGGAAGAGCCGGCACTCCGGGTCTTACTCATCGGGTTCACCTCCCGAGGATCCCGAGACTCTCAAGGATCCGACGTACCCGTTCTGCGCGATTGCTCGGGTAATCAAGCTTACGCTAGCTTACGAACTTACTCGGTCCCGATGACTTCCAGTTTCATTAGCAGCGACGTCTCCTGAAGTTCTCGCGGGACACTTGCGTCGAGTCGGTTTGTTTCACGCTTGGAGGTCAATTGCCACGAGTCGCCGGCAGAGAGCCTAAATTTAATTCAATTTATGCCTCGCAAAGACCACGCAATTAGCATATTGCGTATTAGAGGCCGAGCAAAAAATGTACGGAGATGAAGGGAGTTTCGTTAGCGGAAGCCTTGGACGGTCCAAATCAAAGGACGTCTTCAACGTGGACACGTTCGGCGTACGCTTCATGCGTTAAGCTTTCTAATGTAAATCGAATCTCTCTCACTCTCTCTCTCTCTCTCTCTCTCTATCTCTTACTCTCTCTCTAATGCCCCTATCGGGCGTCGCCGAGATCTTCGATGATTTTCGATGACGATGATAAAACGCGTGTCCCCGTTCGCGTGCTCCTGTAATGGTTTGTTGAGGTCGTGAGAAGATCGGATTGTTTCGGATTATTGCGTAAAAAACGTTGCGCCAAACGCAATCAACCGCATCCGTATCTTCGGTGGATCCATCTTTTGTAATCTCGACAAATTGAAAGTGACGTATCGATGAATCAAAATCTCTAAGGATCTCGAATGAAATTTAATTATCCAGTGCTGAGCGTCGTCCCGCGCAGCTTCGCGCTGATCAGGGTATCACTGTTGGGACTGTGGCCAACTACGAGTGACGTAAGCTGCTGTTCCCGAAGAGAGACTGACAGGCCTCGCGAGTGGCACCGGGGCACAAGGGAAAAGGGGGAACCCGGATTCCTTTGTATTTGGAATTATATCATCGTACGGGCAACCAAAGGCATTTTGCGTTTCGCGAGATTCCAGCTGGTTTTCTTTGGTCTCTGGCCTGGCCAGTTTTCTAAGGACCTCTCTGGATCGTTTCCAGCTTGACCTTGGATAGTATCGCGAGCTTGGTCGCGGGCCCTTTCGGTACCCACGAGCACGCGCAGCTTATTTATTCGTTCGAGAAATTACTTCGTCGAAACTGCAAAACTGGTTACCTGAACTCTCTCCCCCTGCGAAGAATCCTTTATCCTTGACATTGACCGCGAGAGCAGCTTGCGTATTCCCACAGTTGAATTCGCAGTTGAGAATCTACGAAGAGCGGCGCGTACCCCGTGAAAAGCAGCGGGTAGGGAGGATCGATAGAAACGTGTGTGACCGATCGATAAACGCAGATCCCTCGAATCACACGAGTTGCCTTATAAGGAGGGTACAGGTTTTCTCCTAATTTCACTTGCGCAATCCACGCGCAGCTCTCTTCACTCTGCAAGGTAAGGTCAAAGCTAAATTGCAAAATAAAGGGGGTTGCGCGAAGTTGTAAGCTGTTGATGGCTTCCAAATTTGGCTTGATCGATCGAGACACTTAAATTAAAAGCGAATTAACGAGAGGATTACATTGCCGGCGCAAACATTTTATTGCCCGCTGCGGATTAACGAGTTCATTTATGGACCATCAACAGGTACGGAATATAAGAGAATTATCGCATAGGCATCCCCATAGTTAAGGTACTCTCGTGTCGTAAATCGGAGCCTAAAACACAGGCGAAAAAGTCTCCTGACTCATTCTTGCCATAAATCTACGTGGCGAGAAAAAACGCTGAATCCATTAGCTCGAAGCAGCGAATCCTTAGCATCGATCATGTCCATCCAGCGAGATTGTTTATTGGACCGTGAAAGGATACCTGCTATTGTCGAAGACATTAGGAATATAACGGAGATAAGCATTTCTGGGAGGTCCATTTTCAAGAAGCAACCCCTCACACTTTACGAGGGACTTGATACAAGAATACACCGGCCAAAAAACCTATTCATAAAGTTTCGTTTCTAGAATTTTATTTAGCTTGGTCCTGCGAGGTCGCTTTTTATGTCATAAGAAAGCTAGATAACGAACTATAAAATATCGGAACACAGAATGACACTTTTATGCTGATTCGCACCACCCTTTTACTTTTTACTTTCTTCGTCTCTCCCGAAATGCTACAATGGGATTAGACGAGACCACGGTAAAAACCGGAGGAAATTAATTCTGTCCATTTACATCCGTCGCAGCGGGCTGCGACTCCAGAGGATGAATTCGTGCCGGGGGCAAATGGATTTTGCTTTGCGCTTTTCACGTCTGGCCGTTCGCGCTGCTTGTCCGGGATCACCGGGCAGGAATCTAGTTCGTAGCAAAGTCCCAACGTGACCGGAGCTCTCGCGTTCCTGACCTCGCGATTTTCAGCGTGACCCTAAAGGGCAAGTATAGCTTGTGCATTGTAACAATGCATCATCTTGTCGCGCTGGGAGGTTCGGTGCTTCAAGGCTGCCTGAATCTGCGACTCCGGCTGCGGAATACAATGGGGGAGAAGGTTCAGGCACCGCGTCGGTTCGATGCTTACATTATGACCATCCTGTGCCTTGGCACATGTAACGATACTTATCCCGATATTCTTACAGGCTTTGTCTCACATCGGCAGAACTCGCTGGTGCGATGTAACTCTCCGAAAAAATTCATTATCAACACCACTTTGTTGCAGTTCATTTTTCAAACTGCTTCTTCTTCTTCTTCTTCTTCTTCTGCTTCTTGTTCGTCTTATTCTTCTCCTCTTTCTGTTCCTACTCCTCCTTCTTCTCATCCCCTTTCCGTTCTACTCCAAGTCCTTTCTCGCTGGGTCTCACCCTCCAAACCCATTACACACATCGAGGTATTTTATTTCATTTTCAAGACTCCTGCTGGAGAAAGAATTCACCGCGACGGGAATATAATCTAAAACTAATCTACGCGGTTTACATATTTCTACATTATTACCGTACGTATCGTTAATTAACCGAGGAGCGAGGAGGACGTAATTAATTTTTATCGCCCACCGTAATTGCTCCAACTTTTACAAAAGGCCTACCAACCGAGATACGCATCTCCAATTTCGAACATCCGTTCCGTTCGGAAACTTGGCATGTGGCGAGGCTAACGATTATTCAAATTACTCATCTTGCGTATCTCGAGGATCGATAGCGTAAATCTACACGTCGACAATCTTAATAGCGTATTCCTATGGGTATCTTCATAAGCGCACTCGGTTTGTTTATTATATAATTCCGCACAATTATTCACATTTATCGACACTTGGAATCTCTCGCGGGATAAAATCCCGCGACTGACGCAAAACGCTGTCAGGATACCGGTAATCGCTTCGCGTGTAACGCCAGCAGGCATCGGGAGCGCCGGGTATCACCCGCGGAGTTTCCTCGCGAGAGAAAAAATTCCTATCACCTGGTGAGAAGAGAGAGGGGCAAAACGCAGGATTCGTCGGCGATTCGCGAAGCCCTTACGAAATTCCCTGTCGGAAAAAGGTCCGATCTCTGAACTCCGAGACTCCGGTCGAGTAAGACCGGGTAAAAAGCGGAGGGCGCAAGAAAACCGCTATTGTATCGCGTCGAGAGCGCAGGTGTCGCAATTTCTCCCGACCCGACGACCCGACAGACCCGTAGGTTTCGGAGCGCGGAGCACAAAGAACGGGAGGAACCGGCGGCAGGAGTTTCCTCTTACTGTTACGTCCATCCTGGACGCGTGACCGGGAGATCGAGCAGCGCCATTCCCGCTGCGGGCACCTTAAGGCACATCCACATGCCTTTATGTAACGCGTAACCCCGGCACACGTGAGCTCATTAGCCGCGCTATTACATGCCGGAAGTCAATTGCGTGTAAATTATCGGCGTACACTCGGCGATCTGTTCACGATCGGCTCATCCATCGAGATCCGATCTGCTTGACAAGGTCTTTCGCATCTCCCCGCGCGCCAGCTTTCCGCGGCCATTTTCTCCGAGACCCCTCGACGACGCGTGGATCGTCTCCTCGGGGACTCCACCACCGCGTCCAGTCACGGAGGAGGCGTCCATTTTACTTCGGCTTAAGCGGAGACTGTGCGATCCACGCCGATAGATCCCGCTGTCTCGTTACCGGTATGCAATCGCCGGTCCCGATGACGTTTCGCCGGTACCGACGATTTACTAGTGACCGTGACCTTGGGAAGGCCTTGAATGCGCGTTTTAGCATATTGCAGCGGCCGGGGGCTGGGAGTCCTTCTCTCTCCCTATCCCTATCCCTCTCCCGCGCGATGGTAAACTATATCTCCGCGCTGCGGAGCCAACCATGGCATTTGTCTTAACGACGGTAAACTTATATTCAGGATTTATGCTCGAAAATGCTCACGTATCGAGAGGAGAATCTCGAATGCGGTCGCCGATGCTACAGTCCGGGGTTGCGACTATTAATCCTTGCCGTACGACACGCTTGTACCGACGATTTCTCTTTTTTCGGATAATTCGTACGAGCGTACATACAAATTGGAATATGCTGGCCGGAGGTTTGCGATAAGAGAAGCCGTCCAATTTTCGTCGAACCCTCGAACGAGAAGCCGAGGGGGAACCGCGCGTCCGGGGAAACGAGAGGGTTCGATCGCCGGCTAGCGGGCTCCATTTGCATGTTTGCCGAGGGAGACGCGTAATGTACTATTTGCTGTACACGCTGCTTTGTTTGTAGCCGTGAGACCTTATCGAGCTAATGACCGGAGCAGCGCGCGAACCCGTTTCAACCAGGAAGACTCGGAGCATTATCCGCGGGTGTAATCGGACCCACTTATTCATGGACGTCGCCCCGACGTCCGCACTGACAGCTCACTTTTTCGACAGGACACTTTTCCGAGTGCCCCCCCCCCCCCCCCGACTTTTCGCGGACAACCCACCTGGAAGAATCGTGATGGACGCGACAAACCTCGCACACACACACGGAAGGGAACGGACAGGCTGATTGATACAACTGGGGGTAGGGGGAAGCGCAGCCAGGGACGAACTTGAAGGATTGTACGATCTCCGTGGTGGAGAGGACGAGCGATTTTCGAGCGAGCTCCACGGATTATTACGATCCGTGCAATAATCCGGCTCGCGAGCAAAAGTAGTGTCTCGCGCTACAAAACAAATTCGATCCAGCGAAATCGTGACGTCGCGCAGATGCACGACTATGATAATATCGTCCTTTCTCCGTGTCTACGTGATATCCGGACGAAAGATCGCAGCGTCCGCACGGAGGCTTTGAGTGGATCGCTTTACATTCGTGAGAAGTCAATGATCTTGATCGTGATCGAGGCAGGAACGCCCGTTCACGTCCAGCGAGACCTGGAGGGGAAATCCAGTTCGCCGCGTCGATACGCAGAAGCACGTCTTCCTCTGGGCACGGCTTCCTCCGGAGTATCGCGCGCGGGAAATCGAAAGAAATCGCGGCGGATCCACGCGGAGTCCTCGCGGTCACCGCGGACAAATTTCAAGCGGGACGAAGATCGACGGCCTCCTTTGGTCCAGGAAGGGGCAGAATCGTTCCGCGTACGCTTCCGCCGCTCGCGGCTCCTCGGGAATTCCCGCACCGCGCGGAAAGTGTTCCGGAAGGCTGCCAGTCCGTTTTTTCAGGAGCACCGATCCGCTCGTTCGCGTGCCATTGTTCCCGAGGAATCTGCATACGATTTACTGGAATATCTCTGACCCATTGTGCGTCCCGATACCTTATGTAACGGCCCCTGCAAGGTGATAGCATCTTCGACACGTAATCGCACACGTAAGTTTATAGATGCAATCGGAAAACGACCGGACAAACAGCGAGATAGACTCGCATTTCGCATTCGGACCACTTCCTAGGGAAACTCGTTTCTCGTCTCCGTCCTCCTCGTTCTCTCTCGTCTCTCCTCCTCATCAGCGCGTGGCCGATAATTTTACGCGCGCGATGCAATCGCCTCGATTTTCAGCGAGTTTCCTCGAAGAATCGGCGGAACCGACGGCGGATACCAACGGAGGCTGTTTTCATCTTCCGCGAAACGATCTTCGCGCTTGACGCTCGAATTTGCATTGGATCTACCGGTGAAGCGCGGGGCTCTTGTACAATCGACAGGTGCCACGATGGAATCTTCAAAGCATAATTGCGCGCGTAAGTCAGCATCGCTCCTAGGATTAATCGCCTGTT
Organism: Sclerodermus sp. 'alternatusi'; assembly: GCA_037305995.1. Classification (NCBI taxonomy): domain Eukaryota; kingdom Metazoa; phylum Arthropoda; class Insecta; order Hymenoptera; family Bethylidae; genus Sclerodermus; species Sclerodermus sp. 'alternatusi'. The sequence continues at coordinate 8,388,608 of CM074546.1, read as the reverse complement.
TGCGCCACAGTCCTGTCCCTCCGAATGATTTATGAACAGTCACAAGCTGACCGTGACCCTTCCTCGGAAAGAGTTCATCGCGCGCAGGAGGAAGCTGCGTAGCCACTAGAGAATTTTTTTCCCCGACACTTTCGGCGGATATTGGCTTTTCATTTACGTCAATCAAACCCGGCGAGTCCGCTGTTCTCGCGAAGGCGATCGTTTCAGGGCCGATCGATCGAAAATAGCAGACAGGCAGGCAGGCAGGCAGGCAGGCCGATGATGATATTTGGTGGCTGAATTATGGACATTAACTAAATGCTCCGCCATCCTTCACTCTGGCCAAAAAACTTGCAGCTTTAACAACTTAATGAAGACAATCTGCGAAGTAATGGTACTTGCAGCCATTAATAATCATTTTATTCGCTCGAACTGGTAGCTGCCGATTAATCTCGCGAAACGATTCTTTCTCGAATCACCTGTTCTCGCTCAGGTGCTACCATGGATTATGAAATATGACTTCTATTGAATCTCCGTGGAGGAGCCCGCCGTTCTTCGAGCTCTCGAAAAAATCAATCCAATTGTTACGCAAGGTTTTTCATTCGCGGAACTGGAAATTCTAATGAGTCATCGGAAACTCGAGGGATCCCTCTGACTCAGCGAGTAACTTCGATCGATCAAAACGCCGAAAGGAAATAAGCGAACGAATTGTCGAAATTCCAGCGAGTGGACAACGATTTCGTTCCGAGATGCCCTAACACGCACGCGAGAACGGTTTTCCCTTCACTTTATTAATTTCACGCGGAGACTCGCGTGAGACCGAGGCGACTCCTGGCGCTGCACGGAGTTCATTGATGAACCCTTAATAACGAACCTCTTATCTCCTGTTGCAATCATTAACGAGGCCACTAAAGAGAAACACCGCGCGATCCTAATGGGCCTGAACTCGCTGAAATCGTAGAAAAAGCGTTTCGTAAGCTTCCTGAAGAAAAAGGACAAGGAGCCCCGCCAATGAGGATATTGTCGAACGTTAGGCGCGCGCGTGAGATGAAGTTTTACACGGAGCCCCGTGAAAGTCTGGCAAAGATTATACCGAAGGTACAAATTGTTACATGTTGCGGCCGCTGGATTATGTGTGTCTGACCACTAACGGTAGCAAGCAAATTGTACGACTGGATTCATGCGGAAATAGCTTGGTGCGAATGAGCCACACCTTTTTTCTTGGATTACGAGCAATTGCGCAAAAAAATTGCCTAAGTGAAAATCTCGCTTTACGATCCACGCATTATCATCTTAATAGGATTTCTAATACCCCCGGTATTACCATAGAAATGGCGTTAGGGCGTTAGGATGATATTACGATACACCGACCGGTAGCGGAATTCTGCCGTTCGCTAAAAATCTAAAAACAATGGGATGTGTTCGTGCGTCGGGAAGTTTTATAATCCTTCGGAATGACAATAGCTCGGAGTCTCTGCCCGGAGGGAGAGATATCCCACGTAATCCTGGCTGTACTCGCGGTTCGAGCAAACGACGAAGGAGCAAAGGAGCAAAGGTTAATAGGGCAGAATCCAATGGACTGTCGTCAACGTTGCTGAAATATCAATGCGTTGCATAACTGCAGGCGGATTATGTCTGCCCAGTGACCGGAGTGTCCTCCGCGATTCACGACGGAAACGGATGCACGCTTCGCGAAAGACCAACACGACTCTATCGGTTTACACGTACACACAGTCGAGCGAAAGGTGTAGGTGCTCGAGAACACCTAGCAAGAGGCTCCTCCGACTGCTGCGGTAACGCGAAACCTGCGCGGCTTTTGCTTTCTTCTCCGGTCTCTCCCCCCTCCCCCTCCTCCACCTTATTACGGATGTTATCGATCCGCTCGTGGAAAGTGAATTTACAATCGGGGAAGCTGACCGGTAGATCGATAATGTTACCCGATTAGACTTTAGGAAATTATCATTATGAAATTAGTCGTAATCGCCGATCTGGTCCGGTTGCTACTTCTCGCGTGTTTCAACGAACGAGTAATAAGGTACGGAGAGCACCGGCAACAAGCTTTTCCGTTCTATTACGATTCTTTCTTCATTGCAGCTGGTGCGCGCGCTCGCCGGCTACATCGGGACTACGAAACAAGTGAAAAGCGGCCACGCTTTAAAACGGACGTATCAGAAATGCTTTCGTATTCCTGAGATTTCGATAGTCCGCACGAACGTTTCGTGGATAATCACCCACGGGAAAATTCCACGTGACGAGTGATCCAGAAAAAAAAACACAGGAAAAAATCAATCCGTCACGTAAGAGGCAACGTCCGAGTGGGTTGCACAGCTAAGAGCAACACGCTTATGCAATTAATCGGCGATCTTTTCATAGATCTCCGCCTCATTCGGGCGCCTGGTGCTTGGCGCCAAAATGGCTTTCCGATGAAAAATGATCGAAAGCTTCGCCATTCGCGCGTGGTAGCAAAAATCGAATAGCGAAAACGAGACTGTACATTTGTGTCCCGCCTCTCCTCCAACCCTGTAATTTATCAGGTTAATCGCACCCTCCGAAAGATCCGATAATTCCAGCATGTAGATCAGGATGATATTCGCGAGACGGGAGATCCTGCCGGAACTGGATCGGACTACCGTATCGCCCTGACTTTTTTCCAGGAGATTAATCGACGATCGACAGGAACATTGTTTACATTTCGAGCGGACCAATTACCAAGCGGTTTACGAGGCTCATTACTCCAGTGCCGGCTGTGCTTGCACCGTGCAATTTGTAATCGCGTATAAAGTATGCAGGAAGAGTTTCTCGACACGCCCGCAGCTCTCGCGGATCGAGCGATCGCTCGTGTAGATCGTCGATCAAGCCGGATTACAGGGATTTGTCGTCGTGGTAGCGGAAGCGTGGGCCGAGCATGGGATCCTTTCCACGAGCTCTCCCGCCGCCACCGACAGGATGCACCGAGAAGTCCGACGACGACGACGACGTTGCTTTCTCGGTCACTCAGTTTGCCGGCAGATTTGTTTCTCGCGCCATTTTCGCGCTGTGCAGCGCAGCACGACCGATCATCCTCTGGAACCCCTGGGACCCTTCTGAAACTGCGCACTCCTACGAACGGTTCTTCTCGCCTCTGTGGATTTTCCATGAAAATCTCTCACGTCCATCGTTACGGATCGATTAAAGGAAGACCTTGATTGCGTCAAATTGCCGGAACGCTGATTCCAGCGATTTACGCTCGCGTAATTCCGCGCCGGGAAATCTTTCGTCGGATCCCGCGAGCAACCGGGGCGATCGCGTCTTGACAAAAATTTCCCGCCTGTCCGAGCCACTTGGTTCCAGCCCCACGATCCGCCCGTTCCGATTCCACCGAGAGTCCAGTCGGTGCAACGACTCGTTCTAGTTATTATGCCGGTGAAAATACTCGTGAATCATCCTCACTTTGCTCAGCCAATTCCATCGGTTATCGCAGTTTAGTGATGGAGGAGGCGCGTTGCCTCACGATCGAGCGATACGCGTTTCTGGAGGAGATCCCGTTCTTCGATAAGGCTGCGTATCGTAGACAGATTCGTGTCTTATGTTAAAATTTCATAAGGCAGATTTCATGCAGGTGCAGCTTTAATTACGGGAACATCCTGCCTAATGTAATTCCGCGCGTTCGTTCAACTCGTTCAATGGATAAACGACGCTGGGGTTTGTCGCGGTTGGAGATGCGGACGCGCACCGTGCAGTAACATTCGAGGACTCAGGTGCGCCAGATGATATTGAGCCATCGCCCGATATCTTCCTGACATCGGGACCAACATGGAGGCCAAGGCTCCGAACTAGAACCCGAGATAATATTCTCAGATATAACATAACCCGGGAGGTTATCTTCCCCACGAAGGACTTAGAACAATGCTAAAACTGTGTTGTCGGATGGTCCACCTCCGAAGGGAGCGCATAAATTGCAAAACCACGGCCTGTGCTCCACAACGCTGACCCGCAAAACTCGAGGTCAAGGATTATCTGGATCAGTCTGCTTCTCAACCTGCTTTTCTGTTGCGCGTCGACGAGCTTTTGTCCGCCTGTTATTTTGTCGTCGTCGACGTCGTCGTCGTCGTTGTTGCTACTTTGTACACGCAATTTCTAAAGAACCACCACCTGTTTTGCCGCCGCTGACGTTTTCGTTGTTTTTACTCTGTCGAGCTCGCGTTGCAACGCGGACAATCGCGAGAGACAACGCGTTTGTCTTCGCGCGATTATCACCGCGCGTTTGTGCGCGCGTGTGCGTGTGTTTTCTCTCGCAGGACACTCGTTCCTCAACGGCGTGCGACGGCGTCTATGTATATCTCGGTTTATGGACCACACGTGCGGATGACATCGCAAATGAGAAATATCGGCTTTGGACGTAGTCAGCCATTAACTCGGCCACGTTACGAGACAGTGCTCAACATCCGCTTGTGCAGCTAATCGCGCACACGCTTCTTTCAATTCTGCGGCTTTCGAATAATTCAGCTGTCACGCGCGAGCGCTATTCTCCGAGAAATACAGATCATAACTTTGCGCAGCCTCTTCCCGAGATGCCGCGATAAAACAATCGCAGAAGTCCGCTCCGAGCTAAAATCCCCGTAAAAGTTATACCGCGCGGACGAGTCCTCGACTCGCTTGATCCAGGTCGGAGGGGAGCGGCGTCCTGCGAGAAAGAAGCGCGAGGACGCCATAGTGGAAAAATTACGAAAAGTCAGCGGCAGCGAGCGTTCGGCGGACTCGCATAAATTAATCCGTCGTGGATTTACGAGACCACGCGCGTTTAATTAACACTCCTGTACCCGGGAACCCGGTGCAATTTGTACGTTTGTCCGTGGTGCGCGGCGACGAGGGCAGTCGCTATCTCGCGCGAATCTCGCGACTCATTTATAACTCGCGCGCGGCGAGTGCGCGACGTTGCATAGGCTGCGACTTGCAGTTGGCAGCGCGCGCCAACACTTCGACTCGCCGAAATTACTCGTCGAACCTACTCCTCGCCCGGTGCGGGGAAGCCGCCTCTCGTCCTTGGAAGTCCTGGAAAAGGTTGCCGAATCCTCGTGGACCGAGAGACCTCAGGGGGAAGCTGACGGAACGCCAAGAGCGCGATGGTCCCTCGTTGCTGTAAAAACTCGTAGAACGCGAGCGAAAGCGTCGGGGTCGTTCTGCCAAGTTTATTAGCGAAATCTGGTTCAGCAGTGGCTACGCTGCTGTCCTTGCAACGAGTAGCGTCCGCTGCTCCGCGTCTGGATCGCGCATTTTGCAGTCAAAACACGCGCCTCCATTTCAGTCGACTCGTGCTGGTAACGTCGTTGTCGCCGAGCCAAGCGAGTCGGGCGCGGCACTGACCTTCCCCATACACGTGTTCGCATAAAATATTACGATCCTTTATGCGGTCACGTTGTCCGCGATAACCCAGGACTCGGCAGATCCACCCCCTCCGCTGCCGACCTCCGGGGCTCGGTGGCGGGAACGTCCTTTCTATGGCAAAACGGATTGGAACGGCGGGGTCCTGGATTTCCCTGGGGACGATCCCCCGATCCTGCCTGGGGAAGGTCAGATGACGACTCGCGATCCTGGAACTTGATAATAGGTGGTCTGCATTATTCAGGACCTCGGCAACACGCCGAGTGCACCGGTGTCAGTTTCTACCCGAGAATCCTTGATCCTGTCTGTGGTAGACCGTGGTGCCCAAATGCTCGGCTGACGCTGGACGAGTGCGCCTAGGCTTCACCAAGGCTTAAATCTCGCAGTTTCACATCGACACTTTTTACGAGTGCTCGCGCATTAGGCCAATAAAGACGGTTCTTAAAAGATACTTATGACCTTTGAGGTTACTAGTTTTCTTGTTTCGCAATTCATTTTACTCGCTTTTGATAGTCGGCACGTGTATGCTTCGCGGGCTATTAACGCGGGGGGGGAGGGGGCTTTCTATGACTGTTGCAGGGTCCGCGCGCATGAGTTATCCTCGCCTTTACGAAATTCCACGTTTAAAGGGTAAACGCTCGGCGGAGAGCCCGTTGGCCAGGATCCGACCAGGACGAGTCGTACGTTAAGGGACTCCGCGTGAGGCCGAGCGGGCCATCGACTGCTGCCGGAGCCAGCCGAAAATTCGCCATGCGGCCAAACACAGTCGAGTTACATTCGTTTAACGAGTTGACAAGCGGAACTTTTATGTCGCTGTAAATTCCACTCGTTACAGCTGTGTCGCTCCTGCAATTTTTTCCATCCGCCGCGTAGCCGAGCAATTTGCGCGATTCCTTCCGAGGAAGAAATCGACCGTCGTCCGGCGGCTCCCCCGCCCTACCCCCGACGGAGAGACACACGGGCGTGCCCGACAATGAAACAATTTCAAAAGAATTTTGCCAGCCGAGGCAAACTGGAGCAATCGAACGCGCGTAAATACATATTCTTTGGTGGAAGATCCCGAGCGGAGTGGCGGAGGGAGGGTGTTACGGGCGGAGAGGGTTGGTGGACCGGTTATCCGCGGACGTGCAATCGCTCGTGCAAACGAGTCCCAATGATCCCTCTGCGGTGTCTATAACCCACGGGCCCGTGTTGCCGGGCGTCCCGTGGGTACGTGTACAAGGGAATAATTTTTCGAAGAGAAACAAAACGACGGACGCCCATTAACCGCACGATAGGGTGGAGGATAGGCGATGTCGATGTACCATCGCGTGTAGAGGAGCCAAGAGGGTCATCCTTGAAGCTGCCTTTTTTCTATGTCTGGCAATATGGCGCAGCAGCATTCGGTGCTAACTCCTTTTTTGGAGTCTTAAAGGCATGCAACGTACCTCGAGAAACTCCACATTCAGTACCCGCGAGGAACAAAGAGCCAAAGTCCAATAGTCGAGGAGACTTTTTTATTATCGATCGCCTTCGCGTCTCCTTCCACGGCTCCCAAGGATCAGCGCTCGCCCTGTACTCGACAATATCTCGATGATAATACTGCTTTACATCGCTACTTAGGGAAATCTGGTTTACGTTAGCGTAACAAGATAACGCTTGGATTATCGAATGGCTACACCGTAATATAGATAGGACGGGGCCGGCCACTTTGTTCATACGGGGTCGTATATTAGTTTTACGCGAAATATGCGTCAACACACGCGCACGGAAAATGGCCGTTCCCCTTTACTGCCACTTCATCCTACCCACGAAGCTATAACGAGCCCTCGAACAGGGACTTACGGTTCTTCGTGTGGGTTTACTACATTTTCGACGTGAACGTTGACGCGGAGACGTCGTCGAAGTAGGTGGATCATCAGTCGAGAGTCGACCTCGATAAATAATTTTCTGCCGAGACTTTATTGCCGTGTCATCGGACATGCGCGTTGTCGGACGCCGCCGCCCCCTCGATGCAACCAGTACAACAACATTATCGCTTTATTTACACGCGAAGCAGCCCCGAAACTCACCCTCCCGCATCCCCTAAATTATGTCCGTCCGCGATCCCGCCGCCATTGGATCGCGAGAGATTCATGGCAAATCCACTGCTCGACGCAGCAGCACCCTTGCGGATGAATATTTCATAGCTGCGCGTTCATGGAACGCGAACGAGACAACGAGAACGACGCCAAGTTGAAATTCCTACGGCTAGAAATTGATCGGGTTAATCCGATGTGTTTATGACACGAGTACAAGTCTTACTCGAGATTAGGCGTGTCGCCGGAGTCTCCACACGCAGGATCGAGAATGCGGAGGAAACGAATGTGTAATCTGTAGTTTATTCGTCGGCGAAACGACAGGAAACAGCGGCGCTAAGTACAAGATTCGCCCCTGTCGAGCATCGCGCAGACGATGATTTACAGAGGGAGCGAACATCGTGTCCGAGGAGGACCCAACGCCGGGTGTCGTAGTCGCGTAACTTATGCACGAGTATGGAGACATAGGTGCGTACCTGACGCAGGTATTCCCACCTAGGTACATCACCGTGGTTAACGACTTGGCGGGAGACCGCCGCTCGTTTCTCCCAACGCTTCTCCATTTCCACTCAGCCGTCTCTCTCTCTCTCTCTCTCTCTCTCTCTCTCTATTTCGCTCTTTCTCGTTTTAGGACGGTCCATTCTCTCTTACTCGATTCTTGATAAATAAATCGACCACCTCCCCTTAACTCCTATAAAGCAATCTGCTCCATCTGCCTCCGCTCTCCGTCATATTTTTTCACGCTCTTCCCGATGACGGCGAAGTCTAATTTACTAGCCGAGGAAACAACCCGAGGAAGGTCCGTCCGCTTGGGAACATCCCACTGTCGAACGTTCCACGGGAATTTTTTCATATTTTTCCTATAAATCTGCTAGTGTAGCCGAGCGCGTGGTATCTCTCGTATTTCCAGCGATTAGAATTTATGAGCAGGCATTCGAGGTATCCTGTCCGTCGAACAAATTTTTCGATCGCTCCTCTCTATTAGAAACCGAGCTGAGATTCTCTCGCTAATTTTTACAATTCTCTCACACCCCGGGCTCCTGCGAGTCCCGGAGAAATCTCCCTCGACGGGAACGACGTCGATGCGACGGCCGTTTTCATGTCCTCGCACGGGATGCTCGCTCCCCTCCCGACGGAGGTCCTGAATGTTCGTCACGCGCGTAGCTCCGAAAGTTATCCCGAAACACCGCGGGCGCGGCTTAGCTCGAGCTATGTAAAATTTGAACTGTGCCTCAGGACTAATTGATTCTTCTCGGAGGTTCCAGACGAAGATCATGCATCGGCCATCCGCGGATGAATATTAATGAGGGACTTGCAAAGACACGCGGACGCCAGACGGTGGGATCTTCATCGTCGTGTCGCTTCTTATTTTCTCACAGTTTTTTGCCTGCTCCCCGGAATTTTAAGGCTTAACGGAAAATTTCCAGGTGAACCTCGTAAAAAGGAGCGAGTCCAGAGATCGGCCATTTATAATATTTAACGCGGATCTCGGGCGGACGCTGCTCCTCCCGCTGTTCGCGGCAATCCGCTGGGAAAACACGCGCGAGATCGTACCAATATTTTCTCCCCGATAATCCCGAGCAAATATTTTTGCGCCATTCGCTATCATGCCGGGACAACTGGGCTCGCTGCTTTTTCGCGCAGCTAAGATAAGCCGTGCGCACGTACCTTCGAATGGACGCGCCAATCTTCCTCGAGACACGTGTGAAGCAACAAGTTCTGGAATAAACTGGATACTAAAACACGCTGAATCGCTTGTAATTTATTCGAGGGGATTCGCGAAATTAATACGCTCGTTTCGCTCCTACATATTTATAGAATCCTACTACTACAGTCTCTGCCTCTAGTTTTGTACCACGGCTTTCGATGACTGTCTCTCGCACGATTTTTTTCGTCGATGACGAAAGTAATTTAGAAAATTCGCGACGGAGCTCCAATTGGTAGTCGGAATGAATTGAACCGAGTCCGGGATGACCATCCTCGATACGTCTCAATACTTATAAAGAAACCGGTACCGTGTAATTACCCAGATACCGCTACGGTATTATCACGCTCGTGGTTTCCCCTTTGTCGTATCTGCGAGCACGATAGAGATCTTCTCCTCTCTGTCTTTATAGAGTGGCTTGACCCAAGGCCTTGACACTTGGGTCGTACCTTTCCTCATTGAAGCAGACCGTTACACTCGTAAACCTCCCGAAGGGCGGACGTTACTGCAACGTGAGCGTCGTTACTCCCATAGAAATCTTCTTCTATTGATACAGCACTTGCCATATATATATGCGTACACATATAAACGAACCTTCGCGTAGAATTAAGATCTTGAAACTGCCATACAGAGGATCTTCCTCCCCCTCGGCTCCAACGAGAATCTTTCTTACCGAAGCTTGGACCGTCCGGCAAACCGAACAACATCAAGAGAGAGAGACAGAGAGAGAGAGAGAGAGAGAGAGAGAGTGAAGAGGGAGAGAAAGGAAATGGGAGAACGGGAGCGGACCTAACGATCGTGAGTTTTCGAGTATTGTGGAAATCGTCGAGCAAATACTCTCTTGATTCGTTTTACACATTTTACTGCGAGTTCAGGACAAAGACTATACTTATATGGTCGATTTTCTCACGGTAAATCGTTACCTTTCATGCCTGGCGCGCATGGTATTGATTTGTGGTCCATTGCTATTGGCAGGCTGGCATTAAAAAAAAGACTTGGCACGCCTTTCCAGCACATGCAGGCGGTTCTAATTACTCGTTCGCTGGCTTCGTTTATGTGGTTCCTCTAACGGTCGAAGCTCTTGTGCCTCAAGGAAGCGTTATGGCCCAACGTACAATGCCAAACCAATCGTGACAGCGAGCAATTTCTTCTGCACCACGAAGAAACGTGAGAAACAAATGCTCATTGTGTACCACGAACCGTGAATTAACGGTATCAAGTCGCTCGTGCCCCAAACTTGCTCAGCCATCCACGACCCTGAAGACGGTTCCGTTGTTTCGAGAGACATTCTTCTGCGCGACCTCTACGTCACGCTTTTCCATCCTCTCTTATACGGAAACGATCCATTATTTTTCTTGAAATTTATACCGAACATTAAATTTCACTTCGTGATCCCATCTGGAACTCTGCTCTTTCTTCCTGGATAAACCTTACTTTGGATAATAATGCCAGTTTGTACAATTCCCAATTGTTTACTTCAACTCGTAAGGGGCAATTTTCCCGAGGGATTATGTGCAAGGCTGTTAAGTTATGTAAATTACGTTTATGACTTAACAGTGAGAGGGAGAGGGAGAGCGCCGGACTTTTGTTCTTTTGCAAACTGCACTTTTCCGATCTTGTTAGGGTGCCAATGCAAATTAAATATGAGTGGATACTGAAACGAGACTAGCGATCTAGCGATCGCACGTTTGCCAGATCGATTTCTTCGTAACGCTACCCGATGTGCCGTCTTGCAGGATTATCTCACGTAGGTATCGCAAATGTCAGTTCGCACAAACGCGTGGCATCGCGTACAACTGTCGTCCCTTTGATTTCTATCCTGATAAGCGATGGTGACTTCAAGCGGATCAATTGAACTTTTCTCTCGACTGTGTCACACTGAAACGAAACTACGTGACAAGACGATTCTGCGATGCATTGTAGAACTAACCGATTGTTCACGTTGCGAATGATCAAAGCTTTAGCAATCGCGCCACCATTAGAGACCATTGAAAAACATATCCGACTCGAATGTTGCACCGTAATCCTCCGCGATTCTGCAAAAAGATAATTGCTGGCAAATGTTAGCTTTCGAGACCATCAATTTTTTCCCAAGGGTTTCCCTTTGGAAGACTTTCTTCGATCAGTCGGACCGCGTTTTCGAATGTGATTGATGTAGAATGATGTTTCCATTGCAGATGTCGGCGATCATCGTCAGGGCAGAAGCTTGCAAGCCGATCTACCATCGCTGAAAGTCAAGAGGGAGGAGGCTCTTCGCAACATCCTCGTTGCTAGGAGGCGCCAGATTCTCAAGCAACGTCCGACACAGGCGTTACGTATTCTATCGAATCACACACTTCGACCACCCGACCTATCGACCACCAAAGACTCCCCCGATATGCTAGAGGCTCAAGAAACGATGCAAGGAATTTATGTGACAGCTCCATCTGATATCAGATCCGAAGCAGCTTTGAAAGAAACTTCCGAATCGTTAATCAAAATGCAAGGCAAATCGACTTCTGAATCGAAAAGCCCCTCGCAGGATGAAGCCAGCGAAGCTGAGATCTCAAAGCTATCCGAGTCCAAATTAATGGAGCATCCTCTAATAGGATTAGAGGCTAATTCGACAAGTTTATTAATTAGCGCGAATAAATCAGCATCAAACAGCTCGAGGAGCAGTCTCGTTAATCAGAGAGCATCAAGCTTGGCACCCACGTCCATCTTATCTATCGCTCCGAAAACATCCGAGACGGAGGCCCGTAAGAAGAATACCGTTGTCATGCCCGAGTCCCTCTACAATCATTTTCGTCCAGTCGAAAGTAATATCCCCGTCGAAGACATGACCCAGTTCCTCTACTTTGGCCAGAAGCTGCATCCGGAGACGCACAACATGACGGCGAACAACTCGGTGGTGGACTCGACTTCCACAGTCTCGACGAACCTGCTCAATTCCAGAAGGAGATATTCCGTAAAAAGGTACAGTACCACGACCGTGGCGGGGGTGGAGACGGGGGCCATGCCCGGCCTCGAGGAGATCATGAACGAAGAGATGAACATAGCGGTGGAACGACAGACCGTGGAGAAGAACAAAATCTCCACGATGAAGAATAGCTTCAGGAGTCCGGCCAGTGGGATCTTCTACAGGAAGCCGAGACCCGGTGACTCGACTATCCTGACGTCCAACGTCATCCCGGGCGATTCCGTCAGGAACTCGACAAACGCGAAGAGCGAGCTGGTCTCGAGAGACGGAAAGTCTCGCATCAACCAGTCCGCTCACGCTACGAGCGGAGAGTCGCCGAACACCAGGGAGAGAGGAAGTGCCACCCACGTGATAGCAGCAGCCGATGCAGCCAGGAATGTCAGCGAGTTGACCCAGATACCAGCGAGCCGGCGAAGTTCCAGCAGCCCGCGCAATTCCGACGAAATCGACGCCGTCGAAAGTGGCGCGCCCGATACTTTTTACGGAAATCTCACGGAGGACCCGGTGCCGAGCCAGGGCGCCGACGAAGCCACGAAGACCCTCCGAGAGTCCTCGCAGACGAGCGAGAAGAGCGACAATTCTTCCGCGATCCCCGACGTCGACACCGAGGCCTCCCGCAGAGTGAGCAAATTCCAGGAGAAGCTGCGGACCGACACCCTGGTGGAGTCCCCAGGTCCCACCGTTACTCCCAGGACTCCGGTGGCCACTTCCCGCGAGAGCAACAACATAGAAACGTCCACGTCGCGCGATAAGACCGTCCCGTACCCCCCGGATTTCGCAAGGCGGCTCGCGTTGGCCAGCGAGGAAACGTCGACTCTCAGGATAGTCGTGACCGAGGGGAATATCGAGCACGATTTCACCCTGGAAATAGCCTCTCGCGAGAGGAACACCGTGAAACCGATGAATTACAACGGGGACCGTTCCCCCGTGCTTTCCCAGGGCGACGAGCACAAGCCCAAGCCCAAGCCCAAGCCCAAGCTGGAGGCCACGACGAGTTTGACTCGCTCGTCGATGGACCGGAAGGTGCATGTACCGGAAACCAGGGGTTTCGAAGAGGGATCCAAAGACCAGCAGCAGCATCAACAGCAACACGTGTACGCGTACACGATAACTAACGTGACGCGGCTGTTGCGCAACTACACCGGACCTGGGCTAAGCAGAGAGGAGCAAGGAGGTCCACGACGAAGTACCGGTACCGTGGAGATAACGACCGGAGCGCCACTGTCCTCCACGATGTTGCTTCCTTCTCGTGCTGCTGCTGCTGGTGCTGGTGCTGGTTCTGGTTCTGGTTCTGGTTCTGCTGGCCGTGCTGGTAACGCCGGTATAGAGCCCGAGCGATTGCCAGGAGAACTCAGTACCGGCACGACCGTCGAACCAGACGCAACAGCAGCTGGATCGCCAGCGGTAAATCTGGTGGGGGAACGACACACCAAAGTCGCCGGCGAGCCGCAGTCGCAACGTGCGACCGGCCGTGCGACCTCATCCTCGATCCAGACCAGCACAAACAAAAGTGCAACGGCACGCGGTAGACAGGAAGTCACCACCAGGGGATCCATTCGTTGGAACCACTCGAAGACGAAGAACTTCGAGCTTGACGGAGTCACCGAACGCAGGCTCCTCAGGAAGTCCGCCAGTGCGGTCCTGAACCAGAGAGCCGGACCCAGCGGTGGTGGTAGCGGCAGCACCGGTGGCATCGTCGACGACGACAATTCCACCGCGAGTGGCAAGAGACGGAGAATACCCTCGAACAATCGGAGGGTCAATCAAGAGGTTTTCTCCGGAAACGAGGGTGGTCCGTTCAACGCTTCGCTCGCTCCCTTCAATGATAGCCTCGATAGTGAGAAGAGTCCTCTGAACGATAGGAAAACGGAGAATGAACCCGGGAAGTCGCGCGGGGAGCTTTCTCTTAACGAAGTGAACAGGGGAATGGTGGCTGCTGCTGCGAACCAAACGGAATTCTCTGCGAATTTGAATAATTCAAGCATGCTCCTGAATGCGAATATCGCGGGAGAGAAAGTGAATGGAACTGCGCTACCGTTGTTGATATTTAACTCGACGCTGAAGAAGGAGAACAGAACTGATATGTCTGCTTTAGGGGAGCATAAACTCGATACCAAAGATGAGAGTCGCGATGCGCGCGGCGAGTTCAGTGTCGTCGAGGCGATGAATGACAGAGTGCCCGTGGACTCTGACGCTGGCAGTAGTACCGTCCGTTTCTCAGACGCGACAGTGACCGAGAGTGCAATGACTGATTCTCCCAAAGAGAGAGCACAAACCACAACAATGTCGACACCGAGTTTTCCAGTTACTCCAAAAATACTCACGGAAGTGGGTAAGGCGGCGGCGAGTAGGGAAACTTTCACCTTGAGTCCAACGGAGACTCCTAACCAAGTGACGGAGACCAAGTCGGCGGAACATGGCAGACCCTTCGGGATGTCCGCTGACCTGGATCCGTCGGAGATCCAAAAGATGTACAGATCCAAGGATGCTCCAAAAACTGAATCGCCGCCCGGGAGTACCAGCACGCCCGAGCCACGGACAATTACTCATTCGCCTTTGAATAGCGACGCGATAAATGGTAGCGACAAGCAGCAGGAAGCTTCCGGGCTACCTTCGGCCTCCACTTCTCAGAAAGCTGCGGCTGAGAGGTCGCCGGAAGTCAGGGGTAGGAACTTATCCGATGAGACCAAGGATAAGGATGATGTTTTGCCCATAATGCACTTGTACAACACTTCTGACATTTTCAACGGAAGTGATTCAATGGAGGGCAAGCCTAATGTGTCTGGCAAACCTCAGATGGATCTTCCCGTGGAAGGTGAGCAGGTGGAGGGTTCCGGGATGAGCGTAACCGCAGACGAGACAGTGAACTCCGCGACAAAAAAGCCCGAGTCCATCTCAGGTGCGTCGAGTACTAGTCGGGTGCCACTTCCCGATGCTAAGGAAGCTTCGCCCAGTACCAGGAAAGACAATAAGGAAGATTCAGTGGGCACTACGATTCCTCCGAGAACGCATAATGTCTCTAGCCATAGTATGGGAAACAGGACCAGGCACAGGCCACCACCTCCACCGCCACCACCCTACCATCACACTATCCTGCCCGAATTCAACAACTCGGTCTACCTTACCGAAACGAACAGGACGTTCTTCGATAATGGAATGATATCGGTGAGTCCGCGCGAATCAGTGAATATCAGTGAAGTGATATCGAAACGACACGATGGAGACACGATAGCCTCGCAGGAAACCGTCGCGGTAGTCAGCTACATCCTGGCCACTCTAGTGGTGTTCCCCATAGCCATTGGTGTTGGAATCATACTCAGAAGACTGATCTTTAGGAATCGTAAGGTAAGTAGACTCGGCCGTACTCTGGAAACTGGGTTACTGGGCGAGAAAGTGTTTGACCTACGAGAAAGGGCGGCAAAGGGAAAGTTACCTAAACCTATCTATCTCCTTTACTCTCTCGTCCTCCTCACCACTGCGAGAAGCGATGATGTTGGAAGAGTCCACATAATGCGAGCAGATCGATTCTCTGTATGTGTGTGTGTGTGTGTGTGCGTGCTAGACTGAGAAAGTAATTCGACTGGAACGAAGCTAGCCGAGCAGGGTATCGATAATTTTTATCGACCTTCGAGTTGGCTTTAAGTGGAGCACTACTTAACATACGTGCAATCGATAGTATATTCATTATTTTCCGCTCAACTTGGGTCTGTTTGGAAACAGTCTCTAGTTGACTCGTGGTCGTCGTGCGAATCAAACGCCATTATTCCATTAATAAAGCAAATAGCTTCTCTTTTCACTTAATTGCACCGGAAGTGGACGAGTTGTGTGTAAAAACATTGAATTATGCATTTCCGGCGTGCAGTATCGTATCTAGTTGATGTACTGGGATTCGGTCAGGGCACAAATCATCGTTCGCGCAATGGTACCACTTAAGTCCCGTTAGGTGTGCTGAGAATTATCGCCAGGTGTGGTAACCCAACGCGAATATGTTCGCATTTATCATCCGACCATTAACCGCGAAGAGTTCATATTATTGGGCGTAAGGAACTCCCCGGGATCCAGCGAGCGCTAACAATTCGTTAATTATGAAGAGAGAGAGAGAGAGAGAGAGAAGAGCTCGGCCGGACGAGGCTCGTGTAACGTGTCAAAATTCAGCAAAGTCATCTACCACAGCGCGTGACGGTCTACACGAGAGCCACGAAAGGTCGCGAGGAGCCGCGGAGAGCCCTGAAGAAAGGCGCGCGTTGACCGTACGTGCCCTGGGAAACGTGTAATTAGGAACGATAAATTTGTTAAGGGTCTACACGCGTACTGCTAAACCACGAGGAATTTCATGATTGGACTCTTCGGTTTGTAGTTTACTGCACGAAATTCGACGCGTTACTCAATCCCCTCGTGATCGAACGCTAATTAAGTGCCCTTGCGATTTGCGAATTAGCTCCTGTGAGAATAGCGGGCGGATGTAACTTCCGCTTGGACATTGATCGGAGACAAAGCGGGAAAACTGCAGCGTCAATTTCCGAGTCGATGGATGGGCAGGTGGAATCGAGCTGCGCGCATTTAGCTAAACCAGGTTGGATTCTACCGTTCCGCTCGCTGCGAAAGGGTAGCGGAAAAGCGTGCGCAAAGGTCCCGTTACTGGTTAGGTAACTTGTCCTGGGGGACTCCTCAGCCATCGGTCGACCCTCTCCCTCCCTACTATCGGTCGGAGCCCTCAAGCCATCGTCCACCGTTGCTGCGACCCACTCAAGTACGTTCGATGCGTCAAGGAAGCACGGCGCACCCTTCAAAGATAACTCTGGTCCAAGATATTCCCTCCCGCCGACCCCTTATCAACGAGGAAGGAGAGCGAGGGATGTACGCTACTATCCCAGATACTACTTGTATTCCTCGCTTCGTTCTATTAATAAAATTGTACAAAAGACTCGGACTGTGAAGGTAACTGTGAAAAATGAAGCCGCGATTCATGGTATTTTTATCGCGATACAATTGCCACTTTGGTGTCCATCTATTCACGTTCGACCATGAACATCCGACCAATGAAAATCTATCGCGGTCATCGTCGGATCGAGTTCTGTTGATTCGCGAGCGCTCACGGATGATTCACCAAAATGGTGACTGGTTATTCATCATCTCGCAATTACCGATCGCCAAGTTCATTGTACGTTTATTGTATGGGGAATTGCGCGGCCCCTTCCACATCCTTTCCGAGTAAGTAATTATCCAACCGATATTCCAGTAGTGTTAGATCCTTTGCTGAATAGAATAAAGCTTAAATAATGAGGGAACAAGCGAATAGTTAGATAACGACGAGCTGCCTCGCGTCATTGTCGATGTTAAATGTTTAACATGGATGTTCATAAACATTCAGCGGATACGTCAATCATGGAAAGTCAAGGTCTCTTAATTACCATCGCGTGTCTTTTTACCTGCGCCTCTGATAAACTGTTATAAGCGTGTTCCTCGCGTTTCTTTGTCACAGCAGCAGCTGCTGCTGCTGCTGCATTGTACGAAACGAATCTAACAGCAGCGAATGCATACGAAGCGTCCATTGCCGGGAAGCTTTATCAGAAATGCGCGAGTTAACTTTAAGGGTCATCGAAGCTAATTGCGAGATAATTCCAGGTCGCGAGAAGCCAGCGCTTGAAATTAGTATACTTGGATCGAAGTGGTAGCTGCTCGAATGATTCTGGCTTATTACACGTTGCGAAATTGCAAAGTTGACAAAAAGAGGAATGTGTCACGGCTAGCGAAGCTTAGCGCCGTCCGGTGGAAAATATTATTTAGGAGACGAGCGTGGTAAGTGAGGCCCTTTTATACGAAACGAATACGATCGTAAAATGCGGAGGGCATAAATTTAAATTTAACCGGACAGGCATGGGAATAAACGTGAATGGCGGAACAAAGGGCTGCGCGGATGTGAAAAAAAAACGCAAGAAGAGCGGAAAATGAAAAGAAACGAGTTAAGCAGCCAAATAAATAGAAGTCGGTCGAAGGGTTTGGTGCGGTTGTCGCCAGGGGCGAGTGTACACCCCGCGATTGAATCTTCACCGTTAAAAGACGCAACGATCGCATCTTTCTGACGTAAAATGAATTTCTATTACGGCCGCGCGCCGCTGTGTATTGTCCGCTCAAGTCTCTGCACAGGAAGGAACGTTCTACTCGGTGAATTCGATGCGTGGATAGAACGGGTAGGCTCCGACAGAGGTGGGCGCTCTTTTTCTCTCTCTCTCTCTCTCTCCCCTTTATTCACCCCGGCTACTCTCCCAACCAAAACACAATCTCCAGAAAACCGGATTCGTCTGAAATTATGCAATGACCGAGCTCGATTTATTTTCGATATCGATTCCACGTTTCCGTGAACTCGATTGATTTCTTTTTCCTTTATCCGCGTTCTACCTCTTTTCCTCTTCTCTTCTCTTCTCTTTTTTTGATGTTGTCGGACCGCGTTATTGCGTGGGTGTAACGACAGTGATGATTTCCCGGGTAACAGCGAGGCACCCCAAGCTTTCCTTACCCTTGAACGAATCGGAAATTGAATCTTTCGATAAAGCTCAGTAACCCGAAACTTCAGCTGGTACAATACGTGTAATCTCATGCGACGCATAACACAGCGCGTTGACGTTGATTTGCTTGCGCAGGTGCTCGAAGAATCGGACACGTCATCGGAGATAAGTTGCAGAAAGGACGCGCTCAATCTAGAAAACGGAGACTTCAAGACGTCAATCGAGAAGGCAATTACCAAGTTACCCAGGATTCAGCATCTGGTAAGACCCTTTGTTGTTACTGCATACTCGAGAATTGCGAAAGTGATTTTTTATCCGATAGCCGAGGTTCGCGAGGAATCGGTGGATTACACTTATGGCTAAACGATAATGGCTGACGAGCGGTGCATTTAACGAAGACCTTCCTACGTGTCTCTCTCCTTCTCTTTCTCTTTCTCTTTCTCTTACTCTTACTCTTATCTGTTCGCTACTCCGACGAATAGTCGAGAGCCGAGTAATTTTCTTCAGAGACCAAAACACCATTGTTACTCTCGAAAAGTGAAAATTTATCATCTCCATTGAAATCGCTGAATGCAACTTAATACTTGCTTACTTTTTTGCGCGCAGTGTCACGAAGCGGAGAAACCTCCACCTCCTCCGACGCAAGAATCCAGATGGGAGTTTCCTAGAGATAAGCTTAGGTTACAGACGGTCCTTGGTCAAGGAAACTTTGGCCAGGTAAGAAATCAATTTCTCCTGCTAGAAGTGTATGATAATAAATCGCTGCTTGTACACGTGGAATGTGCTGGTCTCGGCTGCAATAAGGCCGCGAGAACGTGATTGCACAATTAAATTCTACCGCTAACTTGCAAAATAAGGCGGGGGGCAGCAGATATTCCAGTAAAAGAATAATCAACAAAGCAATACGTGAAAAATTCAAGGAAAACATTTTCCCGAGAGATACGTCCGACTCATTCAAATTCTTGAGAAAAGGGACGAAATGTTTTCGAGCGATTACAGAGAATGGTCAGCGTCCACGAATTGCCTGCCAGAGGTTTGTCCAATCTTTTGCAATTTCCTTTTTTAGGTCTGGAAAGCCGAGGCTGACGATCTGACTGGGCATCAAGGAACAACGCGGTTGGTAGCCGTAAAGACAGTGAAGGAAGGTGCCTCGGATCGGGAAAAGGAGGACTTGGTCCGTGAACTGGAGATTATGCAGCAACTTGGTAGTCATCCGAACGTGGTGACGCTTTTAGGCTGCTGCACAGAAGAAGGTAAGTTTTCCTGAGAATTGCGCCAAAAATTGCGCGTTTATTCAATCGAGACAATTTCATGGGTAAAAAAATAAACCGAACGTGCCTCGAGACTCGTAAAGCTAACGCGATAAGATTCGTCGAAATACGTTTTAACCTCATGCTTATAAATTAGCAATGGTGATTCCAATTTATATCGATTCCTCTCTCAAAGTTCGCCACTGCATCTGCATTAACTTCGAGAAGCCACTTATCTTTGACCTTGTTTCTCTCGATTCGGACGTCGTTCTTTCAAATTTACCGGCGAATCTGCATGAGCAACTTCTTCGCCACCGATATTCATTCATAAATCACAATATTATCGTTGCACGATAACACGGGTGTACGCCTTATCGCCGCGCGAATTGTATTTGCTTTCTGCAACCCACTCAAATGGAATAATAAGCCTGCTACTAGACACGTGTTAAATAAATTTCGAAATGACGCGTTTACCGTTATGAAACGTCGCGCGAAAATGATTCGATCGACGCTGTCAGCCAGCGAAAACAATGTTCGCTTCGAGAAAAAGATATTTCTTAATCCAGTTTTCACAGAGAGAGAGAGAGAGAGAGAGAGAGAGAGTGAAACGAGATAGCGATGTTTCTATCGGAGTCATTTACAGTCATTTACATTACTAATCGCGAGGTAGATCCACAGCGTTTTGCCGTGTTTCAACTCCGGTTTCTCAAGTTGGCGAATCGCGAAGAGTTACGTAGTACGGCCAACTGTCGGGGGGACAATCAAGGGTTAATCCGTCGATAGGGCATCCTGGACGTTGCGATAGGGATGAATTTATGGTAGAGACCTCAAAACTCGGCCTTTTCCATTGAAGCGCGGTGTGCGAAGGCGGATCATTACGTCTTCCCTTCCATTCCCTCCCCTTCCCTCTTCCACACCCCTTCCAGGCTCGTATCGGCGTTCTCATCGTTCGTATAAATTTCCATATGTGTCGTCGCGCGACGAGCATCTCGAGCGGCACAATACGTCTATTAAGTCGGCATCCTGGCGAAAGATCGTCCCTTCTTCAGCGAAGAAAAATCTCGATACCACGGGCCATCCATCAGAATCCAACGTGCGCATACTAGCAAAGAGACGACTGCCGACTCTCTGGCACAGAGACGGGGATTCCTCGATTATTTCGAATTCCAGCGTTTAATTTCCCCGCTGAATGCGAACTGGTTTAACGAACGTAATAAAGAATTTTATTTTCCGCAAAGCGAAAGGGGAGGCAGACCGCGCTCGATTATTTCATTAATATAACGAGACCCGTGTAATCTTGGTTTTCGCCGCGGCAAATTGCAGGAGGATGAAGAGGCTGGAAATATTTTCGCCTCCTAATCGAATTAATAGATATTTAAGTATCGCTGGGTAAAGAGTGATGGTCCATAAAAGGTGAGGGTCGCGCGGTACTTGTGCGTTCCGGTACGATAAAAAGGTCATCACGAGTGCAATAAAAAGGTGCGCGGCTGCTGAGAATCCGCGGTCAACGTTAGCGAGGTTTTGCCTCTGCAGAGGCAATTTTTGGTGTTGCTGCCCAGAGGCCCTTAAGGGACCTTGAGGCTCCGAACACAATAGGCCAGCCCTCCAGAGGTTTTCTGCTCACTCGCGGACCGCCGCATAAAATTTACGACATTTAAATTTTGGGTCCTCCGTATTTATCGTTTCGGTCCCGGTGGGCGCTCTTGGATTCCTCTCCGGATTCGACCCCTCCACTCCTCTTGCACACCCACCTATCGCCCTCTCCTCCCCTTTTCCATCTTTGCCCTTCCTGATGCTTTGACGCATGTCATACCCTTCTGATTTCTATTCTTTCTCTCCCTTCCTCCCTTCCCTTCTCCTCTCATCTCATCTCATCTCATCTTTTCTCTTCTGCCCACTTCGAGTCGCAACGCAAATGAAATTTATCGACTTCAACGAGCAACAAAAATATTTCCCGGAACCTATCCTTAAAAACCGGTATCTCAAATTCGATGCGTTTCCGAACTAGCAGATAAATTCACCGCTAGCCGAATACTCCGAATAAATAAGTAATTTTGATACTAATCGATGTCCTCATTCCGCGCGTTGTTTTTCTTTTTTTATCCCATAAAGATAGTGTACACTTCCCTCGAGACTCTTTTACGTACGAGTGGCATCAAATTAGCGATATAGAATATTCAAATTAGAATTAACATACACCATGCGCGCGCCCGCCGTTCCTTTCGGATTCTCCGACCGACTTCTAATCTAAAACGTGTCATTTGAAATCGTCCGCTCTCTTCTACCGAATTCCCTTGCTGCTATCAATTAGTTTATCATGGAACTCTCCTCGACTATGTCAATGCGGCCATCGCAATGAAGCGAAATTGATAATAGGCATTAGTTTCTCCGATACTGGCTGTACAGAATTTAGCCAGTGACCGTCTCGTTTGCATTACACCTGGACGTTATTTAGGAAGCTCGAGATACCCGTGATAAATTCTGAGAACCTGCTTTATCGTCGTAGTTCACGCGTCTCTCGATCAACAGGTTTTTATCGGGCCTCGCCATTATTTTTCCTTTTTATTGGGCACACACGCAAAGTTTGTTTGAAACGCCAGCATTGCCGCCGAGTTTTTCAAAGCACAATACTGTGAACTCGCTAATAACGTCTAATCAAGGTGTGCTGTTCAACCTCTTATCAAATACTAAAAATTTATTGGTCGCCATATACTTGTATAAACAAAAAATAATATTTTTAGTTGGAAATGCAGTCCAAACGTACATCGTTTACTATATATTTCTACGAAACTCCTCCTGATAAAATTCGTACGCGTTAGATGTAATTTGTTTAAAGCGGCTTATCAGTCCCACAATTTTTAACACAACGCGGGAACATTTTTTCTACATTCGCATAATCTGTTTATCGATAATTCGTGGGATTTTAGTTTTTGGCAAAAACCTCAAATCCTCGTAGAGCTCCAGCGTTGAAACGGAGTTTCGACGTATTTTTACGTCGCGATTTCTTTTTTAGCATCGTATGTTGTGTACAAAAAAAAATGTGCCAATATGAATGACGTTGTTCGGTTTACTAAGCAATATTGAGACACGAAATATTTTCAGGAGGAATGTGTTATTATTGAGAAAGAGGCGTGTAAGCGCAACAGTAAAGACTGTAGACTCATGCCAATTCATGCCTTGCCTCAAATATTTTGATACTTTTCAAGAATGATTTCGAAGAAACGCGTGGCAAAGAAAGCTTCTTAACAAACCGAAATTATTATAGGGCAGTATTACTGACCTAATATGAAAGTTATAGCGGCGGGGCGCCAACAAAAGTAGATCCATAAGTCGCAATCAGCCTATACTGCCCACGGAACCCCAAAGAGAGTGTGCCACTTAAATTATTTTAATGGTCATTCAGTTGTTCGTAGCGTGTGGTACTTTCCGAACCCTTATCTTTCATTTCCTTTGTTATTTTCACTGATCTATCGCGAGCGTCACGCGTAGAAATTTCCTATGAGCATAAGAAATCCTGTTTTCATCCTCGCAGACTAATTTAAGCGCAAGCTGAGCCAGTGAATAAGTTATGGGAGCCGGTATTACTAAATGACCGCCATTTTCAAAGCGTTGGCCTATTTCGGTTACGCTGATTTACTCATATTATACATATGAAGGTACAGCACTTCCTTGTTACTGCTATTTTCCTCTTAGGAATTTTCTCTTGAATTTTAAAGCCTAGTTAAGTTGTATATTTTCCTTGTTCGGTAATGAAGAAGCCCGTCATTATTATTACTACCGTTCGTTTGCTGGCAGTTCATCGTTTCTTACGGTACTGTTTCGCGAGCGGCACTAAAATACACAAACTCACAAACGGCAGTTTCTACGGGCATGTGTAACGGGTCGCGCTAACTACCTCCATATACAGATTGAACTGGCATCCCAATTAAATTAGCACGGGCAAGTTTACACTATACGGGTCTTCGATAACTCGAGATCAACTGCCTTGAAAGTTTTTCGAGAAAATTAATGAATTTCCGCACTCATCAACAAGGTTACGATTAAACCGTGAAACTCTATTTCGCGAGCATGGACAACGCTAATGATATAGATATTTCGTGCACGTAACGATGCAGATGCCAGTAACGCCTTTCGATCCTATAAAGTCATTGAATTTATCTTATCAAATTGGATTGGGAGTATCCTGCGTAACTCATATTCCTGTTCTGCACGCAGAGCCACATTATTTAATACTGGAGTACGTCATGTACGGAAAGTTGTTGGCATATCTACGCGATCATCGCACCAGGCAGGACTTCTACAACTTCAGCGAGGATTCTGCAGCACTCACCTCGAGGGATCTCACCGTTTTCGGATACTGCGTCGCTAGGGGAATGGAGTATCTCGCTTCGAAAAAGGTAAACTTCATATTTTTCCATTCAACGCTCAACAGTATTATTCATGCAAATGTGAAAAATTCCACTCGGCTCGAGAAGGAAAAAACTAGATTAACTTGTAATTTAATGAATAAGCCTTTAAGTAAAAAATATGGCACGCGCTAAACTGGAGCTATTAGATCGGGATAAGTTTTGTGGAAGGAACATGGGGGTTCTTTGCCTGGAATGGATTTTGCTAACACTGCTCCGCTCGAAATAACTTTGTTTATAACAGAACGCTATATTTGGAACTTGTTGTGTGAAATTTATTCCCAAAGAATAGAGAAGCCTTCTGGAAGCCGATACTTTTATTCGTATTTGTAAAGTTTTAATGCATACGCACGCCGCGGTAATAAAAATGATAATTGGAGGTCGCAAATTCGAGATGGGTCCAGTGAAAAAATTGACATCAAAGATTCCGTAGGAATTCGTAGGTCAGTCTGAAATAGAATAGATGCGATTAATCCGAGAGGCACTCTCGTTGATTCAAGAACTGAACGATGAACGAAACCCGACGAGAAGAGAAGAGACTTCAGTATCAACACGCAGGAGAAACAAAACGTAAAACTTGATCCAAAATACCACAGGAAGATCGCGCGCGATAAAACGTTTAGTCCGAAATATTTTGGGGGAAGCCCGAGGAAAAGGAAAGTGTTTGTTTCTTTCGTCTGTCGGGATCTGTGTCGAAGTTTGTAGGGAACGAATTCATGGCACGAAGACCTCGGTCAAGCTTTACACAAGAATTAGCACTAACATGAGAAAATCTTTGCAGACGCGTAAAAATTTACCCTCGTAAACTCCCAAGGGAGACCGAGCTACCTGCCAATTATCACTCATCTTCTTTGGAAAGTGCATTCCAATTGAGAGAGAGGGAGAGAGATAATTAAAAAATACTTGGCAAAAAAAGGGAGGTAGAGAATAAAAACGTTCGTTCGTCGCATTGGCATTGACCTACTCTACATATGATCTCTCCTCGCTGCTATTGTCCTCTTGTATTCTTTTTCTGCAAAAAGAAAAATGCATAAAAAAATAAATATCACCCCCTCTTGCTCCCTGAAAAAAAAACCTCGAATCATCCAACTCCAAGTTCTTCGAATTAAGGAGGATTATCAATTTTCCTTCTAGTTTTATCGCAGAAGTTTAGGTGAAGCACGCTTGTTTCGTTTGGATAAAGTTATGGAGCTATTTCTTTCGTTTATTGGTCGGTTCGTCAGGACTTCGGGATAGAGAGACAAATGCAGCGTGGTAGTGCATTTGGCAAGTTTTACCTTGACAGTAAATCGAGTCTGCAAGGATTTTCGCACGATCGCTAAATTCCACCTACGAGTTCATCAACCTGGAGTTTGTCAAGTGCAAAAAGATCTGTGTCAGCGAGGAAACTTGGAGTCCCGCGGTGCTGGCTCGCAGATTTCAAGGTCGGGCACTGACGATCCCGCGAGGCTTCTTCAGGCGGGCTGGCGTAAGATCGCAGGCTCTGTGAGAATATCGAGGGAGAAAAACCTGCAGTCGATCGTAACGATGATGATTCTGCGTCCGCACTGCACGGGGCCCATTAGAACGGCCAATGCCATTCGCCCATTCCGATTAAAGCGATTAAGGCTGCGAATTCGATTTGCGGGAATGCAACCCCATGCAACAACGATTCCTCCACCATTGTGAGCTCGAATGCCGTGCGCTAATAATAGCGTGGATTTTTACAGCGACCTATTAAGCAATCATAAGGGGGGAAAATGAGAAAGTCGGAACGGTTTGGATATTCGAGCACGGATGGTTTCCGTGGCATCTCGTCCGCGAGCAAAGAGCAATCCTCGTTCTTCCACCCAACTTCGCTTTCCTCGTTAACCGGCTAAGTTTCCAGTTAATCAAGCTGTTACTCCGCGATTACGAAA
Organism: Sclerodermus sp. 'alternatusi'; assembly: GCA_037305995.1. NCBI lineage: Eukaryota > Metazoa > Arthropoda > Insecta > Hymenoptera > Bethylidae > Sclerodermus > Sclerodermus sp. 'alternatusi'. Next base: position 8,362,487 of record CM074546.1, on the reverse strand, counting down.
CTTCTGCCATTTTTTAGCGCACGTACACCCATTTTTCATGACCGCGTTGCTGCAAGTTCCACGAAGCTATGAAGACATCCTTTATCTTAATGGAAATTGTTTTTCGCGCTGGTTTTGTCATTGACACATGTGCCGTTCCCTTGTCTGTGAAACAATACACGTTATGAGGAATTCACCGACGTCTCGACCTACATGAGAATTTGCCTGCAGCACTTGCAGCCACCGATGGGTAATTGGTAGCATTGACGCGTCTCTTGTAATTTCCCTCCGTCCCTACACGTGCATTACCATAAATAGTTGACGTCATTCGCACACTTTTCGACTTTATCTCGCGTGTCAATTCCTTTTAAACGAAGCTCAACGATGTGTGCCCGATTCTATTCCGTTCTACTCAAAGAAATCCTTCAGGGAACTGTCAGGATTCCATAATGTGCCTACGGATTTATGCTGGATCCTGCTTCTACGCGAGATTACATCGATAGTTTTATTGCGCGCGATGTACATCGGCACCGTTTACGTTAAGGACTCGAGAGTAAGGGACCTCGCGGTATCCGATTAGAATCGTCCGATTGATTGTATTCAAATGCTCTCGGGGTAATCTTCTTCGTTACGGGACAATGGCGCTATATCCTTCCACGAATCCTGACGCAAACAATCGGCCACCGGACGATTTTGATCGTACCGATAGGGATCGCAATTAGGACTCTCTTCATCTTCATAATCCGGCTAGAAATCAATTTCCTCTGGCAATTTACCTCCAAATCTGATTCCTCTGAGAACTCGCTGACACCCTCGTCGGCAATCCTCGCGATTATTGAGTCGATTGAAATTCTACTCGCTTGGAAGGTTCGCGATCGAACTTTTGAAACTCGAAAGAATCGAAAGAACGTTCTCCCTGCTCTTGGCCGAAAGAACGAAGAACTCGCGGATCACTCTTAGAGATCTGAAGATTGGGAGCAAAGGTTAACTGCGGAGACCGCAGCGGTGTCCTCTGTCCCGAATGTAAAGACGGAGAATCCCGAGGTCGCTGCTATTCGAGATTATGCGATTTCGCAGAAGCCAGTGGTTTCAGCCGCGTGGCAGCACGTGCGGACAAAAAAATTTATACGCGCCTCCACCCTAATCCCTTGCTGACTCAATTCTAATCCGCGAGTCCTCTCGCACGATTTTAATCGGATATGTAATTCGATACCTCTCCGGTATTATACTTGTCAAGTTGGCCCGCGAATTTCGCCGAGAGTCTCGTCGCGAACCAACAACAGGAATCGTACGAAACGCTTAAAATTATTAATCGCAGCAGCCTCGGCTAGCAGTCTAATAACTCCGGGGCCTTCGGCTTTAATTAATTCGTGACACACTTTATACTCGAACGTGTCAGCGCCAGGTAGATGGAGGTATTCGTAATTGATGTTAAAAGGAAGAAAACGTCGACTACGAACTTACATTTATCTAACCGGTATTTAAGAAGATGAGAGGTTTCCGGTAATTGATAGCTTCGCTGGAGCAAGACGTACCACGGACACTAATGAACAAAATATCTAAAATGTCGCAGCGCATCGCATCGGGATTACAGCGTTCGCCATTTCCACGTGTCTCTCGAAACGACAAGAGCTCGGTCCAAGATTCGTGTTGGCACATCGCGTACCTCGACCGATAATACGCGTCGCGAGACAAATTATCCAAGAAGAATGGAGGGTTTTGGCGCACCGGATGAGATAAATTAGGTCCAATTTTTTCGTCAAGCAACGTCAACACGCGCATTAGGCAATTATCGTGTCTAGTTCTTTTAAATGGCGGGGGAGAGTAGCGAAGGCTCCTCCAGAATTCCAGTTTTGAACGGGCAGACAGTGAAATTGCGCGTCATTAAAAGATTATCCTCGCTCCGCCAGGGTCCTGTGTCTTTGCAAAGGAATGATAAATGCCCGCACCGAGTCAGCGTTCGAGTCCCGGTGGTGGTACCGGGAATAACGATCCGTCCGGAGACGTTTTACCAATCGCTGGAGCGCCTTAAAAGGTTTCATCCGAATTATCACTCTCTGTGTTCCTCGAGTACACGCTTTCGATATTACCAGAAGGAAAGTTCTCCTCTCGGTACCACAAACAGTAGTAATAACAAAGACCCTTCATCTCGAGCATTTTCTCCTGAGTTACCGGTACTTGGCTTAATTAAAGTTTCAGTCCTGAGATATGGCCATGGGGCCCGGGCAGCGAGCGAATCTCCTAGCGTCCGCGAAGAGACGATACCGAAGGATACGCACAGGCGTGAAAATAAGTTACGTTCGAGATGTCCCGAGTGAATTTCACACGGACATCACGCAACGCCGATTCATTACGTAAGAGGACGTCCACCCGTACCGGTCAGCCTCAATGAGCGGAGCAAACCTCCCATAACGCGGAACTTTCAAGACGCGGACAAAAATGGCGACGGTCCTTCCGCGCGACGTCGTGGTTTTCACATAACGCGGAACGCCCTCACTGATGACGCATATATTTTTGCAGATCATACACAGAGACCTGGCAGCCAGGAACGTTCTAGTGGACCACAATAAACTGTGTAAAATTGCGGATTTCGGCATGTCGAGGTTCGCGAATGCCGATGGAGAGGTCATCGAGACTCGACACGGCAGAAACGCATTGCCGATTAGGTGGATGGCGCCCGAGTCATTGATGTATTCTTTGTTCACCACCAAAACCGATGTCTGGAGCTTCGGCATCCTCATGTGGGAGATCGTGACCCTAGGTAATTATTTATTACAGCAGTCTCATCGATTCTCTTCGAATTTACGAAGGAAAAAAGGGATTTACTTCTGAGATGCAAATTAAGCCTGCGTTGAGTATTATATGCAGATGAGGGGAATAATTATGTACGTGAAAGTTTAATCGTCCTCGCAGATCGTTAGTCGAAGCGATTGCATCTTCGTAGCATGCGATCGATAAGAATTGGACGAAAGCAAATGTCATTGGGTAAACTCGGCGAAAGTTCGACAAGACAATCGCTCTGACGCTCGGCTGGGATTTGAAAATTAGTCACCCCTCGCGTGGGGGATGGATGTTTTCGTAGATACACGAGTTGTTCGGAGTGCACACGTTCATTTCACTCGAGAGACTCAAACGGACAAGCTGTGCAAACTCCCGGGCGCCATACAGGCGGCATTTCCTTCTTTTTATCAAAGCAATTTCACGTTGTCTTGTTTTCAACGCGAAACATTGAGTAGTCGTGACGTTATTAGCAGCAGATTGCCACAAAAATCGTAAACATCCAATTGACGTTCGTGTCTCGTTAACTGACAGCTCGGAACAAACGATTCTTCCTTAAACAACTCCTTGTGTAATTCATTGATCGTGAAATCGTTCATTTTGCAACAGCACTCGCGCTACTTGAAACCCGCATCATACGCAAATCTAAACAAAATTGAACAACAGCAGCAGCAGCAGCAGCAGCGTTGCCGCTATCGGAATCAAGAGAAAAGCAAAACAATGAATTTTTCACGTCGTTTTATTGCCGGGACGGGAATTTCTTTAAAGGCTTTTTTGCACACACGACGCGCGTGGCCTTCGTGATCCGTTTCTTTGGTTACTCCACTGATTTACGAGTACCCGGTGGGAACAATAATGACCCTTGATCTCGAAGGAACGCGCTGCAAGCTCACTGACATTTGTCACGTTGACTCGATAAGCCATCGCTCGGGATCCTAAGCTCCTCGAAGCTAATCAGAGATAATGACCCGGTGCTTTTGTCTAGGTTCGACACCGTACCCGGATATGACAGCCCGGGAAGTCATGCGGAACGTGCAAAATGGTTACAGGCTGGAGAGGCCTTCGCACTGTCGAAGCGAACTCTTCAGGGTGATAGCTAGATGCTGGCACGCGGATCCTGATCGCAGGCCAGAATTTCAAACGCTCAGGAGGGACCTGGCCCAGTTACTCGAGGATAATATGAATGGACACTACGTGGACCTTGAGAGCTTCGCTTCCGAGTGTACGGACTGACATGAGGAGGACTCCTCGGCGTGAAACCTCGCCGGGTGATAACATTCGAGTTCTTGGAAAAAGTCCACACCAGTTTCCACTTTACGTCGGTCTGGGTGCGCCGGATAAACTGGCTTTACCAATTCTCTCGAGATAATCAAAACTTAAGTTGTTCGATGAATTTTATGAGAGACATCTCTAGGACGTCTTTTTTTATATATATTTATGCTGTATTTAACACATTGGTAGTTGAGCGAATGGATTTACGCACTTTTATCACACGCCCGAGAAAAATCCAAAGTTTTCTCTTTGGCGGAATTTGAAATTAATGTGAATGGTCGGAATCTCTGACATTGAATGGATTTTGCTCAAGAATTGAGGAATGGCGTGCGTGGGCGCTATAACGCGAATGGAGCGAGGAGTTCTATATGGAAAACTGGAAAGCGAAAGTACGTTGCTTATAATTTTAGAATGTAAGTATTAAAATCGTAGAACGCTCCAACAAATTAGCAATTTCGTGGTTTCCTTTCAAAGAAATTGGAGTGGTTCTTAAAACATAATATGCGTGGTAATAGGATAAACCGTAATTTCCTCCTATTTTATTGACGTTGATTTCTTAAGATCATATAGCTTTTATTATTATTTTGTTGGGGCCATTAGTTGTTCTACCATGTACAAAGAATACTCGTCGATGAAAATAAATGTAAAAAGAAAAAAATATAAAACTAAGGTAATCGTTGTAAATGTTCGGAATATTTATTTATTTTTCAATTAATGTGAATATTAAAAAATGAAATCGTCCAAATGCATCGGAGGCCTTTAATGTAAGTATTTAATTGTAAATGGCCACTCGGTGCTTCCAGAAATGGTCAAGAAATTAGACAATTGGACAAAAGTCTGTTTAAACATTTATCTGTATATATAAATTTGATACAAATTGCAAAAGAGAATCAAATTTTTCAAGTATTTCATTTAGTATTATTATGTAACTAAATCGCTAGTGATATAAATACCATTCGCCAAGCGCCCGTCGTACACGTCATCACTTTTTAAAACAAATTATTAAACAAATATACAGCGTTAACATTTTTAATCAGTCGGAGGCTTCTACGAATCAACAGTATTCGATTCGCGATAGAATGATGAACCTGGAATGCAATTGACGTTCGACCAATGCAAATTCAGACAAAGCGAAAAATTTGAAGTTAATGCAAAATAAATAATTTTGTTATTTTTTCGCATTGGTTATTCTATAAGACGTCAGCGAAGCGTGAATTCTCCACACAAAATGTGTACATGTACATAACTGCAGTTTTGCAGATAATATATATATATATATATATGTGTAAATATATATATTTTATATTTGCCGCCAATTTTTCTCTCAAAAAAAAAGTTCTTCACGAATCGTATTATTATTATTATTTTTATTATTATTATTATTATTATTATTAATTTTCGTTGTTAATTTTAGATACGCACAAATTTTAATCATGTGCGTTTATTCTTAATCATTCTAGTCTTTTGACACAATTGGGGTGGCAATTGGTGATTACTTTGAAAAATAATTGACTTGAGGAAAAATTATTAAACTCGTTTGATATGCTTAAATGTGATATTGTTTTTATGCCAGTTTAAATAATCTAATGAAACGAAGATCTAACAATGTTCAATACCGATTGAAACCCCATAATTGTCACTTGATACTTTAAGCTCTTGTCTTCTACATAAATAAAAAAACTGTTTAATTAATAAACAATTCTCCAACTAGCAGTCTTATATACGTTTATTCTGCGAAATAATTAGAGTCACTGCATAAAGTGATTAAGTGGCTCAAAAAGTCGTAGAGACAAAAATATCCCCCCTCCTTACTATTATCCCAAAAAAATACGAATGTTTTATGTACTTATATAGACTCAATTATTGTATTACAAACCTTTTTTGTCAATAAACGTTATTTTACTTTTGAACCACTCAAGTGTTACTTCTTACCTGATGCACTTCCTTCCAATAATACGCTCAGTAAGTTGTATGAAATAAATTTTCAAGACAGATAACTTCCTTCTTACGAATTTACCGAGGGGAAGCAGCTTTATCGAGTTTTCGACTGCGATTCATGAAATTGCAACTGGATGTTGGTAGATTTAATGAAACAGGAAATGAATTTATGCACGAATGAATAGGGTTGAGATAAAACGCGCGCACATGTCTTTAAGGCGCTTTATCAGAGTCGGAGAACTGAAAGAAATATTTATTTCTGAACTCAAGGACAATAGAATTGGAATTCTGCATTTTGCCTGGAATGTCGATCGAGATTGTCATCTTTCAGCTCTCGCTCTCACTTTGGTTTTATCTCGACGAAGCCGACACTGTGGCACACACAATCTAACGTGTTAATTAAATTAATTAAAACGACACACATCCGCCCGTCGTTTTAATTATTAATACCTAACAAATTGCACTCAAGCGCTAATATATGTCGTATTCGCTTTTACGCCCTCGAGTCTTCTTGCTACTATTTTCTCTTGATTGTCATAATTTACTCGCCATTCCGCAGTCGAATTTAGTGAATCCAGAATATCGTCAGCTTCTGTGTTGCTAATTGTAAAACCCCTTGCAAAACCCTGTATAATGGAATTGTTAATTTGTTCCTTCAGCAGAGTCCCAGCATTTATTAACTGCGATGTAGTTCTTTTTGCAGGAGTCACGCGTTTTCACGCCATCGGAGCAGGTAAGATTATTCTTGTCTTTAATTATCATAGTAAGAGGATGGTACTTCCACACATTTGTTTACGCTTATATCACAATAATTCTATGGATTTCCAATTCCGAAAATTGCTTGGAATCGAGATTTGATTAGAATTTATGAATAGGTACGGATACCGTTACTTTATTCGATATCGCTAATTCTAACAAATGAGACGGCTCTGTAATTTGACAATATCGCTTCCAATTCTCGAGTTGGATATTTGATCATCTCTCAAATGTAGGTGGAACCTATATCTGAGTTACGATGACGTAAATGAAAGTTTAGCCGTTAAATTCAAGGTACGTAATGTATTCACGATAATTCTTAAATATGTCCAGGTGCTTTCCGATAAATATGAAATAAGCTAACTTATTTTCACATGCTCGTTCAACTTTGTTTAACACGTTGTCGTGGCAAATTTACGATTTGAATATATAGAACAAACGACGGGGGAAGGGAGATAGAGAGAGAGAGAGAGAGAGAGAGAGAGAGAAAGCAATGCGAGGGATAACGCTCCAAGATTGCTACGATAATATTCGACATATTTATTAAAGCACACATTGACATTTAGTGCGCTCGTAAAGGATCCGATACACTTAACCCATTGTTTATACCGACCCCTTCGTAAAGTCATTTTTCAGCCCTGTAAATGTCCATTATTTTCCGAAGTCCGTCCACGGTAAGTAGTCGGTCTTGTTAAGATTTAGTAAAGCACCATGAAGATACGTGACGAAATGAAAGCAATCCCGAGGAACATCTTGCACTCGACCTCGAGGTAGGATATACATGGGGGGAGGGGGGAAGGTCCGCGGTTTGTCGTGGAGGCAAAATCGTATTTGTGGAGGCACAAGTGCTAGACGCAGCAGGCAGCATGTGTCGGGTATGGATCGTTATCGTAAATTGGATCGCATTCCAGAAATCTCGAAATAACCGTAAAACCGGCGGGTTCGTTTATAGTTGCGGCTGGATGCGTTTGCACGCGTCGCATAACGAAGCCGGAACGAAATGCATTAAAGCTGCAATTGCTAGCACAATTTCGCACTGGAGGCCAAATCCTCAAAGAGCCTTTCATTGTGCTTCTTGCACTCGGCGCGTATTCCCGTGTAATGCCTATCAGCGAATTTTTCTTCCTCTTTCTTTTCTCAAATTATAGGTTGTTTACACGCGTAGGTGGATACCACGCATTAACGGCCAGAATTGTCTCGTTCGCGATCTTACGTGGATGAGACCCCCGATAAGGAACCACTTAGGTGTCAATTAGCGTAACCGAACGATTTTAATACGAGAGATTTTATCTTTGATCCTGCGGAGTTCCACCGGCAACCACCGCTCGGCCTGTTCCCAGCAGCCCGCAAAAGGGCGACATAGCGAATCTTACACGCGAGAATTGCAACGAGTTTCTGCAGTTTCGCGGCGTCAGTTCCACTCAGATTAAGAGCGTAGATCTCGATGTGGAACGAGCGATGCACTCGCGCTATCGGGGAAAAGGACCGGGCGCTTTTTTTGTAACGAGCCACGACCAAACTACCGCAGCACGTGGTTTCTCTCGATTTCGCAGAGGCGAGAATGTTTCCGTACAGATGTTACGGGAGTCTCCGGGTTATTTGTTTCCTGGCGAGGCCATTTGCTTAATTCGCAAGGTGGCCCGTGTGGGAGACACACGTTTACCCGCAGCGAAAGTCTTTCCTTCGTCCGAAATGACGCTGGCACCCAGCGGCGCTTCCCGAGAATAGCGAGATCCTTTCTAATTCACGGTCCTCGACCGACGCTTTGCTCAAATATGCATATAAAAATCCAGTTGTTCCACTTTCGTTGACTGGACCCTCTACCCGTAAGACTTGACCGATTCTCACTTTTTTTTGATACCTGTGTCAGCGACTCGTGACCCAGATACTTCCGACACTCGAAGGAAACCTGGAACGGAACCACGTTTCACTCGAGACGCTGCGCCGAGACAGGTTATATACGAGGGACGAGATCCCAGAAGCACGTGCTTCTGCGAGTTTAATCGAAAGTGACATTAATACGCGAGTACCGAGAGATTATTTGGTGGATGATCCACGCCTCCAAGCTGTGACTTTAGAAATCACTTGAAAAAATAGCGAAAAATAGAGTCTTCGATGATTTACGATCCTTTATTTGCATAATGCACATTTTACATTGAACTTTCCATTGCCGATAATTTCTCGCACGAGCAGAGCCAAACTTCTAATCGAAAGCGAAGCCCACGCATGAATAATCAGATTGATAAAAATAATCGATAGATCAACGAAACCCGCGGGTCCTCTCGATTCACACGCATTTTCGATACATTCGCACATTTCTGCACGCCTGTGTATGCGCTTGAACAGAAGTCACTTTAAATTTTGCCTGTCACTTTTACGCTCGCAATAACATTCGCAATTGATCCATAAATCAAGATTGATTTAACATCGTGGTCCACGATATCTCTCGACCAGAAGAGTTTTACTCTATAAATTAAATTATTATAGAATAAATATGTAAATCGTCCGATCTCTCGCTGGGAACTGGCATTTTTCTTCGACCTACCATGCAATTATAATTTTTTTATGAAGACATTAATTTAATCCACGACAATTTATCGATCTTATCTGGTTCATTATTGTCGTTTCCTTCGGCAAGTTAATTAATACGTGTGATACTTCACCGTGCGCGTACCTTGAACATTTCGCGATAGTCAAGAGACCACGCTGGAACTCCCACGCAACTCATAATTGTCTCTTTGCTGCAAAGTTCATGAAATTCCACAATTAATAGCATTTACTGCGCGTACAGAGCTTTCTCCTCTTTTTACGAATACAAGATTCTCCAGATACAGAGGAGACTCTTGTAAGCCAAATAAATGTATCGATTCGAATCTGCATTTAAGATCGTGTAGAAATTATTTCTGCTTATAGCGCCCATAGAGTTTTCTGGCCATGGGAGATGAGGAATAACGATGTAGTCAGAAGTATCCTTACCACAAACTTTAAAGCCAGCGATCGCGTTCGCATATTATAAAAATCTGGAGGGATCAGAGCTCGTAGCTGCATGTGCTGGAGCCTTTTGAACCAAGAAACACAGCAGTTCAGCGACTTGTATATCGCGATCGATCGATCGATCGATCGATCGATCGAGTTGTCCATAGTTTCTACTTTTCCTTTTCAACCGGCTGCTAGATATCGCAGAATCAGTAGAATCATTGCGTGCGGTCAGTTGCGATCGTTAGTACCGGCCGGAACACCTTGCGGCACATCCGCTCCAGCTTTATGGCTTCCACCGATATTACATACAATCACACCAGAACTCGGGCCTACGTTGCACAGCCTCTGCCTCGCACGCAAACTTTATCACCCTGTTATAGCAGGGATGCAGAATTACGACAGAAAAATGATGAGAATGGCCAATACCAAAGGACGACGATACGAGACTAATTGGACAGTATCGGCACATCTATCGATGGTCTAGGACCAATTTCATCCGCACGTCCCGAAGCGAATGCTAAAAGTAGCGATATATCAAAGCAGCGATGAAAGCTGCCTGGACGTGCATCATGGGTTTGGAAAAAAAGTATCGAATGCTCGTGGTTTGCAGTTGGGTCCACATTCAGGTGGATAGGGCACGGTGCTCCAGTCGCAGAGATTTACAGTAGGTTGGTACTTGTGTTCGACGAGAAACACGACTTGCCCCACAGGATATGCAAGCATGTCCTTGTTAGTTTAGCCGTTAGTGAAAACTATCGCTTAAATCTCGCTCGAGATATTTACAGCTGGTCGCTGTTACGTATTTCAACAACAACGTAGATATGGATCCGTTGACGTAAACTTGTCGCCGGAGCATCCGAGATTAATAACGGTGAAAGTGCTTGTTAGTGAGCACTAAACGTCGCTAATGCTAACAAATTGATTTCATTCCAGTTCTATTTAATTGTAATTTGAACTCTCGTTTTTTTCTGCGATAACACGACGACGATTAATCGCACCACGCAAGTTCGAAGTCTCGTGGGGGGGCGATAGTAGATTCCAGTGGTATCATCCCGTTAATTAAGGGCAGGAGAAACTCAGTGTCAATTACGAGAATTTGTAAATCTCTACGGAGCGATTATAATTTTGAATTTGTCGGTGAAAGTAGGCGAAGCGAATTGCCAGGACGCTAATTCGACGGAGTTTCTTCTTTTTTGCTGCATATGAAAATCAATCTTGTGCGTAGCCTTATTAAAAGTGGCCTGTGCGCGGCTTTGGCCTTTAACGATTCATTGTGAGCGATCGAAGGACTCCTGGTTTTTTTAAACGTTTCTGTTTTCCCCCATCCACACGCCCCCTCCCTCCCTTGCCAGACGAGAGTTATTTCTCGCTTCATTCTCAAATTCCAGTACAATCTTTGACCGATCATCGATGGATGACTCGACGAAGGTGTCTGGCAAGCTTCAATTCAGTAATACACGGAGATAACGACCTACAAGAAAATCGAACACGCCGGGCCGGCTCCTAATATGCGGGACGCGTGAAAAGCGTAAATCACAGACGTTTTATTGGACGTCCGGCTATTCTGACGTTACTCACCGCTTTCACCCTCCGCTTCATCAGACACCTGCCATTAGAAACCAAAGTACACTCTCGGAGAAGACCGAGGCAGAGAAACGGGGACCCTTGAGAATTTTGACCCACGAGATTTCCCAGAGAAGAAAGTTATACCCGCCAGCTTTAGACGCATTACGTCTTTTTCCCTGATAAAATCTGACCTAAGATAACGATGATCCAAGCCAGCGAAATGAACGCGATTGTTTTGTACGAATGCTTTCGCTTTCTTTCGCTCATTTTTTTCTCGGAAACAATTGCTTAAGAATAGAAAACCCGTTGCATCGATCCATAGATCTAGAGAGCTTACAGCCACGCCGCTAATTGCTACTGGAATTACAACTTATCGTAAAAATTCATTGCTGCTTGGGAATCTCATGGAGAATCGTTTGAAACGATATCGGAAGATCTGCGCGCGCGCGCGCGCCAGGTAGAAAGTATCGATAAATTAATGTACGTATGGAGAGTGGAATCGAAATGACAAGGGGTAATAAACTAGATCAAATTACGTACCTTGAAACTATTTTTCTATTCCGGAGTAACTGCGAATTCTGAGATCTTTTCTTTTCCATGCCATTTGCTTGGGGGAGATTAATCAAACGGTCGCGGTTAATGGAGCAGAAAAAAGCCTCTTTTATAATCCCGAATCTTATCTGGGATATCTCCTCGCTGGATTTTCTTACAGAATAAGAGTAGTTGAATCGTACGTATACTCGGTAGTGACGAAAAATTAGGCACGGCAAATGAAAGGATCGAACTTTCATATAAACAGAACTTTCTCCCGACTGGAGAATGAAATTGGACTTTTAATGATCTTGGTGGATTATTGAAAATCCACGTAGAGCATTACAATCGTCAGGGTCAGTTTACGTTTTACTGTTGAATGAGATTAACCTTGGCAATGAGCTGTGTAAAACGATCGAGAGCCTCTCGATGCTATTGATGAAATGAGGCTGCAAAACAGCTTTCCGGGCTACGCGTCTCCTTTTCTCATTGGTCATGCATGCTCATCTTGATTGGATGTCGTAATACCTATTGCACTTTAAGACTACTTGTTTTTCACACTTTTGTTTCGTAGTGAAAACACCTGTGCGCCGGCCAACAATTATCGCACACGATGAATAAAGTTAACAGTTCGCGTCTTTTCTCGAAAATACCAGCGAGAAAGAAATCTTGCAAGGGGAAGGAGTCAGCGTTGGGCCCCGACATCGCGAATGCCCCGATCTATTCGCGCATACGAATTAATTGCAAACCGATCGAAAAATTGTGCTTACGCAGGATTCCTACATGGAAAGTAGGAAAGTATGGGAAATCTGGAACAACAATCAGGCTGTAAACTATTCTAGTGTTATTTTCATAGTAGCATTTTTAATATAAACATATTATCCATTCATTAAAATCTCTCCATTTGAACAGACGCTGAATGTTTAATTACCTTCGTTGAAAGTACTCTTCTAATGGAAGAAAAATGGAACACGACTAAATTATAGGTATTCATAATAGCCATATGGGCAAAGCAGCAGTGCAACTTCCAAACAGAAATTCTTGCTGAGAAAATGTACCGTATTAGATATAGAGTTATTCAAGAATAATTTAGAGTTTAGTAGGCGATAAGAAATTTAGAGCAAGAGTCATTTGCAGAGAGACGAACATGTGCATTGCAAAGTGATGCTGGAAGCCCACGCTCTTTTTGAGAGTACATGCGCACTCTCACGCGAAGGTAGGAGAGACTTCTTCGGAGTGGCCGACTTCTTCCGCCTTCAAACTCGCGCGCCCCGATTTCTCGGTCATGGCTACCTTCTCCTTGCCCGGTTCCACGCCAAATCATACTATAAACGCCAACGACCTTACAATTACACACCAACTAATCTTTTTCCTTTTTTTCTTTCATTTTACGAAACCATCCATTAGTCTCTCGTCAGAGATATTATGCTGAACTAAACAATTAAACCAATACCGTTGCTGTCTGCAGTAAAATCACGTGGACTGTAACATACAGTTATCCTGGAAGAAACGATCAAGTTTTCTTGACACATGTCTTTGAAGTTCCTGTATTCCGTTCTAAAGCGGACCTCGTATCTCGTACGTATGATTTAGAGACTTTTTGGAGAAAGTCCCAAAATCGTAGAAAAAAAAAAAAAAAAAAAGAATCAAAGTGAATATTAAATTGGCTTTTTTCTTCCGCTATCGAGAGTTTTGCCAAAAATATCTTTAGAAAAACTGGACACATCGAGAATATTGTCGACTAAGAGCAATGCTCGTTTCTTTTTTTATGTTTTACTCGTGCAAAGATTCCTGGAGAGTTTTCCTTTCGAGTTTAGATAATCTTTGAGTTCGTATATCCCTGTTATACGAAGAATCCCCACCACGTTCTACAGGAGATGACGCTAGTCGATCGCTTGTCGACGTCCGGCTGATTTTTGACCTACAAAAAGCGAACGCTGGAGCTCGGGACTGTCCTCGCAGAATCTTCCGCGAGAGAGGCGAGTATCGTCCGTTCGTCTCTTGGCCAGGACTCCGCGCAGTCCGAACTCGCCACGCTCAACGATAGCAGCAGGGGAACTCAATCCTCGGAACATCGCGAGTACCGCGAGTACTTGATCGCCGTGCGCGCACTTAAGATCCTTCAATTGAAAGTCAGCGCCTCGTGAAAAATTCATCGATTCCTCAGAGAAATTCAATATTACAGCCCGACGTTTTCATCGCCACGCTTCTTACTTTTGGTAGATCGGAGTTTGACGAGAATAATTTCTGGCGTGTGAAAATTTCAGTTCTAAACACGTGACACGGGCGATGACAGTGATCTTTGGATATTAGCTGCATTCGCGTTAAATTCAAGTGAGAAACGATGAAGATGAGGAGCTCGTCCTTCCTTGTGCTGGTAAGAATTGCTGATGGAAATCGTGAAAATGATCAAGGACAGTTGTGTGAGAATAGATCATGAATTTTCATCCGAGTGTATTCTCCAGTGGGGTGATGTCCTGAAAGATCCTCTCGCTTAATGAGAATTGTCGAGATAAAATCTTTTTCCGTAAAAATACCTAAATAGCGGCAGCACTCGTAAAGTTGTGACGTAATTTATGACAAGTTTAAATAAACAATCTATTAGTAGCCGCTTTCCAGTATAGAAAGGTAGTTTCGAAATCTTTCAACGACGGAGTTGACTAGAAGTGGCTCCAAAAAGCATTTGATCGTATTGGTCGTCTTCCATTTCCGAAGTTTCCCCTTTCTTCTCGACGGATGATTCAACATTCGTCAACTTCGCGCGCGCTTTCCTCCGGTAAAGTGGAACGGCCTGCACCTTGGCCTTGATCTATACGGAAGGAGGAAAGTAAGAAAAGTCTCCTCTCACACCGGAATCTCGAGTTCGCTCTCCTCGCGACAAGACTCGTGAAAGGTCTACACGACTCGACAGAAATCAAATTAAGTTGCGTGGATGAGTGCATCCGATCGTCACGTGGTTGCTCTCGCAAAGATCGAAATCATCGAGTTCGCCATTGCTTCGTTCTTCCCCGTTCCTCCCGAACAGAGTCGAATAGAGTCAAATAGTTCTCGAGATCTAGGAGCAGAAACCGCGGACGAGTAGAAAAAGTTTTATGATTCCGGGAACTATAAAAGCGGAGATCTAACACGCCTGGCGTTTTTAGATGCTTGACATTTGAATTCTTGCGTGGAGAACCCTGGCGACTGGTATATTGATCGAGTGATAGGAAAGTGCTAAAAACGTTCCTGGTGCTGATCCCGGTGAAATCTTCTCGAGTAGCTGATAATCGGGTCATCGTTGATTTAAGCATTATACAAGTGTAGGATAAGGCCACTCTAGACCGAAACTTCCTCTTTCACGCCAGTTTCACGAATTACAATTGGTCAGAGAATTCTCACGCGCGTCCTGCGCATGAAACAGTTGGCAACGTTTCACACATTGCACAATGAACATTAATCAGGAGAATCTAGTTTCACATCTAGCTCGTTTATTTCGAAAAAGCTCGAGGCCTCCCGCATTGATTTTTATGCTTCTGGCGAATGATTGAGAAAACACGCGGCGCATTCGGGGCTCCGCTCGGTTCCGATCTGATTTCGTGTGCTGGCAACCCGGCAATGCGGTGAACGCATTGAAATCCCGCCACGGCACTCTGCGTTTCCGGTGAAGCGAACGTAAATAAAGTTTGCGTTAGCCGGACGTGCTTCTCTCGCGAAAAGATTTGTTTCGCGATAAATCGCGCTCTTGGCAAATACGAGACGAGCCAGATACACGCCGCTCCCTTTTTAATTGTTTACGCCTCCCGCTATTCTCAGCTTAACTTACCCTGAATCTGAACCTGAAGATCTGAAATCTAAAATCTGAGATCCGAGATCCCAAGAGTTAGCTTTTAAGAGAGTTTTTTTTTGTTTTTTGGAATCTATCCTCTAGGCAGTCGTGCTGTTATCCTCGTTCACCACGGGTGCCGAAGAGGAAGATCTCAACGACACCCTCGACGGTCGCAGACAGGTTAGCACGAAGATCTCCACGTCCCTGAAGATCGGTAGTGACGATGCGAGGAATCGAACGGACAAAGTACGAGAAGTAGTTACATCCGTGAGTAAACCGCACGGTCGAACCTTGTTGAACTTCGTTGTAACGTCGCGTTTTTGTTTTGCAGGCCATGAGGACCACGGAGAAGCGAGAGCAGATCGGAGAGGTAATACCAATCATTCGTAGTATGTCACCGCCGCAAAAGCTGGCGATGGGCACGATCATTTCCAAGCGAATTTCAAATAATCAAACTACTTCTGCACCATTCGAGGAAGTGCGATCGCTCCTTGACACGGAGACCGAGGGAAATGCAACGCGAGAGCTGATGCTACCGATCAGCATGGACATAGCGAAGATCATCACGGATGACAGTGGCGCGGACGAGGAAGGGGAGGAGGAAACACCGGAAGAACTGCCCGAGGTAAGGGGTCCATCCGGACTACCGCTCGATCGGCCATTTTACCGGCAACATCAAAATTACTGGCCGGATCATTAAAATTAAATCCTTTCTACTCGTTATCTCTCCACGATCTGTACGAGGATCCGCGTGACTCTCAAATTCACAATCGGGCAATTTCTCTCATCGCATCCGCCTCGAGAGTGACCTCTCGTACCCGAAGTACTTTCACGCACCTGCACTTGCCGGATTTTCGCACTAAAACGCCTCGTAAAGAATCATTCTCGAAACTCTAACTGAGATATTGCATTTTTTACTTTCCACTCCATTCATTAATCAGCGCTAAACGGAAGTCTCGGGACTGACGCACACTTTCGATGACTTCCGCGGGTTTCGTTATTGGTTTTGGTTATTGATTTTTCTTCGCTGATGCGAATTACGGGCTTGGATCAGTTTTCGAGGTGGGTAACGTGGCACGATACTTTCAGGCGCAGGAGTTGCGATACGTTAGGACAAGCGGTAGAAGACGTCCGGTCTATCGACCACCGCCCAGAAGATCGCCAGCTTCTTTCAACAGAAGAAACGTTTACTCAGGTAATTTCTGCCGTGACGTAATACTCGGAAGAATTACGTCGTGCTCGTTGAACAATACGATCGACTTGATTTGCAGATCCCCCAAGAGCTTCTCCGGTGAGACCCCCCAGAAGACCGGTGGATCACAAGAGAGGCCCGTCCGATAAAGAATGCACTTTCTTTACCAAAACTGTTTGTCTTACCGCCACGGATTACCCGCAGTAAGTTCACGCGGAAATTGCCGTCGTTCTTTATCCAGATTATTATGTTATCCTTATGCATTAAGCTTGTAATGAACGTGAAAGCGCATTAAGATACCGTGGCCAAAAATTAATTTGCGAAACTTGGAAAAGTGATCGCTTAAAATTACATCTTAGCATGCTTCAATGATATTTCGAGTTGAATTTCATTTCGAGCGAGAAAGTAAGAGCCAACTTTTTTTATTCATAGTGATGCAATATTGAGAAGTTTACGAAGCAATAAGGAAATGGTGGCAGCTTTGTTGACGGATTATAAAGCACAGGATAATCCAGGAATGGACGATAAACTTCCACGGCCTCTGCCATTGGAAAATCAATATGATAATCGCTATGAAAATGCGTACGAGATTCAATATGAGAGTAATGAAATTAGAAGGTGAATTAAGTGACCATTCTCCCGTTGCATTAGTGTGGTAATTGAGTAGATTAAAGAATTTCAATGGAAATCATTCTTGAATTTTCTTTCGATCTAGGAGGTCCGACTTAACTTCACCTTACGAGAATATCGAGGAAGGATTCACGTGTCCTTCCGTGGTGAAATATGCAAGACCGCAGTTAGCTCGTGCAGCTTCTGGGATTTGGAAATATATCATTAATATTGGTGAACACACTCAAACCTTACGTTTGGAAAAATGCTCGTGAGTACTTGGACGAGATCTATTATCAGTCGTATAGATCGCATCGGCGCTTGTTACGCAAATGTCATTTCAGGAATCCAAAATCCTCCTGCTCGTTTATTTCGGAGAATTACAAATCATCCTGTGTCCAAGTATACAATTACCATCGACTTCTGACCTGGGATTCAAAATTGGGTCTGCACATGGACATTTTTAAGGTGCCAACGTGTTGCAGCTGCCATGTGCATGGATATTCCGATATATTTCCACCACACCAGAAAGATCCACCTCTAAAACCAAAAGAGAATTTCCCAGGGGCAGATTTTGCGACGAGTGATCAAACCGACGACTTTCAGGATTTGAATAGACCGAACTACCTGAACAACTTTAAGCCAGCCTCCAATTTTGACTCGAATCTTGGTATTATGACTGAGAATTACTCGGTACCCCCGGTACACCCGTACGATTATGGTCAAACGGAGAATTTTGCTTCAGTATCCAGCAACAAGAAACCAGTTTTGGAATTGGGCCCATCTAGCAGGCCTCCGTTTACTTTGCCTGGTAGAAATAGATTGAAGAAACCCACCGTCGGATCATCCCCAATGCCAAGGCCATTCGACAAATTGCCCCAACAGCACGCGCCTAACACCAGAGCACCGGGATACAAAGGTCCGCTTAGCAGTAGACCCAGCAGGCCAAATCGACCACCATATCGAAGAGAATCCACCGTTCACGCTGAACCTGAATCCACCGAAAGCACCAGCAACACGCCCAGCGGAAAACGGTAAATTGGCGGAAAGAATTGAATTCGGCAAGGCTCTCGCGGTCTTCACATACTCATTTTATTGTTCAGGTACAATCAACTTTACGACCAAGACGTGGACGCATCCAGCAGACTGCAGAATGGAGGATTCGACGACGAATATCAGGAACCGCAGAGAAGAATCAATTACAACTACCATCCTATCATAGATTTCTTCAAACCGGAAGCCTCGATGCTACAATCGTCAAATCTTCAACCGTCCCAACAACAGCAAAGCAACTCTGCGCAAAGTGACTCGTCCAATTCATGGAAACCGATTACTCCTTGAGCTAGACTTGAATCCTTTCATCACGTACCTGACTGCTTCTTCTTCGAGAGGTCCAAATTATTCGTACGTCAATGTCGTGTCAACTAATTTCTAATTCTAATTTCAATTCTAACTCACTTATTCCATTGACAAGTTGGCATTGAATAGTGAAACATTAGCTTCCTAACGATGATCGCTCAATAACTTCCATTAACTCGTATTAAGGCTCTGTTAAATTTTAAATATCGTCAAGAGATTCGTATTTTAAGGATCGATGATCGATAAAGTATTATGGCCACAAAGGGGAGATGCAATGATCGACTTTTCAATTAACGTTACATTGCGTAAAGCGAATCGTACTCTAGGATCTTGTATTTATTATAAAAGTATTTTTGTAACGACTCTATTTATATAAAAACTGTACTTGTAAGAGAGATGCAACATCTTCGTTGTCACGAATAAAAGTATACCTTAATTTAAGAGACTTCTGCTTCATTTATTTCTTCGGAGTTCCATCGCGTGCTATCGTCCCCTGAGCTTAATTTCCTTTACACACGAATGCAACACGCGAAATGGCATAGGGTACCATGAGATTTCTGCCGAACTGTACTTCGATCAGTCATCTGTGAATATTGTCTTTGCTACAGCTACTTGGCTTCCAGTGTAATTGTGTAGAATCTTTCCGCATTGGTTCACGGAGCGTGTCGACCAAACCGCGACTTTCTTCTCTCTCTCCCCCTCTTTCTCTTACTCCCTGTCTTCAGCTGTAAAGAACTGTTATGGAACTCGGTTCCAGAACGTCTGATAGGAACACAAGCGTGCAGCCACCTTCGCGGCTACCAACAGGATTATCCCATGAACCGTTCCTTCGTTTCAGCTTAAACTGCTTCGCTTAATTTATCGAAGTATCGCAGAGTGAAAGTCTTTTCCACCATTATAGTAATCCGTCATAACTGAGCAACTCGATATGTTCAAAGCCATTCTTACGTTGTTTATGCAATTTACGAGAGATACTGAAAGTTCAGCCTCGATTATACGTTTCTTTACGAGACTTCGACATCAATTGGTAATGATGGCGTAGAACATATGTATAATAGGAATTATCAGTCTTGAGGGAGGGTGGGTGGGACAATCGGTAATGAGAACAGAATCCATGGGGGATTAGGCTCGTTGATGAATACCTGGAAATAATAAAACGTGTGGATTTGTGCTAAGATTGAAAATTCTTAATAATTGCCAACCGCACTTCAGCAGAGCGAAACGATCGATTTCATCGTCAATTTAGAAGTGACAAAGAGACAAGCATTACCGTGATTTGCACGCTTTACGGTATCTCCATCCAGTCTAAACTGGCGCTCTTAACCCTACCTCTTCCTCTCAAGTAGCTGGAAAATATAAATTAGGCCGGTACAACGGTACCGTAAACAGTTTGTCGCAACTTCTCGATTGACAATGGTTGGGAGACATTGAGCCTTTAATACTGTTTCGAATTAAATTGGAAAACGGATCTTTGTCAAATTCTCTTGCCACTCGAGCATAACCCTCTCGAAAAATCCAGTGATTGTTGATCAAGCATTCCAGTTTCAAGTGCGTTTCTAACGAGTGAGTGCGACTGTAATGGTGACTCTTTGATCGATTGGTGAACATTCGGTAGTCGATGTTCAGAAAGGATAATATACAGGAGAAATGGATCCACGATTAAAGAACTGGTTTTTGCCGTTCCTCTTGCTCGTAAATTTAGGAGTCGCCTATTGCACCGTGAAGAATAACATTTACGTGATAAAAGCAGCGAAGAATTCCAAATTAGATTCCGGGGTGGACGCTTCCAGGGGGGCAGACGTTTCAGATTCTTCGTATGCCGCGAGTCAGACGGTGGAGGATGCTGCCGCATCCGATACGATCGTTTACAATAGATTTGCGGAGAAATTGAACGATAAAGACGAGGATTCTGCGAGCGAGGAGTCCGACGGTCCGCCAGATCACACCATACCCTATTCCGAACACGAGGAATCGAGAGAGGTGCCCACAAGACCGAAATACACGGCTCCGGGAGAGTGGGCGAAACCACCCCCGGAAAAGGATATTCCTCTGGACTTTGTGCCCTCGAAGGTTTACGCGCAAGTTAGAGGAACCCATACCTTGAAGAGGCTGCCACAGGAGGAAGCTGTTAACAATGCAGAAACATCCGAGGAGGCGGAGAACGCCGCGAGATTGAGGCAAGTCGTGAAAAATACGAAAATCAATACGGTTTATACCGAAGAGGGTTACGAGGATTCCGCGTACGATCACGCGGGTCAAATTCGCGATGCCGATTTTCACGAGGGGTATGCCAAAAAGCTGCATGATCAAAAGGCGGATAAAAAGGGGAGTAGAAAACAGAAACAAAGAAAGGGGAAACTTCCGTTCAAAAAGGTGAATCCCGAAGACTTCAAGGATTATGACGACGATTACAGCGATCATTTCTCGGAATCCGCGAGTATCGACAGCGCTCGTAAACCCGTAAAATACAAGAATGGAGAGTACGAGAGTAAAAAGAATCACTTTGATCTCGGTAGGGAGAACGATATTGATCCAAAGCGGGTAGCTGAAAAAGGCTTAAGAGCGTTGGAGGAAGATCTGAGCAGAGAAGCAGAAGAGATAGAAAAAGATGCAGACTCGGCCGATCTGGAGCACCGGTCTGAGTCAAAAGCGAGTGACGATAGCATCTCGGACTCGCGGGTGGAATATAATTACAAGGACACAAATGAACAACCAGCGGTCATTAAGGCGAAGAAAAGGAGAAAGTCAAAGCCTCGGGTAAAAATTCCCACTAGAAATCATAACTGGGATTCCGCGGGAAAGAAAAGTAAATCATCCCAAACGTCGCAAGAAAGCGGAAAATACAGTGAAGAAAACCTCGAGACCACAACAATTACTTTTAATCGGCAGGCTGCGCAAGACGAACCGAGCTTTGCATCGTTAACCGGATCGAAAAGCACTTCGCGTGAAGTTCGCCCTAATCAATTGTCACTCTCTTCGGCTGACCATGGGCAGACCGCGTTAACCACTACCAATCCATTGCTGCAACTGTCCCCGACCGAAGACAATACCGACTACGGTCAGATATTCTGGGATTATTTCAAGAGCAATAAAATTGCCTCGACCATACAGCCAGTTTTACTGCAAGAAACCACTACCTTGAATAACGAAGAGAAGCGCACACCTGTTGCTTTGGCCACAATTAACAACCGCGGCCCGTACTTGCTCGTATCGAACGAAGAGGCAACAACCCTGCCCCCCGCCTTTTTCGAACTGCAAACCTACTACCCCGAGACCTCGAATCTCGATTACAATCCAAATGTGAACGGTCCGATCAGTCAATCGATCGTGGGTACCCAGTCCACCTGGACTACACCGATCAATTCCAATTCCTATACGGAGAGTCCGGTCACTACCGTGATCACCACTGACGTTGAGGATGATCCAAGGGCGCACATAAACTTGAACGCGAAGTCGAATTTCATGGCTAACCCGTTCCTCAGTCCTTTGGTGCGCAACTCCTATGCGAATCTAATCAAGGCCAAGTACAAAGTGATACTGCGAAATCCTCCCAATCCAACCTATTACGCGGGACCAAAGAGCCAAGGGAAATACCCGGAGAAGGTGAACCCTAAGTATATCAAGATGCTGGAGTACATCAGGAATCAGCAAAAGAATCGACATCCGGAAGATTCGTCGAGCAAGGAACAGATCGTTGACTCGAGTGGTAGCAGCGAGAGTACGCTGGAAAATTTCACTATCATGAGACCACCGTTACTGCGACAATCGGGCGAGGTCATGTATTCAGACTTTCTGCCTCATCATTCACGCGGCAAATTGGCCAACGCCGACCGGCCGAGCGTATCCGACGAAAGCGAATCGTCGTCTCGTGAGAATTGGAAAAAATCGCCCGAGCAACTGGATCAGCCGCACAATGCAGTAGCCGAGGCTCTGATTCAAGTAGATCCACCAGCGTTCCAACCGCTTCCGCTGAGTCTTGTCCCTCCCTCCATGTACCAGATGAACCCACCACCGTTGCAGGTGATACCACCCCCTAAGTATCACGCGAAGAAAAACGAATATTACGCGCCAAAGTATCGTCCTATCAAGTATCGGCTTCAGGCGAAAAAGTATAGGCCGCTCATAGTGAAGATCAACGAGAGTGTTCGAATCGACAGACGACGAAGATTCGTTGGAAACGAGAGCAACGAGCACAGTCAAGGAGGAAAGCTGAAAGGAAATCGCGGTATTCCCAACGTTTCGCTAAAAATTAGCCACATCGTCCACTCGAGAACTAAGAGAGATTCTAGAAAGAGCCACGAAGAGTTACTGGACGAATCTCCGAAAATCAGCGAGAGCGTGATCGACAAGGAAATCGATGCGAGGTTCAATCAGAACGAGGAGAGTGAGGAGGATGACGATGAAACGGGCGATGATAGATCGGTCGAAGTTGAAGCCGAGGTGCCAGACTTCGATTATGTGGAGGAACTGGTGGAAGACAACGAGATTGAGATTCCTGCGAGAACCGAGGCAACGATCGATTATGGAAAGTATCCGTATTACAATAATAGTAAACTGCCAAGTCTGTCGGTCCTCAAGTATATCGTGGATCCTCGTAAAATTCCGAGGAAGACGAAAGGCAGAATGGCATTTTATGAGTCAAGGGATGCCTATAAACGGTGCGAAGACGTGGATCCTGATCTCGAAACAGTTTTGCCAGAGAAGGAAGAACCAGATCCCGATCGAGATGTCAGTGGAAGTCAACCGAGACTCAAGGGATTGGGGGATAAATTAGATTGCTTCAAGGCCAAATATTTCGACGAGAATCCTCTGGATAATCCTCTATTCTTGGAGAAGAGAATAGACGAACCTAAGATTCCGCTGGAGCTTTACGCCGAGGGATTTTCCCGAAGAATATTACGACTTCCGGAAGAGAAAGATAAATACGTGATTCAAAGGATGTCAAAACAACCGGAAATAACGAAACCTAGAAGAAGATCCTACTCCAAAAGCTCGGAACGTAACTCGAAACCTATAAAGCTGATTATTCTGAAACCTCCGCCAAATCGAAGACCGCGCAAGGAGAATAGAAGACCGAATCGGGGTGCGGTGGATAAGTCGAAGTATCGTAGGGCGAGAACTCATGGAGTACACGTACATCAGAATGCAACCACACCGACTCCGGTAGTTTATTACGCTACGCCTTATGAGAGACAAGTCTACGAGGATGTAATGGGCCATATCGTAAATTTAGCCAGTGATCAGCAAGTTTACGAAACTGCTACAGTTGCACCGGTCACGCAGCAACCTCAGGTAACCGAGGCGAATACTGATGTTGAACAGACAGGCGTCATTACGAAATTCGAAAGAGATAAAGACACGGGCTTTCCCATAGTGGACATCACGGAGAATCCTGCCAATGCGGAAACACTGACGATACAGAAGCTATCACCGCCACCGTATCCTCCCGCGAAAAGATTGAAAAAAAGACCTTACTACAGGCATCAGCATTCTTATAATAAAAGTAACAAACTTCGGCGCCCAACTCAGAGTAGGTTTGTTAGGCACCATCGACCAATACATTTGCGTAAAAGGAGCACGAATAGTTCCTTGCAAAGGAACGTCATCCCTGTCCATGATTTCTCTGGAGAGAGAAACAGACACTTCATTGCTAAACGCTCTCTCAGTGGCAAGGAGCGGATGGTACAGCAATCGAATCCTGAAATTGAGAAAATCGATGCTGTGGCTGAGATCGACGATCTAGTAGCCGAAGAAACCAAACAAACCTTGACTCCAATAGTTCCACTTGATTCGTCGGTCTTCAAGAAATCCGAGCGCCCGAACGATAAATCGAAACTGCTGGAAAATGCAACTACGTACATCCAGCTGCCAGCCCACACGACGCAGAAAATAATTTATACGATCAACGATAGAATCAGGCATTCCAGACCAAAAGATAACTTGGAAAAAGTGGGAGAGTTCACTAGCGAGGAAGTAGCCTCTACCACAACCAGAAGAAACGAGCCTAGGTACAATCAGATCAGGAGAAGAAAAGTTCCTGTTAAGGAAGCGGTCGGATTAAATGTGACAAATATTTCCAACGGGACTTCTTTCGCGTCTCCGGAAACGTCAGTTGGCTTGGGACAGTTGCACGAAAATCAGCGTGCTCCTATTATTGTTAAGCCAGGTAATACCGAGCGCCTTGAAGAATATCTCAAAGTAAAAGGTGAGGTCGCAAAAACTGCGGATGTAAAATCCGAAGTCGAGCCGAGAAAAGGCAATGAAGAAAGTCCTTTAATTAATAAAGAAAGTGTATCTGCTACGACGGAAAAACCATACGAACCAGTAACGTCGGCAGAATATGCTAGACTGACTGCATATCTTGCAACAAATCCTGAAGGATACGCGGAAGCGTTTCCGGAGGAGAGTAAAAAATTGCCATCCGACGATAAGTCGACCGAGGACGATGAAAAGTCAAGAGAGTCGCAGAAGTCCGAAACTGAAGAGGACGGTAGATCGTCTTCCGAGACTTTGGAAAAAGAGGAAGAATTCTTCAAACACTCGGAGAGACCTTCCTCGCCACCAGAATCTTACGATGATCCGAGATACGCGGATCTTGGACCACGAGTTAATAAACCGGCGTTTTATCATCCTCCATTCTCCTTTTTACGTTACGATAGACCACGAGGGAAATATTTTCACGATGACTCCGGAGTCGAGGATGATTCTGACGGAGAGAAAGATGAATTTGCTGAATCTAAGTATCATGGGTATTCCTTGGGACATTATGAATATCCGTGGGAAAAGAGAAGGCGTTTGGAAAGAGAACGTCGTAGGAAAAGAAAAGAGAGTAAATATGATACTTTTGAAGATGACGAGGATAGCGATAGCGATGATGATAATGATGACGATGATGATAAAAGTTCCTCCTCGAACAAATATGGGAGATACGTGTATCCATGGGAAAAATATGACGTTCCTTCCAAACGTCATACAAAAAAGAATATCTTTCCTAAGAATCGTCGATATTACGATAATGATGAAGGGGGCTCTGACAATCATCCAATTACTAAGTACAGTAGCAAATACAGAATCAGTGAGAGTAAAAATGAATCCAACGAAGATTCATCTTTAATTTCCGAAGAAGGAAGAAAGGATTCTGTTGAGTCAAATCCTACGGTAGTAGGAAATCAAAAAGAACCGATCAATAAAATAAAATCTATTCAAATCTTGGTGCCAACGGAAATACCTATAAAAAATGAAACTAATCCGCCTGACATTAAAACCAATCCGGTGAGAAGAATAAAAAAGAAAAAATTAAGTGTCAGACCAACAACTCAGAGGAAAGCAAGTGGTAACAGTTCCGAAAATTTTAAACCTCGTTTAATTCCGGTAAGAAGAGTGGACGATATCCAGAGTAGTACTCAGGCAACTGTATTTGATATTGGAAGGCGCGCACAAAATGCCAGAAATAACTCCAGTTATGCTTCTACCGAGAAAACATTGATAAATTCTACAACTGAACGTAAGAAAAACATTCGTCGAAGAATAAGGCCAATCACCAGAACAACTACAAGCTCCCCTCTATCTACAACATTTAGATCACGAAGGAGAAAAGTCAATGATCCTGCGGACAAAACTAAAGAAACGATTAAAGATTTCAAGTTATCATCCACGTTACCCTTATCTGATATTCGCGAAAAAGGAAATTCGACTCCGTCCTCAAGGATCGTCAAACATCATTCTAAAATATCCAAAGAGCACATCATTACCAAAACTGTTTATCCAAGGGATGAATCGGCATTCGATGTCCAAAAGAATGACCATCCCAAGAACCATTCGAATAAAACAGTGATAGCTGTTAGTCCGGCTGAAATAAATATTCCTTCAGTAAGTCCAAACACGAAAAAAAGTAAAGAATTAGAAGAAACGAAGACAGGATCCAAAGCACTCTCCAGTTTCAATGGTGCTATTCAAGACGAGGAATCCAAAAGTTTTACATTGCCAGAAGTAAGTTTACCAAGACAATACAGAGCTGCACAACTCAAAGAATATGATTCCAGGCAAATAATTTCTTCCCTCTCTTGGATGTCGGAAATCTATGAATTATAACAATAAGGTTACTATCCGCTAGACATGCATGACACACTTTAACACTTCTAACAGATTTCTTTTATTGCCCGTAAACCTTACTCTGTAGAGTGGCTAATATAACATTTTGAAATCTAATACTACCAAAATCGTATCTGTTCTCTACTAACGTTAATCATTTTTCTCTCTTTCTCTCTCTCTCTCTCTCTCTCTCTCTCTCTCTCTACTTTCGATCGATAGTTCTCTCAGTGATATTAATATTTGATGTGATTTTAGAGTTTCGCCCTAGCCGCGCAATTACGAAGTTTATCGGGTCCGAAAGCAAGTGAAAGATACGTAGCAAAGCAAAATAAGCAAGAGCAGCGAAAAGTAAAAGAAGAGGAAAAGGAGGAGGAGGAGGAGGAGGAGGATAGTTCGGAAGAAACTTCGAAAGAAAGAAAAAGAATAGAAGAGTTACGTGCTAAAATAAAAGATCCTGGTCATAGATTATACTATTATATAGACGATCGTCGTAAATAGAATTATTGCAGCAAACATACTCTCTCTATTACAAAGATTATTAAATTAAATGTATCTTATAATTATTTTATCACGTTACAATCTAATCTCCAATCTCTATCTATATTTATGCTATTGTGTATATATATATAAATCGACAAGATTTTATTATGAATAAATCTCTACTTTAAGCTTCCTGCAATGTGAAATTAATTGCATTATAGCTCCATGTAATTGAGAAAAAAAGTTGTGGGAAAAAGTGTACCGGAACTATCGTTTTCATCGACCAAGATCTTACAGTACTTAGATAACAAATAACGTATCTTTTGCTGTAACCGAAGAAATACTATTACAGCTAAAATTTCCACTCGATACGGCTGATTACAAATTAGCAATGGTGAACAATGAATATATTCTTTCTTTGTCAGCGAGAAATTGAAGCATAGTTTCGAAATCGATCTTCACGTTTCCGCCCCATTAATCACAAGGAAGTTTATCCAGAAGTCAATCACAACAGAGAATTAGTACCTTTCGATAGTTATTAGAGATTCATTAGGTCCAGCGATTTGATCGATTGCGCCTACTTTTATTACGAGACAAATTTAGCTGTCTCTGCGTTTAATAAAGATGGCGGACGTGCGTAGCCAAACGCAGGATCTTGAACCGTGTTACCGCAACGGCAGTAACTAGTTTGACAGGAGGTTACCCTTGATCCAATTTTGGAATAAGCCAACAATTATGAATAGTACACATTGTTCCATTAATAATTGTTCGCACACAACAACATGGTAAACCGTCATTGAAATGCAGCGCCTGAGAATTTGCATAGATAACCGGCGATTATCACTATTATCTAGATGGCATAGGTAATGTATTAATCGTCGCACGAAACCTGCAGTTGGCTAACACTCCTACATAATTACCCGTGTGTCCATTGATGGTTGGTTGAGAAAATCATGTATGGTAGAAAATCGCACGATTAACTTAATTAATACTTTCGCGTGTACTTAAGGAGCTTCTGATCGCAGAAGGAAGCAATAGCAACAGGTTTTCCTCCGGATAAGCACACACGTTGATCTCTTAAGGACTTTACGCGCCTCGATTGTCCGAAGAAAGGATCAGGAACCTTTACTCACTCCAGTGATTCAAGAGTTCTTTTATATTTCCTCCGCAAAGAGTCTTGCTGGAAACGCAGATTAATATCGTAGTTCAGAACGCTCGGCAAAGGGAGCAGGTTAAAAAAAATCACCTATTTTGCGATTATAGCTCCCGACATAAAAATGGGAGCATTTAGAACGTAAAGATGCGTGTTTAAAAGTTAAGCCTTGATCAACCTACAACGATGTGAGAGGCGGCGGCACAACTACCCCAAGGTTAAGGTGTCGGGAGGTAGAAGATATCCTACATGTATTATGCGCTGATAAAATCCTAGCAACGATGAATAACGTCCGTTCTTGAAAGGGAATACGAGCCTTTCATTGGCCAACTGTAATGCCACGCCGTCTATATAATTCGTTCTTTGCGTTTTTACGCATTAGCTGTATTACTAGTGTCGGGCTGTACTAGTGTAAACGCCGAAATGCTTTTCGCCAGGGTAAGTAGTACAAGTTTCTGACTGTGCCACAGCATGATATTTAAACGCTTCTTCGACATTTTCCACTTTTCCCCTGTAAAATGTTTCACTTTATTCAATGATGACATTCTAATCTTGCGGAGGGAACGAAGACATTTATCATGCTTTGCTCTATGCTAAAGTTACATTAAAGTAAGAGGTGATGTGCGTGGTACGTTGTTGCTTCCTTATCTGGTTTCATTTATCAACAATTTACGCATGATCTAATGCCAAGAAAAATCGAGTGTGTTTCTCGATGCCTTGGGAAATACGAGTTTATTTAATTTGGCGCAAATACCGATTTCGATAGTTTCAAATGTCTATATGTGTTGATTCATTATGTAATGTAAAATAAAAAGCAATTTCTTGTTGTTTAGTAGAGTTCTTGCGTAGATCTCTAGTATGTCTTTGGAGAAACTATTGTGGAATAATGATTGTGAAAATTTTAATAACGTCGTCGGCTCGAGCATATGAAAAACAAATGCAAATCATAGTATGGACTTTCTATTGCCAGTTGTCGTTTACTTTTATTATCTAAATTTATTCAAGCAACTCTATCCCATAGTTTTCTTTTGCATTTTGTATGACTTTTCTTTTTATCAATGTTGCTTAACATGCTTTCATCAATGTGTTTTTTGTCTTATAATCCGTGAAATATATTTTCTGAAATTTTGACGTAATCCAAAAATTTCGAAAAAGATTAAGCTGATCATTACATATTTTCAAATTTACTTAGATTTTTCTTTTTGTCGGGCTACTTGGATTACTGAAGTTATCGACAGCAGCACCAGATAGCGCTGGAATTGTGAAGATGGAAAATGGACTAGCTTATGGTAAGAGAGTTTGCTACTTTATATTCTAAATTATCTATCGAAGAACAAATGAAGCTCATGGGAAATCAATCTTACAATAATCATCGATATTTTACTTAAAGATCTACAGTGTCAAATTTGTATAATTCTCAATAAATTTTTAATATAAACTATAATCTAGAACAAGTTTACATCTCTTCCACTAGAATGCAGCATATGTTCTATCTGAACTATAATTCCTTCTCCTAATACGAATTTGACAAACTTTCACTTTCGTTTAAAATACTAAAATACTAAACTTCGAGGAACTATCCACTGTAATTTTTACATATGGAATTCGTAATAATTATAAAATATAAAAAAAAAAACGAAACAAGTATCTTTTGATATTTAGAAATAGATGAATGAATTTATTAAAAAAATCAGATTTTTCTATTAAATCGATGCAGTTAAGATTTAATTGTATAAGTTATTAGTATAACTGCATTTAGACTTTGAATAGGTGGTATTCCGTATGGAAGTGTGAGCGGCATGGTTGCGAAATATCCAGGATTTACGTCTGACCAAGCGAGTACTTTCCAAGGTAGAGAATTGATACCCGCGCAAACAATTCGACCAGTAGTCATCACTCCCAACTTCAGAGCAACTAGAATACTGGGACAAATACCGACGGTAATACAAATCCGCAATGTTCCAGGTGTAGTGGCTCCCGGCATTGTTGGTACAGTTACTCAAATAGGCTACTAAATAAATTCATATAAAATATTAATTTCTCTCGCTGACGAAATCATTCGTCTCCCTAAATGTTACAAGCATTGCCACTAAGCGATACTGCAAGCAATTGTAAAAAGA
Organism: Sclerodermus sp. 'alternatusi'; assembly: GCA_037305995.1. Lineage (NCBI taxonomy): Eukaryota > Metazoa > Arthropoda > Insecta > Hymenoptera > Bethylidae > Sclerodermus > Sclerodermus sp. 'alternatusi'. The sequence continues at coordinate 8,331,879 of CM074546.1, read as the reverse complement.
TAATCAAATGTTAGCTAAAATCTCTGTAAACGACAGAGTTTTATTAATGAATTGCCGATACCGTGTGTGCTGTGTGTGTGTGTGTTGTATGTGAACATTATTTATCATATCTTTTGTAATATAAACGATCGACTGCGTAATTTGTAATCACATGTAATATTATATATTGCTTTTTCATGCATTAAGCCCGTAGCGTTAAAATTTTTGGAATACCTGTAAAACACTTGTGAATTGTATTTAATAAAGCATTAATCATACCCGTGTATGCTATTTTCAAAAAGAATTCCAGGCTGTTCTGTATTCATCCACTGAGTTATTGCTAAAAGAATTATAATAAATTCTTATTTTATATAACGCGCCATTTTTCTAGGAACTTGAAGGAACTTTTTTCTCGGTATCAAGTTTAAAAAAAAAAAAAAACTCGCGGATCTTTAGGTTTGTCCCAGATCGAACCTAATCGGCAGCTAATCTCAATAAAAATTAAGACGCCCGTTCGGGAGTGCTCGCGAACAATTTGGGATAGAGAGAAGTTGCTCCCACGCTCAACTACAAGAGTCGAGCAGTTGTTTCTTGCATAGTCTTACGACAAATGCCGAAAAATCAAGTTGCGTTGCGTAGTCATGTGCATCAAATGCATTATGCGTGAACCTGCGGTTGTGCAAGTCGAAAAAGATCAATTTCAGGCGGAGTTCCAGCGTGAAGCTGCGATTTTCGTTTCCTTCGTGGCAGAGTTGGGCTTCCTGCATGCACGAGCATCGGTGCGCGCGCCAGTCATTTTTCGACATATCGGAAAGTTAGATTCGATCAATTAGACCAGGGTGAAGACGTTTATGGAGAGAAAGTATAAATGGCACCGAAGAGCTAGGGAACCCCTTAGTTGTTTCGAGTCGCATGCACGATGCATTACGCTCTGCACGTGAGTATACGCACACACTGCCATAATCATGCATGGAGGAGGAAGAATGGAATTTCGCGAGTGTCCGTAACAGCTCCTCGTGCAACAAGAACTACCGGCTTTAAATCGTAAATAGCCCGAAATCAGCGATAAATCGAGCTTATTGCCGATCGCTCCAGCAAAATTCCCTCGACGGCCTTTCGTAGCTCTTTAATTTACTGCCGAACGCTACCCTTCAGTGTGTGAAATATTTCTCTTGCAAGCCCATGGTGTTTCTCTCTCGCGCTGGCTGCCTGCCGATCCGCGCGTTTATTCTGCTAATGAGAATTCATCAACATCGCGATCTCAGTGTAAAATGCGGCTCCACGCATTTGGTATTCCCCGCGCCCTTGGACGAAAAAATTATTAACCAAGTGTCCCTCGTACGTGGTTATTCTCCGCTTAAATCTCTCTTCGACTTATTAATTGTGCGCCGCTACTGATTTCTTGGTGATTACGAATTCTTTCCTCCTAGCATTTGCATGCCGAGAATAAAGTGTGTGTACCACGATTAAATCATCCGTATAAAAGGAACGTGATTCCTCCGGACACGCTTCGAATTGTGAAATATTTTTTATAGAATCATCTTTTAGCAAATACTGAAATAGATCGAGAAGAAACCGCGCACTACCGTAATGGATTTCTTTTATGCTTTCGAACTTGAGTAGTTTAATAAAACATGAGCAGAAATTAAATTAGCATCGCGGAGAGAATGTGAAATCGCCATATTGTCCCGTACGGTAATCGAGCCGGAGGAATTATGCGCTTGGACCATTTCTCTTGTTGCAAAATTAATTGTTATTGGTCGATGTCGTGCAACAAACACGTTAAATCAATTGCACATTTGGCATTTACAGGACAAACATTTCGCGGTCTTCCCCACAATGATCTGAAGTCCTCGAACCAGTCGGACGTTAAAATTTCCCACTTTGCGAGTTCGGTATTTCGTGCAACTCGCTTCTAATGTATGTGTTTCAGTGTTTGCTAAGCAGAAATCCTGATGCGCGTAATTGCAAATTCTCGAATTTCTACATTCGTTTGATCGAGCGTCGAATGGAAGCAAGAATTGTATATAAAACAGTCCGTTGATCCCAGTCTTTACGAAGATACGCACATCGCATTACGCAATGACAAATAAAACGTCACGTTGAAGAAAATTACCGGTCACGCTACTCCGGGGATTCATTATACGTGCTGCGTATTACGCAGCTTCGGAATAAACCGAGTGTTTTCGTAAAAAATACTTATGTTCTGCTTCGATATATGCAACTATTTATTATGTTCCGTTACAGATACTGCTGCACGGCTTTACACTGTGGAGTTTTCTACACTGTGGAAATGCAGCGAAAATTTTGAGCAGTAAGCGAACCCACTTCTCTTTCTCTATCTCCTTTCAATAGCTTCTCAATCTCGTTTTCAACGGGTAATCAGTTAAATTAATGAGAAATGTTTTGCGACAGATCCGGAAATATTGACAAATTTCGCGAAGAATGTTGCAACGGCTTTATCGCCAACATTGCTGGAAAAGTCGCCCAGTAATCGAACGCATAGATCGGTGAACGATTTCGTGCTGTCGACGACTACGATCAAAGAAATCAATGACAATCAAATTTCGTCGACACCTGCGATTAATCCAGATAACGAAGCTAAAGCGCAGCAAAACTACGTTAACCAAATCCAGCCATATCATTACGAGCGCAGTTACCAGTACACCATCCCGCCGTTTTCGGAACATCGTGCAACGGAATATTACTCTAGACAAAATGGACCAGAGACGTCACATCAATTCCATACGGATTACTACAACTCGCAGAACTACCAGAGTCAAATTCCAACGACAAGCAATGGGTTGACCAGAGTCGATGGTTCAGCAAACAGCGGTGATAATTTCGCTAATGGTGCTAATCCCGGTACCAATATCGTTAATAACCCGAACAATAATGCACCTGTTCAACAACGACCGTTTGATACGCGTCCATTTGTGCAAGGACAAACGGAAGCTTCACCTGCTCCATTTGGACGATCGACTCTTAACATTGACTTAAATTCGCAATTTCCAAGATTTCCTGATAATAATTTCCAAAGAATCAGAGATAATATACAGCAAGGCCCTATAGGCAATGGAAGAGAATTTTATGGACCGCCTAATCTGCCTGGCCCTCCTGGACTCAATCCCAGTATTTCTTATCAGCCCCCTTTTTCAGGAAATGGACCGTCAGGATACAATTATCCTGATCAAAATGGCCCTTATCCTTCTGGGCAACCGTTTGGACAGTCGGGAGGTGTGAATGATCAGTCGAACACACTTAATAGTCCTTATCCATCAGGGCAACCACTTGGACAATCGGGAAATGAGAACAATCAATCAAACACGCGTGGAAATGGACTGGAGATCACTCCTTCGATAAGTACTGGTCCGTACACTGGATCTGGAATTGAGCCTGGAGCTGGATCATACAATGGACCCAATATTGGACCCAGTTATGGACCTCCCGTTAGTGGTACCCCTTTCGGAAATGGACCTAATATTGGATCTAATATTGGACCTGGTAATGGACCATACAATGGGCCTGGTATCGGGTTCAATTATGGTCCTCCTTTAAACAATGGGCCATTTGGAGGTATTGGTCCCAATAATGGACTTCCTGCAGGTAATGGTCCCTTCAACAATGGACCTCAAATTGAATCCAACAATAGGCCTGTGTTAGGTATTCCAATAGGTGGTCCACCCAGCCTACCATCTCTATCCACAAATGGATCACCTCAACCCAGAGATAATCAACAGCCTCTTGGAGAAAGATTTTCAAGTCCTTTTGCGGGCTCCTTTCAACTAGAGGGTTTTCCTCCATCATCTTTCCGTTTGCTTCAAACCGACCAATTTAACAATGTATTTTCTAATAATTTCACAAATATACCCTTTCCAAATCGATCTGCTAATCTTCGTGGAGCTGCTAATACTTATTTGCCACCTGCACCATCAGGAGCTTCTGCTGCGCAAGGATCTAACGGTATTGAATCTAAACCTGAAATCGGACCTGGCACACCTGCGTCATTTGCGGGAGAATCCACACCAACGCCATTAAACCAATATGGACCACCTACGGTAGCTACACCTCAAAATGGATCCAGTGCAAATGCTGTTGCTGCAGCGGAAGCTGCTGCTGGAGAGGTTTCTTCCCTGAAAGATGACGTTGAAACGGTTTCCCCAATTGAAAATGACACATCTCGCGCATCCAGTTCATTGAAATTAAAACTGTTCCTACCTTCACGCGAATTTTATGAAAAGGGCAAAAAACTCTTCGGCAGAATATTACTGACAGGGTCAAGCAATGAAAATTAAAGGCAGTATTACCAACATAAGCTTGCAAGAAAAGCAGTATTATCACGAGCTTAACAATGCACTTGATAAGGAATACTAACTAATAGTTTAATGATTATCTATTGTATTTAGAATAGAGTAAGATATGAAGCAAATTTGTATAACGCAGACCAAATATTGTCAGTATTAATGATATCCTATCCTTTGAGCTGTATATGAAAAATAAAAGACTAAAGATTGTTATATTTTTATTTTAATCGATCGTGTCATTTGATTGTCCTTCTTTCTTATGGAAGTGAGTCGTGAGATCGATAATGCCTGATAGCAGAAAATAAATTAGGATGTGCGAGGCTGACGTGCTTCTAATCTAAAGTGATTTCATAACGAAGGAAGAATATAGCTGTGACACGCATTAAAACTTGACATTGCTGACCATAACGGCATTTCCCATGATTCAAATATCCGAAATTTTCCCATAGTTAGAGGCGAGGCTCGCTTATCTCACAATTACCTTCGGACCGACAATGCACGTTGCATACGGTCTGGTAATTTTCGTGGCCTCCATGGGATTTGCATATCCGTCAAATCTCCAGCGTCAACTAACACGTACAATTGTTATGCAAACAGAGACACGCGATCGGCATAAATCAAAGAAAAGTTTAACCTTTACCGATTACATCGACATGCCACCACTCGCGTTTTTCTGCATCTAGCGTGGAGTGACAAAAACCGCGTAAAAAATTGCCTGATACTTCTCAAGGAGGAATTGCGTACAATGCGCAAATAGTAGGCTCCAAGATAAAAGAAGCACGAGGAAGTAAATTATGGCGAAGTCAAGGATTGCAACTTGTTACACAGATCCTTGCTCGTGTGTTGATTTCTATTTGCAGGACACAAACTGGAGCTTTTCGCGACCAATCGGTGCATTCGTAGAATAATGATTGGTATACGAGCACCCCGAGCTAAGAATGAATGCTGAAAGTGCAATAGGTCGCAGGGATAGCGCATGCAGCTTCTATTATTACACACGGTAGTCCGCAACCCTGCAATTTCTTGGTCCCCACGTTTTGTAATGCCAGAATTTTTGATTACGTAAGGCGGGTGGCTCCTTTCAGTTCTTTCTATTTCGATTACGATAGTCACTGCAACCTTTTGTCATATTCGATTCGGAAGAGTGCGCATACATTGTCTTCTGGCGGAATATCAGCAATTAAAGTATGGGATTAACAGTACGTCGAGTTGCCGCAGCATGTAATTTTGTTATAATAAAGTACTGTCAGCTATGGGCAAGAAAATTTGGATGTCAAGGCACTCGCGCTGTCAATCAGTATCTACTTGAGGTGTGTCTATGTGTCTCCGTGTTCATGTGACCCAGTGTATGCGACACTGCATTATATTCTTTCATAATGTGACGCACTCGCATAATGTGTCGCTAACTTTGCTATTAGCATGAGAGCGGGCCAATGGTGTTGCAGGAAAAATCTCTGTGGGGGGCACTCATGGACCCCGCCTTTCTTATAAAAGAAGTTTCGTCGGACGAACAATAGACAGTGCAATTTACGACGATATATGGAACTTAATTGTTCAGGTGTCGAACACTGAAGACAAACACAAATCAGCTTTGCGATGGCTTATTCCAAAGTGGTAAGTAAAGAAAACCTGCATAATCTTATTAGTTTCTACCGAGTCAAATCATAAAAAGGTACAATAAATGGTGAATGAGCATGGCACTTGAGTGTGAACTGTCGCGATTAATCATTATGTGCAACGAGGACCTATTGATACATCTTTCATCATGAGGTTAAGTTAGAATTTTTACATAATCCATTCTTAACACTAAAAAGATAACTTGAATATATCGGTGCGATTAATTGATTCATCGCGAGACAATCTCTATTTAGAAACATCATAAATAATATTAGTTTACTAATTATAGCCACGAGGTAAGCAATTATTTAATCATACAAATTAAATAATACGTGACTTATTTGAACTACAGAAGCGTGCGGGTGAATCATTCTGCTAGTAAATCTTAGAAATATTGTAGAACTATAATTTCTACGTTCAATCAAACTTGTGTCATCCGATAGACTAATCTGATGTACAGCCGGGGACAGATACGGAGTTTCCGATCTTACCAAGAGTTATATATTCAATTCAAACTGAATTAATCAAATCGAGGATTCATTCGAATTTTTTTATAGCGTGGTTGTACTTCTTAATATATGAGATGTATTCTCATGTATATAAATAATATTTTTATCTAAAGTTCACAGTCTTGCTGTTAGCTACCATCATCGCCGTAGCTCTTGCGAAACCAGGTTACTTGGGCGGCTACAGATATGGTGGCTACTACCCATATGCTTATAGTTATGGGTATCCCTCATATTATGGCTATGGACACGGACACGGGTTATATGGTAAGCAGATTATGCTAATTAAAATACGATACAAAAGGAGATTATATGTTTGTACACCATTTGTCACTTTTACGAGTAAAGAGGTATTATTTAATTGCTCGGCATGGTCCAAATAAATGTTTAACTGTTTATTCTTTCCGAAATTTGTGAAAACCTTTTTTTTCAACTATACTCAGCGTTTCTTCGTTTTTCTAGGCGGCTATGGCTATGGTCATGGTTTTGGCCATGGGTTAGGATACTACGGGCACTACTACTAGAACTGCCGATGGTCACTTGTCAAACAAACCTTGATCTTCAACACACGAAATCTGTAAAGGGCTCTACTAAGTATTTCAAGATTTTACATGAATTTGTATCAGATGATCACGCAGCCTTAGTGAATTAGTCCTTTATAATTTCTCGTACAAGAAAATTATTTTCATATAATAACTGACATATACTCATTTTTTCTACTTCAAACACACTAACTGTGTACGTAATTAGATTAAAAGAGTGGATAATATATTTTTTGTAGTTTCTTTTATTTCATGACGTTCCTGGTTAAGATTCTCTTCACTGCATTTTAATCATTTTTACCTCTTGTACAAATAAAAGGATTCGCGTAAAAACGACATTTCTATTACATAAAAAATATTTATGAGAATATTACCTAAAGCAGAATGACATCATATTACATAAAGTAACATTAGTGAATTAAAGATGTGTATCGTTAGAAAAGTGAAAAAAAGCAACACGACCACGTCTAGGGTAATTCTAGACGTTTAGCATATATTTTGTAATATTTTCGCAAGCCGAAACGTTTCTAACAACTATCTTGTTTTTCAGGATTCTATATTATTTATCAAGTCAGATAGGTAAATTAATTAACGTTAACTAAATTTTGTTGAAACGCTAGAAAAATTTGGCAACTACTTTATAAATTAGCAACACGTAATACGTCTCGCCCATATGAAAGAAACACGTGTATTTTTCCGTAATATTGGCAATCGGAATTAATAGCTCGTGTAATTCATTGATCACGGATGTTAAAATTATAATTAAATTAGGAATTTGATTCTCTACTAATGATAATGGTATTTCAAGGTCCTCGAAATTCGAAGCGGAAAGTACTGGCGAGCAAAGACGATTAAAACTTAAACTACTACTCTTATAATATTAGCTTTGGGAAGATTCTTAATTTCACGACCCACATCAATGGCCTTCTGCGAAGTGAGTGGTTAAGGCATATGATTTTTAGTGACCTTTCGATTCGGCGAAACCTCGACTGTCCGTAACAAGTGGTCAATATCAAAAATCTAGTATTCTAATATACGATAGAGCGAATATAAAAAGCAAATTTCGTCCTACGCACAAAAAACCCTAGAACAACGTATCCAGACGCTACCGTCCAGGATGATACCTGATATCCGAAATCCAAAAACGGAATTTAATTATCTCATTTCACTTCATTATCTTCACTCCTACCCACGAGAAAGATTTATTGACGCTACAATTTTTATCGTTTAATCCCATTAATTTTATGATACTTTATTCCACGACGATAAGAGAAATTAATCTGGGATTTGTGTTACCAGAGAATGATTTATCGGGAAATTGACATTGATGATAATTCTCGAATATCCTTAGTACAAGTGACATTAACCAATTCGATTATCATATATTCCTGGCGACAGAGAAATTAATCAACAGCCCATAATCGAACCTTAAGTACGTTCGACAATAAACCTGTCACAAGTCTGAGATTTCCAAACACTCGAGTCAAATGAAACCAGCTAGCAATTCTCGCTACTGCAAGTCTCGAAGAAATTCGACTTAGGAATTATCGATGTAAAAATGTTTTATTCTTAAATCCATGCATACCAAAGCCCATTAGGAAAATTGGAGATGTCAAAGGTTTCGTTTGGAAATCTCACTGGGGAAAAGTAGAATTGGAATTGACAAATATTTGACTTTAATAAGAAAATTCGTAAGATCGAGAAAAAATGAGCTCCCGAGGGAAATGCAATTTAAATGTGATATGCATATTCAATTTGGAGCAATATAGAGTTTCTTTTAGAAAGTATTTATTGCGTCTTTTGCGAGTAGGAATTGTTCATCCATTGTTCGGTGAAGAAAGTGGAAGTAACACCGGTCATGGTGATTTGAATGCTGTAACTGTCTCGGACGATGCTGTAGCGGACGATGTGGAATTCGGCAGAGAATTCAGCGGAGGAATTTGCAGGAATTCAATCGGGAGTCACAGGAATCCATTAGACGAGGATGACTTATTCGCGACTGGTAATTGGGCAACGTTTTCTTTGCGGGAATCAGCGGAGGTCAAATCGAAAAGTGCAGAGGCCGCTGCATCTTTTCAGGTCAAGTCCCATTGACCGGTGAAGCTTCTCGATGTAACTTTCCTCATTATCCGACTTCTGTTGCTCAAATTTAAGGCACATACCATCCGATCGAAGGTGTCGCCATATTTTCCCCGACAACCTTCGATGCCCCTTTTATCTTCGGTATTCGACACGCGCACAATTGCACAAGTCCGAATTAATAGAGACGCGCTAGAAATTTCTGCCGAAACTGGAAGCCCGACGACGAGTGTGATTAGAAAATGAAGTGTATTTGGGAGCGTGTTCACCTTGGCTCGGGGGAATCATCATCTGGTCCGCGACACGAGGTCGGCGGCACCGAGTTCAAAACGGATTTTACTCCAAGGTCGTTCGCGTTTCGCCACTGGTCAGTCTTAATGGCGCGATCGAATAAAAATACCCGATAATAAATTTCAAATTCCGCTTCGTCAAAAATTTACGAAAAATGTGGTTTTTGATACGATCACCCTGACAACCGGAATGCGCTTCATTTCTATGTCTGCGGTTTCTTTGACGGGTCAAGTCATCGACGGTCAGACATAATGCGATGACTTATTCGCTGCGGGCTTCTCATAAAAATTCGACTTTATTATTGAAACAAATTTGCACGGCGCTACTTAACATAAGAAAAAAAAAAACCTGCCAAACTTGTAAACGAGGAATACCAGCTACAATCTCATGGCAATAATAGACTTCCAGTGAGTTTTCGCTAGCAGGAAACGCCATTGACTTTGCAAATTATTCAAGCCCTTTAATTGTTACTTCAATTAGCTCTTAAATGGTAGTTGTAAAACAAATGCAGTACCGACTACCGACTACCGTCATTCCACTGATTCCTGTAACTCGCGACTTGCATAATCCAAGCAGTCGCTACAACATCTTGCACTAAAACAGTTCCTTTGTTCACTACGAACACGTTCAGGGTGGGTGACGGGGTGGAGGGTGAGGGGGAGGGGGGAAAGAAGAAGATGAAACACCGAAGGGATCAAAGAAGATCGGTATATCATTGTCGGATTATCCGATTGACTGTGATGCATCGTTATCAACCTTTTATATCGAACTGGAGACGTAAAGTTCGAAGGTCATCCAAGTGATTACGACCTTTACGCTTACCCCTTGATTGAGCGCAGTGCAAACACCGCGAATAGCGGGAGAAAGGTTTGGTGCACAACTCGCGCGCGTGCTGGAAAAGAACTTCATTCATGAGTAATTGCTCCGTGACCTTGAGAAACTGTGAATATAATGCAGAGGATCTCCGAGGGTACTCCTTCGGTGGGGGGTGGTGGGCGAAACGGGTGGGGCAGTTTCGATGTCTCCGATTCGCACGGCGAGGGTCGGAGGTCGAGTCGGCAAAGATTTCAACCTTTGCGCGTTCTGCATCCAACGCAGTGGGAATGAAGTCAGCGTTCGCTCGAAGGATGCTCACCTCGCGTCAGACTTATCACTGCGAGGCAAACCGAACCGATTCTCCCATGAAATGCTACGCTATAAACTAAACGATTACTCGCTCATTCGCTGGGATTAATAATTCCCGTTACGTCGCCGTAAATTTACTTTTTGCCTCGGTCAGGAGCAAGTGAGTCTATAATGAAATAATTGATAGTTTCGTCATCCCTTGACGATGGCGAAATGCACGGGGAATAATGGCGTTATAATTGGAAGGTCTAGAACGTTTTCGAGCTCTCGCTCGTGTCGATGAAGTTGTTTACTGAATTCTGGTAGTTCGTAAAGATTAACGACTGTTGTAGGACTGTTGGAAGTTCGTAATGCTTTGTCGGCTCCGGCCCGTTACGCCACTGGTACTCAGGTTTTATTGAAATTTACAGTAGCTACCAGCCAAGATCGCGAAAGCCAAGTAACAACGGTGGGTTAGTAGGTTCACGCGTGTTTTTCTCAATCACCATTGAGAAACCTGTTAGTATTTGGTTTCGTGGGTGCATCCAAACATTCAGCTTAAATTTTGGATGATTCCACAGTCGTCGAGTGTCATTCTATCCGGGAATACCGGAGTTTGCAGTTATCGGTAATGTCCGCCTGCTTTCTTCTCTCGGTATTAGCTAAAAGTTACGCAATCGCCGTTTGCTGTTCGCCAACCTCCCTTGATGCAACCTGCTACAAGATCACGTGACCCGGGTTCCTCGACTAAGCGCATTATCATAGAAATAGGCATTATCCAAACGATCGAGTATCCCGATAGCGATTCGATAGCGGATTTTTGTGAAACCGGATAAACACGTGGACACGTAATACCTGGATAAGAATAAGTTTGAAAAAGTCACGGCTGTCTCGACTTTGATCAAAGCTGCATCGATCAAGCATTATCCATTGTCTTCCCTCGCTCCTTTGACGAATTCCCCCTTTCTCTCGTTTCTCGCGATTACATTGGTGGATGATTTAGAATGATCGCGTGTCCCGTCGTTGCCGGGATTGCCACAGACATTTATAGGCGTTTTTAACAGAAGGCGACTTTTGACTGACAAGTTGGTTAGCGTTAATAGAAACTTGACAGTTTTTACAGGCGTGCGCTATTAATTCAATTCTTATTTATATTTTGTCTAACGTAACGCGCATCTCTGTGGGCGTGAGCACTGACTGCAGAGATGACAGCGTGATTAGTTACTGGTACCAGCTGACGGTGTTACAATGAGTTAACGTACGATGCTCGCCTCTATCCGATTCCATACACGCTCAGAGTCCGTCATTGACCACGCTCTCCCCAACGACGGCAATCCCAGTGGACGCGGTCCTGGGCAGAAGGAAAAGCTATGCGCTTCCTTAGCAAATTTTCATCGCGGGAATCCATAGTCGATGCATTTTCTGGGATTGGATGGGACAAGAGTCGAGGGACGGCAGTTCATTCGCTGGATGGCGCGGACCTTTTGAGCCGAGCTCGCTGCTAATCCCTGCGTCCTTCTCGACAACTCGGGGCGCTCACTCTCACTTTCTCACTCTTTTCCACCTTTCGTTGGCACGCGGTCCGCTCGCCGATAACCTCCCACTTGCCCATAGAAGAAGAAGAATTACAGCATCCTCTCGGACGTCGACGTTGGCAATAATCGCAAGGACCGAACACGTCTGCCCCCACCAACCAATCAGGTGAATCCTATAAATGCTCTCCACATCCTCAAGACGAAGAAGTCACCTCACGGGACGCGAGAGCTCCCGCGAGATATGTGTTCGTTTTAGAGTGTGCTCGTTTTTCTTCTCCTCCGCAAACGAGATTAATTAGCGACATTCTAGATTTTGTGAGAGGATGGTAAGTACCAGTGTACCGGAAATATCAACAGTACCGACCAATAACAAGTGGATATTCTTGCACCCGATCACGTTCCTTCTACGAGAGTGATTGTCGAGAAACATAATCAGTAGACCCCTTTCCTTGCACTCGGTTTGAAAAGTTCAGCCTCCCCCGTAGTTGCGTCGCATGTGATTTAATCGATAAGATTCCAAGTGCTCGTTGATTAATATGACGGCATTAGTCAAAAAAGATTTCGCGGGTATCAGTGCAAAATGTGAAATGCAATTGGCTGGCGAAAGATTCCGTTGAGCGCGTTCTTGCTAAATGTCAACTGGTTACAGTGGATGATAATCTGTGAAAAACCTGGTGGATCTGCTTCTTCTTCTTCTTCTCCTCCTCCTCCTCGTCCTTCTTATTCTAATTCTTCTTCTTCTTCTTCTTGCATGGATAAAGTTTTGTAATGGACATTTAGCCGCGAAACCTATGTCGACATTGATTTGTGAGCGTTTTGCTCGTTAGCTCACCTCTGGTGGGCAAGCATGGGTTTACGATCGTAATTAGAAGTTAGAAAAAATATTATACCGAACTATCGTTCGATGACACGTAGGACTCGACTTTTTATGATTCTAGTTTCACCACGCGATTCCCGACCCAAGTGTCACTCGTCGACACAGGCAAGCACTTTCGTATTCTCCACTTACACGATGCATTTGGCTTTTGATATTTACGTATTCGCACGCATGCACAATCTAATAGAATTAATAGCGCAATGCTGACTGCAACTTGCCATTGCTGAGAAAATACCAAAGGTTATCATTGTTTCTCACGGTAAAATTTATTCAGTGGCATTTTTTGAAAAGCTGCAAACGCCAATCTTCTGGCATAACGTAATTCCACGTTGCACCTTCTTATGAAGATGTTAAGTTCGATTTGCATTTTACGCTCCTTGTGGAATTCTACGCTATTCCGTTTATTAATGGAAACGAGCAATATCTGCTTTATAATCTAAAGATAGACATAAAGTCCTACTTATTAGAAAATTCTACCGTGCATCGGAAACATATCATCGGATACAAGTTTCACTCCACTGATATAAACATCCATTCGTATTTGAATTCTGAACACTTTTACCACTGATTTATAATACAAGTTTCTTTTACAGCGATTATAGCAACGGAAAGTATCGAGGGTATTTTTAGTTAAATGGATCAAACGACCGTAGAGATATTTTAAGAATGATCATTAAATTATGGGTAGAAGTAGTTATTGTTGAGAGAGAAATAATGAATGAAAGATCCATTTAACTGAGGTAATTACGGTGAGGAACGCTCAAAATGTCAAATCGACTGAAAGCATTTCTATAGAACACATCTACATCCGTGAGTCTTATCTGAGAATCAAGCTATTCATGTGTGTACAATGTAGAGTCAAGGAAAGTTTGATGCCACTGGCTATTCACAATTAATAATCGGTGAAAATTGCATAATTATCTTTAGAGTGTTCATGACGTAAGTCAATTATCAGCTAAAGATTAGCGTTGCCTTTTTAACCAATACTCTCCCCGGCTGTCTTCGCGCGATATGCCCACCTGATGAATTATGTATTTCAATCTTCACGACGTTAGATATAACTCGGACGTAACAGTTTCTCAAATTCAGACCGATTACTTTTTCCCCATCGATCGTATCGGCTTTTACGGAACGATTTATTTGCCAACGACTAATCCATCCAGGCTGACATTTATTAGGAACGATGAAGAATAAGTTGCGAGAAGTATTGTTTTTGCATAATGCATCTGACATTTTGTAGTAATCGTTAACGTTTTCACCGATTGGTCTCGATAAACTGAGTTGTTTCATCGTAATCGCTTTCTCACCCCCTCGCGATGTTTACTCGATCAAGCTGCAAAAATATCTGTAATGACGTCAATGTAATCCCAAGAATATTCATGTTAATAAGCCCCCTCGAAAAGCACGACCTTCGCTGAAAAAATATGAAAAGCATGGGCAATAAAATATGTGAAAGGTCTACTATGGTAGTAGACACCTGTAACTAAATTCACTTTAAACGTCCAAATGACACGATTACTGCTTAAATTATAATAAATTTCAATATAAACAACGTTCACCGTAAAATGGCAATGACCAAAGATACTATAAATTTAGAAACTGATATTCTCTCATCAAAGCTATTGCTATTAATAAATTTACGAAGGATCCGCCTCTCCTTTTCATTTTAACGATACAAGACTCTCCAGAGTTGGAGATGCAAATGAAAACTGAAATCTTTGCACCGAGCCATTTCTATCGGATTCACGCGTTTCATTAGACAAATATTGGCAATGCACTTTTTGCCGCGTGTTCTCGTAATATTCTTATAAGAGAGATATGACTTAGAGTTTGTTAGCTTCTATGCATTTCTCCGTATGCCGTAATGCAGCCTTGATGAGAAGGTTGCAACCGGGGTTAGAATTTCACGCTTGGCGTTCTCCTCGCCAGATTCTGACACGCGAAATACTAATTGGACAGATTTCCATTAGGGATTGCCTTTGATCATGCCTCTTTGATTCATTCCAACATTTCCAAGTAAAGCAATCGTGCGATAGATTTAGATCAAACCAATGTAAGTTTGTTATTTCGGGCCGCGGGAATAATTTGAGTAACCAGAAAACTTGGAATTAATCGAACGATGACGGGAGTACAAAATTATGAAAGGAATTCAATGAAATTAAAATTCAAGGTAATGGAGGATCCTGTGGAAAGAGGTGTAACACGTGTGAATCACGATCGTTCTAAGTGAGATTCCCCATCGACGTGAGCTGACTTCATAGCGAGGACTATTCGTATGGTGTTGTATCGGTGAAATGCGATAGTGGGAATTAGCATCGAATATGAGCGTCGTTCGAGGCATTAAAATGATGCAACCGGTCGAAACCGAATTGGTCGGTAAATTTCAGGATGACCCGCATCCTTTCGCAATAATGATAAATACCCGGTTGTCCTCTCGTCGACTCTTCTTCGTATTTCTTCTCTCAGATCGGTTACGTAACATTTGCGCCCCTTCACGAACTTCTGCCTTTCGGCGAAACCGGTCACAGCATTCGTCTCCTCTCTTAATTCTCCACACCAGACATAACTTCCAATAGCCATGCCACGATTTCATGATCGCATTACACCTGCTCCTTTGCAAGTGAATTAAATGGGATAATCGACTCTCTTCACATGGGTCCACCATGAAGGAGAGAAAAATTTCACGATTTCACGCCAGTGGAAAGAGAATCTCTCGTAAGGCTAATCAGTGATGTAAAGTGCGTACAATTCCTTCTTCTATTCCCTTCTATCTATTAAGTGGAACAAGGTGGCGGATGCTATTGAATCTTATGAAACTATTCGCAAACCGTATTTTTCACCCGAGTATCATCACTACTGTATCGGTATTTTTATCAAGTTCTCACTGAAAGCTATCCATTACGAGAAAGTTCGTGAACAATACCCCGCGGCATTCGTTAATGCACGAAGGGAATTATTCTCATGCACAATAGTAAAAGCGCCAGTTTTGCATCGCCGAAACAATGTAGTACGTTGAAGAAAATGTACGCGTGCGTTAAAGACTTCCTCATTAACATATGGGCGGAACAGTTTATGCAGATACTAATTAAGAAGTGACAGACGTGACGAACCGTTGACGGTTCTGCCAAAAACTTTCTCCGAACTCCGATGTCCTCTCGCATTGAATCGCAAGTTCTGATTTGGATTACATCGCGATGCACCTTGATCCCTGGTAATATTTCCTTAAAATATGACAGAGCTGTCGTCGCGGCAATAAATCGATGATTTTACACGTCCCGCGCGATACCCGACGATCGGGTGAACCAGTGCTTTCAGATAGACAGAGTATCGGTTTTCGCAAGAATAAGTCTGTCATAAATATCATTGCACGCGCATGAAGTAAGATAATTAGAAAGTACGCATCGAAGATGCAACCTGTGTGTTTTTTTACCTCGTTGCTTTATTAGTACCAAACCTGTAATAAGAAACTGCAGGTCGCACTTTCATTATGCAAGAAGCTATTTTTAGGATGCGCATTTAGTGCCGTAATTTGTAATTGCAAGATTCGGAACAATTTATAAGTGATAACAAGCCTCAATTATTATACTTATAGGTAGTTTCTCACTCAACTACGTGATTGCGCGTAGAGAGTTTGTTTCTTCTTTGAGCCAAGAGGATAATTAGAAAGCGTTCTCTCTTAATCATTGTTGATCGATCGATGTTCTTAATGCTTACTTTTAGTCATTCATTATAATTAAATAACGTTTGTTCTTTACAGAGGAAGTTGTTGTGGACCGCCACCTTAGTGGCGGTGCTCGCCGTGTGTTACGCACACGAGCGTAGCGAAAGGGCAATAGAAAATTATCCAAATTCGAACAAACCGTTCGATGGCTATGTCTACGAACAGCCAAGCAAACCTTTCACTCTACCGCCTCCGTAAGTAAATGCCCAGTCAAAACTAGTAAAAATCTAAGAAGTCTTTGGAGAATAAAATGAAAATCTTGCAAATTTAGACAACCACCAACGAGACCACCACAAGTTCATACCAGGCCTCCTCCTATACAAACGAGGCCTCCTCCTGTTCAAACGAGGCCACCACCACCGCCGGTAACGCAGCCTCCATATACTTATCCAACACCTCAGAAACCGCAAACGGTGCCACCACGTACTCCACCACCACAAACGAGGCCTCCACCATCAGTGACCAGGCCTCCACCAGTAACTCAACCCCCGTACAGTTATCCGACACCAGGGAAGCCCTTGACTGTACCACCTCGAACACCACCTCCGCAGACAAGGCCTCCAACTCCAGTCACCAGGCCTCCCCCAGTAACTCAGCCGCCATACAGTTATCCTACACCACAAAAACCATTGACAGTACCACCGCGTACTCCTCCGCCGCAAACAAGGCCACCACCGCCAGTTACCAGACCCGTGCCTGTAACGAAACCACCGTACAACTATCCAACACCAGAAAAACCTTTGACAGTTCCACCCAGAACACCACCGCCGCAAACAAGGCCAACATATGCACCTGCTCCCGTAACAAAGCCACCTGTAACAGGACGACCACCAGTTACGCAGCCGCCGTACAGCCCACCACCAGTAACGAGGCCACCCGTTACACCTGCTAAACCACCTTACAGTTATCCAACTCCAGAAAAACCTGTGAAGAAACCACCAGTAAGACCTACACAGCCACCGACAAGGCCACCACCACCAAGAACTCCAGCACCAGCTACTGGATACACTTATACTACACCAAAGACACCATTTACTTATCCACCGCCATCCACTAGAGGCCCATCACCAACAAGACCACCTTACGTGCCTCCACAACCACCAACTAAACCCCCGTATGTACCTCCTCCACCACCACAGCCGCCAACTAGGCCACCGTATGTACCTCCTCCACCACCGCAACCACCCACTAGGCCACCGTATGTACCTCCACCACCACCACAGCCACCGACTAGACCGCCCTATGTACCTCCACAACCTCCAACTAGACCACCCTATGTACCTCCACCACCACCACAGCCACCAACTAGGCCACCGTATGTACCTCCTCCACCACCACAGCCACCAACTAGGCCACCGTATGTACCTCCTCCACCACCACAACCACCAACGAAGCCACCCTATATTCCACCACCACCACCTCAACCACCAACTAGACCACCCTATGTACCTCCACCGCCACCTCAACCACCAACTAGACCACCCTATGTACCTCCACCACCACCTCAACCACCAACTAGACCACCCTATGTACCTCCACCACCACAGCCACCAACTCGTCCCCCTTATGTACCTCCTCCACCACCACAGCCACCAACTAGACCACCAGTGAAGCCGTCTACAAATGCTCCTTATTTACCACCGCATCCACCTACAAAGCCTCCACATGTACCGCCACCTCCACCGCAGCCTCCAACACGACCTCCTTATGTTCCACCACCACCGCCTCAACCACCAACAAGGCCTCCTTATGTTCCACCGCCACCACCACAACCTCCAACAAGGCCTCCTTATGTTCCGCAACCACCACCACAACCACCAACAAGGCCTCCTTATGTTCCACCTCAACCTCCAACAAAGCCACCATATGTTCCACCACCACCACCGCAACCACCAACTAGACCACCGTACGTTCCACCTCCTCCTCCTCAACCACCCACTAGACCTCCTTACGTTCCCCCGCCACAACCACCAAAGACCCCAGCACCTCCACCACCTTTCCCACCAACATCTAGACCACCAACTTTCGGTCCTGGACCTCAACCACATACAAAGCCACCTGGTCCAACACCACCACCAGTAACCAGACCACCGCCAACTCAACAACCACCAACTAAACCAACTTACTTGCCACCACCACCTCCTCAACCACCAACTAGGCCGCCTTATGTACCTCCTCCACCACCACAGCCACCAACTAGGCCACCCTATGTACCTCCGCCACCACCACAACCGCCAACTAGGCCACCGTATATACCTCCTCCACCACCACAGCCACCAACTAGGCCACCCTATGTTCCACCACCACCACCTCAACCACCAACTAGGCCACCTTATGTACCTCCACCACCACCGCAGCCACCAACTAGGCCACCCTATGTACCTCCTCCACCACCACAACCTCCAACTAGACCACCCTACGTACCTCCTCCACCACCGCAGCCACCAACGAAGCCACCCTATGTACCCCCTCCACCACCACAACCACCAACTCGTCCTCCTTATGTTCCACCAGTGGGACCATCGACCAGAAAACCACAACCGCCACCAACTCGTCCACCATACATCCCACCAGTGGAACCATCAACAAGGAGACCACCTCCACCACCACCTCAACCTCCAACTAGACCACCCTACCTTCCACCTATTGACGATAATCCACCACAAACTCGGCCACCACCATATTTACCGCCATCTTCTCCTAGGCCAACTTATGTCACTGTGACACCACCACCTTACCCAACGCCAATATACAGCATTACACCTAGTACTCCAACTGAACCACCACCAACAGGAAAACCAGCACCACCACCAACTATACCTCCATCGACTGCCAGACCTAATATAGGTTATAATTATCCAATTCCTGATTTACCCTTCGATTTTCGTAAACGTTAAGAAGAAAGAGTTACTCAGCATATACTGCCTGTAAAATAACCCCCACCCCTTTGAGATTTAATTTTATATAGTTCAATTATAATTTAAGCTATTGTGATAGGCAGTAAAGCGTGAATAATTTGTCACGATCGATGCAATAAAATATCATTTCGATCATTTTAATTAGGAAAATAAATCTAGAGCAACGTTAAAATTGTAGTGTTTGTATAAGATACGCGAAAAACAAATAAAAGTTTTTCAAATAAATTTTGATGTCTTTGTTTAATATTTCAAAGTACTAAAGTTAATTCCGGAAGTCAAAGTTTTTCAAGAAAAAGAAGTGAAATAAAAATGATGATTCTACGAAAAAGAAGAAGTGCTAAATAGTGTGGTGTACTTTTATTCCAAATAATGAAATCGGAGTAATAATAGAGCATTTAATGGTGTAAGTACCGAAACGAAGGAGTTTAAGTATTTTCCGTAGGTATTTGTACGTGCAGGTCGACTTGAGTTTTACTGTATGTAAGGTAAGTAGCCCATAACTACCTAACTTCTCCTACCATAACGAGCCTCCCCCACGAGCGAAGAAAATTTCTACGTTCCTGATAGGATCGCCAGTGAAAACTCCATGGCGAGAAATATGCGGTTGTTAGTCGCATGTAAAGCAGTGAAAGAATAGCATCACTAGAATTAAGGAAAGTACTAAGTGACGAAAATCCCTCAAAGCAAAATTGACTGCAATTACACCAGTAAAACCAATCAGTCGTACAAATAGTTTAAGAAATTTAATGCTCTTATCGTGAATCTCGTGTTTTTCATTTCCTTGGTTTTGAGAAATCTGCACCTACTATGGAAGTTTCGAATACGCCGACGGTAAGCTGATTTGTTTAAAAATTCAAATGTCGACGATCAATAATATTAAAGAACACAAGCCACCAGATTTCGCGGAAAGAAATGTTTGAAACTGGACGAAGATCCGCTGTAAGTTCATCGGAGCTTGGGTTATATTCAGATCGTGCTGAACGCTATCAAAGAAACAGATATAATCCTATAGTAAAAAAATTTACGATTGGAGTGATGGTGGTGGTTGCTGTAATTTTGGTGAGTTAATATTTTCTCTCTTATATCACATACGATATTTCCTTTCCTTTTCGATTATTAAACTCATGGTGCAATTTATATAAATAAGGATTTCGCGTCGAATTTTAGAAATTATAAAGAAATACAAAAAATTAAAGAAATTAAAATTATGAAATGCATACGTTGGTTAAGAAACACTGCCACATGAGAATAGGCGAGTTCGCACAAATCGTCCTCAGAGATACTTCCACTAATTACTCGTCTATTACGCGTCTTGAGAAGCCGAGTTAATTAGTCCTTGATTAAGAAGGTGATCCACATACACCAGTCTTGTTAATTCCGCTACTAGAGTAATACATGTTCCATATTCTACTGAGAAACGATGAACACAATGAAACACGTCTCTCGAATTCAAAGTTGCCCTGGGAAAAAACAATTCAGATAATACCGCTAAAACTCAGTATCATAATCAATGCACTAATCTTTATTCATGAATTCTCTCGAAATACATAATCTTTAAATAAATTCAATAATATCGTAATAAAAGAGAAGATATTATTGTTAAACGATGGTACCGCGAATTAACATTTTTTTTTAGTTTATGCTAATTAACGCAAGATTATATTACTGCTTGCGAATAAAGAATAATTTCTTGGATTATTCAGAGGCAAAAGTAAAAGTATCATAGTTATGTATGAATATGTGTGTAAACGCGTATAAAAACAATATCAGTGGACGAATCACTCTAGTAAGTGGAGATAACAAAAACTGCAGCGACTACCGTGACGAACAATAGCATAATTGCATCTCGCACGTTTTCTCCGATTAATGGAAGAAGTGCTTCTCCTTAGAAGATTACAATTTCTCCGCAAATCTTGAATTATCCCTTGTATGCATGGCGAACCATGCGTCAAGCTGATTTCTGCATGTTTCACATATAGGGCGTTAACTGTGTTTTGACACGGATTAAAATTCACTTCGAGTATCGAAACAAGGCTAACGACTTTTTAATTAATTGGACATTATAAAGTTTTACATACTCCAAAATTTCACCGTATTTTTATCCTCTTGAAAATCGAGTTGGTTCGATTTCTTTCGAGGAAAGTTCACTGAAAATCTTTCATGTTGATCTTACTATTTTAGGTCGCCATATTTCTATATGACTTTACATCAGCCACTGCAGCTAATAGTAAAGTGAGTCAAGAGACAAAACACATTTATATACTTCAAAATGCACTGAAAAAGTCAGTGAACGCTTCGAGAAGATTAACGAATGCTACAATTTTGCCGGAAACCCACGCAAATGGAAATGCAAGCTCGATTCTTATGCAGGATCGATCGGATGTTAGCGATGACGATATTTCGAGTACGTCAAAAGCTGAGGAACACGCGGAGATGCGATCTGGCACGATTTTTTTAGAACCCGAAGCAAAAGCTCAAAATTTGCACAATTTTAAGTTACGAAAAAGAGTTATGAAATCTGTGGAAAGCGATGGATACGAAGATGAAGAAGTACCCGAGGAGAAGCAACTGTTCGATAATCATGCTGTGGTTTACAGAGTTAGACAGAGGTAATTGCTTCATTCCATAGCTCTGTTCATAGCTAGAGAGGCAGGTCCTTAATGAAATTTCCTAATCCAGATACAAAAGGCCAGATTCAGAAGAGGAAAGTGAAGAAAGCGAAGAGTATCAGCCAACACCTTTTCATTGGGAATTTAAGACTGCTCATCCAACTTCGTTCAAACGATACAAATATCCACAGTTATCGCAATATCGCTACCCCCATTCATCGAGAAACATACAAGATATCATCAAGTATCTTACGAATAATGTTGATCTACCAAACAGAGGAATCAAATTTACCGGGGTCTACGTGAATCCGAAAAAATATGATCTTTATCCGGAACTAGGGGAGATGATGTCAAACAGTGACAGATCCGAAGAAGAGCAATCATCGGCTTATTCTATTGGCTTTGGTGGCGATCCGTTTTATCAGTATAAGCCAAAACACCCATCGGATGTCAACCTTTTAGCTACGTCGAATGTTAGGTGAAAAGCTCTGACTCTTTTATTATCTTACTTTCTCTGTGATTAGTCTCTCATAATGTGCATATTCTATCGTATTGCGGTAACTATAATTTTGCGATAAACAATATTCTTCTAGGTTTTCCCCAACAGGAATTCATAGATACAATCCATATCATGACTCCTTCTACACTCGACCATCTTTGCACACAAACAGTAAACCTGCAGCTTCGGACAATTCGTATGACAATGTAAATCCCTACATGGCGAATTTCCAGAAGAAACGGAAGCCAAAACCTTTCAGTGTGATGCTTGATATTTATCCCATAACTGATATCGGTGAAAATAAGCAAGCTTTAAAACCAATGCTTCCACCCCCTATGGACGAGTATGATATAAGGCGACCTGTGCATTATAATAGAGGCAACAAGTATTATCCTTCTGCTTCCCCGTCATCTCCAATAATCGCTTTTCCGCACCAGCAACCCATCAGTGAAGAAGAAGAAAGGCAACAAATGATATTTCACCTGAATTTGTACCCCAGAAAAAAGAACAAACTCAGCAGGTGAGAAACAAATAATTTTTTGTCGAACTCAACACGTCGGGAACAATAAATCCTTGATTGTTAAATCAGAATTAAATGTCGCTAAAAAAAATGGCTTTTTATATGTTTTTTGCCATTGGTAAATGGAATATTCATGAAGCTTCGATATTTCAAATCAAGTACTTATTATTTCAAGGGGGCATAAAAACATAGACGGGGAAAAAATTCGCTAAAAACTATCGGGGATCATTTGTTTTTGGCTTTCATCAATCACGCGTCTGTTTCACTCGAGCGGCGCGTGTCACACACGCGTTTTTTTAATGAAGAATTTTTAGCAAAATTGATAATTGACGAATATCCCTAGGTTTCCCAAATGATTCCCATCGTTTGTTTCTAAATGCAGATCACCCACGCATTCAAAATATTTCTTCTTCCTCCATTCTGTTGGCCGAACTGGCTTCTCGTACAGAATTACGTAAAAGTGTTGCTTTCTCGACGCGAGCTGGACAATTTATCATCTCACGATGAATTGCCCAGTGAAACTTACGTCAGAGATTGCTAATGCTAACGACAGATCATTAAAGCAGAATACTCCTCTCGTTTCGGCTGTTACATCTTGAAAATAATTGTTAAGACTAGTAGCACTTCCAGAGCCAGAAACTTTCACTAGTGAACTTAGTCTCGGGTTTTGTAAAGACCATGATAACATTCGAAATAGTACAACTCTCGTGGAACGTAGATTGTTTTCAGAAGAACAATTAGATTGTCAAAAGGCAAAGGGGAGAAACATCTATCAAGCTTTCATAAGAAACAATTACGATTGTACAAAGTAAAAGTTGCTTTCCCTCTTCCCAATCGTGCGAAATTGTGTGAAGAATTAGCTGTCATATCTTATGTCATACTCGAACCATCTGTAGCGGGTGATTGAAATAAAATGTCGAATTTAATTTCTGCTATTATTTTTTGAATAATAGCTCGTGTCAATGTCAGTGCATCTAAACTTTCACTACACGTCAGGTACACGCGAAGAATCAAACCTTTTCTGCTGTACCTATTATTCGTGCATCAGGAAGTGTCAGTTTAGAAATTTAGAATATGGCGGCTGGCCAATCCAAAAATGGAAGAGGCCCATTAACGTCACTCGATATCAATAATATTTGGATAGTGATTCATCCATGTAACTTCCAATAGCTGTCAGTCGCGATTCTGACGAGGCCCACCCTCTTTTGCAGGAACGCCATCATTCAGAAATCGGAGGACATGCTACCGGAGGAGCGACAGCAATTTGTGGATAAGATCATGTCACCCATTGGTTCGATAGCAAAGCGGCTCACGGATCAAGCAACCATCGAAGAAAGCACTTTCGACGAACAGGAAACAACAACCGTGTCCATTTCTCGTTATCAGGAGAGTTCCCTACACGAGAGGAGGAAAATCGATACGGGCGAATCTGAAGAATACTCGACTGTACCGTCAAACCATAAGTCCAACGATGAAGATTACGCGAATACGGACAGATACGAATACGAGGCGCAGAAAATGACGACGACCAGAAGAACCTGCTTCGATTGCGAAACTACCACGAATAACAAATCAGAATCCAGCGAGAAACAAAACGTCGATGCGGATGACATTGACACGGTGGAGGGTTTTCAGCGATTTAGCGATGGGCTTCTGGCTACCGAGTAGAGAGAAGCAGTTTAACGAGCGATAGGGAAATTTCACTAGGTTCAGTTGTGATCTTAAGGTGCGAGTGAAATTTTGATCGGCGCGTTGCTAGGCTATTAGATCAAACCACTCTTAAGTTCCTCGCCTTGACATTTCCGTCGAGGGCACGCGAAGATCTTGAGAGATCTCGCCTGTAATCTGGAGATTCGTCGGTTGCACGATTACTTCATAGGCCACTAAGCTGTTGGCTGTTAAAGTGTTTCCACCGTGTCTCGAGTTTAGAGTCGTCGTCCGTCATTAAGAAAGAGAGAGAGAGAGAGAGGATCAAGCTGGAAATTTAATAAAATCTTTACAAGTTTTTTTTTATTTAGACCTATTTTAGTCGACCTGCACGCTAAAGCGATCCCCGACTGTCGATTAAAATTAATTCATATTTTCAATGAAATCGTTGCCTGCTTACAAGCCAGATTTCTGATATTCCTCTAAAAGGAGGATGTACCCATTATTACATTTCTAAACTATGTGTGAATAGAATAGGAAGCATATTGATTTTATGACATACTCTTTATTTTTGTACGTTTCACGATTCATGCAAAAGATATACAGTATTTTTATAAATATATAATTAAATGTACAAAATCCTTAATTATTATATATATATTACAAGATAAAGCGTAAAATAAAGCATAAAAAGTGTCTACAACTTACAGTCATACGAAATATACAATACAATTATTATTTTTTTAACAAGGAAGAATAAAATTTTTAGAAGAGCTCATTTTGGCACCTTTATTACAACAATTGAAAACCTTCATATATAGCACCATGGTTCATTTTTTCATAGTATGATAAAACAGATCAATTATTGATTATCGATTAGAAATATTTATATATATTACATTTTTTATTATTAATGATTTTTTGTATTGCTAATATCCATTATTGCAGCATGCAAATACAAGCACTGGTGTAAAATTGACAGTCTCTTCGTATACAATATCTCAAATCGAGATAATCATCTTTCATCGGTAATTGTAGCCAAGAAAATAATCTTTTAACCATTCATAAGTTAAATGTCATGGTTAACATATATATAAATATAAAACTCCTCGTAGGACCTTCATTCACAATACATTAGACATTAATCTTGCCAATAATAGAACATTCCATTCATGAAGGAAATTTTTTTCTAAAAAAATATTCTTATGTTCCTATTACGAGTTTCAACAGACTATTGCCATTACTATTAGAGCAATAATCAATCTCAAACTAGTTTATCAATGGCAATCTCAATGAAGGAGAATATCTTCTTAAGTAAAGAAGATAAATCATATATCTACTTAAATTCATAATCTACGAATACGAATACTATCTTCATTTGCATAGTTTATTTAATGCGAAACAAGGATCAAGTTCTTATTTTTACGATTTTAATGGGTTTCGAATCTTGAGAGTAAAAAATAAAACCTGGAGGTTCAGAGAACATTACCGTATCCCTGTATCATTTTGATAATTACTTTTTTCGATAGTATAAAAACAACCTGACTTAATTTCGTCGATGACTCTAAGGCCTTGACAATGTACTAGGATGGTAGAGCGTTGTATCCGCACCCCATTCGTACGGTCCTTCGTGGGGACCCAAGGACACCATAGTTCCTGGGCCCAAAGTTGTGTGAGAGGTAGCGCTAACCATTCCTGGCCCCGAAGACACGTAGCTCAAAGGCGGACGCGGCTGTTCTCGTAAACGTGCGTGTTTCACTTGCTTTTTATATCTGAAAATAATTTTTTTTTTTTATTTTCATTCTTAAAGCATCGATGCACCACGCTAAATGCTAATTCCTTGATTTCAGACTCTTTATGAGTTCGATGATATTTTGAAAATGAGCTACCCACGCAAGAACTATAAAGTTTATCGACTAGATCTTAAATAAATCACAAAATATTACCGAGCACACCTAACTACAAGGAATTTGTATAAAGTTCATTTCTGATAAACTCAGACGAGCGCAGATTACGTAATAACTTGTTTTAAAATCTCTTTTCCTTATACCTTGTTATAAGATTTGCGAGTGTTTGACCTAACGAATTACGTAATTGAATAAACCCTGTATTCCATCGTGTCTCGTGAATTTGAATTTGATTAAAACAAGATAATGAAAACTTTGGGGAATCTACTTGCGAACCCAGTGAGAATCGATTGTACTTACTTGGAATGCATGCAGCAGAGAGTGCAGCTGGAAACTATAGCGGCGATCCCTACCATGGCAGCAATTGCAAGAACCCACATTTGAGTCATTGAAGCATCCGCACGAGTAACTATTGCAGCACAATGTTGAACTTTCTCTACGTGATAAGCCTTGTAAACTTTCTTAAGTTCTTCATTTTTCGGGTCAGTCAGTAAAGCTCTCATCTCGTCTAGATCGTAAACTTCCTTGCCGACCATTTGGAAGCAAGAACTCGTGGAAGAAAAATCTAAGGAATTATCGTCCTTCGAATAAAACTGAGTATCGTAGACATTGACACTGATGGGCAAAGAAAGAGCCATTTGCACTGCTTTCTCGAAATTTTCCAAAGTTTTTCTAACTTCTACCGGTGGTTTTGAAAACACGAATTTCAACATGTCCCTGTCTCTCAACAAGAATATTCTCAGAGTAATATTGGTCTCCTTGCGAGGTATCACAGAGTTATTAGCTGTGACTGGAATCTCCAGATAGCCATCAGCGTATCCTGCCATGGACCCTATCGTTCTCAGCTCGCCAGTTTTGGAGTTCAAGGCCAGCTGAGAAAGAATCCCTTGCTTGGACATGGATGGTTCGATCAAGGAAGTGAAGGATACGTCTCTCATGATGTAATTAATGGGTAAGGCATCGGAATCAGCATCGTAAGCTTCTAGAGTGATGAGACTAGTGTCGATAGGTACGTTCAAGCGTACGCCCAGTGTGATATTCTCCTTTCTGAATTGCGGTTTATTATCATCTATGTCCAACACTCTGATCAAGAACTGCCTCTCCGAGGGGTCTTGTCGATTGTACGGTTTCGGAATTACATCGGATTTCTTCGAAGTATACTTGAAACACTTCACAGTCAGTAAGTGTCTATCGATCGATTCGCGATCCAAGCGAGCAGCCGTTTTTATGATCGCAGAATTGTTCTCAAGACGCTCAACACTGAATAAACCCGCTTCATTTCCGTATACAATCGCATAATCAATTTTACCATTGTCATCGATGTCCTCGTCAACAGCTTCGATGACCCCTACTTTAGTGCCGAAAGGTACTTCTTCCAACACATTCAGTTCTATCGGAGGACTGTCCAATCCTCTCTTGAAGTGAGGTTTGTGATCATCTATGTCATTGACTATTACCTGAAGAACCCTAGTAGCTTGCTGGGGTGGATTGCCCAGGTCTTGAGCCACCAGAATCAAGGTGTAACTGTCCTTTGCTTCGCGATCAAGCAATTTCTTCGTGGTTATCAACCCGGTATCACTGTTTATCTTGAAAGCACTAGCATCTTTGCCGAAATTGCCATCCTCTAGGAACTTGAAGGTTATCTTGCCATTCGGCAAATTTGGATCATCCGGATCAGATGCCACAACTTGGAAAACTGGACTACCTACTGTTGAATTTTCCGAGATATGAGCTACTTCTTCGAGGGTTGGCCGAATGAACAATGGTACCCCATCATTGCTAACCACATCCCCGATGTATAAGATTAATTCAACATCACTGTACAGTATTGGATCCCCATTATCCTGAGCTCTCACACGCATATTGTACGCTTCGGTTCTTCCTTTCCCGGTAAGTGGACGAGCGGAGAAAATTTCTCCAGTCGTGTGGTTTATTTTGAATAATCCTGCAGGAAAGAAAACGAAGGTTACCTTGATTGAAAGAAGAAAAAAATTTAATGCAAGTTGCATTCTTACCATTAGCTTCACCCTCATCGATGATATCAAAGTATATCACACCCCCTTTTCCTTCATCAGGATCAGTGGCTGTGATGTTAACGACACTTGTGCCTGCGGGGGCATTTTCCGGAATAACTGCAGTGTAGGATTCTTGCGGGAATGCAGGTGCATTATCGTTCACATCCAGAATATCAGCGGTAACTAGTGCTCTGGTGCTTCTTTGCTCTGCACCACCTTGGGGCATATCTGATGCAACGACATAAAATCGAAGGACAGACTGTCTTTCTCTGTCCAAAGTGGTATTAGCTGCAATCTACAAACAAAATATCTTTATCTCTCCCTGTTCATGCAAGCCATGTAAAAGAGAAGATTTCACGCTTACTTGGATATTCCCATTAATAGGATCAATCTCAAATAGATTGGCGTTTTCTCCTATCAATGAATATCGAACTTCGCCATATCCACGTTTTACTTCTTGTTCCGTGTTTGAGCTATCCATGTCCGTAGCTCTCACGTTTAACACAATTTTCGAGGGCTTTGAAGATTCCATCACAGATATCTTGTAATCTTTTTTCTCAAAAATCGGGTCGTTGTCATTCATATCCTGCACCTCCACAATTATATTTGCTTCCGACATCCTACGAGTTATCTCATAGTCTCTGGCGAGAGCTCGTACTTTAAAACGAATCAGCTAAAACATTAATTTCAGTGTTTGATGTTTTCCTTAAAATAATAGAAATAACTCTGAATTTTAGGTAAGAGATCAATACCTTCTCATTCAAAGCTTCATAGTCCAATAGTCTGCTGAGAACCACATTTCCGCTTTGTACGCCAACGTTCACGTACTCCTCCTCATCGTCCTCGCGAACCAACTCAAATCTTTGAACAGGATATCCTGTCATTGGTTCTTTCGCCGACAGCATCAATAAAGTTGTTCCCAATGGTTGCTCTTCGGGAACAGTTATTCGAATCGTCGGATTATTCGGAGACCATCCGGGGTTCGTAAAAGTAGGATTATCATCGCTATAAGCTTGAACATAAATTGTCACTTCCGTTTGCGCTATTTGCCTCTCTTTATCAACGACGGCATTTAAATCCTGCACTTGGACCGTCAGGATAATAACAGCAGCCACTTGATAGTCCAATACTCGATTTACCGTTATCAAACCAGTCGAGGAATTAATTCGGAATGCCGTTTTGAAATCATATGGAGCTGCGCTTTTTAATGCAACGCCAGTTTTGTCGACTGCTCTGATTGGCTCCACTATGGAATACTGCAAGTAAGTGTCCGTGTCCGGATCTTTAGCCATCACCTTCAGAACAGTTTCACCTGTTACAAAAATCACGGTATACTCTAAAGAAAATGTCACGTACAAAAAAACACAGCAGATACAAATACTACACGTACCTATATTAGCTCTCTCGGATACGTATACCAGATAAGTCGAATCTTCAAAAATAGGTGGTTTATTATTAACATCGATGATGTTGACTGTAAGCGTCGTACTTGCTGTTTCCCTGACAGGTGTACCAGAATCAACTGCATAAACAATAACTTCGTACTTTTCATCGCCAGCTTCCAGATCCAAACGAGCATCCGGAGATACCGTGATAACTCCAGAACTATTGATATTACAAGTATTATGATGAATATTGCATAATAATGTTTATATTTATTGTTTAAGAATAGATATTTTAGTAATTCACCTGGAATTTATAACAAAATTATCCTTTGCACCAGCGGCAATGTGATATTGAAGCAAATTATCTCTTCCATCGGGATCATTAGCTATGACTCTGATTACTTCCGTTCCGGGGGCTGCATTTTCCAAGAGTCTCGTTCTGTAGCTACTGGGTCCAGGAGAGCTCGATTTATAGTTTCCGCGAAAAATTGGTTTTTGGTTTCCGGGGACTCCGACCCGAACCAAGAGTCTTGCCTCGGAATACAAGGGTGGTTTCCCTGCGTCAATGGCTCGTATAGTCAACTCGTAGATTCCTCTTTCCGTGTCTCCTGATCTTGCTGGTTTTAAGATCGTCACTTCTCCAGTATCCGGGTTCACCTGATCACAAACAGTGTTTCGTTAAACGACCCGATCAAACGTTATATCGTTCATGACAAAAAATTACCTTAAAAACATTGTCGGTCATGCTATTATGGTGACTGATGAAATACGTGACTTTTCCATTCCCCTGCATTGGACCATCGATATCCGTGGCTCTGACGAACATCTGAGGATCGAAACTAGTCGCTCCTTCCCGAACCGTTCTAGTGTATTCCACTTGCTCAAAAATCGGCTTGTTGTCATTCACATCCTCCAGTTCTATCAGAATGTTCACAGCGGTGATTCTACCTCCGCCATCTTTCGCCTCCATGGTCAACGAATATGATTTTTGCGTCTCGTAATCCAAATTCTTTGCTACTGATATACCACCATCTTTAAAGTTGGTTTGAAATTTGTCTGTACCAAATCCACGTAGCGTGTAAGTCAATTCACCGAAAGTTCCGCTATCGTGATCAACAGCGAAAACTTCGAATCGAGTTCCTGGTTGAGCATCTTCACGAATGAACAACTTGTAAACCGGCTGCGTGAATTCAGGGCTGTGATCATTAGCGTCCAGTAATTTTATGTGAACTCGAGACTTGGCTACAATTCGATTGTTAACAATGGCAACAACTTCAAACTCCAGTTCTCTCTTTGCGGGATCGTCCACGTCGTAGTCCAGAACTTTTACATCTCTTGCCCTAATTACAACTGGAACTCTGCCCTGAGCTTTTTCGGGGCTCACGGTGAAAGCATCGCTGATTCCTGGGTACTCAATAACGTCCCTCAAAGCCAACGTGTATTTCGCGTTATCACCCACATCGCCATCGCTCACTATCATATTCAGACCTGGCAATGGTGTATCCTTCTGAATATCTTCGGAGATTTTAATGTCGAATCGTTCCTCATTAAAGATAGGGTCAAGATCATCCATGTCGGTAATCACGATAGTCACCATGGAGGTAGCTGAATCAGCCGGTATCTCATTGTTGATCAGTTCCGTGGCCTTCACCTGGAACGTGTAAATTCCTCCGTTCTGGAGGATTCTGGGATTTTCGCGATCGAGCGATTCATTGGTCGTGATAAGTTTCCCGACTGTGGCGTCGCCCTCGCGAGAAGTTTCCAAAGTGAAATGGCCATAGTCTTCATTTTCCAAAGTCAACAGCAAGGATCTTGGCTGGCCAGTGTCACCGTCGCGAGCTCTGATCGTCAGGACCGTATGACTAGCTGCGGTGTTTTCCGGTAAAGCTGCACTGAACGGTGCATTGAGAAAAACGGGAGGCTGGTCCTGAATCACAAAAACGTTCGAGTATTTTCTCAATAATGAGGCAATGCAGTGAAAGGTTTGTAACTCGTGTGAAAAACAGACAAATATAATTCATATATTAAAAATCCACGTGTAGACATTCAGAACTAGCAGTATTATATAGGAAGTAGTAAAAAGTTAATGTTTCCTGTTCGGACATTAATGCGTGCACAGCGTT
Source organism: Sclerodermus sp. 'alternatusi' (assembly GCA_037305995.1). NCBI lineage: Eukaryota > Metazoa > Arthropoda > Insecta > Hymenoptera > Bethylidae > Sclerodermus > Sclerodermus sp. 'alternatusi'. The sequence continues at coordinate 8,299,701 of CM074546.1, read as the reverse complement.
TCAATTACCTGAACATCAAGAACGTCGACAGCGACTGTAGCTCTCGCTTGCAATCTCTTGGACAGATCATTGGCACCGTCAGTTGCCAGTAGATTTATCAAATAAGAATTTCTCCTCTCATAGTCCAATGGCTTCATCAAAGTGATTTGAACGTCGTACTTTCCTTCCGTCACCTAAATCATTTGTTAGGATATTTTGGGGGAGTTCGTAAGAGGAGCGACGCAAACTGATCTTCGGGCAAACTCACCTTTTCCGTGAGGACATCGAAAACTTCGCAAACATCGTCATCTCTGGATGTCGCAACGCATTGAACGTTAACATCTGCATTCACTCCACCGTCGCGATCGGTGACCGTGATCGTTCCAGCAGGAAGTAACAGTCCACCTACTTGTGCACTCTCCGGCACTCTTGCTGCGTAAGGACGACCGTGATACACGGGTCGATTATCATTCTCATCGAGAACCGCTATCTCGCGACGAAGGGATATCGTATTCGGCTCCGATCCTGCGATTCCTTCGTCTGAAATATTCATAACATCATTCATCAGCTTCTAAAACTTAACGAACCGAAGCCATAATAGCGTCTGAAATTTAATCAGTATCGTTAATAATTCACGTCGGATACTTGAAAAGACTTTGCACAAACGATCTATGAATATTCAGGTTTATCACCCAGGACTATACAATCAGGTTTTCCAGTTGAGAGTCGAGGAAAAACACGAAGTACCGTAACGCAGAATCGGCGTTCTAAAAACGAACACCTTACCCGTTATACTAATGATAAGTTCTGTCGAGGGTCCCCTACACACTTTGATACAGAAGGATTTCAACCTACGATGGTTGAGCTTGAACCGTAGAAACTATTATATTCTACCGGTTATGCCAATGAAGAATTCGATCGAGTCCTGCTTTTCCAGCGAAGAATTTCGTATAATTTCCAAATCCTCGCTGAAAGAAGTAGTATCTCTTACCGGTTATACTGATGATGACTTCAATCAAGTCTTGCGTCTCCCTGTCCAAGGACTTCCTGAGAATTACAACACCGGTCTCTCTGTCAACGGTAAAGTATTCTCCACTAATGGAGTAATGAAGCTTGGAGCCCTCAGGATCCTCTCCTTTGAGTGTGCAAACTGGTGCACCAGGTGGTGTCCCTTCCGACACGGACAGTCTGGCCATGTCTCCTCCTTGCACAAAGTGCGGCGGCCTGTTGATTACTTGACCCCATGACGCTGTCCATGTGCCAACAAACAGGAAGAAAATCGGCCACATCGTCACCTGAAATGCATCCACACTCGCAAACTGTTCGCTTAAGCTGTCGTAACTTTTTCGCGACTCGCGAGTAATGCACGAGAAAACATTTCGCCTGAATTAAAAATTACAGAATTAAAATTCAATGCGCAAGATTATGCGAACGATGAAGTAAATTTTCTCTCGATTCGTTACTTTCCATAGCGTTACGGCGAAATGAGTATTACGTGGGGTAACATAATAGAAAAAAAGCTGCATTTTCTGTTGCGTGACAAGGAACTTCTTCCTACTGTGCAGTCTGCCGAGAATCCGTTCACTTCCGGCTGCTACGACTGCGTGCATTTAAATGAAGAAGACGGAACCAAGTGCGATACGTCCTAACAATGAGAATTATTTCTCGTTTTTCTTTGCTCTTCTAAACAGGGAACTTTTTCATCTTACATTCTTTTCACTGAAAATCTACGATCGTTGCAGAATTTCCTCGGGATGAAAAGATACTGACCGGAAGTCAGTCTTTCACAGCAAGAAAGGAGGAATATATCGTTACTGCTTGTGCGTAGGAAGTGGAAGAAAAGCCCACGTAGTTGTAGTCGTGTTACAATTTTACCTCGGCTTTCATGTAAATGCAATAATCCGGTAACCCAATGTTTTGTGGGGTTGGAAAATGTTTGAGGCAGACCGCCACCGGTACACAGAAACTATATTTGGTGCTTGAATGAACTCTACCGTATATACCGAGTACGTGCGGTCAGTAAAAGCCGTTAGAAATCAGATTCCATTTCAGGAGTTTCTGCAAGCCTTTCAAAGTAAGGAGCTAAGGTACTAGGAAATGGATATTTGCCTTCCAACATGAAATACCTGAATTTTATAACATCAGCAACTTCCTACTTCGTACTACCTCCGTTTGTTCTTGCTCGATTAGTTTATAATTCCGATGATATTGATGATTCTAACGATTCGAAACCATTTGCTCTCTCGTGGAAAATCCATAATATTGTTCGTAGTTTCTAAAATTATCCGGAAAGTGGAGAGACTGCAAAACTAAACGCGAAAAGACATCTTGCACCATAACTTGGTGGTTCTTAGAGATCTGCCTGGTAACTTTCTAGTAAGAGAGCCTTCAGAGATGTAGTTGAGGAGAGATATTACACAATTTCATTGTGGGATATTAAGGCACAGTACTTTTATTGTTATACAGCTGCGTTGCGTCTATCTAAGTGAAAGTAATTCGCCGGCTTGTGAATCTACGTCAATTATTAATGCGGAGAGTAAGATCGAAGGAGCGAAATTTTCTCATTTTATCTCGCGCTTGAAAAAAAAAGCCGCTTGCTTATTTTAATTAGAAGGTCGAGGAAAAGTTCTTTCGTTATTTCGATTATCTCGAGAGAGCCAACAAATTAGGAGGCATTTTTATGTGTGAGAAAAAACTCAAACGACAGAGAAAATGACAAAGTAAATGACGGCGTGATATCTCCGTAATTTCTCTGTGCCATCGTGTGTGCGATATAATCTACTTCCGCGTTCTGAAAGTCGTTATCGGGAGTTATATTCTCAGAGGTGATAATTACCGATCGACGGCCTTCCACGTTAGATGCCGTTGACGCGATGCCATCGTATTATCGTTTATGCGGCGAAAATTCGTAATTACAGCTTTCATTATGCGAAGAAAGCGCATAAATTTAAATTCATTAACAATGTAACGCGTGCGATATAAAGAACAACACGGAGTCTTACATAAGATTTCTTGCGATTAAAGTAAAGCGAAGTGCGTTGTGTTAAATCAAAGGAAGGGCGCGAAAAGTGAATGTCTTGCCGAATGATTTCATCATGCAAAAATCATGTTACCGCGCTATTGGAAAAACGCGACTGCGTTCCCATGGAAAAGAATGGTAAAATGACGATTTTCCTTGGACATAACACGGAAGCTCGGTAAAGAATGAAGAAAGGTGACGAGCTACAGTAAAACACTGACGTGGACAACCAGCCGCGTGATTATAGACAAGTAGCTAACATTTTGATAGGGAACCATTAAGCGGAATGAAAATTACTTCAGTCAAGTACAAAATGATATCGGAAGATTGAATGATGGATTGCTATGGTGACAACGAGAAAGGTCCACTTGCAACTGCATTCCTCTACCGCAACGTAATTGCAAAAACAGGGCGATGAGGACTTTCCAATCTGTCAGACAACAATTCATTTTACATCCACAAATAGTTTCCATATACGCGGAAACTGGCGTATCCAATAATAAGTTGGTGCTAATCATACTTCTGATTTCATACATGCGAATTTTCTATTATCAATCATTTATAAATAAAATTAGTTTCGATGATGAAAAAAGTTCCTAGAACTGCAAAGACGTAATAAATTCTTATGCTTACTCATCTCTTTAGAAATGAGTAAACATTTCTTCGAACTTCTGATATTCGAATTGAATGGTGAAATGTAATAGCGTGATCTAGTTTTGCTGAAAAATCCTCGTCATCGAGAAAACGTATTTAAGTTTTTGGTTTTACTTTGGTTGTAAAACGTGAATTTCCAATTGCTTTAAAGGAGCACATACGAATAACTGTTCCGTGCCAGCGTCCTAGACTCGTTAATCGACACGAGTGAAAGAGAGAAAGAGATAGAGAAAAAAACCGTTACGATCGCTCTTTCTTGCTCCTCCGCTACGTTACGCTCTTGGCATCCTGACACCACCTGACCAGGTGATGCTAAGATGAATGACTAAGAAAGGGGGCATCTTACTGTACACTATCCTTCAGCTTCTTCTTTCCTACTTTCTCGTAAAAACTTAAAGTTCACGGTTTAAGTCGAACATCCAAGAAAGCCGAGCATACCATCCGAAGAAATCAATAACAACTACTACTTTTCGTACTTGAAACTACATAAAACTAATGTAAAACGATAAAAAAAAGAATTAACAATGCATCGCTTTATCAATCCCATCTTCGTCGCAAGCATAAGATCACTTTGATTTCAGAAGTTGGTTCTACGTGAAAAATCAATCGTCGCGTAATACCGATTTTTCTTGTTTCCTGAACTTGACACTAGAGTTTTCCGATAACGAGAGTTCAAAACTCTAAACTAGTTTTCACGTTAAAGATAAGCTCGGTATCAAAATATCAGAAGCATAAAGTATGTTTTATCTCGATGTGACAAAATAGCAATTACATGTATATCTCGAAAGTGTTTATTAAAGAGATCATTTATTCGCGAAACAACTTTGTCCTACCGCAGCATTCTAATCTTTACGATTATCCATTCTAGCTAAAGTAACATGATCAGGATATCCTGATAACACTTGACCCAAATTCTCATCAACAGGAAACCTTGCACACATTAGCGCTGACATTTTTCAAGTGGTCCAAAGTAGCACACACTCCATTCGAATGTATCCAACATCCATACGCGTTAAATATCAAGAAGATACGGAACGCGTCACGGCGTAAAAGTTACTTTTAAAGTGCAAAACCAGAAGAAATATTTCATAAATCCATTTAAATGAGCTCTCAGTGATTAATACACGCGATAACTCTGACACACTTTTACTTCTCGCCTCATTAAACCTGTATTCTCAGCTTTACGGAAGTACCGGAGGGCTGAAAAGGATTATTTTAATTCGCGTCAACCCTACCGTCTCACTCTGCGAACATTTTGGAGCAACTAGGCGAATTTCCTTTCACAAGAACACGAGAAAGAGAGACACAACGAAGTTCTTTGCGTGAATTAGCACCCCAATTAATCCAAAATCACTTTGGCTGACGGTATTTCATAGATAGAGAATTTTCGTAGTCCTCGGGTCACATGGCCGAAGAAATGTCGCAACACATTGGGCTTCAATATGGAGGAGAGCAGGTTGTGGCCACTCTGGCGTTTCGTACCTCATAAAGTGTTCGAAGATCCGTTTACAGAAGAGATTGTTCACCTCATGTTCGTCACGAGAGCCACGTGCTTTTAATTAGCGTTGCTAAGAAATTGCTTTGATTATCTTGAAACGTTCGCGGAGGATCCGCATGACGCATCGGACGAATTAAAGTTGCTGCCTGTTGTTGGCTCTCCTCTCGGTTTCATGAGTCCTCGTCGTTTCGAAAAAGAACCGGTGTCTGCCAGCCAATGGACAAGCCTACACTGCATCCTAAGGAGGTATGCGGCCTCCACTATGGGAGTGGAAGGAATGGAGAGAGAACAGCGCGCCAGAATAAGGAGAGTCTATAGTCCGTGCCTGGTAACTGCCTCCTGCCTCCTGCCTCCTGCGTGCTGCTTGCCTGCCTGCAGGCACCTCTCTGCCTACCTGAACTACCGATTTTTACTTATACACCACCAGGTGACTCCTGACCCTTTCCCTAAAAGATCCCCCGAGTCCTTCCATCGGCAAACTGATTTTTCCCTCCACCCCGAAATACTTCTTCAACACCTCGATCTCGTCAACTTCGATTGGTTCCTCGAGCAATGCTTCGTATCACTGTTCTTTTTTTTTTTACAAGTTTCGATAGTCGTTAAAATTGCGAAGAAGAATGGCCGAGACAGTCATCTATTAAAAAAGTTGGTAGAAGAAACGCCGTTTAACGCTATTTGGTGTATATAAACTAGCTGTGCAACTTTTAGTATCAGGAGGTATGCATATTTTCAAAGGTATGCAGAACTTCTCGCAAGATTTTATATATCTTTGGGGCTGACCCTGAGGAATAAGTATGTGTACTTCTTACATCTTTCTCTCCGGGAGAACTCGCAACTAACTTACCGGAACGGGAGTACGACATACTTGTGCGGAATATGCCATAACTTTATTCGTCAAGTCCCATGCACTTTTATCCGTGCTTTTTGCAACAGGTTCCTCGAAAAATAACTAAGACTTTTCAATGGGTGTGTAGCTACGAATATCCTGCGAGTACCGTTGAAATTTCTCGCGAATGGAATTACTTTTCTATAAAGTACGAAGAAAATGTGGTATTTAGCGAGGTAACTCGTTAGTAGAAATGAGAGAGTCTCGTGGTAAGCAACACCCACGCGGGGATGCTGCAGATCTAACGATCGCTGCAGTCGAATCGGTTCAAAAGGTCTCACGTTGGTAAGCCAACGTGAAGAAGGTGAACACTTCAGGTTTGTTGCCTGTAAAACGAGTAAGCCGTACCTTCGAGGTTCCCTTTCCCCTTGCCTCCTACACAAGAGAGCCTTTACTTCTCTTTCTCTCGCGGAGTAGGGATGAAAGACGCGGAAAAGGGGATCTGTGAATCGTGCTGCTGTTAGAGTGACGCTGAGGAGTAGGGATGAATCCAGGTAAAACAGAAGGGAGAGGAACTGGATACAGTTACGGAGGCTGAGGAAACCCCACCTTTAACAGAGAAGCCTCTAATCGAGATCCAAGCTCTAACTTGCTGATGAACGTCCATCATGGTCATAAATCAAGCACAGTTTTTAGGAATATTTCACTAAATCACCTTTCTTTGCATTCAATTCCCGAGGGAAGAACGCGCATCATCGCGAAAATAATATAAGGTGCTTTTCGTTAGACTTCGCAATTCATGCTTTACTACTCAACTCCACTTCCGGTTCTTATTTATTTTCACATCGCTACTGTGCGTAAAGTACTTTATCTAACTAAACATCCTGCAGGCTCATCATTGAAGTCTCGCGTGCCACGTCAATTACCCCATCCTGCATTAGCAGATGCTGAAGTGTGGCCCGTAGAACGCGATTTTGCTTGCGAGAAGCGCTACGCGTCCTAATAATTAGGTGCAAAAATTCTTCCTGAGTTGAAACACCTCTGTCGATAATTGCACGCGGAGAGGTATGCCATGAATTCTAGGGAGTTCTCGCTTCGTTCACCGGAGGCAAATCCGATTTTTAATTGGGAGATCACTGAGCTCCGCGTACTTTCCGCGAGTAGACATTTTGCATCAGACCTGTCGTAATAATTCTGGGAAAACTCCCGCGCGTTCTACATGAGCCACACTCCGACTACCAGTTAGCTAACCCACTTCTCACGCTACGTTCATTTTACACACGAGACCCTTCAACGATCACCTACACGTTCGCCTTGCATCCCGAACAAACTCGGAGCTGCGCTAATTAACACACATCCACGGGATGCAGCTGCGAATTATGCCTAAGAGCTTCCCCGTTAACGGGAACTACTACCGTTCGCGACGCGATTTCGTTTTCTTTCGAATTCCTCGGGCTCTTCTTCGGGCTGCCATTACGCAAAATATTCCACTCGCGTGCCCGAAGAAATTAGCCCTCGAAAGAATTCTGAGAAGTCACGTGGTGGATGTGTTTTTTTCTTCAAATGAAAAGCGCAGGATAAATGGAGAAGCACGAGAGGCAGAGGGGGGAGGGGAGAGGAAAACTCACCAATTCCAAAGTGCAGCGGTATTTCTATTCGACCGAGGGAATGCAAGAGCCCGCGGCAGCTGGTCATCTGGTAAAATTCGGTTTATCGATATCGCCAATAAATTACCCAATTAAAGCGAGACTGCAGCGGGCCATTTTTTCTCTTCGTGAATTCCAACCCTTTTCCGGAGCCAATGGCTTTGTGTCATCGATTCCGTGCCCCTTTTTTATTTGATTTCAATTCGACACGCCTCGCAGGTCAAATCTTTCGTGTAACTTGCAATATTTCTGTGGCCCGTATTCCTTGGCCGGAACATGTGTCTGCAACATTGTCGATTTCACGGGGACCTTTTATCGAAATGGTGAAACGGTACGAATTTCCGAAGTGTAAAAGGGGTCGTTAGGTTCCTCGTGCTATCGGTTTCGAGTGAAGTTAACCCCGTGCTACCGAAGCACAATAACAGAGCCGATAAAACCGTGAAGAGACCAATTTCTCTGCCAAACGGACTAAAAGCTTCCAGGGTAATGACAATCCCCGAAATGAAATCTGCAAATTGAAACCTTCGACGCGCGATGAAATGCGTGTTAAGCCAATAATCCAATTAATTAAACGCTGATGGAATAATGAAGAAACATTTGGATTCCGGTACAACGAACGTCCATCTCCGTCCACATCGTAGAAACAGTTTCCACATCGCGTAAACTTATTTTCACCGAACCGAATACGCGTGAGTCATTCTGATCTAGTGATAAGAATTTGATTCTTAAGAAAGCGTGAAAGTGGTTGTAGAGCAAACGAAACTTGGAAAATTCTATCGTGCAGTAATCTCATTTAGGAATTGGAATAGCATTTTCGAGCAAAATCTCAAGACTCATCATTTATGAAATTCAATATGACATCGAGGCATTTGAATTAATCTTAATTGTAAAATAATTATGGTGTTTTGCGCGTCCTATCAATGATAATAAGATTGTTGAAGTGAAAGTTGTATAAATGCTACTTACCCGTGTATGCAGTGCCGGTGTGTAATTTAACATCAAAATAAAACTCTTTAGAATTTTCTACATACGTTCTATGGCAAATATATGAGCAGTGAACAAAATTATAGTGTTTTTCGAGAGAAATGCTTTAATTAGCCGTGCGCTGTATTGGTTTATTTTTGCTGAACTCATTTTCTAAACCACTCGAGTTACGATAGTTCGCTAAGTGGACCGAGAGATTTTAATGCGATGGTCCACGTGTCATTTATTTTCACATGCAACCCGTGTATGCAAAACTACATTATTCACGCCTTTCCTGCAGTATCGCATACGTAAACCCGATCGAATGCGATGTATTATGCAAATCCTAGAGGATGCTCTCAACGCTTGAGGCCGCCAATAAATAAATGTCACGATAGATCTTCTGTTCAGCAGAAGTATCGAAGCGAATATCTACACTTTTATATGCTAAAATTGATAAGAACCCTTTCGCCTTCGTATTGATGAGAGAGAGAGAGAGAGAGAGAGAGAGAGAGAGAGAGAGAGAGAGAGAGAGAGAGAGAGAGAGAGAGAGAGAGAGAGAGAGAGAGAGAGAGAGAGAGAGGGAGAGAGAGAGAACTACGAGAACAGAGTACAATAGTTTCAGCACATTCTTCTTCAGATGGATTGTTTTGTAGAAAGAATGAAGCAAGTAGCAGTAGCGGAAAGAGTAAAACTGGCATTCACCGAAGGTAAGGTGTGTCTGATAGTAAGAGCAAGAAACATCAGCTTTTTATTGCCTCGTTCTAAACAAGTCGTAAAGAATGGAACTTCTCTTGCCTTGTTCCTGCTCTAGACTCAATTTCTTCAAGCCAATAAAACAATTCTACTTACCCTTACTACCCGAACTTTATCCTTGACAATAACACTTCAATACATTTATATATAACTTTAAAAATTCATTGGGCAACAGAATCATTTTAAGCCAGAAGCCAGCGAAAATTTGTTTGCTATATTTCATTGGAATATTGTAATCTTTGGTATAAGTATAGATTATAAATTGGCATGTGACAGCACCCTTGAACGACAGGTAAGAGGAATTTGCACATTGGATCAAACCGAGAAATCTGTTTGTTTTCATTGGTCAAATTATTGACAGTACACTCAGAATATGTGAATATGTATCGATAGCAAATCGTTAAGCAAACATGTAACATGTGCTTTTCATATTTTTCTTCTCATGTATTTTTGCTGGTTTTATTTTGCTTTCGTCAAATAAGAATTCGCGAGAGAAAACAGTACGAATTAATAGGGAACAATTGTTCGAACGATCGTAATATTTTTATTAATAAATTATTGCACTAAACACTATAAATGGTTTGACCGTCATATCCTAATTTATATCCCTGATTAAAAGCTGCATTGATATCTCTAAGCTGATAACTCCTTATACCACCGATGTTTCATTGGATTATCGATAAACCTGTATATATATTTCAAGTATTTTATAATTCTATCGACTAAAAACTACTTTACATGAAATATGCTATCGTAACTTGTTCAATCTTCAACTTAAATAGACCTTGTTTGCAGAGTATTGAATTGCTAGTATAAAATATTAATGGCTACTATGTCAAATCGTAAATCGCAATACTCTCTTGAATCTATTGTAATTGAATTGTCGTAAAAACGTGAAAGAGCAAATCATATATTCTTCGCCTCTTCTTAATATTGATTAAAAATTCATTTTACCTGATTTCAAATATCTAGGGGTTTCTATAGCAATGCTATAAGTATTATCAGTTGATTAGCAAGTGCGACATATGGTCAACGTTAGCTTTATTAGATTATCTTCCACTTATTCTCTATCACACACAGTTTGCCATTATACTGGCCAAGTAAAATAAGGTCATCGGTAAAGTTTTCCTTCAGGTAAGTGCTATCAATTCATTAAAAATCTCTAAATTTTTTATAATTTACAAACAAATGATCAATTTTTATTAGGCTATTGTGGTTATTATGAATTTCCTTTGATTTTTTTGATACAAATTGAAATGGTGAACTATTCATATGTAAAGTCCTAAAGCGGTGTAATCGCCCTAAAAACCTCTAATCTTCTAACAAGGCTATATTTCCGTGGCACGCGTCTAATGCACACAGAGACAAGAAGTGGGGGAAGCGCTTGGTACCCCTCGGTAGTGATTATGGGGTGCAGTTCTGGCATGGTGCCCCATGAACGGTGGTTGGTCCGAATGGAGGGGGCAAAATACCCCCGGGACGGTATATATGTTCTAAGAGACCCTTCCTATATGCACAGTACCAAATTGTACCCAGCCTAAGCTGGTTGTTCAATTCTTATTTCTCCGCTTCCCTTTTGAGCTCGGCTATGCTGTGAAAATCATCAATATCTAAGAGTGCCATATCAATTAGTAGGTTTGTGCGGTGACATATCTGTGGCTTTTACACTGTACTAAAAGAATATATATTTTTGCAAATAGTGCTTCAGGTAAAATCAAGTTTCAATTATTGAGAAGATTTTGTAAAACGCTTCAAGTGGAATAACAGCAGTGTTTTATATTTTACAGAAGGTTTTTTCGCAATGTCGTCCGACTACTCATTTTGCAGCGAAGGGGGTTTCGACGAGCTTTCGAGCTCCTCAGATTCCGGTTTTGACGTAAGCTTTGAATCTCCGAAGCATGAACTACCGAGGGACAGTCTCTTCCCACCGGTGAAAGAGGAGAAGCGCAAAAAAACCAGAAATACGCGTTGCAAAAGTCCGACTCAGGTAAAAATGAACGGCGATAGTATACGAGTCAATAATTACGTTTACGAATCATTACCCCGCAAATTTTCTTGGGTCCACAAACATCAAATTTTCGTAAAAGCACGCGTTGACGCTCTTTTCTTGACACACGTGTGAAAGATCAAAATCTGTTTTAACAAGATTTTTATCAGAATCCTTTCGAGTACGCCTTACCCGATGCAACCTGAAAAAATCCCAATTTTTTCTATTCCCGATTTTATCTTCCCTTTGTACTAGCAAAACTTGGCACTGCGTCTCACGCGGCACTTTGGAGAAAAATAATCTGTATTCAAAGTTTTCTCGTGAATGGCTTCGCGGGATAAGAAAGCATTTGTCTAGGACGGAAGTGTCTTGGATAAAGGCTTCGAGGATGGAGGAAAAATAAGATGAGCCTTTTTATTGTACGCAGGTGCTTAGGCTGAAAAGGAACCGTCGCATAAAGGCGAACGACAGGGAGCGTCATAGGATGCACACGTTGAACGATGCCCTTGAGCGACTTCGGATGGCTCTGCCTACGTTTCCGGAGGATGCCAAATTGACGAAAATCGAAACCCTGAGATTCGCGCACAACTACATTTGGGCGCTCTCGCAGACACTGGGGAATACGGAGAGTGGTGAAATTACAGTGAACGTAGGTAACGTAACGGTGAGCATTGGGGAAAATGGAAACATGATCACTTCTTCGACCGGAAGTTGCGCGGTAGCGGCGCAGAAGAGGCTGGGACCGTCTCATGCCACCTTCCCTTACCCCCAAGAAAGATTCGTACCGGAGTGGCAAGAATACGATTGCTACAGCGACCAAAGTATCAGTCCACCGATACAGTACCAAGCGTGTTACGATCAAAGGATTTACCCTCAACACCAGCATCAACTTCAGCAGCCTATTCATCACATGCCCCATCATAGCAGCATGTACCAGTGTCTTTAAAAATGACGAATTTTCGAGAAGATCGTATAAATTGATCGCTACTACTAGCACCAGTGATAAAATATGATTACCAATGATCCAAAGTATCGATCGACGCCCTTTTAAAAATATCGTTTGGTCTTTGCCGTCGGTCGCGTCGGCTAACGCCGAAAGAAATTGTTGGCCATTGGGCCTTTTCGAAAAATGTGTTGTTCTAACCATGTTCCAAGTGTGCCATTTATCAGTGCTCTGATTATCCTGCCACAGCGGATAGATAGTTCTGCTAGAAAATAAGCGACGAGTTATGAGAATGTTACAGATACATATTTCATGCCTCGAGATTGATAGTTTTCTACGTAAGACGTCCCAGTGCCTAAGAGTACATATAAATTTTGATTAGTACTTTTAACGTATCATATTACTGCTGTAGAGTTGACAGTGTGACAATTTTCATGTAAAATTATACAGCGTGTACAAGTGTGTGTCCAACCTATTTCCATGAACTTTGCAATTTGTGTAAGGGAAACAGGACCAAGGCATCCTTTTTTTATAAGTCCTAAAGATTTATATATAAAATACTAGAAATGATCGTTATCTACTTATAAGGAAATATTCTATTTATGACTCGAGATAATTAGCATGTAAGCGTATTACCAAATCCGTCTAGAATATTACTTATCATACTATGAGCCCTTTTGCGGCGTTCGAAGACTTGATAGAAGGTGGCTTTCCTTTTATTATGCTTATCTGCGAAAACAGCGTTCCTTTTTGTTCTAGTCAATGATGATTTGTTTGATCTCGGGCGCTTGATCTCATCTTTGTTTAATTTTTCTTAGATCGTAAGAAAGATATATCATCTAACAGTGCTCTTGCTGTATTTCGGTCTCACCGATTCAGGGAATTTATTGTACAGAATTTATACTTTATTAATAAAGCATATTTTACCATTTTTAAATATACTGTAATTACTCATTTCCACGCATTTGCCAAAGAACTAGCCAATACTCAAATAGGAGTTGCGTGAAACCTCTGGAATTGGTACGTTAGCCACTTTGCAGGAATGAGGTTTGAGGTTTGCTCAAGAATGAATAAGCACGTGCCGGGGCCACGTGGCCTTTGTAAAAATCAGTGTAGGACAGATGTATCACAAATCGTGCTTAAAACTACACCTATCGTGCTAATCCCCTGGATTATGTCTATAGCATATCCCTGGGCACTGACGGAATTTTTTCAAATCCCCAAAAATCCGATTAGGTGCTTCAATAAAATCTCATACGACATTATACTAATCTTGACTGTATATATAACGATAAAATTTTTTACCGAAAGACCTGAAATATGCATACAAATAAGTGCTTTTTCGAAATATCGTCGCTGCCGAATGTTAGGAAAACAGATGAACGATTTCCATCGTTCGATCAAATAGAGATGAATCGAAAGCAATCTATCAAAACAATCACATCGATGCGCCAAAGATGAAAAGAAAATATTTTCCGAGCATCCGCTCCTCGAGCACTTTATTTTTCTACGCTTATGCACAACTATCCGAAAGTTTACGAATGATCTTGACAAATCTTTGCTCAAAGCGTCTTTCTCGCTATAAAAGTAAGTGTTCCATAACAATTTCTGTTAAATTCGCATTTGTCTCGTGTTGGAAAGAACTTTGTGTGAAATTCCTTGGCGGAGCAAACCGGTGAAATTAAGTGAAAGCCAGGAGGAAATTTTCTAGAAATTGTTCGATCAATCAAGCGAATTCGTCATATCTTGTAAGCTCGGATCAATAATTTCGAATACAAGGCCTATTTGCAAACAGCGCGCAAGCTGCAACGAATCCGTTAGCACGCTCGATAGTTTCCCCAAATCTTACCAATAATGGTAATGCTTCAATAGAACTATTATGTCGACAATATATCACTGTGTGCACAGCACGGCAGACGGTCAAATTTATAAAGGTGTTGGATTTTCAGGGGATTCGATCAGTTTTTGCCACTTCTCGCACCCTGCCAATAATAAATTTTCGCTACCGAATGTGGTAAAGCCAAATACCACACAATCCATATACTATTTTACAGTTTGGAAAAAACTTCTTTCAAATCTTAAGACACGTGTCCCGTCAGTTTAAAAAGACGCCAAACTATGGTACCTCAAAACTGCGTTTTCCCCGCAATTTGCAACGCGATATAGATAAGATCAATTTAAGCATCGCAACGAAAGGGAGGAGAGTCGTTTCTCTAGGAAAGGAATGGAGCAACGTAAAGTAGTATATTTGTTGAAATCAGCACGTAGGAAGCAGTGATTTCTTTTTGATCGACCTTTTGCTGGGTCGTTTCTGTCGAGTGCACATATCGATCGTGTGCGCAGTCCTCATTGTGCTGGGGTGCTGGTCTGTACGGTGACATACTGGTGGCTGCTCCCCGTACAACGCGCAACCGTACCGGGGGATTCGACGAAATTCGAATTTGGAAAGGGGAGCCTTTTCCTAATTCAGGAAAATTCGTGAAATTACCTTGACCGGTCGCTGAGCACTTAATCGAAGATTAATGGCCATGACTTGGAACAATCTACCCTCGGTAGTAGAATTATTTGACTCTATGCAGATACAGCTTCCACTCCTCCCTTCTGCGGATACATGTGCATACTCATCAACGTATCTCTCGAAGAAAAATCAGCGTTTCCGTGCTGAAAAAGATTAACACGAAAAAAATCCGCAGCAACCACGCGAGTAAAGAGAAGAATCGACAAGCATCTCTTCGTATCGTATTTCGGCATCTGTTTACATGTTGCTGCCAGAGCATACTGGGGTAGAGCGGCACTTCATTGTAACTTGGCATTTGCAGGCTTTTGTGGTAAACAGAGGACAATGCTCGTTAGGCCACTGCATCGCGTATGGTCCTAGATCCATCCGAGTTCATCGGACTACGTTCAACCTCCTCAAGGTTTACCACGGTCTACGAAACATTGGCGGATGTGGCGACATTCGGGAATTCTCTCAATTGCAAGCTCGGAAGCAGCTCGATAGATGCGTTGCATGACAATCCTCGTGGTATGATTTTGCCAGTCGAACGAGGGAATTACATTGAAGCGAGAGGGCAGGAATTGGAGGTGAAATTGGCAGAGACCAAAGTCGCTGGCGGGAACTTGACAATGACTACCGGGGATACGCATGCACGCAGAAGTTTGACTCGAGCTGGAAGTATAGGGGACAGATGTCTACGGGGGGCAGGTGTACCCCTCCGCGCGCGTGCCAACCAACCCCCCACTGCGCTGCCATTCAAGACTATAATTTACTTGAAGAATGCCCGGTCTAACCGGGTATTCAATCGGGATGACGTGGGTCCAGGGTGCAGTGAGTGAGTACTCCTCACTCGATCCAGGATTGCCAGTCATAAACGATAATGACAAAGTTGGCTATAAAACTTCGGGCACGAAATTACCCGAAATGCAATAAAACAGCTTCCAGTTCAAGCTGAAACCATCGCACTCCTCCCATTTGACGCCACTCTTTTTCTTCTCTTCATCCGGTTTGTTTCCGCTACACCTTAATGTAGGGGGGGGGGGGGGACTAAAAGTACTGGCTAGAAATTTGCATGTGTGATATTTTAATTAATATTGGATAGAAAAAACGTGAAGAAAAATTAATAGGGAATAGCTAACGCTCGAACACTTTAGAACCAGTTCTTAATCACATGTAAAATCGGGATTAAAGTCTGCTAGAAAGCTTCAGTGAACAAATCATTGATTTAGCTTCCAGTGAGCATTCGCAATAGCAGACATTTTATTTGACCTGTAGGGTGAGCTTAGGCGGGATTACATTCGCGCTCCTAGTATATATATGATCTCGAATGGCGGCCTGCGCAGGATTTATACGAATTGAAAGGACTTACGGGGCAGTACATTTATTTTCCGGTAAAAAATACCCCTGAGTAAATGAGAATTAATTCCACGTGCACGTATATCTTATTCTTTGAACTGGAATTAAAAATAAAGTTGAATATGAATACACTTTCTTACACGCTGATTGTCATACCATCACTGTCAGAATCGATGATTTTCCCGATTCCTGAAATGATGCATGAAATTCAATACAGCGATCAATTTGTTTCTTTAAGAACTTCTAGATTAGCCCATTAAGGTTGTAATATAATATCATCTGCACTTTTTTCTTTGAGAAGCCACAATGGAAAGAAGCCAGTCTTGCCCAACAATGCTGTTATTCGTACGAATGAATTGACAGCCAGAGTTAACGGTCAGTTGCGCGTAAAATTTTGAATGGCCAAGATGACGTGCCTCGTTTCACGAAGAATAACCTGGATGGACTCCATATTTTCTGCGCAATGAATTTCAGACCATGCTATTCTGAGAAGACCGAAAGAAGTCATAGAAATCTGGGTAACAAGCTGTGGGCAAGAAGGAATCTACAACTAAATATCGTCTGCGAGGAATTCTCTCTCGTTTAGGGAAAAACTGACTTATCGGACGATTTTCACAAAGAGTCGTTATCACGGAGCATTTAATTACTCCGCGAGTTTAGTTTATAGCTTGTTTGATTTACAGTCTAAGTCGTAAAATCCCTTTTAATCACTTTTGCCAAATTTGCCGGGTGGCACGCGATC
The DNA here is from genome assembly GCA_037305995.1 of Sclerodermus sp. 'alternatusi'. Lineage (NCBI taxonomy): Eukaryota > Metazoa > Arthropoda > Insecta > Hymenoptera > Bethylidae > Sclerodermus > Sclerodermus sp. 'alternatusi'. The sequence goes on along the minus strand of CM074546.1, from coordinate 8,282,835 downwards.
CACGGTAATAGCAAACAGGTGTGCGGAGTTCAGCTTGCACGAATCTTCGGACAAACTTGGCTGGGGTTTGAATATATGCAATGTTATTCGTACACTTTACACGAACGCACATGCAGTCAAGTGCTAGTAGCGTGGCTCGTGCCCCAGGATTTTTCCGTCTTTGTCGCCCCCGGGCTTCCCGAGCTCCACCCCCTTCCCCCTTCCTTCAGCTGACTGACTGGCAGCTCATTAAACACCCACAGTACCCCTTGACCGTCCCTCACCCTGATTTTACTATTGTTTACCGCGCCTGTGTGCGTGGCCCTTCATGCTTCACCACCAAGACAAATGCACACCCTAACACACTCAAATCGACAGGTCAGACACGAAGAATTTCTTCAACCAGAAATAAATCCAGTCCATTGGAGCTATAAGCTCGTTGGCTACTTCCTGTGTGGGTTTGTAGTTCGCTGACCCGATTGGTCGATTTGTCTCGAACCCCCGGTGGTGTATTGGTGACAGAAACCCACACGCACATCCAAGTTGGTATGCACGAGAACTCACACAAAGTTCCAGGGCTAACAAAACAAGCATGGAGAGTCTATGCGCACTGGCACATACGAAGTTATGGGGTTTGCACGTACAGTAAGCCGAAAGCGCCCTAGAGCCAGGCCATCTGTCCGTATTTTCATCGATGTACGATTCGCAGTGGTTCTTACTTTGATGCACTTCAGCTTCGATGTATCGCAGTTCATATCTACAGTCTCGTTAGGGACTGAGAGGGTAAGGAAACGAGATTTGTCGCGGACTAACGCGGGTGGAAGCTTCTAACAAGACTAACCCACCACGAACCAACCTCACCCACACGCTAGATCTCGTTCAATATTCGCAACCCTAAATTCCTTATGAAAATAAGGAATAATCACCGCGAAAAGGGGGAGTAGGAATTTTAAGTTCCACGGTTTTGCCCTTATCGCGTAATAATCGTAATAATCCCATGACAAAGCGGAGAGATAAAAAGACGACGATGCCGCATACGCGAAACACGTAAAACGGCAGAAACAATAGCAGAAAAAGGGTGAAAAGCAGGAAATACGATTTGAATCTGATTCTTCGACGGGACTCTGGAAATTCGTGACTACGAGCGATCGTTGAGAATATGAGCTCGCTCATATTGAGCACCACCGGAAGCAAAGTGACGTGTCTTTTTACCGACACCGGCTCCGGTTTTGATTGTGATCTTTTCAACTCTCCACCCTCTCTCCCACCCGTTCTTTCTGCCCCCTCACGACACAGCCAGGACATTATTATTTCATAACAATCAGACTCGCGAGGGGAGTGATAACTTCCATGCCGCCATCGTTATGGTTCGCCGTGCAACCATTAAAAAGCCAAACTCGAATTTTGACTTTCCATCAGTCACCTGATAAACCCAATATGACTCTCCGGAGCGTGGTTCGTCGTCGCTAAGGCTGTTTGCTTTGGCAGTCGCCTGTGCATTAATTTTTTGCTTCCACGTAACGGGAGAAGGTAGACGGTGATAGATCGGATCAACGTTTAACCGGATCATCTGCTAATAAGTTTCCATTTCTATCGCCCTTTCTCTCGCGCAAACAAGAGCGAAGCTAAAAGATCGGCCATCGATCACTGGAGTCCTTAAAAATTTTGCTGTCTGATTTCGCGTGTCATCGAGACGCTTAAACCGCAAGGTCGTACTTTTCCGATTAATGGACCTTCCATATATCATAGCCTTACAACAGCAGAGAGCCGCCGGTTGCCGGTGTAGAAGTTCGGAAGAAACTTATGCTTCTCACGTTAGCGGGTTTCCATGGATCGGGGACCACCCTGAATTGCTGGTGAAGTGAGTGGCTCTTTCACGGTCTCTTTGCGGTGGAGGCGGGCGGCGCCTTTGAAATCTGCCACGTCGCGGCGAACATCTGAGACGAGGAAGGATTTTCGCGCTTTTGATCCCTTAAAGGGCCCACTCGAAGCGATCCTCCCGCTTCTCGTGAAAATTTCCCAAGCGAGTCTTCCGCGATCCAAGCCGCAACTGCTACTGTCTGGAAAACGATCCACGCGCTGCAACATTGATTTGTGTCCAATTTCACGAAAACTGCGGAAACTCGAGCGCATCGACCCTTTGATCGAGACCGATTTCTTAACTAATGCGTATGTTTCTTGAGAATCTACTTCCTCGTTTATGCTTTTTCTTATATCTTCTATAGATCGCGCCGCGATATATGTGGTTTTTCTTCAGGAACCACAGAATTTCTCACACCTGCCGCGTATAAAAAAAAAAAAAGAAAAAAGAAATATTCCTCGGGAAAGGAGGATCCTCTAGAATACAATTGAAACGTGGAGTACACCTTGTTTGTTAGCGAAAAAGCATAAAATGTAATATTTCCTTACACCGATGGACGAATCCAGGTTGCTACACGGTTAACTTTAAATTGGGCCATGCGGAGAAAGGATCGGAGGAAAAAAGTCCGTTACATATTCAGCGGAAGGAAGCAGACACCAGGTGTTAGAAAAAAAATAAGATGAATATGTAACTGGGCTTTTTTGTAGGCCATCCCTTGGTTCAGGTCAATCATAGTGCAGATAATCGATTAAAGGCTCCTCTAAAAACTAGACCGTCGGCCGGATATTAAGAGTTACAGATCATATTCCGGAAGTGATCCCAGAAGGTTGAACGATGCGAAGGGGCATTTGCTTATTCCGAAATTCTGATATATGAATTGAGAAGTAGCTGCCACCATTGCTTTCTCATAGCGTGCGCAGGGGTGAGTGGAAAAATCAAACAAACCCAGTCCACTCTTAAAGTCCGTAACGAATCGATCTTCAGCCTGGATGGAACGTGGTTTCGGGGGTGCGTGTGCCACCTTTGTATGTCGCCGATCCTGTAATTTCAAGGTATTTAAGCCGTTTAACGAGATCCGTGCTCTCACATTTCTCTTTCTGAAACCGAGATAGTTTCAAGCTTATTAATGAATATTTATTACAAATTTTCAAGCACATATTTCATTTCAAAAGTTCCAAATAACCAGGAAAAATTCCGTGAATTGTACCAGTATTTTATTATGCAAATTTTCATAGCTTCGCCATGCTACCGCAACTACGGCTTCCGAAACCTGTAGCCTTTAACAAGATTTCATAAAATAATAACGTCGTTAACACTTGCCCCTTGGCACGCGAATGCAAAACAGACCAGTTCTAAGCCAATGTAGCAGTTTTAAGAAGAAATTTCTTCGAAAATGAATACTTTTGATAAATATCATTTGTCGTTAAGGGCATTTCTAAGAAATCATGAAATGAGATCCTAATGTGTTTTTAATCGCATTAAGTTTATTCGGTTAATCGGCTTCGAGCTGCATCGCTTTCCGGACAATTACACGTACGCGTAATTCATCCGCAGATTCCCAACTTTAACATTTGCCACGTGACCGACACGTGACTCAAGGATATGCGTTTACGCTAATGCGACCATCCTCCATGCGTGACACATGTGCACTTGCGTGCAAGGTGGGTGTCAATTCGACGAAAGGTTACCCATGGATAGCCAACAATTACAGCGATAAAAAATGCTTAAAGTACAATCAGAATAGAATAATAATCCGTCATCTTTTCTAAAGTCGCGTGCCATTTCAAGTAGCTTACGTTACCTTTAAAAAAGTAGGAATTCAATGCATATTATTATAAAGAGCACTTTAGTTTAATATCACACGTCTCCATTTAAAATATTAGCTCGAGTGTGTACTATTATTCTTCAGAGATAGAAATTACACGTTATCCCATTCAGGTTCATTCTTAAATAAATTTTCTAATCCTCTCGCGAATGTAGGTGCGAGAATTCTAGTGACGGAATTACATAAAGACCTTGATAGATATATATCGTATCATCCTAAATTATGATATCTCACGTAAGAGAGTAAGCTGATAATTTGTGGGAAAATTTCCCGCGTATATTAAAGCCACGCGCTTATCTGGAGCTTGACTGTCGATTTTACGGTTAACTTTTCCCACAGATACTGTAATCTTTTTTCGTCCTGCGTTGCTTCTGCTTTTTAGGACATCGGGAATTAACGCATCACGGAGGTCACGTGCAGAATTCGCAGCGCACGTGCCAGAACGCCTCCTTGTAAAAGTGCACGTGTCGTAGATCACGAAAAGCTATGTGTACCCGTGAAATTGATAGCGACCAACTTCACACCACTGCCACGTGCTGCTGGTGGGCGTAAGGGTACTCGTAATTGAGATATCATAGCCCAGTTTCATGCCTCGGACACCCTTTGCTTAAGCTAATACTCTCATTGTCTTCCACGAAAATCTACACGTGGCTCGTTCAGCCTGTCGTCATGATCGCGGGATAACGCAACTATTTAAATCCAAAAGTTGCACTCGTAAACTCGTAACGAGAGAAAGAATCGCAGGCAAATATTACAGGAAGAGAGTAAACTTCGAATTTAAGCCTAGCTCGAGGTCAGTAGTGCAGGCCGACGACTACAATGAAGCGCAAGACACGTGAATCGCCTGCAGCCGTTTGCAGTACTCCTCAATTAAGATACGTTTGTCATCAAACATGTTTGCTCCTGGTATTTGCGGAAAACGAGCAAGTAGATGGATCATTTTGTTTAAAAAGAGGGCTCTGAGCGACCCTCATCTATTGAAAACAGTATTTTGTTTTTGCAATTTTTTCCTCTTCCAATTGAATCTCTGTCTTATAGGATTTGCAACTTCATCGCATACTTTTAAAGAATTAATGACAAATCATCGGCGAGATCTTGACGGGGGGTTTCGCGTTAGATAAAAGAAAGAGAAAATGAGAGGGAGGGGGAGAAAAGGGATACATTAAAATCTACTGTAAATCTCATCGAGGTAGAGAACCAGATAGGTTTAGGTGAGGCTGCCAGGTGAGGCAGCTCGAGCGCGTAACGCCTTTTGACGTTAACGCCAAACCTCTTCTATGTGCGTACACCATAAACGCGATCGGTAACAATACAACAGATCTTTATCTCCCTTTTTCTTCGTTCCTGCTTACTAGGGGCCATTGCCATTATGTTTGTACTCCAGCTATCACTCCATTGTCTCACTTATCTGCCGGAATATCAAGAAAAGTGTCTGACGGTACTCTCGTGACTACGCTAACGGATTCGCGTGATCGCCGAAGCTTGTAATCATTTTCACGTAGAACAGCACTCGAATATTCAACCATCGGATCATTTGAAAATCTGCAACTTCTTCCAGCGGAACTTTATGATCGTTGATTTTTTGTGGAATAGCAGCAGAATGGTCAGGGCAATCGTTGAAACCTGTAATCAATCCGAGTCTGTTCATTCGATGAGTGTGGGGATGAAAATTTCGATAAGTTTTTTAAGTATCGGGTAACACTCGAGAGAAAATGATAGACTGAAATGAAGAATGGTAATGCGATTATCGTGAATTCGGTCCGCGGAGCCACGTAGATGTAGCAAGTACTTCGCGAATCGGTAGTTCGTTTCGGGTGAATCCCTAAGCTGTGGCTAGGGAGATCCTTTGTTCCTACCTCGGCCACATACGAACTCCTGCATCCCGAGGGAATCCTTGCGTATTATATTCCAGAGGGTACCCTCCTAGAAACGATCATTATCTCTTTAGAAACCTAGGACCTAAAATGTGGTCCAAATAGCACAAGTATTATCCTTTTAATCAGACGTTCGAGGCTCTCTACTTTTTGCAATCCCCAAAATGAAACGCTAGTTTTTATTCGATACGAACTCTATCGACCAATTAAGTAGATGGCATTGGAAGATGAACGGAAATTCCTTTATCATTTAAATGCCCGCTAAAGATCCTAGATAATTACGCAGATGCAGCGATTATCACAGATGTTTATCGCGTAACGCTGGCCACTTGAGAACGAAGTGGACCGAGGTAGCCCGGTGCTCCTGGACAAGTAAAACAGTTGCCCCGGTGCTGGTAAAATAATATGAAAAAAGTACACGCGCCATTGCATCCCTATGGACCATCCTTCAAAACGATACGCCAAAAGTGCTCTTTAGTCCCACAACAACTTTTGCTCTAAAGAAATAAATAAATGAAACTTTTAGTCCCCTTCCACGTTGCGCTCCCTGTGTTTAATGGATAAGTCTCCGTAGCAATAGACGGTTTTGCAACATTTTTAAACTATCGCGTGATAATGCTGTGAAAAAGAAAAATTTACAGATCTTGCATTGGATTTTTGCAAACGGAAAAGATAAATATTCATAAGGTCGTTTGCGTTCATAGTTGAAATGTTGAAAAAAGGTTCGGTAGTCTTTAGTCCCCCTTCGGAAAGGTGACGCACACATGAAAAAGGAGCACGCGAAGAAATCCCTAGAGAGCGAAGATCCTGTGGGGTGAGGATAAAAAAATTGCAACATTTTTCGTGAAAACAAACTCGGATGCAGCTACAAGGTACCGAAGACCCTTCTCGAGTGCACCAGCACCCTCAGCCAATGACAATCGTTGCTTTTTTCTATTTCTACCCCCCGTATCTGGGGGGTACCTGCCCCCAACACGTTGTCCCTCGAAAACGTCCTTCCATGTGAACGCGTACGCAGAATGAAAATCGCTCGCACGTGAGGAAGCTCCTGTGTCAATTCTCGAACTGTCAACTGTTGCCAAGATGAATGCTAATTGGATTATAATATGCAGAGCAATAGCATTAAAGGCATTAATGAGAACAAATCTGTCATTCAGAGTCTCTGCTCTCTCTCTTTATCTCTATCTTCTTTTGTTTTTCTGCTCCAGCAGAATATTTTTTAAATTAGATGCGAAAGTAAAGCTTACGTAAAAAACTCAGCGAACGTGCTTGAATAAATTTTTGGAATTCCCTTTCAAGTTTCCTTTCCATCGGCTATCTTCCATCAGCTGTACCGAACGGCTGTGTGAAAAGAGGGTTATTGCGTTACACGATACCCGATCGATCTAAACTAGCAAAAAATAGTGTGAAAATCCCTGTTATTCTCAGCAAAACAGGAGACACAACTTTGTCTCTTTTTCGGGGGAAAAAAAAGTTATGCACTTTCGACAAGATCCTTCTGGCAGCTGGATCAAACGAAGTGGAAGTTCGCCCCAAGATTAGAGTCCAGTTTCTGGAAGGTTGCTCTAAGTTATGGTAATTGCACGGAATATTGATCAGGTGTTTACCTCCTAGTTTTAAATTGAGTTTCTGCATTCTATTGGATAATTCTCATTAAATGCAATGAATTCATATAGATTCTCTATCGAAGTAAATTTAATCAATAAACTTTGAATGTCAATCGTCGCGAGTAAGTATGATCGATAAAAGCGGATAGAACGGAACAGACAGAGGGAAACTTTGTAGCCGAATGAAAACACGACCACCAGAGATAAAATAAGCTGACCACCCGTTACCGATTTTAACTCATTCTCCACGGGTCGTCACGGTTTTAGCGGATTACACGTCGATTACAAGGATCAATTTTAAACTCTCTCCTTCTCCATCTCGCGCGAGGCGCAGCAACCCTTTGTGGCTTACTCCATGGTTTTACAATCAGTCACCCATGCTGTGACACGTCCAAGGGGTTACCAAGGGGTTGCCTCGTTTCCAAAAGCGGATTATGCACCTCTGCTTTTTTCCATTTTACATCCTAGATGCTGAAATGACGTTCGAGATTTACCTTGATCGATTATTTTCACCCTAAACGCTGTTTCTCTTACGAACGACGAATGCCCGGATTTCTTCCATTCCGAAAGGGTCCGAAATTTCAAGAGGGTTTTTTAGAGGGACGCTATTTCAAAGTGCATCGCTGCAGTTTTGCACGTCACTGTTTACCGTAAATGAAACACCTCGTGTCAGGCAACGCCTTTCTGGATTCGTTCAAGAGTCGTTAAGTTTAGATAAATTGCTGGATTACTGAAAAAAATTACACTGTATACTTGCATTGACGAAAATTTCAATACTAATTTTTCTCATAACTTTTCTCAAGTAATACACATGCAACTTATATAGTGCAACTATTTAAGAGCACGAATGCACAAATTCGATTCTTAGTAGGCTTTTATTATTCTTGAAAAAAAAAGTTGCAAAGGAATAAGTGATAAAGAAACTTCCATCGAAATTTTGAGGAGTACTTGGTGCATTCTCGCTACGTACTTCGAAACTTCGTGAAAACCCCTCCAACGTACGCTAAAAAGGTGCCCCCAGGTTTTTTCCAGTATGAATGATGATGTATGGATGTTGGCTATGTGCTAGGGGCTCGGTAAAGGGTTCCATTGTTGCACCCCCCTCCCGAAGAACGAACCCTTACCCCGCTGTGGGGGGACATCGTGAAATATTACTACCAAGCAACAAACTACATTCTGCACACTGTATACTGTTAATTTTATGCCCGATTTTTTGTCCACTTCAACCCCCTCTAACCCCCATCACTTTATAGCCTTCGAGACACGTTAAGTCTGTTCTTACGTTGGTGCTCTCTTCAAGAATTTTTGCAAAATCCGTATAGACACTATTGCTTTATACTTAAAAGAGCGGGGGAAAAAAATTATTTAAAAAATAATAAAAGTGAAAATGTATCAGTTGCATAGATTCATCTCGAATGGCCAATTTTTGCAGATTGGATTAGTAACTCGATATCGCATGCGGCAGAATATTCGCATCGAGAGTTTTCTAGTTAGGATAATACAATGGCATGGTACAATTAATAGCGCTTGTAATCGAACGCCAGAGCGCGATGCAAAATGCAAATTCAAACGGACACGGTTTAGAAATATGCCCTACTCGTTCACCAACAATGCGTGACTCCATCAACAATAGGGAATAATAAACCGTGATAAATAGCCGGGCAAATATGGAGGACAATCGTTTCTTTGCATTTTCCATCTCTCTTTCCCCTCCGCCGTTCATCCTCCAGCATCTCATTCTATCTCTCTCTTCATCGTTCGTCGCTTTTCCAATCCCATTTTGAACTCACCCCTTCCGTCAACAATTTATTTCATCCTTTTTTATTATTCGTCTCGCAGCCTCCTCTATCTCTTCACGGCTTTTCCAATGTCACTCGTCTCTGTCTGTATTTTTAATTTTCCGACCTCCTTCCCTAAAGCCACCCCTTCCGCCAACTCCTGTCTCCTCGAGCTTTCCAGGTGCACCGCTCGAGTTTCCGAATAAATACGCTCCGCAAACAGCGAGGGCTAGTCTGGTCCTTGCTAGAATAAATATTACTATTAATCTGCCCGTTGCGTATTCAACTGGCATTAATTTGCCGCTGGAAGTGTTTGCCGCGCTAAACGCTATGAATTGCTGCAAATTCTATTCCGGAAAATCACACGATTGACGCATCGTCGTCCCACACGATTGATATTCATAAATCTTGAATAACGGAGGAAACAAACCGCGGCTACTTTTAGATCTGTTTTGCAGGCACGTGTATCGAAATCCGTCGAGGGAAGAAATCTTTACAGAGGAGTGAATTTTGAAGAGGTAGCACTAATCAAAAGTGGTCCTCGGAGACAGATTGAGGGGCGTACAGAAATAAATCAGTCTTTTGTTTTACAGCCCTAAAACGGCCGTTGGGGATTTAGAGCGCGAAGTGACGTGCATTCATTAGAACACCCCAGCTGCGAGACAGAAAAGATCCAATAGACTCGCTAGCTGATTCAGAAAAAAGCCATAATCGCACAGCGTTGCACGCGAGCACTGCACCAGTGAAATATCAATAAAAATATATCAATCGCTCTTCTTAAGAATCGCAAAAATTGCATTTGCTCCTGACTCGCGTCATTCCGGGCATTTTATGAAAGTCGATTGCTTCGGTGAGATTTGACAGAAGAATCTGGGCTGAGCGGTGTATCGGGATGAGAATAATTCGAATTAATGTCTCCGCAGCCAGCAGCCGTGTATTTGTATCCCCAAGGACTCTCTTGACGAGAGGGAAGAATTTAACACGTCAGCCAGTGTTCTAAAAGACAGAGTGATTATGGCGCCCCTAGTTTTATCTATCTTCGTAGAGCCGATGAGTAATTCATCAAATTACTTCAGCAGAATATACGTACAGAGGCCAGATGACAAACTAACCACCTCTTAAAATCCATGATAAAAAAAGCCAATGAGAATTCTACGATATCGCGAAGCGCAATTTTTCTACTTACTCGTGGCTATCTCTTATCAGTGTCGGTGGAAAATGAAAGTACGCACGAATTCCATAAGCGAATTGTGGGAAAAGTTATGTAATTCGGATAATTCGTTAATTATGGGAGCAAAGTCGTATCCTCATTTTGTAACGTTTCATCATAAAGTTATGTTGGATACTGCACTTGCTCGATCCGCTGGCTAATAGACCGTTTAACTTGGTCTTCGCTGACTTGATCACGGTCAATCGTTATCTTCAGACGCGGAACTAAGTACCGCACTCACACAATGGCGCAAACGTACGTACACAGAGAACCACCAATCTGCTCGGAGTCTCGTCTCTCTGTATGACATATTCGCGCCTACTCGAGTTCTCGAGACCCGAACAAGAATAGCTTATACGAGAAAACCAGATAGCCCCTGTATCTCCATTAATGCGAAGCCTGAAATCAGGAAAAATAAGCTACTAAAAGTAAATTAAGCGCTCTTGCAAGACTCCTCGATTAATAACAAATCTACCAGTAGCGGCTGTCATAAAAAAGTGAGAAACCTCTGTCGCGAGTATCGAGGGAAAAGAGATATCCAATTAACACGAACTCCATTATCGAACCAATGGCCATTCTCCTTCAAGAAAGTAGCGCACAGCATTTTTTCGTTATTGCGATAGTGCGCTCTACATATATTTAGAAGAAAAACGAGGGAAAAAAAGAGATTCGTGCGTAGAAGCGATCGCGCGAGGTGTTTGGATCCCACGAAGTTTCTGGAGAACAATCCAGAAGATCGGGACAGAACGAAGCAGCTGGAGCGGCGGGGGTGGTCGTCGCGGAATTAGATCTTAGAGCGGAGCTTTAACGAGGTGCGGCGAAAGTTGCGTGAAGTGAAAATTGGAAATTTGGAAAGTGCAAGGGCATGCGCTGGGAGAAGCTTGTGAGATAAAATATAATTATTGCGCGGGCGCGGGTCAATAGTCGCCACGTTGCCTGGCGACGGTATTCCTACTCACAAGCTCCGAACTAACCGGCGCAAAGTCCTCTTCATCCTCCTCTGAGCTTCCTCAGAACGCGGCCGGCCTTCACTACGTCACCATCAAGGCCGAGCTTCTCCGGAAACCTCTCTGAAACCTTGCTCAGGTAATCCTCGTTTCTCACCAACTTCATCAAACTCGTCTGTCTCTCTCATCGCATCCTTTACTAACTCCGCTAATTGGTCGAAGCAGAACTCACCTCTTAATTAGAGTTCTATCGAAACCCCATTAGTCACTATCGGCTTTTATTTTTACCTCGTTCAAAAGCTTCACGGTAGCAAGGCTTGTACCTCGATGCAACACTTATTTTACGACCTGCGATTAATTACTCGCATACTTTTTCCACTGCGGGCTATTAACAGTTTAGATAGTTTCATAGTGTTACGCGCAACCAGTGTCGATAAAAATACCTTGCGCCAATAATCAGTTGGTAGTGGTATTACTTCCAATGACAAGTGTGCTGGTCTCTCGAGGATGTCCTCTTTTTTAACGATATTAAATGTCTGAACTTTTCTAATGAGTTTAAGTGAGGAAATCGCGAGACCCGATCTATTCGTTAATTCTTGGCGCGTTCCGGACAGCTGATCGTTCAAATTTTGGCGGGAAATACTTTTCCGCGACTTTTCAAAAAGCTTTACTCGCGTCGATATTGACTAATCGATCAATTATAAATATTAGGAACGTGTTGCAGGCATGTGGAAGAAGAGTTCTTCATCCGAGAATATTTCAGAACAGAGAGATCAAAGTAAAAATGAAGTTCAGAAGAGAAGCTCACTGGAGGGATGGAGATCGGGTTTACCCTCCAAACAATCAATCGACGAAAAATTCCAAAGTATTTGTGGATTTCGGTTGGAGAATATATCGAGTTTTGAAAAAATTACCAAACTTCTCTATCGACCGACAGATCCAGCCAGTTTGGGTGTAGCTCGAGCACTGTTCGGTTTGTAATCTTTATTCATAAATTTCCCATAAAATCAGAGAGTTCTAAAGTTCGTGATCTACAGGATTATGCATGGTGATCGATGTTGTCGAAGAAAGGGGGTTCGCTGATATTGATATAAAATGGGGAGATCCAAACGAGTGCCATTTTCCTTTAATTCACGGTATGAAGCCACCCACATTACCATGGATGATTGTTCTCTACACTATTATGTGGATCGGTACCTTTGGAATTATGCTAGGCTATCGTTTCAAATTAGCTTGTGCTTGTTTCGTTTTACCCTATTGGTACATCTTCCTACTTGATAAAAGTTATTGGAACAATCATACTTATCTCTACGGTCTTGTCGCCACCCTCTTCTGGGGCACAGAAGCAGACAAATACTTGTAAGCATGACAATTAATTTGCAAAATTTAATTTCGCTCTAATTGTTATTTTTTTGGACCTACAGTGCACTGAATTCAAATACTGCCAAAAAACAAGAGAACACTGTTCCATTTTGGAATTATTTCATTTTGAAATTTCAATTTTTCTTATTATACTTTTTGGCGGGTGTTAAAAAATCCAGTAGAGAATGGCTAGAAGGGTACGCCATGACAAATTTATCAAAACACTGGGTTTTTGATCCATTCAAGTAAGATTAGCTTAATTAGAGATGTGGTCTTTCTTTCGATTATCTTAAATTTTCAATATTTTCAGAATATTCCTTAGTACAGAACAAACCGATTTCTTCATAGTTCACTGGTTTGGATTTATTTTTGATTTGACAGTGGGATTCTGGATGCTTTTTGATAAAACAAGAATTTCTGCTATGGTGTTTTGTACTGCCTTTCATTTGATGAATTCCAGATTATTTAGCATAGGTACTTGTTGAAAAATTATCAATTCTTCGATAGAAATCAAGGCTAATGTGAATTACAGACGTAATTGTGTATTTTAGGAATGTTCCCGTTTGTGTGCCTTGCGACAATGCCTTTATTTTGTCACGTTGACTGGCCACGAAAACTTCGACAGTTCTTCACTTTAACTGGAACTACTATTAATGAAACAATTACGGACAAAACTTGCGCGAATGAGTTCACTGCCTCCAATTCACAGATTGATAATGAAACTGAAAAAAATGAAGATTCCGATCATTCGGAAAAAAAGAGGGAATTGTACAAGCAGTTAAATAACAAAGACATTTTGAAGAAGAAAATCGAAAGTAGCACACGGACGACGAAAAAACAAAAATTTGTCGTGTCTCTTCTATTTTTTCACATTTTTTTACAATTTTTCTTACCTTATTCTCACTTCCTTACAAAGGTATTCTCTTCGACAATATATTCATTTTTTATTTTATTATTGCATCTTACATCGTTTGGATTTATCAGGGCTATAATAATTGGACACCAGGGTTATACGGATACTCTTGGGATATGATGGTTTATGCTTGGGAAACTGTGCATGTTGTAATTAACGTTCGTGATAACGTGAGCAAGCAGGATAATTTTATTGGATCTGACGTATGGGTACAGACTGATCGATGGATGAAACACGGAGATATGGCTCGGCAATACGCTTTCTGTTTGAAGGTACTTTGTTTCTCATTATTATTCATTAATCCATTTGTTTCTTTCATCTTCAAATTCGACTGATCTGTAGGAAAACTTAATGCATGAAAAAACTGAGATTTTATCTGCATACGATACCCAGAATAGAGAGAAACTAGAGTTTTATCGGAAATTATCATCAAATATCAGTATTTACATGGATGTGTGGACTTCGCTAAATGGTAGATTTCAACAGAGATTGTTTAATCCATACATGGATATGCTGGCAGTACCTTGGCATCCTTTAAAACCTGTAACTTTCTTGATGCCATTACTCACGCAGTACAATTCCTATAGGTATTTCTTTAGAAATAATTTTTTAATATTTCATAAAAATATTTTAATGTTTAAGTTTTATGCAATAAATCTCTATTTATAGATACATACTGGATGAAATTCAGCAACACGTTTATTCATGGTCAAATTACACCGACGTTCTTTTCGTGGCTGATTTTCCTGGAATGTATTTAGAAAATTATGTAACAGCAGATTTAACAAATGTCAGTTTAACTGTGTTGGAAGGTAACGTCGTTTTTAATGAAGAAGGACAATCAAGTACAATAGCGTTGTCGAAAGGACAATTTGTGCCAGTAAAAGTCGAAAAGTTTCATAAAATAACTACAACCAGCTTATTCCCAGCTTGTTACATGTATACTTATACGAACCAAACAAGGCAACGACAGCATAATGATGGGTTTGTGTAGAACTTCTTAAGTAACAATAGAGCCAATAGACTCTAATGATATTAATTGAATTTTTCAGAATAATCGAGGCTCCTAGGGTCAAAGATCGTTTACCAATCATGAAAGAACTCAATTATAAAGTCAAAGCTTGGATTCGAACTTTAAGCCACATAACAAATGCCTTCTTTAACTTAGTGTACAATGTTCCGATGATACGTAGAGTACGCGTGAAATAAGTGAAAAGTTGCAATTTAAGGTTTCATATTAATGTATTTGTATATTGCTAATGATGTTTTATGTTTATTACAACGTCTCTGATTAATTATGGAGAGATTATTTATCTGTGATTTTTAAAAATTATTTATAGAAGATATATATATTTTACTGCTCTGCGGAGTAAAAAATGTTGAGTACAAGAAATCATTACTAAATATTTTCTATTGTATTAATGTGTGATATATTTTACTAAATAATATATGATACTTGGATATGTATCGATACATGCTTTATAACTTAAGAACCTCGTCATGTAAGTGTGAAAGATTATATTATACTTTATAGACTGATGTAGGGCATAATATAATATACAATTTTAATATGTATTTTATGAAAGATTGTTAAAGTAAATTTGTAATGCAAATATAAATATAATCATTTGAATTTATAATTTTAAACACTTTAATCTCTTTACGATTATTATTCCATAAAGAAAACTTTTAACCCTGTATCTAGCAGCGATTAACAAAATTTGATTTGATAAAATCCTTTTTTTTCTATCTTTTTCTGACCATGATAGCTTTTAATTTTAAAGTATAAAATATATATAAGAATATGATTATTTTGGAAAGTAACGGGAGATATTATCTCGTGATATCTGATTTTTCTCATAAGTAGACAATAGTGATGGTAGAACTTATTTGCTTTGGGGGAGTTTAAAGTGCTGCGCATGTTCCCTAACGTCACATACCGGATCCAAAAATATCGGCCACTTTATCGGACTGAATTTATATCATTGCGCGCTGCACAGTCTTCATACATATACGAATGTGTAAGAGAGCAATTGAAGTGTGTATCAGCGATTATAGATATATGTTAATAAGAAATTTACACAAAACACTGGAAGTGACCGATTATTTTTCCGGAAACTAATGCACATAAACAATATTTAATACTTCAAATATAAAAATCCATTCAGGTACGCTAAAATAAGTAATTTTTAATACAAAAGTACAATTCATTAATTAACAAAGGATACAATCTTTGTGCGAATAAAAATCACAAAATCGATATAGTTTAAATTTTTTAAGATTTTCGTTTTAATAAGAACAATAATGTTTTATATTAGTTGCTATGATTATCTTGATTTTTCATTTGATACTAATTGTTAGCAAAGGGAAAATGAAGGAACCGGAAGTAATGGATGAAGAGCACGCGGAAAAACCCAAGGATCCGCTTATGGAAGCCTTGCAAAACTTGGGAAAAGGCTCCTGCTTTTTATACATGATATTTTTCTTTACTTTGTCGCCAATGTTGCTAAATGGAATGACATCGATGTCACAAATTTTCATAGCATCGGTCAGAGCTAATTCAAATATGAATAGAGCGATTACTAGTAGCAAAACTATAAAGAAATTATCGTTCGACAGGTTCCTAGCCATTGGTGCTCGATACCAGAATTAGAGAGAGCAAACTGGACCGAAGAACAAATAAGAAACGTTTCTTCGGTAGACTCTTGCTCCAAGTATAATTTCAATTACACGTATTTTGCCCAAATTGGTTACGATGCAGCGGCAAAATACAAAAATACACACAAGCTGCCGGCAATCTCTAAATGCAGTTCTCGCAGTTTTGCTAGCGACATGGATGGAATGTCTTTCGTGCAAGAAGTGAGTGTTTCCCTTAAAAACATTTTTAAAAAAGAAGTCGCTTAAGTCCACAATTGTACGGATTCATGTAAATATGACGATTATATGATACAGTGGGATCTTGTATGTGACAAAATCGCTTATCGTTCTAATATCCAAATGGCATTGTCACTGGGAAAATTGATTGGATGTTTCTTCGGGTTCCTAGCTGATAAATATGGTCGTAAAATAATCTATAGAATCGGCCTAGTATCATTGATAGTTTCCGGACCTACAAGCTCAATTGTACCTTGGTACTGGGGATTCATGCTGTTAAGACTAATCACCGGTATTAGTAACACGGCCGTTGGGTACTCTGCATTCACGATACGTAAGTATTATTACCCAATGAAAAATCTACATTGACTTCAACCCTTAGGAAAGGAATCAACTCTCTAAATGATCTTGATAAGTGTAACATCTTCATGACTGATAGCGTTTCTTTCTATTATAGAAGTTACATACCGAGAGAAGTAGAGTTTAAATTAAGCATAAGATACGGTTTTTCTTCCTTATTGCATTATTGTTTATTGATACGTTTGTAGTTACTGAAGTAGCAGAAGAGAAATACAGGCAATGGCTGGGGATTACGTTCAATATTGGATACGCTGCAGGTGTCGCAATTTTGGGTGGTGTAGCGTATGTTTTACAGGACTGGCGATACATTGTCCTATCTACTACCTTGCCAGCAATATTATTATTAGCAAACGTTTGGTAAGAATTGAAACAACGAAGCGACTCCACGATAAAATGCATATAAGGCAGATTCTCTATTGTTTTCTATTAGGCTAATACCAGAATCTCCACGTTGGCTACTGTCGCAGAATCGGAGAAAAGAAGCTCGTGAAATAATTGAAAAGTACCATGGGCCAGTTCGTGATGATATTGATAAAAATCCAACGCTGAACGACCAAGGATCGAGTCTAGAGATTCAGTACGAGTTAAAGGAAACTGAAGGGAAAAAGAATAACGTTAAGAATAAAATACGCGAAGGGTTAAAAAGCTTTAAGGCTCTTTATACTCATCCGGAGTTGCTGAAGAGAGCGTTCATTGTATATTTATTATGGATGACCGCATCATTTTCGTATTACGTATTAGGTATGCACATTTTACGCATTAAACGAGAATCTCATAGAAATTAATCACTAAAGAAGCCTATCGTTCAAGCTCTGAATGCCCAAAACTTTTCTACGAATCGCTACATTTACGTGGTGGTAATGGGGCTCACTGAAATGCCGGCATATCTTTTACCAACGCCATTGCTGATGATAATGGGACGCCGACAAGCAACCGTATTACTCTACTCAGCTGCAGCTTTATGTTTACTCAGTGTGTTAGCTATACCAGCAGAAGAAACTACTGCAATAGTGACAGTTGGTTTGATAGGTCGTTTCGCTGTATCCTCAGTATTTGGGATAGTTATCTTATATACCTCTGAACTATTCCCCACCGTGAGTCTCAAAGTTTCGATCTTTCTCAGTCGATAAAATGCTAGAGCGCTCATTCAATGCGACCTGCTTTTAAGGACTAAACGTAATAATGATCTTTTCTCAAACAGGTGGCAAGAAGTTCAGCACTAAGCACGAGTTCATCAGTTTCGAATATAGGCAGTATAATAGCTCCATACGCTGCTGATCTTTTAGGGGCCATTGCATGGTGGAGTCCGTCCACTCTTTGTGGTATAATGTCATTCTTTGCAGGTACACTGTGTCTTCTACTTCCGGAGACACGTGGCAGATCTCTAGCTGATAGCACGGAGGAAGAAGTCTCTGAAAATCGTGGACGTGTATCGCTGCGCAACTGTTGTGCTTGCAAAAGATAAATTAGCAGCTCGACCATGGTACTTTCTTAATATTAAGTTTAAGTGAAAAGATACGAAACAACAGTATGAATATTAATCTAACAATGTCATATAATTTTCTATAAAGAATTTGATAATATAAAAATATGAAAATATTTAATTAAAAAGTAACTTATCGATTGAGTTATTCTCCTAGTTTCTTTAGCGGCTACTGATACATGGCAAACTTAGATTCATTTTTTATAAGATAATTATACTCTTTTTATCATGCAGCTTGATATCGAGGGAACAGTTTAGATTTTGTAAAACTATACGAAGAAGAATAATTTGAGATTATGGGAATAAGGAAACTTTTTGTATGGGCAAAAAATGAAATCATCTGGATATGACAATAATAGGCCGTCACAACAGTGGCGAATCAGCCGATATTTGTCTACTGGTAAATGAATATATAATACCTTTGAACACTGATATTAGAAAATTGCAGCATTTCGTATAATTGGTCTTTATCAAATTTATGGCGCAGTTAAGATATTCTATCCGCTTCTTGCTCCAGACACAGATAGCTTTTTATAAATTTTTGCCAGAAGCTCTAAAAGTAATAGATAAATTTTAGCTGAGACACAAAAGCTTCACTCTCCCGTGGCAGACGTGCAATGTACATCCTTAGACATTGTATGTTTTTCTTCGGATTTGTTTACACGAAAATATAACTACGTACACGACCCCATTGATAATTACCAAGGCCTCACACCACTTCGATTATCGCGATGCTATAAAAAAAAAAACCACATGCGCATGCATATCATTACTGACAATACTTTATTTCACTTTAATATCCACTCAATTCTAATATGTTTGATTTACGACGTGCATCGAACGTTTGATGAGGAAACAACAATTTCTATTATCTTTTCATGTCAAAGTTTCATTATGTGCAAATTGAGTATTAATAATTTTTTAGATTGTAAAATACATTGTAAACTATACACCCCATAAATTTTACGTGGAAGAAACTTGTAACAATGCTGCAGTTGATTCTTAAGCAGATTTCACTGTTTCTTGCACGCACGTACAATCGTATCTATTAAATCTACCATTTTGAAAAGGATAGTCAAAACAAAAATAGTTTTGGCTAGTACAATTTTTAATGTCTGCTAAATATGTCGATAACATCTTTTTAGACCATTTGTCAGCGAATGCGGCTTTGACAATTTATGATTGGTGTACACCAAGTCCGTGGCAGACATTGCTAATCAAAGGTCATCTTACGTCTATCAATTCCCATGGTTCCACACTCTAAACCTCTTTATAACATTCTTGTTAGTCTTATTTTTAAATAATCTCAATTCACGTAAAGTTAAGTATTTTTTCATACTTGAAAGATTACTCAAAAACAAAACGAATTATTCTTCCAATGAATTCTAAGAATTCGCAATATAAATTTTAAAGTCGCAGTAGTAAAAATTGTCTTTCGCGGATTTATTTAGATATTTTTATATCTCAAATATATATAATTTTAACTAGAGGACATATTTTTTCGCACTTCAGTGTCTCGCCGGAATTAATTAATCTAATCCAATTAAATCCTGGCAAATTACTACTCGTTGACCTTCTGCTTTTTTTGCGGAAGATCACATCTTTAATTTATTCCACATATATACAAATCTTCGCAGATATTTTAGAAAGAGAGAGAGAGAGAGAGAGAACGAGAGAAAAGAATTTCACAATTCAGTATCTTCTACGGTATTCCAGAAATCTGCATCTGGCAAATTGTTATAAATATTGCTGTTTTGCTGGGAGTGGATTTTGGGGGAATCGCTTTATCTAATGGGTGTGTTTCTGAATGTAGATGCAGAGTCAGGCGATCCAGAGCGTTTCTTGCGTAATTATTCGGAGACTTGCCAATGGATAAGATGCGTATTACGTATCTTTACGACAGACATGCGTTCACATGGATCATAAAAACAACGAAACACAGGGATGAGCGGGTGAAAAGGGCATCTGCCAGTCAAAACACTACAATACTTAACGATAGGGTGGATTCAATGTATTTTCCCTACGAGAACGTGCCAGTGATTGATCACAGATCCATCATCTACCCAATCTCGATGTCACTAAATTATATTGATTATTAAGAATAATAAAAATCTGGAAAATTTCACTCCGTCCATTCCGTATCTTCAAACAAATTTATTTAGCCACACCTCTGATTATCTAATAATAAGAATCTGCAGAAAGATTTCGACCAAATCATGAGCATGCAGATTAGATAGATGTTATTGCACATACCATCCTTTTATAATATCGTTGGCATTGAATTCAGACGATAAAGTTGAAGCAGGGAACATCTCTCTTCTTTTATTTCTTATTTATGCGATTTATGCTCTAATTTATGACTATGAATATTTCGCAATTGACCTGCGAAAAATAGAAGACTATTTTAAAATGACACATGTAAGTATGTCTGTTGCAATTTCAATTCACTCTACACGTGACCGCATTGCATAAATAAAATGTCACATCATTATCGGAATTCGATGAGAGTGTCAACGGTATCTATAATTGCCGAGAGATCTGAATATAGGAACGATTGCCATAAATTTTGTCGCCACTATTATTATCAGCCGTGTATCTTTACTGCAATTTATTTTTAACGCGTAACACTGTCATAAATCACCAAGTTTTTCTTTTGATACGCACAATTCCTATTTACACGTAAACAAATTCTCTGACGCTCAGATCGATTAAAATCATGCCAGGAAATTTTTATCCATTTTAGTTTATGCAGTAATCAATCAAACTCTCGGCTAA
This sequence comes from Sclerodermus sp. 'alternatusi', assembly GCA_037305995.1. Taxonomy (NCBI): domain Eukaryota; kingdom Metazoa; phylum Arthropoda; class Insecta; order Hymenoptera; family Bethylidae; genus Sclerodermus; species Sclerodermus sp. 'alternatusi'. Next base: position 8,261,987 of record CM074546.1, on the reverse strand, counting down.
AACACGTTTTGAAAGATTTTAAAGAATAGTATTTCCTGTTACGCAAATCATTCGTTTTTAGCCGCGATCTACGTAAATGGTCTAGCAAACAAATTTCCCCATCAAATAATGTGCGTCGAGAAACAAATAGAATTGAATGACGGTGAAGCGCGGTCTATCATTTACGTAGAAAGTATTTTCTTGTTATTCGTGCGCAAAATTCGCACCTTTTAAGAATTTGGAATTTCGGGTTAACCAACTTGCATGGATTCTTCTGCTTATCTATTACATGAGTCCTGCGAAAAAAAACGGGGAAAGACCGATTAATGGCAACATGTTTCCGCTATGCTGGTTGCATTGGTGTGCTGTTGAACTATCAGGAGCCAGTCTTTTTCTCGTCTGGGATTGATAATTTCTATCGCTTCAGTCAGTCCTTTTACCGACGATATCGAATCAGCATGTACATCCAGTGTCGTCCAGTTGTAAAAACAAGTTTTATCACTGCCATTCCAGAAAGGAAGATCGCATAGTTCACCGATCGATGATATCTTGTCGTAGGAGATCGTTGTCGATGACCTTAATGAAAAATTTGCAATTTAATCCTCGCATCTGTCTCTTTCCACCAATACACACGCATTTCTTTCATTTTTTTTCCTATCTGCTTTTTATTTCAAGTATCTCGGACTGTAGGTCTTTCTAATCACGTGATACAAAGTGACAAGAGCTTCTGGAAAACCGTGTCATTGGCTCGTCTTATTGGAAATCGAAAAACTCGAGTATAACGGGATGGCCGTAACGATTCACTGGATTTACCCAGAACTTTATGTTATGTCACTTCGGCGTGGTTCCAGATCACAATTCTAGAAATCTTCTCGGTAAACAAGTATTGCTTCGTCAATATTAGATAGCTGCTTTTTCCAAGGAGAAAATTTCGGGTAAATTCAGATTACGCGGACCTGGAAAATCAGGAAAGGGGAAATTCAGCATCATGAATGGAGATAGGTTCCCCCAATTTTCCCGGCGTTTAGAGATCGGCTTTATCGATAAATGCGTCTGAAGGATAAACAAGCTCAGCTGATGCCAGCACTTCACCAGTAAAACCAATCCATGTCCTAAGGCCGTATCGGAGGTGTTAGCCAGTAGGGTCATCAACGCTGAAAGGTTATCGAGAGATGAAAAAAAAAATTAAAACTGTAGTGATTTTTGTCCGCCGTTAAGTTACTTAGCAGTCAGTCGGTCGAAAACCTCATTGAATGTTTGGTCTCCGTTGTTTTCGGTGAGGATACTCTGTCGAGCCCTTGCCGAAACTACCCTCGAGTGTTTTCCTCAAGACCAATAGACAATCTCCAACGTATTTCCAAGTTTCTTCGCTTCATTCGTGAAGAAACTGAAATCATTGCAGTCTGCATTTCGAATCTCTCGAAAACTCTTCTGTAATTATCGAAACCTGTTGTGCGGTGGCAAGAAGTGAAGGAACATCATGACCGGAAGTGCCATAGCGGGAGTAATGCAAGAGATGCAGAAAGAAGTTTCGGAGAAGCGGGAAAAGTGTCAACTGCCGCGAAATTGGTTCGTGTTGTCCTGCGCTGTAATAGCTTTGCTCAGTGGCACTGTGATGGTGGTTTTTTGGTTCACGAACATTTTTCGGGACTGCATTTTGGCGGAGTTGCAACTGAAAAACGGCAGCTCTGCCTTCATCTGGTGGCAACGTCCTCCCGCGCGGTTGATGTATAAGATGTATATATTCAACTACACGAATGTGGAGGAATTCAACAATGGGGAGGCCAAGAAATTGAGAGTCGAGGAACTGGGACCCTACATCTACCGGGAGACCTTGACTAAAATCAACGTGCACTTGAATCCCGATAGCACAGTTACTTATCAAGAGAAGAAAAGTTATCAATGGGAAGGTGGAAGACCGGACGATGAACTTGTTATCGTTCCTAACGTTCCTCTCATGTCTGCCGTGGCCTTTTCTCGTAACATCAATTTCGTAGCCCAAGTTGGTTTGACCGCCGTATTAACAACCTTGCGGGCCAAAACTTTCCTCACTCTACCTGTCGGAGAGTATCTCTGGGGATACGATGATAATCTGTTCGAAATGGCCAAGCCGTTCATGTCTCTCCAAAAACCCATTCCTTTCGACAAATTTGGAATTCTCGCCATTGTACGTAATTCATTTTGCACGTTGTTTATAAAATCTCATGCTATAACGTAACACGTAATTGTACTGATGAAATTTGTAATATTAATTACAGAAAGACGGTATCTCTCATGATGTGGTGACTATGGGCACCGGCGAAGGAAATCTGGAAGAACTTGGCGTGATTAAACGATTAAACGGCAGAGAAAGTAACGATGTATGGGGCGAGGAAGCATGCGACAAATTAGAGGGAACCGATGGCAGCATATTTCCACCAAGCTGGATTCAAGATTCCAACAAGACAATTCGAGTTTATTCCAAAGAAATGTGCAGATCTCTACCTTTGAGATTTCGAGGTTATGGAGAGGCTCATGGAATACCTAGTTTAAGGTGACTGTCTTCTCAAATTAGGTATTCTATATCGAGAAAGGTCGCCTGAACCGTATCATTAAAACAGTTTCGTAAGGTTTTTTAACTCGATTGAAACCTAAATGTCAATGTTACACGGGAGTTTCGCAAGACTTAATAGAATTCACGATGATACTTATCGTTCGATAGAAACTTGCAATCTCTCGAATAATAAGCTAAAAATTTCATTAAGTGCATTTGTGAATCATCCGATATCTATTTATACAAATAGCAATTTATTATTAAAGTTCGTGCATGCATTGACCTGGGTCGAAGACCTATTCCCGCTTCCAGCAATATAATTAGTTTAGCAACGCAATTAAACTTAAAACTTATTATTCCAATTATCACAGGTACACACTGCCAGATGATGCATTCACGTCTACGCCAACCAAGGACTCGTGTTTCTGTTCGCCCCCTACGGACAATGATCCAAACGCACCTAGGCTTTGCCCTCCCAAAGGTCTTTACAATGTTTCCACGTGCAATTTCGGCACCCCTACACTGATCTCCTTTCCACATTTCTACGCAGCTGACGAAAGTGTGCAGCAGGGCGTCGAGGGAATGAATCCCCGGAAGGAATTGCACGAAACTATCATCGATTTTCATCAGGTAAGCCTCGAAGTGTAAAAAAACATGGATCCCAAATTCGCTTTTCGAAAGTAAATTTTTACATTCGTACATCTCTTGGTTGTCACGTTGACACGCGAATCCCTCCGTAGCATGCATATATCTGAAATTTGTCGGATGACAAGTCGAATTGATAGAAATGGGAGAAATGTGCGAATCACCGTGATAAGCGTGTAGCAACCAAACATTGCGTGTAAATCTATTCAACGCGTAAGCTAATAATATTTATCGTAGTTTTATCTTGGTTTATGGCATAAGACAATTTATCTCGAACAAGTCCCAATGCAAGTAATATCGAGCAATAAGTTCAAGTTTGGAATTCTTGGAATTTCAGAACCTTGGGGTTCCAATTGGAGGTTGGACGAGAATTCAGATCAACTTGGAAGTGAGAAAAGCGATAGGAGTGCCTTTCATAGGAAAGCTCCAAGATGGAACTATTCTCCCATTGATTTGGGTCGAGTGTGGAGTCGACAAACTTCCGGATCCTCTTTTCAATGCTTTCTATCACGCGCACTTCACTGCCAATGCCGTTGAAATAATCGCGCAATGGGGCAGTCTGATTCTCTTGACTCTTTCGTCGAGCGTACTCCTCTTTACACTTCGCAAGCAACGAAAGCAAAAGCACGCATACCTGCAAAGAAACGTGTCTGGAGAAAACAGACTGATCGAATGAGACTTGAACGCTACTGAAAAGTGATCGAGTAACGTAGGAGTTTTTCTAGTTTTCCACCTTGGTGAGGCGGCCCAAACTTGTTGAAGATTCATCTGGCGTTAATGAGCCTTGAGACACAGGAATGTCTAGCAACGTCACTTCGATCAATTGAAATTTGACTACGGGACAGCTAAGGTACAAATAAGAAGTGTCCGTCTGTCATTGAAGATTGGAAAGTTCTTTTCGCGAATATTCTTCCAGAGGAAGAATTCAAGGAAAACGAGTTTCTCGTGCAACACGAGCCACCGACTGAGATACGATGTCCGCTTGACTAAAATCTATTAAGACAGAATGGCACTTTCAATCGAGTTCAGCATCTTCTTTATTATATGTAAATTATATAGGGATGACTCGCTTTTTTTCGCAATTATCCCATTCTCCGAATTCAATTCATTTCTCAATACCTTGTCGTGAGCCAAAGACGCTAAAAGCATTGGTGCTAGTATTATTAGCCCCCATCCCAACCATCCCTCCGCTTCCCACGCAATTCTATAGCCTAAGATTTATTAGCCACGAAAGTCAATTAAATAGATTCCTTTTGTGTCGCTTATATTTATGTCAAGTAGTATCTAATTTATAATACAAAGTACCAGTCGTTAATCACAAAACGATTAATAGTTACATCGAAATTAACATTAATTGAATTTCATCGATCGTTTACCACAATATCAAATCATTTCCTAAGAAACGTGTATTTGTACGTGAATAATCGCCCATGATCTTTTCTACGTAATTTGTAAGACACTTGTGGTATGATAATTAAGTAGAATGATCATTTTCGAATAAGTCACTGCAATCAAGTGTTTTGTACATAGCGTGTGTTCCGCGACTTAAGGACTTCAAGGAATGAACAGACCACGCTGGTACAGCGATTTTAGTTGCGTGAGGTCCAAAGAGTGCCAAGTAATTAGACAACAGTTCATCATCATATAACCATGTCTCGAATGGCACGCTATTATTATAACCATTGTCCATTACCACTGGTTACTTATTCCAAACACAAATATACACTGCAAATAACGTATTTTAAATATGAATCAGGCATACATCGGTGAAAATGTTATTCATCGTGAAAAACTCGTAGTTTTTTGACATTCAATAGTATTAGTGATAATTAAAGAAATGTGTAGTGTGATATAAAATCAGCTGAACGATAATTCCAGCCGGGACACAGCAATTAGACATAGACAGAAAATAAATTATAGCTTAGGTAGAATTTATATTCTATATGTATACGAATAGTTGTAATAGCTGATCTTATTTAAGTTTTATATTTAAAAATTCAACCTGAAGTGTAGTTTTTAAATTTTGTAAATATTTAATGATATAGAAATATAATATATTATTTTTCATAATCGTAGGTATATTTCATTACCCAAACATGCAATATTCTCTAAAGCTTTGGTAAAGTTAAACATTATTTGAGAATTTATTCGTATCGAGTATTAAGATTAAGTAAAAGGGATAAGTTCTATCAGTGCATCATAAATTCTGAATTTTTTTTTGCCGATATATTTATAATATTCATAAAATTTCATTAAGCGCGCGCTATACGAGAATTATCAACAAAACATGTCCCATTGCTGCTTGATTCTTCTTACACAAATATAATCGCAACATGCATTGAGGTTATCGTATTCCTGTTAATTAATGAACGATAAACGTAACTTAAGTGTGAAATTAAACAACAATTGTATCGAATTTATGTCATCTGGTACGACATATGAAACTTTTCGAATTGATATTAAAGAGAGAAAGACAAAGAGAAAGAGAAATACGTCATCTAAAATATGATTTAAAAAATTATAACAGATGCACGCTTAAATATTGAAATATATAATTATTATAAGTTAAAATAATAAAAACTTAATTAAAGCTTAACAATACTCTTTAAAAACGTATAAATCGATATATTCAATTGGAGTATACAGTTATGCAACTTGTTGTATAAAAATCATTATTTGCATCAGAAATCATTCATTAATGCTGAGAACCGAAAAATCTCAAACGTGTATAATATATTTTTCGCTTGGATCTTATAGCTCGCGAACAGATAACCTTTGCTTTTTGAAGTGACATCTTCCAAGAAATGAGATAAATCATTTTTCACAGTGGATTTGTTAACGTCATGAAATTATGAAAATACATGTGCATTTTAATGATTCTGAAGACCAGTTTTTATGAAATACCACTTGTTATTGGAATTTTTATTTATATCGTAAGTTGTAGTGCTGTATAGATAACTAAATGAAGTGGCTTGTGGGCAGGTGGTACACAGGACCATTTAAAAAAATAAACACAATTATATTCTGATTACCTTTAATGTATTCATTTTTTTTTCTTAGTGCTTTTAATTTTTTACGATTGCACTCACACAATCTCGTGTCGACTCGGTCATCGAAAAGCCCCTTGAGCAGATAACTATGAGTCGCTGGTAGCTATTTGGCATGTCTCGATTTTATAAAAAGGACAGGAAATTTATCCAAACACTAACGAGACTAAGTCTAATAATATTACTAATAAAATATTTATATTAAGACATATACAAAGGGGTATAGAGTGTAAATCGGTACAATTTCAATAATTATAATCAACGGACAATAACATCAGCCAAGTTTTACGTACAAATACAGATGTAAAGTTTCAAGTTTTCTTGTACTCTTAAATATCTTGTACCATGCTTTAGGCACATGGATCATAAGTCGCGATTACTAATCAATATTCTCTATCAACAATTAAAATGATAATTATTTTAAAATGTATTATAAAATTTGGCTTTTGATATCTCCTGGACGGATTTGCTCGTAAACATCTTATATCCTTGGAGTCATGAAGATAACAATGTAAATATGTAGATTTCGAATTCTAACTGCTAAGTAACAACCATAAAATAAAAAATAAGAGCCAAATTACAACACTTTAAATTCAATAAAAAGTTAATACGTCATAAATCCATAAGTCAACGAATCTTCTTAATTGCTACATATACAAACATATTCTATAACATACATTAACGCCACATCAAGAGATCTATATACACCAAAATTCATTAATTCTGACCATAACGTGAAGTGCAAACGATGATCTAATTAAAAACGTCGTTATTTAGCACCGCTGTCGATGTTTAAAATTCTCGCGTGTATTCGCTTTAAATTAAGTTTCAACCCTCTTTCGAGGGCTGGCTTTCTTCCTACGTAGCGCACAACCCATCTATGATGATAGTATAAATTACGCAAAAGAACGCAAAATACTTGTTCGTTTCGAGTATGGCATGTGTTTGGAGTACGTTGTAAAACGTGCGAAAAGTAATTGCTACCTGATCGAATCTTTCTCAACATTTTGACAATCAATACATTTGAGTAATTTACGGATCATCGAGATTCTAGATGAAGGAGCGCAGTTTATCGGCATCAAAATGTATGTCAAATACACATTAGATATTTCGTAATCCAGTTTAAAAATCCATTACTTTCGGGCTAAAGAGAACGAGGCGTACAGACACCCGTGATTAAGCTGCCCAATCAATAATACATATACAGAGAGTAGGTGCGCGTTGCCTAAAAAGAGTAGAAAAATAAAATCTACTTGTACTTCGTTTGCATTTTGCCGCCGCTTTCACTGACGGTGCTACCACACAATCGACAGATTCACCAGAGCTGGCATCGGCAATTTCTCACGAAAGGATGTCCAGCATCGGCCGAAAGGAGATCTTCTGGCATGTATTATATTCTTATACCATTCTCTAAACGGCGAAAGGTGAGAGTAAATATTTCGCAATCCGGTAGTACACTCGTATTAAAACGGTTGCTTCAGCGCTGATTCAAGTACCACGAACATTAGCCTTAAAGGTGATCGAACAATCGTACGGTCGAAGAATTGATATTTGCGGATATCCTTAAAATATCGCATACTTTTCGGACGAAGGGAGTGGCGAAATATTTACCGGTCCATATTAAAATACCAACGCACACCGATGCTAATAGCTCTCCTATTGTCACTTCCAGGCTCCTCTCACTGTATTAGCATTCGGAATAGCAATAAATATCACGTCTTACGTCATTTTTTCCCTTTCACTCCACATTTCACATGTTAACAAGCTACAGCTTGAGTCGTGTCGATTTCGGCGAACTGCTTTTTCGATGGAAACGAACGATTAATGATCCAGAGAAATTGCTTGCTTACTCGCTGGAAGATTCCGAGATCGCTAATCGTCGTGAATTTGGTCCCTCGCAGTATCGTCCCGTAAGCTTCGACATTCTAACTAAAGTGGATCGCGTTAACTCGACGTCGCTAAAAGTTAGGATATCTCATTGAAATTCCTTAAAGCTGCCCTCGCATCTCGCAGGAGTGATTTAGACGAAAGGCTAACTCTGAATTTGTCACCTTCTGCTTCGATTAATTTCATCGCTTGACACGGGGAAGGGGGGAGGAACGAGTTAGAAGGAAAAAGCTACGGAAATTTATAGGAGTTACATAATAAATATTTACATTTAGTGCACCGTAGCTTTTGAGAAGAGAGAAGAAACATTGATTGCAATTTGCGAGGCTCTTTAAGTTGAGAAATTCGTGTTAGAGTCTAAAACTGCTGAGCGTCGAATGCTGGAGATTCGTAACTACAAAAATGGCAAATCCTTCTTATTTGGAATGTTGGAAAGCCGGATTTAGTTGGCCAGTTTTGCTGCTAGTGGCACCAGGTGGTAATGGATTGCTGAGGTGCAGCTTTTCCTGACGTTTGGCAGCTCGTGCGAGGCACATCAAAGCTCCCACTAGGATGATCGCGCCTATTGCTGCCATTGCACCGGAAACCGCAGCTCGTGCCACAGGTGGTAATTCAACCGCCATCTTGAGCAGTGATCTCATCTCCGGTGGTAAAGCGTCAACGCTCTGCGAACAGATAATCATTTCAGGTTAATAACTATAGCTGGAAAATTCCAATGACTCAAGTTAAGCGCTCCATTTTTTTCCGATAATTAAGCGTCTTTTTTATTTTGATAATTATCATGCTTTGTTATGAGGACAACTTGATAGTTTCGCACAGCACGTTTAATTTCGTGCACCGCAAGTCCAATTAGACTCATTGTATGTACGATTTGGATAAATTTACAACATACCATAATCATAGTTGAGATGAGAAAAACTCGACGAGAAATCTTGAAATTCACTTAGCGCTTTAAATATATAGCGTTATATAATATTAAACATATGAAATACGCGTCTCTTCCATTTTTTCTGTTCCATTTACATTAGTTAGATTAATTAGATAATTTAGTTGGCTTCTCTTGCAAATACGGAAAAACTGGTTATAATGCTAGAGAATCAGACCTTTTTTAAACCGGTTTCAGATCAATTTTTCCTAACTATATGAAAAAAAAACAATGTTGTTTCTTTATATAGATAATAAAAAATTATACGCATATGTAATTATCACTCGTGAATCACTATTTCTATAGAATAGATTATTTAGCGATTACTTAATGAAATGCATCTATAGAAAAAGATCCAGTGATTTTAATTTAGTATAAGCTAACCAGTCTTAAATATGCCGATACAGGACATTAGGGTTAATAAAAATTTTATCATAATAGTGCTGCTGGTACAAAGTCAACCCGCACTTATGTAATATTTGATTAATCATCATATGCACGTGTAGGCAATTAATCCCCGATTCTCAAGGAATATTGTCTTAAACGTACATACTCGGAATAATAGATTAATGCAGGAAATGAAAAAATGGGAGATATCAAAAAGCTGTCATAGCGAGGAAATTTATCGAAAATTCCAATATATTAAGGGTGTAAACACGTGAAATATCTTATTAGCATTATTAGCATTGCAGAGTGGCAGAAATTCCACAAAAATGAATCAGTCGTTAAAGCACGAGCTGCGTAGACACGTAAAGTGCATACATTCGTAAAAGTCATTCATAAGAGCAAGCGTCATGGCTGCTCGTGGAAACAGAAAAACAGAGAGGAAGAATCCTACATATTAATTTCCAATGCTGCCGCGATGCCGAGGGAAAAACAATGCCTAGAATTTGTATGCGATCCGTAAATATTATTTCAACAAAACAAAAAGGAAATGCAAATTTCTCTCATGCGGTATTTTCAGGTCAGGAAGTCCGTCCATTGATTTCATATAATAATTTCTCTCGCGTATAATGCCAGAAATGACGTATAATGGTAGTCGTACAGGATAGTTTAGTCAGCAGATGCCACGCAAAAGTGAGAAGAAAATGCAAATCTCGCATATCGAGGCGTTATGGGTGTGGCGTGTTGAATACTCGACAGACCCGCCGCACGCATTTATTGTCGCGATGCTTTTCGTATAGCTATTTAATGTGGCATTGCATCATTTTTGACGTGCAGACTTCATTATATTCCGATCAGATTATAGGTCTGCAGCCGCAGGCTGTTGCGAGCAGCATTTTACTTTGAGTTTATCTCCAGACAAACAAGTATTGCCACAAGTGAAAGTTTATTATTTCGAGCATTCCTGTGATTTCTGTCGATAAAGACATCTCTCGTTAATTTCCTTTCTCAGATTATAACAGGATAAATGAATCCAAAAGCCCTATCGATTAGTAGACCCCGACCCTAATGATCGGGAGAATCGGTCAGGTGTGCCGGATATCATCAGACACAGTGAAATCACTCGTATACGCACTCGATTGTGCATTTTCCGATAAACCAATCACGGAGAGCCTCTTGCATCTCATTAATAACTTAAAACGATACTTACATCCTCGAACCACATGATGGGGAAAACGATGTCTGGGAACGTAGCAACTTGCTTGATGTCTCGCACCTGACTTACAGCAAGATTGATCTGAATTCTCGCTTTGGCCCTGAGTGCGGTACCCATTTGTGGCTGAACGTCGATGAAGAGCTGGTGCTTCTCCGCTTCTGGTGGAGATATGCCAGTCACAGCTTCTCTCAAAGCAGGATCAGCTGAACAATCGAAGAAGATCCCAGAAGAGTTAAAAGGAGGCTCGAGAAAACTATCATCGAAAAGTCTACGTTTTTAGCGAGACGCGCAAAGTCCCCGCCCAAAATGTAACGAACCGCGAAAAAGAGCGAGCGCGGTCGCTTCTCGATCTCTCAGTTCATCTCGAGGAAAGGAGAATTGACACGCGACTTAATTGCTAAATCCGGTTTGCTGGTAGCTGCGAACGAGCGATAATCGAGCCCAAACACCAAAGGCTAGTATCATGAATGATGGAGGGTCAACATTTTTGATGGTTGCCCAAAAGTCAACATCTGCTTTCCTCTTTTATCTTTCTACTCACGTGCACACGTAATGCAACAATTACAAACTGCTCTTGCCAGTGTTCCACTCTAGTGGCTCGGCTGCTTCATGCTTCAAATGCGTAACATCAAGTGTCAAGTGTAAGCGTGTCTCGTTGAGAAACGAAAGTGCTGAGACGATGAATCAAGAGTCCATTGATCGTCCAGAGTCCGTCTTTGACTTACTTGCTTTTGTAATTTACCCCGAAGACTCGCAGCGTACACACGACTCGGGCGTGTCGTAAATTTCAGGTAAACGTCAGGTAAAACCGGGGAAAAAACTTGGACGCGCGACTACGGTTGCACATTTGCCTTGAAAAATAAGGGCTCACCTGTAAACTGCCGATATTGGCCTGGTCTGGAGTCGCGTACTCATTCATATCCATCCGCGCGTCCATACGTACCTCGTTTAACTTGTATTCTCGCGTGAGTGAGCACTCACACGTGCACACTTCGAATGGGTAGTGGGTACGCGTGCAATAAGCCGATTTCTCTTGCGCTCGGCCGTCGCGAGGAGACGAAAGTAAAAGCAACGGAGTATTCAAAGCTCGCAAAAAGTTCTCACAACAAATGCGGACCGGTAATTCGTGAGAGAATCGTGCCCGTCGGCCAAGCGTGAGAGATTGTTCGTGAAAAAATAGGTCTCCTCGGGAGATTTCACGTCGCGAATAACGGTGAAGGCGCAGAGAACCGGAAGTACGATGACACGGGCCTTACGAAATACGCGGGAAACAAATGCACGGTATTTTCATGCCGCGGGCTAGGGTGTGGAAGCTGCGCGATGGACTTTTATGGGGTTCGTCGAGCTCGAAATCGAAATTTAAAGTCTGACCAGAGGTAGTGAAACGAGACGAAGAAATCAAATGGAATGAAATGAATTAAAATGAAATAAACCGAAGTGAATTCAATGAAGCGGTTTGGAGAAACGAGGCGATTTGAAAGAAATTAAAGAAATACAATGACGAAACGAGTCGTCGAACGTCGGGAAATGCGAAATTTCTGGAGTCGCTCGCTAGGTAATCGTCTAAATTTACAAGTGCAAAAATAAAAATCCGGAATAAGAATTTGCGCATTGAGAATACAGGGAAATGTTTGCACAGCTTGACAGAAGCGAGGTACAGGTTGAAACGAAGAAAAACTCACCGAGGTAGAAATGCGGGAAACTGAGAAGTACCGGGGAATCGTATTGGCAGGCGGACACGTTGAACGTTCCCTCGGGAGCACAAGGAGGTCCAGCAGGACAGTAGCATTTATTTGCTTCTACTTTATCAACCGTCGAGAAAACATTTTCCGGCGGTGAGAATCGGTATCCAGGAATTCCACCCTCCGTAGTTACTTCTTTCTAAAACACAATATACATCATGACATAATAATAATTTTATATAGTTTTTAGTGGTCGCAAAAGTCGAAGTAACGAACTCAATAAAAAACGAAGGAGTTTACTTTAGCTCTCTTATAAAGTATATGACATAATGTGACATTGGAATAATACCAGGAGTATGCGAAATTATAACATCGATTCTTTATTATATAACAGTACGAGTATAGGAATAATATGTACGTGACGTGTGACATTGAAATTACTTTTGGGATTCAGCTACTCTGAAATTATTTCATATTTCAAATATGCGACAATTGGATCTTCAGTATCTAATTATTAAATCGCGAATTTAGAATAATAACAGCTCGAGGCAAGAAATTAGTAGTTCGAGCACAAATGACTTCTTTTTTAAGCTAAACACTTCTTCGAGATTTCTTGCACATTGCTCCTTTAAAAGTAAAGCAAAATAATGAGTATGACAAATGACAAAATTTCACTTTTTATTTACGCTCGTAAATTTTTTTAATTCAATAAAGTGAAAATTTAATTACATCGTGAAAAAGTCTCCGACAATTGGCCGATGGTAAGATCGAGATTTTTCCGAGAGATCCAGAGGCAACTCTGAAATATTTATATTTTCTTGTATGAGGATTACGGAATAATGAAAGGCTTACGAATGTAATGTCACGAAAAATACTGTTATACATTTTGTATTTTGCGCCTTGTGTAAGAGTAACTGTAGATTACCATTAAATAGGAGTTCATTACTGTAAGAAAAATGAAAGCATTGCACAATCGCCCATGATATAACATTAGCACGAGAAAAATCCTTGAGATTCCTTTCTACGCGAAAAATACCATCAATTTTCTTCCATGAGAGTACAGTAAATGCAAAGGTAATATATTTCGTGCTAAATGAATATTATTCGAGTACGCCAGACCTTGAATCTTTGACGAATCGTGCCACGCGCGAGAGAAACCTTTTCAGCAAGCCTATCAGAGATAAATTAAGTGCATTTTTGGTCCAAAATCGGCATTCTCGTTTCGAAGATTGATTATCCGAAACTTTGAACTGTGAATATGTTTCACAGATTTCTGAGGAACTTTTTAAATGCAAAAACGGATAGTAAACATTGGTAAACTTGTGCACATGTAGAATGACAAGCATGACTAAACAAGGGAGAAGTTTGGATAATATTTCGCGGTTTGGCTTGGTGGATCCTTAATTGGCGGATAATACAAGGCGAACTTTACTCCACCATCAACGCAAAGGATTCCTACGTGTCGATGCAGTGTAATTTGACGCGCCGTACTTTTTTTTATTGTGCAATGTTTAAAAATCCCAATTATGGGTAGAGTCTGCTATCTTGACCTCACTAATTAGCATAATAAAAACAAATTTCACGCCAGTTAATTAGATAGCTGGAACATGAAAATTATGTTGTTTCCAAGATTAAAGCTAATGGTAAGGTAAGTGGATTACCCAGCATTACACGAAACGTCCATTGCGAAAGTCTATGGAACAAAGAATCTCGAGATGAATCTTAACGAAGTAGATAAAATGCATATAATGCTTCTTACGTGTCCCGTTAACTGAATAGAGTAACCAGAAATTTAATTAAACGAACATCATTCTCCAAGTCTTAACAATAGTTTTCCCCTTCCGCAGTGAATAGTAGGAATATCGACCACGATTAACTTACGACTATAGCCTTGTAAAAGTTATAGGAGTAATAACATACCTGGAATGCAAGAGGCAAAGTCCTACACAGGTCCTTGTCGAAAATCTTGAGGATTGTGTTTTTATTGATGTGCGGTGGAAAAATGCTACCATCTCCACCCATGACACTATCACATTCTGGTGTCGTCCAGTGACCCAAGCCTTTCTTTCCATTCCATTTGTCGAGCATTCCGTACTTGGTAACGTCACTCTGTCCAGTGAAAATCGTGTACCAATCGGGCATCGTGCTGTTCTTTCCGTACAGAAGACCAAACTGGTCGTAGGGAAGCTTCTGCTCCTTAGGAACAACATCCTTGGCTAACTTGAGCAAGGGATCCTCGTAACCCCAAAGCAACTGCTCTATGGAGACTTCGACGAATGGCTTGATCTTCAGGATGTCCATGATCGAGGCCATCGCTAATCGCAAGAATCTTGCCGCGTGTTTCGATTGACTGGTAGCCGATAACATCGGCACGTTAGGAACTACCACAAGGTCATCCACAGAGCCGGACGACAGTTCCTGAAAAGACCAGGTAAACCCATTAAAATCAAAAATCAACATTGAGCTTCGCAAGAATCTCGCTAACGATCGCGCATCTTGCATAGTCTAAAAGTGGAGCGCGATGAGTTGTTCAAAAGGAGGCTTTGAGATTACTTGCATAATGAGAGACACCGCGACTTAATGATACACCGTAGGATTGACCTGAGATATTTTGCTGTTTGACAGATCAAATGAAAATAGTTGTTTACGCTGTTCACGGGTTGCACGTCATACGTCCGAGATCCAACATAAAGTAGGTATCAAGAGTGACTGTACCTTCAAGTTAATTTGCGGAAGTGCCCGACGTAGCTATTATTGTTCTAGATGTGCAATCAAATACGTAACAACGAGTAAATATAAAGTCAAATATCTTGCGGAAAAGTGAGATTCAGTTAGGTAACCGGGTCGGCTTTGGCTTTTTCTTATAGAATTACGTATATTGTTTGAGAAGAAATATCGAGAGGGAACGAGAGCTAATAATCTGTCGTGGTTGATGCGATTAAAACAATTAAGGATACCATTGATGCGTGTGTATGGGTTTGTAGGAGCAATCAATGACTCAAAGTGGAATCAACAGAAACGACAGGTTCAAGAAGTTAACTATATGCTCGACCTTTATTTTTTATAATCCTCTGTTTTTAAGCCCCTGAAGAAGTTAAAGGCTGCGCTATTAATCTCTGCAAGATTGAATAATGTATCGAGCTAGGACTAGTTTATAATAGAGTATATTCACTGATTCAATTCATCGTGATTTACTGTCCTGATTCAGCCAATCCTAACATCTTCTACAAATTATACAGCTTTTTTCTTTTACAATAAATTGCTATCTTTTGCAATTGATTCCTATTAATTAATGGCTATTTATTTTTTTATCAGCGCCGTCGCCATACCGAGGCATTAAGTTTCTGCACAATTCACACGTGAAAAATCCATTGCCATTCTTATAGAGGCGCACGCGCAAGAAAAATTCATCACGAGGTACTGGAGTAATTAATTTTTCTTCTTCCATATATATAATTCTTCCTGATTCGTGCTCGTACGACACGTTGAGTTTGTTCGTAACCTTTGAGACTGGACTTTTATGATGCCACGTAGTAATAAGTCAGAATATATTAAGCGTCGCATTATGCATTTTATTGTACTTTACGTCAGTAACGCAGAAACGTGGATTTCAGTCAGAATGTGCCCAGTTCCCAATAAATATTTTTCTCTCTACAACAAGTTACGCGATGCGAAAATTTCCGAAAACCTAAAAGCCGTTGTCCCATTCGTCAAAATTAAAATTCAATCAAGGTTTTTGCATTGAGAGTGCACGCGCTTTGAAACTCACTTCAAAATATGAATTTTTACCAATAGACTTTTAACGCTCAATGTCATAATTGCAGGAGTCAAGAATATTCATCAAATCACCTAAGATCCTTATAATCGTCTCTGACAAAAGAAAAATCATGGATTCTTAATGCATGCATAAAATAACTAATCCAATAATAACTCTTATGTAATTTTTGAAATACCGCATCGTTCTTTACACCTGCAAAGGAGAGATTCGTTTTTCTGCACGGAAGCAAACTCACGCGGGTTAAAATGAAAATCCTGCGCTCAGGAATGCTAAACTTATTAAGTGCATAATGACAGGGTCGCAAATAGATAATCTCCCTGAGATAATGTGAAAATAATATTCATATTCAGTAACGTGCTAATTCATAAAAAAATACAGAAGAGAAACGGATAGAACACAAATGACAGAGTAGGTGAAGGTTTCTCATTAATATTTAATTTTTTGGGCTTCTCAGCTTTTTCCTGTAATACAACTTGTATCGCGTTACATAATACTGAAATGAGAGACTTTTTCGAATAATTTTTAGCTAACGCTAGTCTCTTCCAGCAGACCTGAAACTCTATAATCTTCCCAGTATCGGCTTGAATTTCTTTCGGCGAAGAAACCTTGAATGAAGTTCCTTAAAGGGTAATGCGCTTTAACATTGGAAATCATTCGTCAGAAGACAATTCTCAGTTTGCGTGCATAGTAATGTTATGTATATTTGTATGCGAAATGGAAGATGCAAGTAACTGATATTGTCTCTTTGTTTACTAATTGTTAATGCGCAAAGTCGAGCAGGCGTGTGTGGAACAGGTATCCTGAGAGAAAAAGAGGAGAGGGAAAACGCATGTAACGCGTAGTAAGGTGCAGTGTCATTACACATAACACCGTAGAAGAGTTATTTAAAAGGTATATGCACATATTGTGTGTATTATATCATTCCCGCTCTGAGTTTTAATTTCAAATTACTTCACGTAACATTAAAACATTTTGTTTGAGTGGTTTGAATTGATCTTACCGGAGCGAATACGAACTCCTTCTTGACTCTGTAGCTGACGGTGTCATTATCGTTAAACTTCACGTCAGCTTTTGACCAACGTTGCGTATAAACGTAAGGTCCGAGTTCTTGCAGAGCTGGTTTCTCGCCGTTGTTCAGAAATTCATCGGCATTCGTCACGTTGTAGATGTAGATGTGCATCCGAGGTACAACTGGTGGTTCCCGCCACCACTTGAAGGTTCGACCACCATCCCTCAATGCCACTTCCTTATCAATTATCACGTTGATCAATTGAGGGAACAAGGCTGCCAAAATTGCGGCGAAAATAATCAGAAGTACACCAACTGCCACTGCAGCCCCTGCAATAAAAAATCGATCATTAATTACTGGTATTTGTTTACTATGTAAATTATAATTGATCCAAGCTTTTCTTTTAGACATTGCCTCCTTCTTATTCAATAGAATCCGCATGATTTGATTGTTTTTACTTAGGTTTTTTTTCCTTACTCCATAAACTCGAGAAATGAATAATTGATAATTGAATTTGCATTAACAATGGTCATATTCTTGAGAGATTATTCAAGGAATAATATTTCTCTTCTGTGTGTGTGTGTGTGTGTGTGTGTGTGTGTGTGCTGACTGTAACTATAATGGTGCACAGAATATTTTCTTGATTTTAGAAACTGAAAGTAAAGGAAAACCTCCGAATGGTATAATTTACGAACATTAAAAGTTGATTAACCCTAGATCGCTGTCCTCGAGTTTTTTATGCGAAACCTTCGTTTGTAATTAATGAAGGTAAAATGATAACAAGATATAGTAGCTCTCGGAAGACCTCGAAAATCTTCCGGAAGAAATTTAAATTATCGCGCGAGACATTGAGGAATATGGTGGCTCAAATTTTCCTTGATCATTAGTCCCCGGTATTAATCGAGAGTCGTTTAATTATCGAAATAAAAATAATAATGATCTTTGAAGTACAATCACGTATAAAAAGCCTCGAAGGTTACGAGGATAAGCGTAGCCATCGAAAATAAAGTGTCCTGAGGAATCATTCATGGAATATATTATAATTAAGAACGTTGAAACGTGATTAATCCTAGGTCATTGGTCCCTCGAGTTAATCCGGGACCTTGTAGTTGATGAAAGAAAAATGACATAACGCAGCAGTCGATAGAAGGGGTCACGCATGGATCATCCTCGTGGAAGCGTAAGGTTACTCTGGTGAGAATGGCCCAAAGCTAGCAGCTAATCAAGGAGAGTCGAATCAGCCCGGAGTCTTTCGACAAACCGGTCGTGTTTCGTGAGGCCAAGTCACAATGCCAAGGTCATTCGCACGTTAACGTGCCTGCGGGCTTCATTAGCATAAGCACCCTAGCAACCTCTTGGAGATAACGAAGAATCTGAATTAAAGTTTGGACGTGGCGATTTTCACTGATCCCTCGCCACTGGCGAGGGTCGTTCACGAGAAAAGAACATCGCGATACAAGGACATCCGGACAAGTTCGACTTGGAGGATACTGGCCGTAGGATTAATTTTTGTAAAAATCCAGCATCAATATCAGCCTTGCCCAACCACTTGGACAGCCACCACTCTCGAATGCAACGACAAAACTTGTCCTCTTTCACCAGATCCTAAGGACTTCGCCTCAATTAAGGTATAATTTATGCATTTAATTTTAAGGTATTCACACATTAAAGTAGTAATCACATTTTTACCGATGACCATTAGTAAAGAAAGAAAAAGTATATCGTGTTTACGGGTGTTAGTCGAGAGCAAATATTTAACTACGAGTATTCGAGACAACATAGGCTTGGAATTTAATCATTTAAATATAATTATGACCACTAACACACAAGGATAACTGGTTTTATTAATTTTTTCTCTTGCCTCACCATTAACTCTTCTTTTTGCAACTTGCAAATAATGATAAATTCAATCCCAGTGCTATGATTTGTTAAAATAATATTTAAGAAACAATGTTATTCGTATTGCTGCGATAATTCCATAAACATTGCTGAAAAATGCACTGCATAATTTCTTGAATCAGTATTTGGAAAACTGTTTAAAATTAATCATTAAAATAACAATGGCTCGAGATGTATTGTCTTCCTTCAACTCTGATTCTCCGATAATTCTCTCTTTTATTCAAATCTCAATGATGAAGAGCTACATGAGCATTTTACGTATAATCTACGAGCTTCTCGACACTGAATAAACTGCACATCATTTCCGCATTTACTGCTTGCAATTAAGCTATACATAACGCAGGTATGCGTGACGTATATTGTTGAAATATTTATTGGTTGAAAGGAAATCATCTGCAAGAAAATGGAATCCTTCAGAAGTAAAAATGAATACGTATAATTAGGCTTTTAGATTTCATCCGACGCTCTTCCTCATCCATAAAGTTGGCCAATGTAATTTTTCGTGCGATTAGTCCATTTAAAGAGAAACCAGCGTTGCAGGAGCAGCGATGTATAATGAAATTACTAAATGGTAGTTTATGCAAACCGTGTTGAAATTGTTTGCTATAAAAATTTCTCGGAATTTCATTCAGGCATCAACGCTTCCTGTTTGCTTTCGCCGTGACGTCAAAAACAGCTTGGAGTCATCGAATGATTCGATCGGTGAATTCTAGCAATACGCCCCCGAAAGGCTTGGACAAACACGCAAACGGAAGAGAAAGAACATTTTACTTTCAAAATACAAATTTCTTTCCGCGGAAGGAAATATATTAACTTATCTCATCATTCTCCCGTTGCTCAAAGGTTTCTTCGCAGAGTTTCCAAAAATGAGATAAAATCGGAAGTTTAATAAAAATACGAGAGAATCAACAAACAGGATTACCGATGAATAGAAAATTACAACGAGTGCAATGCGGTTAATTACCAATAATTATAGGTATTTATTGATTAAGGTCACGATCGTAATCGGAATCGATCTCCAGATTGGAAGATCGGAGTACCGTGTGTAGGTTTCCTTCTGGCCTCTGGGGCACGGCGAAAAAGGAAGAAATTTAATGTACAGAGTAAATTCATGCAATTCATAAATGTAGGAGCTTTCCTTTCTGCAAAAGTACGGGCAGGCTGGCGGAAACAATTTTTCCGGGCCCGTATTTATTTCACGCTCTCATAGGGCTTGTGGTTTCCCATGCCGGAAGCAATGAACAGTGTGCTGGTGGAAATCTCACCTAACGATACCCCGATGACCGCTTGTAAAAGTAGGAAGAAGCATCGATTACGCGAAGGTAATAAAGCGTGCGCCAACTAATTATAAGGTCTCTCGGCCCCGAGCAGGAGTTACGTGAATTCGATTTTCAGCCTAATCCAATTGCCTCGGCCGAGATTCATTTACAAATCGCGGAAATTTCATTTTACCTCCACTCGATCACTCCGTCAGAAGGTCAATGATCTTGCACTTGTATTTCCGCTCTGGCATTCCAAGTATGTATTATATGTTCATTCTCTCTCTTTCTCTCCTTCTCTTCCTTTCTCTCCCTTGGGTATTTACTCAAACACAAAATTAGGAGCAAAGTTTTTCTTTCCTTTTCTTTGACAATTCACGAGTTGTTCTACTTTGCTCAGTAACAATTTCCACATATTTACATACAGAGGTCATATCATGCGGAGTTAAAACCACTTTACTTGCAATTATAATAGCTCGCTCACAACACAGGCTTTGATACCATCTGAATATAAACTGTTAAGGAATCAAACTAATGACTGCTTTTTAATTTTTCATAATTTTATTATACCGCGCCGAGGCCTCCACTCACTTTATAGCTATCACTATGAATAATCGTAAAGTAAAATAAAATCATCGTATAAAATTCCAGCTTAAAGATTATAATTAAGATATTCTAATTTTTGGGTATTGGAATACTTTTGATGGAAACTCAAATTTCTTCGTTCACTCGTGCAATGTCTATCGAAGCAGCGTCGCAACACGCGTACTGCTCATTATTGTATTACGATTCAACAAGGAATTTTAACCGTTTCTCTCATTTCTCTAATTTACATAGAACACCTAACTGTATTATCAGGTTGAAAGACAAGGAGTACCGTGGATGTAGTCTGATTTCATTTATTTATATTTGGACTGCATTCAAATTGCCTGAATGTTTCAGTGGCGCGGATTATTAGTTAATTAAGCGATAGTAGGTTAGGCATTAGGTATTTTTTAATCGTGCTATGTTTGCCAGTTGCTATGTGGCAAGACTACTTGAATTTTCTGTCACGTAGTTCAAGACTCTGGCAGTCTTACGGTCGGGCGACTAGAATATCGCATGAAAGAAACTCTATACCAGCAAAACTTAGCTTCGATTCGACATATGTATGTATAGTTAAAAGTTTTGTCTCACCTCTAGCATGACTATCGCGAAAATTTCATTTCCACGCGTCATGGACATGAGTTATCTAAGCATATCAATTCGATAATTTTCACCTGAGAAAATGCCACAAAAAGGAAGGTACAGAGCAGAAGAAATTACAATTTCTCGATAGGAACAATTCTGAAGACACGTAACCTGTACTTTTCACCTATCAGGTGTAATATTCCTGATAATTCTGTTTAATTGACATAATTTTCCTTTACATAAAGACTGCAGCTGCAGGAACAAACAGACATTATAAGGAAGTAGAAACAGAAGACTATGTGTGTGCTGTAACGTTAAACCTACAGTATAATTATTGTTACGCCTCTACCAATTTAACTCCTAAATTGAAGAAAGTAATAAATCTCAGCGATACACTATATCTAACGAACACGCTTGTTTTATAACGAGCACCGTGTCAAATAAACAAATCACCTTCCCATAACGAAATCTCCGTATCAATATAATTTCTTTAAACAACAAAATTCACCAGCAAGTACACGGGAGGCTTTTCATAATTCCTTCCTATCGGACTTCTTGGCGATTTCGTTAGACTTTATTATATGCAGAATACACTTCTCAGTTGTTACACCTGTAATTATTATTTTCTTGTATCCTGCTTTCTAAGCAAATACCATAGACAAGCTTAGATCGCCCTAAAGGGGAAGACAAAAAGAAAATCCAACACAACGTACCACAACGCGTAATTTCTTTTTCAGACGAGGAAGCGTTCTGGCTAAATAAAGAATTCCAAAGGTATTCTTAGGTGAATCGCTAATTTGTCGACACAACATTGGTCACAAGTAATTCTAAACAGGATCGTGTCGCAAACTTTGCAGGCTTTTCGTGCAATGCGAGGATTGCATTGTCGTAGAATTTTTTTGGTTGTTCATTGCCTCATCTTACCAACACAATTCCATTACCGATCACGGAAGGAAAAAATTGCGAATGAAAAGGATGTGTCGCAAAACTATTCACGAATCTCGTGCCAAAATTGGCATGCAAGGAACGTGATGAATAAAAATGATGTATTGCGAGTGAACACTGATATTCAATGTATAAACGACGGACATTATTTGGAAAACTCTGCTCCTTGGAATCTCCGTTCTTATTGCTCAGCTCAATGAACCAAAAACAATTTCAACTTTTTCATCTAACCAAGTTCTTACTCAAACTTTGAACCAAAGTTTCTCTTCGCGATTCGACCTAAACAAATCTCATTTATGGGAGAGTTTCTACTCATTTACTTTAATTAATTAACATTCTAATAAATTATTTAGAATTTGCGCTGTAGCCTTTTACTGAAATCTCAGGAATTGCCTTCAGCGAGTGGAAGTTTTTCAATATACTGAAAATCATCAAAATATGATGAACACGATTGGCAGTTTTTGGTGGAAAATGAAAACCAGTGTAATTATTCTTGAAGTTAAGATGTAGCAATAGATAAATATCAGGTGAACTGGCAAAGTGGATCAGGGAAAATTATGCAGACCGCATATTACTTGCCTGTGCAAGTCAACCGATTATTTACAGAAATACTGCGGTCACCTAATACTATCATTCAAGTTTTACTTCCTAATGATTAGACTAGAAAAGCACATTAATGACCATCGTAAAATTCACTACTGTTTTACTGTGAACTTTCTTCTTAACAGCAACAATATAAAAGATTCATGGATCCATATATGCAGCAGTTTTAAACCTGAGCTGATTTTATTCCTTCTTTTTTTCTTTTCGTATTGTTTAATATTTTAGTAAGAGTACATCCAACTGGAATTACATAATGAAAGAGATACTAACCGCTCTTAATAAGAGCGATAATGATTGGCGCTAAAGAGAAAGTAATTAAATATACACGCAAGGATATTGATATGATGAATTGAAACATTCTTGGTATAAAATTAGCTTTGAATAAGAGAAACTTATCATGTCGATAATTGATTAACTCTGAACTATCTCACTCAATTCTAGCACACGAGTTTCGATATTTTCTCTTTTATCAATTCCACACGCCCCATCTACTTACATCCAATTAGTGTTGATTGTGGCAGATAAATACAAAAATTATTTTACAAACGGGCAAGAAAAAATTCAAGCCATGAAGTAACTTTCATCACGCGTTTGCATTTATTGCATGTTGCCACAAAAATATTGAGATATTTTACACACTTTGCGAAACTAATTTCAGTCCTTGCGAAATCACTGTGAAATTTGGGCCAATGTAAACCATTTCCCAATATATGTGTTTCGATGACATTATTATCAATTCACATCGGACATTCATTAACATAACTAAATTCATTGAATAGCTTTGGAGAATAAATCCATTTCTAGTTTAATATCATTAAAATGGCAGTCAGTGCAGTAAACGATCATTTACGAATTTAATTCGAATACTTGTATTTCTGAGTGGATGTCGATGCTTTGAAAAACATGAAAATTATGACTAACGTAAGTTATTTACGTGAATTTTGTCTTGATATCTTTATTGCTGAGTAGTCATAATAAAACGTAAAGACAAAGTGCACCTACGTGAACAGAAGACAAAAGTCGAAAAGCGCATCAGCTACCATGCTGAACGTGTGTAAACTCAAAGGTCAAGGATTTTCAATGCTCTTGATGGAAAAATTTCGTTCTACCCGCTTGTCTTTCCTCGTCAACAGGATTTTGCCATCCAAGCAAGAGATGGAGGAAAAGTACAATGAACTTTTACGCACTCCACGTAAATTCTACGGAACAACGAACTCCACGGAACAGAAAAAGGCACCTGACATTAAATTCGTCATTTACGACTTCAAGTTTTACGACTACTTGAATCACTTTGCTAACTTTGCGATTGATAGCGAATTTGCGCAAGCTGCAGGAGGAAGAATGAAAACTTTGAATATTCAGATCCCGATTATCCTGGAATTCCTATTAAATTATCGTTAATTAACACCGTGGCTGTTGTTCAAAGGAAAAACAAGTTACGATGACTAAAGTTGCAGATGAATTTCACAAATTATCCATGAAAATCCAAGAAGCATTGCTAATATTTGAGAGATGAGTCATCCCGATGGGTCTTGCTGGAAAATGGACATAGCCAAAGTAGTGGGAACTGTTGTTAGGGGAGGCTCAGTGTTTCCCAATGTCGAAGAGTACCTTCAGCAACGTCAAAGTATTCCATGTGGCGTAATCACGAATTAATTATGCGAGGCACAGACAAACTCTGAACGTCAGTCGACCTTACGAATTCCACCAGACAACATTACGACTTCAAAATATGGCAACATTTAAACGATCGAGCGTCGATCGCCAAAAAAGACCTTGACGCTAAAAAGTCGCTGGCCCCGTAAAAAGGTCGGCCTCATTGGATTCTTAGAGCCAAGGTTTGGAGCAATTCTATCAGTGTCACGGTCAGTATTCGGTTTTGAAGAGGTCCCTAACATATTAATCACGAGCACCCACACAGAAGGGGACAGCAAGCTTTATCGTAAAAATTATTCTGCGCGATCTCTTCAGTCGTCTCTCCTCTACCGATCATTCTTTGCAAAGACCAATTGTATAATGCGGTAGTTACGAATCCGTATAAATGATGTAAACCCGCGCGGTAAAAGACCAGGTAATACATGTAACACCGTACGTAACAGAAGTGAACCATAAGCATAAACTTTAGCGCTTTAGCGAAATCTAAATAAAAGCATAAGAGTATCATATTCCTGTAGGCATCGATATAAGCATCGACCAATAATAATTACGGACGATCTCTTAACTCGAATCATTTCGCGATGAGATGCATTTACGCTTCGTTTTCTCCGCAACTTTGCTCCATTCTACGAGAGACGAACTTTATCGTCAAGTATAATAAGCGCGATTAAAAAGAAATCATTAAACGCGTGAGATGCCGGCTAGTTGTATTATATTCCGTTTAAAGCGGCGTTGCTGCAAATACGTAAGTCATGTGTTCTTTGTGCAACCGCATGTAAACCGAGTTAAGAAAGCGTTGACTGAGAAAACTGCCTAATGAAGCGCTTCTCAGCAACGCACCCGCTGGTGTACGATAAATTAAAATTTCTACGGAATATTCATTGTACGAGCAAACATCGAGTGGAAGGAACGTTTTACGCCCTTTTAAAAATCGAAGGGTCCCTGCCGAAAGGAAAGAAGAAACGCGAGAGATTAGTGGAAGTATCAATTATTGCGCCAAGTTATCGCGATTATCTGGTCCAACCTGCTGTTGCGTGAAAGCAACTTCGTCCTCCTGATACCAATCGTATTGATCTAAATATTAAGCGAACTAGTTCTTCCGTGTTCATTTAAAAAAAAAGGGAAAATCGAATTTACGTAAACTAACGTATCAGAAGATACATCAAGATGAATCGAAAGATATTAAGCTAACATATTCCGCGCCGCAAATTTGTTTGGAATACCTGGAAAAGGATGGGTAAACTAATATATCGGTATACCATGTGTTACCGTTCACGGCTGCATTAGATTCACACTTTTGAACATATCCTTGAAATACATCGGAAATCCTTTGTACATATCGCGGCGCAAAGATTGCACGATAGTTTTTAATTTACACAGTGCAAAGTGACGTCATGTAATCTCATAACTCGTGCAACAAATGATAGTAAAATTCCCAGTAGTGTCGGCATTCGATCAAAGAAGGTATTGCGCAATCTCACAGCGAGTAACCAGAGCTCAGTGCTTCGGATACAGATTGATCCGCGGAAATAATATGTTGAATATTTTCTAGACGCTTCTCGCGCGTGGTTGGATATGTTCTTAAATAACTCGTGGATAGGGTTGAAAAATGAGCGTGGAAGGAAAAATGTATTACGAGCATGATTATCGAAACCAGATCACGTAATATCGAGAAGCATTTCGCTAGCAGCTCCAGCAACTCCACCACCAGCCGCAGGCATGCAGATTAAATCATAACTTCCTGCAGTCCTATAACGTGGTAGCGATATGATCCAGTACAGCGCTACGATTATCGGAAAGATCGGTAAAGCAGCAGTGCGCTGGTAGATCGACTGAAATTTACCGAAAAACTTCAATGAGAAAAATCAGTGGCAACTGGCCAAAAACTAGTAGGTAATTGAAGCAAATTATTAAATCGTCTAAGAACCGGTCAAAAAAGATTTCGACTGGACTTGCGTCAGCACGCGTACAATTATATGCAGTTATCGACCACCAAATCTCCGCCTCTACTCGCGCGCGAATTCCTTCTTCATTGCGAAATCGATTCTGGCATACACCTGAAAAGGTTCGTGCACGCATTCTCTCCTAATTGCCTCGAAAACGTTAAAAGCTCGACCAATCGTTCTCCACGCATGACCGACGCTTGGATCTCGAGTGGATCCGATCGTGATTACTATCGTTCTCTTCCAAGTGGCAACATCGCATTCACCTGTTGCACAAGGATACTGCCACGGTGCATTCGAAGCTTTGCATT
The DNA here is from genome assembly GCA_037305995.1 of Sclerodermus sp. 'alternatusi'. Lineage (NCBI taxonomy): Eukaryota > Metazoa > Arthropoda > Insecta > Hymenoptera > Bethylidae > Sclerodermus > Sclerodermus sp. 'alternatusi'. The sequence continues at coordinate 8,235,116 of CM074546.1, read as the reverse complement.
TACGCACTTGTAATGAAAAGGGGAGTAATTGTTGTGAAAATATTTCTCGCGCAAGGCAACCGATTGAGGAAACTATTCGCGGTGATAAGAATTTTCCACCTCGGCGTTTCCTCTCCGCAAAAATTTCCTAAGGAGAATCCAATATCAGAGATTTAATTGCAGGAAAAAATAAATTCAAAAGAATCATAAGTGGATTTTGATGTATTTGTCTCATTTAAATGCACATATTGCACATATCAAGCGCAATCTTATTCCTTTAGCGTTAACTGCATAAATATATCGAAGGCTTCGCGCAGAACTCCTCTATTATTTGAAAGTTTACAATTATTTATAGTGAGAACAGTTCTCTCGATACAAGGCAAAGCGTAGGAACAAGAAGAGAAGATAAAAGTTTCGCGTCCTGGAAATATTCCATTGTTGAGTTCTCTCCTTTTCTCTTCCAGCATCGTCGTGGCTTTTGTCGTAAATACGTAGCATTGCATATCGAATATCGTAAAACTATTCGTCGCTGTTCCTCTCCTTTGAAACTAGCACGAACCTTGCGTCGGCATATCGTAAATTGACATCTTCCATATGATTCGCGTGATCAGTCTGTTTCTTCGATGCAAGCGTTAACGCAAAGTAAGCCGTTTAAGTAAGTGTTACCCGTGTTGTGAGAAAAGAATTCTATTCTTGGCTGCCGTTTATGGATTCGTTGCCCCGTTACTTACATAACGACACTGTGCTTACGCAGTATAAGAAAATTGACGTAATTAAAGAATACAAGTTTAATAAAATTAAGTGCCTTATAATTCGTTGTGGAACCACTCAAAGTGTATCGTCGAAATGACGTTATGAAATCGCGTCAAGTATCGTTAGATTTGTTTTGGCTTTCGCGGTGACTGTTAGAAACTTTGCGCGCTGATATCGTCCATGCAAATCGAGATTTTTCGGGGTACTGGTGTAGAAACGTTAAAGAGTCAGTTCCTTCCATTATGAGAAGATTTGCGAGTTCCGAATCGAACTTCCTGTCGTGAAATTTGATTGCGTCCGATTAGAGACGACAGTCCATAATACAGAGCACGTTAAGTCGAGCAAACTGTCCGCAATTTCACGTTTCGTGGATGGAAACGGTACTTTCGATGTTCCCATTCTCAGAGTGATAATCTATTCTCACGCATATCCGATATTATCAGAGAATTTGACAATGTGAAAAATCTTACATGAGATTTTGTAAGTGCCCGCTGTATTCATGAGCGCGATATGCGTGCACGCGGTTGTGTGGTACTTTCTAAAACACTTTTCGTTAAAATAAGAAGGTTACTTCCAAATCGTAACAAAGCGCATTTCCCTCTTCTGCACTTGATCAAACGGCGAAAATATTATTCATACTCACATTCGTATTCGCTTTATTCGCAGATACTCGAGTGTATCCACTCAATGTACCAGCAGTTATAGCAATTTGAGAAACAGCAAAATATTAGACTCGAATAGAATGGGTTCTCACCCATTTATCACCAATCAATACGTAAGTCACGTCACATTGTATTAAAATTGACTAGCGAAATTTTTTCAGTTCACGCAATGTGAGTACGCTCGTGCATTCTCCGATAGGCTTCTGAGCATTGGAAATGGATAGCTGCTTTATTTTCCTGCATAAGGTAATTTAAATCGAATAGTCACGAGAAAGGTATCAATTTCGATGAAGAATATTGTTCAAGTCAGATTGACTTCCTCGATCAATCTGACAAAAGTTGAGTGAAATACTCTTTTTAAGAAAATCGCGGCAGGTATGCGGAACAATGCATTTGCCTTGAAAGTACGCAAGTAGAAAATAGCAATGTGCGCTCCTCCGACTATTCGCGGAACCTAGCAACTCCTAGCGATCCACCAAATAATTAGTATGTATCGAAGCTTCGATCCATGTTACATACGATTTCCACGCATGCACGTACTCGTTCATGCATTGGTTAGAAATACTTTGCGTTCAGTTTTCCATCGAATTGCTAAGTGAGCGAAAGGATGACTGGGAGCTGATCCTAATACTCTTTTGACGATGCAATTTTCAGCATAAAATAAAAAGCTTAATAACGCGAGCGTTAGTCTCATATTTAAAACCACTGAAATCAGGTGCGATCGCTCAAATAAAGTAGGTCACTTCCAAAATGATATTCCTATTAACCGTTATTATCCTTTACGTACTTTCCGTTCCAACAATATTTGAGTGGATGCTATAACCAAATGCTGTAAATCAATATTACATAAACAATTGCAGTAATTTTTATCGAATTGGTAAATGATCTTTCGGTTATTTCTAAAATGCGCTTACATACATGTGAATACTACTTTTACTTTTACTCGTTACCTTACTACAATAGTTGAACCGTTTGGTGAAAGTCTAATTTTATATACCGTACGAGGGGGTAATCTCTGTCACAATTTCTATATATTCCACTAACAGCAGTTTCAATGTCGTACCCACTTCAGTGTGTTTTCAGAATATCTATATTATATAAATCCATTACATAAGGAAAAGATCTTGTAAAAATTATTCTGCTCGATAAAAGACGAAATACTTTTTAAGAAAAGTATCCCTCCATGAGAGGGGACGACAATACGAGGTACGAGCGTTCATTTTTTTATTTAGAGAGAAACCTCGTACATCTCTAATCTCGAATTTAAAAAACATGCAGCTAGCATGGCAGATATAATTTACATATAATTTCAAGCATACCTTTTTCATGTTTAAGAAAAACCTGATTCCATATGTATGAACAATATGGCAAAGAATGAGTGAAAGGTTGCGAGGCAAAAAATGAAAACCGGAATGCAGGATTGCTCAAATCGAGATGAATTATATTATGCATATCCGACTAAACAAGCGCTATCTAGTTTACATATACATGCGTGTGGTTAGGAAATAGCGATCTGAATAAGTCAGCTGTATAGCATGAAAATTCTTGTCAATTTTTGATTTCAGAGCGAACCTTTTTCTAGATAGTCGTTAAATAATCATTTAGAAATTATCGCATTGAAAATTGTTGGAATGTATGTGTGTAATGCATTATAGCACCACGCGAGGATTTAACTACGAAGGCAACACGACGATTCAACATAAGGCTAATGCTCGTTACAAAAGCAGTCATTAAGGATAAAGCTAAGACCTAGTGACATCAGGAGAAAGTATAAAAGTACTCTCTCCTTATAAGTTTGTCAAGTATCACCTCAGCACACGAGAAACGCGATGTTTCGTAGAATCAGTTTTACTTTACCTTTTCTTCATTTTTTTAATTATTTCGAAGCACTGATGAATATGCTTTTCAAATGATTGGGGACATTCGTATGTTCCATCAGATTTTATAGGATTTATCGGTAATTCCTTCGACAGATGCAATATCGCAAATAACTATTAAACGACAGCTCTTGAAAATGGCAACTGTTGAGTAACTAGCTACGCCATTACGTAATGGGGAATTGTAGTAATTATTTAAAGTATTTAATCACACCAGACACTAATTAGCAATCGCATCCAACATATTCATATAGTTTATTTTTATAAATGAAAACCTATATTAACATGCGACGCCACGTTCTGATACGTAACTATCAAAACGAATGTCGTGTCTTCATTCCACATACTGAATATTTCATAGAAATCGATGACATTATATTTAATTAGCCGCTAAAACGCATTATCCGATTAACGAGCAATGATTTGCTACAAGAAATACTTCAAGGACGCGCATCGTCAAGAAATCTCTTTTTTCGATTCATTAAAATACTTGGAAGCGTTCACGAATCACAATGGAGCGCGAATCGATGATTTCCTTGAATGTATCCGTGACTCACAGCAATATGCATACGCGTAATCAATTTTGCAAATCGATACTGATCGAGAATCAGCGCGAGAAGCGGAGTTCTATTAAGCCATCGAATTCCTATGATCTATCCTTAAGTATTTTTAAGAACTAAGTCGGAGTCGACGTCGATATTTCCTCGACGATAAAAAGTCTCAAGCGCAGTATCGCTAGTAGCGCGCAAGGTGCGATAGTTCGATTTGAGCGGTAACCATTACGGGGGGAGAAGAAAAATGAGAAGGCGTAAGAATGATCGAGAGTTCGAATTCCTCCTCGTCATTCCTAATCAGTGCACAGGAGGAAAAAGGAATTGCGTTACGAGGAAAAGAAGAAACTCGGCGGATCGGGAATAAGAGGAATTGTTAGAAGGGAAGGAAACGAAATCTTCTAGTCGAGCATTTCTCTGGCGATGTCGTGAACTTTCGTTCCGCAATGCGGTCCCGCGTTGTTCGCGATTCGAACGAACGGACAGTGGCCGCCATTGGACAGCGCCACATCGGTCGTCGACGTCGACCAGGTACTTGCGATTGCGAGTGAGTCCCCAGCACCTTAAGAGTGCCGGGCTGCTGTTCTCGGCATTAACCCGAGAGAGGAATGCAGCGCGTTCTCTCAACCGACCAGCTTACTCGACAAACTTGCAGCAAATGACAAGCTGCCTTCTCCACCTTCCACTGGAACCCAATTTGATCGGCCGATACTCCCAATCGGGTGTCACTCCCTTGCTAGATAGCAGATAGCAGATAGCAGACGGCAGATAAATAATTAGCCGAGCTCATTAACCGCATTTCCGCGATACTCGATGCGAATAGCTCGATTGTTGCAGACCTGTGACTGCCTATAATTAAATGCAGTTGCGAGAAAGTATGTGTCCCGACACAATTCATTAATAACATGGAACGACGCTGTCTTATTACGGTCTTCATTCAATCGGGCCACTTCTTTCCATGGAAACACTGTTTTCTGTTATATAAACGAGAGTGCCCTAATGTCGAAAACGTAATTTATGAAGCGGCCGAATGGAAAATGGCATATAATAAAGCTTTACCGTTTTCTAGATAATGAGCATGGGAAAAGTAGATTGCTACTTGATAAACTTGCTACGAGTGATCGATACAGTTTAGTAACGATCTCGATCTTGCGCTAAAATCTCCTGGATAAAACGGAAGATGTTTATATAAACGGATCTTTAAAATGAGAATAAAGCGAAGAATGCGTGATTAGTATGTTTATTGAATCGGAGGAAACTCCATTGGGAAAGGAATGCGAGCGAAATCTCGAAACTAATGGCAGCGGAGTTAGAGAATTCACAAGTTTAGAGTCCAGATACAAATTTTATGACCGCTCCGGGGTATATCGGTGGATGAAATAAAAGAATCGTTGCCGGCAAACGATTCCTTCCTCAAATTTTTCCTTATTGCCGATAATCTCGTCTCATAAACACAAAATTCGCATTAAAAACCTCTCGATGCCTCCCAATGTTCTGCACCACCACCACCACCACCACCACCACCATCTTCCTCCTCTGAAGAACAAACCCCGCTTCTACGAATAAATAAATGACACCCGCCATATTTACAACAGCGGCTGGCGGAGAGCAGAAGCTACCAATATCCGTTTCTTCGTATCTTCGTGCGAGCCATAAAGGTGCCATAAAAGCTCGCGTAGATTAATTTTTTCGGTTGTAAAACGAAGGATCGGGTGCAAAGATTGTTCCCTTGAGAGTCCAAAGTCTTTCGCAGCTCGGTTGGTGGTGGTGGTAGTGGTGGTGGTTGAAGTAGCTTAATGCAGAATCGACGACGACGCATGAGAACGCGACACTCGATTATTTCGGTACACGAGATACTCGAGTTTTAAAAGTGGAATTATACGGTAATGAGCAGTGGACAGTTGCTGCTGCTGCTGCTGCTGCTGCTGCTGGAATAGGTGATCTTGGTTAAACTGCAAAGTCCAAGCGCATGCACCTACTTGAAGCAGGCACTCGCTAAATTATTATATAACTTTGAACTTCCTGCTCGGTCGGCGATCACATCGTAAGATGCAAATTCTATCAAATTAGTTTCCCTCGCAGTACTTATCTTTACGATATTCGTGTAGTCGAGAAATAGTTATGAAAGATTTTTATGCTGATTTCTCTTTATTCCGTGTACCAAGAAAGTACTCGTGCGAGACAGGGAGGATAGACTGGAAGGTTGATTGGGCTCTAATTAAAAATATTCCACAAACACAGAGAGCGAAGTACGTTCGCGCTAATTGCCGTTCAAATCTCAAAGTGAATTATTTGTCGATGGTGGCACACATTTCCGTCTTTCTTAAAAAATTTTTTTTTTTTCTTTAGAACACTGCCGGGAACGAATCGCCGAGGAACGAAACAAGGAATTGAACGGGTTTCCCGACATAGCGGACTTTGCTGTGCGACAGTCGGCAATTTGCAGTGGACTCTCACGCACGTTGCCTTCCCCGGAGAGAGAGAAAGAGAGGGAGAGACAAGAGTGGCTCGCCGAAAGACACACGTGTGCGTGATACCGCTCTGCAAGGTAAGCCACGTTTACAGTTAGCCATCCTTTCGACGTAAACGTATTCTTCGGGACGTACGCATGCACATTCAACGAAACGCAGGCGTGTGTGAGACCTTTCCACTCGAAGTCGCGAGGACCAATAACGGAGGTTGCGTCTCGATCTCGAGAAGATCACTCAACTGTTCGATGATCGGCGTCGATCGATTTTATAAATTTCGAGATGATTGCACGCAACGAGGAGAATCTCCGTGACTTCGTTAGATATTTCAAAGAAATCTCCTGGTCATCTTCCTTTCTAGCATGCTCGGTGTTTACACGCGCGCGATTATGGTCTTCCTGCAAATCGCTTTCCTGTAACGAGGTCAATGATGCGAACGCATTCACATTCACCCAGGCAGGCGCGTATCTCCAGCTCGAAGGAACTTGCCGAGGAGGATCACGATTCGGTCGATGAATCCTCGTGGAACTCACGTTTCTAGTCCATCCGGCGTATTCGCGACACCCCCGCCCCTAATTCCCTCGGTTTCATGCGCAGAATCATTAGCGCGATCGAGGTAATTGTAAAAAGAAAGAAAAAAAGAAAAACAGGTTCCTATAATGAGGTCAATTACGTCTCGACAATGTACAGCGATTAGTTTTGCAATAAGAGGCGGCACAATTACCGACAATTTTATCGTTGATAATAAACACGTCCACCGAATCGAGGGTTTTTCACAGAGAAGAAAGTTCACAGGTAATTAAGAATACGGGGAAGGTGCCCAAGGCTTTCTCGATTTTGAAACGCGAGGCCTATAGAAAATTTCTTCAAACGGCAAATAAAACTTGGCGCAATGAAGCCATGGCGCGGAAAAACGCGATGGCGATGTTTGGCACTTTCATAGGGATTTTTGCAAATGGCACTCCGCCGCGGCACTCCGACGGACAAACGAAAGAAGTGTACCGTGTAAAAAGTGTGGCGCGAGCTATTTTAACGGAGCGATCCTTCTTGACAGGCATTGGGATTAGAGAAAGTAGACACTAAATATGGAACCGTAACGGAGCTCGTTTTGGTCGACCAAACCGCGAATAAGTAGCGCAATACCGTCAGCCGGAATATTATAGAATTTCACGAGTCTTCGCGAGACCTAGAAGTATCGAACAATCGATGCTCCTACCCGCCAGCAATTTTCCACTCAATTCCAATGACAACGGGGAGTGGTAGAGCCAAGAACTTTAACGAATGCCGCCCCACATATTTTTCGCTTGATATTTCGCTCGCGCACACGCGACATTTACAGCTGTAACCTTCTTCTTCGCGCGTAGCATAGCGAATATAGCGAGAACCCCTTAATGTCCCACACAGCTTTACGGCTCCTTTTATCGTTTTTCGCGTTATCCGCGTAAACGACCGATGACCCTCGATTACCGTTCGGCTCGCACGTTGCGCGGGCTGACGCTTTTTCTTCGTGACGTCAGCGGAGCGAGCTCTCGCTGCTCTCGAGGGAAAAACTGCCAGGAGCGAATCCATCGACACGTTGCAGCTGCGATGCGGCATCGACGTCGAGCAAACGTAACAACGGCGTGAATATGGAAGAAACCGTGTGCTGCAGAAACCGTAACGAAGGTCGTCTCGCTCCGAGGAACCTCGTGGATGACCACGTGCATCCTGTAAACACCTTGCGAATTTAGCGCGAAATGCGCGAATTATCCTGGCGGCCGCTGACACCGATCGACCGCGCGCGCTCGCCCGTTCTCCACGCGGTCAGTGTTCCTGCGCGCATTTTCCTCGCGCGAACCTCTCGCTCGAAGAATCGCCGTTTCGCACTGCTCGCAGGCAAGCAAGTTCGATCAAATATGCGCAACGGCATCTATATAATTCGAGAACAGCGCGGGAACATCCAGTTGCTCCGACTGCGTGACCCTAGCGTTTCTCGAGGAACAGCGAGATCCGCGAGAAAATTCCGAGGTGGCGAACGATTCCGCTTCCGGAAGTTGCGCACAGTGCACGGGCGGAATCCACCGATGGTTTTTCAGGCGAGGAATTTTGTTGGCCGAGTCCTGGGTGAGATTGCGCGTGCCGCGAGAGTATCGCGAGTATAAGAAAAGAGAGGAAAGAAGGATCCTCGCGGAGGAAACGAGTTTTCGTGCTGCATTCCCGAGAAGAACCGCGAGGGGCAGGAGTGAAAGCGAGTGCCGAGGATTCTTGCGATTCTCTCGAATTTTGCATTTTCGTCGCGCCGCCGTCGACGGATGTGGCGAGAACACCGGATTGGCCGCGACGTGCCGACCGACGATGATTCAGAAGCTCATTCTAAGCTCACGCACGCGGAGTGACACACCACGTTTAAATCGAATTACGTACAGGCCGTTCCAGCGTGACCCCGTCGCATCCCTGGCACACGGACACTCGTGGCCACCACCAATACTATGGGAGTTTCTCAACTTGACGTACAGACGATTTTATTCGATTCCTCGCGATATCGCGACATTCTTGCACGTTTGCCATGTACATCGCGCGAATCTATCCCCAGCTTGAGTGATTTCTCACCCGAGAACTCTACCTCTAGCTGCATGGTTATTGACTGTCGATTTCATTTACCATTATTTCCCACGTGGAGTAAACTCGCGGAGGAGCGGGAAAGGGGAGGGGGAGTTAATCCATTTTCAGGCGTGAAATGCTGGAATTAGCGTGTTTCAGGAATAAACGTATAATTATAGAATCGAGCATTATGGTCGCGGGCTAACGGGAACGACCGTTCCGAGTCTCTGAATGAAAAGGAAATTAAACGCTTAATGGCCGCTGGGGGAAAAATAACATAATTTGTCACGTGGGCCGCAAGAGAGCAGAACACGATTAACTATACAATCACTCGAGTGGAACAGCGAGAAAATGCCGAATGAAAAATATAAAGGGTTCCATTGATAATAAATTGTTTTAACGCGACTCTAATGGAATTAATAAGAGTTTGGGTTCGGAGAGTCTGCGTCTCGCTGATACGGTCAATTATAATATTTCAGTGTCGTTCTGCGCGGATATGAACACAAGGGAATCCATTATGTTCGTTCGGCTATCGGTCATTTCGAAATTTTATCGAAATCCCGATAAATCTCAGTTTCCTCTCTTCGTGAAAATTTGATGGAATTTCTAAATTTCTTCGAGCGACAACCCCGATGCTCTTATCGGTGTGTCATAGTTGATATTTCAAGCACGCTCGGCTCTTAGAATTTCGTGGTGAACGTTTGGAGCTCGCTTTTCCCTCTAACCTCGAAAGTCCCGTTAGGCCAAATTTTCCAACGCGAGCCCCGCGTCGCGCGCTGTATTTGAAAGAAAACTCTGGAAGGAAGAACGGAGTAAGAAAATTACGGGGACCCTAACGATCCCGAGGATCGAGAGATATCTCCGATGAAGAATTTGTCGTGATTGAAAAATGTATGGATCATTCCTGAGAGTTTCTCAAGTGACATTTTATTCCCGTGTCAGTATAAAACTGTTGATTCGTTACAGCCACGAGTTGCATAAAATCTCAAAGACCTCTCGGCAAGGCTCGAAGTCGTCGATGGTCCGTAATGAAAGAGTTCCAGTGGAAAGCGAGGCAAATTAGTCGATTCCTTGCAAATGTGAGGAATGTAAGAAACGAGGGAGGAGAAAGGGGAAGCGCTAAGGAGCACGAGGTTGTGCGAGAAATTGATACAAGTGGAAAAAGATACTTACACCACCTCCTGAGGAATCCCCCTTGCAACTTGGCGCAAATTCCGCGATGTACCCTCATCCTGACTTAACACGTGTACACCAGAGGTAGATCGCACAGGACAAGGCTCGCAGATCTTGGTGGGATCTTGCACTTTTCGTGATTCTCCTCGAGTTTGTCGTCGCTTCGCGAGTCGTCGCGTTTCGCGGTGGTGAAAGAAGTAAAGAGATGAGAAGCAGAGAAGGAGGAGAAAGTCGTCGAGACTTTTTCACTCCTGGCGGAGCGGCGCAAGTGTGCCGACGCTCGCTCGGCCGTCGACTCAACAACCCAAACGAGCACCACAATCTGCCAGCTTTTGCTGCAGGCGAGATCACTCGCAACTGTCAAGCAACCAACGGCGAACTTCAAGAGAGATCCGACGATCCTTTGGATTTCTTCTGGCCCATCCCAGTTGATTTCTTCCAAGATCTAGGAAGAAGCTCTATAAGATCCACGAAAAGGATCCATGGAGACCTGCGAGGCCTCTCCGATGATCTATGACCCGGGAAGTCCCTCGGGGATCCACGATCATCCGCGACGATCGAGGATCCACGGAGATCCGCGACGGTCCGCGAGGAAGATCAACGGAGACTCTCAAGCAGATCTGCAAAGATCCACGAATTCAGAGCGGACGATCTATACCTATGAAGATCCACGACTCTCCTGATCCGCCTGGCCGAGCTCAGCTTTCTCGAGCAAGATTTTCTTTGCCCCTTTTTTTTTTGGTTTTGCTCACTCACGGATCCAGTTTGCCAGTTTGACTTCTCGGGCCGCGGCTGCTTTTAAATTTTCGGGTCACTTCGCGCGCAATCCTCCGGGTCCCCGCGACCTTAAAGAGCGAGTGAACCGTGACACGTTGAATTCTGGATAGAACGAAGCGACCGCAACGATGTCGACCGGGACACTGCGAGACAGTGAAAGAACGAGCGCTACTTCTCACTCGAGGCTACCATGCCGCTCAGGTGAACGATTTATTATTACCCCCACCAGCTATCCCTTCTACTTACCTGCCACTTGCAACCTGCAACCTGCGGCCGCTCGCTTCATCTCAGAAGAATCTTCCCCTCCACGCGATTCGACGTGAAAAATCCATTTTATTCCAGCGTTCATCGGCTAATTCTGCTTTTATCGGAGATTCGCGCACACCGACGAGTCTGTCGCGTGTGTCTGTGGTTGCAGAGCTCGTCCCTCATCCGTCATTGATAATACGGACCCCGATACTCCGTCGATATTCTCCTGCCGATCATTAGTTTTTGCACGATACCCTGTTGAATAACGCCAACAATCATTTTACTTCCAGGTAGATCGCCGAACAATTGTTCTTTCAGCTTTCTGACGTTAAAGAATGATTTTCGTATGTATATGCAGTCATCGAGGCGGACGGATCAGTTTGCTTTGCTCTCGTCCGGTCCAGGGTCCCATTTATTCGGCTCCCAGATGCGATCCAAATCCTGTTTTGTTCCTTCAGCCAATATCCTCGGAGTGGAATTTTTTTTCAACAAACGGACCCTGGATGAGAAGGTCTTGGTGCACACAAGAAACTAAATGACCATTAAAATTTAATGAACTTAAGCACTTTCGATGATGAATTTACATAGCAATTACAGAGATGTCCGATGATATCAACGCGATGATAGAGCTACACAAAAACGTTTTTACAGTGTTTGTTTCTTTTCTTGGTTCCATAGGTCAGCCACGTAAAATAATGACTTTTTTCGTCAAGTCTTAGGAATGCCGAGTTGCTTGCGAATTTTATAGGTTTATAAAACAGACGGATGACACGATATGCCTGTTCCAGTACATCCAATAAGTTTCGAAGATAACAGCGCGACTTTTTGAAATTTGCCTCGAATCTCTCGTTACCGGACGGGCTCCCGCCATTTCGTGATAAAAATTCACAAATAAGTCGTATATTACATCGTAGACAGTTTGCTCGTTGGTTAATTGTTATTCCATGTAAATGGTTATTATAATGTTCCTGCTTTTTTACAGCAATATTTAAGAATGAGATCTTTTTGCGAACTGTCTCTCGTTATACCGTGAGCTTCTCAGATAAATTCGTTTAAGTAGCCACATCCGCATTCGTAGAAGGCTGCTTGCATCATCATGATCTGTCGGGATTGTATCGGTAGCACAAAATGGAGTCATCGAGGACGCGATCTTAAATCTGGGTTAAACGAAGAACAGACACGAGCAACGAGTTACCAGACAAGGGTAAGACCTTCGTTAGAATTATAATCTTAAAAACTAATTTGTCTCTCGTTTCCTCAGATCTTTCAGTTTCCTGGCGAGCATCGCGTTCAATCATTGAATAATGAAATTTTCCTCGGTATTGCACTTTAATTAAAGAGAAATTGACAGAAACGAATACCTCTTAATAGACGATAATCGAATATTTCTAAATACTCGATTTTCTCTTCGAGCCAAGTCATTCCAAGCAAATATTTTCGTCTGTACACGAGTGTTTGTGAGTACCTTGTTTTTAAAGTTGACATTTCAAGAAAATAGGAAATATAAGCCTCAAATATCGAATATAAGTGAGAAACTCGTACAGAACTGTAAAAGCTTACTCGCCTAACGTTCTATATAAAAATATCGATGATTTGATGAAAGTTTTCACTTAATTCACACCCGGTACTTTCTTTAGCATTTATTATTAAGCAAATGCTATTTATCTTACGGATGTATAGGTGACATGACAATAATGAACACGAAACGCGTGCTAGAATAATAATACCTATGGAAGTGGAATGTGACATGAATAATATTGCACAAAATATGGATGTCTTATCGTTATAAACATCTTTGCAATTAAGGAGTAATTATAGCATAAAATTCAAAAGTCTAGTTCATGATGATACATGAAATTCAAGCCATCACTAGCCTTGACCCGAAAATTATCACTTTATGTCAATCAGTAAACGTTATATGGTCGATTCTTTTATTACATTCTTTTTAATAGATCTTTAAAAGTATTTTGAATTGGGATCGCATAATGCCTATGTGACTTTTAAGACTTCGGCGTTTTTACATTTTTCTTCTGTATAAGAAGAAATATGTGGAACAATGTACCAAATAAATTCAACTGAAAAGATGCTAGGAGAATTTAGATCTCTATTTGACTTTACTGGGTCTCTTACGTGTAAAACATGTTAGACCTTAATGTGGAGCACATTCTTGAAATCTGCTATAACGGAAGTCGCATTTCCATCTGGTATACGTGCAGAAGTAAGCAAAATGTAATTAGTGTTACTAATTTGATAATTTTCTTCGCTGCATTCAATGCGATACGCGAATACTTTCATGGATAACCTGTAGTTAGGAAAAAAACTTTGATTTCCTCAGAAAGAAATTCACAATTGCATATTTCTTCACAAATAATCAATAATCCTGTGGAGTTTTAACAATGTGGATGTAGCAATTCGTGGAAGCTCGACGTTTCTTCGACGTACGATCAATGTGGCTACTGAATTCAACTATCCGGTACATATTACATTTGCGTAATATGTGCATTACACTTGCATAATACAAAAGTATTACGAATGAAAGTGTTGTGGTGGTCTGTAATCTGTATTTAAGACGAGGAACTCTAACTGCGTTAAGATAACGAGTAGAATCTGAATATATCTTTTGCACAATCATTGCTAATACTTTATAGATTTTCCACAGTCATTTAACGCCTACGTATTATATTTGCCTAAGAGCAGAAGAGAAGTTCATCGAAGAAAGACTGTTTATATTGAATAATCGTTTATTTTTAGCATCTTACAATCAATACATTAAATTTTTTCCAATTAATTGATTAATTACTTTCTCGAGCTATTTTTAAATTATATGTCAAAACTTCTTTTTGATATTTCAAAGATGTTCTCGCGCATATTAATATTTGCACTTTTTGTATAACTTTTTTCCTTAGGTGTAATCAATTATTTACAAACTTTGCACGAATTTGCTAGTTTGCTTACCGCTATTATGCCTGTGATTATTACCAGCCTACGTTAATGTTACCGCTCAGCTTTCATTGGTGACGTAACTTCCGTAACATGTGCCTGAGAAAAACTCTCACCCAACTCCACCGTTGATTGGTTTAACGATAACTCAAAACTCACTATTTTTTCACAATTTGGAAAATTTTCTTGAAACTCTGTTCGGTGAAACGTACAGAATATTAAATTCCAAATCAAGTTCCGTGAAAGAGCGAGAGATAGAAAGAAAGAGAGAGGGAGAGAAAAAAGTCATATTTTATTCCTCGCATTATCCATCACTAGGAGAATTCCCAGAAAATTGTATTTCTCTTCGTTAAAATGTACGCAGGCTACTTAAATAAAATATATTTAACTTTATCGCGGGCGATATGTTACTTATTAAAATAAGTACACAGTGCAAATAATCATGTAACTTGAGTTTGTCCATAGCAAACAAAAAATTGCACGGCCTTCACCTTGCACTATGAGTAATTTTAAATGTCCTTGCGAAGTACAAAACTTTTGAGCGATCAATGGCAGGTTTTCGATTGGCATGAGAATTATATGAAATATAACATTAACAGTGTAACCTTTGCGCGCTTCTGATTACATCTCAGCGAGATCGAGGCAGACACGAGGACCCCTTTTGCGTCATCGCGCGTATCCTTCCGACAAGCTGCTGAGCAATGGAATACGGGAAGAGCTATTTATGGTAATTAGCCGAGTACGTCAAAGGTAAAAACTTCCCTGAAAAATAAATAGAAACTCACGTACAACACTGAGCCAGATCTAACCAAACGGGTCCCTCACATTTTGCGATTCTACCAAAAACTCACCGAAACACGTGATATACGTACTTACAGGTCAGACAAACAACACCGATACAACCCTTCTTGAATTATGCTAAAACTATATTATACTCTTCAAAACTAAGTCATCTATTATTTTTTTCCCCCTTAATATCCAATTCACGATATTTCATAATTTTTATTTGATATAAACTCTCTCCCTCTCTTTCTGTAAGAAATAGACGCTTTGTAGTTCTGGTCCATATGTACAAAAGACATACATTTATGTTAATTTATGAGACTGGGACATGCTAATGGTACTATTGAAGGGTTTTTCGAAAGTTCATGGTTCTTCGTAACCTGTCATCGCAGCGATGCTCAGAATTGCGAATAGACTTTGGTTTTCTCTGAGGGAAAAGAGTAGAAAGTTACGCTTTGACATCTCGTCGCGCTTCACATAAAAGCACGCTACAATTTCATTGAATTCGGAGCAAGTCCAAAATTACCAGAAGAGCCCCTTTACCGAACGAGGAGGAAGAGGAGGAGGAAGAAGAAGAGGAGGAAGAGGCCTCTAAGAAACTTATCCTGTTCCTCTTGCTGAATTCTACCAGAAAATATTATTTGTTCACGCACCATTTCAGATTTTTGTATGACAATTCATATGATAAAAATGCACAATATTCGTATATCATTTTTCAGTTTTCAATAACTTACAGCGTGGTCTATTATACTTTAATTTATATGAATATTCTTCCATTTAATTTTCATTCAAATTTATCCTATATAATTACTAATCACGATCACAGATGATTACTATTACTTGTGATAATATTTGTAAATGAAAACCTTTTAACACCGATTCGTATATTATGAATGATGTCCGTTGCTTTTTTTTCATGCGTGCGATCGGTAGGCCTATGCATGAACCGGATTACTAAAATGAAGTGGCTTTATCGAGGCCGACCAGTAACTAGTGCCTTGCCGGTTTCTTCCACAACTTTACGATTAATCGACATACACGCTATTACAATTTATTGTAGTTATGTCTTAAAATTGAATACAACTCAAAATTTAATACAATATTCATTGAAAAATGTAGAACTAAAAAATAAAAATCAACAATAAAAGTTAAGTGCTCGATTAATGATAAGGCGTGTAAAGGCTATAATCAGATTATCTATTAAATAACAATATGCATGTTATAGGGTGGATTTTATATTCTATAAAGTATTTTACATGTTTTGCAGTTCATCTAGCTCTTTATCTCTTACGTTATGTAAGAAACTTCCGGTTTTAGTCATGTTAATGCTTCATCAACACTGTTGAAGACGCGCAGCTGTAGAAAGCTAACGCGTGGATTCTCCATAACTTATTACAATAAATATGTAACCGATTCTTCTATGGTTACATTGTGGGGATCGCTATTGTCACTCTTCTTATACGTATTATCTTTTATCAACACGAGTTACGTGGAGAACAGAAAATCAATACTGCATATCAGAATTATTAGAATACTTTTCTTATTCAATTATTCTGTAGATTCTTTGCTAGATTGTATTTTACAAATAAGTCTGGCTAAAAAATTAAGTATTCTTACCATTAGTATTAATGAAGGAGAATTGAGTAAAGGACAACTTCGCTCATTTTGCACTTGATTGAGCTAAGAACCTTCTCCTTCGAATGACGCAAAAATAAGAAAAAAAGGAAGTACAAGGAAAGTAGATGGAAACTTGTAGAAGGTGACATACATATGTTTAATTAGCAATAAAATAAATCACTCTTACTCTATTACTTGATCGTAAACAAGATAATACGCTGCTTGACCAAATCCTGCACGTGGATCTTAAAATTACGTCAGTTTTCTCAGAATGTATATACATAAAAGTGGAGTAGAGAAACGTATAAGAAGTAAGAAGCATACTAAATATGAGAAAAGTACAGTTCTGTAATACTAAAATTTTCAGTTTAGTATTTGATATTTTAATAACAATAATGTTTTGAGAAAATCTTGACATCGAAACGCTAAATTATTTTCTAAGATTTTTATTTGTTTTTGTTAGAATTTAATTAAAATGTCAATAATGTAATTAAGCATTGTATAACATCAAAATGCTAACCATGTGCAGTTTATCTAACAATGTATATAATGGTCACTCACTCTCTCGTATACTATATACAAGTTTTTTTTATAAGAACAAGGAAAGGCATGCGAGTACTATTTTTTCATTGTTCAAATATAATTTAAACAAAGAAATTCTTAAAATTCCATTAGAATAATCAAGTAGACAACTATTTATCACAATTTTTGGTTTAGAAAATTTTTTCATGTATTTATTATTTATACAATTGCTGGATATAATTTACAGAGAAAAAGTTGATTCTTAGAAGTCGTTTATTTAACTTAATAATAGTTGATAAATAACGTTTAAATAATCTATTAACAAATTCTATTTCAATAATAAGATTAACGATCTACTTCACCAAAAACAATATCTAAAGTACCAATAATCGCTACAATATCTGCCAAATAGTGGCCTGGACCTATATGCTTCAACGATGCTAAATGCGAGAAACCAGGAGCTTTTATTTTACATCTATATGGTTTGCTACTGCCATCGCTCACAAGATATACGCCAAATTCACCTTTTGGTGCTTCAACGGCTGTATAAGTAGCACCAGGTGGTACTTGAAATCCTTGAGAAAATAACTTAAAGTGATGAATTAATGCCTCCATACTTGATTTCATATCTTTTCTACTGGGAGGACATATCTTAGCATCGTCGACTCTCACTTCTCCATGTGGCATTTGATTCAAACATTGATGTATTATTTTCAAAGACTGTCGCATTTCTTCCATACGGATGAGATATCTATTTTAAATTAATTAAATTCAATCATTTAATGGAATAGCTTGATAAAATATAATTAAATATGTTTTTTACCTATCATAACAATCTCCATTTACACCAATTGGTATATCAAAATCAACCAAATCATATGCATCATAAGGTTGAGTTTTCCTTAAATCCCACTTGATTCCAGATCCTCGTAACATAACACCACTGTATCCTAACTCTAGCGCTAAATCGGATGATACTTTTCCAATATTAACTAAACGATTTCTCCAAATCGGTGTATCTGTCAAAAGCTCTTCCACATCATTTAAAACTTTTGGGTAATTTAGTGCCCAATCATATATATCGTCAAGTAAACCAAGAGGTATATCCCAAGCTACGCCACCAGGACGTACATATGCAGCGTGCATACGAGCGCCACTCACTCTTTCATAAAATTCCATTAATTTTTCTCTTTCTTCAAAAAGCCAGAAGAAAGGTGTCAAAGCACCTACATCCAGTGCATGTGTTCCAATTCCCATAATATGATTTAAAATTCTTGTGATTTCTGCGAACAAGGCTATAATAAAAAAAATAGGATTTTTAAATAAATTAGAATTGAAAAACATTATATTACGAGTATTATATAAAAGTAATACCAACTTCGAATGTACTTAGCTCTTAAAGGTATATCGATATTCATTAATTTCTCTATTGCTAGAGAGAAACATTGTTCGTTACACATCATTGAAACATAATCAAGTCGATCAAAATATGGAAGAGCCTGCATATATGTTTTGTACTCTATAAGTTTTTCTGTACCACGATGCAATAATCCAATATGCGAGTCTGCATCAAGACAAATTTCTCCTTGGAGTCTCAAAATTAATCTTAATACACCATGAGCAGCAGGATGTTGAGGCCCAAAATTGATTTTAAACGATTCTTGATGTTCATAAAATTCAGGAGCTATTTTAAGAGTAGCAGTTTTTTTCAATAAATTAGGATCCCATTTTCCAGCTATGAATGCAAAGTTCCATGGAAGAAGACACTTATAATCATCATAATTTATTCTTGGATCCAATGGTGGAGTTTCTTGATGAGGTACCGTCTCCTCAAATATTGCAGAAAAGTGATTGAAATAGTGTCTAAAAAAGTACAACAACGTTGTATAATAATTTGTAATCAAAGAAACAGATTATTGACTCTATTATGGTTATGTAATGGAATAATACTTGAAAATATATTTTTACAATTTACATACTTACTTTGATAAAGTTAAAGGTGCAGGATTTAAAAATACTTTTCTCTTATGCAATCCAACAAATTTTGGTAAAACACATCTCAATGAATTATATGCCATGTTGTTTCAAATGTAAGCTATTTTAACTAAAACGTTTTCCTGTCTCAATTTCACAATATATCATTTAATACATGTATTAAAACCAGTGATTAAAACTCAAACCATATATAACGCAAAAATATATATATGTAATATGTCAATTCTATAAACAACAAACCTATTTTGAAATTTATTGATTTATGTGTGTGTTTTATATTAAAAATTTAAACTAAATATTAAAGTAAATTTCTACTTATGATTATTCATTTGTGTATTATATATATATATATATATATATATAATTATAACTTATTACTTTCTTATGATATCAATATAACCAACAAATAACCTGAATTAAATTTGTCCAATTTTTTTATGTTGACACCTATGATGTAAGCTAAAGTTACATTATAGATAATGTATAAGAACCAGTATATACTATTACAGAGGACACTACACTGCTCTCATGGCAGTCAGTAAATGATTTCAAATCCGCAGAATTAAGCGTGGCGCCAGCTCTGGATAGAGAAATTCTTTCAGATCGAAATTTGTATTTTAGTTTTACTTCGGAATCATGTTAAGGCGCGGCAATATCATTTATAAATAGACACTTTTATGTATTTAAAACGAAAAATAGGACTCGACGTGTCACCACGAAGCATTTGATCAAATATCTACTAAAAGTTACTAAGAATTAGTTGGATCAAATTTGTGAAGATGGCACTGTTATCCTTCTTTCTTACAAACCATTTAAAATATTGTAGGGATACTGTTGGACTGCTATAGATGATTATGGGGACTCTTATGGGGGTACTGAGGAGGTGATAAGTGATGGGTTAATATTAAATTTATATACTATTATAAAAAACTAAATTTCCAGAGCAATGATAAGAAAAGGGGAAGGGAGAGAGGAAGGAGGTTGAGGAGAGTGAAAGGGTGGTGGGTGGTAGCAGGTGGGTTAATATTAAATTTAGTTAAAATCATTCAAAATTTAGTTTTTGGAGTGGGAAAAGGAGTGGGGATAGGGAGAAGGGGTAACGAGTGGGAGAGACTCGGTTAGAAGGAGAGGTAAAAAATTTGAATTTTCATTTCGATTTTGCGCTCCCACTTGAACGAACCAATTCTCTACGTCATTTCAGCTTCATACATCCCCACCATCAACCTCTACGTCACTTTGGAGTGGTAGAAACTCGGTTAGAAAGAGAGGTAAAGATTTTGAATTTTTATTACAATTTTGAACTCTGACTTGAACGAATCTCTTCTCTACGTCATTTCAGCTTCATACATCCCCACCACCAACCTCTACAACACTTTGGAGTGGGAGAAACTCGGTTAGAAAGAGAGGTAAAGATTTTGAATTTTTATTACAATTTTGAACTCCAACTTGAACGAATTTCTTCTCTACGTCATTTCAGCTTCCTACATCCCCACCATCAAGCGCCTACGTCACTTTGGAGTGGGAGAAACTCGGTTAGAAAGAGAGGTAAAGATTTTGAATTTTCATTACGATTTTGCACTCTGACTTGAACGAATCTCTTCTCTACGTCATTTCAGCTTCCTACATCCCCACCATCAAGCGCCTACGTCACTTTGGAGTGGGAGAAACTCGGTTAGAAAGAGAGGTAAAGATTTTGAATTTTCATTACGATTTTGCACTCTGACTTGAACGAATCTCTTCTCTACGTCATTTCAGCTTCCTACATCCCCACCATCAAGCGCCTACGTCACTTTGGAGTGGGAGAAACTCGGTTAGAAAGAGAGGTAAAGATTTTGAATTTTCATTACGATTTTGCACTCTGACTTGAACGAATCTCTTCTCTACGTCATTTCAGCTTACTACATCCCCACCATCAAGCGCTACGTCACTTTGGAGTGGGAGAAACTCGGTTAGAAAGAGAGGTAAAGATTTTGAATTTTCATTACGATTTTGCACTCTGACTTGAACGAATCTCTTCTCTACGTCATTTCAGCTTACTACATCCCCACCATCAAGCGCCTACGTCACTTTGGAGTGGGAGAAACTCGGTTAGAAAGAGAGGTAAAGATTTTGAATTTTCATTACGATTTTGCACTCTGACTTGAACGAATCTCTTCTCTACGTCATTTCAGCTTCCTACATCCCCACCATCAAGCGCCTACGTCACTTTGGAGTGGGAGAAACTCGGTTAGAAAGAGAGGTAAAGATTTTGAATTTTCATTACGATTTTGCACTCTGACTTGAACGAATCTCTTCTCTACGTCATTTCAGCTTCCTACATCCCCACCATCAAGCGCCTACGTCACTTTGGAGTGGGAGAAACTCGGTTAGAAAGAGAGGTAAAGATTTTGAATTTTCATTACGATTTTGCACTCTGACTTGAACGAATCTCTTCTCTACGTCATTTCAGCTTACTACATCCCCACCATCAAGCGCTACGTCACTTTGGAGTGGGAGAAACTCGGTTAGAAAGAGAGGTAAAGATTTTGAATTTTCATTACGATTTTGCACTCTGACTTGAACGAATCTCTTCTCTACGTCATTTCAGCTTACTACATCCCCACCATCAAGCGCCTACGTCACTTTGGAGTGGGAGAAACTCGGTTAGAAAGAGAGGTAAAGATTTTGAATTTTCATTACGATTTTGCACTCTGACTTGAACGAATCTCTTCTCTACGTCATTTCAGCTTCCTACATCCCCACCATCAAACGCCTACGTCACTTTGGAGTGGGAGAAACTCGGTTAGAAAGAGAGGTAAAGATTTTGAATTTTCATTACGATTTTGCACTCTGACTTGAACGAATCTCTTCTCTACGTCATTTCAGCTTACTACATCCCCACCATCAAGCGCCTACGTCACTTTGGAGTGGGAGAAACTCGGTTAGAAAGAGAGGTAAAGATTTTGAATTTTCATTACGATTTTGCACTCTGACTTGAACGAATCTCTTCTCTACGTCATTTCAGCTTACTACATCCCCACCATCAAGCGCCTACGTCACTTTGGAGTGGGAGAAACTCGGTTAGAAAGAGAGGTAAAGATTTTGAATTTTCATTACGATTTTGCACTCTGACTTGAACGAATCTCTTCTCTACGTCATTTCAGCTTCCTACATCCCCACCATCAAACGCCTACGTCACTTTGGAGTGGGAGAAACTCGGTTAGAAAGAGAGGTAAAGATTTTGAATTTTCATTACGATTTTGCACTCTGACTTGAACGAATCTCTTCTCTACGTCATTTCAGCTTACTACATCCCCACCATCAAGCGCCTACGTCACTTTGGAGTGGGAGAAACTCGGTTAGAAAGAGAGGTAAAGATTTTGAATTTTCATTACGATTTTGCACTCTGACTTGAACGAATCTCTTCTCTACGTCATTTCAGCTTCCTACATCCCCACCATCAAGCGCCTACGTCACTTTGGAGTGGGAGAAACTCGGTTAGAAAGAGAGGTAAAGATTTTGAATTTTCATTACGATTTTGCACTCTGACTTGAACGAATCTCTTCTCTACGTCATTTCAGCTTCCTACATCCCCACCATCAAGCGCCTACGTCACTTTGGAGTGGGAGAAACTCGGTTAGAAAGAGAGGTAAAGATTTTGAATTTTCATTACGATTTTGCACTCTGACTTGAACGAATCTCTTCTCTACGTCATTTCAGCTTCCTACATCCCCACCATCAAGCGCCTACGTCACTTTGGAGTGGGAGAAACTCGGTTAGAAAGAGAGGTAAAGATTTTGAATTTTCATTACGATTTTGCACTCTGACTTGAACGAATCTCTTCTCTACGTCATTTCAGCTTACTACATCCCCACCATCAAGCGCTACGTCACTTTGGAGTGGGAGAAACTCGGTTAGAAAGAGAGGTAAAGATTTTGAATTTTCATTACGATTTTGCACTCTGACTTGAACGAATCTCTTCTCTACGTCATTTCAGCTTACTACATCCCCACCATCAAGCGCCTACGTCACTTTGGAGTGGGAGAAACTCGGTTAGAAAGAGAGGTAAAGATTTTGAATTTTCATTACGATTTTGCACTCTGACTTGAACGAATCTCTTCTCTACGTCATTTCAGCTTCCTACATCCCCACCATCAAACGCCTACGTCACTTTGGAGTGGGAGAAACTCGGTTAGAAAGAGAGGTAAAGATTTTGAATTTTCATTACGATTTTGCACTCTGACTTGAACGAATCTCTTCTCTACGTCATTTCAGCTTACTACATCCCCACCATCAAGCGCCTACGTCACTTTGGAGTGGGAGAAACTCGGTTAGAAAGAGAGGTAAAGATTTTGAATTTTCATTACGATTTTGCACTCTGACTTGAACGAATCTCTTCTCTACGTCATTTCAGCTTACTACATCCCCACCATCAAGCGCCTACCTCACTTTGGAGTGGGAGAAACTCGGTTAGAAAGAGAGGTAAAGATTTTGAATTTTCATTACGATTTTGCACTCTGACTTGAACGAATCTCTTCTCTACGTCATTTCAGCTTCCTACATCCCCACCATCAAACGCCTACGTCACTTTGGAGTGGGAGAAACTCGGTTAGAAAGAGAGGTAAAGATTTTGAATTTTCATTACGATTTTGCACTCTGACTTGAACGAATCTCTTCTCTACGTCATTTCAGCTTACTACATCCCCACCATCAAGCGCCTACGTCACTTTGGAGTGGGAGAAACTCGGTTAGAAAGAGAGGTAAAGATTTTGAATTTTCATTACGATTTTGCACTCTGACTTGAACGAATCTCTTCTCTACGTCATTTCAGCTTCCTACATCCCCACCATCAAGCGCCTACGTCACTTTGGAGTGGGAGAAACTCGGTTAGAAAGAGAGGTAAAGATTTTGAATTTTCATTACGATTTTGCACTCTGACTTGAACGAATCTCTTCTCTACGTCATTTCAGCTTCCTACATCCCCACCATCAAGCGCCTACGTCACTTTGGAGTGGGAGAAACTCGGTTAGAAAGAGAGGTAAAGATTTTGAATTTTCATTACGATTTTGCACTCTGACTTGAACGAATCTCTTCTCTACGTCATTTCAGCTTACTACATCCCCACCATCAAGCGCCTACGTCACTTTGGAGTGGGAGAAACTCGGTTAGAAAGAGAGGTAAAGATTTTGAATTTTCATTACGATTTTGCACTCTGACTTGAACGAATCTCTTCTCTACGTCATTTCAGCTTACTACATCCCCACCATCAAGCGCCTACGTCACTTTGGAGTGGGAGAAACTCGGTTAGAAAGAGAGGTAAAGATTTTGAATTTTTATTAAAATTTTGCGCTCTGACTTGAACGAATCTCTTCTCTACGTCATTTCAGCTTCCTACATCCCCACCATCAAGCGCCTACGTCACTTTGGAGTGGGAGAAACTCGGTTAGAAGGAGAGGTAAAGTTTTTGAATTTTTATTAAAATTTTGCGCTCTGACTTGGATTGACTTCGTCTCCGCGTCACTCTTCCTTCATATATCCCCACTACCACCCACCTACGTCACTTTCAAAGTTTCCAAATTTTTAAACTTTACACCCGCTTCACCCTCAGCGTCATCTTTAAAATTATTTAGCGCCATTCCCACTACCACCCCCAAACGCCAAATTTAAAATCTTAACAATTTTTAAAATTTTCAAGATTTTTTCGCGCTATCATTACCACCACCCCCACTTGTCCCAATTTTCCATTTTCAATTTGAATTTGCTTCCAATTTTTCATTCACTATTCCTACAATCAACTCAACATTGTTAGTAGTTTAGAATTTAAATAACATTACTAGCCACCCACCACCCACCACCAACTACTCATTGTTTTCAGTATATTTAATTAATATAGGATTTTTAATTAATACAGTATTACCCAACCACAACACACACACACACCCATATACGAGAGGAACAAGAATGAGGAAGGAAGCAGAAACAAAGAATCTTCTGGTGAATCGAACAGCTAAAGATTGGACAGAAAGCAGATAAGGATGATTGGCCGACTAATATTAATACATCTGAAGGAAGACTCGGACTCTCCAAGTACAACGACAAAGGGCATCAAAGTGGTGAGTGGAGTGCTGTGCGCTCAAATATTTTATTATTCTATTCTATTATATTATTTAGTATTTAGTATATTTATTTCACGGGGTATAAGCCCTTAAACTTACAAACTTGATACATAAGTCGTAATACCAGTTTAAGCTATTACAATAATTACAACTAGGTAGAACAAATACAGAATGTACGCAAATGCATAATAATATAACAATATAAAAAGAGATAAATTCATATTATATTCAATTACACATATATATAATTAATTACATTTTTTTATACTATATACAATATTCTCTGTTATTTTATCATTTTCTATCACCGGGCATTATAAATCCATTTTCTATTAACCTAAATTTTAACGCGTTTTTATTTTTGTGGGTGCAAAAGGCAGCCGGTGCCGGATCCTACTAACACCTTTAAGCGCAAGCAATACCGCCGTTTCTACGAACTCGTCAATTTTTACAAGATCTATATGAACTTTTTCATCGAGAACAACTTCCAACGTGGGATGAAAGCGAAAGATACGAGTGAAAACTGCGAGCGAAAACAGCGAGATTTTAGTTTTAAGAAAAATATAAAATACACGCAATTATTTCTCTTCCTTCTCCTTTCCTTTAATCTGCGAGCGAATAATATAAGCGAATCATGCGAGCGATTTAGTTTTTAAGTTTTCCTTTCAGCATTTCTACAAGAAACTGAACAACTTCCATCGTGGGATTAATTCAAGTAAGTCATTATGAGATATTACACATTTTTCTTCTATTTTTTCGTGTTTCCTTTTGCTATCCTTGTTTCTCTCTAGTTTTTATCATGTCTCCTTTTTCGTTTGGTTTTCTGCATCATATTAGTATTTAGGTTCGTTTCGTGGGGCGCGCAAGGGGGAGCCGGTCCCCTAAGGTTGTCATGCGATTGCATCGGAGATGCAATAAGGCGCCTCTGACATTTTTGCCTAGATCCTAGCAATACCTTCAAGAGGTGGCCCCGTTTCAACGAAATTGCTAGGGTCGACGTCGGTTTTCTGCAAAGAACTTCAAGACCTTCCGACGTGGGATGCGAGCGAAATAAAGCGTGCGAGAAAAACCAGCGAACTATGCGAGCGAAAAAAAGCGTGCGAACAATGCGAGCGAAAACTGCGAGCGACTTAGCTGTAAGAATTGTAAAATTTTGTATTAGCTGGCCTAGATACGACATTGACCATTTTGGTCCGCAGTATCTGGCAAAAAACCGATGAAGATTAATGTAATTGACAAATTAGGAACCGCGTAATTGTCAATTTTTAGTTTTAAGTACTTCCGCGAATGTACATGCCCAGATGCGACTTTGACCATTTTGGATCCGCAGCATCTGGGAAAAAACTAACGAAATGCACTTAGAAATCTTCATCATTGCGAGCGAATTATGCGTGCGAATAAAGCGAGCGAATTATGCGTGCGAATAAAGCGAGCGAATTATGCGTGCGATAATAGCGAGCGATTTATTTTTTAAGTTTTTGTTTTCAGGTTATCTACAAGAACTTCAAGAACTTCCATCGTGGGATTCATTCAAAAAATTCTCATTAAGTATTACATGGTTTCTCTTCTTATTTTCTGCTTTTCTTTTTTCTTCTCTTTTGCTTCTTTTTTATTTGGTTTTCTTTTTTTATTTTCGTGTTGGGGTTCGTTTCGCGGGGTGCGCAAGGGGGAGCCGGTCCCCTAAGGTTGTCATGCGATTGCATCGGAGATGCAATAAGGCGCCTCTGACATTTTTGCCTAGATCCTAGCAATACCTTCAAGAGGTGGCCCCGTTTCAACAAAATTGCTAGGGTCGACGTCGGTTTTCTGCAAAGAACTTCAAGACCTTCCGACGTGGGATGCGAGCGAAATAAAGCGTGCGAGAAAAACCAGCGAACTATGCGAGCGAAAAAAAGCGTGCGAACAATGCGAGCGAAAACTGCGAGCGACTTAGCTGTAAGAATTGTAAAATTTTGTATTAGCTGGCCTAGATACGACATTGACCATTTTGGTCCGCAGTATCTGGCAAAAACCCGATGAAGATTAATGCAATTGACAAAATAGGAACCGCGTAATTGTCAATTTTTAGTTTTAAGTACTTCCGCGAATGTACATGCCCAGATGCGACTTTGACCATTTTGGATCTGCAGCATCTGGGAAAAAACTAACGAAATATACTTAGAAATCTTCATCATTGCGAGCGAATTATGCGTGCGAATAAAGCGAGCGAAAATAATTGTAACCCAGAGAATGTAATGGGACCACTTCCGAATCTTTTTTCCCCTTTTGGCTTCAGCTTTCCTAGAAGCCATCTTAGTATTTGCGAGGGCGTTCGGTCGGGGGCGGTCCAACAAGGGGTTCTGGGTTTGACACATCAACGGGGGGCCTCCTGAATTGCAGCCAATCACGCGTTTAGTTGATTTATCAACTACGTGATCCGGGGTGCTTGGTTGTGTTCAGTCCCGCCAGGGGTGGCTTGCACACCCCGGCTTCTTGCAGTTCCGTCACGACCACGACCCTCACTTTCTTTAACTCGAAAGTGGTCCCTAAATCTCAGGAATGCGAGCGACTTAATTGCGAAATTGTTAAATTTATGTATTAGCTGGCCTAGATACGACATTGACCATTTTGGTCCGCAGTATCTGGCAAAAAACCGATGAAGATTAATGTAATTGACAAATTAGGAACCGCGTAATTGTCAATTTTTAGTTTTAAGTACTTCCGCGAATGTACATGCCCAGATGCGACTTTGACCATTTTGGATCCGCAGCATCTGGGAAAAAACTAACGAAATGCACTTAGAAATCTTCATCATTGCGAGCGAATTATGCGTGCGAATAAAGCGAGCGAATTATGCGTGCGATAATAGCGAGCGATTTATTTTTTAAGTTTTTGTTTTCAGGTTATCTACAAGAACTTCAAGAACTTCCATCGTGGGATTCATTCAAAAAATTCTCATTAAGTATTACATGGTTTCTCTTCTTATTTTCTGCTTTTCTTTTTTCTTCTCTTTTGCTTCTTTTTTATTTGGTTTTCTTTTTTTATTTTCGTGTTGGGGTTCGTTTCGCGGGGTGCGCAAGGGGGAGCCGGTCCCCTAAGGTTGTCATGCGATTGCATCGGAGATGCAATAAGGCGCCTCTGACATTTTTGCCTAGATCCTAGCAATACCTTCAAGAGGTGGCCCCGTTTCAACGAAATTGCTAGGGTCGACGTCGGTTTTCTGCAAAGAACTTCAAGACCTTCCGACGTGGGATGCGAGCGAAATAAAGCGTGCGAGAAAAACCAGCGAACTATGCGAGCGAAAAAAAGCGTGCGAACAATGCGAGCGAAAACTGCGAGCGACTTAGCTGTAAGAATTGTAAAATTTTGTATTAGCTGGCCTAGATACGACATTGACCATTTTGGTCCGCAGTATCTGGCAAAAACCCGATGAAGATTAATGCAATTGACAAAATAGGAACCGCGTAATTGTCAATTTTTAGTTTTAAGTACTTCCGCGAATGTACATGCCCAGATGCGACTTTGACCATTTTGGATCCGCAGCATCTGGGAAAAAACTAACGAAATGCACTTAGAAATCTTCATCATTGCGAGCGAATTATGTGTGCAAATATAGCGAGCGAATTAAGCGTGCGATGTATTTTTTAAGTTTTTTTTTCAGGTTATCTACAAGAACTTCAAGAACTTCCATCGTGGGATTCATTCACAAAATTCACGCCATGTTTACGAGGTTTTTCTATTTCTCTGCTTTTTCTTTTCTTTTTCTTCTCTTTTGCTGCTTTTTTATTTGGTTTTCTGTTTTTATTTTCGTGTTTGGGCTCGCTTCGCGGGGCGCGCAAGGGGGAGCCGGTCCCCTAAGGTTGTCATGCGATTGCATCGGAGATGCAATAAGGCGCCTCTGACATTTTTGCCTAGATCCTAGCAATACCTTCAAGAGGTGGCCCCGTTTCAACGAAATTGCTAGGGTCGACGTCGGTTTTCTGCAAAGAACTTCAAGACCTTCCGACGTGGGATGCGAGCGAAATAAAGCGTGCGAGAAAAACCAGCGAACTATGCGAGCGAAAAAAAGCGTGCGAACAATGCGAGCGAATACTGCGAGCGATTTAGCCTGAAGAATTGTAAAATTTTGTATTAGATGGCCTAGATACGACATTGACCATTTTCGTCCGCAGTATCTGGGAAAAAACTAACGAAAGATAGTTAGAAATCTTCATCATTGCGATCGAGTAATGCGTGTGAACATAGAGTAATAAATGTAAATGTATATTTATTTTGTAAATAAATCACGCGAATGGCTTAGTTATTAAGTATTATTTACAGGTTTTTTACAAGAACTTCAAGATCTTCCAAAGTGGGATTAATTCAAACAGTTCTTAGTAGGTTTTACAAGCTTTTACTTTTATTTTTCTGCTTTTTCCTTTTCTTGTCTGCTTTGCTGCATTGGCTTTTTGGTTTGCTGCTTTTTCTTTGGCTTTCTGTTCTTTCCTTAGTCCTTCTGGTTTACCTTCTAGCTTTTCAGGGAAAATCATTATTTTCTCTCTTTCTGGTTTTCTAATGATTTTTACTGGTTTTCTGTAAGAACTTCAGACGTTTGATACGTGTGAACAATGCAGGAAATTTATATATACTACTTAATCTTTAACCTTTCTGTTTCAGAATATCTACAAGAACTTCTATTGTAGGATTATATCAAAGAATTTTTAGTAAGTTTTACAAGGTATTTCTTCTTTTGTCCACTTTTCCCTTTTATTTCTTGCCTTGTTTTTCTCTGGTTTTTTTCTGGTCTTGTTTTTTCGTTTGATTTTCTGCATTATTTTGTCGTTGGTGCTCGTTTCATGGGGCGCGCAAGGGGGAGCCGGTCCCCTAAGGCTGTCATGCGATTGCAATGGAATTGCAATTAGGAGTCTCTGACATTTTTGCCTAGATCCTAGCAATACCTTCACGAGGTGCCCCTGTTTTTACAAAATTGCTAGGGTCGAAATCGTTCGACGCCTGTCATCCACCGTCGGGAATGATAAGACCGTCGTCTCGTCGGCTTGCTGATTTTACCATAAGTTATGTTGCGTCAACGTACCACAATATGAATTCATTGAACATATTTTCTACAAAGTTAGGGTAAAGCAGATGAAATAACTGAGCGAGTTCTAATTCGATGTGCAAATGAGGAAGAGGTGACGTAGATGTGTTAGAAAAGGCGCCGAACTCTAGCATACACTCACCGGCACGGATGGTGTCCCTACCCGACATAGAGTATAGCATTTACCAGGCTGGACAAATTTGCCCTCATACTCGTACATGACGTCAAATGCTTGTTGGTGGGGTGGTAGGAGAAGCACGATGATGGTCTAAATATATGAAATATAAAGGCCAGTATATGGCAATACACTATACCATGCGTCGAAACCTGTACGCGCGCCGAAAATCCTTAACAGTAGTGTCAAAACCTCTACGCGAGCCAAGAATCCTCAACAAGAGCGTCGAAAACTATACGCGAGCCGAAAATCCTTAACAAGAGCGTCGAAACCTATACCCGAGCCGAAAATCATCAACAAGAGCGTCGAAACCTATACGCGAGCCGAAAACCTTAACAAGAGAGTCGAAACTTATACGCGAGCCGGAAAACCTTAACAAGAGCGTCAAAATCTATACGCGAGACAAGAATCCTTAACAAGAATGTCGAAACCTATACGCGAGCCGAGAATCCTCGATAAGAGTGTCGAAACCTATACGCGAGTCGAAAATCTTTATCAAGAGCGTCGAAACCTATACGCGAGCCAAGAATCCTCAACAAGAGCGTCGAAACTTATACACGAGCCGAAAATCTTTAACAAGAGTGTCGAAACCTATACGCGAGCCGAAAACCTTAACAAGAGCTTCGAAATCTAGACGCGAGCCGAGAATCCTTACAAGAGTATCCATAACAATATTTTTTTATTATATGTGCATGCTGTCATTGATGTTATAAGACTGTTTTGATAAAATGGGCAAAACTTTATATTGCAATTGTTATTCTTTTATAATTGCATAGCTCAACGCAGCAATATAAAGTTTTGCCCATTTTGTCAAAACAGTCTTATAACATCAATGACAGCATGCACATAGAATAAAAAAAATATTGTTATGACAGCTAATAACAGTATATCGATTATCAATTGATAATAACAATAGTGTCAGTTAGAGGAGTCTGGTGTGAAACACCAAATATTAGTTTTTTTACTCGCCGCCCTGGAGATTGGTGTCTCCACATCATGGATTGCAGATTCTATATTCTGGTAATAGGAATTGGCGGTCCATGTTTATATAGTCAAAGGATAGCATGGTATAGTGTATTGCCATATACTGGCCTTTATACTTCATATATTTAGACCAGCATCGCGCTTCTCCTACAACCCCACCAACAAGCATTTGACGTCACGTACGAGTGAGAGGGCAAATTTCTCCAGCCTGGTAAATGCTATACTCTATGTCGGGTAGGGACACCATCCGTGCCGGTCTGTGTACATGGAAACGCGCAACATAGAAAGCCAACCGACTAGAGCCGAAAGTCACTAGCGTCGGTAACTCCGCCAAGATATGTTTACCGATAAATGTTACTAGAATAAGTTAATACATGAAAGTTACACTAGTAGCGCTTCAACCATTTCTGAAAAATCTGAGGGGATTACAGCTCCTTAAGTATACTGAGCGACAATGCTTGCAGTAACAATAGAATGCATCCATCTGCAATGCGATTCGTGATATGAATAAACTTCTTAAATTTTTGTATATTATTGAAAGTGATTAATTATTAAAGTAATAATGGCAGACTCTACATTAAATTTATGTACAGCTCGAAAAATATCATTTGGTATTAATGGAAAACTAAATGGTGTGGAGAGTAAAACACCTTTTTTAATTGGTGTTTCAGGAGGTACAGCAAGTGGAAAGGTAATTGTTTAGTTATTATTTTCAATGATTGTTTATACATTTTATCTCTAGTAAAAATTAATTTTACAATATTAGTACTTTTCATTCAGTCAACAGTTTGTAAACGAATAATGGAAAAATTGGGACAAGTAGATATGGATCATATGCAAAGACAAGTAGTTTGTATATCACAAGATAGTTTCTATCGTGACTTAACACCTGCAGAGAAAATTAAGGCAGAGAAAGGTCAATTTAATTTTGATCATCCAGATGCATTCGATAATGATCTAATACTGCAAACATTGCAAGATATTTTAGCTGGTATTAAATGTGAAATACCAGCTTATGATTACAGAACAAACAGCTTGTAATTATCTTGTTACAACTACATAAGGAACATATTCCTTCATTTCCATTATAAATTTGTTATTTAGGATTAAAAAAATATATTTTTTATAGGATAAAGGATCAAGTTACAACAATATATCCAGCAGATGTGGTTTTGTTTGAGGGAATTCTTGTATTTTATTTTCCTAAAATACGTGATTTATTTCACATGAAATTATTTGTGGACACTGATTCTGATACACGATTAGCACGAAGAGGTAATAAAATTTAAAAAATAATCTAAACAAATTTATTTTTTAATTGTTGTTTTAGTTCCAAGAGATATTAAAGAAAGAGGAAGAGATTTAGATTATGTATTAAATCAATATATGAACTTTGTAAAACCTGCTTTTGAAGAATTCTGCTTACCTACAAAAAAGTTTGCAGATGTAATTATCCCTAGAGGAGCAGATAATACAGGTACGTTGATGAACAAATATTTACATAAGCTTTGTGCTTTTTTCTGTTTTTATATTTTTATATAAATTTACAATATTAAATTTCACATACTATAGTTTGTTACATAAACTAAAATATATACTTTAACTATTACATATTCATTTTACGTTATAATTATATTTTAACTTCATTGACATTTATTAACTTTAATATAATAAATATAATTTAAATAAAATGAATATAATAAATGTATGATTATATTAAAACATATTTCTGAATAGTTTTGTATTTTTATAGTGTAAAAAGTTTTTACTAACATAAGTTGCTTAATATATTTAACTATAATAAATTAAAATTTGATATATAAATTTTTATCTTACCTGGGTTTAGACATAAGCTTTAAGGGCAGTTGAACTGTACAAATTTTTAGTAAAATATGTAGTTATTCTATGGTTGCTGCCTGGCAATTGATTATATGGTTATCACCATATAAAAGAAATTACATTTTGAATTAAACAAAATTGTTAATATCTATTAAAGACATACATGGTTTGGTTATTGTATGTTTGCAGTGGCAATAGACCTTATAGTGCACCACATCTGGGACATTTTGCGCTTGAAAAAGGCTGAAAATACATCCGGGCAGCATCCATATATCTACCAGCGTAGATGTGCTTCAGCTTCATCAGACACTCTCAGCAGATGATTTCAATATATCATGCATGGCCAAATCACTTATATAAACTACATTTCTGAATCCTACATCATGTAGTATGACCTAACCTTCAGTTTCCAATGATCTTGCATTTCCATATATAGAGCAATCATAATTTTTATATATTTTTAATTATAGATTAAATGTTTCCGCACACTGTAATGCAAACAAATATTTCT
Source organism: Sclerodermus sp. 'alternatusi' (assembly GCA_037305995.1). Classification (NCBI taxonomy): domain Eukaryota; kingdom Metazoa; phylum Arthropoda; class Insecta; order Hymenoptera; family Bethylidae; genus Sclerodermus; species Sclerodermus sp. 'alternatusi'. The sequence continues at coordinate 8,201,530 of CM074546.1, read as the reverse complement.
TAAGTCATAATATTTTTAATGCAATAGGTATGGTAATCCTATGCGCAACTCATAACCATGAAGGTTTTGCATATCTGTGAGCTAGAATTTATAAAATAAGCCTTTTTCATACAGTGCAAAAAACATGCAAAATAATTATTAAAATTTACTTAAAATTTTAGGTTTATTTTGTAATGTAGGTAAACAATTTACAAGAGCATAATATAAGCATAATATAATAGCATTTTATTACTTATAAATGAATTCAATGTGATAAAATAAAATTTAAGTCATTGAAAGTGATACATATTTTTATATATTTTTCAAAATTTATATAATGAAATAATTGTCTAGCTTTTCTTTTATCAAAAACTTTATTTAGGTAATGCAAAACCAATTCAGTGTCAAGTTTTTTAAATTTGTATCTTTCTACTACCAAGTTTTTATTTTAAAAAGTTAAAATTTTTACGTTGTTTTTAATGTTAATTTATACTTCATCTGTAAAATGAAGTAGCAATAAAGAGCCTGAAAATAATCTTAGAATGTTATTATGTAAAAATCCTTTAAAGAGGTACTTATTATTCTATAATTTGTTACAGTGGCTATTGATTTGATAGTACAGCACATAAGAGATTTTTTAAGTAATCGAGGTAGAATAACTGAAGAACCTGAAAATCCAATGACAAGATCCAAAGGAATATTTAAACGTCCACACTAATATTATATATTTATAGTCACTTTTAAAATTTGTGTGATTTTAGATAATTATATTTTTTCTTAATATAAATATTAATACTCTCTCTATCAATTAATAGACAAAAGTTTAGCTTCATAATGTCTAACAGTTTAAGAAAATAACTTCAACTTGTTATCCATAAAACTACTGTAAACTTAATATTCATAAATAAGAAAAAAATATGTGAATATTATTTTAATATTCAGTTAAAATATTATTTAAAAGATGCAGTTTGCATTTACTATGTGATACTATTGCATTGTGATTTAATTTTCTATACTTAAAAGTATATCAAATGCAAATCTGCAGGCAGATAACTATAAGTTAAAATCTCAAATTTAAAATTGAAGTCTTCAGAACTTATAACGCATGAAGTATCAAAAAATCAAAAAGAATTAATTTAGTTTTGAAAAAAATGATAAATGTATATATTATATAGTCTTTATTATATATAAATTTAAAATGAAATTATGTTTATAATAAAATATAAACATATTTTTATCTTTATTCTTATTTGTACTGATAAATGTTAGTGTTTTCAAATAAATAAAAAGGCATTTATATATATGTTGCAGTATATGTTCAATTTATCTGTTTCAAGTTACAAGTTTATGTGATGCACTTACTTAAGATAAAAAATTATAAATTCAAGTAATAAGTAAATGATTACATTTTAAATATTAAAATATTAAATTATTTCAAATTCTTACAGTATTATTTATAATCATTATAATAGTAAATACATTAATATACATGGAGCTATTGATAGTACAACTCTAAGTTCATCCCATCGTGTATTTCATCTGAATTTTATTATTAAGGAATTTATAATAAATCAATCTGAACACATCTGATACAAATTGTAAATAAATTCAAGGATACAATCTTGAAGCTTAATGTGATCTTTGAATATTGTATACCACTTTTTTAAAACAATCTTTTCCCAGTGAGTTCCTGTTTGAGCTGCTATTAATTTTTTTAAATCTCCTATTGTGTCATCAGGATTACATTTTACTCTTACTTTTTTTCCAAGCCTATCATTGCATGTTATCTCCAACATCCTTAATGTGAAAGGTTAGAATAACACTAAACTGATGTAATATTAATTGAATTAACAATATACACGTTCCTATAAGAAAACAATTTTAATTAAAATAATCAAATGATCAATTTACTCACATAAAATAACAATACAGTAATTGAAAATATTTATTAAAGCACAGCAAACTCTCGAAATTTTACGGAGTTGACCGAGGCGCAAGTAGTATCTGCTTGAGGAATTAAATATTTCTCGTAGTATGATGTCGGTAAATTTTATGGGATAGTAATTTATGCAATCGATAACGTAACTGGTGATTTTTACGATTGGCAAAGTCGATTCCCTCCCTTAAGAAGATGTACATTAACCGGCAATAATGCCGTACAAACTCATAGTCTATGCCTGATTTCCGTAATCTTCCCTCTCACTCGCACACATATTCTTAGTACTCCTATACCGCGTGTTGCGTCTTTTTCACATTGTTTGGTTTGGTCAAAGAAAGTGCGACAGAAGTATATGTCGTAACCATTTTATTCCTAAACGAAATAATTTCGTCGCTTATGCGCGTGTCAAACCCGAAAAGGATTGTATATATATATTATACTAATGTACTTATAATAGATAGCATGTCATTTATTGTGTTTTTATACGTAATTTATCGATTTGTAACTTAAAACTGTCTTATTTATTAAACTTATACAAAATTTATTATATATAAAGGGATTCTTTATGGGGTTTTTCTTTTTTACTTGTTCGGGCATTAAATCTAATATTTGTAGAATCACTTTCTGCACTGCGTTCTATCTATCGAAAACTAACTTCCTACAGAATTCTAAGCGATTTGGAAAGATATCGATTTTTACGAAAAATCCAAGTGGTACCCCTTGGAATTTTCTCAAAATTTTTTCTACCTTTAAAGTGTCGACATTTCCACAAAAATGAATATTTTTAGAAACGACTTTCTGCACTGCGTTCTATCTATCGAAAAATAACTTCCTAAAGAATTCTAAGCGATTCTGAGATTCTCCGATTTTTATTAAAATCGCTAGGAGTAACACTTTGCCAATAATTTTTCGGAAAATTTAAGTTTTTCCGATAAATATCTCATTGATATGTAAAAGTAATATCGTTCCTAAGTACTCATTGTTTGAGCTCAGAATCCCGGGAAAGCGTTGGTGAATTGCTGTGAGTATAGGATAATAAGTTGTAGGAAAAAATGGGTAAAATAAATATGTATGCATATATGAATTGTAAATTGTTTTATTTATATTAACATACTTACATTTAATTTACATACTTTTTACAAAAGTTTATTATTTAATTTATGTTTCTGCCACTGAATGCGATGGCGCTAAGTACTGGACTTAGCGAAGACACGCACTCCGATACGGACATTATCTGTTGAGTATAGATCATCCTCCTAATGCAAAAGAGAACTTTCCATTGGTTAAAATATTGGCTCGTTCGCATAATGTAGTAAATTACTTCATTTTCTCTGTCCTTTTCTAATGGGGACAGATTTTTTAGGGAGTTCATGGTATAGGATTTATCTTTTTATAAATCTATGGCTATACTCGTAGTCAGTCATCGACTATGATTTGTATGACTTCATTGCCGGTGAATGTAAACCCGACCGAAAATCGTATTTTTCGGATTTCTCCCTTAAAAATTGACGGATTTGAAAAGCATTTGACATAGATAATCAGGGAAGTCTAAGAATATTTTGTACAACGCATTTTTTCTAAAAATCGATAAAAAAATTAAAGTTCTAGATTTTTATTAACAATTTGTACTTTTGCAAAACTATCATCCACCGTCGGGGATTATAAGGCGGTTGTCGCACCGGCTTTTTAAGTTTACCATAAAATATGTTTACCGGCATAATGTTACTAGAAAAAGTTAATTCGTGAAAGTTATACTAGTGGCGCTTCGATGAACTTTTTAATATTTCGAGAGTATTGCTGCGTCTCAACTGTAAAACTTGTGCATCATTCTAGGTTTCCGGCTCCTTTCGAAACAAGCTGTCGAGTTGTGAACATCACGAGTTTGTTGCGGGTTGAAAAATCCATCTTCATCTTTATTAATTAAGAGTATTTTTATACTAAAACTGCCAAAATGCCACCAAAATTTGATCCCAATGAAGTCAAGAAAGGTATTTTTTCTTTATATAATAATTATGCATTTTAATCTTATAATAGTTATTTTGATTAAATAATGTAGTAACATGCTTTTCTTTGTTTAACAGTTTATTTAAGATGCGTTGGAGGAGAAGTAGGAGCTACATCGTCTCTTGCCCCCAAAATTGGACCACTTGGTTTGGTAAGTGTTTAATTTTTTCAAAAATTAAGTTCACCATATTTTTTACTAACCTAGCTTTTTTTTGCAAAAGAACCACGTGTTCAAACACTTTTGTATAACTTTTCAACCAAAATTAATGAATATCAATTTTGTCTTTGATTATTTTAGTCTCCCAAAAAAGTCGGTGATGATATTGCTAAGGCTACTAGTGATTGGAAAGGTTTAAAAATCACAGTTCAGCTAACAATTCAAAACAGACAGGCAACAATTTCAGTGGTTCCATCTGCTGCTTCTCTAATTATCAAAGCTCTAAAAGAACCTCCAAGAGACCGTAAAAGGCAGAAAAATATTAAGCATAGTGGAAACTTATCATTAGATGATATTGTGGCTATTGCGAGACAGATGAGACCAAGGTCAATGTCTAGGCATTTAAGTGGTACTGTTAAAGAAATTTTGGGTAGTTGTCAGTCTGTTGGATGTACTGTAGAAAACAAGTATCCTCATGATGTTATTGAAGAAATCAATGATGGCAAATTAGAAGTTCCAGAGGAATAAAATGGTAGGTATAGGGCCCTGAACTTATATTTTTTATTAAGTATCAGTTTGATTCAAAAACAAGTTCTTTTAAAGAAACTGTATTTTACAAGCTGATTTAAATAGTGTCTAATAATTAATGCCAGTACTTGATAAAAAATAAGTTTGTGGTCCTCGGTAGGGGTTGGCATCCCATCCACCTGATTAATGTTGACTTTTCTAAGTCACATTATTAGGGATATTTTTTGCCACTGAGGAAAAAACCTCAATAAAAAATCATGTTTTATATAAATATTATTGATAAATGGAAACTTTATTAAGAAAATTCTTTATTTCAGATAATACAAACAATGACTGGTAATAAATGGAATAAAACCAACTTTGTTATAATTTTTTATCTATATTTTCCTATCCCAATTCATTAATCTTAATAATATTTTTTAATTAGAAATAAGTCATACACATCTATATTAGAATAAGTATTTATTTATTATACTTTTAAAATTTTAATTTGATAGGAAAGTATATAAAACTGTTTTAGACACAATATTCCCTATGTAAGTATAAATTCATTTTTGAGCATACATAATTCAATTAGTTTCATTAAATACAAATTTAATGTATATAAATAAGTTATAAATATAATTGAGGTTAAAAGTTTGTATTTAGTATAGGTCTATAAAGAACAAAGTAATATATTACTTAATGTTTAACTATATTTTAATACAAAACTCGATATCCATTAATCTTTTCTTTGGGATTTCACAAAAATGTGTAGTAGTTCAATTTGGATAGATATATGACAGGAAATAATATACTTTTCCCTTATGATTTAAATTAAAATTGAAGAAAAATAATTATTAACCTCTTAAAAATAAAAAAATTTCCTAACAATATATGTTAAAGATTCACTGCCCTAAAGTATGACCTGGCCCCCAATTATGTCCACCAAATACATTTCTAGCTTGTTGACCTGGTATCCTTTGAGTAGGTGCATTTCCAAACCACCTTATACCACCTTGTTGTGGTGGAAAATAAGATTCAAGTATTCTTGGAGTACTTAATAATTCTGGACCTCCAAGTTCTTGAGGATATTTAAATTTTAAGAAAACATACAAATGTCCAACTAAGATTCCAAATAATTCCATCATTCCACCACCAGAGATTATTAAATTGAAACCAAAAAGAACCCAAGGCAAATACATTGCTTTAAATTGCGTACCTATAATAAAATGTGTATAAGAATATAGTGAGAATATTAGATTTGCTTGTAACTATTTAACATACCAAACCAAAAGTTTACAATGGCATCTTTATTCAATTGGCACCAAACATACAATACACTTAAAACCATTGGATCCATTAGCAGTGGAAAATCTCCGATAAGTCCAACCACGACACAACAAATCCAGTTAAATAATAGCATAAAAAAATAATCAGCTGGCCTACCATTGTATTCTCCACGTTCCAATCTTAATGAATAATTATACAAAAAATAACAATTGATCATAAAATGAAATCCTGTTGAAGGACTGAGCGGATAAAAGAAAACACTTGTCACAGCTCTCCAAAATTCGAAATGATATATAAATTTATTATATATCAATATTAATGAAAGCGGGTTAAGAATTCCGAATCTACCGATTAGCGACAAACTCGCTGTAAACAATAGCCAATATCGTGTAAATATTGGTAAAGAATTAAACCAGTCCCTCAGATCAGACATTATTTGTTTATCACAATAACAATGTATACATTTAATATATATGGTTAAATTAATGCGCTAACTAAACCGAATGAGAGAATGCAGTTGATTTTTAATCAACTTATCGAATATTTATTTATTATTTGATATATTCCCTGATCGATGTATGACGTGTGATTTCTAAATCTACTAATACCAAGTTATACCCAGATATCGAAAATCCCAATCAAAAAGCGAAGCACTGACTACGACGCTATCTGCAAAGATTCCCTAGGTTTTTGGAACTCAGAACTATATGTGTATTATTTTCAACATCTTGTAACTATACATTCCGCGTAGAGGGAAGTTTCAACCCTTGAGTGAACCATTTTCGTATATATAAGTGTCATCCCCCTGTAGATAAATCTTCATTTATATATTAAAAAAAAGAAATTCTTTTATTAATAATGCGTAACTAATTATTTATTATAATAATTGATTTTTATATCAAAATTGATTATGATCCCAGAATATATTCAACTATTATTAAAAGAATGTATACAAAATTTGAAAAATTAAGCTCATACACTCATGGTTGATAATACGCGATTGCAATTCGATCAATAAGTGGAAGACGATTTTATTTTTCAGACAAATTGAAATATCCCTTCTCTTTCACCCTTCCTTTCTATCCATCTCTTTTTTTCTCTCTGTCCCTTTTCCACTGTTTTCCTTATCATTTAATTATCATCATACATTTCAATAAATTTCTAAAGTTGTTAGTATCATATGATATAATTTCTATATGTATATATATACATATATGTGTATACAAATTCCTTCTTTTAAATTAAGATTTTTACTACTTTTAGAGAATAATGGCTTCATTGGACGAAGGTTGGAAGGAAGCAACTACAGGCTTAAATCAAGATGTTTGTGAAGTATGGTTTGATCGATTAAAAGATGCATATTTGGAAGAAAAGCGAACATACCACAATTTAGATTCTCTTTGCGAGAAGCTAAATCATTATTATCAGATAAAAGATAATTTGAAAAACTCCCAGGCCTTACTGCTTGCTCTTTTTTTTCAAAAGTACACTATAAATAAGTTATTTATATTTATATGTATGCAACTTCTTTCGAGTTTTAGATTATAGTATTATATATAATATTATTCTAGTTTCGAATATGATCCAAAGGCATTAGATGGTGAAAATAAAAATTTGGACCATTTTATTTCCTTTGCAGACGAGGCTGGTATTTCAGCAGTAGGTACCAAATTCTTAATTGAATCATTTCAAAGCTTTAATTGCAATTTTAATTATATTATTTATACTAAGGATGCAGAATTAAGAGAGGAAGCATGTGCTCTTCTTAAAGTAGCTACTACACACAGCACTGAAGCGCATAAGGTTGGAGGTGCCTTTGGTGGTGAGGATGCTCACTACTTTTTAGATTTGGATATGGCTGTATTAGGTTCTTCGCCTGAAAGTTACTCGGATTATAGAGAGCGTATTCGTGGAGAATATTCATTTCTCAGTGAACCTATGTATACAGCTCTGCGGTTAAAGGTATTGCAAAATTTTCTTCAAATTCCAAACATTTTTGCGACAAAAGAATTTCGTGATAAATTTGAAGAGAAAGCAAGGGAAAATATACAGGCTGAAGTAGAATTGTTGTCATAGGATCTCATTAAATGAGTTTCTAATTATATCATATAAAATAAATATCTATAATTATCTAAGTTATATTGTTCAAATTGTTTGATAAAAACAAAGTCTATTAAAATTGTGGGAAGTATGCCTGTATCAATACTGTCAAGCCTGTATGTTAAGTAGTAGATAATGCAAGTTGATATAAAATATATAATATTCATTTTTTGTATGTAATTTATGTATAAAAAAAAGTATTATTTATTATTTATTATTTATTATTTATTATTTATTATATTTATCAGAATCAATCATGTCTATAAGAGAAATTACTACTCCATTTTTATGCTAACGTAAATTGAATAATCATAAAATTACCTTCCTTGAAATTTAACAATCTTAAATATTTCTTCATAAGGAATTGATTAAATATAAAAGTTTTATTATTTATTGTTACTTAAATCGGTTGCAATAAAAAATAGAAAAATATTAAAATTATATAGATGCCTAAAAATAATATTAATGTGTTTTTCACTCCAAAATTATTTAAGTCTAACATACTTTATTAAAAGTTGATAATGAAGTGCGCTAACGCACAAAATAAACATGCGTTTCTAGTCATTTATATTTCTGTGTATATTTTTCCATTTTTAATTATTATTTTATATGTTCTGATGTAAATATAAAAATACAAAAAAAATGTTTTAATGTGCTTGTGAATTTTTAATTAATATACAATATATGTATAATGATAAATGCGGGGATATTATAAAGTGTAATACCACTATTATAAAAATCTATGAAAATGTGTACAACAAGGTAATAAATAAATATAAATTAATCTATTTGTGCTTATTAAACCTTCCTTTACATTAAATATAAATTTGACTTTTCTAAGAATTTCTTATTGATTAATTAAAGGTTTTATTTATTTCGTATCCATGGTTTTCAATGTAAGAGGACCATATAGTTACGCTGCGTAGTTATATGCGTAAGTCTTCATTTAATTTAAATAATTATAAACAATATAAAGAAATGCCTACGCATCTTGAAATTGTTGATAAGAAAAACAGTCCTGGAAATGAGGTAAGTTTATTGAACAAGAAGTTAATTAAAGATTTTATTTCTATTACTGAAAGAATAGTTTTTAGGTAATAAAATATCAAAATTCTTTTCAATTAGAACCGTGTAATACATTCCGAGTGGATCCCGTTGATAAAATTGTAAAATCAGTAATGATGAATAATCTTGATAATGCAGTTTATAATGAAACAGAGACTCCAAAACTTTGTATGAAAATTGCTGCAGACGTTCGTGAACGTATCCAGAAATTAAATTTCGAAAGGTATGAACTAAAAAAGACAAAATTATAAAAATCAAAATAATCAATTTTATTCTTTTATGATTTAGGCATAAGATAGTAGTAATTGTAACTATTATAGAAAGAGTAAGTCAATCTTTCGAAACTTTAGCTGGATATCTATGGGATGCGAAAAGAGATAATTACTCAATATTCACACACGAGACTCAAACATTGTTTGCTTCTTGTTGTGTTTTTGGCACTTACTATGAATGATGAAGCTTAAATAAATATAAAACGTGTAAACGTAGATTATCTCATTGCTTGTTACCTTAACAAAGTTAAGGAATATTGATCATTCAGAGTTTGCATGTAGAATTTTCTATGTAAATTGATCAAGTGCATTAACAGTGATATTTCAAAGATTTCCATCATTTATTGATCTATTTCATTCAGATTTTAATTATCATTTCTTTTTCATAATAGTATTTCTAATAATACTCAGTAAAAAAATTCATTAAAACATCTGCATATATATATACAGCTATGTCAAGTGATAAGTGAAGCCAAGTGGAAAGACCTGAAGGTTTTATACAATTCTCACAATGCATCTAACTTTTTTATCAAAATGCTTTATTTTTTCTACTCATTAAATATTCATTTATCTATATCTATTGTGATTAACTTGCTTTCTGAAAGCGATTATAAATATTAGAACGACGCGAAAGTTTCGTTGGTCCAGTGACAATTGTACTAAGAGTAACTTTTCCACTGCTACACGTTACTGGTATGTTGTCACCTTTACAACTACTCCTCCAACTACTGTGCTCATATTACATTTTCTACAGTACTAGATTTTAAGTTAGTCCCAAGCGAAGCGTTGTCAGGTACAGTCCTTGTGCTTGATTTGATATTAATTTCTTAATGTTCAAATCATTACGTGCGCGCGTATTTACACATATTTCTACACATGTATAATTACTATAATTTAATGCGTTTGTCTAATGAAAGCATTCCCATAAAAGTGTATATCTATCGCTTTTGCCATTGATTTTTATTACAAATAATATTATAGAATTTATATGTTACGTTAAAATATGCATCGATTATCAATAAAAATAGTTCTACTTAAATATATACGAATGTAAAACTTTTCAACAGCGGCGATTTCTCCATTACTTAATGTAAGAATCAATCATTGAACCAGGTACTGTATGCATGTGATTTTACATTTCATTTTATTTAAATAAATAAATGGATAATCCAGAAAATACTTCGTTGATCTAATGCAAAAATACGAATTATGACTTTAACATGTCACGCCTAGAAAAATAACGTCATCGGTATACCGGACGCATAGCTGCATAGTCACATCATTCCAGTATAGTTCTTAATGCACCGACAAAATATTTACTGGAATCTCTAAAGCACTCAATAGAACGGTATTTCCTGCAATTTTTCTGTGTACGCGTTTATTTACAGTCGTATTCACGTATCTTCATCGGCGCATAATCTATCTTCTTAAATCTTTGATATTTATTCATTTCAATTGTTCATCTAGTTTAAGATGAAAGAAACTTCCTTTACGCATAAATATTAGAGAACTTAATTATTCAATTTATGATAAATGATGGTTGGTGAGTTTTATCAAGTAAAATTGATTAAAACGAGATCGACAGAGAGTTAAGTTTCTACGGAGAATGGTATGAGAAAGAAAATGTACGATAAGTAGGCCAAGCAGTACTTCTGAATGGAAAGAGAAACAAAGTATACCAACATCAATTGGTTTAGAGCTACCTACGACTATTTAAAGTATACTTATGTAATGTTTAATTCGTCATAAACATATTTGCTTTTTATTTGTAAACTGACATTCATAAAATATTATATTAAAATCTCTTTACAGAGAAATCCCTTCAAACTAACAGTACATATTCTATACATAAATACACGCGTTACGTTGTGCAATCGGTGTATAGTTACATAAGATACACATGTGTATATGCACGCAACACAGTATCTGTTAGGTTGATGTTTTAAGAATATTTTGGCTTTTACTATGTAAAATACAAAGAAAATACACTAATACATATCAAAAACACAATTAACAATTCATCCATTCGTCTTATGATTGTACTCCCTCTCTCTCTCTCTCTCTATCTTATACACGTTTACAATTGTATTTATAAAAAATTCTTTTCTTTCATTATTAGATAAAGAGAATTTCATGAATATGTATGCATTTGTATTATTTGCCTTTTTCACTACGTACTATGTTAATGCGCGTGAAGTCGATTTCTGTTTTGCGCAAGACGAAGATCCTTATTTGTTTATGGGCACAAAAACTGCATATGATTTTGTACGTAGCGGTAAAGCAGGATACCAATCAGTACCAAGTGAGCGTTATACAAAGTGAAATATATATATACATAATACGATTGATTAGAATAAATTTTAATCCTTCTTTATTCTTCTGTCCATTCTCTCTTTAGATTGCGAAGCATTACAAGTGTGGGTGACTGCGATACATGGAACTAGTTATCCAACACCTAGCGAGATTAATCAAATGCTAAACTTAACAGATTTACGCAATCATATTATAAACAATCATGAAAGTCGTGGCAGTAAGTCTTACATTTTCCCTTGTACCAATACCATATGATTTTCATATCATCCGATCATTGCAGATGGTCGCATGTGCAATACTGATTTGGAATATCTAAAACGATGGAATTATAATCCTTACATTATAAGTGGAGCGGAATCCTTAACTCGACAAGGTTCCGAGGATATGAAGTTATTAGCAAGGCGATTACAAAGCAGTTTCCGGGAACTTCTTCAACCGCCTGCGTCTGAAATAAACTCTATGAATTATAAGGTAAATATATGCAATTTTCTTGAGAGAAGTACCTTAATTGAATAATATTGGGCAATTATGCTGCTCTACTTCGCTTCTCTTTTTGTTCTTACTCTACTCTCGATTATCTTAGTTTAAAGGAACTCAAGTACAAAAATCACAAGCTAGCATGGAATCCTTTATAGAAGGGATGTTTGGCAATAGTGCCGCTATAATTCCAGAAATGAGTCCAGTTAACGACACTTTACTTACGGTAAAAAGAACCATTTCCAATAGCTTTCATACTGTTTCTTTTAACTTTGCGTTTTTCTCTCGCGTATATTAAAGAATGGTATTTTTGTAAAAATTCTTAGACATACGCAAGATGCAACACGTGGAAAGATGAAAAAGATAATAACAATAATGTTGTGAATGAGCAGCTTAGACTTTTCGACAGTGGACCGGAATTTCAGAATCTTTTGCAAAATGTCAGTAAACGTCTTGGATTCTTGTATGGTCTTTCGACTGGTAGGTGTTTTTTAATATTGCATTGGAATGCGCAAAATATTAAATTTATATTTAATTTTATAATATTCACAGAATCAATTCTTGCCATGTACGACATGTGCCGCTATGAGAAAGCATGGCAAATCACCCGATTATCACCATGGTGTGCAATATTCAGTAAGGACGAATTTCGTTTATTAGAATACAGGGAGGATCTGTATTATTATTATTTAGCTGGCTACGGACGGGATATCAATGTAAGATTAGGATGTCCCCTTCTTCAAGATATGATGTCTCATTTTCGGTAGATTATCCAGAATTTTGGGATTCTATTGAATAACTTTATTTCTTCTCCCACAAAACTAATAGTATTTGATCCTTTTTATAGAAAGTTGGAAGAGGGACGCGCCATGAATGAACCAAGAGGAATTTTTTACTTTACTGACACTATAGGTTTTCAGAATCTCTTGACAGCTATGGGCGTAGCTAGAGATTCAACCCAGTTATTTTACAATAGTTTTCGAGAAATGGCGAAACGTCAGTGGAGGACATCCTTTATTTCTCCATTTGCTTCCAATTTAGTAGCAGTATTTTACAAGTATTGAGTCTTCTTCTTCGTACACACGCACACACACACATATATATATATTAATACCATCGTTAACAGATTTTTACACTTTTATATTTCATTGATTTCTACAGATGCAGAGATAATGGACTATCGTACAAGGTGATGTTTTATTTAGCTGAAGGACCCGTGCTCTTTCCAGATTGCAATGTAGGACTATGCGATTGGCAATATTTGAAAGGTAAATTTGGTCCTCCGTCAGATTGCAAACTAAATGTATGCTGGGAGAGAAATGCGGCAGCGATAAAGTATTCGGAGTATTTTACCCTTCTTTTCACGACGTTCCTATTAATTCCCTTTTTACATTAAATAGTGATCAAGAAGAAACTGTATTAATTATAGTCCATTCCTCGATGCATCATACAACGCACTTTCTGTAAACAGTTTAAGCTTTAATATTCGTTTACATGCACGTGCATATATATGCATATTTATACATATGCTAATGCAGAGAGTGTAACATTTTATTTCTAGCGAGTGATGATGTTTTCGTGAAAGTTTAATGTATCTCACTAACCTTTTAAGTCTTTTTTTAACACAAATATCTATTTTATAAAATGCTTCATAATTTTAAGAGGAAAATAAATCGATTAATCTAAATTTAACGATGCTCCTCCAATTTTATACCGAAGATTTTTTATAAAGTTGAATCAACGATATTTTATTAGATGTTTATAATCCTACAATAGCATGAAATGTTTGAAATATCAATGTCCATCAAAGTAACTAAATCTCTTTGGTCGTTTTTCGTTTTCTCCTACCAATCCTTTTTCCCTTTCCTTCTCTTGCTCTTTTTCATCCCTCTCTCTTTCTCTCTCTTCCTTCCTCCCTTGCCGCACCTCTCGACTACGAGAGCTACCGGCTGTGAGGACAAAGTAGTTCGTGTGCGTTCAGTGTCAGACCGACGCTTGCCGCGCGCGGGACCTTTTACGTTCGTTCACTCGCTGTTTTCTTGTAGACACTATTTACTCATTAAATCAATGTAAACTAATTGCTTTCAAGGTGAGTGACTTTATTCGCGTTTTATTGGAATTTTCCTTCATTTTTGTCAATCAATTTCTTTTGAAAAGATTTAATTAATTTCATGTTTCTTAAATTGACTCAGAATGAACTTGTTGAAAACACGCTATTTTCGTTCACGCATTTAATAATATTCGAACCCTTTTTAAGTGAAGAAAAGAAAATTAGGTAAAACTCTCTCTTTCCTCTTTTGTAAAGAATTATAGAAAATAATATTTTGCCAGGGATGATGCTATCGTTATTTACGTCGCATGTTAGCGACATATATTTTTATGGTTTGTGTGAGAAGATGCTATTTTTCTCTTATTCATTTAGATTGACAGACTTTTAGTCGTCAAAAGTAATATCGCTGAAAAAGTTGGGCAATAAAAGAAGGAGGAAAAAATAAGAGAATTATGAAAGAAAAACACACGAACTGAAATAAACCCTCATAAAGTTTCTTTGAATAATTGGGGCTTTAAAGTATTTAATTGAACTTGGACAGTGTCGATGAAATATTTGGTAATGTGCCAGTTTACATGGAGACTATTAACATTCATTTTATATGTGTGCTCCTTAATGATCATATTAAAACAAAGCAAAAATTGATATTGTATATTTCAGGAATGCATTAAATTATAAATTTTTCTACCAAATATGAGTATGAGAGGAAGAAATTATTTATTTAAATTATAGAAATTAGAGAGCGAGAGATAGAAAGAGAGAGAGAGAAAGGGAGAGAGAGAGAGAGAGAGAGAGAGAGAGAAAGAAGATGAAGCGAGGGAGGAAGAGCGGAGTTCAACAGCCTTTAACACCCGTACGAGAGGTGGTCGATAACTCAAGCAAGGTTTAAGTGCAGCTTAACTTGAGCTGTTATTTAACGAAATATGCATTTATTTGATTTTGCCATGAGACAGCAAGAAAAGTGTTAAAAGATGGTTTTATCCCCTGAATCTATTAAATTATTGTCCCTGTCAGAGTATTATTAACTTGACTAAAATTTTCCAGAGGAAAGTCCTACAGTATTTTCCCAATACAATAGATTAGCTTAGTCAGTGTCGGAATGTAAGTTGACAGATAATAGCACGCGACATTTAATTCTACTACGCATTTTCGATCCAAGAGAAAATAGCAAATCGAAAAAGAGTAGAGTTTCCATCCACGTGTTTCGAATGTAATAGATAGATAAGTCAAGTACAACCAAATCTAATAAGAGTGGAATATCTGTAATGAAAGTCTCGGCATTGACACATTTTTCTTCGCTCTTTATTTCATTTGAGAATGAGAAGTAAGACATAAATACTACATGAAGAATGAAAAGTAGGATGATCGATGCGATATGTTGGTCGTGCAATTTCTTCAATATAGCATATCAAAGGTACTTTTACATACTTAAAGAACCATTAACTTTAGTACGCTTCTAGAATGTTATCTCATAAAAGTGAAGTGGTTATTTTCACTGAATATGGAGGATACTCTTTTGAGAATAGAATAAGGCAGGAGCGGGAGAAAAAAGGAAAGACGAATAAGCAGCAGCAGCCGCAGAAGAAGAAGAAGAAATAAAACCACGAATAGATTGTCACATGAGAACTATGTAGAACCATACTTTTTCTTGTTTTTTTGAGAAAAACCTTCATGGGAAATACGATTGTTCTGATATACGTGAATTTTATCTCAAACTTTCTATTATCTTTATTAAATTGTCAATTTACATACGAAAAAAGTGGAAAGTACAGGATAAAAGAACTTTAATGAAATTAGTATTTTTGTTTCATCTCTGTGCGAGTTGAAGTTTACGCATGGAACTGGAGAAGAAGAAGGAGAAGAGAGACAGAGAGAGAGAGAGAGAGTACGGAGGGTTGTATTTGCAGCTAACGTATTTATTCGATTTCATAACACGCGGGGATGAGGTTTCCGTGGATAGGAAATGCGTTCTTACGATAGCTTTGTAGCGCGTACCAGAGGGACCTTTGAGATTTTCACAGAAATGTCCTGACCAATAGGTAAAGTCGCAAAATAGTGTGTTTATTCAAAGAGTGGTTGGCTGACTGGCTGGGCTGGCTTTTGCCCATTGTATTTATACCGTCCAACGAAAACAGCCGGCACTGCATACATTAGAATTTAAACAGACCTGTTTCAAGAGGCAATGGATTCTTGTACTTGGTAGCAATATCATCTCACGACAATGAATTTACTGTGCTATACTAGATTTACACATATTCCACATAAATTGTAAATTAGTCTACCAACACGAAGTTGTTTCTTTTTCGTTCTCGTAACGCGCTACAAGGTTTAATCGCAACTATTTCTGCCGTTGCGAGAACTTGATGGTCAACACGTGCGCTACCACAACCCTCTCCCCTCAACCCATCATCGTAAACGCGTTAGAGTTGCCTTAGATACCTCCAATTTGCCGTAAATTAGTCATATCTATCGATCGCGCCAACCTGATACCTGATGGTAACGAGAGGCGATTCAACGTTTAATAAACCAGCAAAGTTTCTAATTCTAGTCGGGGGAGGGCTGAATTTAAAGTTTACCTTTTTCCCTCGATATCGTTGCTATCGATTCTTCAGCGATAACGCTAGAGCTTGGACGGGTGTGAGAGATTCTCGCGAAACTACCCTTTTAGCCTCGATTCGCCATTTTCCCTCGTCCAAACGCACGCGTGTATGCAAAGAAGAGGAGGCGTAACAAGTGGACGCGTTAGACCGGAGAAAGAAGCAGGTTCCTCGGGAATCCTCCGTTATGCAGTGGTTGAAATACGAAGCGCGCGTAATTACGCGTTGTCGCGAAAGCTTATTATCCCTGATACTAATTCGGAATCATGAAAACAAACGTTGTTCCCTAGACCCTGGCTATTCTGGTCGTACGGTCGGTTTATTTCCGTTTATCTCCTACAACAGCACGAGCAAGAATAGCACCAACCGGAAACCAATGGCGCTCCGTTTGCCTCTTCTCTTACCCCGCCATCGATTCCTCTCCTTTCATTTTCCCTAATACTCGTAAAGAGAGCATCCGAGCGGGACTCAAGGTAGTTTCCTGGACTCCGAATGGATTTGACTGTATTACTTTGGAATATACGTTCCGCGCGTACTTCCTTCCTCACCTCCCTCACGTTTCCTGCATTTCCTCCAGAGATGGCATTCTCCATTTGGCTTGGCTTAATCTACCGTAAAAGCGGAGGTGGAAAGCTGTCGTGCAAAAAGAGACTTAATATTCGAAAATAGCGGCGCAGCGGTTGCTGATCCTGTTCCCTACCCTGACAGCCGTGCACGACGCTTTGTCAGCATTTATAACTCCATGCACTGGGCGTACAGAGCTGCAGCTGCACCTAAATAAACTCCCTGTCATGGTGGTGGTTGCGAGCGCACACGAGTACACACGAGCATGAACAAAACAATGCCGGGGAAACGCATTGACGTCACAGAAGCAACCGGTACTGCGTTGGCTGACCCCGGTGCTCTCGGGTCGAGAGGGTGGATGGTGCGGAGAGGCGAAGGATGGAGAAGGGAGAAACTCGGAACTGCAATAATTATCAAAAGCATCCCCGCTAAAACATTCATACTACCATTGTACCACCCTGTTACACTTTCAGGGTAGAATGCGGTTTTCAGGTGGATTGATTCTCTAGCGAGTGCAAAGGTTACACGGGTATAACTGCTACCTTTACGCGAGTTTTTCACTCGAGCGGAAATTCTGAAAATCGAGAAGTGGTCTCTGCTTCTAATTCCATTGGGCTGTGTCTCCTCGTCCTCGTCGTCGTCTTCGTCTTCGTCGAGGGAGAGTTGACTTGTGAGATCGACAATGAGCTAATGGAGAATTTCATTCGGCACGCTCGGACAACCATCTTTACGAGGTCATCTCGCGATAATATAGTGCTCGGCGGTGTCATAATTTCTTAAAATTTCCACGCATCTCGTTTGATCTTTAAGAGAGAGAGAGAGAGAGAAAGAGAGAGAGAGAGAGAGAAGAAAGAATTTGTTGCCCGAGGAATTCAGGCGCGAACCGTCTCGCCTAGACTCGCATTCTGGCTGCCCTCGCGTATAGTATTCGAGGCACTCGCTAACACATCAGACTCATATTTCTCAAGTTGCTCCGCGTGCTCGGTGTCCGTGCCGAAGCGTCTATTTTCACGTGGACACCACCACTTGCCGCTGCTTCTTCATCGGAATATCAAATCGCTACTACTATAAAACGACACGCTACTTTACTTTTAGTTGTGCCTACGCACTCTGCCCCTCGCTCCCTCCTCCCTCTCGCCACCCGCTACAAATTGACCGAGAAAAAAGCTAAGCAGCCACTATGAGTCCACCCACGACTCTTCTTTTTCTCTTCCTCGTCTTCCCAGCTTATCCTCGTTCGTCCATAACGAGTTCTCCGAATTTCTCGCGGGTGTATTAATCGTCGAAAAATTGGAACGATGAAGCCAGAAAGCATGTGACAATGGTTGTTTGGCATAAGTCGTTATTTCGTTTGGCTTTATCACTCAACACACGTTGACGAGTTGTAGCCTTGCAGTCAGCGCGAGGCTTATGAAATTATGAAACATTTCCACACGTTAGAATGCTTGCCAAATAGTTTCCATCCACCGCTCCCCCAAATACACAGCGACGCATCTGCTTCGTGAATAATACTGAAAATCATTATTTCACTTTCATTCATACAGGGTTATCCGCGCTCCCGTTACTCGTCCAAGTAAAGTAGCACTCGATAACTGGAAATTCATTGTAATAATCTGGAACTCGCTGTTGCTTTCAGGTTTAATCGGGATATCGGGTTACCAAGGGAGGAAGAAGATTCACGGGAATGCTTTCGTATCTTCTCGAAGAGGTTCATCGATGATGGTTGAAAGTATCGCGCCCGGATTGTGTCGAGCGGAGAAGAAACTCGCTAATATGTAAGAAAGAGGAAGAGATACGCGCAAGATGAGACTTCTGTTGAAGAGCCGTGAGGAGGTATACCAATGGAAAAAGAATGAGAGAACACGCGCGTGTATGTGAGAGAGGGAGAGAAAGGAAAAGAGTGAATTTGTTGCGCGCGCGCAAGTGTGCGTGTGTATTTATTTGTATTTAGATGAGAATCGGAGAGGAAATAAGAGAGATTGAGAGAACGGCAAGGAAGAAAGAACATATCCAGTGCTTTCACGAATCGTTGCGCGAGATTTTGAAAAAGACGAAAAAAATGAGAATTTTAATAAGCGGAAGGGAAAAGTGGAAACTCGCGAATCGCAAAATTATTTATTGACGAGAAATGCTGGAAACGCGGGAAGAACGTCTCTCGCTCTATCGATACTCGTGAAATTGCCAAGTTTACCTTAGTGAAATTCGCGCGTCAATTGATCTCTGGTTACAGGGTAAACGTTAGGTAGGAAATGAAATTACATGAAAACTTTGGTAAATCGATAAACGGCGCGATAATGGCGATGGTGAGGAGAAATCACTGATATGAGACAGATCCTAGAAAAAGTACTGTGCCGATCGTCGTGAGGTGCACGATTCTGAATAGTTTCTCAGGGGGAAGAAGTTAATGAGGAGGACCAACGTTGGCTGTGAAAGAGAAATGCGTCGTGGCGAATGATCGCAATATAGAACGGTGCTCTTGTCTCAGAGGCAACATTGTTGAAGACCCTGTGCCAAATTCTCTTCTGTCTATCCCCGAGCAGCAAGACCAAAAGACGAAAGATGGCAAGCCGTATGAAAGCCCTGTACAATCAGGTATAATTATTCATCGCAATAATTCATCTTGTGCTTCTTCGAAACTGCTGGCACGTAGAAAATGTCAAGATTCATAAACAATATCCTCTTTTGAGTATTCGACGTACCTCGGCAATACTTCAGCGTTACCTCATTCTTATCTCACGTTTTGATCTTCCCACTCCGTTGATAAGTGTTTTGTTTAATAATAACCCCCTTCGGTGGTTCTCTATTATCGCGTGCCCGCGCTTTCCTAACGCTTGGCTTCAGTTTCGTTTAATTAGCTCAAGTATGCACTTCGAAGAATGAAGGTATTGCACCGTCTATCGCTCTTTCTATCACACGTACCGTACATACCTGAATAACGCATACACACACACACACGCAACGCATAGACTCCATTTTTTTATTCGCTAGGTTTCCTGGCTTTATTTTTAAATCGTACGGACTTTTTCGCGATACACCCCTAATGGCCTGATAGTTCCTCTTTAATCGAGACAAATCTTTGTGTCCTTTTGCCTGGGACAGGTAATCTTTGAGAGACGAATCCTTTTTGGTTGCACTGCCCTTGTGGGACTGTCAGCTTGTATATGGGCAGTAGCTATCGGAACTGATCACTGGTTCATCGTAGAAGCACCGGATGACCAGGGTTTGCCCTTAGGGGATGCTGGAGAGGCTGGCCGCAGATTGGTATACAAGCACATGGGATTATGGAGAGGTTGTACCTCGGGTCTTGTACCGGAGCAAAAAAACTCGACAGATTTAATACCTTACAGTGAGTATTCGCACTTGCGTTTAAAGAGTTCCTTTTTTCATTAACATGTATGGAAAATACTCGTATCTGCTTTATCACGTAATATCATAATGCACAATTCCAGTGGTTTCGTTTAATTTTGATCATACACGCACCCATTACACTTACAATTAAGGTTTCGCTCGATAGAATCTTTCGACCGAGTAAACAAGAAACTTGAAATACATGAGCGAACAGAAACGTCTATGATCTCTACGCGTTTTTTGCTTGCTCGCTTGCCGAATGGCTCTTGAAAATTTGCCGGAGGGATAGTCCAGACCCTGTTCGCGACTTATCGCGAGACCAAACACGAGGGGGTGCACTGTTGGAACGTGGACTATGTGCAGAATTCAAGTAATCGGTAGAAAGATTGTTTTTCAGCCTGACTCCACTGTACGATGGAACGAAGGCTATTTTCGAAATGAAATATTGCCAGAAATCACGTGTACGGAAGATTTAGGGGATAATATTAACGACACATTGAACATCAGAGTGAATAGTTAGGGCTCTCTAAGTCTTGGGATACGGATTTATTAGCGCAGTGTAGTCGTTTTTTTTATAAAATATTCCATTAATTTTACGCTTGCAATGTATTGCTTACACCGTGTTTCAGGTGAATGTAAGTACCAGGATATGTTCCCGTCCGAGTCGAAGATTAAACAGGATCCAGGATTGAACAAGACGGTGCTCAGTGAGTATATGCCTTTTGACAAAAGATTTTCTCAAGGGCTAGCCGAGTAATAAACGGCAGAGAATGCACATTGTCTTTGAGAATTGTGTATCAGAGCACACTCGTAAATCCGGGAATAGCTAAAACATTGGCAGTTGAGTCAAATAAAATTACGCCGATTCCGTCTGCATAAACATCCGATGAATTGTTTCTCTTTAACTCATTGTCAGTGGTCTAAAGAACTAGATAAATTTAATATTATACATCCTAGCTCTCTCTCTCTCTCTAAAATTATCTCTCTTTTTCTTTCTTCTTCTTACAGATTACTCTAGAACGCAGGTCTCGTTTGCAGTAATAAGTCTGTTCGTGATGATTATGGGTTTCTGTTTTTCTATTTACACATTTAGAAACCCTCGTTACATGTTCAAACGACTCGCTGCCGGGATACATTTTATTACTGGTAATTAATAATTAATATACGGGGAATTTCAATGGGGAACATTGACTGAATCAATAATAATGCATGTGTCTCTCTTCTCAAATATTATTTCAGCTGCCTGTAATATGGTGGTGATTCAAGTTTTTCTCTCCTCGATCGAATTCGAGAGTAAGCACGTGCAGGCTACATTTCCTAAAGGAGCAAATTTTAAGTATGACTTTTCTTTGATACTAGCGTGGATTGTATTTCTCTGTAATCTACTCGCTGCCTGTGCTTTCTTGATTTTCTCGAGGAAACGAAAAAGGGACAAGGCTCCAACGGAGGAAATCGCCATGGCAGACGAACCAACAATAATCGGTCGTTGATCCAAATTCACATTGTGGGGGATAAAGTTGAGTGATTGATACTATTCATCTCTTTCTATCTCGTGATATACGCTAAGTTGCTACACGAATATATATTCATATATTCGTATGTGTATACATGTATAAATTGCCTTCATAAAGTTCCTTTTCTTTCCATTATTAATGTATATTAGATGGCTGACTACGCATCTCCTTAAGCGTAAAGAAAAAAAAGACATCTTCGCCTATATATGTACATATACACATGTATAAATATCAATATCAGATACTATAAATATATCTTTCTCAATTCTAAAAATTCAGCTAAGCTTTTTCGTATATTTACGAAAAAATAACTACGTGAAAATTCTTTAAAATATTGTACATTGAAATTTATATCACAATAAAATAATCGCATAACAAATCCAAAGAAGATCATGCTCATTATATTCCATGTATCTCCTCTTGTTTCACCAGAACTGAAATAAAAATTCATCGTATTTACGTACTTATGTGTTTTAAAGGGAAAAAGACTTTAAGAATTAATCGTGTAAA
Source organism: Sclerodermus sp. 'alternatusi' (assembly GCA_037305995.1). Classification (NCBI taxonomy): domain Eukaryota; kingdom Metazoa; phylum Arthropoda; class Insecta; order Hymenoptera; family Bethylidae; genus Sclerodermus; species Sclerodermus sp. 'alternatusi'. Next base: position 8,178,841 of record CM074546.1, on the reverse strand, counting down.
TCAAGCTCCTTTTAATGTCGAATTATATGATTGCATTTTATCAATTTAAACATGACGCATGTGTATGTGTGTATGTTTTAATTCCATTTTCAATCAATTCTGCAGTATAATACTTAAATGAATCTTTGGTTGATGATTCGGATGCAATTTTACAGTGATCTTCATACATTACAAATAGGTCGTATAAAATTATGTTGATAATAAAAAGAGTTGTACAATTAGTTATTATACGCAAATATTCCTTATCAATTTGTATGACACTAGTACTTGTGACTTTTAACAACCATACCAGCAAAAATTGGAGTGAGGGGATAAAAGTTTTTAAATTGGCTGTACATTTAATTATAAGCTCTCGGACAGAAGACAGTGAATAATACATATGCATGTAGGTATATATATATATATATATAAGAGTAAATTATCAAAAAGTTTGATTTACGTTGATATCTTGAAATCCTATGTCCGAGTCTCAATAACTTACAAATACTGCAATAAGTTTTACAAAATTTATAAAGTAGTTACACTGTTATAAAATGCATATACATACGTATAACGAACATTATCATATATGTATTTAAATATATTTGTTTATATTTATATATGTACGAAAACGTATCTAATGATTAATATTCTATATACGTATAGAAAGAAATGTCTATCTCTTCAGCACCATTTAATGCAAAGGAATTAAGATCCTTTTACACTGCGTATTCATTTAAATTCTTTGATTTTACGCAAATAGCGAGTGGTGAACAGAGTTTTGTTTCTCTAATAATATTCTTCCCCTTCTCTCTCTCTCTCTCTCTTTTAATGATCAGTTTTGAGATTTTTTTTATCAATTCCGCAATCAATCACAATTAATCATCACGATGATTTCCTTTTAATTGCGACGACAGGACGGTTTTCTTTAATCAGGTAAGTTTTTCCTAAATTACACGCATATTTGCGTGAATTTGTAGTGAAGTAAAATAATGTACGAGGCAGGTAATGTACGTTTTTGATTGATCGAGTCTTTGGAGATTGACGAGATGCATGTAACGAGGACACGTTCTGTTCTTTTGACACTGTATTCAGTTTAAATTAGAGTTTAATACTAGCAAAGTTACTTTATTCTTTTATATATGCACTTTACACTTGATGCAAGAATCTTCCTTCATTGATATCCATTTATCGTTGATTCGGCAGTACTCGTTTGTTCAGTTTCCTTTCTTCTAATATCGTTAGCATCATCGTTCTCGTCATCGTCATCGTCATCGTCGCTTCCAATGCTCTGTATCAGCCTCGCATATCTTCAATAGGATAAAATACATTGAGCAAAGTCAATTGAAACTATAATTGAGATAATTCTTAAAAAAATCTCGTTCACCTAACGTTATATCAGACAGGAGTTGTTCTTCTTAAAGTATCAAAAGCCCAATCGCTACCTCGAAGAGGAGGTGGGGGTGGCAGTGGTTCTTCAAGATCAAAAGTAACAAACTCATGTTGAACACTAGGGCTATAGTCCTCTGTTTCTTCCTGCAAGACGTCAGCCGTTGTGCTGACCTAGGATAATTTTGGAATTTCAGAGATCTGATGCAAATGATTACAATAATTAGCTTTTTATACCGTTTGTGTTGTGAGATCCCTGGGAATTTGTCGAGAGTAGTCATTATAATCTAGATTTTGTGGAGGTGGTAAGAATTCGTCGAAGTCAACATGATCGACGGAGTCTCTGCTAAAGAAGTATCTTTTCTGGTGTCTTTCGCAGAGAAAACTTCCGTGACTGAGTGTCACATGATTCGTGTGCTGCATTCGATGGTTATCCAAATGATAAACCTCCTAAAAAATCAATGGATCTTTTTATCATTATGGTTATCGATATTAAGAAGAATGTAGAGAAAGTTCCATTTCAATTTAAACCGCATACCAACCGCATAATTTTTCCGCATAGAACCCCTCTTTAAGAGATCCTTTTGATGCCAAGAGATATACAAAAAAATTGCATAAGTACCAGCCACTTCGGTAGTGATGAAGCCACTCACGTACAGTAGAAAGGAGAATCCATACTTGTATGTGAAAGGTGGTCCCTGAAAGATGATAAACAAGCTTATAGACGTTTCGAACTATCGACGAGTTCTCTTCGTCTTCTCTCCTTTTTGTATGTTTTTCTACTTTTACTTCAAGCTCTCTCTCTCTCTCTCTTATTTTGACAAGTGGTTACGCTCGAGATTCGACTGACCTGAAACGATGACCTTGGTCTCAGTTTGCTACCGACTTCGGCTTTAAAGATAGATATGTACATGACCATACCGACCAGCATGAGTAATCCTGAAGACAAAAGATAATGTGATTCAGAGTAGTCTATGAAATGTGCAATAAACGGTAGAGATACAATGTCTAACTGGATAGGATCCCCGAGTATCAAATATTTTCAAGCAGATATATCGAGAAATAATTGTATATAGAGGAAGAAGTCCTTTATTACCTTGGACTTATTGTATTATAGTCGTGCAAAGAGATTCGCCCATGGTCCCATTATTCTGTAACTTTCCTGATTCACGGTCGGATAAGAGTAGAAAAAGGGAATAGGGGACAAGGGAGAAAAAGGGAGAAAAAAGGGAGAAAAAGAAAAATGGAGGTACAAGTCGTCGCACAATGGCAAAGGCGAGTCGAGGGTTGTACACACATACATATGTATGTGTATACGTATATACATACAGCATAAAACTGGCACGCGAGGTCACCGAAATGTTTCCTTACTTACCGGACACTATGAAAACTACACCAGCTATAAAAACGCAAAGTCTGTGCTTCGGATGGGTGACGTGTGCAGCGAAGTAGCAAACTTCAGCGATCAGCAACAGTGACGTCGCCGCGAAGAAAAACATTGCTGATTTTGTGACAGCATCTACAAAAGGGAGGAAGTAATGAGAATTCCTTCACGCGACAAGCTCATTCGGATAAACACTGGGCAGATATTTCATTATATCCACTATCTCTCAGCATTGAGAAACGCAGTTGCAGTGCAAGGTTTGCAACTGCAAGCAACTCGACCGGGAAAAACTTTAAGGCCAGTCCGCTGATCGATCTTTGTTTTCTCTTTTCTTGCGAATATTACGAATACTCACAAGGTATCGCCATCGTAGAATCACTTGGATCCGGACTATATTCTTCGTTTGGAAAATAGTCAATGCTGGAACACTCGTATTCCATGCGCGAACCTGCAAAACAAGGATTCCAGTGCTTATTTTTATTCGTTGACGCAGCACCCCCTTCGTCCCACCCCTCAATATCATCTCGTTAAATTTTCCGCTCGCGCGTCTGCGAAATAATTAAAGTATACTACTGGAAACTAATTAAATATAGAGCACGCGAAATGATATAATTCAAAGTTGTTGATTAATATGGTGTATGATATCTCCGCATAATATTTACGCGCACTAACGTCCTAATTAGTTGTCTGACTCGTTTTAATCCGCGTGGCACAAAATACGAAAAGTTACCGTACACTTGAGAACTTGAGAAAGTTGAACGTGCGCTCTTCGAGTTGGAAAAGATGAATCTGGGATTTCGCGTAAAAGGCAAACCATAAGCGCACGCGGGTGGTACCTCGGGTGTATATTGTTCGCATAGTTCCGGAGGGTAAGTTAGCCCTCCGATGGGTATACCACCCCGATGGTTAGAGGGAGAGATGATGTCGGAGATTACGATTTTTTAAATGTTCCAAGCGCAAAGTAAAGAGAAGTCGTGGCGAGATACGGAGTAAAAGGGGGTGAAGCAGCGGTAAAAGCGGTAGATTCCCGAAAGTGGCGCTCCTCGTCAATGCCGTCTCCTCGCCTGTCCATCCTCCATTCTCCATCCTCCATCCTCCGTTCCTGGGATGGTAGCGCAGTATTATTATTACACGCTTTATAGGTTCGTGCTCGTAAAGCGTGGAAAACGACTGCGAGGACGCTCGTAATGCGTCCGAAAATCTGTGCCAAGTGCGTTCTTGCCGTCCTTCCGGAAGGGAGACGCCGAAACCGATCAGGCATGCTGTTGTCGTAAAATAAATCCGAGCGCATTCCAGCGCGTAAACGCAATATTCCCCCGCGCGTGTACCGCCATTTCACTGTTCTATCATTGGCAGGCCCGCGCCGCTGCTACCTACTGAAAACGTAAACTTTTCGAGAGGCTTCGAAAACAGTCGCCATAAATCTCTCATAGATATTTTTATCGGCGTTCATCATCGCTCCGATGCTTGTCTATCTCTTGCTGTAAAAACAGCAACAATGACACGGCATTGCCTTCTCCACCATTTCGCGTTTACGCGATGCGACGAATGCACGTTAGGTTTTAGGGGTGTTAGAGGGTAGTGCGTGAGGCACCTCCACCCCCACTGGCGCATCGAGACCAACGTCACCAACGCGACCGACACCTTGGGAGAATTTGCTCCATTTGGACATTTTCAGGATTCTCATCGCCCGGTTCATGGGCAATTTTTCTGCTACGCGCGCGTTGATTTATCGTTCGGAGACGAGAGTTTGCGCGCCCCTTTCTTTCTCAGCAACATTTATTGTCTGGGATTTGGCGCGAAGTTTACATATAAATACGTAAGTAAGTTTATGGGGCTACTTTCAGCGATGGCGCGCGGACGAGGGTGGGTGTGTAGAGGTTTGTAGGTACCGCGGCCGCAGCAAGTGAGCACCGTTTTGAATAAATCAGAGAGAATCAGGCATTCAGGGTGTAACTTTCTCGAAATCATCCATGGGCTTTAGCGTGCTCGTGTACGTCGCGTATGTCGGATTTCATGGTTATATGCCATTTTGCGCGAAATACACTCGAAACGAGAAATAGGGAATCTGGCTGGCAAGCGTGGAACAGTCATTTCCGGCCGCGCCGGAAGTTAGTAGTATTGCCTTCCTTCGGTATTTCACGATCGATATTATCGGATCGTTATTGATGAATTCTCTCGAAAAAAATGCGCCATTAATTATTTCACCTATATATTACATATTGGCAGTTGAATCCATCCGAAATGCTGGTCGACAGCTAAACCGAACAATGATCCAGGGATTCTCGATCCCGTAATGAAAGAGATGGGAAGCATCGAGGGAGAAAGAGAGGCGAGCCGGGATTAAGCTTGCCTCTAGAAGAGGAGAGAAATATTTCGTATTAATCCGATACCTGATTTCATATGGGCCGCTATCAATGCATAACTGTATGTACAGTAACGCGTACACCATACTCTTCCACAGAGTTGTAATCCATTCTCCTGAAGCGCCTATCTCAAACAACGCTCGATGAAAAATAAATTTCAGCGAATATTGGGAAATAGTTTTTCGTGTGCCAGTGTCGTTTTTAAGTGTCCATTACGTGGGGCTTTCATCAATCGCGAGGTCTCCGACGAGTCCCGCGGGAAAATATATCGAGAGGCAAACTGCGAAAAAACGTCACCGAGCAGATCAAAGGATCCGGGAATTAAGGAGATTGCACTTTACTGCAAATTTCTCCGTGTCAAATTAGCAATAATAATGCAAACAACGTTACAAGTGCAGGAGCGTGGAGGAGGGATTTTAATGAAATTCCAGTGAGCCGTGGACGCGCGTCAGTTTGCTTTTGAAATTATTAGGTGTGAAATTTCCGCGGGAGACAGGCTTCTATTTAGCTCAGGTCGTTGCATTGTAGGAGGAACGCAGGTGCGTGGTCGCCGCGGGGTGACATTATTTAACGTTAGGCCGGCTAATTGGTACAAACGGCACCGGGCTACCTGGACACGCTCTGCGAAGATACCGGAGCACCATGGCCCGATTACTCTATTAAACGCTTGGCCACATTTGTCACTGGCCCGAGAGTTTCGCTAGTACACAACGTGAATTTATCTACGCTCGTCGTCTCTGATAACAGTTAAACCGACCAGCCCGCCGGTTCTCCAGTGGCGGTAATGTCGATCGATAGCGAAACCCCCGGCCAGATAACGAGCCCCGAAAAAACTGCAAAATCTCAAACAGCAGCGAAGACTCGCCGCACCCTCCGACCCATTGAAAAAATGAAATGACCTTCTCTACTTATCGTTAATGTCCCAGAAGGATTTTTCCCCGAGATTCTCCGTTATCTTAAGCAAGAGGAATACGCGAAAGGCCGGAGGGCAATATTCCGACTACGTAGGCCAAAGAAAGCTCGTGATTCCACGGTAGCAGCAGCAGCAGCAGTAGCAGAGGAAAGTGGTTTCCGGCAGTCTGGATAACGAGTCATTTCCGACTCACTGTGCTTCACCTTCCAACTGGGGCTCGTTCTCCAGCCCCCACAGCCGTTCGCTCTCCCCCTCACGCTGGGGACTTGGACCGGAATCCGACAACTAAATGCTGTCTACTTTTCCCCTGGCGAAGGAACAGCTTCCGGGGATGCGCGTGCAAAAACTCGACTGCAGCTCCAGTAATTCGCTCAGTGGCTGAATTATAGCTTCTTCAGCGGGCTTTCAGGAAATGTTGCAAATAATAAAGAAACTCGACTTTTCTGCTTCCGGTTAGCTCCGATCGCGAAATCCGAAGAACCTACGAGCTCTCTCCCTTTTCCCTTGAAAAGAGCAAGCCTCGCGCTATCCTTCTCCTCCTCCTCCTCACTCTCTCCATCTCCATCTCCATCTCCCTCTTGCAAAATCTTGAGGGACCCCGAGTTTATCGCGTAACGACGGATCGCCCGTCTCTTCTTCGCACCTAAGTGTATAGCTACGCAAAGCTTCTACCTTCCATTACCACAACACCAATAATATACACGCGGCAAGACTGAAGCTAAAGTGCGGCTGAATTAGATTTTCTAGAATACAATTTGGCCTATTGAGAGCGCTTAGATGCGCTTTCAGAGAGAACCTTTTAGCCGATCCATTTATACTAACTAACTAACCAGCCAATTGCCGCGTAGCTATTGTGAGATTCTTTAATTCGCGCCAGGATCCCATCTGGAAGCTACTAAAAATTTTACGGATTATCCTCAAAATATTCGCTCGCGCTTGGATTCGCTCGAATTCGCTAAGTTATCCAAAGCTCCTTACCGATTTTCCCGCTTGTGCAGTTCGCGCGAGAGCCTCCGAGGGAAATTTCATTATTGCACATTCACGCACGCACGCACACACCCATTGTAGGCTAATGCCAACGTTAGCGGTGTCTTGCTAGAGTTACGGCAAACATGCTTCGTGGGGAGCGCTGAAAAGAAGGGACACGGCTTATGTTGCAATTTTGACTGCAAATTGGCTAAATCTGGGGAAACTCGCTATGACAGAGAGTGGCAGCCCGATATGCGGTGCAGGATCGATGCTGGCTGGCTAGCATTAGTGCTAAAGTGATTATCGTACTCACTAATTGCGACGCAGACTCTCCAGAGGCCGCTGTACGTGACTTTGCTGTCGGGCTCGGTGGAGTCGTTGCTGGAGGTTTTGGGCAGCTTCTCCTCGGTGAGAAGCCACTCGCCGGTACTAATAGCGACCGTCACCACGAAAAGGGAAAGCATTGCGGAGATGCCGGAAGCAACACCGAGGCCACTGCCGCCGGAGTTTCCGGTTCCGTTCACCACCACGCTGCCTCCTGCACCACCGGCGACAATGCCCGAACTGGTACCCGCAGATCCTCCAACGGCACCTGCACCGGCAGTGCTCTCGTCGCAGCACCAGCAACAACAAGACATCACCACGTACCGCCTTCTGGTCATGGGCACATCCCAAACGACCAGAATTCGCGTTGCTCCTCTCTCTCTCTCTCTCTCTCTCGCGCGCGAGCGCGCCCGTGGCAGAGGCAAATTTTTTATCCTCGATGTCGTCCTAATCTCTGTTGCTACTACTTCCTCTTTCTTCCTTTCCCTCTTTTCTGTCGATCCTCTTCCACTCCGTCCTTCCCCTCTGCTTTTTCCCCCGTTTCCTTTCTTATTTGAACGATGGAATTCGCGAGAAACACTCGTTCAAGCTGAACGCAATATCGCTTTTTGATCGTAGCAATTTTTCAGCGATCGAGTCGAATGCTCGAGGATATCGCGAGAGGAAGCAACGGTAACAACACGATTGATTCCTAAGAGGAGCGATATCGAGGGATTGTTATTGGTTATCGAGAATAGGGAATTTCGAGCTCGTTACACGATCGAGTGTTATCGTGCGAGAAAAGATAGCTTGCTTTTGCGAGCGGTGTGCTAAGAAGAGAATGCGTCGAGGTTGTTAGCCGCCCGCAGCTAAGAAAATTCTAATGGGCGATCGTGTCTCCACATTAGGGGACTAATCGACCACTCCTTCGAATTTTCGAATACTCGAGTAGAATCAGATGGAGCAGCTGCTACCATCCGGCAGTATTCCTGAGAGGAACGATTGCAGTCTTATTCTTTTCAATTGACAGTACAGAAAGTAGTTTCCTACGGCTGAATCAATCGGGGATTCTTAACTATTCTCGGGAGCGAATGGATATAGAGACGTCTAACGGTGCGCTCGGTGTTCGCTCCTTTTTTTAATGTAGATCGAAGAATGGGATATGTAAAATTCTAGCTGTGAATGGTAGGTGGTGGTGAATGGCAACAGTAGATGCAGGGCTGCTTTAGACGCGAAAACATTCCTGTGTACGAGAAGAAAGATTTCTTCCGTGCCAGCCGCGTCGTCGTCCAGTGATCGTACGAAGAGACACTCGAGCAGCAGGAATTCCCAGGACTCCGGAGATGAAATTCTTCGATGAGGTTGGGAAGGGGTGAAGGAGGGGACAGAGAAAAGGAAGAAACAGAAAAAGTTGCAGGAGAAAAAGAAGAAGAAGAAGAAGGATAAAAAGGATAAAAAGGAGAGGAAAAAGTAGAAGGAACAGGAGACATTCGGCAAATGAGCCGATCGAACGAATTGCGAATGATTGTTAGAACCGACTAGCGGTGTAAGAAATGGGAAGAAGAGGAAAATCTCCTTTTCCTATTTGGCTTAATGCTCAAAGTGGCGCGCAAACCAACTTCCAGATAGCGAAGATCTCGTTTCTCATCTTGATTCTCTGCTGTTACTGCTGCGCTGCATGTTTTTGCATCATTTTACTTGCAAAATTTCTATAATAATTCCGCAAGCTGATACAGCGGATAGTTGAATAGTCTGAACGCTCTTTATACCACCGCCAGGAGAATATACCTCTTTGGAGAATTGATTTCTCTCACTGGATTCACAGTGAGATTTGTTTTGTCGAGATTATCGAAATTTTGCTCGCTATTTCGTTAGATATGTATACATAGAGAAGTTTGTGCACGGGAATGTGACAGATAGAGAAAAAGAGAGAAAGAGGGAGAGAGAGAGAGAGAATATCCGATGTCATCGAACAAGTTGACGATCTCGCTTTGTCGGGGACCGCATGTCGCTCAAGTCGCGTAGTAAACTTCGAATACCAAAGTTTTCTACGCGCTCTACAACATGCACTGACAATGAGCTCTGCAACAAAAAACGTAAACCTTTTAAAAAAGTGATTTTCATGCCTTTTTTACATCAGAAAAAAATGATGGAGAAAAATACCGTTGGTAAATGACATTGCTCGTCATCAATGGAAAATCAAGCTTTCACATGGACAAAACTACGGAGACGAACACGTCTGCATAAGAATTTTAGGAACAATGTCATTGCCCACGAATATATTTTTATAGACATATTGAAAATGACGAAAAGAAAAAGTAGCAGCAACAACGATAGCACCAACAACTGAAATAGGGGATACGTGAGGAAAGGGGAAATGAGGAGGAGACATAAAAGAACATGATTTCTCTGTTTTCGTGTCAGTTATACGCGAAGGGCTTCTGTTCCATTCGTGATACAAATGTTTATTTTACGATATTTTCCGATAATACCTGTGTTTTACGTGTGTTCGCAAATTTACATTGCGCTTGAATCATTGTGCATGAAATTTTCAATTTTACCCTTCGAGTGCTCAACCATTCGGGAAATCGATTAATTATCTCACGCAATTCATTTTGAAATTAGCAAGGTCTACTTTTCTTTCGAATGGCAATCAGGAGGAGGAGGAGGCCTCGTATAATTCTGCTGGACACTCTCATCGTATCCCGCGGATTAAGCCTGACATTCTTTTTGCGCATTTCCTTAATACCCTAATCGTAATTGAATCGTCGTTTCGTCGTTGCTCTATACAGGAATTGAACTTTTAATCCGGCACCAATATAAATCCCATGGAATTCCTATTAGCGTAATCCGCCAAGTTGCTATATGAAACGGAACTGTGTGTGGCAAGGTTCCTTGGAGGCAAGACTTTTCATTCGGTATTATATCAACTACTCTCAACCTGGCTCTTATCCTGTAGGATTAAAGGTAGACTTGAGTCACGCTGCGACAGAAATCTTCGATTTTACCCAGGAAAGGAAGCCGAACGACACCAAAGAAAGGTGCTGTGATATAATTGCATCTGATTCCCTGATATAATTTTACCGGATTGAAGCTACAACACCACGGACTGGAGCATACTTTATTTGAAAAGCAATTTCAGTCGCTCGTCCGTAAAAATTTTCCCCATTTTTCTCCGACGAGAAAAAAGGTTCGAGGAATCGAATTTTCGATTCGCCATAAAGGATCTGCATTTTGCAGGTGATTAAAAAGTTAGCTCCCCACAGGTCTTGCGTGAGCAACTGCGAACGATTTCCATTTCATTCTCTTTAATAAATAGAAGAATTATACGAAGGAAAATGAGATCTTTTAATCGGCTCTTATTCAGCAGAATTATCAAGTACCCACTGGATTTTCCACGGTAGCCCTTGACTCAATCCTAATAGAAGCATAAAAGTCGATAGAGACAAAAGAAGAACCATTCCACCTCTGCACTCAATTCCATATAAGATTTGCAGAATCGGCAGCTCTAGAAGTTAACTTTAACAATAGCAAAAACTTGAATGAAACTCTTAAAGTCAGTGAAATTTTTAGTCAAACTTTCGAAAACCTTCTTAAACACGAGTAACGCCAATGACTATCATTGCTCTTTTATTTCGAGAAAACTCGTTTATCCGGTTTCTCAAGAAATTCTATTAAAATTACTATAAATAGGAGTGCCGTTGATAAAGTCTCAGCGGTATTCAGAGGACGAATAGAAATCTGCAAAGTGACTCAACAGGTGATTAAAATATTAACGTGTATTCCAACAGTAATTTTCTTCAACGAAAAAGGCCACTCTCCGAGCACTAAATAATTTCTTTTTCTAAAGGAATCAAGAAAAGCGCAGCCTGCAAATATTTTGATTAAAAAGATTTCATTTCTCAGCTTGTCTACAACTTTTTCTATCTTTCTGAATATAATTTGTTAGAAACATACATATATCAAAGCGGAAGAAATGGGTTGCTGGTGAGACTGACGTGGAGAAACATTCGATAACCCCACATCATTCTTCATGTAGACGATTTGTTAAACGTAATGGCGCTGTTGTAGCAACGATGTATGCATAGATACCGCGTCACTTGTACGTGACTTACATACATGACACCATAAATAATTGTTCTATTGCGACATTTCTTCTATCCAAGCGAAAACGTATGGAAAGAAAAAGTGGAATAATCAGTTTTCCACTCTCTCTCTCTCTCTCTCTCTCTCTCTCTTTCCTCTACTCTCTGTCTTTTCGTAAAACAAAGATTACTTGAATACAAAAGTACCGTATATTTTTGCGTGAAATCGATTAAACGTCTTCCTTTGGTAAAAAGAAAGAATCTTACTCAAAACTTTTGGTAATGTGTTAGTAATTTCAAGATTCAACATGCGTTGATCAGTCTCTTCTATATATATATATATGTATGTATTGGAAGATTATCAGAAAAGGTATCAAAGACGCATTGCGATCGAATGCGTACAGGAGAAAGGGTGAAAGGCTGGATGGTTCGAGACTGAAAGGGGTGATGGGTAACGATCAAAGGCCAGACAGAGTTGAGCAGAGAAAGCTGAAAGTACTGAACGAGCAAACAATATCCGTTTTCCACTGGCTGCAACTCCAATGCAATTATGTTTTACCATTAAAACACAATAGAGGGAGGAGGAGAGAATGAGCGAGGGAGAGAGGGAGACTTTTGAAAATGAAAGAAGAACGCTTTTATTCTTGATTAAATAAATGTACAATAGTGAAATGATGGTGATGTTGAAAAATTTCACACGAAACAAAGCTGGAGGAAGACTATAAATGGTTTATCTCATTATTGCGTATTAGCTTTTCAGGTAATAAAGCTTCGGGATTAAAGTCAATTACACAAAGTTCGAGTCGACTACGAACTCGCAGATTGAGTCGATCCGGCGTCAATATCTGGCTTGAAAGGGGATGCTGAAGGAATGGCGGCTGCTGTGGTGGGAGTAGCGATCAAAGGCTGGAAGATAGAAGATGGAAGATGGAAGAAGGAAGAAGGAAGAAGGAAGAAGGAGACTGCGAATGACTGCGGGTGACTGTGAACGAGCCATACCCATCGTTCATCGTTCAACGGGACACCTGTATCTTGCGCAGCTTCGCTTTGAGATTCAAATTAAACTTCTTCGCGTCACTTTACTGGTCCCAATTCTTACTCACGCCATTCCAGCGTTCCCGCGAAAATCAACCATTACGTCTGTCGGGTTTCCTCTAAGAATTACGAGTCGTGTCAGCGAAATTGATTCTTACCAAAGGTAGTTAAGGGCATTTGCTTTCAGCCAGGAGAGTATCATTGACGATTCTCCATTTTTCAATTCACCTGGTGAGAGCTCTAAAATTGCACCTTCCTGCAATTTTTATAATAGTTTTATGTGCGTTAATCCATAAAAGAAAAAAAAGCAATTTGCCTGTTTGTTGGATTTTTGGAACGCAAAAACCAGTGGAACATTTTCTCGACTGCAGAGCTTAAATACATATGCAGTTCCTCTCTGCTCAATTTACTGGAAGCCATTTGTTTGCGCTTTATTGCTCAGAATGTGTTCATTAATATTTTTCATTTATTTGAATTTCTTCTTCTTTCCTACTTTTTCCATGCACTCTCCTATAACGTTTAAATCTTTCCAAAGGCTATCCTCTCGTATTATTCAACTTCCTTTGCTATTTTCACAAGCTAATTTCCCCTCGTAGATATGTGAGTAATCAAAGAACTTTTCTTCAAGATGAAAAAAAAAGAAACAAATACGTAGTTTTAGTGATGATATAAGGGAAGCATTAAGCAGGATAGGAAAATAAACACGTAAGAGGAGTGAAAAGTTTATGCAACGACGAGACACATTTACGATCATCGTCATAAAGGGAACGGGGGTCGTAAATAACATCAACCACCTTGTGCAAGAAATGCGTAGCACAAACTAAAACAAAGTCACATACTATAGAGCCAAAAATAAGTCGAATGCAGCAGTCTCTCTGATTTCAGATAAACTATTATTAGGACTTTCAACATACTCGTTCGGTCAATCACACCTTTTAAGCTTTTCAAAGCGCCTTTTACAGAAAGTTGAGTTTCCTTCGATTGCGGAAGTCTCGAATGCACACCGACTATTTTGAGCTTTATACAGGAGAGACAGAGAGAGAGAGAGAGAGAGGATCATGAATTTACGTTTAAAATACAAAAAATATGATGATGACGATGATAATGAAGAAGTAAAATAAGTAAAAGAAGAAAAATAAAAGAAAGAAGAAGTAGAAAGTACTTTTGCTGGCTTTTCTTCGTGAGTCATGAATTGTAAAGCACTACTGTTTATATTCAGACTTTCGGGCCAAAAGCGTTCACGGACTTTCCGTACCGGTTTTCAAAAGGCAAAATAAAGAAAATAAAGGCAAGAGCAGGACGGACTTTGCGAAGGATCATTGTACGAGGGAGAAAAGGTAGCAGATATTTTAATAAATAGAAGTTTATGAGGCGCGTTCGTCAACTGCATAGTGCGGATATTTTCATTGTTAAAAAAAAGAGGTAAATAGAGAAAGTACTCTTTCTATCCTATTGTACCTTTCTTATGAATCTTTTATGGCAAGTGAATGAACGACGAACGACCAACGAACGAACGAACGAATAAAGTGGGTGATTTTGTGTCACTCACTTATTTGCAGTAAGTCATTTATTTATTTGGAGAAAGATACATATATTTCTAGCCTTTTTTATATCGCAAGCATAGCGGAAAGAGAAATATTTCTCGTCTATTCAGTGCTTTCTTTTTCGCAGAGAAAGGAAAGAAAAATATAGGTCGTGCAAGATCCAAGGGCCAGCGTATCTACACTCAGCGATTGAATTCTTTGTAAAACGTCATTTTCCGCTCTCTCAGCTTTGTTTAAATTGAAACCAAAATAAGAGGAATCCCATGCTATAAAATAAAATCGGGCGACAGTCATATATATTTATATATATATATATATTTATACGCACACGCACACCCCCAGACATTTTATCCGAAGACTAGATGAATTTATCGAATAACGAGTAAGGAGGAATGCGCTAAAATAAAAGTAAATACGTAACAAAATTTGATTGTATCGCATTCAGATCGATAATTTTACGCAACAACGGTGTTCCACACAATACCCTTTCTATCTGTTTTGTACATTTGAAACGTAATCTTTTGCATATAATTTCCTTAATTTGGAGCATATTATTTGGAACTGGAAATTTGATAACGAATTATACTATAAATGTATTTATGAGTTGGCGGTGCTACGCTTGAAACCTCAAAAGCGGATGGCTGCACAAGTTTAAGATTTATAATCCTTCGCATAACGCTTTTGGCTTGCTGCCCGTTATTGTTCACAATTAGGAAAGCGCAACGAGCAATTAGGAATATCGCATAAATCGAGTGAAACGCGAGTGCACGCGTTGAGTCGCTCTCCCCTTCCTCTTTTCCTCTATCTCTCTCACTCTCTTTCTTCAATGGTTCCCCGTAAGTTCGGTCAGGCTAAACTTAAATTAGTTTTGCGAGCTACGGTGTGGTTTAGCTCCATGGAGACTCCGTCGACCCTTCTCCCTCGCCTGTCGACTTTTGTGGGAGTGGAGCAGCAAATAAAGAAAAAATACGCCACCGCCTGCTCGATTAAAATCCTCTACTGGCCGCCACCACCACCGCCGCTTTTATCTTGCCACTGTTGTTCCCATTATTTCGGCCGAATCAGCCGAAATGGAGCTCTCATGTACCACTGACAGTAATTCAATTATCCGCCTCCTGTAACTATCGATCGATTACACGAACTCCTATGTCGCTATCTCTCAATAATATTTTGACACAGAACTTCTAGCGACTCCATTACTTCGATTCTGTCGAATCTGATTTTACATTTCGCATCTATGTATATGTATGGAAGAACGAACGTTCCCTTGCTACTACTACCTACTCTTCGATCTACCGTACCACGTCCTCATCCATCGTAACTGTTTGCGTTTTTCTCGTCCGACCAAACTGAAAACTGAAACTGGAAAATATGGAGCTGATCCGCATTGCGACATTCCCTATCGAAAACGCATTAATGGATATACGCGTATCTTGGCTCCCTGCGTGAGAGAGAAAACACACTCTATTAGGGAATGAAATTTCCCACCGGAAGTCGCCAAAGAATTTCGATAGTCGACATTGCCCGTTTTCTTGCTGTTGGTCCAGAAAATATCCGAACGCTATCGACATCTCTAATTAATTCCATGGAATACGTGTTTCGTGGTATTCTTCGAGTAATCTAGATCTCTGTCTTATACGAGCGCAGAAGTATACGTGGTACCATCAGCTTCTAACGGTTAACGTTGTAATCCGTCTGGAAACTTTAAGATAATTACTGATGTTGTCAGCTTTGTGTCATCTTACACTCTAGTTTACTCGATGCCATTTCGTTCTCTTATGGCGCGTTACTCTCTCTCTCTCTCTCTCTCTCTCTCTCTGTCTCTCCTGCGATGCATTAGATAAATTAATTAATTTGCTCGCGCGCAATGATTCAATAATTCAATGAGCTATGATTTTTTCTTCTTCTTCTTCTTTTTTCTCTCTTAGAAGCAACGCAAGGTCTCACGCGATTCTTCGATATATCGCAGATATTTTTCACTTGCGTGTGATAATCACCATCGGTCAACTAGGTATTCCCTCTCTCCCGTTAATCTCGAAAGAGACTCCGATTTCACGAGAGCAGTGGTCGTAAATAATAGCGTTGATTACGTGAAAACGAATGGGATAGGACCGAAAGGAGAATTCGATATGTGCGGATCCGCTCCAGGATTCAGGTGTGCGAAATAATTCGCCGTACTATTCTCCAACGAAATTCTCCAACGATTAATAGGGATGGAGATGCAGGCCGGTGTTTGGAGGAAAAGCGGACAGGAGAATCCGACAATGCTCTGTATAAATGTTCCGTGAAAGGGAGGGAGAGATATCAATATCAATATCATGCAGCTGGGCCAATGAAGATATGTGTAAGCGAGTACACCTTTAAAATCCCTTTAATCCTGTAGTCCTGTAGGATTGGGAAATGCCAATTTCCTCCTGTTACCGTGAACGTAAAAAAGTCGATTCTTAGGGGCCAGTCTGATGAAACATGGGAGAGCCGTTATTGCTTCCGCGATACATCGAGGATTGACGCTTATAAGCTGGTTGCCCGTAAAAATTGCATTCAGAGCCCGTTCGTAATATAATTGCTTCGCTTGCTTTCGCATAGTAATTCTCATCGTCGCGAAACAGCGTCTCCGACTACGAGCCTGAAAATTGAATTACGAAATAACCCTTAATGAAGGATACGCGTATTATTTCCATGTGTAAACGGAAACTTAATCCGCGTTCCTTCCGGACCGGGTCCTCTCGCGAATTGGAGAATCGAATTAACGGAAACGGAAAGCGGAGAAAGCGGAGAGCCCGAGAATTGCACCGGGCACCTTCGATTTCCTTTGTCCTTCGAATTCTGTATTGAACTTTGACAGGGAACCTAGGACGAATGAAACTTTTCAAACTTTCAGCGGTGCCGTCTGTTTTCTTTTGCTTTGCGGCAAAAATGGGATTGTAAAAAATCACGCTGCTTCTCGGCGTCCTTTGCAATTTTGAGAGGACAATAACTTTCGCGAGTAATGGAGCCAACGAGAATTGCGGTTTGTGATTTTCGCCAACTAAAAGCGAACCGAAATTCACCTTCCGTCCCACGTTCTATGTATATGCACGTACGCACCGACACGCTTTAAAATTATGTGAGTGCACACAACCTTATTTACGTAACTTGTACACATGTCTATTGTAACTGATGTGAGAGAGAATTGACTCGTATCTATTATGAATTTTACTTTACTCGCGTACACACGCGTATACGCGTGTTATTAATCATTCCTTCATTTGCAAGTAATACGCTGGTTGGGACTCTGCCAAAAATTCTGCAGTCTTTCCTTCTAATTTTCGGTGATATTGAATGTTTCACGTTTTACACAAAAGTAAAAAAGAAAGAAAGGAAGAATGAGTAGTTGCTAATAAAATAATTTCTATGTCCCTTCCTGAATTTCTCTAGAATAATCTTTCTTACCTTTCTCCGCACTGCAGTGGTAATTAAATGTTTTCATTCCGGTCGTTAAAGTGCAAAAGAGATCGAGAGTCTAGTTTTAAGTGAGGATTCAGCTGAACTTGATGTTGCCCACTCTTAAAGTTTAAATGCGTTAATTTAGCAAGAGTGAATTGTTTGCTCGTACGAATTAGATGAAAGTTATTTGCTATAAGTGAGATTAAAAAATTATCTTGTCAGGCAAGATTTATCCACCTGACAAGAAAATGCGAGTGAATCGAGTGGAACATGATTTGTCATGGAAACCATTTTATTCCATATATTGCTGGTTTTTACTTAATGAATGTTTTACGTAATAAGCCTTTTTTTGTTTTGAAAGCACCCTCCTTTGTTTGCGTTGGTGTGCGCGTGCGTTACTTGTCTTTTTCTCGAGTCGAATTGCAAAATTTTTAAAATGAGAAAATAATTGACAAAACAGTGGTTATCTGTGAATTTTATCATTTTTGCAAGGCGCGATTTATTGAATAGCATGTGAAAACCGCTTGTCTAAGTTTTCATATTTTTTTAGGAAACGACGATGATGGGAATATACCGCGGATATAACTTAACTCGAAAATGAATTTGCTCGCTTAAAGTGTATGGGATTTTCATAGAATGATTTTATTCCCACCTGGGATTTAAAATCCTTCGTGCAGTTAAATAATACCGAGAACTAAAATTTTTTAATAAAAGTCTAAAAATAGTCGTTTCACAGAATTTATTTGATTATTCGCAAAGACTCAAAATTCATACAACTACCCTTTCAGCAAGTACCCCTTCTTCTACCTCCTCAGCCTTTTGAGAAATGTAACTTTGATCAATCGAGCACAAATAACAGTTGCCAAGATGAAACTGCCAGGGTATTGACATTAGTGCATCCCCGAACAATTTACCCAGCTACCCTCTACAATTTTGAATTTCGCGAATTTCGTCGAATATGTGTTTAATATAATTATCGTATGGCCATTGGAAAATGGGACGTTCGGCAAAAAGCAAATGAACATCAAAGGAACAGAATAAAAGGTGAGAAATAAAAGAAACTTCGGCATATACAATTATTTGCATAAATTATATTTGACTCAAAAGATACAAACACAACGAGGAAAATTCTATGAACATGTACCTGAGCGAGTATTGGATTTTTCCCAAGAAGAACGTGAGATCCACTTATCGTTAGAGTATCCCTAGACCGACATACTGCCAGATTTGTATAAAGGGTTGCGAGCTAGTTCGGCGTCTTTCAAGGACCCATTGTCCGAAGGAGAAATTTTCTGCGTCTACCGGAAGTTGACCAGTTCGTTAAACGAATAAGGCGTCTTGGGGTATTCGAGGGATGCACGGAAAGTTGCTACGGGCCGGAAATGAGTGAATCCTCGTAATTTCGAATGGTCGCGGGAGGAAGAATCGCTAGGAGGATGATAAAAATTGATCCTGATGCGCTCTTGGTTGTTCCGATGTCCGTCTCATTCGGATGACACGCGGCTGCGTCAGGATTAAGAGCAAAACCCGATTGCTCCTTCCTGAAGCTGAAGCTGGCTGACCGAGCCAACGAATTCGACTGCCGGTCGACGCCCGTCGCATCGCCTGCACAGACACCTACACGCAGGTCCGTACTCATCTCCAGTTCCTTTTATTCTTTCTCTCTTCGTTCCTATCTTGCTTCCTTCCTTCCTTCCTTCCTTCCTTCCTTCCTTCCTTCCTTCCTACCTACCCTTCACACATGTGCGATTGAAATTTTTTATCTCTCCGCTTCTTTACCGCCACCCCGTTTTAATAGATGTAAACAAATGCAATTGACGTACGTAGGTTCGTTCACTGCCCGAAAGCTCGACGGAAAAGAATTTCCAAATATTTTCAAGTAACGAGAGTAAGCTTCCGTTAGAATTGTAAATAGCCTCAGGTACAAAAGTCATGACGCGCGTTGCGTGACATTCGAGAGGATTTGATAGATAAAGGCTCGCGCACGTTTTGCTACCATTCGGCGTAGATTTGCCGAGCGGAACACATTTTGGAGCTTCGAAGCTCTTCGGATCTCTTCGGCGTTAAACCATATCCTTTTTATCGTGCTTTAAGTCGGGAATTAATTATAGAGAGGAAAGTCTTGGAGGGGAATTCTATTTGGGTATAATTCAGCAGTAAAAATGCTCGCTTTACTTGGAAACTGGCTGAACATAACTGAAATGCTTTTCGGTCACAAGTTTCTATGTAAGGGCTTTTTTTTCAGGTACCACCTGCAGCTTTATTAAGTCGTGTTTATTAAAGGGTGCCAGAAGGTCCGGTGACGGCCCTGTTTCGTGGTTATATGCTGAAGCGCGCACATCGGCAGAGGGAGTGAATAAATGAGCGAGTGTGCGTACGCACGAGGGAGAAAAAGAGAGAAGGAATTGGGGAAAGGGAGTGAAAGAGAGAGACGGAGAGAGAGTGTGAGTGAGCTAGAACGGGTTCAAAGAGAGAATACCGGCATCTGCAAGTGGGGAGAGACCTGCGCGCTTGCTTGATATTGTCGAGCAACTACCACACCGAGTTTCATCCTGCAAAAGCGCCACTCGCTTCACCCTCTCCTACCCTCTCTCTCTCTCTCTCACTCTTCCTTCCCTATCTTTCTCCATCGTCGTCCGCTCTTCGGGGGCTGCCAACCCTTTTCCGCGCAAACTCCGGCTCGAATATTTCGAAGCTTACTAGACGATCAAATGCGACCTGACACACTCAGAGGACGTCTCCCGAGGAAATCAGACTAAAACTTCCTTGTCAAATGAAAATATACTCTTCAAAATATTAGCCACCCTTCTGCTTTACCGTACTTCTTACATCTTTCCGTCGTTTTGCGTTAAATTTTTTTCGCAAATATCCTTGCAGCCTCGCGTCGAGCTACCCTTAATATTGTATGAACTGCTTGGAGTTTGCTTTTGCGTGGGATCACGTTTACTTTTTAAAGGAGCGGAGTCGGAGTGGGGATGTCTCGCGTGGTTCGTGGGGTAGAAAAATTCGTTGCCGCGATAACCAATATGAAAAATCCATGGCTCGTTTTATCTTGCAGGAACCTTGACTGAAATCCCTTGGTAGAATGCAAGCAGCGCACACCTAGAATCCTGCTGTTCTGAAAGTTTGAGAAGCTTGGGTTTTCTAGTTTATAGTGTTTATAGGATCTTACCAGGAAAAAGCTCTCCGGATAGTAGGTCACGCGCGCTTATGGTATTTTAGAAAGAAAAAAGAAGAAGAACGGTGGCGCGAATTTAACGCGGTGTGAAAAGCTTATCCGTTGCAACCTCTGTGTATGTGCGTGTGTGCGCGCGTGTGTAACGATAACTGTTATTTACATTCAATATAAATGAGTATAGAGATTGTTCGGCCGAGCACTACGCTACTATGCGTGATCTAATTTACGCAGTAGAATCACAGCATACGCGCACTGAATCACCCCACTTGCTTAAACAATAACGACGTATGTATATGTACTCTGGATCATAATGATTCTAATTCACCCGGTTCTAAGGGAGAGGAGAAACAAGATGCAGATTTATTCTTCCATTATTTTAAGTATGGACGTAACACCCACGCGCACACACACGCATACACGTATGGTGAAAATTTACGAATTTCAGACACTTGATCAGGATACAAGATAAAGCTGTTCAAAGTAATGAGGGTACAGTCGGATATACGCGTGTAATATTATTATACGTGCTTATGCAGAGAACCCTCGAAAACTTACAACCCTGAAGCGGTCTATTATCCGCAATTGGCTCTTCATTCCTTTCGACCAGCTGCGTTATTTCCGCATATTCCATTTGAATGGAATTCCGCCACTCTTCCATTTTGCAAAGCATACCTCTATCAAAACTCTATCATCCCTCCATCTCTCTCCATCACGAGCTTCATGACATATGTTTGCAAATGCTGTACAACGTTAAACCAACGAGCTCGTGTAAGTGTAGAAACGTGTAGAGTCTGCGACGAGACGCGCTTCTCTCCGCGAATAAGAAGAAGAGGAATAAGAGCGCAGAAGAATGCGTAACTGCTTGATAATCAATAAAAGCGGGAAATCATTTAGGGAGGAGCAATTCAATTTTTTTTTTTTTTCTTTCTCTCTCTCCCTTCGAAATATCTCTATCGCGTATGTTCATGGCATGATCTCGTAGACCCGAGGCGATCACGAACACAATAATATTCTCGTACTTCTCCCCTACTTCTCCCACCGACCTTCTTCTTTAACATGCCGCGTCTCACTTTTACTTAACGCCAGTAGTAGTTCGTTATCTCTCTTTCTCTCATAGTGAACGTCAGACCAGCATTACTACACTGTATTTTGCTGACGCAGACAGCCACAGACGATTTCAGTGTCGCAGTAGCAACGTGCTGAGAAACTTCACTGCAAATCCTTAACACCTACGTACGTGGGTAAGCAAGTGTTTTTAAAATAGGTGCGCAACTTGTTCATTATTTTTTAACGAGTTTCGAATTTTCACCTCTCGTTCGTTTAGCTCCTACGTAAAATGGAGCAGCGTCAAAGGCATCCCGAGTTTTATTTTTGGAGCTGCGTCGTAGTTCCTTTCGCAGTTTCCTCGTGATTCTTTTCCACATGTGTGTCGAGGCCATGTGAATAGCTTCAATGTCACGTACGTACGTGTATTGTCCGCTCTCCCATCGGGATTTTATTCTATAATATTGATTTAGGATTCGGTTATTCGACGTGCTATGATAAAGCGAAATAAATTCTCATGAGCGAGGTTAGGTTAGCTCCAAGGATAGAAGAGGTGACCGTAGCCGTTTAGGGAGTTACAGTGAAATATCACAATCAGAAATTCCTTTTACATTTCTCGACCGTAATTCAATAGCCACAAGATATATATTTTGTTAAGATTTAAAGTATAATAATGTTTGTAAAATATTCTAAGGCTACCGTAATTAAGATTTTTAAATGATGACTCAGTATACGTGACAAACGGAAATTACTCTCTCCGCGCTAAAGCATTCCTCTTATAATTATCGAGAAAAAAATACATTTACTTTAATTACGAGACGAACAAAATTATATTTTGCTTTTATTCTTTTAAATCGTCCGATAAAAAACCTGTTAAATCCACTGGTTAGATTCTGTTTTTTAATGAAAAGAATATCTTCGTGCTCTTCCTAATTATTCCTAAATCAAAGATGGCGCGAAACCTTATTAAAGTTACCTTATCGATCCTACGTTAATAGTCCTACGGAGCGATGGATCAAAATTTCTTTTTCCGAACGAAAAATATAAGTTTTTGTTTCGTAAAGTTTTAAAATTGATATTATTTTAATTTTCTTTACGACTTTTCCGTCTTGAGAAACGCTATCACAGAAATACAACTGATAGCATAGGTCAGTATGGGTCAATATCAACAGAGACAATCCATTAAAAAACTTATTTTCTGACAGTAACTTCGGAAATGCCCAAGATAATAATCTACTAATAGTCATTTATTTCCACTTTCATTATTGAAAGATACCGTATATGAGAATTAAGACACAAACACCTCGAGATTTGTTATATCAAACCTCGACAATTGATGACGAACCATTTAAATCTCTCCGTACACACATGAATCTTTTAAAATAATCTCCTGACACACAAGTTTTATTTTGTTTATTCCACAGAAACACGGAAAATGAACACCAATAGATTTGGTGTCTTTATTGGAGCACTACTGGTTCTCTGTTTACACGATGCATCCGCATATTCAAGTAAGCATAAAAGATTATTCTCTGTTATAAGGCAATCAGAATTTAAAGTTTACCATAATAAAGACTACGATCGTATTAACGATTATTGCTCATTCAGCTTTTATTCATTTTCTAAAATAACCTAGTAAAATCCAAAAAAAACACGATACGTTTGATCAGGTTTAAAAAGCGAGACAGCTTAATGCGATATCCGTTAAAGGATCAATTAATTAAGAAGGCATTTTTTACTTGAATTTCATACTGGCAGAATTTAATAGCGAACTAGCGTTTTATAGGCTTCGTCCACATTTCTCCCATAAATTTATTTCTCCGTTTGCTACATAAAGTGCACGTTGATTCGAGATGTATTCATTGTCAGCATGTACCACGTGTTATTAGACATCTGCTGCAATTATAGCATTACGTAAGTAGACGGAGCTGCGGTAACGCGTTGAGCCAATAAAAAGAGAAAAAGAAAAATAATCGATAAACCAATTCATATAATTTGAAGTGAGATCCTCTGGCGTTAATCAGCTAAGAAGCGCATTTACGTAATCGAACTGGATTCGCAAGAACAATGGTGAGAGACGCCTCCACCAACGGATTCCTCCTGCTCGCTTATGATCACAATGAAATTTCATTAATCGTTTCCACCGAGTTAACAATCATTGCTTTGCACAGCATGCATCAGTACCTTGATTGTCATACAAGAACGACCGTGAAACAGTAATACAGATCACTTCTCTAGCTATGAATGCGTTTCAGTGTTTTTACAAAATTTACCTCAAAATACACTGTCCAAGCAATGCGCATCAAAGCGTAAGCATATAATTTTTATTATACGCACATCTATACATATATGTACTGCAGTAAAGTTTACTGGCTTACATTAAATATTATGTAAGGATAATTCTATTCTTAAAAAGCTTAATTGAAAAATGCTCCTCGGTTTGTTAGACCACTATGGTGATGTGTGTGTACACGCGAGAAAATGGAAACCTGACTAATTACTCTTCTCCTGTTTCCCTATAGGTATTCTCTTGCTCTAGTACTTTACCGTTCCGTGGTCGGTGACTATGAGCATAATTATGCATACTAGGAATAGGCGGATGTTGGGCGGTAACCTCTCGTTTCTTGCCGTGTCACCTCGTGTTCCCTTGTGCTCCCTCCGCAGACTCTCCCAGACTCTCCTTCCTTCCCTGTTCATTCTGGATAATTGAGAATCGATGAGGTTATACCGGGGAATACCGAGGTGGCGTTCAAATATAATTAGGATTACCGGTACCACCGGCACTATGCACCATTACGAAGCGCAGTCAAACGTCGTCGAGTAAATGTACCAGCATCTCAATTGATATTTTTACTACGGTGAACTTATAACAAAAACGATTGAGAAATAACTTATAACGCGTTCTTTTCACCGTTCGAAAACTCATTTGCCACAGAGGCATGACGCAAAGATTTTCCAAGATAAATCACGACGCCTGCGTAGAGTTTGTCGCGGTGAATGTTGGGATTTTTATCGAGCAACTTCCAGTGTTTTCCTTTGATAAAGTTAAAATCGCAAACGACTGGGGGGGGGGGGGGGGGCTACCGGCAAACCGCAGTGACAAGCCGCCACCGGGAAGTGGAGCGATATTAAAACATGTGGATGCCTTAAAAGTGGATTCCTGGTGATTGTAGAATACGGAAGGACATGCAAGGACATTGGATGCCGCAGCGACGAGACCTGCGTCATAGCCGAAGATCCATGCACGATTCAATCGCGAGGAAGCTGTGGTAGTTACCCGACCTGTATGAAAACACATGATGGAGGTAAGGGGCGGTGTCAACAACCCTTTCCATAAATAACGCTCACGTACGATCCTCTTTACACTCCACCAAGACTACCTCGAGAAGCTACCGATGTATTAGCGATCGGCATACTTTTCTTGCTGATTGTCAGACGCGATATCCACACTACCCTACGCTCCATTGCTCTATTTTTCCTTCTGCTTTAATCATTCTCCTTAATTGCATACCGTTTGAATTCAGTGTGCATACATACGTCTAACGTTCCTCCAACATGGAACATTCTTCCATTTTAATGCACCATTCTTCCTTTGCACCACCACCACCACCATCACCTTTTCTTCTTCATCAGCTAGCACATACGTGTGTGATCGTTTTCCGTCGGATTTCCTTATCACTATAGTACGCGTGTTTTTCTTCTTTTCATCAGGACAAAGTTGTACCAGCATAGTGTGTCAGCAAAATGAATACTGTAAAACCGAGAATGGAGTACCAAAATGTGTTAAGAAAACTGCTGCTAATGGTAAGTCTCGTATTATAAGTCTTTTATTTCGTTAGCACGAAAGTAGCATGCGCATGCTATTATCGTTGATTATTCTACTAATTTTTTATTTAACGCTATCCCCTTTAATTTCATTAAAATAGAATTGCTTCGTGTATTTTATTTCACGTTACATACATTTGTCTAAATTTTCGAAAGCTTTACGTAGTTCTAGACTTCGGGGGATGAAAGAGTGAGGAAGAGAGAGGGAGAGAGAGAGAGAGAAATGGAATATCAAACTGCAAGGACGATATCTGCGTTTCCACAATAGAGTCAGCTTTTACGATAACAGTTGTGTAGTTGTTAACTTGCATGGGTAGTGGTACTGAAAGGAACTGGTAGTTATTTCAGTATTGTCATAGATATCTTGGGAGAAAGCATTTAACCCTTAACTGGCAAGTTACTTTGGCAATGCTCATTGATAATCATACTTCGTATTAAGTAATTTTAAAATGATTCAATTTATAAAATTAATCATATTAACAGCACATTCTTCTCTTTCTTCGTAAGGACTTCAGTTCCTTTGAAGTCTATTTTGTAGAGAATTTCTTGATTGGATTTACTTTCTTTAGAATTCTAATCGTTTGTTTTATTAATGCTATGATAATAAAAGGTAGACAAACAAAAGGGAAGAAATATTTTCAGGATTTGATTCTGCTGGTGTTTCGTACATTAATGGCCAGCGAGCAAGTAGCGGTGAAGACAAATCTACTACCAACAGCAATACCAATACCAACTTCAATCCTTATGCGAATGCAAATGCACCACCACCTGTGGAACCTTCGTTTGGTAGCGGTGGCTCTCATAGGGTTAGCAGCAGTACTAACCTAGGCTACCCATCATATCCTGGCGACACAGGATCATCCAATAATAATAATAATAATAATAATAATGGATATCCACAGTACCCACCAAACAACCAAAATAATCGTGGATCATTTGGCTATCCAGCAGATCCTAACCAGGGTAGATATCCTCAAAACTCTGGATATCCCCAAAATTCCGGTAACCCTGGATATTCTCCAAACTCTGGATATCCACACAATCCTGTATATCCTATTTATTCTGGTAATCCTCAAGGCTATCCCCAACAAAATCCAGGACAGAGAAATCCATCAGGCAACTACCCTGGTTATCAGAACTATCCGTATCGTAATCAACAAGGATATGGCTACAATACGCATAGTGTTCGCTTCTCAGGCTCTGATGCAATTTCTGCATCGATATTCACAATTTGTCTGACGTCGGCATTGTCTCTCTTTATGAGCCGATCATGAAGTCTCCAATGTCTTCTATGCCTTGCATAAAACTATATGACACATCGCATTTGTCGAACGCCAAATACTCACTTCCTTCATTGTAAAAGAGATCTGATTATTGTTTTAAATTCAGTGCCTTGAAATTTTGAATCGGTGAATATCTATTTAATATATTTTTTATGATGAATGTTTTAATGATATTTTTTAATTATACATAAAAAAATAATCAATTATTTTTTACCATTTAGAGCCGAAAAGTAATGAGTAATGTTACACTCGGTACCTGTCCACGTACTTAAGTCTTATGCCGATAATTAAGATATACATATATGTTCATTTAGGCATCTGTTTATCAGATGTGCCTATCATGTTAATTAAGTATTCCAATCAGTTAGACGAGTAGAAAGGAGATCTAAGAGTTATCGTATTTTTAATATTGTGTAATATGTTTTATTCGTACTATAAATAATATAGGCTTAGATGTTTTTATTACGTGTTGTTATTTATTAATAAAATTTGCAAATAGTTCTCACTTCTTACTATTCTTGTGATTTTATTACAATTATTTGTTTAACGTGTAAAAACTGATAGACTACATAGTTACTTAGATCGCAATTGAGGGTTATGGGGTTCGCTTATCGTAATGAACTTTAACATATACACATATAGCATCTACGATTTATTATCTGTTTGTGGAAAACGTTTAATCTTTATCGCGCCACGTCTTAAGTAGATAATGTTTCATTCGTGAATTTGATCTTATTTTCCCTATATCAGTCGGTGTTTATTTCGGACGTCAGTGGATCATTCGAAGTAATTTAAGTTGACTCTTAACATCCTGTAATGCAAATTGAGAAGTCTAGATTGGAAGCGATCAAATGGATTGCAGTAATATAGGTACTGATTGAGCATGCATAACTAAAACTAACAGGGAATCAAGATTGGACTTTGGCTTGGATATTAACCAAAAGCCTAATGATGAATTTCTCCGGTATTTGCATCTGTTGGGATACATTTGGATAAATAAACATTGAAGACCGTTCTGTATATTCTGTGGCACATGTGCGTTAGCATACAACCCCATTTTGACAAACACTCTCCGATTTAACAGTAACACCGTTCCCAAGACGAACGCAGAGACCTTATCAACGACCAACAGTCAGACCAACTCCACCAACCCCGCCACCAAGATCTTCATCGTACGGAGGAAGATATAATGGTTATTCTGGATCAAGAAATGCAATCGGTAGTGGTTCAATTTGGTCTCGTTTATTCGGCGACGGTCAACCACAGACTACCACTAGGAGACCCATCTCCTATAATAGTGGTGACCAGTACTATCGTACACGTACCTCGTACGATTCTAATGGAAACAGAGTCTGGACTTTCCACACATAATCCTTTTAAATTAATACTATATAACTTTTAAAGTAATATTAATTTACGCTGTAGTTTGTTATTAGTGAGACTACGAAAGATGCAGCAAACCTAAAAGTTTTCTGCGCTCTCCTTGCCATAATTCAATAAAAATATTATGAAAAATAGTGATACCTCATAATTCATTCCGTCTACATATGCATGCGCTTTCGATCAATGTTTCCTTTAGGCGCAATACTATAGTTCATTATTAAGCAACACAAGCACAATATGTGCATGAGATACCCGCATCGCTTTATAATATTTACGTGGATGAAGGAAAGTTGGTCTCGGCATGGCTTTAGGTTCACAGGAATCTCCTTTGAATAAATAACAACTAGGAGATAGGCAATGAATTGTTCGCAGAAGACGATTGGGAAGCTCGGATAACACCGAAACGTCAAAGCAATAATCCAGCAGATGGAAGCTCAATTTCAGGAACACCGACAACTGGAGAAACAGGATCAAGGTCTCCCTCGTCTTCTGGATATTCTGCTGGATCAGGATATCCATCCAGTAGTGGTTCCTCTGGTTATCCCGCAGGATCTGGATATCCTAGTAGCGCGCCTTCTACTAGTTCTCGTTCTGGCGGTTCTAGCTATCCTGCAGGGTCGGGATATCCTTCAAGCGATTCTGGCTATCCTGCAGGGTCAGGATATCCTTCAAGTAGTAGAAACAATCAACCAGCTAGCTCGGGATATCCCTCGAGCGGTTCTAGCTATCCAGCAAGTTCAGGATATCCTTCAAGTAGTTCTAATAGTCAACCAGTTGGCTCGGGATATCCCTCGAGCGGTTCTAACTATCCAGCAAGTTCAGGATATCCTTTAAGTAGTTCTAGTCATCAACCAGTTGGTTCGAGCTATCCTTCAAGCAGCTCCGGCAACCCTTCTAACTCAAGATATCCTTCCAGCAGCTCTAATTATCCAGCTGGATCAGGTTATCCCAGTAATTCTGGTTATCCCAACCAGCAAGGTCCTGTATCTCGTAATAATTATCCATCTCAAAATTCTGGTTATCCTTCACAGAGTGGATACCCATATCAAAGTGGATACCCCCCATCGCAGAATGGTTATCCGCCTAACAATGGCGGTTATCCTAATCAGTATCCAGGATATAATCAAGGTTATCCTCAGGGTAGTTATCCTCCATACTCTTATCCACCGCAAGGAGGAAATCCAATGGGGTATCCCGGTCAAAACTACCCTCAAGTACCCACAACAAAAAAGCCCAGTATTGGTGATCAGCTAACTAATTTTGCGCGAAACTTGGCTCAGAAAGTTATAACTCAAACCATCATCGATAAAGTAACTGGAAAAAGCTAATACTTTTCAAAAGATTAGTCTTCCTTATCAACCAAAATTCTACACCATATAATTTTCCTATTATTCTGTGCTTTCAACTTTTAAACAAATTGTGTTATAAAGTATTGATAATTTCGTTAATAATTGAGAATGAAATGCGAATATATATAAAAATAAGCTTTCCTATGTATATTTAAAGCTGGCTGATATAAATAATTATCTACCCCTTTCTGTACAACGAATAGAATTTATTTAGGTCAATTCCTTGTAGAAAATAAACATAAAAGTTGTAAACATAAAAAAGACTATAAAGTAAATTTTTTTTTCTTGGATAGGAAATATAATATTATGACATGATCTTTATTACATATGAAAAAAGTAGATTGGTAGATTGAGAAATAAGCTCTCCAGCCAATTCGAATTATTAACTGCACACTCAGCTGACTCTAACTACTACTTCGTTTTATTCGGACTGGACGTTCCTGTGTTCATCTTAACGTTTATAGACGTAATAAACGAAACGCAGTTGATTAATGAGTTAAGGTAAGTGAACATGCGAAAGAAATGAAAATTTAGGAAAAGCTTGTGTAACTTATCCAAAAATAGAAGAGAGGAAACGGAATTTCTAGTTTACAAGAAAAGGAGTAGATGGAAAAATCGAAGATACATTATGGTAGGAAGATACACGATGTTTAAGGATGGAAACAATATTTTAAATGGATATTACAGCAATCTCTCAAAATAGCTTCTATAATAAATTTTCCTAGATAATCTCATTATCGAATATTTATT
Organism: Sclerodermus sp. 'alternatusi'; assembly: GCA_037305995.1. Lineage (NCBI taxonomy): Eukaryota > Metazoa > Arthropoda > Insecta > Hymenoptera > Bethylidae > Sclerodermus > Sclerodermus sp. 'alternatusi'. The sequence continues at coordinate 8,148,636 of CM074546.1, read as the reverse complement.
ATAATTCCTCATGCGATTAATATAATTATTAATTACCATATGGTTCAAACTTATAGTTTGCAGTTGATATCGAACAAAAGTTACCCGTTCTCCAAACTACAAATTTCAGTTTATCCACTGTTGGTTTACGCTCCCCTTTCTATGGTTGAATACCTTAAAAGCGCGATCAATACCCTCCAGTCATAATTTCACCTTTATCCGATCAGTAAAATTTCTTCCTTCCTAGTATTACGAAATAATCCTTCGGAAAACTAGTACGACATTCTCTATCTTATCGACCGGAGATATTTCACTGGGAAATTGCCCGCTTTTCTAGCAGATAACGTTGGAAATAGTTAGGCAGAGAGCGTTTCCATCGCTTTTCCAGCTAAAAGTCGACTTCAGTTAGGAATGAGCGCGCAAAGTTCTTCGTCTCAGCTGTTCGAAGCAACTGTACAGTCGAGCCGCATCCATCGCCGGCTGCGCTTCACTTTGCGCCCCTTTGCGCCCCTAAATTTTTTGTATACGCGCAACATCCTCGGCTTAGAACTCCCTTCGTCTTGCCAGTACGTGCAGATCCGTCGAATGAACGTGATCTGCCCACGTGACGTTGCCCCTACGTGAACTTTCGCGTTCACTTATAATTTCTTTCTTTTTAACTCGACATGTTAAAGTTTAGATGAGATTCAAATGGTGTGTTACTTTTTATTTATGTTCTTCTTCTTTCTTTAGAAGCTTTTTTCTAGGTACTCTTTCTATTCTTCTATTCTTTTAGATATTACTTTTACATTAATTATCATCGAGCTTCCTTTAAAGTTTCCACGTGCGCTCCAAAGGACACGAAAGCGTATGGCCCTTCGCATTATTTTCTGAGCAATTAACATTCTCGTTCAATTCAAATTCGATTTCACGGTTTTCTTGAAAAAGAAGAATGAGCAAATTAATTTTCACGAAATTTAAAAGAAAAGAAGAAACGCTTTAATGCCAAATTTTTGCCGTTGATATTTATTAAGATAAGAGAAGAAAAAGAAGAAAAAGTAAGGAAGGAAAAGGGAAGAGAAAAAAAGTCAAAGTGCGCGACGTCCATGACGAAAGTTATCGAATTACTTTTGACAATTTCCGATTTTTCATTAGTTTCTAGCTGTGGTCGAGTCGTAAGGTTTCTTCGAAGTTGAAGTTAAAGGATATTACGAAGATCGAACAATATGCAACAAGTTAAACTGCGGCCAAGTCAACATGCAAAATTGATAACAGTGCAATTTGACGGCGGATATAGAAGTGGAAGAAAAATAAAAGGACTACCGAGGTCTTTTTAACAAAAGAGGCTTGCACTAGCTTCGTTGTGTCTGTGATTTCGCGTCGCTTTGTTTTTTTATATGTGATAAATGAAATAAAAAAATCTTTATCGGATATCTCCTGTAATAATCAACGAATCATGCTTGTCCCTGTCATCAACGAAATCTGTGACTCTTGGTTAAACATCCTCGATGATTCTCATCGATGGAACCATCGATCGATACGCATTGTAATTAGTGACACGTTCACGAATCACGCACTGATCTGTCTGTGCAAGTTATACCTCATCAGCCTTAATCCCTTGGGAAGGAGGGAATATCACCGTTAGAAGCAACCCAGGGTAGAGTCACGGAGTTAAGGTAATTAACATGTAAAAAACCCTTGAAAAACTACTCTCCCAAGAACTTGGAAATTAGATTAGGTCGCATAAAAGTACGAGCAAAGTATCAACAATTCAAATTTCTCCCTTTTCTTAATTAAGCGATCTGAACGCCCATTTTCTTTCCAACCATACGGTGTGCAATTGCATTAACGCAAAATATTCTTATTACCGAATTAGATTATAATGAAATAATTGAATGAGCATTAATATTTGAGAATAAATTTGAATGTACAGCTGGCTCAGGCTAATCTTTAATTCAGTAACTCAATTGATAATCAATATGTTGGATATTCGCATGCTAATTAGCTTGTGTCTATGTAAATACATATGTAAGTGTATGTATATTTGCATATAGTTTAGAGAGATTCCATCTATATATTGGTAAAAGTTTTTGTTTAGAATTTAGCTAGCTGCAAAAGAGTAAACAGGTTCCAATATGATATTGACTCGTAGCAATCAAGTTGATCGGCTAAATGTATGGGTGAAGAGATTCAAGCGCCTTAATATACACGAACCCATCAACATCCTGATACTACTTAGTTCTAAAAAGTTTTGTTATACAGCACATATTTTGATTTATTCGTTATAGATACGTGTCACGAATATACACCTGTTAAGATATCATATGAATTTATGCAAGCGCATTTTGCGGGGGTGATTTTTATCGGCACAAAAAATGGGGCTGAGTTTCTACGATAGAAATCAGTTTTGCTGCAAGGTCGGTTGGAATCCACCACGACAGATTTATTATTTTTCCCGGTTCGAGCTGGGGCTTATAGAATTATAGCAAAGAACATTTTAACACAATAAATGTATCAAGTGATTGTTGAAAAATTGTATTATTAAAAAAAATGTCAGGGAGAGAGAGAGAGAGAGAGAGAGAGAGAAGGAGAGTTTTAAAATAATGGACGATCCATCATCTTTCTTAGCGCACCTTTAATTTGGAAATTTGTAGGACCGACTAATTGTACACTTTCGACTTTTTCTACTGGCGGAATATAATAGAGTCGTTAGAATCGTAAAAGCACACAGAGATCAGTTCCATGTCATTTATCGAGATCCGGCATCTCTATAATCTGGCAAACGTCGGTATCCATCAACGTCAAAAGAGTAATCATTAATTTTGTGCAAATGTACAACACCCCTGATTCAACTTGATGAGCTGGAAGTCCATCGTTTTTCCGCTTGTCATAAAATCAGTACTCAAAATGTAATTACATTTCAAAATCTCTGTAAAAACTGGAGTATCATAGGGGTTTCCACTGTCCTTTTCTAGAAGGTGACATTTTTCTTTTCCGAAGGTATATGATAATCGAGAAAAACTGGAGTATGCAAAGAATGCAGAATAACAGTACGATTTAGCGAGAACCATAACGCTCACAATACGCGAGGTCATGCATGTCTAAAATGTTTATATTCAGGACGATTTTCTTATTTTCTTTTCGTTAAAATGCTCTATTGCACTCTCCGTACTCTCCGGGCTTTTCTGGTCCAAGTTCTGGACAAATTTCTCGCTGTTCGAATTTTCATTGATACACACTACTAGCGCATTTCGGGGTGAGTTGCTCTTTATTAGTAACTCCATTCCGGGTGATTTGTATAGGTGCGCTCTTGTATTGTACCGTTTCATTGTTCATGGAAATTTAAGTGACGTAATGTTATCATGAAACTATAATGGCATGCCTCCCCATCGTACACCGGTAATTATTTATATGCATAATTTTGAACTCGAGAATTTATTTACATTATACATATCCGTATATTTAAAATTCTTTCACGGTACGTAGTAAACGAATAATGTGCTTCTGGATAATTTGATCTGCCAGTTAGCTACAATGTATAATCAAACAATTCCTTTAATTCAGCGCAGTGTTCAGAATGCATTGCGACTCATCCCCGATTGTTTGCTTTCACTGGCGCTTAAGGTTCTCCGAAGAGCAAGGAATTCGAATTGAAACGTGCTGAATTTTAAACTATCAATCTATAGTCCAGTTGTTTGCAACAATACGCTATTCCATGCAAAATGGATCCGAAGTAATTGCAGCTTCAATGGCGTTATTATTTATTTATAGCAACGATCCTTTCCTATATTTTTGTCAGTTTCCTTTTATTACTTTGCATTCAACTGCAGATTTCTGATTAGACTCGATTCTCTCTTTCTAATTGATTTCACCCATACCTTCCTCCCGATTTATTTTTCAAGTCTCATTTTATCCGGTTACGTAAAAGAAAATAAATTGCATGAATCATTCCATTTTGCGGTCTCACTTTTCGCGCATGAGATTTCGTTACGATCTAGAATTTCGCGGCAAAATTTATGGAGCTTTTTTGATGTCTTCGTCCTTACAGCGTATATTTTATATCTCTTAGAATCCGGAGAATTTGATAGAGCAGCTATACCCATTTTATACCTCCTGGGATGTTCGATGAAGTTATAATATGAAGCGTAACATTTTACTATGTAACGCGCGTAGGACTTTCTTGAATAACTATCAAATGTTTACATTCCATCTTGTTCTAGGTGGACATTGCTAAAAGGGGAAATCAGGGTCATCAACGAAGTAACAATATCTATACATACGTGCATATATACATATATAAATAGATAAGTATAAACGAATCGTTAAGAAGAGGACTATTAGAGAGTTCATTGGAAGTTGAAAATATCAGAGTTACCTATTATGAAAAGTGAACCTGTCCTGGGAGAACACGTTTTATTGCTATGATAATATTCGACTCGAGATAAAAGTTTCTACATACAACTTTATGATTATCTGGCCGCTAGGAACCAATAGGAGGATAACGATTAAGCGATATTCTCAACAACTTGTAGAAGAGTAAATGATTTTTGATGGACCCATAAGGGGCATGTGATAAAGCTTTTCATAAAACTCATAGCCTAGAATGACTCTGCGGAGAGTGTAAGAGAAATTAAAGATAATCCTGGTTATGCTGTACAATGCGTACTGGAACGTCCACGAGGAGGAGGATTGAGGAAGCATCGAACAACGACACATAGCCTGACACGCTCAAAAAAGTAGACATTCCATTACAATAGAGTTATTCCTCAAATCGAATCAAAATGGTATGGAATGAGGTTTCACCAAATACCTCGACGAACGTCAACATCACGAACTACGAGTTAGATTTTGATCTAGAGCTGATAGAGAGGACAGTTGCAGTGGTTGTACCGATATTCTTTGGCATGATTGGATTTCTCGGATTGGTGGGCAATTCCCTGGTTGTGATAGTTGTTGCTGCCAATCCGAGCATGAGGAGCACTACCAATATTCTGATAATCAACCTAGCGGTAGCGGATCTCTTGTTTATCATATTCTGCATACCTTTCACCGCCACGGATTTCGTGCTGCCCTATTGGCCTTTCGGAGAACTCTGGTGCAAGGTTGTCCAGTACCTGATCATCGTTACTGCCTACGCCAGTGTATATACCTTGGTCCTCATGAGTTTTGATAGGTGAGTTCGATCTATAAGCACGCATCCTTTACGTAACTTTACGATTACGTGTACATGTAATATCCCTCTCCCTCTCTCTCTCTCTCTCTCTCTCTTTAATTAAGGACTATGCGTACAGCATGTTCGACATAGACGCATTGCAATGTAAAAGGATATCTGTCATTTAAAAGCATATGTGGTTGTACGACTCGAATACTCCCTGAAATGAGAGAGATTAGTTCCATTTTTCTATCACCTGATTTATAGCTCTTGGCGAATTTGACACGAACGGATTACAAGTATCAATAAAAATGGTCGGTTTTGCACTTTTTAAGCGGGGATCTCGAAGTTAAAATAGCAATACAAGTCTTTCACGTTTGAAAGAGTGGTTCTAAATCACGTGAAAACAATGTTTTCGTAAAATAACCAGTTGAAAAATATTCGCGATAGTTTCTCGCATGAATCACTTGCTTTGCTATATACACTTTATAAAATATTTCTCTTTGCTAGTCCTATTTTTTTTTCTTTTTTTTTTTACTAACGATCGATCATAGAACGTTGAGTTTACGTGTAGTAAAAATATATAAAAAGTATACAACGCGCGCGCGTTTGTGTGTATAAATGTAAAAATTGCTTTTGATTTCCGTGCATATCCTTGGAGGACTCAAGTAGTTTAGAAAGAAGAAGAACAAGAGGAAAGAGAAACAGAAAAAATATATTATATCTGTATAAGAAGATACATTCGCGTGCGTGACTGTAGAAAGGAAGGTTTCCAGAGATAACGAAACTAAAGGCTACGGGTGCTCGTCTCTCGTCATAAAAGTACTATGAAATCGAAAGGACGTTGAAGGATTTTATCGCACCAGTCCCAGTAGAATGCGCGCGAGGGACTTAAGTAATTTTATTTTTCTAGCCACTCTCTCCCCATGACGTTTCTCTTCCATATGAAAAGTTGAGAGCTGCCATACGTAAATCCACGTGAAAGTCAAAAATTTCAAATATTTCACTCTTTTACAAGGAATTTTTTTTTGAAACGGTCCATAAAAAATTTGTCCCTTTTGAAATTTCCGTTTTCCCTCGTAAAATCAGTATAGCGTGCAACCTCGAACGCGTAACATTGAATACAGGCAATTCACATCACAACGCGTTATCTCCTCGTTTACTTTCGAACAATACATCCTGTGGTAGGTGGTACGTTCGTTCTGACGGTAAAACGTGTATCGAAGAACAGTCATCGAATCAATTTCAAATTGATTCCACGAGAATCACTCGGCTGTTTCCTTGCTGACGCACCACCCCTCACCTAGATTACATCAACAAATTAGTCTTTTCTCTCGCTTGTCTGTCACACATTCGCTTATTTATTCAATAGCCTTCTAACTCTGTCGTTTTTCCATAAAATAAATGCAATTCTTCTTTACGTCACAGATACCTAGCAGTGGTGCATCCCGTGCCGTCGATATCCTGGAGAACGGAGAACCACGCTATTCTCGCCATCTGTATCGCTTGGGCAGTGATATTGGTTATTTCTATACCCGCTTTAATTATACACGGCGAGGTGAATAGACATTTGTCACGTATTTGTAACAATTAACAAACGCGAGCAATTATAGAAAACCTTCGTCCATCGCGCGAAGCGATTTATCCGCTTTTAACGAAATATATGGTCTCCCCCCTCCCCCTTTTAATTCATGATACGCGTTAACAACCTTTTATTTATTTAGTTTTCCTTCTTTACACGGAGGTTATTAACCTCTGAAATGGAAGCTTGTAGAGGAAGATATGGTTTTGAAATCTACGCAACGATACATATAGTACAAGAGTAGCATTTATATTAATATATAAAGGGGACTAACCGGGGTAAGCCGTAACCCTGAGTATTATACTGCGCTCAGCCGCGACTCGAGAGTTGCTTGTAGTTTAACGTCACTCGCAATGCAAGATCCAGTTTCTTGGAAATGGCTTGTCGCTGGAATAAATTTCTTCGCAAACTACACACATCTTTGATTCGCGCGCGCGTATCTAGCTGCGAATATAATTTCAATCTAGCAAATTGCTGAAAAGGTCGCGATCGAGAGACACGCGTTTAATTAGCAGCGTAATTGTTATTTTTCAACATTCAGAACAGACGTGTCTTGTGTTTTATGTTTTAGATATTGCAGGACGTGAGCGGAAACTCGTCGGCAAACTTGACGGCCTGTCGGATTTTACAGGACTACGATTGGTCGTTTTTCCAGGTGTCCTTCTTTTTGTTGAGTTACGTACTCCCTCTGACGCTAATATGCGTGTTCTACATGTGTATGCTCGTTAGCTTATGGCGAGGAGCTCGTATCAGCGCGGAGAGTCGCAGAGGTAGAAGAAGAGCAACCCGTCTCGTCCTGGTTGTCGTTGGTGTCTTTGCCATCTGTTGGTGTCCTATCCAGGTGAGAGCCAAACTCTAATGAATTCACGAACACGATGCAGGAACAGAGGCAGAGACAGAAAGGGAAAGGGTTCCCACGAGTAATATTTGCGTTTACACGAGTATGCGTACGCGTAAAGAGTTTTTATCGCCGAGCTTTCTTGGCCCCGAGGCTTTTTGGTAATTCACCATTTATCGATATTAAAGGCGCAGGAAGTTGATGAAGTAAGTCACTTTAATCTTTTCGAGACTCCAGTGGCAACATATCAAACGTAGCTGGCAGGGCTGACCCAGATAGCGAGAGCTACCAAAAGAATTGTCGAAAAACCGATGTTTTGCTAAGCCTCGTAAATAACGTCAAAATTGCAATTGTGTTTTCCTGAAGGACAGGATTAGGGCTTTAAGAGGAGTTGGGGCAGATGCAGCGTTCGTGATGTGACAGGAATACCGTGTACGCTAGATTTGTCACGTATCGCCGCGAGCTAGTTCACCCACAAGTTTGCTTTAATGTCGTTGTACATGTTCCATTCGGATATTGAAGGACAATGAAATAGCCGATACACACTTCTCCTCTCACATGGCGCAAGGCTAAAAAATTTCTGACATACTGTACTCTTGCGGTTGACTTAATCACTTTTCGCTGATCGACTTTCATTCGTATTTAGCAGTACCGCATTTATCCCGTTTCACGGCACGTTTCACTGTTTATCGAGTACATTAGTTTTATTCCCGTCAATCTTTCCCTAACGGACTTTGCGAAAAATTCACCAAAGTTCAACAATAAATAGCGTTCGTTTACTCGCATTGCATTACCATTGTTATTTTCCCACGAGAAAAGTTATGGGGCGATGAGGGGGTGGAGTACGATTGAACGAAAGAATACGTCGTCTTCAGTGGGATTCCGTGGAAATGACGAAAAATCATGTTTCTTTTTCCTTTGAATGTTTTAGCTGATACTAGTAACAAAATCCTTGAGTATGTATCCTCTCTCGCCTTGGACGATAACGCTTCAAATAGCCAGCCATATTCTGGCCTATACCAACAGTTGCGTGAATCCTATCCTTTATGCCTTTCTGAGCGACAACTTCCGGAAAGCATTTCGGAAAATCATCTACTGCAGGCCGCCTCCTGATCCGAACAGTCGACAGCAGGGACCACAGACAAAAACTACCAGAGCCGCTAGCACGGGTGATATCCTTTAGGTAAGCGATTATGGATAATCGATAACAATACCAATATTTTCTTTTCTAAAATTCCCCTGTGAGATTGCTTCTGCGTTGACATTGGCAATTGCATTTTGGTAGAGATAAGTGCATTATTGTGAAAGAGGAATGCTCTCTCTCGCTCTTTATTTCTCTCTCCCTTTCTCTTTCTCTCCCTCCCTCTCTAGGGGTAGATTATTTTTTCTCGAACCACTGTATTTTTTGTCTAGCGAGGGAAACAAAGCATTTTTATAATGTATGTAAACAATCCGGGAGCATACTCGGGAAAAACTTCCTTTGTTCTCGGAACAAAATCCAAGTTCTCCACGTGCATATTCTACCCTTTCTGTCTTCTGGTGCACCCTTATCATTGTCCTCGAGTTGGAAACTGGAGCCTATCAGGCCAAGCATTCGCAGAGGCGGACTACGGCGATTCAGCTTGTAGTGTTCTCGCTCACTCGTTGCTCTAAATTACACTCCTCGTTTCGCCGCAAGTGCAATTTCACACATTTTCCATCCCATTGGGTAGACTCCAAGCGAGTCTAACGCAAGTCCCGAAGGAAGAACGGACGGGCCGCGGATTTCTTCGTAATCACGCGCTCGATAAATACTCTGGAGTAACGACCTGTCGTGATTGCTCGAAACTCCAAGTAAATTTCTCACTTTCACCGAGAGAAATATATCTCTCGCTATCGTTTCCCACCCCTCTACAATCTCTCTCTCTCTCTCTCTCCTTCTCTTGTTACCTTAAGATTTTTTCCGTAAATTTCGGACAAGGTAATACATAAATAAACATATACGGGCAACATACATATGTATTACGATGTGACAAATGACTATAGCTATGTGTGTGTACCGGTGGTGTTAATATATAATCCATCATGGCGACATTACGGCATCTGAGTGAGGGTATTGTAAGCTTGCCGGTACAACTAACGGAAGGTAGAGAGTAATCCTTGGAAGGTCTTACGTCGCAGGGTAGTAGGCGACAAGGGATACGTCCAGGAGTTATGGTAAAGATTAATAGTGTAACGTCACTTCCACAAGCTCTCTTGCTCGCCGAGTCAACTAAACACACAAATGAGACTCGCTATTTTTCACATTGAAAATTTCAAACTAATGATATGCCCCGAGAGGACCCCTGAACGGTTCAATGGAGAGAGTGTCGTTCGGGCCTGCTCGGTGAATCCTAGGGATAATTGGGGGGGTAGGAATATTTGGCACAGTTCTGAGAAAAACATGCAAGTTGTCGGAAGAAGTGCCGAGAGTGTCAAGAGGTAAATAAATTACGGAGGGGCCAAGGAAATGTAATCCAGGAACGGATCACTAGCGGGAAATAACGAGGGGTTGTGGAAGTTGATGGTTAGTGGTTGGCAAGGGATCCGTCACTTTCTGACGATGAAGATTCGCAAAAGGGCTTGTCGCCCTGCCAGTGCTATTGATGTTAGCGCAGGTGCCACGAAAGGATGGGGCCCACGGCACAAACCTTCCTGCTCTCCGTGGAAAAATAAAGTAAAATGATGAGGCTTTCTTCTTTCACTCACTCATCCCCCGTTTTTCCCTATTCGCTATATTTGTCCGCTTCCTCGGAGTTTCCTTCTTGTTTTCGCGTTTCTCGTGCCAGAGAGCCAGAGAGCCCGAGAGCTCGTACACAGACAGCACTACGGAGCTGTTTGCTGGCCGATGCAAACCGAAGCACAGCTCGAACATAAATCACACTAGCAACCGCACAACACGAGGCAAACTGTTCCCAGAGGCTCTCAATTGTGGATGGTGGAGGGTCGTACAGAGGCTAGGGAAAACGTAGAAATCGCGGGAACGTTGACTTTTCGACGCGATACCAAATTGCCACCGACTAGAAAGCGTTTTGCCATTAACTTGATTATCTCTTACGCATAATCATCGCGACCTCCCCCACTACTAATCTCCCAAATTTGTCAGACAGCACTTTAGAGGATAAACTTTTCACTATTCTTCTCGAGGAAGCGAGAACTTCGTCTTCTTTTCTTTCTCTTTTTCTTTTTTTATCCGTATTACTTAAGAAAGACATGTGAAAATTTATTGCTTCTTTCGCGACGTTTATCTTATTGCTACGGGACCCATCAATGGGATTCGCGTGAATTTAGCGAATCCTTTATTGCACCGGCTAATGAGATTTTTCTCGGCTCGGATATAAAAAAGCGTGGGATCCGAGCAGGGGCGCGTTCTGGTATGTTAATTGGAAGGATCTGTCAGGGAAATGCACGTTTCTCGATTCTACTGCTTGGCCGTTACCAGCATTGATGGAGTTACTTCGTTAAAAACTTTTTTCATTAGACCACACATTGAGACGCTCGATGAGAAGCATTAAACTTTGCCGACTCAATTAACCAGTCAAGGATGAGAAGACTTAGTTTTGCATAGTGGTTTAAAATGCCGAAGAAGAGCTGAAATCCTTGCGCATGGGGAGAATGGGGTTGGTTCGTGGGACGGAGTAATCTTGTTACACGTGTTTAAGCGTTAAGTACTTAAAAAGCTTCGAGGAACCTGAATGGAATCAATAAAGAGTCAGGGGGGACCTGTCTTATGAGTTTCTGTGATTCGGATAGGAATGCGACAATCTACATTTTAACGTTCGTTCGATTTCTTCGTTGACTGGAACGTATGGCCCTTCATAGGGGCTTAAGAGGGTAAAATTTTGCAGCTTAGCCAGAGGGGACGTTTCTTCGGATCACATTTGATCTGATAAGAGACGAAATGAGGGTGCGATAAATCAGGCTAAGGCATAATCCGAAAACTGCCAATCTACAAGATTACAACATTATGAGTTTAATTTCTGGAGGATATAACAACTTATACAAGTTTTACTCGCAAACTTGTTTCTTCCTCGTTCGCTTAAGCAGTAGATCCTTAAATTTATCGATGTAAATGATAATTTACAAATTCCTCCACTATATCCTTACCACAGCTGGAGGTATTATTATACTGAAAAGTGGAGTTCTTAAAGTAGGGGCACGAGAATAAGGCCAACTGCAAACTGAAGTCATCAATTTTAGATTTTCCAGTTTACCTTTATTAAAAGTTCCCTTGTTCGGTAACATGTTGAAATCAACGGCGATTCAAATGGCTAATGGATAGATTAAGGGCTCAACGGGGTCACCCTATGCTAAGGGGTAAACTAACGAGCCGTGCATAATTTACTTTTTTATTTAGCTCGTTTGCAGGGAAGTGAATTTCAACTTTTTCCCCTCTTTGTGACTCTGTATTCTTAAGAGATACCGCAGTAGCTTTTTCAGTAGAACGAATGGCGAAAGGTGTTCATGAAAAATTATATTCTCACGTTGATCAAAAATGTCTATACCATTATACGCGTATAAAAGGGAGGGACAAGATTACTTTCAAATTTCAGTATTACATAATTCTATCATGTTTCTTTTTTCTTCGGACGAATCAAGAGTGCTCGCAGACTCTGGGGATGTTTACGCGAAACGTAGAAGTGAACTAATTTGGCGAGTGCTTTCGGTAAGGTCGGTTATGGGTCACGTAAAAGCTCAAACTCCAAACGTAAATGAATATACCGTATAAATTTACCGAGTTCAAATCTGTATCGCATATGTAAATCATCCTGAGATTTCCAATTAGGTTCAAGAGAGTGTATTTCAGTGTATGCAGTTATTTAACAAAGTAACTACTAACTTCCTATAAATCGAATGAGATCGCCAATGTTGTACATTTAATGAACTATAACATGCTCTACGAGAGAATAGAGATCGCTAATCATTGATTCTAATAAATTACATCGTTAACTTTCAATAATGTAAATCGTGCGGATCGATCGATGATTTGTTTGATGCATCGATGAATCGATGCATTGTTACGTGCGATATTGATGAATTATTATTATTATTCTGAAGCTTCGATGTGCAATGCTGAAGCTGAGTTGATGAATTTTTCAATTAAATTTCAATGACGATCCATTTAGCCATTATTCAAAGAAGTAGATGGCTTTTCGCCTTAAAATAAATCCTCTTGGCAGCGTCTAAAATCGAAGAGATTCTTTTAGGATAAGTATCTGTGATTTTACTTTGATTTCTATTCCGTGTGTCTCATCCACGTAGCAATATGTGCCACTCCCGACAGAAAAAGGCAACGAAATAAAAATAAATAGACATCACTGACAGCCGACCACGTTCCCTTTAGCTCTTATTTATTTCCAGTTATTTCCGCAACAACGATTTCAACTTCTCGACCCCATCTGGCTATTTATAAATAAGATTTATGACTTAGTCACAATGACATTCCCTCCCCCCGAGAATTAATTCGAATTATTTGAATGCGTTATTACATAAAATGCACTTGCCACACCCACGATAAAACTGCATGTGTGTGCCACACTACCTAGACCACAGCCCTGCACGATATAGGATTGGAGTTTCTCTACTTTTTGGACTTTTACTTTCTTTCTCTTTCGGTTTATTTTTCGCTGTTCGTAAGATCGATGTTGCTTCACTGATTCATGGAGGCGGTTCCTGTAAAAATCAATGCAAGCACAGTTGGGGAAACGTGGATTACCGTTGGAATTGGAACGCATCCCACGCGACACTCCAGCCTATTGGATTATTATAGTCGTTGCCAAGTTCCGAGCAACTCGGTCGCTTTTAGCGCCAGTAGTAAAGCTATCACCGTAGAAGCAGTAGTGTAAGAGAAATCTGGCATCGTGGCTACACTGCCTTACATAACACCACACGGAGTAATTGATGCCATCTGTTATTCATGCGTAACAAGAGGGAAAAACTTTTCCTGCGGAAACTCCGACAGTGCAAAATTTATAAAAGCTCGCTCTCCTTTCCGCCATTATTCATAATGCTATCTATATGAAATTAATTCCACAGGCCAAATATTATTTCGTATCACATTTGTTTTAATAGCTCGGTTATTTTCGATAGTTTATTTTTCATCCTCTCGATCTGCTTGCGTACTACACAGGAATCAGCGTGCGCGTGCGTGTGTGTCGGTGCGAATGAAACTGGGAGAGGGAGGGAAATGCAGGGAAAGGGGTAGGACTCGACAATGTCGAAGAATCGAGCGATGATCCCTGCAATTCAATAGGGAAATCTACTCCAGGAGAGAAAAAAGTTACCGAGCAAGTACTCAGTGACGCTCGATTGTCCAGCGATAAGATGGGGGAGAGTATCAACGACGCTTATCGCGATGGTACTTTGAGCATGGCCATTTTGCGCGCTCGCTCGAATTACGTCTGTACAATAAGTCTCCGGCGGTTCCCGTGGATCGGGCCTTTGCAGAAATCGTGAAAATGAAAACGCTCTGGGACGCCTCAGATTCAGGACGCTCCGTTTTATTTACCTCCTCTCCGTTTCCATGGTTTTACCGTCCAACCAAACGTAAACTTTGTGTTACGAAGCGACATTTCGACTTTTCTGGACGAAGTTTATGTCTCACGCTCGTTTATCGTCGCTTTCGTGGTCCATGTGTGAAAGTCGAAGACCCATTGCTCGCAGTTCGTTGAAATTGCTGAAAAAGCAACGTCATTTTCGTCCTCTTTGCAACGTTACGGCCAGACTGGAATTGTAATAGTAAAGAGGAGAATCGAGTTTAATCAAGTTTCCCCTACATGCGGCAGAACTGAATGCAGCTGTCGAATATCTTGAAATAAACTTGACCATTTTGCTGAAAGCGTTTCTCCGTGGAGCGCGGGAAATTTTTACCCTCGGCGGATGCTAGGGAAATCAGCAGTAATGATTCAACGTCGGATGATCCAGCGAAATATCACTGTTCCCGACGAGGAGGTTCCGATTGAAAAGCGATTTCTATTAGCGTTGTTGCCAAATTAATTACGCGGTCTCAATGCATCGTATAAACAGATGCTATTGGATTTTCCAGCTAATCAGAGAGCGCAAAGGAGGAGGGAGGGGACACGGGGGATATTGCTTCTTGCGCTTAATGACTTAATCTGCCAAGTTTGATTGAAGTTGCGCGTGAATGCCACTAGAAAGTATTGTAATTGACACAGACTGATATTTGATAGTTAAAAAGCAATTAGTTCCCAGGGCCAGTCATTGAGATCCGAAGTTTACAGAGCTGCTTTAAACTACCGCCAACTCCCCGAGCAAGTTGGAATAATTGAACCTTTGGATAGCTTATTATATCTAAATGTTTATGCAGCAAGAAGCATCATGATAAAATCATTTTCCCCCTTAATACTGACTAATGGTGTTTACGCTGTTTTCCAGTTACCAGGGAAATTCACGCATTACGAGTTAAGCTGGCAAAGTTTGCGGGAACTTACGTGTAACTGACTTGGCGCAGTCGGCGTAAAGTTTTGTCGTGTCAGCCGACGTTGAAAAATCGCAATATAATATTCTTCAAGGTAGTAGTCGAGGAACTTGTTAGACAGCGGAAGACAGTGGAAGCTGCTGAACAGCTATGCGGAAAATACGTTTGCCGGAAATGTGCTGCTGATTTTAAAACAAATAGTTTTGCTCTCCCTTATACCGTATATTTAAATACCGATACACAAGCTACTCCTTCGAGTGTTCAAGAACAATAAGCCAAAGCTCAAATGCTTTGTTCGACCAAAGAGATCTTTTTCTACTCGCTACCTATATGGCGCACAGTCTTTATGAAATTTGTTTGTTGGAACTTATTCTGTGTTTTCGTGGTGGAAAATTTGAAACTTCTTATATAATAGTTTTGTGCATGTGCATGTTATACACACACACACACACACACATTTCCACCTTATATCTCTTCAAACTAGATTAAATTTCATTGGAGAAATCTTCCAAAAATCCTGCAGTGCCATTTTTGCACATTGCGGTAAAGAAAAGGAGGAGGGAGAAGGAAGGAATGAAGAAAAAGAGAGAGAGAGAGAAAGAAAAGTATAGAGTATTCGGCGTTTGTCCAACTTCTTTTTCCCCTCAACGAGACTTTCTCATTAGTACGGTACTGTTTTCACGGCTCGTTAAACATCGGTCCACTTCCTCCTGCACAATACTTCATCGCAAGTTTTTTCTCCGAGGTTTCTCCGCACCTTGCAAAATATGTAACTTTATCCTGGAGGTTCTCCCGGCTCAGCACGGAAAGCCAAGGAGCCGTGACACATGGTCCAGTGCTATATCTTACTGTCGCGTCAGTGGCGTGGGCGTGTCTGGCCTCGAATCCAGCAGTTTTTGCTCGAAAGAAACTTTTGATCGGTCGGACTCCCAAAACATTCATCGAGCCTCGAGAGAGAAGAATAGAAAGTCGACTGGCCAATGGAAAAAGATCAAGATATCAGTTTCCCGGGGGAAGGACTTCGCTCTACTTGTAATTAGACGAAGACGTTCATTAAAGGAACTCAATTCGCTTAATCATTCTTTCCCTCGATCGTTAGAAAACTTGCCGCGTCTTATTATTGATATTTTCCACCAATTTCGAGGTTTTCCGCGCAAAACTTTATCTTGAAACTTTCACCATGTGTTTTTCTCTTATCAACGAAACAACTACCAGGATGCGCGAAGAGTCGGGAGTTAATTTATCCGTGCAGATTGCATAGGACGCGCGCGCGCGTATGTGTATGTGTGTATGTACAGGAATCGTGAAGCGCGTAATTCGACTAGATACCCTAGCCAAGAGCATCCCGTGTCCTTTAAACTGGGAGCATAACACCACATGGATGTGCCCTCATAAGTTCCTGAAATATTTGCATAGTTTTGTCTCGAGCGAACTGCTGCTACCCGCCTCGCAACTTACAAGGTCGACATTGACTAACGAAGCGGACTACTCCGATGCTAATTAATACTAATTTCACTTCATTGTCCATTTTCTAGTTACACGAATGTTCATTACAGTCCAGGAGACCCACTCTGCTTTTTTACTCGGAGAGATAACCGTGTTAGCATTAACGCATTTTTAGTCATTTCTCCTGGGTCGCAGGAAACTAGTAGTATAGCCCCGATAAAAGTCAGGCAGACCCGATAGAGACGGCAACAGCCGGTGAAATCTTTCAGCAAACTCGTACATAATTCTATTTATATTATTAACGAGCGACAATTTTTCTGTAAAAGGGGAAAACTCTTTATGAGGGATAAAATGCAGGTAATTGAATTTTCCAACTGTCAACAGAACATATTTATTTTCCTTGTCAAGCAGTAAGTTATTACGAAAGACCGTGCTCCCTTATAAAGGGTTTTTAGCCCGACCACTAGAATTCCATAGATCGGTACAAACAGAAAGTCGATTAACCTTTCTTTGTAAGGTCAGCATTGGCTCGCAGTCTATCCGGTGTTGGTTTACCGTCTGATCCAATACCGGGTGACCAACGCGACTAATAGAGTAAACAGAAAAAAATGTTGTCACTGCTGAACGTAGAGAGGTTTGGTAGAAAGCGACACTTTTCTCTTGGATGCTTTGATTAAAATCGAACGAGAAGTCCATCACAGCGGGGGAGGGAGCTCTCGTCGTGAAACAAACTGGCAATCTTATTTGATCGTACGTTGCGTACGATGGGTCGTAGGCAGAGAAACGCGGGAGCGCACGCACGCACGCACGCACGCATGCACACAGGGGAAAGTATCAAGATTGAATCCGCCGTCATGGCAGGATAGACATTTTTGATGCTAGGGACGACTGATATCGGAGACAATCTTTAACTTTGCAGATCGCTCACTCTCTCGCTGTCAGAGCAAGCGCGCTTTGCTATCGGTAAATGTATGTTTACAGTCGCCTAATGCTTCCTTCGGAAGATCGATCATTATGCTTACGAAGATTAATGCTGTTTATTCCGCAACACCTTGCATCGACGTGGATGCGATACGAAATGCCCTGCATGCGCAAGTCGGTGCATTAATTTTCACGGGGGTATGTCTCTAATGCGCGAAATTATTCAACTTGACGCGCTAAACCTGACAAAGGAACAAAGCCATAACCGCCGGGCTGACCGCGCAAATTATTCGGCAATATCGCTAAAACCAATAATTCGCTCGTTTGCGTTTCGATATTTCACGTTTTATCACTCGCAATCGTCGTTACTGCGCTCCTGCAAAGCAACGTAATTGTGTAATTAAGCGCGACGAAACTGGATCCCTTTATATGGTGCTTGAAAGCGTAACAGATAATTTAATTTCAGCGCTGAATTCGAATTCGGGATTCGAAATGGAAATTAATTATGTTGCCGTGCGCGAGTGAAAAAGCTAGTCAATGCCAGTCGCAAGCTAGCAAACGTTCAGGAGTCCCCGCGCGTGTTTCACAATCGCCATGAAAATCAAAATGCTGAATTATATCGTTATTAGAGTCGACGCGCACAGGGGGCTCCGACTAATAATTAAACGTCCTCTATTGCTGGAGATGGACTAATTGGAAATTAACGAGGGATTGGCTTTATTTTGTCGATCGGCCAGATCGGTCGCTCCTACAAGAGCTGTGCGCGCTCGCTCGCCCATCCATCCCTCATCTCCTCCGCCCCTGTCATCCCTTGCCACCGATACTGCCTCGTTATACAAATTGCACTGCGTGCGTTATATTTTCGTGGGGTGCGCGCACACGTCGCGAGCGTAACCGGAAACTGACGGAGATGACGGGAACGGGTAGAGCGGCACACTGCCACTTGATAATGGCCACTACAGATTGGTCGAAGATGAATTCAAGAGGATTTGCATAACGCGTTAGATATATACACCGCGCCTAATTGAATCAATTGTGGGAAGCCCTTGAACAGTTTCTGCTGTCTACCGTTTCTCTGTTGCGCCTAATTGCTTAATCCGTATAGATATAGTGCTTGCTAATGGTCTACCTTGGCTCCGGGAGAGAAGGCCCGGCCGCGTGATAAGTTTACCTTCCCTAGTTTAGCCACCGGAGCTATTTCAAACGAGCACAGGACAAACAGCAGACTAACAAATTTAACTAACTGTGCATTTCAAGTAGCAACGCTAAACTATTCACGCTATGCCATGGACTATGAACTATGGACTTGCGTATGCCGACAACTTCTCCAGCGAAATAATATTCAGGTTTAATAAGGCCGACGAAGAACGCTCAGCAGAGTCGATTGAAAACTTCATTAGACGCACTGTGCGTTTCTCCGTTTTACCCTCTCTTCTTCCTCTTCTTCTCTTCTCTCTTTCTCTCCTTTTTAGTTCTGTTTTGTTAAAACTTCATTCATCGTTATCGCGCTCAACGAAGCAATCCGTTTTATCGACGCTCTTCTCCTCATATCTAATTCAGCCAAGTGTCCAATGCTATCACACACCGAGTCAATTCTCTGACGAATGCTGCGCATTCTCCGTTGTTTTGTCGCACGCAACTCGTAATCCCTGGAAAACTAACGTTTTCATAGCGCGCGCTGTTATTTATAAGCCAACGGCTAGATGAGATAAGGATGTATTTCGCTCATCCCCCCGAGCGATTCTCTAATCAAGTTTGGATAATCTCTCGGCAAAAGTGACATCGCTGAATTCGTTGCTGCATTATTAATTTGACCTTCGCAGGACCTCTCTCGATAAATCTCATTAACCTGTTTTATTGAATTTGAAGGCAAGCAACGGTGGTGGAGGTGGTAGTGGCGTGGAGGTACCTGGCTATACCTCGGGCTTGTCAGCCCTTGTTGGCGACCCGGCGACAATAAGTTTCTCATACGAAAGGGATTCTTGCGAGTTCCGAAGAACGTTGGGGTGGGGCAGGGAACGAGGAGCAGCGAGTGTTTATCCTAAATAAACAGGCGTGAGCTAAAAGGCGGGGCCTTTGTGCAAAGATGGCAAACGAATTCACGCAACATTAGCGTCCAAAGGGTAAAAGGAGGTCTTGCCTTGATAGAAAATTCTCGTCCTTTCGGAATATCGAGTAGCGCGTTATTGCCGGAACATCTGAAAATTGATAAAATATCTCTGACTCTCATCTTTTCTCGATGTGAGAGACCCCATCAACCGCAACCTATTGGCCCCTATCTTTTAAATCCTTCTTTCTGTCTTGCTCGATCAATCTCTCCTCGCGCTATTCCCTCTACACTTGGACGTCTGATAATATTGTGATATCGCGGACACACAGAGACACACCGAGAAATGTTGTTTACAATTCATTTGCTCCTCTAAAAAGAGATTTAACTACTGAAAGCATTGTGTGTGGCGCGATATTTTCAGAACATTATTTCTTTAGAGATAGAGAGAGAAAGAGAGAAATGGAGGGACAGAGAAACTCCAAAGAGATCCAGCCATGCTTTCGACATCCGTTTCAAGACGAAAGAAACGAGAGAAGCGAAGGAGCTCTCTCTGCCAAAGGAAAGATGACCCTCTTTATCCTTTTTTCTCTGTTATCTTATCACTTTTACTTCTGTTGCGAAAATGTCAAAGACAATTGAAAGCCGAGTATTTCTCCGGCAGTAACCCCATTAGTAAATAGTTTTAATTGTCCTCGGTGTGTACACCCTCGACAAATGTCTCGTAATCAGATTAGTTACATTTGGATTCTACTGTCATTTGTATCTGGTTTCGGACTGGGAATGGCCGTAAGGTTATTAAAGTTCATAGCTTTAGGACGTTATAGTCAAATCAAGGACGAGCAGCAGCACGCCTTTGCTCTTTTCATTCGTTCAAGGCGTCTGATCTTCTTGGATCGATCTTTCAAAGACGTTCCACCCCTCGAGAAATATCTTGTAGCAGCAAGAACCTCTTTCTCGGCTGATGCGAAGTCATTTTCAGGAAATAGCAAGACCTTCGTCAGGTGATCTGTACCATAATGAATCTTGTTCTTAATATCAAGGTTTTATGTATGTCGATAATCGACCCAGGTTACGAGATACTTCGCGAATCTGGAAATTCCCACCGAATTCACTTGAAAAAGACCACTCTCTTCCTGATTAACTCTATGATTTCTTATTGCTTCATTTGGACCTCGCCATTATTATGGCGTCACTGGCTTACTTTAGATCATACCGATAGGTATGTAGATGAAGCGGATAGTCGAGGATTTATGAGTTGAAAATTATACTGTTACGGGGCACTTGCACACGCAATGCCCAACTAATCATAAGTAATTTAAGTAGAAAGTGCGCGCATACACAAATGCATGCACACACAGTATGCACTTGATGCAAGGCTATCCTGATTTCAGCACAAATGATGTTTATGCTTCTTTCTTTTTTTCTACCTCCCTATTTTTTTTCACTACAGAGAATTCGTGAAAAAAGTTCACCTTTTGATCCCATTGATTTTCACCGCTGTGGATTGCGACTATTCCCTGAACGGGTTTTCTTTGATGTGGCAGCCGTCGCATAGAACGCACATGAAAGCAAAAACTGAACGAGCGCATCGAAATGAAAGCATTTTAACGGGTTATCTTTGAATGTTACAGGTAACAATTTTTTGCAGAAAGAGGAAAAACACGTGGACCGAAGCCCATCGATTTGGTGTATTGATTAAGCAGTGTGTCCTCGGTGTTTGGTGTTATATGTTGTATAGGGGTTGTAATTATAACGAATCTGGAGCGTCTCGTGCTTGTTCGCTCAAATGAGGAAAGAACGTGTAGTGATAAACGCGTTTCATTGTTGCTTCGTTTAATTTTGTAAATGAAAGAGTTTCCCGCAGTAGCGCAATGGCAGAACAGTAGCGTATTGGAAATTTATCGTCAATTACCGCATTCGTACAGGTTTACGACAATAGACATTTCCAGCATGCCAGAGCCATTATCGAGAGCTCGACCTTTGAGTTGGATCGCAAAAATAATTCATTATTTTTATACGCGAAAAATAAGTTTAACTTATCAGAGTGCAGCTAGCATGGGGTCCTCCATAATACCTAAACAATACCACTGTAAATAGAACTTGTAAAAATGATGTTGACGAACTATAAATAATTTTCGAATCGGCTCATCGAGCCTCGATTAAGTGGAAATGGAAAGTACCCGACAGACTACTGTGGGACAAGAATCTGTTTCCAGTAAACCGACTGCATCGACAAGTCTTCGAACGAATATCTCTTAAAATTGACTACATCAAGATCAATATATGTATATATATATACATATGATAGATATATCGGTTCAATTCATTTGTAATACTCGCCTCGAGCTCGTGGATCAAGGTATACGAGCCCATAATATCTGTTCCACGAGTTTGAAAAATACTCACGGAGGAGAGGCCTCAGCGAGTGATATGTACGAAACTGTTTTCCGGTGATACAGCAGGTTTCTCCACTAGTTTTAAGATTGTAGAATATTAACACGGAAAGAAACCAAAATTATCTCCGGAAAAACGTCTCGAGAACTATTGTAAAGTGTACTAATAAAAACGTTGAAATAACGTTGATTGGTTTTATTGCACATTTCCTTCTATTGTTTAATCGAATATAGTGGTGGAGAATCGCGTTGGGAGCTTTCGCTTCCTCCTTCTTCCCATTCGGTTTCTAGCTTTACATCGGTCGAGTGAAAAAAGAGCTTCATCAATCGTTTCGAGAAAAAAGGGAGAAATTTCGAGTAAGGAATAAATTGCACATTAAGTTTATAGCTTGCACCTTGCTCGTTAATTCAGGGAAGACTAGCTTAACGAGGTGACGTTTATGAAGCGAACTACTGATCAGTCTGTAGAATGAAACTGGGGCCCGTGTCAGAGAAATTTAATGTAGCGGAAAAGAGGGCTGTCTCGACTTTCGTTAAGCGTCGATATTAAAGACGTCATTCCGCAATTATTCAAATGGGCGCAAAAACTCAAATTTGTCGGAAGAATAATAAAAAGCAATGCTTCTCGCTTTCGCGAAGAAATCGTCCTTACTTTAAGGTCATTTACCACTGATAGTTACTGCATCCTTGATATTTTTTTGACGAAATTTGGCAGCCAGCAGGTTCCTATCGTGTGCTGGCGGCCCGCTCAATGGCAAGGAGGGATTAAAGCATCTTTACGATGGACATAAAATTAAATGGATTCCACGATTTATGTGGGGCGCCGTAAATATCGATGTCTTGATATCGTCGTGAATCGAGAGTGGGTCAAAATTTACAAAGACGGTCCTCGCAGACATTCTTTATGAGGCAAAAAGGAAGGAGAAGAATAGCTTGAAGAAAGCTGAATGAAATGAGGGTCAACGCTAGCTCTATAAGAATCTGTCATGGGAAATGCACAAGTGTGTATATTTACACAATATATGTATGTATGCATGTATGCACATGCGAATGCATTTATGTATACGAGCACATGGGTGCGCGTGAGCGCATTTTCGTGGATTCGTCGACACTCGGATTTTTGCGACGACGACGACGACGACGACGCTTGTCTGGTCACCCCCGTCACTTTACCCTCTTTCCCTCTACTAAATCCAGCTACTAAAGCTGCGTAGAGAAAAGGGGAATAGAGAATACACAGAGTGTCCGGAAATTGACGGACCCTTTTTTGAGCTTTGATTCCTGACGCTGTTCTAAGAACTTTTTCCCCTTGGCATTTTGCAGTTCAATTCGCTCGTTCTCGTTCGCGAACTGGCATCCATACCACACCTGCTTGAAACTGTCTACTACTCGTTAATTGCGGTATACTCCGCGATAAGAGGTGAAACTATGGCTCGCGTATTTTCTTGGCTAGAAAAGCAGGAAAATAGACTAACGTCAAATATTCCCTTTTACGTTGTCGCTGAGCTTTAGTTAGTACTGTTGTATTCAGAGACATTATCCTCGGGTGACGTGGCTCTGCACTATTCTGGGAAGCTCTATTTGAGAAAGGTACAGCGGTACTCGAGCTCCGGGAACGGTGTTTCGCAGGATACGCGAGAAATATCATAAAGCTAGCGCTACGTCCTGGGAAAGAGGTGAAAAAACATGAAAACGAAGCAGAGAGGAAAATAAGGTAAGGAAGGCACGTGGTAAGATGAAACTTTAGGGTCGATGAACACAAACCAAGCATAAAAATAAAACAGTCTGATATATACTGGGAGCTACCACTGGGACGGAGTAATACGAAAGAAGGACGATGCGTCGGTAAAGGAAGCAAACGCGTACACACCGGAGCATAAGGCGCGCAGGCAAAAAGCACCGAATAAAGAAATAAAAAAAAAACTTGCAAAACTAGAGAGAATGGGGAAACTACATTGAAGTAATGGTAATGCTGTAAAACTTTTGACAGCGGTACAACCACTTGAGAAATAGTGATGAGAGCAGAAGCGAGAATCGCAAAAAATGAAGTAGAGGAGAGAAATTGAAAATATCATCTCGAGATAGGTAGAACGAAGAGAACTGATCACTGCGGATGACCGAGATAAATATAAGTGGCTAAGGGATAATAAAACATGGACGTAAAACGACAGAAAGAAAGCCTGACGAGGAAAAAGGCGATGGCAATTACAGTTAAAAGGATATAGATAAGGGTGGATGCTGATGGCTTAGGGTGAAATATGATGAAGAAATACAAAAGCTAGAGGGAGGAAGAGAGAGAGAGAGAGAGAGACAAATACATTGTATATATTTCACGACAGGTCTAAACAATGAAGAGCATATGTGGCTCAAAAATGAAAATAGAACGTGGGAAGTAATACGAGGGAGAGACAGGATGGAGAGGGAAGAGGAAACGAGTGAATTTGACGGAAGGAAAGGAACTGCAAAGGGGAGTATGCTTTGACAGAGGGGAAGCAGCGAAGATAATTCCGTGGCAACATCGAGAGGGCAAATAGGCAAAGGGACGATGAAACGAAACGAAAGGAAAGGAAAGGAAGGGAAGGGAAGGGAAGGCCGGAAGCATTTTTCCAAGCGAAAGAGGAAGGTAGATAACGTACTGGCAGGAGGTTCCCCATTGTCGTAAGATCGATGAACTTTGTTTCGACAGAGAAGGAGCGGAAGCCGTGTGGTAACTTCGTAGGGTGAGTTCTCCCCAGGATGGTACACGCGAGTGGAAAGAACAGAGAGCAACGAGCAACCGAGCGTCAAGGATGTTCGCAGAGTATAACGCAACTAACAAGCAGGCATTCCTCGAAATTTGCCATTTATTACCTCGCAAGTGATATAACTATATCTTTTTCCCTCCTTCGCTTCGGCGTGGAGAAAGCTCCTCCAAACGTTATCGCAGTCGAGCTGGAAAATCAAGCCAGGCTTTCAGCCAACCACGAGGCTGCGTTCTAATTTCACGAGGAGAACAAGCACCGGAGCTTCCTTCCACGTGGATTCTTGCTGTCGCGTGAAAACCGCACGTCGGCAGATTTTCAAGGAGTCCAAGTGCTGAAAGTTAACCGGGTGCTCTTGCTAGCGGAGGTCGAGGGGGAGGGAATGTGGGCTAAACGCGTGACTTCTGGCGGTAATTGCTCCTCCCTCCAGAGGTTACCGTGAGAGACGTCTTGGACGACGAAGGCCCAAGACGCTGCTGGAATCCAATATGCATCGCCATAATTGTGCGGCAGCGAGTTTCTATTTAAGCACCGCCGCGACTGCCCCGCTAAAATTTACGGACAATTGGCCTGAAACTGCTCCGGCTCGTGCAAAAGACGCGCCTGCTTGCCAGAGGACCTTGTGCAATTTTCAATACCCTCGAAGAGGTCTTGCTCGTGCCGTACACCCTCCAGGTACACCCTGGAGACAATTTCGCGGAGAGCCGGTGTGTGGCTCGGTGGTATTATCGAGGTCCTTGTAATCGCGCACGTATCTTCGGGCACCCTCGAGGCTGCTTATCAAAGAAGAAAATGGCCACCTGTAACCTGTCGGAGTAGATTCTTACCGGATAATACGCAGACGCCAATACGGCAGTATGACATTTCCGTTTATTGCCTCCTATAGGTTTTCGGATCAATTTCTTGGAAAGTTACCCTCCGCTCTGGAAACGTGTTTCCCGCTGCCCGTGGGAAAACCTTTTCTTCACAGACGTCACCGATACCGCGGACGGCAAATGTATTACAATGGCATTATGCGCGCGCGCGCGTGCACGCGACTCCTGCGTAAGGATTGGCACAAATTTACGATCGCTCGTCGAGCCTAATGACGTAATCGTCGCTAGATCCGTCGGCGAGCTTAACCTTGACACTTTCCTGCGAGCTATCGCGAAATCATTTATAATAGTATTTATGGAAAGTTTATGACACGCGTGTACTTGGAACCCATTATAAATAGATTTTCTCGCGGTATTCCGCCTTGCGATAATGGAAGCACGAGGAAAGAATGCTCGCTCTCGCGAAGGGGTTATAAGAAAATAAGGGAAGAGCCTCCCTCGCCCTCGATAAGGGGTCAAAAGCAATTAATAGAAAATAGGTTAGTGCGCGGGGTTTAAAAGACGGGAAATGACCCTGCGAGGGAGTTCTATTAGATGTGAGAGTACGTAAAAAGATAGCACGACCGCAGGTAATAAAAATTCGATTTTCCAATAGTCACATTGGGGTGGGTGGTGGTTGCTCGCCGTGGATGATATATCAAGCAAAATGAAATCTTCTCCTTCCGCCGCCGGACGGCCTGGCTCCCAGCTTCCTGGAAATGGCGCGGCCTCGTAAAACGCTTTACAAATAGATCCTGAAGTACTACATCGATCGGTAAAATCGTAGCTGACGACGCCGTTCTCTGCTCTTATATGCTGAGAAAGTGTATGTCGCCGAGATGCCGGCGGCGTCTCTAAACCGGTGTGCATCATTACGAGAACAGTTTATTACCCACCCCCGTACAATCAAGCTTTTTTCCCGCCGCAAACTCACGAATTTACAAAGCCGAGAGGCTTTTTTCGTGTTTTCATGGCCTTCCCACCCTCCGTTCACGTATACGTACGTAGTGCTGCGCGTACATGCATATCTATCGTACGCGTTACAATGTGCCATTCGGTAAAACTCTAAACGGGGTGGTATAAAAAATATTACAAACACACTTAACCTCGATTGCACCGGAAGCTAAGGTTCGACGCGTGCACGCACATGGAATACATGTGTATCGCTAACACGGATATTATTTTTTTTTATCACAGGTGCGCAAAGTTCTGATAGCCCATGCCGAGTGGCTTGAGAGAATAACGAGAGAAAAATGGAGATAAACGAGTCCGTCTGAAGAGAATAACAACTGTTAAGCGTCGAGGGTGAACACACCCCATCCTACCAAAACTCGAATATCACGTAAAACATTTAAATTTGATACTACGCCCGAGTACCTGTATTTAATGGTAACACGATTGCGGCGGGTAATGCGAATTTCTCAAATCTTTTTAATCGCCACTTTTTTCCCTTGATTTTCTTTCGACGACGACCGCTGCCCAACATTTACGAGTCGCGGATTTAAAAAATGATGCAAACGCCGCTGCATACCTTCGGTAGACACGATGCATTGTTTGACTGAAAATGAAGAAATGGGGAGTGTTAAAAAACGGGGAGAAGCAAAAAAGAGGAACATTTACACGCTTTAGAGGTGAACGTTGCCAGTGAAAGGTTATGATCGCCAGGCGGTATAATATCAGTTTTACCACGACCATAGGATTTTTCAACGAAACGAGCCTCACTCGAGCACATTCACTTTTATATCTCAGATGAGACTTTCAGCAACATTTTTCATTTACGTACGAAAGTTTTGACGAAAATACGCACCCCGAAATGGCCCCATTAACTATAAAAGCTTTCTCAATAATGTTTGCATCTTGGTAAAACATCGTAAATATGTTTATTATTTGATTATTTAATTCCCCTTAAGAGTGTGCTCGAAGCGGGCAATCGTTAAACTCGAAAGCTTCGTGAAACCTCCTTATCAGGGCGATCTTTTAATTAGTCCTCCACTGAAAAATATGTTCTCTTGTTGCGTTAAGCGTGGAGAGTAATCAAAATTAATGCACGAATTCGTAGAAAGGGTCTTAATGAATTAAAACAAATTGATAAGTGCAGTGAGAAGGAAATTGTGCTTTATTAATATCAGCCGCGACGGATCGATTTATTTTGCCGTGAAAACATTTGTGTTCGCCTCGCGTTTATTGATTGCAAATTAGAAATTTCCGATGCATATCCCATTAAATCGCATTAGCATAATTATCGAAAATGTTAACAACTGGCCAGTAGCCTATCTTGGAAGCTATAGTGCAAAGAGCTTGATGAAATTGATGCTATTAAATACGTAACATTACTCGCTGATGGCTAAAGCAAATTTGGGTTAGCGGCCAGCTCGTCACAATCGTGTTTCAGTTTACTCCCAGTGACACCGCGTAATACGACGCGACAAATTTTCCCTTCCTATAACCATCATTATCTTGTTTCAAAATCCTCCACACCTTGAGCTCCGACCAATTATAAATTCGTCACGGTGAATCTAACTTTTTCCAAAATCGATTCGGAAAGATCTGGGGAAAAAGGACTTTTAAAAACCATCGTGCAATACTCGAAACCGCGTTGTCGCGTTGGATCGTTTCGAGAAAATTGACACTGTGAAACTATGAGGTTCGCGTGAAACCTTAATACGTTCGTTAGGAGATTTCAGCCCTACATGGATATTTATGCAGCATAAATGGCTCAAGCTGACAAGCCGCGTGTACGCGTGGGCTACGTTAATTATCGGGTTAATTTGCTCGGCTCTTCGTTTTCTCCGAGCCAGAGGTGAGGTTTATCAAATGAAATTCCCTCTTGGAGCAGGAGAGGAATTTTTACCATAACCGTAGCAAACAACAAAACTAATTCTGATGGACGGGCTCTGTGCTAATGAAACAAGTGCACGTTGGCTCGCCGTGTTTATCGTCGAGCGAAATTCGATGGGTGGATTTTACGACGTTAGATAATGCCTTGTGAAACTGGAGATTTTTTGCAGGAGTACGAAGAGATAGGGTCTTGTTTTAGGGGGCTAATTTCACGGCAGTTACTGAGTTCGCAAGTTTGCGCGGGGCGACTAATTGCGCGAAGGGCTCGGAGAATTGGGAATTCCTACAGCTTTCCCCCACCACCCCTTCTTGCCCTCGGCCCTTCCCTACTGTTTTGCCAGACAGCAGTCACCAGCTGGACTCGTCGTACCGATCGTTAAGGTGCCGTCACTTTCGGTTACCGCAAGGCTTAACAAGATCCTCCAACTGCCGGAAGAAATACGATCCCGACAATTTTATCTCCTCACACCCACCCCCGTCAATCTCATGGTATTAACCATGGCACTCGAACGTTTGCCACAAAAATCTAAGCGATTCTCCGCTAATTATGGCACATCTGGAACGGGATTGTTCAATCTCCTCTCGGAGTTTATCATAAATTAATCTCACTCCTAAACCAATATCTAACAAAAATATCTGGCCGCTCTTCCGCCTCTCTCGAAATATATAAATATATATATATATATATATATATATCTTTCGAAATATTTCCCGCCCCTTTCGTGTAGCGTTTGGTTGCCAATGTGGGTGGCCACACTTCGAGATCACTACATTAATTCTGTAGGACTTGTACGCGTTTCGCGTGACTAAAAATAGTAAATAATGAAAGGAATAAGTTAGTGGCAATTAATTATATTAAAAATGACAGGGTGCAGGGTGAAAATGAATTGGACGAGCGTTGCCGTGAGGGTGGTTAAGGTCGATGAGAGGTATAGTTGCGGAACTAATGAGATATCCCCTATCTCTGGAGGATCGATCTTTGCTGAAGCACGTGGATAAAGGGAATTCGAAGTGGATGGTAGAATGAGCTCGCATATTCGGGTCAGGCAGCAATTCCAGAGCGACGATGGACCAAATGGCGAAATGGAGAAGTGAAGAAGATGCAGCAGCCGCGAGGAAAAAACGCTAAAACAAAAAGAGACAAATGCCATTTTCACGGAAAAAGAATATCGATCCTTCTCAAATGTAAGTACGCGTCCCGACACTTGTCCAAACGAATCGAGCAGTATGTACGAATGTTCAAACATATTTGTTACTTTAAACTGATCTTTACGATGGAAACTCCTGAAAGCTCAAAGTTCTCCCAGGGATCTCTCTCATTACATTCAGATACGTTTTTTGAATCGGTGATCGATAAGAGTTTGATAAAGCTGTTGTCTGCATTTTGCTTCGAAACTTTCTTAATCATTGTCAATCCTGTTGATTCTTTTTACTTCTTCCGAATACCGAACCGCGTGGCTTGGAATTTCAGCAAGGGTTGAGCGGTATCATGCTGACCACGTAACTCGTAAAATGCAGCTTTCTGCTTTCACGCGTATACGAAACTGTGCGTGCGTACGTGAGTGGGGAGAAATGAAACACGCAAAGGGTTAGCAGAATGTAAGAGAGAAGGGAGAAAAACTTGAAGGATAATATCGTTGATTAATCCTTTTGGCCAACCTTTTTAACCTGGTCACGGAAGTGGAAAAATTTCTTGACGTTTAGTAACAGTTTGTGACCTCCTGTTGGCAAGACTTAGCCACTAAGCTAACTTATACAATTTCATGTTTAGTCATCCGCGTTCTCCTGCTCCTTTGGATGATGTAGATGGTTCGGCTGATCTTATAACCTTCGACCTCGAACAACACCTGCACATCGATAAGATGGAAAGTCCTCGGATTACGGCAATTTACAATAAATTCGAAATGGATAAGCTTATAAGATAATATCCGATAATACGTGTCTCCCCCCGATACTTTTTTTCAAGTTTTCCTCAAGTTTCCTCTTATACATTAGTCCCTCACATAAGAATGTTCTGAAAAAAGCTGTCACAGCAAACGCGTCAAGAGTGGATTGGAGTCCCGATGGAATTCGATGAAACCAGCTGAGCTTCCTAGTAATTTTCTCCTTTCTCGTATCTCGGGCCAACTAGTGACTGATTTTCAACGGTTCGCTAGGAGCTGCTCGTCATCTGCCAATTATTTTCGTCGAGCCGCGTACACCCTCCTTTCTTCCTAATGACATAGTAGTAACTTGAGGGGCGCAAAATGGAAAACCAGTCGAAGAGAGGGTGATCTCCCCCAGTTGTAAAATTCTCAGGATCACCAGCTGCAACTCTTTCCAAAGCAATCGCGGAAACAAACAGAAAACACTTTGTTTCCTTCGCAATGGGCGCCAAGTTGACTCCGCTTTCCTTGTGGGGGACATGGACAATGAATTGCCACGGTTGCTATACAAACGCTGGACGCGAATTTGTTTCACTAGTACCACGATGCTAGTCAATGTACCGAGAGAAATCTCATTAAACACGTCACGGTTACGTTTGCTAAGACCACCTTCTCTGCCCTCCCTCCCTCCATCTTTTAAATCGCGAGGGATTGGTAGACTAAAAGAATTATTTAATCATGTTGGAAGATCGCAAGGTCATCATCTCCAACACGAGAGGAGGAAACTTGAGGCTACAAGCAGGAGAAGAAGGGTCGCGTAAATGGACGAGAGCTTTTCAAAAGTAAAAAGAGAATACGATATATATGTATTCCGAGTGTGGAGAAGAACTGAAGACTGAACGGAATAAGAGAAAATAACGAGAAGGCAAAAGACGCCATTAGACAAAAAACGGGGAGAATAATTTACACGAACATGGCCCTGAAAGTGCTTGGAGCTCAGTTAACAAGGTCAACATGGCGAAAGGTAAAGTAAACCGAACAAGAAGTAGCAAAATCACGAGAAAAGTAGCAATAAGACGTTGTTCAGTAGAAAAGAACGAGAAAGCTCAGACAAACTATTGCGATGTCCATAAAAAGCTTACCTCGTATTAAAACTATTTTATTGCACGATACGCAGCTGACATATTAGCCGCTTTAACAACTAAAATTCATAAACATCAATTACCTTTTCATATATCTTTTATTTCTTAATTAATCTTAATTGTTTATCACACGAGAGATAGAGATGGAGAGAGAGAGAGATGGAGAGAGAGAGAGAGAGAGATGGAGAGAGAGAGAGATGGAGAGAGAGAGAGAGATGGAGAGAGAGAGAGAGAGAGAGAGAGAGAGAGAGAGAGAGAGAGAGAGCGATACCCATCAAAGTCACTCCATTGAATTTTTTCTAATAGATGAGATATCATCCAACAGCATTATCGCTTAACCAGAAAAAACTAATAAGAAGAAAGTTATCTTCATCTTGAAGAACTACTTCAGTTTTCTTGATCAATAAGCTTTTTTCACTTAATTGCATAATGAAAACGGAATTGATAGAAGAGATATAGGAAAGATAAGCTACACGTAAACGCGCGCGTGGTAGCGCTCATGAACTTGGACCGAGGGTACAGTAATGGCAGTGATCACTTCGAGCGTTAATTTAGAACATCAGAAGTGCAGCGAAGGTACTTTGTAGATGTCCGCTCCACTATTCGCTGCAAGCTCGACTGAAACTCAACGTCATGCTTGGTTCTCTTATTCCTTCGTTCTGAGAGCACGTCCAGTTTGTAAAGCTAATTCTCATTGAGCTTCACCAAGTGGTACGTCAAGTTATTCCGGTCAAAGACATGGTTTCACTGGCATATTATAATAATCGTAAGGCCGAATCACTGTGCGTGCTTCCGTGTTATATATTGCACAATTCGTGCGCGCACCACTACCACCACGCGAGTCGCATGTATCTCGTTGATAGCAAGGATTCCAGAAAATCATTTAAATACACGATAATGCTATCTGACTGCACTTGAGGAAATTTACATACAGGAATTGCTTTCGCGCTGCTCTCTGAATAATAAAGGATTTGCGTAAGATTTTGAATTAGATTTAGATTGTTTTTAGAATGCTCGCGAAATTCTCCTTCTCCCTGTTACTCCACATTGGCTGTACTTTGGGAATGATGTTGGATCGAATGGAATCGGAGGCTAGGCTCGGAGCGACAAGTACAGGAAGGAAGGAAACGCGGGGAAGACACTAATCCGCAGAGTCCTAAAACTGATTTGTCGGTGGGAAAATGACAGGACACGCCGTGTCCCGGAAGAACGTTCTCGTTCGATTAGCTGAATTCCCCCAACGATGATCGATCACTCCAAGCAAGCATCTCCAACGAGTATCGAACGATATGATGTAGCTTTGAACGTTTCAGTTAATGCGATGACCCACAATGTGGGCATACACCAATACACGTTGCGTGGGGTCACATCTGTTAAAGGAAAAGGGGGAGAGGCTGGGAAAAGTCCTGCGTTTTTTTTTTTTTTTTAAGAGGCGGCAGGACTTTCCACTTTTCTCTTCGATGATTCAACAGTTTTTCTCCAAGATACGGGGAACCACCGTAAAAAATTCGTCACTGCTTTTGCCGTGATACACTTCTTCGGTTTCTTGAAAAATGTGAAAACTAATAACGAAATAACTATCGGCGAACCGATCGGGTTTGTTTTTTACTCCCGTTGAATTCTTCGAAATTTTCCAGTGCAATAAAGATCAGGTAGAGTTTCTCGTGGAACGTAAGAGTTGACCACCCCTCAATGGGCGAGAATGCGAGAAAGTAATGCACAGGAGAGAAATCGTGCCGAATGTTTGAGAATCTTTCGATGGATCCAGTTCTTGGCAGGTGGTAATCGCGAAGGGGTTAAATACCTCGGGTTCTACGTCTGACAGACGTGACAGACAGACAAAAAGAAAGATTTATCTATAAGGTTGCTGCGAGGAAAATAAACAGGATGGTAGTCGACATTTTTGTGACAGCTATTGCGCAAATACTCGTTCTTTAAACTCAAAGTTGTGATCATAAATTAAAGTGAGGATATTATAGTGATTTTGAAATTAATCCTCTGTGCACACACACACATATACGTGTATTTTCTCTTGTAACATTTCTCACCTCGTATGCATTACACCCTGCTCTCTCTCTCTCTCTCTCTCTCTCTCTCTCTTTTCTTTTTGTTTTCTCATTTTTTTTTCTTTCTACCTTTTTTTTATTAGTCTCCACTACGCGAATATCTCTCTACGAAGTTTACTTCTACAATGCGAAATCGTATTATCCACTAACGATCACCGGCAGATTCTACACGTGGAGTCTGAAATCGATAAGCCACCATTCTATATTTACTGCATTTATCCTCGTGCATTCCCCACGATTACATAAACTTCCCGATAGAAAATGAACTCTCCGAGTCCCTTTTTATCCGGTTGCTCTGGAAAGTTGAACTATTCCGCAGCACACGGTATATCGCATTTTGCGATAATCAGTTGCTAATTAATATTCATTTTCCACTATGACTATAGTAAATAGTGCTCGCTTCGCAGGTTCTTCCTTCCTCATTAAAATCCAATTAGGTATTATTAGACGATAAGCTTTACTCGGTTTTATCCCGACGAGAAGTCGAAGAATACATATCTATCGTGAAGAGTAAATCAAGCGCAGCCAAGCAAAAAGGAGGCTTTCGCACTTCTTTTGCCTTTCACCTTTTTTCCCCGAAAAGCATTTCAGAAACGTTTTTCGTGCTGCGATTTTTTCGATTGACTGCTTTCGTTAAAAGGAACGATCATCGGGATCCCTCGTAACTGACCAATCGGAATTTTCAATCGTCCAATCACTCTCGTCGACATTTCGGTTTCCAGGCATGTTCCAGACACGGGAGTACGTATTGAAGGGACGTGGTCGCTGTTTGCGTTTTCAGGTCGACATGGGTCAGAATCTCTGCATATTGCGTGAATTAATTACCGATTTCATTACCATCCACCTCCCATCTTGCCTGGGATTTGCATAAATTTCTCTTGACGCACATCCCGCGCGTCCCATCAGCTCCGCGTAAAATACGAACAAATGACAGATTTCCTTTAACTTCCTAGCACAAATCATAAATAACAAAGGTTCCTCTTTTTTATTCGGGTGAATGCGATTATGCTAAAGAAAGATAAGCATAATGCGAAATTGGATTCGGTTGACTTTCCGGATTAAACTTTTCACTCATGCTGCACACTGCCAATTTAATCTTTTCCTTCGATGTGCGTTATCATCTTCCTTCTCCTAAAAACTACCTTGCACGGATTCTCCTCCAAATATTTTACTCGGAAGGAAAGTGGCTGAAAGTTGAACTGAATTTTTCTAACAAGATACCCCTTTAACCTATTACGGTATCTGGAGATGCCTGCCTGCGTTCTTTTATCTTTGGCAACTATTAAAATTCCACTTTCAGATTGGAAAAGCGTTATCTCCATAGTTTGCAATCATATATTCTTTTTTCTTTTTTTTTTTCTCCACTTTCAGACTTTGCTAGGATTAACTTGGTATTAAGTCCCTGCTACTTTTACTCTGTTCTCGCTAATTCCTGAAAACTGAGAGCACAGCACGTGAACGTTTTCTACGGGAGAATTCTCAAGAAACTTGCTTATTTTTAGCTGGATAATAGAGAAGCTCCGCCAATAGCACCGGGCACCAAAACTCCCACTGTAAATACAGGGCTGAATTCTAGCTCGAAGAGCATCCACCGCTATTTTTTAGCCGCATGTCCCATTTTAATAGAATCTTTGAAAAATTGGTGGAGTGTATCGCGGAAAATAGTAACCGAGCCGTAAAATAAGCTTATCACACTTCAAGCACATTTACCAAGTTTTTTACGAAGCAAGATTTTTTGAGGATTTTTTCCTCCTTTCCTCGAACCCCGAGGCAACTTATTTAACAAGAGGGTAGATAGGTGTAGTAGCTATAACTCGCGTGCTAACCTGCCACAATATAGGCATGCATTATTGCATTCCTGCTTCGAGAACATAAGGATTTTTCGCAGCAATAGCTTTGACGTTGTTTATTGCAACCACTATCTTGGGAAACCGGAAATCGCTAAAGTTTCGCCAAAGGCAATTCATCAAGGAGCGATTTCCAAAGTTTTCCCAAGCCACTCGAATCGGGACAAGCAACGAGTAAAGTTGCACTTACAAAGATCGGGTTTTCCTCGATCGTAAAATAAACGTTTCCAGTCTCTTACTTCTCGGGATACTTGGCATTCCAGATTGTAAACGTGACTCGTACATTAAAGCCTGGCCACCACACAGGTTTTCTTTCCTCGCTTTTTTCGACACACAGGGACTAATTCCCATAATTTACTCACGCGAGTTATAAGGAATGTCGACACCCCTTGGAATCTTTCCGCGCGTTCGCTTTCGTGAATTTCCCCGGCGCTCGCACGCTCCCTTGCTTGTCCTCCCTTGATTTTCCTATTACAAATGGGTAGTAACGGGGCTATGAATTCGGGGATAGAGTTTCGAAATATCCCCGAGAACAAACGTATTCGATTTAAACTTCGCCTGCAGTACATAAGCAATCCCGAGTGTTTTTAACAGGGAAAAATTGAAGCTGCTATGTCTTCGTATTTCACTGTCGAGCGCACTCTGATTCTTCGTCAAAGAGACGAAAAGCCTAACGAACCAGGCTGTAATGTCAAAATGCTTCTACCTTAATTGCGTTAATTGTAAATAGAGAGTGAGAGAGAGAGAGAGAGAGAGAGAGAGAGAGAGAGAGAGAGAGAAAAGAGGCGAAAAAGACTTTTGGTTTTACGTTCGGAAGAAACGGGGTTGATTGTAAAAGTCCTAAAATCAGTGGTCGAGGCAAGCCGCTTGTTTTCTCGAAAGCTACCGTTTCCGGCATTCGTGGAAAACTCGAGCTTTATCAAATTTTCAACTCGTTTCTCTTCCTTCTCCCCCAAGAAGAATTCTATTTGACTCGCGAGCGTAAAAGTACGAGCGTAAGTCTCGCAGTTATGGAAGTTTCGCACTACCAAGTCAAACTTCATCCCGCTTAGTCCCGCTTCGATAAGTAAATGGCTCCGCTCGTTTTTCCTACCCCTCGTCTCGCACCCTTTCGTCCCTCCCGTCGCGTTATTCTTCCACAGCGCTCGCCACGCCAGACGGCACGGCACGAGCAAATAAGAATTTTCAATCGCTCACAGTGACAAACAATTGGAACAATTACTCGCTCGCAGTGTATCATTAATAATATCTTTCCTAGCAGAGCGTCGTGCACAAAGTAATAACTCCGCAGACTTCGAACTGGATAGTCAAAAGTTGTTTAATCACGGTCACGACGACAGTTATAGCCCCGGGACGCTTTATTCTCTCTTGTAGAAAGAGACAATGGGGCAAAGCTTGTAGCTACATTCAAAGTGGCGCGAATCCAGAGATCAAAGAAGGTCCATTTAATTCTTTCCTTCAGTCGCGCAGTGTCTCTCGAATTAATCGCGAGTATCGGGCTTGGGGAAAAACAAGGCGATCGCTCCCTCTCCTCTCCTGCTCTCCCTCGTTTTTCCAGCTGTGCTGCTGCTTTTCCCATTGGGAAAAAGTCTCGCTTGATTAATGAGCCGAGAACCGGAATCTGGAAGAGCTTCGACACTTTGGATTCACTAGGTTTGCCAGTATTGAGAAGCTGGAGAACTCCCTTTAGGCTGATTGGAATATCGTATTCGACTACCAGCACCTTTTACTCTCTCTCTCTCTCTCTCTCTCTCTATTCCTTTCTCTATCTAGGAGACTCCACTCTCCTCCCTTTCACCCTTATTTTAAGCTATTCACACATTTTACGAATAGCTATGAAGGCGGAGTAAGTTTGCTGTTTGAATAATGTTCTCGTATGAACCCGTCTTGTGTGAATTAATCATATTCCCTCCGCGTAATGCGTCTTGGCAATGTTATATGAACCCGTGGTGGAGACTTCCTTCATCAAATTTCTTGCCGTGGGATTTGTGGAATTTTCTAAAAGCTCTTCATTCAAGAGTAATCCTAAGTTCTAGCTCCGCGGAAAATAATGCTAATAACGATGATTTGTCGCGTGATCCTTTTTTCTCCAAGACTATAGAAAAATTGAAAGCAACTTTATTAAATTTGTCTTCGTTTTCTGAATTGGCAAAGACTTTGTTTTTTACCGGGGGTTACGGTAATAGAACGAATTTGACCCCTTTGATCGATCAGCTCTTTCTCTCTACGCACACGCTATTTTCCGCCAGAAAATGAACGAGTAATTTCTCTATCTGGAATTCAAGCCCCCTTAATTTAACGTTCGCTAAAGAGAAAACTTATACAGTTACATATTTTTAATACATTAATTTTTCAGAAAATTTAACAAAACTTCGATAATAGCCAGAATTGTACAACACGAGAGAGCGCTTGTTTTTAAAAAGCACAGTTCCATCTGACCTATAACGAATATTATTATATAATAAGTTTTATAATTTACGAACTTTCAACAACTGCGATACATTATAGAATATATTAAGTTAAAACGTGGACTGGTGGTTAATTGAAAAAAGTGAATGGGCTTTTCTCTATACTTTCCATGATAATGCAGGCACCGGCGTATTCGCGTGTAAGGGTTTTAGTTTGGTCAAGAGAACGTGTCGCAATTTTATTCCGGTGAGAATTTATCGTTCCCATACTCGCATAATGCTAAACGTGCGCCTAGGGTAACGATGCTAAATTACAGGATTTCATGGACTCGGGTAAGTAATTCGAACCGAGTATCCTGAACAAAACATCTTCGAACTAATTTAGTTGGCCGGAGGTGAAATGATGACGTTTGTGTGGTTATTCAATACTGCCGGTTCCATTGAAACGTTGTACCTTCATTATTTTCATCATTTACCCGATGCCTTTTTGCTCCCAAGGGATGGACCCTTTTTACATGATATCTTCATTGTTACAAATCACCGAAGAAAGTGATGATGATGATGATGATGACGGTGATTATGGGGATGATACCAACGTCGATTCAAATAAATTAAAATTCATTCATTCACCTATTTACGTGCCTCGAGCTACTTTGGAGAGTAGCTCAGCGTATCTTGACTGGCAAGCAATACACATATTGAACTAGCGCTTAATTAGCTTTATAAACTTTTAATTATTGCTCCTTACTGATTAATATAATCTTCGATCACGTCTGACGATGAGCTACTCGGTATATACTCTGTAAACTTCGCAGAACTCTGAGTAGCTTGGGGCTGCGAAGAAGGAAACTTGGGGTAAGTGGAAAGAGGTTACAATAAAATAGAAGCAGATGTTACAAGAAAGAGTTAGTAAATTCTCTCGACAGTGGAGGGGGGTCGTACACCGAGGGTAAAAACAGTCAACCTAAGTAACTTAAGATGTAAAGTATCATCAAAAGGTTCCAACTCTCGCAAAAGCCTTTAAAGCACTATTCTGTCTTTTCGCCCTAACCCGTTGACCTTGCTAACTTTTAGTCAAGCAAATTGTCTCGAAAGAAAATCTACTTTACTCTTTAAATCCATCCATTAGATCGTGGAGAGTCCCACGCAGCAGCGAAACATTAGAATTCTCGAGACTTGGCAATCTCTTTAAACAAGGTCTCAAAGCTGACGCAGTCTTCTTCACGATTGAAGACAAACGGAGATCTCTCCTCTTTCGTTCGTTAACATTTTATCGCGCTTAACTTTATTTACGATAATACGGCACCGTCCCCCCTCGGTTAACTGCGCTCATTTCCTGAAAACTTGCCTGAAATCTGAATCCGACTCGTTCGAAATCAAAACGAGTTTTGCATTACAAGATGCATTTTCAAA
Source organism: Sclerodermus sp. 'alternatusi' (assembly GCA_037305995.1). Taxonomy (NCBI): domain Eukaryota; kingdom Metazoa; phylum Arthropoda; class Insecta; order Hymenoptera; family Bethylidae; genus Sclerodermus; species Sclerodermus sp. 'alternatusi'. Next base: position 8,109,666 of record CM074546.1, on the reverse strand, counting down.
ATGTAAGTCAATGCAAACAACAAAATATGGCACATTGGAGGAAGAGCTATCATCTGGCTAACGATTGATATTCTCACATTTCGCTTGCAGTATTTGCTTTATAAATTCATGCCGCGTTTTATGCGCGAGCCACGTGTGTGTACCCAGGCGAAATACACTCCAACAATGAGAATCGAAGGATGCTCAGCCGTGCACACACAGAGGCGCGCGCGCGCACGCGGATCCATGTAAAACCCACACGGACCTACGTACGCGGCTACAATAAATATAACGGAGATACATGCTCGTATCTATGCGATACACATAGTACGCGTGTATAGCACACATGGCTCATCATCAATGGGATAAATATTTTCTTAGAGTTTTCTCTTTATGCTCTCTGGAGACAAGGATAGATCGTAGTGTCCGACAGTTTTCGATTTAGAGAAAATACGGCAAGCGCATAAAATTTCTTATCCTTCCGGAGAATGCGCTGTTCCAGTTGGATACATAGCCGTCTACGGGAACACAACGATCGGGATATCTAACTCTTATCCCCATGACCGATTGGTCTGTCGTCAATTGAAATAAAGAGCGAACGCCAGGTACTTTCCTCCCTTCCCCATGCGTGTTTCTATCAGAGATTACACAGGTGTCGACTAATTTCTTCGCGCCTTTCCATCGACTTTCGTTGGATTTCTCTCGAGGAGAGGAGGAGAAAATTCTCTGTTTTTCTCCTCCCCGAGTCAAGTAGTGCGCGAAGAGGATGGGAGCTGACGACGAAATCGACGCGCAGGAAAACAATGGCGTTCGTTCGGAAAAGCCGAGAACTTGGCAATTCGCCTAGATGTAATCTATCGATGCAGCAGCAGCGCGACAGGGATGAAAGCATTTTCGTCGGGACCGCTTTGTGTCACCGCGAATTTCGTAGACTACCCGGGGATCCCCTGATCGCATCAGTGCTGGGAGAAACGGAAAAAAGCGTGCAAAAAAAAGTGAGAAACGGAGAAAGGACTACCCGAGGTCAAATTTACCTGGTGCTTTTAGCGCCTTTTGCCGCATGACCCGAATGCCAGCTGGAAATTAAATCGGCGAGTCTCTCCCGTGGGACTCGAATGTTTCAAGAAATATTCTTATTTCAAGCAAGGTGGGAGAAAAAGACGGGGAGGCGGCGAGAGAAGGGAAAAAAATTGAAATTTCTCGCTCTGGCATTGATATGCAGCCGACATTTATCTTATTTTAGAGACACGCGTCGTAACCGCATCTGCGTGTGTGTATGTATGTTTATAGAGGTTTCCACTTTTTCTCGCTTTTTTCGACAGGCTGAAATCAGTGAAGAATTACTCAATCGGGGACGAAGTCTGCGAGAGGATGATGGATGTCGTTGGGCAAACAATGCCATATCACGTCGACATCGATGAAAACAATGCTGGTCTTGAAAGCCTGGAAAAGTTGGCAATCCGCCTGGATGTAATGTATCGCAGCTCGACGTGGCTGCCTCCTTCAGAAAAGAAAAGAGGCCCTGCTAGGAGGGGAAACCTTTCACGTGTAAAGTCTTGCGTGTGCGACGCCCCCAGTTCGTCGTTCGTCTATTCACTGCAGGGTGTCCTGCTGCCAGTACCTTGTCGTAAAGCTCCACTACTATTTAAAGGATCGAGTGCTTTACGAACTCAACAGACATTAAACGAACGTTATAAAAGAATAATTTACGGTCACTTGATACGCTCCCTACCCTGGTGCCTTTGCTAGTTCCTTCCACCACCACCACCACCACCATTGATAATAAAACATCCTGATTCTTTTCACTCCTGATCTACCCCTTCCGTCGCCGCTTCGCGTGATGCACGATTTCATGAAAACCCATGCAAATACTTTCTTACTTCTTTTTTTTCATCCTTTCCTTCCACCATTACTGCTGCTGCTTTTTTCTCCTTTTTCACCTAGAACCACCGCCTTCCGCCTTCCCCAAAATTTTTGCAGCAATCGAGTAGATTGGGGTAGTTTTTCGTGTTCGAAGCTATCAGCGAGAATTATTGAGAGGCGATGTGCGATCTCGCATGATTCATTTGGTATGAGTGGGCGGTTCGACACACTATGGAGGAGGTACTCTAAACACGAGCTTACGGCAGATTCGGACTTAGTCGCTGGATTAGGAAACGTGACGTTGCATACTGACGCTTCGTTGAAACCACAGTCGCATCTATCAAGGGAATCCTACTTGGCATATCGCTGCAAAGCCTGCTAAATATCTTTTCTTCCCTAAGAATCTCGAATAAGGCCAAGATCGCTGCTTACCGAAAAATCTTTCGAGAGCGCTGGTCTGGAATATCGTCGTCGTCCCTGTTGGTCCCTCGGTCTTCGTCGGACTGTGCAAGAATTTCATTGGACGCAAACTCGAGGACGCAGCAGTTGGACCAATAATATTCAAAGCTATCTTATGCAATTACGTTATTGCAGCACGTGCGACTCGGAATTCCCTGAAGGAAAAATAAAGGGAAGACAGAGGAGGAAAGCGGTGGAAATGAGTTTTTTCTCAATATGATAAATTGCGCTTCTAATTAGAGTGGCAACGTTCTAATTGGTTTAGCACGCTTGACCCAAATATTAAGGTTGTGTTCAGGTAGCATCTGCGAAGCGGTGTACATCGCATGTAGAGAATAAATAACGGAATGAAGATGAATGGTCCGAGGTCCCTGAAGTAACTGGGAGCTTGTAACTTGTGCTTCACGTGCGTTTATATCACGCAAATAAGTCTGCACCGGTTAATCGGCTGTTGAACATTTCGAGAATTCGCCCTTGAATTTCTACGCTATATGAAAAGAAGAGACCGCCCTACGCACGTTGAAACTCTAGGAGTGATTCGCATTCCAACTTTCATTCGCTCTATAGCAGCATTTAATATCCTAGATAAATAATGATTTTCCCCCTTTTCTCTTAGCCAGGGATTCATATGCTCGCTTTTCCCTACATATGGATCCCCCCCTCCTCCCCTCTCCCGTATATTTATTTATTATTCCATAAGGCACATTACCTAGAAAAATGTCCTTCTCGCTCTTCTTTCCATGACCCAGTATTTCCCGTTGATAAAATAAATCGAAATATAGCGAGCTTTGATTCTTTCAATTTTTACATTTGAAAACATTCCATTTGGGAAAAGAGGGAATAAACAAAAAAAGAAAGAGGAGAGAAGAGAGAAAAGGACCAGAAAAAATACAGCAGCCGGAATATTGTTTTTTGGGATGTCAGTTTAATTTTGAAAAAAACCATATACCGCCGTGTACAATGCGTGTTTAAAACATACATGCCTCCGTGTACATAGGGCCTGGTGCGTTCATGGCCGATATTTCTTCCTTCTTTTTTTCAGGTTCATTGAAAAAGTTGTTGAATCAGTCAGAGTCATGCATAGGCAGAAAGAAGAATCGGTGTTCTCCCTTCGAAATTACATTCCGATGCTCTTCCAATGTTTTCAGTTTTAATTAAAGAAAAATATTAGATATCGACTTGCCATCTGTACGTGCCGGCGTAAGAGGTTGCTCCTCGAAGAGAATGAAAAACGTCCATCAAAGGAAACTCCCGTAGGATAATTCCGTGACTAACGTAGGAGAAGGAATTGATTCTGGTGGGCGTCCAAGGCGCACGCGGCTCGGATTATTTGAGATTTTGACTCGATATTATCGATAATCTCTTAATTCGTATTTATCGTGTAGAGCAGAGTCATATGACTTTCCGAATTTATACACATTGATCACAGTTCGCGTGGAGCAGAAATTTATGGAGGATTTTCTTGAATTTTATGGAGCTCAGTTGGAACGGGATTTTCTTGTATATGAAACTGCTCATAAATATCCATGTACACGTGAATTAAAGGAAATTGTTAGAGTCAAGTGCCGGCTGCAATAAAGTACCTCGCATATCGACGAAGCTTTCTCCTAAGCTGAATCACTATGACGTCGCGTTCCATCTTCTTCCTATTCTTATTTATTCCCTTGGATCATCGATGATCGCTCGATATCTCGATATGTCGATACCCCGACACATAGAAAATAGAATGTTTCAGCAAACGAGACCCACAATAATATCTTTTTAATCGAGATTAATCGTCCTCGGGATTCTTCCTCTCTCCCTCCCTCTTATCATTGATTTATCTTCGGTTCTTGGAAACTTTCGTCAGCTGCACTTCCGGAAGTAGCATGAAGAAACGAACTTATTAATGAAATCTCATCGTTATACGCATCAGCTTCGAGAACCCTTGAGTATCAAGCTAATTATTATTTTTGCCCCTTCTCTCGCTCTCATCTGACTGTGGATGTTCGACTTTTCCCCGTTCTCGTTGGATTAACAATCGATCAGAGAGTTTGTTATTCATTTACCACCCAACACGCGCAATCCTCTAATAGGCAAAATGAAGGATCGAGCGATAACTCTCGGATTTCGCAACGGAGATGAACCTGAGACGAGCAAAACTTTTATCTAGACGACCGGTCTTTCTAGTTTTTTCACTTTTCCTTTCCTACACACACACGCGCGCGCGCGCGTAAAGATCGATTTTCTCATTCGACAACCACACAAACTCTTCCCGCAAATAAAATTATCATCAAGGGACAATCGAGCGTAGGAATCTCGCACAAAGCATTCCCATTGATTTTTCTATAAGGAGAACAATGGAAATCGTTATCGAGGATTCCTTTTGGCGCGCGCACGTGTGCTCCGAGGGGTCGTGCGTGTGTACGCGGTTAAACAAATAGTAGGCCAGCACCGAAGTGCACATTAACCCAGAATGTCAAGGCATCTTGCCAAAAGCAAGAACGACGTAGTCCTTGATGTCAACGTAGGCTCACCCCGAGTTTTCGGTGACAAGTGCTCTCCGGCAGTGAAGACAGTGGCGAAGATGGGACAATAGCTTATTATAGTGTCTACATACAATGGGACAACGACGCTCTCGAATGGCTTGCCTTAATGCAATGCTTTGTATAACACCGCCATCCTCTCTGTCCCCGTTTTCGATCAATCTACTCTGCAGGGATAACGCGATTCTCGCGATACCACGGGCCACAGGACTATAATGGCTTCGCGTGGACACGCAAACAAACAAACGAAATAGATAGCGATAGCGATTATAAATGCGCCCACTGAAACTTGTTAATTAAACTTCCGATAAACTGGTCGTTTTCGAGTGTACAATCAAGGGTGCCTGTTTTATTAAGGGAATCTCTCTGGCTAAGTTGCGATTGTTTATAGAATGGAATGCTCCGACTAAAAGCGCTTTTAATTACCTGCCCCCTCTGCTTTACTCTTTACTCTCGCCCCCGTCGCTCCACCCTCTCGAGGTATCGCAGCACGTATAGACGTAACGCGCAGTTAAGGGGCAAATGCGAATTCAAGCAGCAAACGATATTAATGAGATTTTTATTCGCCGGTTAATCGAGGCTTCTTCATCAGAGCGATCCGTCGGAGAGTGGGGAGGCTCCCGGTAACACGAGGAGGATTCTTATGTTGTTCGATAGAGTGGATATTCCGTCCGCGTACGCCATGTTCGAGGGATAATTCAATTCCATCGTCAAACACTTCGGTCTTGACAGCTGGTCGGAATGGTTAACCGGCTTTTATCTCTCAGCTTCCTTCTTTTTCACTTCTCACCTTCTTCTTCTTCTTCCCTAGCGGGAGAGTTTCCAGCGGGTGCATTCTGTTGCTTGAGTGACACGTTCGAATCTCACCCCGCCGGGGGAGCTTTTCACATCCATTTGCCTGAGTTCTCGCGTCGACCTCCGTCACCAACACAGCACTCGAGAACTCCGTCGTGAAACAGGAGATTCTGAATTTTGATAGACGACAATAAGATCAAGAGAAAATAAAACTTCCTCTCCCTTGGACGTCCAATTAATTAAAGTCAAGTGCCATTTAAAACTCCACTGGAAATTGGATTATCGATTTGACTATACTAATTAAATGTCTTCGCGAGCGAGAATATGCACGGAATGACAAAACAGCATTCGTTTTCATCGGGCAGTACGGGAGTTTCCTTCGAAAACCGTTTACTCGTTTTTACTTTTAGCTTTCATAAAGCGGCGGCGGGGCCCTCTTACAATTTTACAATCTTACCTCGGACTACCCACCCGAGTCCGTGTCGCCTCAAACTTACTTCACAATGTCCGTTCAACAAGCTTCGCTCGTTTCACCCAGGAATTTAATTATCGCGGCAGATTTTCAGCAAGTTTAGTGGCCGAACTTGATCCTCGCTGTAATCTGCTCTAGGTTTTCCTCCCTATTTCACACATACCGATGGTATTCGCTGACTGGTCTACACACCTGCAATTAAAATTCTTCTCTCCGTGTCTCTTCATATTCGCGTGAACGTGCGCGCGCGCGTGTGTGAGCACACATCTTGATAGAATCGAATCACCTGGAGATCGTTTTGTTCATAGAATTTCACGTTCCCCCGTTCGTCACGGAAATACAATTCTTTGGAAAAATCCATGCGTCCCACGAGGCTCGTCGAAGAAAAAAAGCTCCTTTCAACTATTCTTATAGAATCACTTGAATTCTTTGAAAAAATCTCATTATCGCGATAATTACAATTTAGAGCGAGGAGGGGGAACTACGGTAATAAAGTCCTTTCTCAAGCAGTCACGTGGCACAAAACACGCGCGCGCTACCTCATGTTCTCTCAACTTTTCCCTTTATTCTTCTCTGTCCCGGTCTATTTCTACTTCGCTGTGTAGCCATTCTCACTTCCTCCTCCTTCTCCTCCTCCACTTTCCTCTGTCCTTGATCCAACTGCAATTTTCTGCTAAAGAATGAAAAGCATCCTCTAGATATAACAGAACAGATGACAAAAACTGTTTTCCTAATGAATCGTTTTCAAGTTGTCAACGTCCTCTCACGAGCACTACCCGACTAAAGAACGTTAGAGAAGGCAAATTAAATTTTCCATTTTCTTTTCCTTCCTTCGCATTCCCACTCACAAATACACGCGCACAAACGTGTATACTTGAAAGGTACCCTTCCTTCTCTTTCGCTAGATTAAGAATTATCAACTGTAGAGAAACGATGTTAAACTCACAATCCTTTCGCGAGGATCGGCAACAAGCAGTAAGAAGTATAATGCTCGGCACAATAGAGTTTTTTTCTCCCATTCCTCTCTTTTTCATAGCTTTCCCTGCACTTCCATCTTCAGGTATATTGCTTGGGAGTAGCTTTTGCCTCTTCCCCCTCCATTCGATTTCACGAAACCCATTCGCGACGCAGAGTTATTACTTCGGCAATGTTTATTGTAGAAGGGTGAGAGGTGATGGAATAGGAAAAGAAGCCAAAGAGAGAGAGAGAGAGAGAGAGAGAGAGAGAGAGAGAGAGAGAGAGAGGGAGAGAAAGAGAGTGCTAGGGGTTGAACTTAAAATTAATTATCGCTCAACCTCGTAATTCTAACCGAAAGTTAACAGAGTGATTTTCGCTCAAATCACCTAACCGAGTCTGGCTTTTCCTCTCTTTTCAAGTAACGACGCGGTTCCCGCGATTATTTTCGTCCCGCTAACGGCGTGGCAACGACAAAACCACCTCTTCCCCATCCCTAACCACTGTGTGGTGGTTCCTACCGAAGACTCACTGCAATCCCATCGAGGGGAGAATTAAAACGATGCTGCTGCTGCCGCCGCGATTTGCTTTTTCGCACACGGCACAACCGAAGAAACTGATAAATGCCAGATAAAACCAGCGAATGCACACTCTCCACCTCCCGCCTATCGAGTTTTTTCCACGCGCGTACACGTGTGCACGCCGATTAATCACGTGGGGGTTTCGCATCTGAAAATGATAAGAAACAGTCGAAAGAACTCGAGAAGAAACGATGATGAACGATTTTCTATAAAGGGATGATTCAGACGGATGAATTTTCGACACTAAGAAGTTAATTAATCTACTGGCTATTTAGGGTGGAATACAATACAAGTTTGGTCGACGCGCTGCAGGTAGTTGGACAGATAATGCCTCGATAAACGCAGATCGATGATTATGTTGTAGCCGACGGTGAGAAAACGCCAATGAGTGACGGGGGTAGAATGCGCAGCCAAGTGAAATCGAGGCGGCTCCTCCTGACAATTTTCCGCGTGGACTAGTCCTTAAAGTGGTTTCAATTATCGGCGCCAGACAGCGTTTCGAGTCGTCGTCGTCGTCGTCGTCGTTGTCGTCGACGTCGACGTCGTCGTCTATTATAGTTCACGATAAACGCTTCATCGGATTTAAGCGTCGTTTCGCCTATTAAGAAATGGGAGAGGAAAAAAAGAAAAAATCACTCAAAGATTCGAATCTTTTAAAGAGAAAATCAAACTACAGCTTTATCCCTTATACACGCACACATTACGAATTTAATATTCCTCCCCTGAATGAATTCTTTCTCTCCCTCTCTTTCTCTCTTCATTTCTCGTTTTTTACCCTTTCTTATACTTTGATATTAAGTCCGGCGACATAAGCTAAGAGATTGTCGATAAAACTTATGCTTACAATATACTATTTCCTTTTTTATTAAAATCTTAATACGGAGCTACCTTTTTGCCCTCCGAAACTTTCCCGACCACATTTCTCCAAGTTTTCACCAGAATCTGAGATCTTACCGGAGAGATGTGCGGAACAGTGCGAACCCGCTATGGTTCGAGGATATAAAGGGAATTATTGCCAATGAAAATATCCCCTTAAAACAGCGAATCTAATTTGAAAATTATAACTACCAAGTGGTACGAGTACGAAAGCGCGAATTGGTTTCCGAAGCTATGCACACTCGCAGTTCATTCGTAGTTACTTGAGAGCGGCGAAAACGGGTGTTAGCGGAATTACGTGGTCAGGCTGGACGTTATCGAATTTAATTGCTCGTTTAAATTAAAATCCATAGGAAATATCGCACGCGACAGTTTTACGAAGGACTATTAAGCAAGTTTTGCTTCGTATATAGGACTGGAATAAATTAGAATCGATCCCGACATATCCTTAACTTTCATTACTGGTAATAAAATTTCTCATCTCTTAATGCAATTTCAGAAGTCCCTCACTCTTAAGTATCGTAACAGATATTAAATATTTTCATGTAAATTTATTCATATATACATAATTCCCCTCTTCATTTATCACGCACTGTGAAATGTTGGATTTGCACGGGGACGGAAGAAAGTCGATTGACGCCAAAACTAGAGGCACAGTAGGATTTTAGTAACTTGCTTAAAGCTCCTTTATATTTGTACTCGCGATGGAAGCTTGCTGGATTTAATTTTAAATAATTGAAGAGTCACGAAAGTAATCCTGTCACCAGCATATGGATTTGACATAAATAAATGCTTTTCCTTTAGAGTAGCATAAGCCAATAGGAATACAGTGGTATTAGTGCAAACCTTGATATTCGTCGACAAATGAAAGATTTTTTCCACGAATACTCTGCAGCCTTGGATGCAATTCATCTTTCAAATACGGTAGCCTGTGTAACGAACGACAGAGCCATCAAAGAGGCGTTCGAACAGAAAATTTATTCATGATGCTAGATGATATATTGATCGCTAGTGGCAGCAGCTTTCTAGTTTGCTCTTGCTGATATTGCAAATCGTGCATTATAACAAGGGTACGTTAATCACGTGGATAAACGATTATAAAAGATCGCTAATAGCTTCAGTTAAAAATTAATTCTCAACTGGCTTTCAGTCACTATATCGCAAAATCAAGTGACTAATTTCTCTCGTGCTCTCTCTCTCTCTCTCTCTCTCACTTTCTTTCTCTGAAACTTTGTCTCCTTTACATATGTATGGCGCTGCCACTGTAGAAAATACATAATGGAGGGCCAAATGCGATTGCATCAACTTATTCGAAAGCTGAGCAAATCTTTTAATTTCTCCGCTCTTTATTGTAAAGTGAAAAATCTACTTCCTCTTGATTTTTATACTTTCACGAAAGACGAATTCATCATAGTAAGTACAATTCATTCTGATAATGTAAGCCATCGTTCCCCCAAAAGTTTTCCCTTAATGAATTCGATAAATCTAAAACTTTTCTGCTTCATAATTAAGATTTAAGTTCACGATTGCCGTAAAACTAATAGTATAATGTTTGAGAGCTTTTTTCCTGTGTGCCGACTATGTGATATTAGTCATAAATTATTTTTTATCAGATGCGATAAATTCTTGTCGCCAATAAACTTTTTGTTAAAGGGGTAACTTTATTTTATCTCTTCCTATCGGTGGGTCGACGAATTATTAAAATTGCCGCATACTGCAATCAAGTTGATTATCGCTCTTGCAAGGGTAGCCGTGATTCCTATACGCAAGAACACAAGGCTCGGCTTCAAGTCCAAAAAAATTGCGTCGAATTCGAACGCAAGACTGACCAACGTTACTGATAATTCGATAAGGTTATTCTTAATTGAAAGAGAGAGAGAGAGAGAGAGAGAGAGAGAGAGAGAGGAGAGCGGGGGTGGGAAGGAGAAGGGAAAGGAGATAAAGGTAGTAATTGACAGAGAGGTGATAAAAGTAAATTGGAAAAATTAACGCGCTTATTTGATTTGGCGAATGATCCTAATACATTGACCAAGTTTATTTGAGAGAGCAGACCGCTACTCTCGGTGATTAGGGGAATTGGCATTCTTCTTTACGATTATGCGATTCTTCGGGGACGTTAAGGCGTTAATTTATTGAGATTCGGGATGACGCACCAGTTTATTTCGAGAGTATGTGCGAAGCATGCATAAAGCTTACGGAAGAGCTCGTAAAAGAGAGGTACCTTCATCAAAACATTTAGAAAGGTCCGCTTACGTAGAGAAAATAAACTCCCGAGGATTCAGAAGGCAAGTTGGCGAATGTAACTGAACGGAAGTGAAGGGAGCAGGTGTTGCTTGTCAAGCACGTGCGAACACGGCGAGCACAGCCGCATCGATAACGACCGAAAGGATTTCCGGAAAGCTCTCAACATTCAAAATCAAGGAACACCAGATGATTATTCATCGCGGATATGCTAATTCCATTTGGTTCCGTCAAACATTTACATCATTTTCACGTTAATGCTCTAAAATACACGAGGAGGGAATCGCGTGGGCGTTGCTTCTTTAGACAATTGATACACGTTCCAAAATAGAAATCCTTTAATATTCTATTCTGTGGAGTGTGGGCAGGAAGGAACGTAACGCTCGGAAGCACGTACTGACAACCAAGACAGCTGCATCGACGAAGAAGATGCTACGACGTTTTTCCGACGAAGCTTGCAAGCCCGCTAGGCTTCTTCGATTTTCACTTTGATAGTATTTTAATACGCGCGCCGTGACGAGAATTAATCCCTTAAGCGCGACGTTATTCCAGAGGCTGAATTCAAACCGATATTCCTCCTCCTTTCCTTCCCTACCCTACCCTACCCTACCCTCCCCCACTCTACCCTTCGTCATCTATTTATTCCTCAAACGTTTAAAGCCTCCCGCTATCCTATAGGAAATCTGTGCACCGCGAGTTTCCCCACAACGCCAACTCTGGCAGATAACGTTAATGCGAAGTTAGTATATTCTCGATACACACACAAGACTTACATAAGTTAACATAATAGAAATGCATTAGCATAGATTGCCACGCTGCGATCTTTTTCAAAAGCTATACTTTCTTATCGTAATTGTCTCGGCTGAATGAAAAATGAGCCCAACTTATGAGAACCGTACTTACTTTGCAGTATAATAAATAATTTATTTCGCTCATTAAGTATACGCGGAATCGAGTGTTCTGGATATGTATAGCGTAGCAGCCACGAAGGGATTATGATTCTGAAACTCTCGTAACTCGGCTGACCTGCTGTGTTTAATGACAGAATATATCATGAGAAAAATGTATGAAACGTGTATTCGTTCGTAAGGGAAATAAAGAAAATCATATGATATTAGGGCTGGAAGTATGTACGCCAGTGGAATAAAAGCCATAAATAGGCGGTTATCGCGCTGAAGATGTTCTTCCGTGGGTTTTAAACGTGTTTCGAGAGCTAACGTTCTCGCCGGAGAATCTACTCTCGAGTAAATGTGCCATTTTGTACGATAAATATTGTCAACGAAAATCATGCTCGTGCTCACGATCCTATTCTCGCACGCGTGTGCCGCCAGCTGCATTTTCTAAAATGCTCGCTCTCGACACGGAAAATAGAAAAAAAAAGAAAAAAGCCAATTAATCATCGACAAGTTTATCGTCGCACCCTTTTAATCCAACTCCCCCGAAACTTGGGAGTCGTTTGCTTCGGTCAATTTCGATGAACATTCCTGACCCTCTCTCGAGAAGCGACTGCTATAACCCTGAGATATTGCGGAGAAGAAGCGCCGACTATTTTCCGCGTGCTTCTTCGATACTTGGACGAATATTGTCGAGAATCGAAAAGTATTCAGTTTGCCATTGCGAGGGTCTCCAATTGATTTTCTTCGCTGCTGGGACGTGAGAGAATAAGGATTGATTCCAATCGTTCGCAGTCGAATCGTCGAATCTCTGTTAGATGGCACGAAAAACGAACTTGAGAAAATGAGAGGAGAGGGCGCAAGAGTGTAAAAATTCTTTCTCTCTTGCGTAAGGAACTGCCCCCGAGTTTTCCTCGAGACCCACTTCAATTGGACTAATAAGATATCAAAGTTCCATTCAACGCTCCTAATGGCACAATGACTTTCAACCTTTCACTCGCAGAGGAGAGAGAGAGAGAAAGAAAGAGCATTTTTGTTATTTTACTATTTTTCCACAATCTCACGATTCTACGTATCGATCGCATTACTTAGGTATACGCGATAATTAGCTTCCACGTAATAAACTCTAAATATGTTTACTGACGTGCAGCGACAAAAATTGATAAAGCCGAGCTCCGTTGCGCCGAAACACTTCCGTTTCGTACATCCATATTCATCCACAATAAACTGTTAAGCCGATTTCCGCGGTTTAGAGTTTAGAGAGTGCTCCATTTGGAATCGTTAATAAATAACTGTTCTCGGAGCTAGATTTTCCAGGAGCGCAGAAATATTTGACAGGGTCTGTCGTCGTATCGATGGTTGATCGAACATTGACGAACGAGTAAGATCTCCCTTAATAAAGCAAGAAAACCGTAAATTTTTCAGGTGTACCATAGGTTTACCGGAATTATCGATCTCGCGTTCTGAAGACGACATGTTTACTTCGAGCTTTCCCGGTAGAGTGAAAGCTTGTACTTTTCATGATACATAGAACATTTTTACCAAGTTTCACTGTAAGTTTCCAATCCTTCCTTTCGATCGGAAAGGAGTAGATCTCGAGGAATGTAGGTAAGGAACATTGTGTCGAGTCGAAGGTAACATGCTTCAAATTGAAAATTCGCAAATTTCATTTATCGAGGAAAAGTATATCTTGTGGAAATTGGATCGAACTGGAGATATTCGGCAGGCTTTTGGAAACCTTTGAGGGACGAGGTATACTTACTCGCTGCTAATGCAACATTTACCACAATTACGTTTGACGATAAATTTCTCCTGTGATCGTCGAACTAATCTCATTGAAGAAGGGGGATGCGATAAATATGGCGTATTTTCCGTATCGACCAATAAATATGTTTCACAAAGTATTGCTGTCTCATGACAGATAGCCACGATACAACTCGGCGAAAGATTTTATTTGCTCTCCTCTCGTTTCTCCCGTAATTATTTACAATCACAATGCCATAATTCTTCGCGTCTCGATATCGATAGAATCGGAATGTCATTCGGCGAAATTGCGCGAGTGAATTCCATTATTTAGGAAAGCAAATTTCCCCTTTTTTCGCCGATATTCAAGTCGCGACGCAAAATTTATCTCTCTTGGCATTCTACGCCTCTACCCATGCACATTTCTCCTTTTTTTTTGTCTTTCTTCTTCTTTTTCCCACCCCTCGCATTGCAACTGACCGTAAATGGAATTTACAGTATAACCGAAATGTATGCGCATCGTAGATCGGCATAACTTTAGCGCTGGCACTGTCCGAACAGTTTTTGAAATTAATAAGAAAACATATTTTGGCGAGACAATGAATTCAAGTGGAACATTTTTCGAGACAAACAGCCCGAAAAGAGCATAATTAAGGGCCACCACGATCTCGTGGCAATTTAATTCTTTATATCGGTTCAGCGTAGGGGGAGAGTTCTTTATGGTGTATCGAAATTCAATTGTAGATAATGGCCTCGATTTTCCAATAAACCAAAGACGTCAACTGCTAAAAGGCAGGAAATACAGGACACGCGACTGAACCTGAGGTATTCGCTAATTAATTGGATCTTTATACATACGAGTTGATCCTCGTATGTAGCTCGTATAGACGCAAGGATGAAAGCGTCATTTCCCGAGGATCTGGAGGCACGAATCACCCGCGGAAAAGCGAGAAGTCCTCATCGCATATGCCGCGTTCGTTCAATAGAAATCACTTCCATTTCACAAACCAGAATATAGGTCGTATTGCACGCGGAATTACATTAACCTCAAATCTCATGACACTCGTGTAAGTCGATTCTATCACATATGGATAATCTGATTTTGAACACAGGTAAAGGTGTAATACTTCCGCGATGGTGGTGGTGATTCAGTAAATAGCCGAGACTTGATTTTTACCCTGTATCTCGATTTCGTGGGCGCCGAATATCGAAGGGCGCAGAACTTTCGGAAGACAATTAGAATACGATGGGGGGAGAAATAGAGGGAATTGATCCTACATATGTAGATCCATAGCGAAGGGACAGTATAATTTATGATGGCTACTGAATGTTAATCAATAGTTAATGGCACTTGAGCATACTGTTGCGTTGATTTTAGCCGGGCAATGTTTGATGAGATTGGTAAACAATACGTCGAAATTCGCTCACTTTGTCAAAACCGCTCGTATTAAACGTCGGGCTCGCTGTACAGGATCTAGTCACGTTAACGATGCTATTAGAGTTTATGAAGGCTATTATGAAGCCTTAGAGTGTGCTTCGGACGTTAACACATATGAATATTATAGAGTAAACATATCTATTAGAAGAGATTTCGGTGGCAAAGCCAATAGACTTAGAAGGAGCAGCTATTAACAAGTTCTCGTAACAAGAGACTTTAACAAATGAATAAACAATTTTCTAGTAGGCGAAATACATGTACCGTGATGAGTTTCGATTTTTATTAATAGATTCTTATGGAGGCCATTTGTCATCTTACTTCTTTATGCTCAGATAGGGGACGAGCCTACAGGAATATCTATCGAAGTATAATAGGCCAGGCTCGTTTCCCCTGGACAGTATTTTTGCTTCGGAGCCACGTAAACTCAAAGTATCGACTCATATATCTTTCTTTCTTATCAAATTAATGATACGTATCAATATCGAAATCTAGTTATAATCGAAAATATCAAGGGTATTTGTCAACACTTTAGAATTATATTCTTATTTGTCGCATGCATGTGTATTCACAAGAGCACATATCATCTCCCAGTATTTGCACAATATCCAGTTTGATCGAACATTTATTTCTTATCCTTAAATTGATTAGATATGTAGTTTCTTTGGAAAAAAGAAGCAAACACAGGAAGAGGGTATTTGATATTGCTCGTATGCATCCTTATTCCATTAAGCTGTTCTGATTAATGCATAATCCATCGATGCATGATCTATTTTAAACAATTAGAAGCTACAGTGTGTTTGAAACAATGCATCTTGGAATCAGTTCTATACAATGGCATTAAGTCAGTGCAATGCCATCCATTCCAAACTATAAAACAAATATTGATTTTCTCTCGGTTAAATGGTGCCTATTCGAAAAGCCATTAATGGTTACTTTTTGTAAAACTGTACAATTGATTGCATTATATAGATATTATATTACCCATAAAGTTTGCTCATTCAGAAATGAAACATCAAATTGATTTTCCAACCCACTGTCATTCTGTGGAAATGCCGAGAAATAAAAACTCTTTTATTGCACTTACATTTTATGAGCAAGAGTAAGGAGGATGGGTGATATATGAAGTGGGGATTATGATTATTACGAAATATTAATATATAAATATGTAAAGGAGTATGGTGAAATTACTCGGACATAATTTCAATCACAAGAATAACAAATTTCGAATTTGTCATAAATTTTAAATTTAATGAATTCTCTGCGGAGAGTATTAGGTAGTAGAATCATCAGAAATAAAGGTAAGTCGAAGTGAAATGGTCCGAGCTAATTGGAAACTTAAGTAGTTCGTACCAAGTTGCATCCGGCAAATTGATATATTTGTAATGTTCTCTTTCTGTCCCTTCTCCTTCTTCCCCACTTTCTTATACTCACACACACACACACACATACATATATTCATTAACTCACTGAGAACTCTATTCTTCAACACTGACATTTCCATAGAATTAGTTGAAGTTGTTAGGAATATTTTAGTGAAATTTATGCAATCTTTGAAAATTCGCAGAAACATGGTAGTGTTGGTAGTGGTGGCGATGAACACCTTTAAGACGATTAGGAGCATGCTTAACGATTTAATTCTTGTGTAATGCCACAAAACTGCCATCTAAACTGTAGCCAGCAATAAATATTCAGCTCTAATTATTCAATCTAAGTAGGAAGCACTTCTGCATATCGTCAGTATGCGAGAGCATTTCCTGCTGGTGTAAACAACAAGTTTCAACTTTAAACGAAAGTGTACAGCCGAGGACAGAAATGTAGTCCTTGGCGTCATTAAGAGTTGAGACGAATGAAATACAAAAAAATCACTGCCGCGCCAGAAGTCGGGAAGAACCAAAGCACGCAGGTTGCTGAAATTTAACAGAAAACTTTTAACGATGACAGAGACTCTATATCTGTCTCCAACTGTACATCGTATCCATCATTATCGTAAGACAAACAACTTCATGTTATAGTACCTGAGTGCGTCACACAAATTTCAACACAATACGTTCTGAAATTTTATTAATACATCTTTTTAATTATGCCTAAAGATTCCATAAATTCCGATCGTTCACGCTTTAGCGTTTCTCCGGCGAATGCTCACTATCTCAGTTCTCAATATGAAAAAACAAAAACGCGGATCTCTACAAGCATAACTTTCAGAGTATCCATGGCAAAGTTGGCTGAGAGATTAAGTGTATTACGATGCTATTATAAGGACTCTGGAATTTAAGTATTATAACTTTAGCAAGTGTATGCTGAAACAACGAGATTTTCCATCGCTAATACAAGAGACACATTTACTCTGGAATAGATGTCTCGAACGAGTTGGTTAATTATTGTTATCAGCAAGGGGGTGACTACCCCCGTACGTTTGTGAATATTCTAATTCGAACAAGGATAACGCGCCTTAAGTAGCAGCTCTTTCGCCATGATGGACTTACCGCAAGTGCCATTTCATTCGATAAGAAGTCGCATAAGCCCGCCAGCAACTCTGATTCTCTGACGAATAGAGCGGGAAGGGGGAAGAGTGTGAAAGGGGAAAATGAAAAAATCCGATTTTGTCGAATCTCGTGAAATTGCTAGTTATAGAGTATTTTTCACCGTGAGATTCTCCCAGCTACGAGTGCTAATGCGCTCGACGCAGTGTTTACTATCGATAATTATCTGGAGTGGAAATATTCTGGAATGCAAGAATCGGACATAATGTCTGGAATCTCAATTTCACATTATATCGAGAGGAAAAATAAACCAATTCGATGTTTTTTTTGTCCTCCAATCGAAAGGAGGGGCTTGGTAAGCTTGATTCCCACTAGTGCGATACGCCTATTTCGCTTATCTCGCGAACTATCAAAATTCCGAGTTGGTTTTATCGATTTCCCGTGAGTGGTAGCGCGAGTATATCTGATCTCGAAGAGTTTCGGATGATACCACTGCTATTGAGGCTCTTCAAGGAACTATCGCCGATATTAAACAGGTAAATCATCATTACGATCAGATAACGCGTTAAGTAATAGAAATTACGTGGACACGGACACCATTTTCCTTATCGATCGGCAACGCGAAAAGGGAGCGCGCGTTTAAAAACTGAAACAAGGAAATAAAAAAGGGGAACGAGATAGCGAGAAATGTAAATAGAGCTGTCGGATAGAGAAAACAATAGTTGAAAACTCGAGGCACACGTCCGACGGGTTGAATTTCTGGTTTGGTAGCAAGAGGCGGTGGTACCACGATGGTAGTAGTGGTGGTGGTGGCGGTGCCCGGACGGTCGTCGTGTGTCCTTAAGACGCGATAAGGCCTCGAATTTGCATGGGACTATGTCCAGTAGAGTTAATCAACAGCCAATCAGTGCCGTCGACGTTTCTCCTTATCAGTCCGGAACGCAATATAACCGATCGCCGAGTCCTGGGGAGTTTAGAATCGGTGGGGTTCGGTTATGATACGCGCATAACTTGCTGGCATCGCTTCATCGGCATAGCATTCGCGTGCTTGCAGTCGGCGTCCTTTCAGCTACGCCTGTCAAACGGCCAAGTGTCAGAGGCCGTGCGGCAAGTGCAATCGTTCGCGACGCCACTTATCTGCCAGCTCTTCCACCAGCTCTTCGCTCCACGATCTCCACGACCACTTGATCAATCGAACATCGCAAACTCCGCGTCGCATTTGACATGGCAGCTACGACTCTCCTCCTTTTGGCAGCGGCAGCAGCTGCGATCTCGACTTCGCTCACTGCGCAAGCTTTCGTCATTAAACAGCAAACGGAAGTAGCACTTGGATCCTCCGACAATTGCTTCAGGTTTGTCACTACTTTTTTTTTTTTTCATTCTTCTCTTTCTCTCTCCTTTCGCTTTTTCGTCAACCTTTCGCCCTTTGAGGGGAAAACTTGGTCTTCCCGCTCAAAGCGCTGCGCGCCATCCATGCTAATTCTAATGAAATCGCTCTCATTGGTAAAAAGGCTCGATGATGCGCATTACACACATGCACGGGCACAGATACAAAGGAATATACGAACGAGCGATAGTGGGTATTGATGTCCGCTCGCAGGAAGCACGTGTCGTTTCGTGCTCCAATTAAAATGACAAATTCACCTAACTGTGAGATGCACGCGTGGATTGAGGATGACATTTCGAAAAGTGCCACCGCGATGAATGAATGAGCTTCGCTTTATGTTCCCATCCGGACTCGACGGGTTAATTGGAATTTTGTCTTGGCGTGTGTTTACAGTCCCATGATCGATAGCGAACGATCGATGCAAATATTGGAAGCGCCGATCTATTTGAGATTCTTATTCCATTTTTCACTCTCCAACCCCCCCATCAGAAATTATCTGCTCGGCCTCACAGATATGGGTATAAATGACCATTCCCGTATTTGTGCGCCATGTCGCCTCGTTAATTTCCAACCTCAGTAATTAGAAAATATTATCATATTGCTACTTCTGACATATGATCTACGGGCTCTTGTCCTATTATCTGCAACAATACCATTCGCCGCTTGTATTCTGTCTGTTTACTTAGGGACCTTGAGATAAACACGTTATTATCTAATAGCTGCTCGGTACAAGTCAGTGTTTAAAGGAATTTCCAGCGTGTGATTTAATGTATTGGCTGGTGTTTAAATGGTTCGCTTCCAAAACAAATTTTTAAAATCCACTTGGACCCAGGCCAGAATTAGGGGAAACAAGCTTGCCAGACTGGCTGGTAACAGTTTTCTTTCTTACCCAGCAGTTTTTCAAGAGGCAAAAGCAGGGCTGTTTTAGTTCAAAGCGTTTGATCATTCGGAATTGGCCGGGAGCATTCGTATTCCTTTCGCGTTCGAATAGTAAGTCATTTTCGATAAAGTCACTTTGCCAATTGTCGAGAAACCTTTATTGCCTCACTCGTATTTTGCAGTCTGGATGCATCATCGCTTCATCTCGTTTCAGATCCATTCGAAACTTTTCCGAAACTATCACATGGCATTTTTAAAAAGTTTTCATTTGCTCGCAGTTTTCGGAGTTTCCTCCGAAGGCTATTCCAATCATCACATGTCAAAGTCACGTTTAGTCGTTTTTCGGAAATGAGATAGTTTATCTACAATCATGGTTACCGTATTATCATATTCACACGCGCGTCTCCGTATAATGGATTATCTTTTTTATTGCGTAGATTTTGCTTATTTAAAATTTGATAAAGTACACTAGATAAGCATTATCCATATCTATCAATCGAATTATCATATAAAAATCATCTCGATCAATGATATTCTTATTGTTGTTAAATAAGTAACACCTTTATCATTTACATTTTTACGAATGAGAGATATTTTTGACATCGATCGTTTACTTAGCATCATAACAAAACACACGTGGCATAGTTTCTAATTAGTTTAATATTTAACATGAATAGAATCAATAGGAAAACAAATGTCGTCTTGGCGTCATTAGAATTCCGCATTCTCGTGGAAACACATAATCATTGAATTAATATCGTATTCGAAATAATTGGGAAAAGATAGAAAAACTGAGCGTCATTGGGTTTTATCACGGTTGGATAATACGTTATCTACAACGCTATCATTTATCAGCGAGGACGTTCATGGTAGACAAAAAATTTCTAAACTAAACTATCCCTTGGTGATTTCCTACATTACTTGGTCTTTTACCATGCCAAAATCAATTAGCGAAGCTTTCATTAAGCTGACCTGATTTCATTTGAAAATTTATAAATGCTTTGCTGAATTTTCCCCGTATTAATTCATGTAGTTTATTACTGTTCATTAGCTATAATCACATTTCTATTCTTGAAAGCGCATTGGAGATACCGATTGGTATTTCCAATGATATAATAGTAAATGATGTAATTATTTCCACCTAGTCGAGTAAATTACTGTTGTTAAGTTACTTGGCGTTGGTCACGTAAAAATAAATGTTTTCCACACTGTCGTTTTCTTAGGTTCTCTCTTAGCAGTCCTTGGATAAAGGAACACTTTCAGTTTTTTTTTTTTTTTTTTTTTAACGAGTACCTACAAATCGTGTAATAATTTTGTCAATTAGAGTATCGACATTAAACATTTTATTATAATTATCTATATATCTTGCAAATGTCCGTAATGGATTTCCAGGAAGGCAATGATAAAATTTGTAAGAAGGTAACGCATACTCCTTGAGACCGCCAGTCTTGAAAAGCCTTCCAAGCTAGTGTACTCGTAAGTTTACTATGACCATCTGTTATAGCCATCAAGATAAATTTCCGATCATGACAGAAGCTGAGTGCTTGTCTGTCGATCCCAGAATGGATAACTCTTAAGACACGTAGCAAGAGAAATTATATTTGATCTCTTAATGTCTTGAATTTCCTTGAATTTTCTGCAATTTTCTCGTCAGCTTTCCATCTTCGTGTCATTTAAAGTCTTCTTACATGTTACACGCGTTCAACACGTTGGTTCCATTGAGTAGCGAGGCTTTCGGGTCATCAGACTTTTAGTGGATTGCAGAGAGTTTTTGTCAGGGCAAAAATCATGATGGGAAAACGAAGAGGAAAGGGGAGAAGAAAAAGGAAATAGCATGGGGAGAGGAATAGGAAGAGGAAAAGGAAGGGGAAAAGGAAAAGGAAAAGGAAAAGGAAAAGGAAAAGGAAAAGGAAAACGCGATAGAGTGCTCGTGAATGAGCAGTTTTTTTCAGGGAAAGAAGCATGCCCAAAAAAGTGAAATGGCCACTCGTCTTATAAGAGGGAAAGTAAGAAAGAAAAGGAAGATCCGAGACTCTTCGTCCGACAGCTCGTTTTTCTTTTACGGCAAAAGGATGAGGACTGAGGATACTGATTAGCTAGTAAGTTATGACTCTGAAGTTTAGTGCGACGTCTACAAACGCGAGCAAGTTCGTTTAGCAAAAGTGTGCTGTACAAATGATGCGGATGCCTAATTCTTTA
Source organism: Sclerodermus sp. 'alternatusi' (assembly GCA_037305995.1). Lineage (NCBI taxonomy): Eukaryota > Metazoa > Arthropoda > Insecta > Hymenoptera > Bethylidae > Sclerodermus > Sclerodermus sp. 'alternatusi'. Next base: position 8,087,902 of record CM074546.1, on the reverse strand, counting down.
TCAAGCTGAAAGGTTATCGAGACTTTTTGCAGCTAACACAGCGAATAGTGCGATAATGCAAACGCTGAGAGCTAGATTTTTTCGCGGAAAGCGCAACGCTGGAAATGGCGGAGAAATTGTTTCCAATTCATCTCGCCCGAGCGGAGAAATCCGGATTCTGTCTATGATTCATTCTTCGAACGTAGCCTCGAGTAGACCGCTTACTTGTATCAAATCCATCTGTACGTCGACGAGATCGTTGAATCCGATTATTTGAAGGAGATTTCCGGTTTTTCGACTGAACGCTCACGTAAGAAATCCTCCTTCCATCCGCGACCGTTCGTTCTTCTAGTTTCATTGTCAGATAAGATAAAATAATCAAATTCCGAGGAGTCCCATCAGAACAAATACAAACCGACTCACTCCCCATCAATCGAGTTCGATGGTGGTAGTGTTGGCAGTGGTGGTGGTGGTGGTGGTGTTAGTGCCAGTGATAGAGAGAAACTTTCTGCCATCTCTTTCACGAGCCTGTGCCATGTGAGATCAAGGATAATCGGAGTCTAGAGAATTCACTCGTGAGCGTGAAGTTGCCAGCTAGTTAGATAGCCAGCCAGTAACGGGCTTACTTTTGCCATGGAGAATTATGTACATGCACACAGGGGTGTTGGATGAAGAATGGGCGAGGAGCTGCCGCTCCCGGGCCGTTCAGGGTCACTCAGGGTCAGCCTGGAAGAGTGAAATATGGCCGCCAAGGAAGAATTGATTACTGAGCGCAATTAGAAGCAGCCACTTAAATGGACTCTTTGGGGTTGTGCGGGAGAGCGAGAAGCAAGACAGATCCCTGCGCTGGCCAGAAGAACCGTCAATAGCCACACCAATGGCCACCAATGGCCACCAAGGATCGCGTGCACTCGCTAGTCGAAAGTTTTCCGCGATGCCCGAGGGCCACGCTCGATCCGCTTGGGTATAATGTCTCCATAAAGACGGGCTTTACGAGCACGGTGAAAGCTGCCTTGTCGATGGCCCGTAAATTTTCGCCGACGAAGAAAAATCCCCGAAAGCAGCTCCAAAACTGTTCATCGAATACGTCACTAGAACCTTAAAGCTCGATACACGCTTGAGAAAAAGCTTGTGGCATAACTTATATTCTCCAACCTCTAGCAACGAATACAACAGCGTCTAAAAGTTATCGCCAACGGGATTATACTCCTACCTGTATTATCAAATATTTTACTCTTCCCATCGCATCTCACTATGATTATCATTTTTGTTATCATTATCACTATTGTTATTCTCTCTTCCATTCTTGTGTCTCTTTTCAAAAATGAATCGAGCTTATGCAACGCGATCTTTTTGCCAATCTACGAGTGACTTGACGCGCACCTTTCGCCAGATTTACGCTCGCCATTCGAGGTTACTCTATCTGAAATAATAGAGAGATAAATCACTATATGGTTCGCAGCGACCACTGAACTCGCGAATGCTTTTTCATCGGTCAAAGTTGAGAGAAGCCAAATCTGTTTTGATACTCTCAGTGTACACTGTTGTATGAAGTCGCTGTCAAAAAGACCCAAAGTTATATTTTTCACGTAATTTTCGTAATGCGTACATGTGCCACTGTAATTTCAAGCGAAATGCAGAGGCGTTCATGGTAGAAAATTGAGATACATTCAGTGCAGAGACTGCTGAATAGGCTCGATTGCAGATACCTGGCTGGAAGATGAAACAGACCTACTGCTCCCTTTGTACCGAGACTCTAAGCAAAGCTCTTGAATTCGCAATGCCTCAGGTGTTCCCTCTATGCGAGATTGTATAACGTAATAGATCAATTGGATGACTTATGCACATCAAAAGCATTTGCATAAGAATTAGGAAAACGATCGGGATTTAGAGGTCCGTCTCGTTCGATGCATAAGCTCATTATTAGCGATGTCAATACATATTTAGCGTGAATGCGAAATATGACGGCGCAAGGGTGTGCAGACACGTGTAAAGGAAGCGAAGAAATAATAGAAATATGATTGCACAAAGAATGTGGGTCATGGCATGGTGTAGGTGTGTACGTGTACAGCTATAGAGTATTCTTTTTTCAAAAGAATGGAAATGGGAATGGAAGTGAGAAGTGGGAAGTGGGAATGGGAATGGGAATGGGAATGGGAATGGGAATAGGAATGGGAATGGGAATGGAAATGGCCCGGCCCTTTTAAAGCTGTTCTTAACCTCGCCACAAATCCACTATATAAGAGGGATAATGAGCGCCATTCTGACACTTTGATTCCATCTGCTTCCTTTCCTGCCTACGTTAATTGACGATTAAATAAAGTAACGCTCGATCTATTCAAGAACAACGCAGGCTGAGTCACATCCTCGGTCAATCTACAAATGTAAAATCTACAATACAATACTGCGTTTACAGTTTCATAAGCGGGACAAGTAATTTCTCGATAATTGTATGTTATTTTCGTCGCTCTTATCGGCCATTAAGAAATAAATGTAAGAAAGCTAGAGATTTATTAGTCAGTTAGCCAGTGAGATATGTTTATTCAGCATTTCGGTATCATGCATTCAATGGAATTCCACTATGATCAACAGTATAAGTGAGAAAGAGAGAAAGAGAAAGAGCGTAACTTTCCATTGGAAAATAGTCACGTATAAAAAAGTTCTGTATCGTTGATTGTATGCAGGACTCTCCCTAATGAAAGGTATCTAATGGAGGTAAAATGCGTTTTATGACCTTTTACCTTCATAGCAGAGACGAACAATTTATATCTGTGAATTAATTCAATACAGTAGGGCTAGAGAATTTGGTTACGTCGTTCGAGGAATAAAATCGTAGCAAAGAAAATGACAGAAGATTAATCGCCATGTTCCTTTGTACGAGAATTTCGTGCCAAACGGAACATTGTTCCACTTATGTAAGCCAAGTTTCAAGCCATTCTTCTTTTTCGTATCTAAAATTTAATCGCAGCATCCACTATTAAATCATAACGCTGCTGCGCTACGCGCAATGTCGAACAATCCGTGATTTTATTTATTGTATTATACAATGGAGTGCACATTGCGAGGGGTGCTACTGATAAAGGGATTTGTTGGCATCGTCCCAAAACATGTTACATTGACTCGAATCACTAGTACGCACAAATACCTCTTACCTATCAATTACTTATCAGGAATTTGCATAGACTAACGAGCTAACTGGATAAGTCAAAGCGTAGAAATTTAAAGATAGAGCAAAATAAACAAACACTTGCTATCTCAAACTACGTATATTTCTATAACTTATTGTACCTATCGTTTACGTAATTACTATTTCACTATCTAATACACACGTGTTGCTGTGACATAACAATTAAGGCTACACGTTGAAGAGAGATAAAGCTCGATAGGATAGAGGGAGAGAGAGAAACGATCATTTCGAAATACCGAAACACTTTAGACGGAAACGTGCCGTGCACGTATTGCAAGAACTATTAATGGATATCCTTTGGAACGTGCGGAATTCTACAATTCGAAATTTACCCTCCCGTTACAGCCACCGTACGAGCAATTCGCATTGATGGAAAGCTCGTCTCACAAATTTTATTCCTCCTTGTAATCTCAGATTTTCAATAAAACATCGAGATACTTTCGCGGTTGGTTAAAGGTAGAAAGCTTATTTTCAAGAAGAATGAAGGGCGACAGGGAGAGAAATCAGTCCTTTATTTAGTGCCTCTCTTTCTTTCTCACCCCCGTTGATTCTCTTCCCCTTTCATTTCCAGTGTAATAAAAGTTCGGAATGCAGTATCAGATTTCTTCGAGATCCGTCAGATTTTTAGCGCGCGAGTAAAACAGGGCAATATGATCAATTCGGGATTGCAAAAAAAAGGTTATATTAGAAACTGCGGGGTGACAAAAAAGAGAATGACAAACACAAATATAATCTTCGAACTCTCTCGGACCACGGCTCGAACACGTTTGCTCAGCGAGAAGACGAAGAAAGAGTTGAGAGAGAAAAAAGTAACGAGATAGCCGGCCACGATTTGCCCCTTAATTGACCTGTGAAACCTCGGAATACTTCAATCTCAAATAAACTCAGCGATATGTCGGGGATAAAAGGTCGAATTACTTTGGCCGAAGAACTAATCAAGTTCTCTGCAGTCTATAATTTCATCAAAGCAGACTGCACACGAACTCAAACTACTATGGCGCTTCTCGTAATATTTAATTGAAAATTTTCGACGGAAAATATCAACAGTTGAAACCTGGATCCTAATGAAATTTTACCCATTACATACTTCGTCACAGGACTCGTGATAAATTTACGAGTTACAAATAGTTATTATCATAGAATTTTGGTGATCCAAAAGACTCACATAATGAATTCCCATAATGCATTATCCAGAGTTTACACAAGGACCTCGTTAATTAATGGAAACTTTAGAAACGCGCACGTTAGTTGAAAAATATGGAAATTTTTCATTGTTATACTGGCTCTATAATAACGAGTTCTCCCATAATTTGCATTAGATTACTTAAATGAAGCTTTAGGAGCATTATAATCATAATTACAAAACACAAATCGTTTTTCATAGTTGAAGCAACGTGTCAATTAGTCACACGTGACTTCCGAAGGAATACAGAAATTTTTCATCATTCCACTCATCCTAATTAGTGGGAAATGAAGATTTATTAAAAAGTTTCATCCAACGGGCAGACTAAAATGTTGGAACGTGGAGGATCTTTCAATTAGAGGAATGGATTTTTGCTTGGTGGTAGTATAGGCTAGCAAAGAAAAGGGAGAGAGTGTTTTGCGTAAAAGTTGTATTGGCTGCGAGGGAAATTTATTTAGAGAAAGGAGCAGGGATTTCTCGAGGGAAACAATCGTAGGTGACCCTGAAGTTTACGATATGTGTTATCGTCCAAGACACCTTCAGAAGTGTGACGAACTTCGTGTCCAGCCATCGCTGTCTTATTAAGACGGTGTCCATCGTCCTTTACGACACGGTAAGACACAAGTATCTTGCTGCCTTCGGAATTTGGCAATTTGCTTGGTCCTCCCACGATCGGACCTATTCGATCACGAAGACCATTACTCCCGTGGAATTCCAAGCCATGATAGTATTTCCGAGAAAAAAAAACACTTGTTTTTCTCACGATTCTTTTCCCTCTTTCCTATAGAACTAGTTTTTCTACTGCTGCTGTTGCTACTACTACTACTACTACTACTACTACTACTACTACTACTGCCATTACTGCTTCTGCTACTCCATCTTTCATCATTAAGAGCGAGCACGATGTAAAGTAGATCTTTCAAACAAACTGTTTAACAGAAATAATTTCACGCGGAGAACAATTTTTCATTTCAGTTAATCATATCTGCGACACCGTGAAGTTTAACATTTGTGGAAATACATTTAACTGTTCTCCGTAAGATAGAGAAGAGAATCAGGGATAGTGGCTGTGTGGTTATAAGTAAATAGTGAAAAGTAGCGATAACGTCGGACTAATGCGATGATTAATATTTCCACTGATCAGATTCTGACGAATCTGACTCAATGGTGGTACGTGGCCGAGATATTATCAAGTCTTTCCGCTAGAAGAAGGTTTAAAGGTGTGTCGTCTTTGCACAACTCGAAGCTTGATGGTTTGATGGACTTGACAATGTAGGAACTTCATCGACCACGGCTGATGTGCCGGGGATTAAACTGCTTTACGAGGCTTTATCAGTGTAATAACTTTAGGACCGACCGAAACTCCTGATTGGAGCACCAAAGCAGTGAACCATGAAGAAAATTTAAACTAGATTTATGGAAGAATAAGAAAATGTCTAATTACGTCATCTTATCGTACAACCTATATTTTCATAACCCTCTTGCGAGGTCGTCGTTAAAATTTTAATCATAACTGAAACTCGTTACATTTTCTTAATGACGTAGCAAGCTTACTAGATTGTTGTAAACCCTGAAACTCACCTGCCACCTGAGTTACACCGTAGAATATTACGCGAAGCGCTGAAAGTTGACCTTTAAGTATTCATGAAATATGCGAGTTTCCTTTTTTGTGGCAAATGACGCTTTCATGCAGAAAAATTCCGAGGTATTTTGCGAGCCGATCCCACGAATCCTAAACCACAGATCTAAAACTTTCTCGAAACGATATTCGGAAACTGAGCAGAAGTTATACCAGGAGCAGCCCGCTTTGCGGGGCAACTTTGCTCGAGCAATTTTATGACTCTTTCCCGAGGTTTTCGAACAATTCCGCTCGTCCCGGCGTTAGGATGTCTCCTCTCCGAACTCATCCCTGGTAAACATTAATTATGACACGAAAACTTGGGAGCTTGATTCGAATAGTTTTCGAGAATCAGCACAACTTCGGATTTCTGACATGCGTGCTGCGACGAAATGACGCTCCCATTGTTAAATTCCATCTTAAAGATAAAACTCCTCTGGCCATGAGCAGGTGCTCGAAACAATTTCCGTGGCGACAGTAATACTCCTTGATGGGAACATGTAACCCGGCAAGGATAAGAAGCTTATCGCTCCTATGAATAGTTTGAGCAAGCTATTCCCTCCTTTTTAACGGGGTTTGCATTCAACACTGCGTTCCAACTACCCATAACGAATTTACCTTTTAATGGAATTCACGCGTATTCCCGGCAAAACACGAATTACTCCCGGCACTTGTTTACCAAGTCAATTTTGTCGACCGCCCCCGCGCGACAGGACCTCCCTGAAAATCCTGCCTCTACTTTTTTTACCTTTTTCTCCAGGAAAAGTTGGGAAGCAAGTTTCGTCAGGACAAAAACACAATAGGACAGGGAGAGGGGAAAGTATCTTTTCTCCCAGCGAGAGAAAAGATTTATCATAAGTATCTTTCACGTTCATTTTATTGATCATCCAGCCGTAATCTTAACTGCGATCTCAAGTTTTCCTATTCCCCACCGGGCTGTTTTGCATATGCACTCGAAAGCGCGAATCTTTATTCATAAACTGTCCGGCAGGGTTTCGCGCTGCACAAGAATATTTTAAATTTCCCCACGGTTTTTACGATACCCATAGATATTGTCTCGCTTTCGTCGAGTTTATAATCCTTGACATGTTAAACATAATCTTCGCTAAAGACAACAGTATCAGTAATAATAATCACAAGCCTCGATGTCCGAGATAATATTACTTTGTATATCCAACTACGCGTTCATCCTTTACGCGATTACTATCCACCTAATTTTCCATCGCCAGTGTAAATTTATCATCGTCCAGCCGAGCTGAAATTTGGATTGATTCCTTTATTCCCCGTGGCCGATTAATTTGCAAGGATTTTCGAGAATACGCAAGACGCGTGTCTTCATCCGCGGAAGTAACGACGAGCTAGCTAGCTGAGTTTCATGGATTCACGACGCGCACTCGCGCGTGAAAAAGGGCGGTAAAAATAGTGGTAGTTAGGCTAATAAGGCCGACCGGCAAACCAAGAAGACGTCGACACACCCAGAATCCCCTCGGCCTTCGACTTCCGCGATATGCTACCGTTTACCGCTTTTCCAGCCGAGCCAGGAACTTGGTTAATTATTACACGAATGACATCAATCTTCTCGATACCATCTGCAGTATTGATCACAAGGATCCTCCAGGCGTCCCATGTGCGTGGGCGAATCGTTTAATCATAATCGTAGAAAAAAGACTCTGCCGTTATATTAGAAATCAATGACAGGGATTGTGTTCCGGAACGAAGTAAGCGATAAATTCACTTTTTGCCGGAGGTGCGGACCTGTTTCTTCCTTAGGCCACCACACGTCCAATGTATCGCCCGTTGCTGCCTATGTGACGCACTCCGCTGAAGTATTGCTCCCCTGACATCGCGTCGAAGGAGTATTACATCACCCGACATTAAACGTTCCCGTAAACTGCAGCCCGAGTTTCGATGGAATTGCTCCCTCGCCCTAGTAGCTGCCTCTCGCCAAATATCAACTCGCGCCATATATACAATTGAACCTCCCAATTGATTCTACCCATTTATGACGCGCGGACGATCCTCTCGTCGTTGTTTGATCTTTCGCCCCAGTATTTCGCGAAAATCAATGAGATTCGATTCGCTTATTCCCGTTTTAATCGTGTACTTTTTAATCTTTGTCCACCGCTGAAAATTTTCGATCGAACTTACAACGCGCAACCCTGCCAGAAATTTAGCGAGAACGCCAGCGGGGAATCCTGGCAATTAGAAAAAGTATTGTTTACACGCACGTACCATCATCAGTCTTGCTCGACGGTGATAGCTGGATTTTCCACAGCTTCGCAGTCACGGATGATTTTTCTATTTTTTTTTTTGTTTTGTTTCTCCTGCATTCTCAAAGCTTGCCTCGTTACTTTGGATATTACACATAAATTCCGTGATGGCTTATTCGGTTAGTTGACTGATAGGGTATTAGCTTAGTGACTAATGTGTAGCAAAAAGTCTTACTCACCACAATGCGTGACTCGCGAAGTCTGGAAATGAATTGAGATTAATCGCTAAAAATGGACTTGTGAGAAAACTAGCAAACAGAAAGAGCGAGATAGTAGAAGGAGTAGAGGGGTGGGCTGTCGGCTATCAATGAAGATCATTTTTGCTAGGACGAGCACTCCACTATCGGTGGTGGATTCTGCCAGGATTAAAGCTATATCGGCGAAAATCAATGTGCACGGGAAGAATAATGTGCGCGCATTGGAAATAAAGTACGTGTGTAGCGTGCTGCGGAATATTGAAATCTTTCTCAAATATATGGTTCACTCTGTACTTGATATAAAAGCATTTTACCTTTGGTATCTTTTACAGAATCTATTTACTGCTATCAGAAAAAGCCATTAATGGAAAAAGTGTAACTGAAAAGCAGACGTGTGTAAATAGCGATTATTTACCGGTAAATAGAAATCAGAGACTCGGCTGAATTTCGCAGGCTTAATCTTATTTTATGTTCTCTCCTCTTCTCTAGGACGGTATTGAAAAAATTGATAAATCGCTATCAGATCATTCTCAAATTATCACTGAGATAGAGGGCACACTTTTTTCCCTTATCCATCAGAGGGTAAAATCTAAACGCTTCGCACAAAGTGCCTCGAAATAGAACCTACAAACTAATTTTCATTAATAACGCTCCTCCTTCAAACTCCGAGATCTGTCTTCCACAATCATGTCACGATTCAGGGTATAATTCTCGTCTGTTCTTCAACTTTCAGTCCAATCTACTGCAGAGGCGACTTGCTCAAGACGGTTCAGCTAGCGGAAATTTTCAATGACAGCAAAACTTTCGTTGATCTCTACCAGTACAATGATCCGGAAGTCACCATTGCAAAGTAAGTACAAGACGTACATGTACATGCACGAAGAACGGAACCTTTGATCCTAAATTGGCGATGAATCGATGTCTAAACCAAATACTGAGACGTCATTGGGAAACACGTTTGTCAGTAGGTGCTTTCCCGTAGTTCGCGCGAAACGACGAGATATAGAATCGCGCGCCAATCGATGTATCGGCTGGCTGTGATTATTTCCCGAATAAAATGAGTCTTTCGCCTAGTCACCGGAGAAGTTGCACTGACGCATTATAGGTAGTTTGAATGCAACTTGGGATTAGACGAGCCAGAAGTGGCAACGATGTGTACCGTAAATCTTTCGGGGCTGTTGCTATTGGGTTTAAGCTATTCGCCATGCTGTAACACGTATTATCTCAATCTAGGAAACGTTATTCTAACGGGCTACGAACTACCCACACCGCAGAGATCGACTTCGCTCATGAGTTTCTAAGCCGATCGATGTACTGAATTCAATCAGCACGCTTTCCAAGCTACTAATTTCTCAACCATGTTTCGCACTGTAGCACAAAGATAATACCAATATTATCGGAGCACGCGCAAAACTAATTACAACAAAAAAAAAGGGAGAAAATCATACCGAGTTTGTGGGTATCGCGGGCGGGGGGTTGCGGGAGTGCTTTAGTGCAAGTGGCAGAAATGGACTACAAACAAGAGTAGTTCTATAGCATAAAATAGGGAACTTGCCCAAATATCAAATTCTAATTTTATATGCCGTGTCTATACAGGGGCATGACGAATGACCAAAGTTATGCTAAGTAAACTTATTATTCATGCTTTTTGCTTATATTATATTTACATCGATATAAAACGCGTATCGTGCGTGTCTTACTGAATTTGATTCATCTCCATTTTTCGTGTCGACATAATATCGAGAATTAATGAATAAGTTCGTGATAGAGGTTCCATCGAAACCTCAAAAAGTAATCGATAATCCAATTAGTGTCTCCTAATTAATTGCACGTTCCCGCAGTTTCCAGAAATTGATGCAAGCCACGAATAATAATCCCAATCGCTCGCAGATTCAGCAATACGTGAATGAAAACTTTGCGCAGCAAGATGAATTAATAAATTACGATTTGCCAGACTGGCAAGACGAGCCCCCGTTTTTGAAAACCATTCAAGATGATAAGTACCGAGCATGGGCCAAGAACTTGAATGGAATTTGGAAGACGTTGGCACGAAAGATTAATCCAAATGTAAAACAGCATCCGGACAGACACAGTATTATTTACGTTGAAGACGGTTTCATAATTCCTGGCGGTAGATTTAAGGGTAGGTATTGCATTTACGCGCTTTATCATTAAAGCTGCTTGGTACGTCTAAAATCGTAACGAGCTTTCATCTTCTGTCAAACAGAATTTTATTATTGGGACACTTACTGGGTAATCGAGGGTCTGTTACTGTGTAACATGCCACAGACAGCCAAAGGTATGATCAACAATTTCGTCAGTATGGTCGAGAAATTTGGATTTATACCAAATGGCGGTCGAGTCTATTATCTAATGAGAAGCCAGCCGCCCATGCTGATACCCATGGTAAGCAAAAATACTTTATTATCCGTACTCGGTAAACTTTCCAGTTAGCCACTTCTTGTTTTAATTAGGAAGTATAAAAAGTCAGGAGTTACGACAAAAAGTATTGTGCGGCTTTTAGCTTTTGCACATTAGAGGCAAGAGAAGGGGCACTAAAATATTCTGTATAGCAAAGTCCTTTTACTAACGCACAAGCTAATTATAGTAATTAGATAATGAAAAGCTATCGTTGTAAATGATTGTGATAAAACGTAACATTAAAAGAGTAGTAAACATTTTGAAAGAACAATTCAGGGCGAGTTTATCAACTCATAAAAATTGCTTGAGCCCCGTTGTAATTTTTCTTTATCGTTTTATGCAACTGATTTCAAGTAATCTCCGCCAATTCTCGAAATAAATCCCATTTAAAAAGTTTGTCCTTCTCCTTAAGAAAAATCCGGAAAGCCTGAAAATTCTTTTAAAAGATTCTTCTCGCGCAAGTGCGTAGTTATTTCACGTTAAGCACACTTCGCTGAAAATGAAATTGTTTCAAATGTTTCTTCAGTTTTTTTTTTTTTTTTCAAATTAAATTATTATCTTCAGCCTCATAGCCCAAGCGTTAATATCATTTACCGATTTATTTTGCTTTATCCCTTTAATACTACTTATTACTTCACACTTCCGGTACACAAGATGTTACAGGATATTAAACTCGCTTGAAGTTTTGGCAAACTGTTATTAAAGTCCTTGGAGGTTTTAGTAGAATAATTTGTTGTTAGGTTTACAAGTACCTAGAAGCAACGAAAGATAGAGATTATTTAACATCTATCATCGCTACATTGGACAAGGAATTCAATTTTTGGCAGAACAATAAGACTGTGCAGATTCACAAGAATGGCAAAACTTATACGTTGGCACGATATGTCGTTGAGAGCTCTGGACCACGACCAGAAAGTTATCGGTGAGTTATTTTTATTGTTGCTATTACTCTACGTTTTTATATCATTATAATATCTAGAATTATGGTTACGCCCTTCGAAGCGCGATAAAAGACGAGATGATTTTTTCATAAAATTTCATTAGGAAGACTTGCGAGTAAAATATCGAAATTCAAGGCATTTCTCATAGAGAAATGAATAGCCAAGGAAATTTCCTTATAGAGGGCAAGAGTCATTATAGAATCTGCGTAATGAAATATTTCATAGAATATAAATCTCAAGAGTATTTGCCTGAAATAAATAGGGGAGTGTACAAATTAGAAACCCAGTAAATTCCATAGGGGAATTGAATAAAGCTGTAGATTTATTTAACGTGAAATATATCCGCGTGCGCACGCGGACGCGCTCGCGTGTGTGTGTGTAAATAGAAATAATACAAACCCTTTCCCCATCCCTTAGAATCCCTTCAAGCACATGACTTGCCTTTAATGAAATGTAAATACTAGACAGCTTGCTTTACATGTAAATTTTCGATCAGTCAAAACTAGCTGATAGAGAGTCGTGACAAGATTCGTGAAAAATTGATGAAGAACTTCGTTACGTATTCTGTAAAGTACTCTAGTTACAAGGCGGGAGCAAATTTAATCGATAAGTCCGAAGAGCGTGATAAATGAATGATCTATATAGCATTGACTGCGCGAATCAAGTATCCCTGTACTCAAAATTGAAGGAAGGAAATATTTCTAAAAGGGCCTTTCCGATTTCCCCTCTTTGCGTACTTAACGCGTTTGTTTCAGAGAAGGAAAAAAGTAAGTATTATAGAACGGAGGAAACATTAGATTAGATATGCTCGCTTGGCGAACAACTTCAATCAGACACCGTGACCTTGATGGATGTCAAATAAAGGGAGTCGGCTCGATTCCCAAGGGATTCCCTGGGAATCCCTCTCAGTATCTACCCATTTGGTTTTCCTAATACAACATTTATACCGAGGAATTCCTCGGAGAACTTCCCTAGACATTTTTTTTCGAGCAATTTAGTTTATTGTCAATAATAAGGATGATTCGCGTAGGATTAAGTCGATAGATGGTAAAGCTAATGAAACCGAAGAAACATCCAATGTTTCTTTTGCTTTCAGGGAGGATTATACCTTGGCGCAGAACGTTCCCGAAGGAAAACGTATAGATTTGTATAATCAGATCATAGCTGGAGCCGAAAGTGGTTGGGATTTCTCGTACAGATGGTGTGAGAAAACCGGGGCCGGTGAAATGAGTCTTCTTAACATCTCGACATCTTCCTACATCCCTGTGGATCTCAACGCGATACTGCAAAGGAATGCAAGGCTCATGGCCGAGTTTCATTCGATCCTTGGAAACAGCGAGGTAGGTGTCTCGCAATGCTTAAAGAAACTCAAAAATATTCCGCTGAAGCGTTCAAGGGGGTTCTCGCAATACCGAAAATGGACGAATGGACCATGGGAGAGTTCGAAGTGTACATTCGTCCCTTTTCGATGTTACACGCGCATGGATGAATAATAACATTCGTGGTGATTGTCGGTGATGCTCGATGATGCTAACTTAAAGGGCGGGACTTACGGAGAAGCGATTTGTACGTGAAACTCATTTTCAGACGGTACTCGTCCCTTCTTCGATTTTGCGTTTATGCGGAATATATGGGAATACTCGGAGCTGAGTTTTTTCTTTAAACTCTAAAACGTTATCGCGGAGATAGCGTTAGATAGCGCTCAACGGTGCGGGATCCTGACTCATCTGGGTATCAGTCATCGTAATATCCCCTCGATAAAAAATTTCAACATCCAACAGATCCGATCCATATGATAGATCTTATCCATATCATCTCCGCGGTTTGTTCGTTATTGCATTTTCAGATCAAATTCCAAGGTTGCCGTAGGCATCTGGCGGTGCTCGTAATTCCGCGCCAAGTTCACGTTTCCCTGATTCAATAAAGCTGCTTTTTCGTGGATTTCTAGTCAGAAATTGTTTTGCTGATTGTTCGCCCAATTCTCAAAAAGTGTCGAACGTGACAACGCCTACAAACGACATTATTTCATTCGCTCCCCTCCAAATCCTGACGAACCGAAGAATGGAAAAGCTCGCGAAGACAAAATCTGGGATATACGACTGGTTTCGTTATTTTCGTTACATACATTATGCTTCGACGAACTGCGCTTAAAAAATCCTCAAGGATAAGTTTCAAGGACATCGAAGAATGTCCAAGGTACTGAGAGGAAGATAACATTTTCTTCGCTACACGGGTTAAATCCTTCTCCCCCTCTTCCTCCCTCTCTTCCTGCTCCTCCTCTTCTTTTTCTTCTCCTTCTATTGAAGTTGCACAACTTGCTAGGATCTACCAAATGAAGAACCGTAAAGAGCCTTAGCAACCCTAAAAATTACTGACGTAAAATCTCTAGCGTCGTAAACTGAAATTGCACAATACTCAAGTGATGAATGACTATCTTGGAAATGTGCCCAGTTGTGATATGCATTGCTTCTAAAGGTGTTCTTTTAAATCCTTGCAAATTTTCCCCGTTGCCAGATACATTCCTCATCCTGACTATTTAAAACATTTTCCAAGATTACTAAATGCTCTAAAAATGCCGTAATTTCAACTCTCTTCATTTGTCTCTCCCGCTGTTTTTATGACAAATAATTTCCTCTTTTATGTCCCTTCTCTCTACTTCATTTGTGTTTATATCGTTTTAGAAAGCACAAGCTTACGAGAAAATTGCACGAGATTATCAAAAAGCAATCGATGATGTCTTGTGGAATGACGAGGAAGGTACTTGGTTAGATTTTAATATTAAAACTGGCAAAGGACACAAAACCTTTTATCCGTCGAATCTGGTACCTCTGTATACTATGAGCTACGAAAAATTAAAGGCACCTTACTACGCCCGAAAGACGGTCGAGTATCTCAAGAAGAACAAAATTAGCAGCTATCCTGGTAATTATTTCAAAGAGATTTTACTGCGATACGATAATTCGATAATTACCGTAGATAAGGCAAATCATTAGGGTGATATCTTTCGAATCATATGTGTCAGATGATTAAAATGTTTAATGAAAAGTGATAAAAAAGTGGAGTACGATATCTTATCGACTGTAAACTGAATACGAACACACATTCTTTAGACTTTATTCGAAGATTTGTTTATTGTGTCTTTAAAGGTGGTACACCCGCATCCCTTCAAGAAACTGGAGAGCAGTGGGATTTCCCAAATGCTTGGCCTCCTTTGCAATCCTTCATAGTGGTTGGTTTGCATCAAACTGGAGAGAAACAAGCTATTCAATTGGGCGAAGAATTATGCGACAAGTGGCTCAAATCCAATTACATGGGCTACATGGAGTACGATGAGATGTATGAAAAGGTAAGAGCTTAATTTTAATCTCCTCCGCTTAATTAGTCTCCGAACTTCTTTTAAGACCCAAAGTTCTCGTGCCAATTTTTTATTTAATACTTGTTTGAAAACTTCAAAGAAAAAGGGTGGTTGCATGCCAGGCATGATCTAGTGAAATTTAAAAGTGTAATATCACAGAACACGCTGGGATATTGGTGCGTGTCAAGGATTTTGAAACCGCGATTACTCTTTCGGTCCTCGCTACTTTGTAACTCGTAGCGAGTAGCAGTTTTGCGAGGGGAAAAAGTGGAAGCGTGAAAAGAGCCGATAGAAATAATCCGGTTGAAAATAAGCCAGTTAAATAATTTCACCTGTAGTCGCGCTCGCACGGAGGGGGTCGTATCTTTTCTAATTTGCTGAAGAAAAAAAAATGGCTGGCCGAGAAAAATAAAAAACGACTATCCAAACGGCGAGAGAAGAAACAGACTTTGCAGAAGCACTCATTGACAGCAATAGGAGCGATAGGAGATAAGCTCCTAGTGGAATGATATAAATCAAAGATATAAGAAATACAAAATATAAGCATTGGTATTGTTTCCCGAGGCTGAGTCCTCGATAAGTATAAATAAATTTATTTGGTGTATCACAGAGAAAGAGAGAGAGAGAGAGAGAACCGATTTGCTTTGGCGGCACAGCTCGGAGATAAAGAAAGAAATTGTTCACACCAGTGAGCTTTATACAGGAGGGAAAAACGAATGAAACAAAAACACTTCAAGTTCGTATTGGTTCAGTGGACGTTGCCAATACTTTTGAGTGGGTATTCTTCGGATGTAGGAGAATAAACAAATGAGATTGCGCAGATAAGTTAAGCTCCCCGACAGCGTGAAGAATCGAAATGGAAATGAAGGTGAAATCTCGAAGAAATTGCATGTTCTAAAATCTAGATACCCCCGGTCGTCATAAGCAAGATTGCCTCTGCCGAGCGAAGAATCTCCTCTATTCAATCAAGCTTCCTTCCTTCGGCTTCGTTAATAAGGCTGTCTCTCGAAATGATCCAAGTTCCACGCGTTTCCGACCTGTTTTCCCCATAACACCGCCAGGGGAACCTCCTTGATTCATTCGCGTTATCGCCTATCGAAACTGGGGCACAAATTTATGAATAACTCCCCTATCCCTCCTCCCCAGCCTCGTCCTCGCCTTCGTCCGCGTCTTCGAATCCTATCGTTTCTCGAATGCTCATCATTTTTCGCCAACATCCATCTTATCGGCTAAGCAAAATCGCGGATAAAGTTTATCAAAAACTGACCTACGAGCATGTGCGAAACTTGAAAAATTCTCAACTCCTCGAATAAAGGGGCTGGGAAAAATGGCATAATGGAAAATACGTTAAACATAGTGCACGGGAGATGGAGTGGGGGAAAAGATCCACGTGCCAAGTGCTAAAAAGCGAAGGATCCATTTTGCTGACCAAACTCAGTCGATTTAATCAAAGGCTCTTCGGAGCGTGTAGCGCACTCCGAGGGGAGTGCAGAAAGCGGGATGGGTGTATGGAGCAAAGCTTATCATCCGGCCAGGGAGAAATTCTTTTACTTTTCCAGCCCCTTGCAAAAGTGCTTTAAGGTTCTCGTACTGGGTCGACACGTGCAGATGTTTGTGAAAGAATCGCTCACGCGCGATATGGATGACGAAAAAAAATAGTAATTCTCTTTCAAAACGACGTCATCGTAAACCGAAGGATAAAAATTTTCTATCCTGATACGTGATATTTTCGTAACCATTTTACGACCGCAAGTCCTCCCCCTCGGAGACTGGACACATCCAAAAAATTCTATCTCCGAATTGGAAAAATTTCGCGAACAGCCAGCAACTACGTGCCATAGAAGCCCCATAGAAAATAGTAGCTATATTACGTTTGCGTTAATGCAGGCGGAGTAAAAATGTGACTGGTAAAAAGAATTTACCGGGGACATGAATGGGAACGGGGAAAATGGCGTTTGAATGGATAAAAAATCAATTTGAATCCTTCAGAGGAATGCTTTATGATACTTGTTCGACGTTGACACGTGGAAGCGTTGCCTCTCTAACTTGAAGAGGAAGGATCCGCTAGCAGCGACGACACGAAAATTCCAGGAAAAATATCTATCGTGTTCTGAACTATGCCAAAGTAGCGAGGTAGATGAAAAGAATCACAGCCCGTCATTTTTCATCGGGCTATGAATTTCCACCTAGTCACGATCGACACCCTCCTTCACTTTCTCCCTTCCAGTTGGTTTTATTCCACTGATATCACGAATATCCGATCAAAAACTCCTCGTTAAGGATTACTTTTTTCACTCATCTTTCTCCCCCCCCCCTCTCTCTCTTTCTGGAAAAGCTTGCAAAAATCTTTCTTAATGAGCACTAACTGTCCATTTACGAGTAAATTGAAATTTTACCAGATCCATCAGGAGACTGATCACATTCGTATCGCTATATATCTACGACTACATATGTTCAAGTCCCTAAGCTTTCCCTCGTAAGAGCAGCGATCGAATATATTCGAGATACGGGAGGACAGGTTATCCGTCAATTAGAATAAGAAAGATTCTTTGAAATATCGATGTAGTCCACAGAGACGAAACGCGTTCCCAGTGAGATCGAGTGGCAGGAGACGAAATCGAATAGAGAGCATTAATTGCGGGAATGTCGGATTACGTGAATTTTAAGCGCGAGACTATTACGGTCCAGGAAAATTGGAGCTGTAACAAGTTCCAAAGTAAATTGATAGAGATTTCAACTGATATTCGTCCTTTCGAGGAATCGCGTGGGCACTTGACGGGACAGCATAACGGTATTCTTTGTCACCTTAAGAAACGTGAGAAGAGGAGAATGTCGGGAATATTCCAGCTGTGTCCGATTTACATCGATCGATCGAAACCTCTATCATTGAATATAACTATACATCTGCAGTATCGAATTTCCGTTATTGTATCGAATTCAATCCACGTTGAAGATGAAGGCAACCAAATGATTTTATGATTTTATTTCAACGTCAGCCAATTCTTCCGTATCCGGCGATATAAATGATTTCTCTCGGCTTACTCTCTTCCGTGCAGCTGTGCCAAAAGAATCGGCGAAATTCGCTGAAATAACAATGCGACGAATTAAGCAAGTAGTGCGCTGCAAGCGAATCAGTTATGAAATGGCAACGATCCTTAAAATTTTATTCGATCAGCGAGCCTGATAAAACTTCCATGGGGAATCAATGCAAGAATATTATTCCAATTGAGCCACGATTAGTCTCTTTGAGCTGTGAATGCTTGAAATTCATTTTCCTTTATCCGTAATACGGAAATAATGGCAAACGCTTAAGGAAACTGCGCTTCACTGAAAGCAATAAAAAATCTAAGAAGCAATTTCTCAGGATAAACGATCCTGCTACGGGAATACGCTACGATGCTAGCCTTTCGATCTGTGATTCGCTCCATTTTTACGATTACGCGGAATCGACGCGTCAGAAACTGATCCACTTTCAAAAATGGCCGAGCGAGAATCGTATAAGCCATTTCAGGCAAGATTAAAAATCGTAAATGGCGCTTTCTTAAGGGAGTTTGCCCATGCTCGCGCCAGTCATAGTCACCCTATTGTCTTTCGTGCAATTTACAAAAATAATGTGACAGTTTTAGTGGCAAGGAAACCATCTCGATGTAACTTGATAATACGAAATCGAGAAAGACTCTTACCCAATGGAGAAAATTGTATTATGGCGTTGTAACTCTTCTACGGTCGTTCGGAAGCGAACCGAGAGCGAACGGGACAAGACGGAAGTTTTGCCTGACAAGTACTTCACTTTTGCCCTTATTATGATTAGTCGATCGCTCGGCTCGGATCTAGGAGTTCATTCGAGTCCTCGAATAGCGAGGAGCCAGAGGTGTCTCTTCGAGTAGCCAAATTAGATTTCCACGCGAGGGAGACACTCCACTCTGCTTGGTCCTGTTAAAATTAAGCTCAGACGACTGAGAGTCGTAGCGATGACTGGATGGTTTAATTGCGACATGGAGGAGCCTGCTTTGAGGTTGCTGTACGTGATTACCGAGTAATTACCTTTTGATTGCAGTACTCGTCCGTTATTCCTGGCCAAGCTGGCGGTGGTGGCGAATATGATATTCAGACAGGGTTTGGCTGGACCAATGGTGTTGTCTTAGGATTCCTTAAGCTTTGTCCATCAGCAACTTCAGCAGACATCGATTACGTCCGTTCGAGAGCCGAAAATAACCAGATTGACAGATAAAGGTGAGTCTACTCGACACATCTCACCTTGAGTTTTTCCTGCCCCTTACGAACATTCCGCGTATAGACACTCATTTTATCAGGATGCATCGCAATATTACGTCACGCTTCTTCTTTTTTATCTGGTTCGACTTGCGTAATATCGGAGCATCACTGAAACTTCCACGAAACCCTATGACGACCATCGTTGTTTGCCACTTTCGATTGGTCTTTTGGTTAATTGTTCCTTTAACGCATTAAAGTGGATAGGGGAAAAATTTTCTAATCCAGAATTTTAGATCTACTATATCGTTCGGTTTACGGTAATCTTAATATTCCATTACTCTTGAAACGCAATTATATTTTAACGATCCGCCGCAACGAGGAGTAACAGGTTTTAAGGATTTTTCCTCTTTAAAAGGAGCTCTCACAATGAAGAAGCACCAAATGGACACGTGAGATCCATTCGATATAGATCTTCTTTAGATCGATTGCAGTTTTGTAATAGCTTCAACGTGGTAGTTTTTAATTAAAATTTTACCTCGCGTGATACATGTATATATGTTATATGTTGTGTGCTTTATATTTGCATGTTCAGTAATTATATATACCGTGAATGTGAAATGTTCGTTTATTCATATTCTATCGATAATTGACTGTCAAAACGACTCTTTATTTTTTTATTTCTACGCAAATACAGAACTAACATTTAACGCATTAACACCTTTTTTATCTTAAAATTCGATCTTTGAATATAAATCTTTCAATAGAAATAACATTGTTACGAAAGTACGAAATCCATTGAATATAGAAACCTTTTAACATTCTCTAGTCGTGATTTACTCCGAAACTTCGTTACCTCTTTTGAATGGAATTATTTCTAATAAAAAAAATAAATCGAGCACCATATACATGCATTCATATTCACTGACTCACACATACGAACAAAGCGTCCAATATTTTCAGTGTAGTCTACTTTGACGAGCAAATAAATTTCTCTGATATTTGTATGTGAAGTTGGTAAATTTGTTCAATTGTGTGTATTTAAATGAAACATTTTATCTTCAAGTATAAACTTAAATGTTTCGATTAAGAATAAGTATGTCTTATTAATCTTTTTATATCTCTTTTTTGATTTTAGAATTTCTAGAAGATTGGGATCACTATTTACAATGAATCTAGTCAATGACAGCAAATTGGGACGATAACGCCATTACTTGTAAAATTCAATCAATCTTATTTTCTTGATAGAAAAATTCATTTTATTTGCATCTGTTTAATAAATGACATTGAATTCTAGTGATTCAATCAATTATAGTCTGGACGAACATACATTTGACTGGATTTTAATTAAACAAATATCAAATAGTACCCTTTATTAATTTTATTTGTATAGTAGAATTGATATATATAAATATTAGAAATTTTGTTGATTCGTTTTATAAAGTCTTAAGAACTATGCAAAAATTGTAGTATTATTTTATTTCATTGGAAGGTCTTAGTGTGTGTTAAATGTAATTGCATGAATATGTGATTTTCGTTAACATTTAATTGTTAGGGGTAACAAAATTTTCATTTTAACACAGTCCCAATTAGAATACGAAATAACTACATTTCGTATTCACGTAACACAGATTTCTTGGCAACTCATCAGTATTTCTGCTTAAATCTAGTTATGTTGATAATAATTTAATGAACTTAAGAGCAGAGAAAAAACTGTTTTCATTGCTCTACCTAATAGTTGACAGCAGCGATGAAATTTTTTGTTGAAAATTTTAAGAAAAACTCAACTTATATAATAAAAATATTTAATGCTTGGATTATATCGAATTAATAATTGCAACAAACTGGTATTTGTTGCAATGACTACATAAATAACGGTGCTGGTTCCCCGTTTTATAATTGTAGAAAAAAATCATCCCTTCTGTTATATAATAGTTTTCAAAAATATTATTATAAGGGATGAAAAAATAAAGTTATATATGTATTTATATGACAATTAATAAAATGTATAATGAATTCACGCAAAAAAGTCTTATGATTTTCCTTGCATCAGAGGCGAAGAAATTAATAAAATTGAAGCATTTAAAACGTTGAAAACATTTCTTCCTCGGAGTTACCGAATGCCTTACATTTTATGAGTTTGAAGAATACACTTGGAAGTTTCTTAGAAATGTCTCAGACAGTCCTGACACGAACAGGCAGGAGGTACTTGTAACTCCTGAATCGTGTTGAAAAACTTCACTAACGCATTCTAAAGTACTATTCTACTATTGTACGTGTTGAGCCTCCTACTCGCTTATATATTTTGATGATACTGCACCTTCTAAAGTAGCCTACAATAGTCGGGAAGAAGTTGCGTATTAACATGAGAATGATACTTTTTGTGACTTTCTCATGTTCAGCCGAAACTTAGACTATAAGCCAGTTATTATTTGAACTCGCAAATTTTCCATATGAAGGCAGTAATACGATGCGTATAACTTTTAACCATCTAAAATTTCGGTCAGTTTTCAAGCTCATTGTTTTTGTTATTAACATCGTTGTTACTGTTTAAGTATCATTTTTAAGGATGGTTTACAAGGAGAGAGTAGGAAATTAATATATGAAAATAACTTATTTAATAGTGAGTACATGCATTTATTTTTTCCGGCCCTCACCATTGTCGTATCCTAACTTAAAGAAGTCTTTCAGAACGACGTTGAATGTGATGGTAACAATACCCTGTACTTTCATACGCGTGACTGCAGTGACAAAGAATATTATTATTCACTTTTTCCCTTTATTATACTTTCTAAATAAAAACTACATAAAGTATATTCGTGTAGAATATACATCTGTGCAAAAATTCAATAAAATAATGAAAAAGTTCTTACGTTCTCTTCCACCACCAGACGCCAAAATTGCTGGGTCTATTAATTCAGGTCTTCTGCCTGTTAACCACGCTGCAAAATGCTGAAATTTAGATGAGGATTCTGGCACATAGACAGATACCCTAAAAGTATATCGTTTTAATTTATTTCTTTTCAAAGAAGTTATTCTCCGACTTTATGCCATACATATCAAAACTTTAATCAACTATATTTCAACTCGATTAAATATTTTAAACATGCAGAATGCACCTCTTCTGATGATGACCCGTGCTCAAAGGTAAATGACAGACTCCATATCCTATTATCACATCGTGCCCGAAAATATCAAGTCCATAAATGGACATTATAAGTTGAGGCCCTAAAACATCTCTCTCTTTCTACATATATATAGATATTATAATTTATTTATATAAATTACACACAAATGTGTCTTTCAATAAAAAATTTAATAATCTTACTTACATCCGTGTGGGTTTGTACTTTTAAAAGTTATTTCTAGAGGGAAATTCCAAACAATAAGATTCCTAGGATCCCTACTTCGTTTACACATTTGAGTTAGACCTTCTTCTATTCCCTGATAATATGACAGTTTTAAAGAAGTTGTAACTCTTCTTATTTATAGAAATCATGCTTTACTTACGGCTACAACGCTCCACTCAGGTCCAAAATGAAAACCGTACTTACAATATACATTGTTTGCATCATAAAATTCCGCGTGTTCGATAGACCCAGTAATACTTAAAAAAAACTCACCTGCCGCAGTCATTTATCTAAACTTTTAAGTAGTACTGTGTTTTAACTGACAAATATAAAAGGAAAAAGCGTCAGCACACAGTACTTTGTTAGCAGTAAAAGTAAGCCTAGTTGTCATGGAAACAAGCCATGCGCAGAACGTAAAACTTATTTTGAATATTCGGTTACGGGAGAGAAGTAAGGACAGGTGGACGCATTCATCTCGTGAAAAATAAGTAAGTCATTACAATAGTATTTATTTCGTTATGCTTAAGTCATCACAATATGTTTATTTTCAAGAAAGCACTTGCTATAAATTGTTTTGTCTGTACGTACAAGTTTTAGGAATTAATCTATATTACATAACCATGAATTGCGTGTGATATATTCTATCTTACGAGTATGTACATAATAAGTTTTCGAATAAAGCATTGTTAGAATACAATGGATGCAGGCAATTCTTATATGTCACGAATACATTGATATGACAAATAAAATTTCACTTCCAATGATGTCTAACTTTGCTTCATTTGTATGTAAAGCCAAGATGCCTGATGTGCAATATTGTCTCATGTTAAAACGATAATCTTCTATCGCTATTTTCTAAAAGTATTAGAAAACTTTATTTAAAATCTCTTTTATGAAGAAATTTAATTCATCCGACACAATTCATTTACTTATTAGCTAGCAAGATGACAATTAAGTTGAGATATATACACCATCTTTGTTCCCCTCAACAAGAGCAGACCATAAAAAGTATTTCATTCTTTTCAATACCATTAATTTGCATTGCTATATTTTTGATTGCATTGCACGATTACCAATCTCTATTCGTCATTTGAGAATAGGAAAGAAGATCTGCTATAATACAAAGGAAAATTTCTTCTATTATACCGAAAGTTTTTTCATTCGATATTTGATATTTCTACACATAACTGGTCACATTCAAATTTATCTTATTGCAAGATAAGACCAATTGCTTTATCTCTTCCTTCTTCTGAAAATGATACTTTACTTTCCACTAGCAATTTCCTTCATACGATTCAATGCTGAACCAGCTTTGAACCAACCAATTTGTTGCTCATTCAATGTATGATTCAGTGTGATACTCTCAACCTTTCCATCTTTGTGCTTGATTTCTGCTTTCACCGGCTAGAAAATATTAAAAGTTCCAGTTGTTTTAAAAGATCATTCAATCTAATAGTAATTAAAGATTATGTTCTTATCTTATCAAATTTCATTGCAAACCTTTCCAGGTGCCAAAGTTTGTAATTCCAGAAGACTAATTTTATCAGTTGGTTGAATTTTATCGTAGTCGCTGGGATTGGCGAATGTTAGTGGTAATAATCCTTGTTTCTTTAAGTTAGTTTCGTGGATACGTGCAAAACTTTTAACGATTATTGCACGTCCACCCAGATGTCGTGGTTCCAAAGCCGCGTGCTCCCGAGAAGAGCCTTCACCGTAATTTTCATCTCCAACAGCTACCCACTTCACTCCATTTTTCTTATAATGACGTGCTACATCTGGTACTGCACCCCATTCGCCTGTCAATTGATTTTTTATCTTGTTTGCTTCACTATTTTCTGAATTGATAGCGCTGAAAATAAGGTCAAGGCAAATAAGGTTAGAGCAAATAAGATTCAAGTTTTACAATAATGAGATGAAAACTTACCCAATAAACATATTGTTAGAAATATTATCTAAATGACCACGATATTTCAACCAGGGACCAGCTGCTGAAATATGATCAGTGGTACACTTCCCTTTAACTTTAATAAGAATAGTTAAATCTGTCAAATCTTTGCCATCCCACTTATCAAAAGGTTCTAAAAGTTGTAATCTTTTGGACTTGGGATCAACATCAACTTTAACCGAAATTCCATCTTTCGGTGGTGAATCGTATGTTTCTTGGCCCGCATCAAATCCACGGGCTGGGAGCTCCTCAGCTAAAAATTTATACTTTGCATTTAAGCATATTACTATAACTACTACTATTATTATACATTGCTTAAGATTTCACTAACCAAAGGGATCATCGAGTTTGAACTCTTTTCCGTCTGTTCCTTTCAATGTATCCTTTATAGGATTAAAGTCGAGTCGGCCAGCGAGAGATAAGGCAGTAACCAACTCAGGACTAGTAACGAAAGCATGAGTCGCGGGATTAGCATCATTACGTCCGGTAAAATTACGATTATACGATGTAACGATAGTATTTTTTTCTCCTTTTTTAACATCTTGACGATCCCACTGACCAATGCAAGGACCGCAAGCATTCGCTAATACCGTTCCACCAAATTCTCTAAGAGTTTGTGCCTAAAACCCAATATATATATATATAGTGGCTTATACGGGCTCCTTTTGAAAAGTTAACTTACAATGCCATCGCGTTCTATTGTAGCTCGGATTTGTTCCGATCCTGGAGTTACGTTAAATTTAGATTTTGCCTTCAGACCATGTTTTAGTGCTTGTTTTGCAATGCTAGCGCATCGTCCCATATCTTCGTAAGAACTGTTGGTACAGGAACCAATTAAACCGACCTTGATTTCATTAGGCCAACTATTTTTTTTAGCAATTTCACCTGATTATAAATAAAATTATACTATATGTTTAGTTCACCCCTAGTATTCTACTTAACCCTTTCGATACTACCGCCGCTGTACCGAAGGAGTTAATTTGATTAAAGAGCTTTAAATAATTTTTACCTAATTTACTAATAGGATTAGCTAAATCAGGAGTAAATGGTCCATTAACGTGAGGTTCTAACGTTGAAAGATCTAATTCAATAATTTGGTCGTATTTAGCATTTGGATCAGCTGATAGAAGCCCATTTTTGTGTTGATCAGCTGCAGCTGCGATTTCCGTGCGATTGGTAGATCTCAAATAATCTTGCATACGATAATTATACGGGAATATTGATGTGGTAGCACCAATTTCTGCACCCATATTACAAATAGTTGCCATGCCTGTACAACTAATGCTATCAACACCAGGTCCAAAATATTCAACAATTGCACCTGTGCCTCCCTTTACTGTTAAAATACCAGCTACTTTAAGAATAATATCTTTTGGGCTAGTCCAGCCTTTTAATTCTCCTGTTAATTTAACTCCAATAACTTTGGGACACTTTAATTCCCATGGAATATTGGCCATAACATCAACAGCATCAGCTCCTCCAACACCTATGCAGAGGCATCCTAAACCCCCTCCATTAGGTGTATGAGAATCTGTGCCTATCATAAGTAAGCCTGGGAAGGCATAGTTTTCTAGAATAATTTGATGAATAATTCCAGATCCTGGATTCCAGAAACCCACCCCATACTTGGCACCAGCAGTTTTTAAAAAGTTGTATACTTCCTTATTAATTTCTTTAGCTCGCTTTAAATCTTGATCACCTCCAATTTGTGCTTCAATTAAGTGATCACAATGAATTGTAGATGGAACTGCAACTTTTGGCAAACCTATAAAAATGATGTGTAATCATCTAATTCTGGTAGATTTAAAACTATCTTGTTTGGTAATATGAATTACCAGAACTGATAAATTGTAGCATAGCCATCTGAGCTGTAGCATCTTGCATGGCAACACGGTCAGGACGCAATCTGAGATAGCTGGTGCCACGAACAATTTCCTGTTTTGCAGGTTCATCGAGATGGGAATATAAAACTTTCTCAGATAAGGTGAGTGGACGTGTAAGTCTAATTATAATTTAAATAATTATGCAATTAAGTGAAAGTAGCAATTCAATATAAAATAATAAAATTAAATTTTTTCAGTCTTTACCTTTTCCTAACAGCCTTTAAATTTGCCTCTAGCTTATCATATGGGAGATAACTTTCAGAATCAAATTTTGACATAGCTACTTTTGCAGCTGCAAAATTTATCGGACTCGCGCTGAAACATCTTTGTTGAATATCTGCAGCAATCCCAGTCAGTTTCTGCACATAACATTTTACTTATTTTTTACAAAAATTCTAGAAATATTCCATATTAATCTAAAGGACAATTGTAATTCTATAAAAGCATGCAAATTTTCTATTTTATTAATTTTTAAAACGATTTATTTAAAGAAGGAATTTAGTAGGTACCGAAAACAGTACACGTGGCAGAGATCGGACTAAATATAAATACGCTATTACAGTCATATCAAAAATCTCTCAAAATAATTTCAAGGGTAAAAAAACATTTTTTGTAAAAATAGTAAAAAAGTATGAATTGTCATTTATGTTTTGAATGATAGAAATTTCATACTAATCATATTTTAAATTATATAGATCCTGCTGCCATCTAGTATAATAAACATATGTTGAATCTGGGTATTTTATTTATCACCCGTCACATGTTCAATATAAATAAATATGCTGCGAGCATTATGTAATATAAAACAGTATTAATAATTCAAGGTAATAATCAATTTAATATATTGCATTATTTAATTATCGTCTATGGTATAATATATATTGAATTCAATTAAAATATTCAACAAATTAGTATAATATATCATATTCAGATACATCCTAATTTCTTATCTCTCATTATCATGTCAAATATTTTCTTAATGAATTAAAAGATACGCATTATTGTGTATATATATATATATATACATATTTCATCTATCTATATATATATATATATATATATAGTACTTTTGTATTCAAAGAGAGAACATAACCTCTGTGTACGCCTAAAATGCAATATGTATATAGGTATATGCGCTATTACCCGATGGATTATATAACTGACAAAAAACTATTTTAAAAAATCATTAATTCACAATCATACATTGACTTTGAACTATCATATGCAACATTCAATATGATAACGCATTATCTTGGAATTATTAATATGTTGGGTGATTTTTTAAAAACATAAAAATGTTGAGCGATATGGGTAGACAGACAACCAGGGATCAACGATTCTGCTATTTTTAAGAAGGAAATTCAAGTGTTCACTTATAAATGTTAATGCCTTTGGATTATGTTAATCAGTGTCCGTTACAGCATGCAAGTGACCTTTATGAATGAAGCTTAACGACTCCACTTAAAGCAACTATTCACCAAATTACTAATATTTCATTTAATTGTAAAACTTCACAACAAATCCATATATGAATCAAATAAATGCTTAATTTTTAATCTACCTGAGCAGATAATGTTCTAATGTAATACGACATTCTCGCTCAACGTTGTCTTCTGTGACGTCGTAAGTCGAGCTAAAAGAATTTTGTACGTTGAACGAGAGCTGGTTCGTGTTGAAAAGAAGGATTTCAAATGATCTCTTGTGGCAGTCCTTCTCAAACCGGCCGCAAGAGAACTGAGGGGACTGAACGTAGATATTTCGACTTCGTCCCCTTGCATCAATGTTAAACAGTCGCGCGTGCGCCAACAGAAAATACGATCATTGATAATCAAAATGGTCCTGGATGCTCTTCATTCTCAAGAAAAACTGCAATGAATCGCCTCAGCTCGTTGGCAGTGTGAAGCTCCTACAATATACTGTATTCTTGCCTTTACCTTCCACTGCTAACATATCGACTGAGCGAAACAATGTATTCCAATGTTAGAAGCGACCTTAAGCTTCCAAATCACTATCCTAATGATCAGGTTTCAAATCATCAATGTCACCCTAATTTACATAAAATAAAACTCAATTAGAAATAGAAATAGCTCTGAAAGTTACATATGTTCTAGAGATTAAAATCTCATTCTCTTTTAAAATGCGAATAATATTGTCTCATACCCTTACCCCCTTATTTTCCCAAGTTCTAGAAGTGGATGGTACACCGTCCACTTGTAAATGTGTTATATAAGATTGGAGTGTTTAAAACCGAATGAATTTAATCTTCGATCAAATCATTCGTGAATTTTTAATTTCATCTTGCAAAATAGTTATAGTTTTTATGATACGATAACCTTTGCAACCTTTCAAGTGTTGCAAAATAACTTCGCTTAACATTGCAGTAGTCTAATGTGCAAGACCTACATTTAAAATAATGAAGGGTGTGGCAGAGATGATGAATAAGCGACATGTACCTCAAATGCAAGGTTTGCAGATGGTCACTGTGGACTTTGATGCAACCAATCTTGCAATAATGAGATATCTCGATAATTTGGACTTGATATTTTCCAAGCAGGATAAACGCTACTTCAATTAAATTTAAAGTAGTACTTCTGATAATCCAATAAGATTACTAAAAACGACTAACACTAGGCATAAGAAAATCGTGCAAATGTATTTTTTAACATACATTACTTATTACTTGATATTGTTCCAACCGAAGAGAAGGCTATAAGGATCCTTGACATGATTAACTCCTTGTGGGTGGACCAGGACATGTTTCGACATACTTTTATGGCGATTCCCCTGATCGTTAGTCTATACTTGTTACAATTCCGTCGAATTTGCTTTCAATTGCAATGTGCATGGCACATAATAATTTTGCCAACTTTTTCGAGACATAAATATTGACAGATTAAATTTTCGATAAAGTGCATTAAAACCTTTAGGTGCATTACTGGTAATTCCTGTTATCTCTCTTTCGAAGGCCACTTATAAGAGGGCGACCTCATTAATTTGACAATGTTAAATGACCAAACTATCACAACGAGGTCATGTGCGAAAACAGGGCGTCGAATTAGATAGTATCATTCGTGTATGCGTAGTAGTATAAAAAGCATAATTTCTCAATTATCCTATAAATGTCTAAAATGCTATTTCTTATGGTACTATCCGTAAAATAATGATATATTTGAGTTCAAGCCAATGTTATTACATTCGCCGTTACGTTATTCTTACCTTATATGGTCCGCAGGCATACCCTGCAGCTTAAAAATATTAAACAGTGCCCTGTACTAGCGATATACTTGATATATTCTCAGAATGATGCAACAATTGCATCAAGTACAAAACAAATTTACATAACATAATGAATAAGAATATTTTGTTGTGTTTTTACTGCATAAAAATAGGGACCAACTAGGATCAAGAACAACTAATCGTTGAGATCCTTCAGGGTCTTGTTGCATAGAAAACTCTTTGTCTCTTGTCTTCGCATCCATTTTAAAGGCGGGGGTGAAACGTTTTGTGTCGCCTGGAGCAAATTAGAGCAAACTATTACTTTCGCCATAACTGCCTACGGCTCTCTTAGATCACGTAAAGTAACAGAGTAAAAAAGAATCAACGTTTATAAATGTCTGGAAGATTGTGTCGTGATCCTCGCGAAATGAATTTAATGAAAAAATTCACTCGCTCCCTTTTTCATTGGTTTACATTTTAAACACGGCATCTCGTTGCATTAATAGATCATTGGATATTCGAAGAAATCGATGCAGCTCCACTCATGGGCTACGTTCAATAGACATTGCTTGCAATATTGTTAAGAATTTCCAGACAAGGCTCCGTAAGAATTAACCTTTCACTTTTGTATAGTCCTGCTAAGATTAAAAGAACCCTTTGGCGAGAAAAAATTTATCCGGTTGACAGTGGTGCTCGGCGAGCCATGACAACTGGCCGTGACGTGTGTTGGACCATGACGGTCAATCACATTTTGTATTTCCCCTGCAACCACTGGAATTCCTAGATAAATTGATAGTCCGCTGATGTTGCGTGAGAACTAATGCAATAGTCTCCCATAATGTTTAAAATAAAGATTACGACAAAGGTTTTGTACGACTCAGTCGAAATCGATGATACAAGAAGCATTAAGAAATTGCGAAGATTTTGCGAGAGAGAGAGAAAAGGATGCGGTCGGTAATTAAGGCTAACTCCTACTGCAATTAATGCCTAAATACGGATTAATCAACTTGGGCTCCACTGGTATTGAAATACTTGGGATTCCTTGGCAATAGTCGCAACGACGATATGCGTGAGTTAGGTGATGATTCACATGATCTGTTGCACTCGACTTTGGACAAGTTTGCAGATAAGGCTTGGAACGGCGAGACGGCTGCTGCAAATCAGCGAACCGACTGATTTGTACCTGCTTTGTAAGATTTCTGTATGCCCGTTCATTTCCAGATTGTTCATGCTGGCTATCAGCATTTTCCGACCATTCTTTAACGTTGCAACGCCAAACCAAATCAATATTTTATCAAAATTCTCCATCGGAGTTTCCACTTGGTGGAAACTCATGGCAATGCATTACATTGAAACTTGTCGATAAATTAATGGTTTTGCGACGTAGTACAGGTGTCCTGACAATATCTAGCCTATCTCAGTTTGCGCGATACGCACGGTCCACTTTCTTTCCCGTATGAAGCATTTATTGAGAACCGGACCTCTCTTCCGTATCGCTTCCCTTTTTTCTTATCGATCTATTCGATTTTTTTCGCCATTTTATTTTCGCTCTTTCCATTCCATTCGTTCTACATCAATTAGGAGCGCAAGGAATTCTTTCTGATACTTTCGACGAAGCTTTAATTCATCGGCAGGCAGTTGCCTGAATTACATAAGATTCCTAAATGGTGAATTAACAACGATGTCAGTGAGGAATTTATAAGAGTATTGTCTTTGAAAAAATAAGATTAGTGGAAATGGTTGCGTCGGGTGTGTCCGAGGATTTCGAAGCAGTTCAGATCGGGGTGTTCCGTCAGAGATGACGCAATTCTGGAGAAAGCAAGAGTATACGAGCATGGACACGAGGACAAGCAATTTGTGCTCACATACGCTGGACCTACGGACGTATTCGTTACTCGTGAGTAAAAAGGCGAAATGCTTTCGAGGTGGATCATGAACTGTTACGCAAATCCACTCCACGATCATTCTATACTTGTACACTGTAGGATGAATCAATGAGAAACGATGCGGTACTAACGAAATCAATAAAATCGAGCAACAATTATTCCTGGAATCGCACCGCTTCCTTCCCCATTTCTATGCAATTTCTCGATAATTTCTTTAATAGAACTTAATAATGTGATTCGTTCATAATCAGTTACTTGACACTTCTTCTGTACCCGGAAGAAACTTTCTGAAAGAAGAAATACGTGTAAGGAGAAGTCGCGACACGGATAAAATTTCTTGTTAATTAAAGACTTTTGATGACGGTAACTGAAGATTTCATAACTTTATCCTTCGAACTACAATATTGCCCATTGCACGGAACCTTGAATTCTACAAGTCTGGTGAGCATTTCCTGCTTCTTTCTCCGATAAAACAATAAATCCAAAGATTCTATCGCACGAGACCACCTGATACATACTATCTTGGATTTAACCGAAATCTAGATTAAACAATACATGATTAAGGTTCTTAAAAGCTCCATGCCATATTAATTATTTCCTTCTTATTGCATTATGTACTGAATACATGAAAGAAATTATTGCTGGAGATTCCTTTATCGTTACGTAAATGAGAGGGTCACAAAGACCTTGACAGTGTGTAATAGTCAAGGGTGAGACTCGACAAGTTCTGTTCCATAGATAACTTTTGATATTTTTAATGAATTATCATTCAATCACTTGCTACTAGAAGACTGGAATCGATGTCTGAAACACAAGCAATGAAACTGATTAAAAAGCCAAAGATTCTGATCTGGCGTGAAGCAATGCTTTAACTACATGTAAACGAGTAGAAACAAACGTATAAATCATAGTGAACCGAGGCGAACAAATTAAAAACTATGTTTATAAAGTAATATAAAATCATAATCACATAAATCGAGATTACGAGTGACTGTCAGTTTCTATTGCAAAAAAAAATGGCATTTAAATATACTGACAGGGAAAGCAACAGACACGTAGTTAGAGTTCTCACAGCCAGAAGCTATTGCCTCTGGACATTTGGCTCTATTTCTTAAAACTAGTTTGACATTCTTATTTTAAAAGTGTCGCGTTTCCTTTATATGATACAATATATCAACTTCGCCTTAACGAACAAGGTAGAAGTAAATAAATTGTAGGGGATCGTTTATTACATATGTTACTCAATGAATTAATAATACAATGTAATCGCATTACGAAAACACGGAAAACATTATTTAACAAAATGCATGCGTCAAGCTGTGAAGATCCAGAGATAAATACGAGTAGCAAGTCAATTTTTCGGTTCGAGTGTTACTCGTTTTGAATTACAGGCATTGTGGTCTCACGAATAATTTTGTTCCTGCTCATCTTGAATTTAAGATTTTACTACTTTTCTCAGGATATTTTGGTAATTGCTGTCTAAGAAGGTCAAGTTATACGTAAACGCGATGTTGAAAGTTTCACACGCATCCGAGTGTTCCATTGTCTCATTCTTGACAGATCAGCAACAGAGATAACTACTCCTTTCCTTCTTTTAGACTGAATTTTTAGTTTGCCAAGTATCACGAATGAAGCTGTCCCGTTTTGTGAAATACCTTGCAAAACGCTTTTAGACAATTTTCTTTAAATCGCAGGATAGGACTTTAACTTCAAAGGTACAAGCAGCCCTTTTTTCGCGCTTAAAAGTAGAGGTATTTGAAAAGGTATATGTGTGTCTTTCTTTGCAATTCTTTGCAAAATTTCTGCATTTTCCTCCTTTCACCGCAGAACTGAAATGTGGATTAATCAAGAAAGAAGTGGATACTGAAGCAACATCGAACAGGATATCCTTCTGTTCAGCAGGATTCTGCAATAAGTTAGGAAAGATGCCGAAGAAATTAAGTAATACGAAGCAGAAGCAATAATCGTAGGAGCGCTTAATTTAATTTGTTACCGATATCAGACGTCGGATGATCAGTCGGCTCTCTGTAAGAAACCCACGAAGAGACGGCATTAGCCTTATAGAAGGCATATGTATCTCTCTACGCCCACTGACAAGTAAGTGTCTCCTTTTCAAGTGCTCGCGGTCTTTTTACGAACGATGCAATTTTCTAAAAGGTTCCTTTCCCTTCATAATCCACGCACGGACTACGCACGCGTCGCTGTAATTGCACCAGATTGCCCGGAGCAAATGAATGATCGAGGAACTACATCGATTATCGAGCCGCATTCTGTCAATCGTTCCAAAAACTACCGGAAAAAATCATCCATCTCCTATCCGATATCTCACACCTACTTACCACTTAATTCTTCCCGCGTGTTATTAGTTTCCTATGAAAATTATAACAGCGCGTAATGTCGATTTAAGTCGTGATTCGCTAGAGAAGGCTGCGCGACACGTTGCTTATTCTTGCGAATGATGTAATTTGCAGGAAGACTGTCAAGTTGCAGTCAAGAGACGTGCGTGAAATCCCATGCACGGGACGACCTTATCGAAGATGATTCATCCGAACATCCATCATGTTTCTAGATTGCGATTTTCATCGAGAATCGATCTCTCGATCTCGAACCGAAATATTATCGGGGTAGGGCGTGCAAAAGTCATGAGATTTAGCCCGCAGCAACGATCTGTTGTTAGAGCGCGTCCCTCTTTCAAACGAGCCAGACTTTTCAAGTGAGATTTTTGCCAGTCGCGGATTTCAACTTATCGATCATCCGTGCCAAGATTCGATCTCTTTTCTCGCGGTTCTCCTTTCAACCCTCCTCGGCGCGAAGTGTTCCCACGATTCGACGATTCTGTCCTCGGCAAAAATCAGCCGAGATTCTCAATTACAAATACGAATCATCCGGTAACAGCGGATAATCATGGTCGGTCGAGTAAATATTCACCGCGTTAACAGGATCGTGACGGGAATCACCTTCGGCAGAGTCGAGTTCCAGTCGTTGTCGGGCGTGTTTCTGATCTGCCAGGATATCGTCAGACTCCGTCTGGTACCCCAAAGACATTCCTTCTCCGGATAGAAACCGTGCCCCGTTTGCTTTATGCCTTATCTTTCGCGATTTCTCCTGGATAAGGAAGCGTAACGACACTTACCTTCGACCCTTCGCGTGCTATTCGACAGAAATTCTAACAACGTTTCGCCTAACTCGAAAATGAATCGAGCGCGATTATCCTTCGTTGATCTCTATTTATTCGCCGTAGTAGTGCGATGTCATTGTTCTTGGTCGTTTAACGAGGCAATAATTTCCTGCGGTTAAATAAATCATTAACCGTTATAAATCCGTGTTTCGTTGTCTGCTATAATATAGCTCTAATTGGCACGTCGGTACATCACCGTGCGACACCCATGAGAGAGAAGCACGGTTCAAAGCCTGATAGACGCGCGCATCTTCCAATCTTCCATTTCATAATTGCACGTGCACGCGTGCGAGCTGGCTGGACGTCGCCATCGCTTTGACATTTGTCGCCGAGAAAACTTGCCTCATATTTTCATCCAGGAACTCGAGCATTGTTGAGCAGCGGACAAAGAGAAACCAATATTTTTAATCTTAATGGCCCATCTCCCTGTAACGTTTGCTTCTGTTTCGTCAGCATCCGAAGTCTCGACTAGATCAGGACACTGCACTGGCACGAGCCAGTGTGGATCTTTCGCGAAATCATAGTGGTCCTGTCGTGGCTAGGCTACGTTTTAATGCCAGACTCGATAAACCCATGAAAAGAGCCTCTTTAGAGCAGAAACAAAGGATCCTGTAATGCGTTTAAGGAGCAGAACGAGATCGTGAGTGTTATTAAATTTTTTCACGGTTGTCGCTGAGTGATCTGGGCCAGAGTGTGGTGCCCCACCTTACGATCTGGTGAGTTCTGTCCGGTGTGTCTTTCTTTCCCTCTCTCCGGAGGTCGGCGTGGTCCTCGACTTCCATCCGGGTGATCGGTAGGGTTTACTAAGACAGCACGCGTCTTCAGAGGGTTCAGTACGAATCGCGCACTCGAACTCGAAGGATCTTTGATCCCCCACCAGCAAACAGGCACTTCTCACTTACGCATTACGTGTGGGGCTGAAATCTCTCGAGTTGATCATTCCTCCGCCTCGATGAGATCCTATTTCGCAGCTTCGCGCATCATCCACTACTAGTCTCGCGCAACGAGGATTTATCCAGTCCAGTGATCGATCGTCCGTCGCAGTTCCTTCTGTTCGGTTTACGATGCCTAAAATCGCCCTGATACTCTACTTCCTCGGCTTACTCAGTTTTGGATTTGCTGGAAGTAAGTCTACGTAAAATCTGAAACTCCCTTCGTAACCCCTTGTAACAATCGCAACTGCGTTTTCGAAAAGCATCGCGCGCTTGCACCTCTGATCCTTTGAACGATAATGCAATTTTTCGCTTCATTCGCGAGAAGTAAGAATTGACGATTGCCGTTGCAACATGCATTATAATCCTGTCCTTAAAGCTTGAGTCACATTATTGAAAACTGGAGCAGGGTGTCCCTACATGGAGAGTGTACCATTTACGTCATCAGGCGGAGTATATCTTCGCTCGGGCATGTCGCATCTTCTAGAAAGAAACTTTAATGCTTACGTAGAAATCCTTCGAAAAATGAAGAAACCACTAATTTCTACTGAAATTTTATTGCTAGTTACAATATGACTGAAATTTTTACATCGATCGGCTCTCATAAATGTGTAGGATGCGTGTAAAATAATGGGTGACGTGACTTCACACATTTATCAAGTTTAACGCCCTTTAATGCACGATGCAATCAAGTAGTCTCGCCGTGTTATATAGTAGTAATTTAACTAGGAAACGTGCATTTGCACAAAAGTAATAGTGTTTGCGCAGTACTTAGGAACAATGGGAAATCAAAGAAATGATTGCCATAATTTACTTGCGTCACTTTTATTAGCATAGGTGACAAGTTTTAACGCATATATTCTAATAATTAGTTTCCTTGATTATACAACACCGCGAAGATATGTGCTCTTTCCGACTAAACACTTACAACGAAGATACCTACTCATTAAGTATATTAA
The DNA here is from genome assembly GCA_037305995.1 of Sclerodermus sp. 'alternatusi'. NCBI lineage: Eukaryota > Metazoa > Arthropoda > Insecta > Hymenoptera > Bethylidae > Sclerodermus > Sclerodermus sp. 'alternatusi'. The sequence continues at coordinate 8,051,190 of CM074546.1, read as the reverse complement.
GATTCAACATAAAGGAGCACATTGCAATCTCGCAATTACGCAAACAAATTAAAATCCCCATGACAACGACAAAAATTCTCTCTAGAAGCCTTTTACGATAAAAGTATTTTGGTGACATTTTCAACAACGAAACAGATACATTGATATGTTTAGTATTAGGAAACGGGTAAGCTCAATTTTTTACGTAGTACTGAATGCCACTTGCCGATTACCTGTTAGTAGCTTCTAGTCATAGCGACGTTTAATGTGTCGGCTTTTCTCAAGGCAGACTATCCATATGCCCATTCACTCGTGCACCGCTCCAAGACTATCGTTGGTAGCACGTGCAATCGTCATTTTCATCAGAGGATTAATATATCCGGCAACGCCGATTATCAACACAACAGTCATACATAGGTGGGCTGATACTTTTCATCACACAGTCGTGGATCATTCTGCATTTGCCGTTTCTCACTTTTTACATCTCATTGCATGCGCAACAAGACTATGCAAACGACTATTATAGCACTGGTTGCATCGCGCGCACACACGATCGATGATGTCAACGACAGCGGGTAAACCCATAAGTGCACGCGGATGTTGAGACACCTTCTTTTCGGATAAGCTCTTTGATTTCTCAGTTGCCTCCAACCTCCTAACGCGCGATCGTTCACCGTTCACCGAGGTCAGAGCTTGCGCGCATTAATCATTTCTGATTGTCCAGGATGCCCGAAGCAAAAAACATCCCCAGGAAGAGAGGTCCTCTGTTACACGACGACCTTCGACGCGGGGAAACTCAACGACGTCATATGTCGATGCACCACCCTCGTTCACCAAGGTCACGACATTCGCGACCTGTCCGGTTCAGGTAAGTGTCCGAATAGAGAGATTAGTCAGTAGCAGGTGCAAAGTGCACGCTCTCGATGTGGTCCACGGGGAAGATATTAATCAGCGTCAACCAGACGAGAATTCTTGTCGCGATTGGAATATCGAGACCATATTTAACCCGAGACTCGCTGGAAAAGCGACTCATCCGTGCTGCCAAATCTGGCACGGTGTTGACCATTAAGCCGAAGCGGCTTCGAGGCAAACGACAGGTGCCATGAGTTCCGTTAATGGCGATAATGCGACAACTCGATGTAATCGTGCCAGGCAGCTTGGCAAAGTCACGCCTGCTTCTCGAACGTGTCCTTGCACTTGCAACGGGATATAGAACTGCCACACTCTGCTGATCTAGGATCATCGTATGAAGTTTTCTCGATCATCTCTCGGGGTTCTTTTCACTCTCGTACGTGCGTCCTACGGTTTCCATTTCGTAGAAAGGGTGTCGATCATTCCGCGAGATACGCAGCCGGTTACTTTACACCTCCGGAGAGATCAAGGAACCCTCGTGATACGATATGACGCATCGCATTGCGTAACTCGGAATTTCGTTTCCTCGGTGGAAGAAGGGCTTCTTTCGAGAGCTGCCGGCGAAATGAGTTCGTCGTGGACCCGCTATGATATTCTTATACCGACACGCTCCACCGGTGAAATTCAATATCAAGGAAGTCAAAATCCCGAAAAATGTCTACCCGCTCTGCAAGCGTAGGTCTAAAGGCACGATGAGCAGGGAGAGGCAATGATAATCTACAACGCAATCCATGCGTCGAGCAGCTAATTGAAGAGTGAAAAATTTCGTGAAAATTGAATTCCTACCTAATTACGAGATGCATAGCTACCACTGCGGTTTAGCGAGGGAGAAGTGTGGGAACATACCTCCGCGAACGCTTATGCCGCTGGTTTATCGAGTTATTCTTAAGCTATCGAGTTCTCATCAGTATTTAAGCAGAGATTAAACTAGCACAAACCGTCTACGGTTTAATGACTGAGAAAGAGGAAGAGAGGCAGAAAGTCATGTACGCTCGTACGAGCTCACGTCCATGACATAATCGGACAAGAACGAGTTCCACTGCACAGCTCCTCCCTTTTCTCAATCGCGCTTGTGCCCCTTTCTGCGAAAATTTACTATTCTCCTCGTGAACGTGTATGACTGATATTCATTTTCCTTGCAACGAGTATTCTTCAGTCGAATCTCGTACGGATACTAAAACTGCCGCAACCCAAGGAAAATCTGCATAATTTTCAGCGAGAAGCTGCTCCTCGCATTTACACGTGGGAGTAAATGATGGAAGCTGACTAACCGTGAAAGTGACCCAGGTGAATGATCGAGAAAAAATCACTTTCCTTTCGAGATACGCATATAGTCCAAAGTCATGATTTTTACAAAGGTGTGGCGAGCGCGCGCGAAAGGGAAATTGGATCTTGGCTGAAATGGATGAAACGACTCCAAGTTCTCGGTTACGCAATTCCATTTTTATACGAGTCCTCCCGCAGATTGAGAAATTACGTTGATTTGCGATTAATCTGAGGCTGTCGCTTATAAATGGGAATCGTTCGAGTGATATTCGGATGACGCTTATTCTTTTTATTATTCCCGCACAATAATTGACGTTGTAAATCTGCTTGGTGGTGATTTAACGCGTAAGATGCTATCTTGTCGTAATTCCAGGAATCGGTAGTCTTCAAACATCCTTAAAAGACATGAATCCTGCCGTGCAATTTGTCCTGTCCGTGAACGATCCTACGGAGACGCTGAGGACCTCCGCGACCGTCCGACAAGAAGCTGGCGCTCGATTGGCTGCAATTCTGAAAGAGGTAATAATATGATAATTGAACCAAGGTGAAACCAGAAAAACTCTTTGCGAGATTAGTTCCGCTGGAAAAAGGACTCCTCCCGCGGCTGATGTTTTTGCCCTCATCATTTCCTTTTAATAATGTCCGATTAATGAGAACGTGCATAATTAACACCTGTCCTGATCCGACGAAACGTTTACCTTTGTTCCAAGACTTTCGAAGCGTTGCTAATTGTAGCGAAACGATCGAAAAATGAAAGTAACAAAGTGGTTATCGTTCTGGTGGTTGGCGAAAAGACATCACTCTCATTTTCAAATCACTGTGATTTTTAGCCTCCGTGCAAAAAAATTCTTACTCCTTGGACGATTGTTTCTGCCGCGGTTAAACCAATCGGAAATAAGAAAAAAACAAAAAAAATCTGACATCTCACATCAGCGAAAGAAATATACCGTTTGAGCATAATAAATAATGATCTGTGGCAAAAATGCATATCATAGATCGCATTTCTTGATCTTTTAAGGTGGATGGTGTTGAATTGAACGTAACAGCAGGTTCAAAGGAGAGACTGGCACACTTCGTGAAAGATTTAAAGAATGAACTTGTTAGAAAGTCAAATGATAAAAGGATCCTAATGGCCTTACCTACGAAAGCAGAGATCTTGGCAAAACAGTTTGATCTCAAGGAACTTTCAAAGTAAGAAATTTATTATTGCTTATTTGCAAGCGCATACGTAAATTTTCTTAAAATCATCCCAAGAATTCATGCGAGTGAATCTTTGGTTTCTCATGCCGATTGTTCCTATATACTGCGCAAAGATTGTGTTTACTATAGCTCATAAATAAAAACGGTTTTAAGATAAGAGTATGACGGATCTTGAATTATCGATAATGACTTAGCCAGATAAATTCGATAAAGGGGAATTTATTTTCTAAAAAGTAGAAGCTACCATAGAATGGCAAATTTCGCTTATCCTTGAGCTAGTTAGATTCATTATAAATTACATCTGAAGATTGCCCACTTATCAACTGAACCAGTTGACTGAATCGAGTACCTGTGGCTGATGTACTTCGTGTTAACAGTGGATAAAGTATTCTTGCTATTTCTCTGAATATGGATGAACTTGATGTATTGAATACAAATAAACGTCAGACCAGAGGTGCTGGATTTAGGAGACCCACAAGGACATTTTCAACATAGTATTCCACTTTCATTGACATCCCATTGTTGTGTCACGGTAACACCTAACAGGTCCTGTTACGCAATAATTTCATTTATGTCCTACACTAGATTTAGATTATTTAAACAATTCTCCGCTATTACTCAAGGACGAGTTTACTGACACGCATTAAGTACTCTCATCAGTTGAACCGATTGCATAATCGCTAGGAAAATTGAGCGAACTTCGTTTTCCTTTTGATGCTAAGAATAAGCTTACATTAAGTTACAACATATCTGTATCGAGAAACGGAATATTCCGTATTGGATGTTCATATCAGTGATATCAGTTAATGCGAAATAAACGTAAAATCACTCATGATGAAAACCAAATAAGGAACAATACGTCGTATTCAGTAGGTTGTGTATCATAAAATTCCATCGATTTCATCCAGGTCTTTACCTTTAGCAATCTTATCTAGCAACGAGACAAGAGATCTTTTCAATAGGGTTAAAGTCTTCATTAATTGTAAAGTGAAAGATATTTTCTGATAATTTTGACATCTTATGATGCAATAATTTAACATAATTGATCTCTAATTATCAAAGATATTGCAATTCACGATCATTCTGTATTTCTTTAATTGGAACAAAATTGGTTTAAGATAATCGCTTAATAAAATGTATATTTTAAAGGTACGTGGATTTATTTACTGTCAGCACTCATTATTTAATCGATAATGAGGAAGCATTTCATACTTTCCATCCTTCGAGACTGATGGGACTATTCGATATGCTCAATACAGACAGTTTAGTGGATTTAATACACGGATTGGGTTTGCCGAAAGATAATATTTTAATTAAGTTACCAGCCAACGCATACAAGTTTACTCTAACTGATAAAGAAGAAAATACTCCAAGATCTTCTACCGAAGAAAAAGAACCCGCTGTTATCGACAGAAATGAAGTTTGTAATCTTAAAGTCTTACTACTTATTATTTTATCAGGACTACTTTCTCTAAAGTATCTGTTATGTAAGTTTGTTCCTTAAATCACAGCTTTGTGGGTTGATGAAAAATGGCGAATGGACAATCGAAAGGGATGAAGACTTGACAGCCCCTTATGCATTTCAAAATAAAACTTGGGTTGCCTTTGAGGACAAGATATCAGTTGGCATTAAAGTATTCATCTTCTTCGCAATAATAAAAATAGAATTCTTTTTTATGAGAAATTATATAAATCATGCACATTTTTTAGGGAAAATATGTATTACTTCGAGATTTGGCTGGTATTGGAATCGAGAATGTTGAAAATGATATGAAAACCGACTGTGGTAAAGCACTTACCCAAGAAGTATATCATTCTTTCATGGATTTTAAGAGACAAACGCGTCAAGCTGTTTTATCCTCTCTCGAAGACGATATTCATGTAAGCAAGCTCAGTAGATTTAATCAATCATTAGTGGGTAAGATATCGTGAGTCTTACTCAGTGAGTTACTTGGATGATAAAGTAACATAATTGAGAACAATAAAACAAATTATAACAAATAAAGTCTCCTTCGTTTCTCATAATTTTTATCTCTAATTTTAGCAAAACCATATTTCTTATCCAAATCATGTGAAATCATCCGGATTTCGAGTTGTGCGCGTAGTTGATACAGAAGGAAAAATTCGCGCTGTTCGAGAAAATATGCAAACTGAATTTTCTTGCACCAGGCAAGGATTTTTTGTTCATCCAAGAAGCTGCAACAGGTATTGATACAATAATTGTCTTAAAAATATATGAAATGTGTAGTATAAACTTAATTAATTATAATTAATATTGATAACAGGTTTTATCGTTGCGTAAAGTTTAATCAAGAAGTTGAAGATTACTCAGTTTTCGAATTTGACTGTCCAGCTGGTTTAGCTTTTGATGAGCGCACTGAAGTTTGTGTGTGGCCAGCATCGCTACCTCAAGGATCTCCATGTCCTGGTAGCAGTGAAATAGCACCGGTGACTCGCGTTAAATTTCAGTGTCCCAGTCAACCTGGATATTACGTGGATCCTCAAAATTGTCGCTGGTTCTATGCTTGCATTGATTTAGGTAAAACAAGAGAACAATTACGGTTCCATTAAATATAAAAAATTCAGTTTTTCTATAAGAATAAAATCCATTTATAGGCGGATCAGAATTAATGGGATACGAATTTCGATGTCCCTACGGTTTGGTATTCGATGAACACAAATTAAGCTGCGAATGGCCTTGGTTGGTGCCAGGTTGTTCAGAATCTGGATCGGGATATACGCGAACAGAATATGCTGGTGGAGTTTATAATCATGGTGGTTTTGGATATAGCGATGGGATCGGAGGGCATGGTGGTGGTAATAGCGGAGGATACGATCAAGGATCGACCAATGGATATTATTCTGGCGGATCTGCTTTCTCAGGAACCGCGGGTATAAATTACGGATCTCATTCAGTTACGAATGATGGACATTTTGGACATTCGGGTCAAACCACAAGCAGTGGCTATTCTGGACAATTTGGATCATCCAATCACGACAATACAGGATTAAACATCAATATAAATCTGGGTACTGGTAGAGCTACGAATATCGGGCAAACTCTATCAACTAGCGCATACGCTGGTGACTATTCAGGATCAGGATTATCTACAAATAACTATGGAGGATATTCTGGTACCACGTTGAAGGATAATTCGATTAAAACATATACCGGAAGTTTGGATGGAGGATATGCGTCAACTGGACTATCAGGAACAACTGGGCATTTCTATGGACATGGGCAAGGACATGTTACAGGCTATCAATATCCAAGCACCAATTATGTTCCAATTTCGCCAAATACTGGAGGCTATGGTTCTGGAAGCACTTATACTGGTGGTTTTGGAACATCCGGTGGGCACTCTATCCATGGTATACATTCAACCACGGAAAAGGATTATTCCATCGGTACAAATATATATCAAGGACATACAGGCTTATCCGATTATCCTTCAGGATATGGAAGAGAAGGTCTGAATATAACTATCATCGGTAATCAAGTTCCTTCGATAGGAAGTACTTTCCATCAAGGGGGAGTAGGATCTGGAGGCTATACCGTCGGTATTTCAAATACCGGCAGTTTCGAGACAGGAAACGGCATTCAGGGTTCTGCAGTCACTGGTAATTCTTTATCTGGAACCGTTTTAGCACACGGTGACGTCTCTGGATCCGTATACACCGGAGCAGCTGAAGAGGGAACCATCGTTACCGGATCCAACCAGCCTGGATACGTAAAACACGGTACAGGAACTCCTAGTTACACCATAAATGACGGTATAAAGACAATCTATTCAGGATCCATCCATCCATCAACAGTATCTTATGGATCGACTGCACCTGGTATTATTTTATCGGGTACACCAGTTCCTCCAACTATCATTGAAGGTCACAATAGACCAAGTTATACATTGCACGGACAAACAAGCCCTGGAACATTTATAGGAGGAAGTACTGTACCAGGAACAATTGTCGGAAGTACGGCAGATCATTCCTTTAGTAATGCAGGCTCTACATCGTATTATGGAAATACTGGTTTCGTAAAAGGTGGATCCGTAAGGTATCCTGGAACTGTTAGTGGAGGATTCTTTTCGAAAACTGGACCGTCCGAAGATGCAGGGTACAAAACTACGGAATATTACGATGATACGGGACATAGCACTGTTAAATTTAACAATGGTTACGTAACTAATAAATATACGGAAAAAGATTTACCGGACATTAGGCCACCTATAAATACACTTCCTGATAGCATTTTACCGGATGGCGGAGCAGGAAAAGTAAATTTGGGCACGTTTACGCCAAGTGGATTTACGAAGACAGGGCCAACCAAAACTGGATTTACAACAGCTGTTTTGGGCGGTAGGGGTACTTATGTCAGTAGCACTACACAACAGCGACCAACGCTTAATTATGATAATATTGGCGAAAAAGCGTTTGAAGGAAACGTTGCTGGATATACAAAATCATCGACTAAAACATTCGGAAGCACAGACAACTATTCGCACGGGTTTTCAGGAGTAACGTCTGGAATTATTAAGACGACAGAAGCACCCGATGTTAGTCACATCGACGTTTCCAAAATTACATTAGGACCCTCGGTGACTCCTGGGTATTCTTATCCCAAGCCATCAATTCCATTTAATACCAATACCGTGCACTTGTCCTCTACTACTCCAAACCCTACGCAAAGTAACGATGTTTTCGTCACTTCAACGACCCCGGCGCCCATATTGAACATTGAACTGTACAATAGGCCAACTTTATTCGATTCTGCACCGATCACATACAAACCAGTTGCAGTGAACACTTACAGTTATAATAAGCCAACGGAAGGGCAGTTCAGAGAAACTACGTTTGAATCTGGAAGAATTTCGACTGGATCGGTTTCTACGAATTCTTTCCACAGACCAATAGTGGTATCTGAGAGAATACCCATTACATCAACCGAAGTACCAGCAATTTATACCACTGGATCCTTAGATGATTACAAAACAACCATCTTTGAAGCAGCTAAAATTCCAATTACAGCTTCCACTGTTCAACCTGTGAAAGGCATATCTTCGGGATATTCGTATCCAAAACCTAAAGTTACTTTTAACACAGGACTACCGTCTACTACAAGCTATCATAGTACTACTAAAACTTACGAACCACAGGTGAGGTATAATTTGTGTAAAAAGCGTATTTAAGTTATAATCCAATATTATTGTTATTTTTATTTATTCAATTGCAGTATATATCGTCAACTACGACTGCTCCCGCGATCGGAGTAACCTACAAGAAGCCATTCCCAGTATCTGGCGTAAATTATACTCCATCTTCTTATGGTGGCTCGACAGGTTATTCATATTCCAATCAAGGTTACACTCAAACGAAAACAACTTTAGGATCAAACATGATTGCTGGAGGTGCAATCGACTTTGGTATTTCTAAAGAGGAAACAGATAAATTAATGACAAATTATAATAGAGGTAGTGTGAGGTACACCCCAAGCGTGTTTAATGGCTATAATGGTAATGGTATTGATGCAACAGGATCCGTCAATCAATTTTCTAATAAGCAATCTACCTTTTCATCATCATCCTCTTACGATCAGAATAGATACGGTTCCAGAGTTACCGCGAGTGAGAAAACTCCAATAATTACGACATACTTAGGTAGTTATTCTAAAACTCCATCTTCTACGCCTCATTACGAAATAGCCACGAAACCCACAACAGAAGTAGGTAAAGGAAAAATAGTCGTTAAATGGAGTGATCTTCATCCACTGCTTCTGAATAAGTTGGGAGCTGAATGTACTTGCAAATCGGATCCTTTCGCCACTTTACGCGGACCTGGCAAAAATCTCATATCTTCCTCCAGGGGAAAAATAGATATTTCAAATTACGATGAATCTGATATATACGTTGATCTCGAAAATGATAAAACGAACGTTTATGACGATGAAACAAACATACGCGGATCATCCACCTTATCGCCAATTTTCAAGATTGGTTCACCTGCTGTGTCCATCAATGGAGAAGACTCATCTTTGAATTTCAAAGGGTCCTTGTCGCCTGGACCATTATCCACTACTTATTTACCAAGCAGATCGACCGCTTTACCATCTACTTCTATTGGTGGATTCTTTGAGTCATCGACAGCACATACTAGTCAAAGTGATTTCTCCAGATCACTGAAAGAAGATAATAATATTCGTAGTGCTATTTCTAATCGCGGAGAAATCACTTACAGAGCAGGAATTAGGTCTGGAAAGAAATTGAATACAGCATTTTCGTCCAACTCTGTAAAAGTCAATAGTTTTGAGAAAAATCAGCCAAATGGTTTAAGCGCTCCTGTGGAAAATCTGCAAGGTGTCAGTGAATGTGCTCGACCTGGTTTATTTAGACATCCAACTTTATGCAACAAGTTCTACGCCTGTCATTGGGATGAATGGAAGAAAAAATACACTCTTCATGTATTCAATTGTCCTGTACATCTGACATTTGACAGCAGTGCCGGTGCTTGCAATTGGCCCAGTAAAGGTCCATCCTGTCAAGATGGCAACTTGTTAGTATAGACTAAATCGTCTTGTCTACTTTGATTAATTATGTGTCATTGCAATTTTTCAATACTCTTAATGACCACAAGTAGGTCTCTGTTGCAACCATAATATTTTTACAACGCAATTAGATAGTAGTTTATTATAAAATTTGTAAAAGATGCATGATACTACTGTATCGTACTTTGCTAGAGATCAGCAGCGTAGAAGTCTCTCAGGGAAAAGATAAAGGAGAAAAAAATTTGAAACGAATAAAATAGGAATAACACGAAAGCCATACTGTCCCAGAGTGAAAGCAGCCTGTTCTTGTCGATCTAAATCGCTAAAATCAAGGTAGCGGACAATTCGACATCGCTCAAAAGTTACTGTAAATAATATATTACCATTTCTTGAAAATTTGTAAATATTGGATTTTGCAGAAAAGTTTTTATGCACTACTAATTAAAATAAGAACTATACTGAATAGCTTTTATATAGGTTTTATATATACATGTATGTTGCTTATGCTCTCTTAATCTATTATCACATTTTGTATATATTTTACAAGATTTATCAGTGGTAGAACATATAATATAGCTTCTTTCGTGTTCTAATAATTTGCCCTGTTGACTTATAGGGGAATCCATTTTTTGTGTTCGTTCTGTTCCTAGTTTTACTTTAATTTTTAATGTTTTATTGTCATGTTTTGACATAGGTGCATTATTACTTAGTATGGCTCAACAAATACGAATATAATTAATGTAATCAATAAAATATTATTATGATCACACTCGTATACACGATTAATTCTATTACTGATGTTTGTAGAAACTGAAGCTTTGAATACCGTGCCATTTTTATCATGGTTACTTAATAATATAATATAATATAACCGTAATAAAAGCAGAATAAAACTGAGAACATACAAATTCATATTGTGCATTTTTAATCTGTACGATCCTTATCCATTGAAGCTAATTATTATATCATTTGCGTATCAAAGTTTTCTTATATAAAAATATTTGTGACTCGGGACAACCTTAATGAGGAAAAAAGGAAAGTAGAAGTCATTGACCGTTATGACAAAGATCTGGCAGCTAACCAGCTAGAGTCTCGTAAGAAATGTCCTAATTTATCGCATAAAAAAGACCAACAAATTACAACACTCGCACTTTCACCAATAATTATTTTTTCCTATTTCTACATTTATAGAGGCAGTAAAACATTTTTAATAAAAGCTTAAGGAATAGTACAGGATAATAATTTAATTTTACAGTGAACGGAAGTATTCAGCGTTTTATTAATGTATGCAAGGTAGACGGTGAAAGAAAAAGCAGAAGACGATGAAAGGAGAAAAGGAAGTAGGCCGTCAAAAGTGAATTCAGGTTTTAGTGACCTAGTGATATATTTTCACTGACTAAATTCACTCGTTCGGCAGTGAAAGGAACTTCTATTTTATATGTGCCTCATAAAATAATTCGATCTTATTACCGCGACTTATTAAGGATCCTGGGGAGAATATAGAGAAAAAAATTTCTCCGCTATCTAAAGTTTGGCTCTACCAAGAAATTGGTAAATCTTGATGATGGTTTGCAACGGTCATAACTCACCAACAATAATGCGGCATTGCAGCACTTAAAAATGTTCACCGCGTTTTAAAGCAAACGCGGAATAATTATCAGTACTGTACAAAAGAATCCGTCATTATTTTTTTTCGCACCGCTGAGACAGGATGCAGTAGGACGTAAAAAAGCTTTGTACTGCGGTGCAAAGTATCGCTGGAAAAATCGGCGGTCATTCTACTATCACTATCTCTGCGTGACCGTCAGCAAAGAACCTTATCCAGAGAAGAGTGGGGTCGGTTGACACTCGAACTCGTCGAAGGAGAGGGAATGGCGTGGAAAGAAAGAAAACGGTGGTGGTGGTGAGCAAACCAGGTAGTTTGGGTTAGGAAGTAATATAAAGGCGTACGTCTACGGTCACCTGGTTCGATTCACTTCCAGCACCGAACGGTAGCTAGCCCAGTCCTGTCGAGGAACTCTGTCACTGCCACACCACTTCAAACTACCATCATGTAAGTCCACTTTCTATCTTCTTTTTTTTTTTTTTACAAAGAAATTAACACTTGAATCATACTCCACGCACGAATCAAACCCCCTTAACTTTACACGATACAATGTATATTTTCAACTTATTCAGCTTGTTCTTCCATCCAAATTTATGTAATTGCTTCTAATTATATAAACGGGTAAATTCCGATGTTTCAACTGCACTTCGTCGTTGTAATTAAAATATACTGTTCTATTCTTAAGAAATAATTAATGCCATTTGGCATGACGCGTTAGACTATGTATATTCCGAGGAATTTGCATTTATTTGCATATGTTCTATGTGATGTATCAATTTTATATGACTCGACGCAAGAAATATTATTGCAGTTGCATTTAACTATTCAATGATTGCACCAACGATAAATATTTATTATGAGGAAACTCGAGATAGTCTATCGCCAAGAAGTTACAGTTCAATCGGTTATGGCATAATTAACTTTTTTCTTTATTTTTATTGCAATTCATAAGAACTCTGCAGCATTGCAAAATCATTAGGTAATCGGAATATGCGCGAATGCCGTAAGCACGTGATTGGTTTTACAGAAACAATGAAGTTCTGGCCTTGACTGCAAATACGACTAAATCAAATGTCAAATCAATTCATTAGATTCGCCTGAGTGTGCTTTGATTAAAATCACTTGTTTTAATAGAACAAAAGGGAATGTCGAAGATGTATTCCCGAAGTAAAAATAACAGATACTTTAATATATTCGCAGATGCGCGCGAAGATATAAATGAGAATTATCTATAATTCTAGCGAAGATTCTGCAAAGTCTTCCGTCATTATTTAATTTACTCGTATCGTACGTAGCACAAGAGTAATAATCCTCTTATGTGTGGAAATGCGTGTCACTATGCAAATCGCACAGATATTCAATCAACACGCTGCAAATACCATGTGTCTTGAACTTTATCAACCAGTCACTGCCGCTATCTATCGCTAGATCACAAATGTTCTATCGATAGGACGGGATCATATTGTTGGCATATCGTTTTCGCCTTGAAACGAGAAAGTGAAAGGGTTTCTTATTTTATCTCATTCGATTGCGGATATTTGTATTCATATAGGGTGAGAAGGGTCACTGCTTTTACATAATGATGAATTGCAATTAGAGTTTTTATACGCGCAATCTGGGTCAGATTTAATTTGCGTGCTCGATAGCTTCAGCTTCTTCTCGGTCCATTTTCTACGCTAATGAATGCTTGAGAGAAGTGTCACTGCAAATGAGCAGAAGCTGAAGAAATTTCAGCGCTCGTATTGCTTACATATTGCGAATAACAGCGAGTTTCAACTTTCCCCCCCAATGGAATAGAAAGTGGAGTAACTCGATTGGCGTGGTCGATCGGGCTGAAAAGAATTGTTTTTTCTTTCCGGCATTAGAAATCTCAAATTACCAGACCGAAACCTATTGCAAATATTTCTTTTTCCCCGATGGATTCTCCGTAGAAACATAAAACATGGAAAAGCATCGACATTTAATATCACGTAGAAAAATGGAACGTTCCGTCTATTTGAGTTTACGAAGCACCGTGAGAGGTGAGATAAATCATCTGGTAGGAGTGCATCTTGGACTGGAGAGTTTACGGGTATAGCCCGAAGCAGTGAAAGTCTCTCCAAACCGGCTGAACTTTACTGGGAATGGTTACGTTGCCGATATGACAAGAACCAACGAAAAATGAGAAGAAGAAATAAAATTAAAAGCGTGCCTGTGTCTACATACGTGTTTTCTTCTCTTTATATAAGAGAGTTTCTTGTTTGGGACATTACTTTTTAGGGAAATTGCAAACGTTAATTGCAAATAAATTACGAACAGACCACAGATACCAATAATGCAAATCAAGCTCTTTTTTTATCATCATTATGCTTGTTTCAATGTTTCAGGGTGGTGTGGCCGGTGCTGGTATTGGCAACTGCCATCCTAGCCAATGCAGCAGTACCAGATCCTCCAACTACAGGTATCACAACAGTTGGCTCATTAAAATTAGCAACAGCAGCCGATTGTTCCGGACCCGTCGCTTTCTCCGCTACATTAGGCACGAACGTGGTTGGTTTCAGAATTATTTGCTAACTTTTATCATTCATTTTATTTTAAGAATATTAGTTGGGCATAAAGCTAATACGATTCTTCTTCTATTTAGGATGCCAAAGTCATTCTTGCAGATACATTGGTGAATAAAGGTGTCGGCTATGTAGCTCAAACAGGACTTTTCACGACTCACTGCCCCGGTCTTTATCAATTCAGCTTTGCTGGTTATGGTAGCACTGATCTTCGATTGACTTTGAAACGGAAACTCAATTTGTCCGATTCTTGGAGACCGGTGGTCAGCGTTGGACCTGGTGGAGGATCCAATCTTGTTCTCCTGGACCTGGAGGCTGGTGATCAGCTAGCTCTCTTCATCGAATCTGGAAAAATTGTTGATGGAACCACTTTTTCTGGCTACCGAGTTGCTAAAAAATAATTTTTCTCAACATCCTAAACACATTCTAAAAACACTTTCCACTGAAACATACTTTTGACCAATAAAGCTTCAAAGCTTTATTGGTAGAATTAATAAATTCCAAATTTTCATAATAATGTTAAAAAGTATCGTAACACAATCAGAGTTTCTCTCGATAATTAGTGTTCGCACTTCTCAATGAACCTAACGGTCTGTGATAGCTTATTTAAGAATAGAATTTTATAGTTTCATCGATACAAAATTATATCACTACTATCTGAGTATTTTGGCAAGCCACGATGAAACTGTAAAATTCTAAATATTGTTGTCTTTCTACTTTATGTCTTCCAAAATATTTCTACTTTCTCCACTATTTCTTTCACATTTCTTGTTTTTTATTTTCATCCTATATTCTAAAAAGTTTGTCTTACATCTCTTTTTTCTATTTCTATAATTCTTTACATCTCTCTTTTATACTTCATTATACTCTTCTCCTATCTATTACTTCTCATCTATTATTTCTCTTAGTCTTTACTTTCTCTGAATATATACATTTCAAAATTATATAAGCCAAGTTTTCTTTTCGCCACACAGTATTTCTCTTAAACTTTCTTATTAAAACTCTATACTACTGTCTTTCCTCTTTTTATTTTCAATTATTCTTACTTGTTTGCTATTCTGTCTCCTCCTGTTTCTTTTCTATCTTTATCTTTCATAGTTCCTTCTAACTCTATTTTATATATGTATATTAAATTTTTCTTTGTACTATATACTTTTTAAAATCAATCATAATATGCGTATATTTCTTTCGTCTTTCTTATTTCTTATCTCTCATGTTCTATGTATCTATCTATAAATCTCTTTTCTCTTTTCTGTATGCAAATTTTATCTTGTACTTCTCTACTTTTTTGCTCTATTAATACTAATTTTTCTTACCTATGTATTTATAAACTGGAAGAATCAGTACAATGCAATGCTCTATGACTTTTTTCTTTTTACTTTTTCGTACATAGTTGTATGCTTAAAACAATCTTTAGCTGCAAAAATTAGTAAGTCATTTTTTCACACATTTCTCTTTTCTCATCTATTCGTTTCTAATTTCTGAAAAGCTTCTCTTCTTTCTGATGAAACGCTATATCTATTTCTGTATTTTCCTTCTTCTAAAAGTTTTTCTTTGCCTAGTCTTTTCTATAAACTCTGTATCTTATATCTTTGTACATATATATACATATATCTATTTCTTGTACACTCTGTCTTTCTATAACTTTATTTCTTAATTACTTTACATGCTATTACTCTCTTTTTCTTGGCTCTATTCTAAACTGTAAATATTTTCACTTCTTCGTCATAACAATATCATTGGTGTTCTACGCATCATATCAAATAAACTCTTTTACTTAATAATAAATTTATATTAAAGCTTTCGTTTTCATCTACTGAAACCTTCTCTATTTACTTCTGCTATCACAACAGTTAAGTTAAAGAGAAGATCAAATTTATTTTTATAAGAAACAGTGGATAAAACTATTGATTATTTGTTTAATTATAAGAAAATGTTTGCGCACATCATTATGAGGATGATTTTATTAATCATTTATTTTCACATTGCTTGTTTATTTTAGTACATGCAAATTACAATCATTTATATGTACATCCTGTTTTTACAAGAAAAAAAATTAGTTCAAATAGAAGCATTATAAAAAATAGTCATATACTTTTTTAATACTTCCCCTGCCCCTTTTCTTTCATGAATATTTATTTTTAATTTAAATATTGAGCTCGACCGATCCTCCAATAAGGCCTTTGTACTGATCAAGTACTGGATAGACTTCTTCTTCTAAAAATTCTTGAACTTGTTCTGGTGCTCTACCAACGAAAGTTGAAGGTTCGAGAAGTTCGCTCAGTTGACTTAAAATTGGTTTAAAGTATGGATCATTCTTAATTCTGATGACTAGATCGTTATCCAAGCCATGCTGTTTTACTTGGGCTCCAGCTTCGTGAGATAATACACGAATTTTTTCATGACAAACCTTAAATAAAAATAAACGGATAAAGAATGGCTAAAAAATTGAATATATTTAAAGTTTATAAGTTTTAAATACATTACCTGTCTATCACCTCCAGCTTTTACCATAGCCATTATCACATTTTCCGCTGACATAAAGGGTAGTTCCTGCGCTACGTGTCTAGCAATAACTTTGGGATAAACGACTAATCCTTCTGTAATGTTTTGAAGGGTCATGAGAATTACATCAGCAGATAAAAATGCCTCTGCCAAGGTAATTCTGCGATTAGCAGAATCATCCAATGTCCTTTCCATCCATTGTGTCGCTGCTGTTTGCAAAGTACTATTCACCAAGGTCATTAGATGTCGTGCTATACTGCAACATCTCTCAGAACGCATTGGATTTCTCTTATAGGGCATAGCACTAGATCCTATTTGAGTTGACTCAAATGGTTCTTCAATTTCCTTCATGTTTGCCAGGAGCCGAATGTCGCTACATATCTATATAAAAAGTATATTCTTTGGCACTCGTACTTTTTGTATAATTATATATCAGATCATTAGCTTACTTTATGAACCGTAGATCCGAGTGAACTCAATGCGTTCAAGCACTCCACGTCCACTTTCCTACTATAAGTTTGTCCAGTTACCAGATAATGTTTCTTAAAACCTGCCATTTCAGTTACAAGACGATCGAGTTGCTTAACTTTTACAGTATCACCTGCCAAACAATGCGTATACAGTGTTATTGCGAGAAATAAGTATTAAATTTGAGAATACCTTACCATTAAACAATTGTAAGAACGAAGCTTGTGTGCCTGTTGTACCCTTGACCCCACGGAATTTAAGATCATCCCTTGCACGGCGAATTGCTCTTTCATCCATTAATAAATCGTGAATCCACAAGCAAGCTCTTTTACCAACAGTTGTTAATTGTGCTGGCTGAAGATGTGTAAATCCTAAAGTAGGCAAATCTTTATACTCCGAAGCGAATTTGGTTAATCGAGAAATAACTCCGGCTAATTTAGGTAGAAGAATATTGAATCCTTCACGTAATACTATAAGATCCTGTAAAAGAATAATCATTTTTACAGTATACCTTAACTACTGTATAAAAAATTAATTTGTAGTAACGCTGACCGTATTGTCCCCGACATAACAACTTGTTGCGCCCAGATGAATAATAGGGGCTGCTTTGGGACATTGATTGCCAAATACATGAACGTGAGCCATTACGTCATGCCTGGTTGCTGCTTCTTCTTTTGCTGCAGCTACGAAATCAATGTCATTCTTATGGGCTTCCATCTCAGCAATTTGTTCTGGAGTTATGACTAAGCCAAGTGTCTGGAAAATTAGATGAATATTTAAGATTATACATTTAAATCGCTAATAAGTTATGTTAAATAGAATAAAGGAAATGTCTGCGCCGAGCTTCAGTAGAATGTCCTTTGACGCTGTAAATATAAGGTGATGGAAATGGAATATAATATTTCATTAAATGGCTTCAAATTATCTCCTGATAAGGTTACGCATGTGCAGGTACTTTCTATGCTTCTTATCCCTCCGTTACCAACCATCCTGTATCATCTGATTAGATAAAGAGGGCTTGGTTCTGGGACTAGGTAGCATGCCCAATGTGGGAGTCATTTCGTTTAAAGATATCAACGTGAAAAAGTGAAAATGGTGTCCTTACAAACAATTGCTAGTATAGTGATCAAAGTGCTTAAATTGGTGAGAAAATCAATTTTTAAAAAGTAGCGATAAAACTATTTAGTAGATTGGCATACGCAAGTGTTTAGATTTTGATCTAGAGAAATAACTTGAAAGTGTTAAAAAAATCGAAATAATAAAATTAGATTTATTATAAAATATATAATGCTTTTTGTTTTTGGTTCCATATAAAAATTAATATGTGCAGAACAAGCAGATCAGAGAAATCATTTTATTTCCAAATTATATTAAAAACTTGTAGCCAAGCTTCATTCAAAGAACCATGATTCATTTCATTCCTTATCGATGAACGATAACGCACAATATTTATAAAGCGATGTGATGTCGTACTTAAAATCTTGCAAAAGAGGAGACTGAAGTAATAATTTTGTTCCATTTTAATGGACTGTGTTTTAAAGAGTGGAAAATCAATCTTTTTTAGGTACTCAATCTCATAATCCTGATCTTATATAGAACGGGTTATTCAGGTGAATTCCTAGGAGTTGGTGGAACATGGAACTTAAATGAAGATAAAAATCCGGACGCTGAAATTGTGGCGTCCGGCGTTTTCGTGGGTTTCTTTATATATACGAGTGTTGTCCTCATTACTTTTTGCATAGGACAAACAGATCACAAAAAAAGTCTTGTGGTAGGTTCGAATTTTCAATATCTCTTATCTGCATCGTCGTTTGAACATTTAAGCTATATAATTTATCCAATTTTAGGAAATTATCATGAACTTCGTGGGAACTTTCATGTTCATTGCAGTTGGTGGAACAGCACTACATTATTGGCATGGGTATCAAAGCGAACATAAATTTGATCGTATAGTTTCAGAAAGACAGGTACTTAATTAAAATTAATGTGTTAAATAACGTGTGCTAAATATATATATATATATTATAAATTATTTCAGGTCGGACTTGCTGTTGGTTCCCTATGTGTTCTAGAGGGTGCAGCATACCTTCTGGATTTAATATTAAGTTTCTTGCATTTCGCGAAAGATGAATTTAATTAATTGATTCTTATTCTTCTTAAGTACCTAGAGAGAATTCATTCTTCCATTATCAAAATTCGCTAATTATCATCATTTAATATTTTTCAAACTATAACAGATTGCATCTCCTTTAATCATAATGCATATTTTATATGAACTATGAATTTACATTAAAATAAAAATACAATAAAACAAAAGCACAACAAATCGTATATATCTTATAAACATAAGAGTTTCTAGTAAAACCTTCAAACTTATAAGCTTGAGAGAAAGATTTGCAGAATTATAATTGTATAAATAGTGGTATGAATAATAGTGGTTTTGTTTTAAAAATTATAGAACTGGTATGAAGATGAGTTTTTTGGTAAGTCAGAAAAATGTCAAGATGAATGAAGAATAGTTCTTATACAGGTGATAGCAGCTTTATGCATGAAAATTCTTTCGCAATATCATGAATTTGAAATTCCAATATGGCTATGGACAATATATTGTATAGACTCAACAACCTATACTATTATTTTATTGGTACTTTTACTAGCGTATTTATTTGAGAAGAAGCATAATTTACTTGTTAGTAAGAATTTTTTATTAAAATATATATAATTCTTATATAATTAAAATAAGGTAAGAAAGAGAGGGTAGCAGGGAGGGAGGGAGGAAAAGTAAAAAATACACTTCAAACAATAAGTATGTCCCTAAAATGAGTAAAATATTACTTATGCAGAATCCGATGTAGCGAAGAATAACCTGTTTACCTATTTTCTTAGGAATTCACTTTCTTAATCATTGGTATACTTTTCTACTGGCTAGCAGGTATTGCCGGAATAGTGAGAGCAACATTCGATATAAAGAATAAAAAACTCCAACAAGAATTAACGATTGGAGTTCTTCTAATTAGTATGTTTTTTTTAATAGAAAATGAGTTTTTCCAATAGTTTATGACTTATTAACGATGTGTTTTTCTTAATTAACAGTTTCCTCTTTATTGATGCTGTCTGAATTACTAATAAATAGTTATTACATTAAGCAGAGGAGAGATCAATTGCATGTAAATTTCAATGAAGATGTGTCGATACATTATATTGAAAGTTAATGTTTTCTTTTATAAAAATCAATTGTTAGATATATTATAATCGAGTGTTTATAAAAAATTGACTATACATCGATACTTGTAGTACGTAATATAATTAGCTATATTCATTTGATTACATGTTACATTTAAAGACGTTTTAAAATTGCTATTCTGCGTTGAATAATTTAAAAAATGGAGAATATACCAATACCATTTGAAGGACTCATAATGAATTCAACGTCCTCTATTGAGAAAAGAGTGCTTGCTTGTAAAACAATTGCTTTGGTAAATAAAAAACTATGAAATATGATATAAATATTTCTTAAATTAACTGTGTGCACGATATGTAATGAAAGGTTTTTTTTCTTGTTAATGCAGTCGTCATGCATTTTAGGCACTGCTGTGAATCTAACAATGAAACCAGAAAAATCATACATCGGTGGACAATACTTTGATATCCTTATTCCAGCATTCATATCTGGATACATAATAATACATATTAGTGAAATTCTAGCTATATATATGAAAGAGGAACATATATTTATGGTAGGCAACTTTGTGAAATATAATTGCGCTTTATAGTGAAAATTTGTAACCAGTGAACTTTTTATTGATTTTCTAATACGTGACTGAATTCTCATGAACAGGAAATGTGTTTTGCTGTAGTAGGTATAGCTGGAAATGGGGCATATGGAGTTTATCAATTTTGCAAATGGATACAACGAATGGTCTATAGCAATAATTACAGTGACCTAGGTTATGGATACAAGTTCAGGAAGCACAATATTATTAAATAAAAAATAAGTTTGTATGCAGCTGAGAGAAACTTTATTCAGCTATACATATCATTGATTCCAGAGCGCAGAATTTTATTCTGTTCATAGCGGGCATGTTAAACATTCTGGCTTTGATATTTTCTATAATTTTTCGGATAGCGCAAAGAAGAATAGCGAGTCACTGACAGGATGGTGATTCATGTGATTCATGCACTAATTGCTTGCTGTCAGTAGTTTAAGGGCCCTGGGTAAGGCATCAATTATCTCATTTGACTTTTTAACCCTTGTGGGTGACCGGTAGGATTCTCCACCCACGATCCGGAAACATAATCCGACTTATTATAAGTACCGCACTAATTTAACCTTTTGTCAGAGTAGACTGGCTACAAAAGATATACCACTGTCCAATTTTTACTAGACACTCTTTTAGGCATAACAGTTCAGAGAAGACATTTTGAGAAATGTATATTCCACATGGATCGATAATCTACGCGCTCAAAGAACTCGAGCACATTGAGAATATTCCATTTTAAGGCAACGACTGATCAATAACTTAAAAATAAATCTATCCAGGAATTGAACTCAATTTTGTTATGACGCAATAAATATATGTATTCTCAGTGACTCATTCATATTTACTACTATAAAATATAATATGTAGCATGATGCTCTGTTCCCTGTACAACAGCATATGTAAGTTGTTCTTTACCATATAGATAAGCGAGAGATTTCATGTACTCCAGATGCAGGCGCATTGCAGCTATGAAATAAGAGAATATGACATTTTTATAATTAAACAAAAATATAAAATCCGATCTGACAAGAATATAATACAATTTTGAAAATTGATCTATGATCTAACGAAGGTCTCTTGCTTTCGATCTTATTTCAAGGTTATTACAGAGATCACGCAATGATCTTCATTTAAGATCAAACCGCACCCAGTAAGCAGTCAGGCATTCAGTTTTCCAAACGTAGAGGATATTCACTCATGTGAATATCCTCTGCCATAAATCATATTTTCAAAGCTGCAGTCATAACAGGCTCAGTAGAATTTGCAATGCATTACACAATCCATTGTGCATCTATTTGTTTATTCGCAATTTCAAGAAAATGTAGTCTAATGCCAGAGCAATTCGCTCCTCGTACTATCCTCGACTTTGACTTGCGATTAAAATGAATTGCTTTTCGTGTGTCGCTTTTACTCGGAGATAGCACTCAGCTCAGTTTCGAGCAAATAGAAATCATAGTTTCAAATATTTTCATCCGGCTAAATATTCACGCCCCGAGTCTTTAGCGTGTCATGGACGAATCGTTTCGTTGCGCGCACTTATGGCATTTACCTTTGTGTACCCCGCTTAAAGGTGAGCGGCGGGTACCGCGTGGAAACTGCTTAAAGAACAGGCACACTTGCGCGTTCCAGTTTTTTTTACAGACACGCACCGTAGAATGAGTTGTGACGTCACACCATAAAAGGCACCGGAATTAAAAGTCTCGCTTCGGAAAGACTGGTGATTCGAAAAAGAAGTTGAAAATGAAAATCGTCGATTCGGATAGTAATGGGGGGGGGGGGGGGGCAAAACTCGGTAGTTTGATTCTCGAACTAAACACTAAATGATATAATTATTCCCTTCTATTAATAAACTTTGGTAATTATAGAAGCTACGTAACGACCGTCGGGCATTCCGATGTTTATTAAAAAACGCGCTCTATTGTCGAGCGTGAGAGCGGTATTTAATACTTGGAGCGAGCATGAAAAGAGAATTCATAGAAATTCCAAATCTGGTCCAAAGGAACAATTTCCAATTGAACGTCAAAATTGTATATGAATCACGCTCTTCCTTTTGGCTCTCTTATCTCGTATCGAGGGTTTCACGTATACTATGAGTCACGTGAATCGTACGGTGCATTCAGCAGGATGAATAACACGTGCTCGGAACGTAAGTAGTGAATTAGAAATCGTCAGACACGCCCGTTATTCGGGATCCTCCGTCTTCACGCTTGCACGCCCTTCACGCACGCATTTGCAATCGATTTTTCCATTGCTTCTTTCCTTTTAATTGTTTTACGCTCCACTTACCTTCATATTTTTCCTTTCCGTCGACAAAACAATTCCCCAAGGAAATTTCAATGAATCGAACGAAATGGACACCCTAGAAATGATTCCGCGTGCAAGACAAAATCAATGCGCAAAAGCGAGCGGAAGAACGAGAAAAAATGTGGTAGAAGAGGAAGAAGACGAAGAAAGTAAGAGTACGTTTTGAAAGAAGAGAGGAGCAAGGTGCGTTCGTCCGACTCAAAGTACAATGGATCTCGTGGAAGGAATGCGACGTCCCAGCAGTGCCTGGAGAACGTGGAGGGTACCCGAGTGTTTTTCCGGCATCACCCGGTAGTCGTGACACAATCGTGTGTCGCGAGTAAACCTGTATTGGTGCCTGGCCTGCGCAGTAAGGTCGTAGTAGACCTCGGAGCGGAGTTTCAGTCGAATGTTTTACGCGCGCCTTGCATGGCATTCAGCAGTTCAAGTTGTACCGCGAGGAACACCGTTTCTACGGCTCAGTTGCTTCGTTAAACTTTGAAAGAAAAAAAGAAAAAAGAAGCAGAAGAAGCGGGGACCAACAACAGCGCGCCGATCATCCAACTCGATCAATCATCGAGACGCGCCTCTTTCGAGTAGAAACTGCGATTATTCTTATAGAATCCTGCGGTCTGTGAAAAATCTCCTCAGTTTAATCGCGAGCGAGTGGTTTTCTACGCGCGATCAGCTTACGGTGTACTTGCGCGCTAGAGTGAAGGTCAGTAAGAAGCTGAAGGAAAGCCTGTGTGCAATCGCGCGACTGGTTTTCTACCTATCGAGGAACGGGTTTCTCGAGTCAACAAGCGAGCAGCAGCTTAGCCAGCAGCGTGCACGTGCAAACGTTTGCTGTACTTTTCCTATAAGTAAGATCGCGTCGACGTAGAATAGTAAAAAATAGCTGTGCCAGCTCCTCCCGATTTCTATCCGATTCGATCATTTCGGGGGACGCGCGTGAGTCTCGATCGAGAGTCGCGTCGCGGGAGAATTTCGAAAGATTCTCTTAATAGGATGCAGATAACCGGGGACTCTCGCTTATCATCGGTTATCGCGCTCCTGTGAAAGATCCTCGTTCTCTTTCCGTCGGTCTCTCCCCCTTGTTTTTAGTGGGGGAGAGGAAAGCGCATTTACCTGTTCGGTTCAACCCCTGCAATTATGTATAATTTATTTTCGCTCCCCTATGTATGACGCTTATCGTGCTTCTTGCTGTGGGGTCGGCAGGTCTGATGAGGGAAAGCTAACTCGGAATCAACGAAGAGAAAAAGCAATATCGATCATCGTACAAGAGAGAGGCGCATCGGAAATTCAGCAAACTGGGCGACGGTCGGGGAAAGCATCGTAGAGTTAGGATGGCAGACGAAAGTCAACGAGCACCGACCTCGAAAGATAGATCTTTCCTGGGGTCGCAACCGATTCTCTTCAAAATCGTTGAAGTCGTGAGTATTTTCTCGTCTCTCCCATTCATACCGCCGCCTGCACAGGTAATTACACGAAACGCGCAATTTCCATTCCTTGCTGTTTTCCCCAGGCTCTATCCATTTTTGCGATCGGTCTGATGGTGGACCCCTTCAACTCCTTCCAGCAAGTTTTCAACAGGCCGCGCGTGAAACTCGATGACATCGCGATCATCTACATCACGGTCGCTGGATACGTCATTATCAATACGCTCTTCATCATCGCACACTTTCTTGGAGATCGGGTACCAAAGAGAACGGTGAGAAGCACATTCGGTGAAAAGTTTTGTTTTTCCCCCTCTTGGGTCAGGGCGAGTAATCCCATTGGGGGATTTGTTCGCCGAGGAACGTGAACCAGAGAAATAATGGGTCGGTGCTCGTTTTTTGAGCAGGATTTATTTTCAATTAATCTCGATCGACATCAGTCACACGAAGGCTGCGACTGACGCGCAGCTATAGGCCCATTTGCACAGCTGAGTCACTACACAGAGGCAAACTTGTATGCGGCAATTAGCAGACGCATCAAGGTTCCTCTCTGGTACACGTACGTGTACGGTTCTTCTCGCGTACGTGTATCGATACTCGCTTAACGGACCACTGGAACTCGTTATGTCGAAACGTGCCTTTACCGCAAAGGCGAGGCTAAATCTCTCGAATTCCACACTTTATCGTTCTTCGTCATTAGCTCTCTACCCAATTTAAGCAAAGACTTCAAATATCACTCTGCTTGTTTAACCCGATTCAATGGTAACGCGAGCAGTGCCGGTTTAGCTCATAATGTTTACCAACGATTTGCCTGGTCTGCCATTGGAAAATTAATTTCCATAATAAATCACGTGCTCAAATCACAGTAATTACTCGGATTAATCGGGCCTCGGTGCAGAACTGTTTTTGCGATAATTTGCGTTTTCCCATTACTTCGCCATAGAGTTATGTTGCGTGTTGTTTATTCGGTTACGCTCAGTAACCATGATTCTATCGCGCGATACTTAGTTTCATAACTGTTGCACGAACTCTTCGAAAATAGAGGTGCAATTTTAGCGTCGATATCCACACACGTTGATTTTCCAGGAGCAAAGAGTGCAGCGCGAACGAAACATTTTACGAATGACGCGCAACGCCATTAAATTTCTTTCAACGAAATCCACTCTTTTCAGGTCATACTGTTTGCTTCATTGGGGGCGATTCTTCACGTTGTCTCGGGAAGCGTGATGGTACACAACTGGAGAAAAGTCCATGGGCCATATTTCCATATTCAGAACAACGAGCTCTATCCCAGTAAGCAATACATGGACATGCTGATATCATCGGTGGTATTTATTTACGTTAATGCGGTAGTTTTCATCGTTGAAATATTCGTCAATGCGAAATATGCTTAAGGAGCACGGGTCTACTTCGAAATGAAACGAGGCTGAAAAGTGTACAACGCGAGAATCATGAGAACACGTTTTGGTAGCTATATTTTCTCTCTTAGGTGTATTTAGAAAATGTAATCTTTGTGTTTGTGAAAAGACGGAGAGAAAAGTTAAGCGAAAAGATGAGAAGAGACTTCCACCAAATGTGTTCGTGACGTTATCCCCCTCCCCCAGCGAAGAAATTCATAGTCCATAGTAATTATTGCTTATGTATACTTTAGATCTCAGACTACTGTAGATGCTTTATTATTTTAAAGAACATCTACGATACATGTATTCACTGTTTTGTGGCATCTTCATGTTTGTGCCTAAGTATTGATTGTCATATTAAATAGAAATGTAGAGAATATCCAGAACCATTTATTATTTAAGATTTATATAGTAAATATTAGCCATTTAAGTTATTCAGGTTACATGTTCAGTTTATTATTTTACAGTTTTTCTCTTTTAATGTTTCCTTATCGAACTTTCATCCTTCATTATGAGGATGAATTGATTGTGCAAATTAATACACGTAGATCGCGCGCTATAATCCAAAGTTTAATAGATAAAATTATAAGTAGCTAATATATATATATATATAAATATATATTAATTTAAATAGAATAATTATTATGCATTAGAGTACTCACACTAAAATTTCATGTTCAGACAAACTATTATTTTTAAATTAGAGCCTACATGCAAAAATTGGTATTGTACCTGTGTTTGTGAGTAACAAACGCGAATTTATTCTGTTTGCAAGTACAAAGTTAATTATTATTCCGTCCATGATAGTATTCAATTTTTTAAAGTGTTTACATAAAAATATATGTATATTTGTGTACTGTTTATATATATAAATAAATGAATAATATATATATATATGTGCGTATAAATATATATGATTTTAACTTGAATTTATTCAAATAAAAAGAAGAATAAAATAAATGAAATATATTGGAAACATAACCATATCGTAATTAAGAATATTGGCGTATCAACCCATTTATATTGTGCATCTTCGTGTGTTACTCTTATAATTAGTAGAAATAATATAATTCACAATGATAGAGGATGGTACTTATGGGATGTATCCGGAGAGAGGTGCTTGTGAATTACTGCAAAAGATCTATATGAATTATAAAAATAATGCGTTTTATTGCTTTTAGGAAATTTGCGACATAGTATTGCTAGATTTTTTGTTAAAGAACGAACTGATACCAGTATCACTGTATTAAGCAAGCCATTAAGAATAATGCAATTTGTGAGTTTATAATGCCACAATGAGATATTTATCTGCTAGATCTAATCATACATTTGTTATAGATAGTGGTAATTATGCTATTCATCTTTGCCATCTTCACAATTGCCCAACGCGTGTTGATTATGCAACGAGAGGCCCTCATGTCGTTAGTTACCTTAGCAGGCATATATATGTTCTTTCTGGCCGTTGACCTCATAAGTCAAGTCGGCAGTGGTACTCACTCGTTGCACGATATGCCAGTAAATTATGAAAATCCTTTACTCTTGCAACTGTACTTCAAGACAGCATGAGTTTATCTTGCATGCTTAAAATCAATTTTTATCGATACAGATGTTCGTAGTAGTGACAATTGGAGTACTTCTGTTTGGGCTTTTTGGTGGATATTCGCTTATGTACTTTTCCAACAATCCTAGTATCTGGGCTTTATTGGCATCATCAGCTTTCTGCTTAGTGATATCTTTACTTTTTCTTATAGATACAATGATGACACTTGTGTACGTTACTAAATAATCTACACCTTATACCTAAGGAGAGAATAAAAAGACTAAATTCTTATAAATTTCAGTTACTTAAGAAGAAAATGCGATGTTTGCAATAGATATTGTGGTGGTCCAAGAGAGTCGATGTGTGCTAAGAACAATCCTCTTGATTTGCCCCGTGACGTTAGTTTTTTATGAAAAAAGATTTTAGATTCAATACTTCTGATGAAAATTATTCTTTTACACAGTCAACTTCACGGAGAGCATATCAAAATAAAAATATGAAAACAAGAATTGATTCTGAAAGTGAAAAATTACCTAAATTTCCAAATCCTGGAAAAAATGAAGACAAATTTTTTGATCAGCCAGAAAGATGTACCTGTCGATTTAAGAATATGACGAGTGATACTATGAAAATATGTGTGTCCTCGTGCCCAGTAAGTATAAAAAAGTAAGCGAACGACACCAAATAGTTATCGATGCAAATTTCGGCAGGAATTGCAACATGAAACAAAACAAGTTAGAAAAGTTTGTAATATGTGCAATCGACAAATGTTCGACACACCATTTTATCATAAATCTAAAGCCACTAATACCGATAAAGTGCAAAATTGTTCACTCTGTCCGGCTGTAGCGCAATATTTGCATACAAATGATGCACGGAGTCCATGTTGCAAAAGGTACGGTAAAAAACTACGATGATGAAATGCTATAAAAAGTATAAATTTCATCAACGTTTATAGTTGTAATTGCGGATCAGAGATTTCCAAAAAACAGAATCAATCGAAAGCAGAATCAGTTGAAGTGATTCATCAACCACAAAATGTTGATAACCAGCAGACTGATAAAAAATTTGAAAAAATATCAAGCGACAAATTACACTCAGAGATACAACGTTTCACGCAGGAGCTTCAACAGTCGGAAAAGTCAACCACGGATTTAGATGAAAAATTATCACCAGTGAATAATGAGGAAAGAAAAGAAAGCAGTCCTGAACATTTATTGCTAGATTCTTTTCCCGAAGACATTAGCGAAGAAGAAAAAGAGGAATATTTACGCGAGCTTAAGGAACGAGCTCACTTACAGCAGAAGCTTAAGGAGGAACAAGACAAACAAAGTCCTGTATTCAAAAAGCGAAGAATATCGATTCAACGAGAATCATCAGATTCTGTAAGCTGGAAAGATCATAGTTTTTATGTATATAATACAATATTTGATATTTTATATATTTTTAATATATCAGAGCAATTCAGCTACATCGCAAGACAAGTATCCGGTAGATAAAATTCGAAGGCGCTCATCAACACGCAAATCAGTAGAAGCACGAAGTTCACCAAGAGCATCGTCGACGAAAGCGCAAACTACGAAAAGAACTTCAGCCAGTCTTGGTCATAAAGATTTGTTGAGTAAAGGAATGTTTCAAGAATTCAATAAGGATTTAGATGAAGAATCCCCAGATAGGACCATTAAATCTACGCCGAACAAATCTACCAAGGTATAATTGATAAAATTAATTTGTTTACTCGGTAATGATTCTAACTCTAAATGTTCTTAATGCAGTCGAATTCAACTGTCTCCAAGAAAAATGCAAAACTTAAAAATTCGATAGTAAATGATCATTCATCTGTCTCCAACAAATATAATGGGAGTAAGAGGAACCCATTGAATAATGATCCCACGAAGCGAAGGGTATCTCTCGCCAATGTGAAATATGTTAATAATGAAAAATTACTTCTTAATCAGAAATTTTACAATGATTCGGAAAAAACATCTGATATAGAAAAATTGTCTCAATTACTACAAAACGATGATGAGAATCAACAATATTCAGAACTAAAGAATGAATCAAAAAAACTCCTGAAAAAAGAACTTAGTGAATTGCGAAGAGACCAACAAGATTCCACGATGCCTGCTGAATATAAAATGAAGATGCACAATGAATGGACAGATGCATTTGATCCTGCATTATTGGCCAGCACAAGTAAAACTGTCAAGACTAATATGAGTGACTCTGCCAGTCAAATAATGTCAGACAAGGAATATCAAAAGTAATTACACTATAAAATTTATCGAATATGTATTATCACAGAGAGAAAACGCGGATAATCATTTGATTTTAGAAGCGATGAAAATTTGGAAACAAGAAAAGTATCTACAATCTTGACGTTGATAGCACAAATGAAACAACGCGCTCAACCAGATTGTTCAGAAAGTGTGGATGACGAAGAAACTGAGGAATTGGAGGAACAAAAAAATCTATTTCTAAGGAGCAAAGAGAATCTAATAAAGAATCACTCTGCAGAAATAGGTAAATTTAGACAAAAAAGGAAAAGATAATTGATTGACAAACCTCTTAAGTAAATAATACTGGAAACCTTTTATTCAGAATGTTCAAATTAATGTATTAAGAGATTGTTTGACTAATAAAATATTAATTAAAACTATTAAATTAATAATTGAAACAGGTTTAGATTCCACAGAACACTCAGATAGATTTACATCAATTGAAAATAATAAAAAATCTAAAGTTGAAGGCGAAACCAAAGAAGAGCAGAAGGAAAGATTATCACTTACAAAGAAGGATGTACCAAATTCAATAAATATGACACCAGAGAAAGACTTGAAACTAAAGAAAACTACAAAACGCAAGAAGTCTGCAAAAGATCCGGAAGACATGAAATCTCCAGCTAGAAAAAGTACTAAAATTATTAAGCAAAGTCCAAAATCAGAAATAAATGACATCACGAAAAAAAATAAGTCTTCCATAAAATTGAAAGAGGAAAAACACGAATTGAAAAAATCACCAAATAACATAAAAAAGAAAAAGAGAAAAAACGCATATTCTTCAGAAAAAGAAATTGAATCTGTGATAGAGCAGCAAGGTGAAGGTAAGAAAGGAAAAAGAAAAGTTTCAAAAAAAAAAGCATTAACTGCTAGTACAAGCGTAAAATCATCAGACACGAAAGAAATACAAATTGCAAAGAATTCATTGATAAAGTAAGATAAAGTGAAATCTAAAATTTCCATATCACACAGAATTATCAGTGTTAAACATAATTTCTCTCTTAGGAGCGAGGACTTACCTTTATATCCGCTACTCT
Organism: Sclerodermus sp. 'alternatusi'; assembly: GCA_037305995.1. Lineage (NCBI taxonomy): Eukaryota > Metazoa > Arthropoda > Insecta > Hymenoptera > Bethylidae > Sclerodermus > Sclerodermus sp. 'alternatusi'. Next base: position 8,020,434 of record CM074546.1, on the reverse strand, counting down.
TAGATACCAAGCGTAAGAGTAAATCTAAAGTATTATCTCGTAGGAATAAAGTTGAGCCCACGAGGGACACGTGAGTTTACTAATTTTTCGTTTGCGTACTTTTCTATATTTACATAATTTATTGATTAATTAATAATAAGAATAGATCGAAAGAAGATAAAAACTTTCCAATGTTCGAACCATTATTACGAGCAGACATGCGTATTATTCATCGTAATATGTGCATAAATCAAAAGACAGCCGAGGTAATGTAAATTAATCTACGATACTTGCACGATAGCTGTATGCATCTTTATTAAATTTCAGAGAATGTTGAAAGGATATTTACCTTACAATCAAATACAACATAGTTTGAATAACGGGGAATTACAATATTTTGCCCGTAACGATATCTGTCCAGCATGCAAAAGGGAGCAGGTAAACTATATCATTTACTTTATTTTATAATGGAGTAAACCTGACAGATTTTTCTCTTACACACGTTACTTAGTTTCCGATGTGTTCCACAAGTGTGCAATGCTTTGCCAATCAAGTAAGCAGACAAGAGCAAACCTTCAACAACAATTGGGCCTTCTGCCTTCCTTCTAATGTAAAATCTAATTTATATAATTTAAGAGCATAATACATTGAAAAATAATCAGTTGTTGTATGCTACACCACTTAAAGGTAATTCACGTAACGGACAGTATTATCCAGGCTGGACGTGTTACATGTATTAAACGCAAAGATTCTGCTACTTCTACTTCAAATGGTAGGATTTCATAATAATACAAATTTATTATGAAGCTTTCACAAGGCATTCACGTACAAATTTTATTCTTAGTAGATACACACGGATGAAGATCAAAGCGAGATATTTTGATAAAAGATAGGAGGAAGAAAATATCAAGGAAGGATCATATGTAATATTCATCATTTTGACGAGTACTTAAAGAAACACCATACATACATGAAATAATGATAGTTTATTATATTACGAACACAAAGATTCACACTTACATGCATCATAAAATAATAGTATAGAAACTTATGCTAAGCAAGTCTGTAAAAAAGTAGTCGTATTATAACATAGAATGGGTATTTATAATAATCGAAATATCATCATTCGAGACAAATATATCTCGCTTAAACGTATGTAGCAAACGTGAATAGACCTCTGATTTATGTTTCGTATTCATTGCTTAACAGTAGCATTAACAAACTATATGGTATAGATCTTTATTGATTCGCACAATTGTATGTTAATAATAATAAAAAAAAAAGGTTTATTAATTTTTCCAAACACAATACCCTATGAATCATCGATCGATAAAAAAAATCACTAAACAAAAAAAAAACGGAATATTTAGCAAATAAATCATCCTAATTAAATAAATCAATTATACGTCATGCAATATATGAAAGATTAGAAAAAAAATGTAACCTAGGTAAAGTTTTAATGAATATGCTTTCATTTTAATATCGTTAATGATTAATAAAATTGTTACCATTCAAATCAAGTATACACAGTACATTTTTTTGTACCGTTTAGTGTGACTATTTGATCTGCGCTTTTTGATAGTATATGTTGCTCCATTTTTGATTTTTGTAAAATCTAGCTACGCAAGATAAAATTTAACTTTTGGACAGTATAACGATATAAAAAGGGATGATTATTAAAAATTCATTTAAATCAATAAAGCAATTAAAATTTAATTTTTACGTGAATAAGTACTTTAAAAAAAACTTTTACCACAAACGTATACTTTTAGTAATATCTGATTTTCTTTTAATAAAATTTCTTAATAATATATTAAAGTACCATATATATATATATATATATGTGTATATATTACGAAATATAAAATCTAACATGCTTTAATAATACTGCACATTCACTGCTTTCTATTTAATATGTGCTGTATTCAATATTGGTCTACGACCTTTAATTTTTGGCTCGAATACTTCAACTAATGATTGTTTCTTATTTTCGTTTAATTTTTGTACGGATTGTACTGATGAATTATATTTTTCTTGTAACGTAACATGCGGTACCGACTGATCAACGTGATAAAATTGATTAACACAATTTATTGTATTAGCCTGTCCATTTTGATTTTGAAACATGATCTTTTCATAATTATAAACGCTTTGATTAGATTGAATGTCATTATTCTGCGTATTTCTTTGCTGCAAATTATCTTGAATATATGCCTGATGGCAATAACACTGGGAGCAGGGTCCCGAATGATTTACATTTTTCAAAATAATTGGAATTACAGAATTTTGCCGATAATTCTCAGGCACCTGTGATACTTTCTCTGGAATAATAATAATCTTTCCTGCCATAGGCATTGAATAATCATGAAGATTATAGTAATCATTTTGATTATGTCCAATATAATTATTCAACTGATTTACTCTTAATTCGCTACTTAATTGATTATTTTGTGTAACATTACCAGGCTCGTGATAAATAAAGTTGTTACTACTTTGTTTTCCGTCGTATTTTGACATCGTGCAGGACTGAAGATTATTAGGAATAAGTTTATCTTGGGCAAAATTAAAATTAGATATCGTGCAATTATTACTCGGCCCTAAGAACTCGGTGTACGCAGCTAAATGAGTTGCATGATCTGCATTATTTTGCAAATAAATATTCGATTGATGATATCCATTTTTAATAGTTTCAATTTCTACATTTAATTCAACTGTTTTATTATCATCGATATTTATAGGACTTAAATTTATAGTCTCGCAATTATTATTTCGATTGTAGTCTAAGCAATCAGTGCCTATACCGAAATGTGAGTAACCAGAATTATAGCAAGCGGTTAAATTTTTCTCAAAAGTCTTCAGATTTTGCGAGTTCAAAGTGGTCTGTTCTTGTTGGGTTTTACCAATTTGCCATTGAGGAGAAGCTAGAGCGTTTAAGTTTTGCGAATTCATGGGATTCCATCTAAGTTTTTCCTCAACGGAATCCTTAGAGTTCTTGTAATCTACCAGGTTCGTCTCATTATGATTTATATCGCGATAAGCTTGAAACTTGTCTTTTTTATTTCTATTCGCTGTAAGCTCCTTGAAGGCTAAACGACACCGTGCAAGGTTTTGATGCCGATAAGCGAGACCCTGGCGACGAATTTCATCGAGAGCTTGCTCTTTGATTTTCAAAACGTTTGCATTCGATTCCGATGCTTTTTTCGAATTACCCCCACCGCGTTTGCTTGGTGGTCCAATTGGACTCAAAACTTTTTTTTCTTCGCGTCTCAAGTGATTCAACGATTGATTTGCCTCTTGCTTAGTGCGCTTTTTACTGGGTATATATTTTTTCAAATCTTGCGGTTCTAGGAACTTGCTTTCTACATGCAATTTCCCTTCCTCGTCCAAAGTGGCAATATCCTCGTACTATTGGAACGAATTCATACAACACATTGCTCTTTTAATGACGAGAATGAAACTTATCAATTGCTCATTCTTAAATTTGATATTAAATTTTACAATAACATATTTGCATCAGGACACTCGTGTTTTCACCCAAGTATACCCCACGTACCGGCTGTAACGCGAGAAGATAACGTTCCCTAATACCAACTTTGTATAGAACAAGATACAAGATTCTTTCACAAACAACGGATAACCTTTGTGTCAAAATAAGTCATTGGAATATTTTCGTCAGCGGAAAAATGGTGAAATACGATGATGTTGAAAATATGTTGCAACAGCGATAGGGGTTTTATTCTAAGACTGATGGAGGGGGGTGGTCGTGCAAGTAACTTTGTAATAATTATTACCAATAATTTTATAATTATTTGATTAGCAACCCACGAAGAAGGAATGACCTATTACAATTGAGTAAAGCAGAGCGTGTAGTAAATTGTTTGTTACAAACCATTTCGGCTTTTGCAAGATAGATCCAAAGCTGCCGCCACGTGCTGAACTTGTGTTGATCACTGAAGTTAAAGCGCATTTCCTTTGATGCATATCTCGTAGCCAGAGGACTACGGTAATCGCAATGTTCACCGGTTACTTGGGCTGAACTCATTTCAACTAGAATTTCGTTACTTTAAAGCTATTCCGAAGAGATTTAACACAACGCACAACCAAGCGTGACGATGTACGCGATCAGCTGATCGAGACTAAATGTAGAGAGAGATTCATATATATATATATATGCGTGTGTTCAACTCCCTTTAACATCAGTGCAACCTTAACGTCGCGTATTGGTAAGTCCAGCAACTACGTCCAACAGCTATGCCTCCTCCTGTCGGCAAGGTCATTCCCATCCAGAGGCAGAAAGAACATGATCCAACATTGCGCAATTTTACCGAAATTGATTTCTTTAGGAAATACATCGTTAATTTAACAAATTTTGTTACAGTTAATGAATTATACTGTTATTATTGTTAACAAACATCAATGAGCAAGAGAGTAGAATCTTCGAGAGTATATAGCTCAGCGAGAACGGAAATGTTGACCCGTACGAAGGATGACCTCGAGCAGAAATTGCAAGGTCGATGCTACTGATTTCATTAAACATTAGGCTGCACCTGCGACTGATGATATTCATGATTCTCACAATTGGCAAGAACATCCCCCACCATCAGACGCATAGAAAATACTTAACCGGCGAAAGTACCCACGTTCTATTTTCCCGTATAATGACGATGTGATTGTTTTTCACGCAGAGAATTGTACGCGTAGGTCATTATAAACACGAGGTCCCTCCAATACGTTTCTTTACTATGAAATTTTAGACTGGGTTAAAAGCAATGCAAGCAAATTTTAGAATGAACAATTGTTAATGCAATTAAACGCGTTAATATCGATTCTTTGCGACGATGAGGATACTTACCACGTTTGAAGGGGATGTATCAGGATGCGCCCATTCGATATTAACTTGAGCATCTTCGAAAAGCGTCATAGATTCGGGAACGAGTCTTCTTCTGGCCATTGCAGCACCTCTGTGCGTAAAGTAAGAAAGAATGGCATAGCCCGGGCGACTATTTGGAAACCGGTATACCGCTACATTTTCCACTTCGTCGGTGATCTTGTATATGCTCTGCAAACAAAGAAAAAATAATGAAAAAATTCATTCTCGAAAAGATTCGATTTTCGTCTCCAATACATGTACGTACTCTGGCGATCATTTCTGTCTTTACAGAGGCAGGTATTTGCCCGATAAATAGTCGACAATTATTGATACTGGCTACCACGCCGATCCTTTTTCCGTTACGAATCTCGTACTGGTCGAGTTCTTTCACCGCGCGTTCTGCATATTCTGGTCTTGTATACATAATGAAACAATAGCCTCGATTTGTACCAGAAAAGTCCATCATTAATCTGATCTCGTAGATTTCGCCAACGGTTTTGAATACCGGATATATATCATCCTCGTAAAGCGTCCTTGGGATCTTCCCAACGAACACTTCGCAACCTGGACCCGGTGGTGGACCTTTCCATCCCGGGGGTGGACCAAGTCTTCTTTGTCCATTAATTTGAGTCATCGAGAAACTTGATTCCTCTATCAATTGAAGAACCTTCATATTCGTTACCATCTCCTCTTCCAAATTCGAAAGCTTGCTCTCCCCTGCCACCTGCTGTTTTTTTCCATCTGAAATGGATGAAAATCACGACTCGATCAGATACTCCAAATTACTGAGATTTTATCGATTTTCAATCGACGACATATTTAAAACAAAATATAATGACTCTACACGCGAACACATATGCGCGCGCGCACACCCATCTCGCATACATACGCTCGTCGCACCACCGCACACGTACTCATTGTGCGAATAAAGCATAGAAATTGTACGGAAAAAGGTTAACGAGGAGAAAAGAATTTTACTTCTCAACATCTTACTTGTTCGCTTCTTATGCGCTTCGTTGCATTGCTGATCCACTTGCGGAATTGATTGATCGATCATTCGATTTTCCTTAAAGTCCTCGGAGCTCTCTTGAACTTCCAGAACAACTTTATTCCTATTTTGACAATGATCCTCGGTATTTGCCATTACAAGTATTAATGATTCCACGTAAATTCATAAAATATATCTTAAACGTATATAATCAACATAAGTAACTCATTAGAGAATGATCCGATGGACGAAAAGCACCCAACGCACTGGGGCCAAGTTGGGAGAATGACTAATGCGGATCAGGACTATTCTTCGAGTTCAGGTGGAGAGGGGTGAAATAACGCGAAACCCAAAACATTACCATTGGTCAAACTTGAGTTTACGTATTAAAGCAGTGGGGATCTTTTTGTTCTTTATTCTTCTTGTTTCGTTTCCCCTACCATCCGAATCTGTTTCTTCGAGATTCATCTTTTTTTTTCTTATAATGCTTTCGAGCACGTATCTCTATCACACGTATTATTTTCCACTATTTTCCACGATTCCTTCTTACCCTTTCTTACCTTCTACAATAACCATATTTTTAATAATCGTTTTTCTCTCTTTTTTTTTTTTTCATTTTACCCGAACAAATTTTTACATCGTGACTTACAAGGCTTACTCGTGTGTCTGAATTGTTCGCATAAAAAGCTAGTTACAACTGATAATTATTATGGCATGCATGTGTTTGGTTGCCTAGCAAAAAAGTAAAAAATGTCTAAGCGATAATCAGTGGATTTTTTTGGATACCTCGTGACGTAATATTTGCTCAAAAATAATAACTCCGTATTAGCGATTTTTTTTTTATGTTTCTCTGACACACATTCGAAGGTCTTAACTTTTGGACTCTTTTCTCCGCAATTTTTGTATCGTTAAATTACAAATGGAAGATAGATTTATACTTGAAAGTAAATTCATTCCGTAGCAAAGAACAAATCCGCTTTAATTTATAATAACTAGTTATGCTAGTTATATGTGACTAAGCGCAGTATTAATCAGTAGAATTATTTACGCGGATCTCCCCGTAAATCGCAAAAAAGCAACTTTTACAGAAACATCATGAATCTTACTCGAGCTCGTTAAGATTAAAAAATATTTCTCGTAAGGTAAAGCCGAGCAATTTTTCATTTCCGGTGAACCAATAATAATTATATGAATTTGCAACCAGCAAATGATTCACGAACTGAGTCAAGACACGAATCGAATTTAATTACAAATCGAGCATTTTCTCTCGCGCAAAGACGTCGAATATCTCGATCGTATTGAAATCAGATCGTAGAAACATTGCATTACGTGCTATGATCGATTTCACATGCATCGCTAATGTTTTTGTTACAGAAAATGATATAAGTTCTCTTTCAGGAATGATTAGTTCAACGATGGTCACAAATCGAGTACACAATAGTCACATTATTTGTTACGTTACGACCGATTAGGCATCCAGGCCAGATATCTGTCACTTAAAACAAATCATTATTAACTTGCTGCTTCGCGAACTTTAATGATTTAAAATGATTTCTCGTGAGAAACGTCGATTAGCATCTACCTTTTCAGGACCAGCTGACGCGATACCTACGAATACCTTCGAAAATCCAAATTTTCCACGTGCAGTCTTTTTTTTTTTACTGAAATGCATTTAAACCGGTAACTGCACACTTCTCTGTCAGTAAACCAGCCGCTATTACAATTCTTAGATAATGATTTTTAAAAATGTATTTGAAAAACCTATTCATTGCTAATTAGTGATATTTATTTTAAATACTTCTTCTGCAAGAGTTTCAAGTAGAAGCAGTTCAAGGTATTTTAGCTATGGATAACCATGGATACTATGCAAATTCACACCGTCCTGCGCCAATGCACCGTGCGATAATAGTATTGTGTTTTCCATGTATACGCAGACCTTATTACGAGACAGGACAAACTATACTTGCAACCTGAACATGAGCCTCGCTATCTCTTCAGTTTCAGTCGTCGTCTGTTCGCCTACCGCGCAATTCGAAGCGTGTACCTATTCTTTCTTTTCCAGTTAACACGAAAACTCAATTATTCCAGTCTTTCGCATTATCGCTAGGTCCGTATGTAGCAAAATAAAGAAACAGAAACTTTAAATCATAATTTAATAAAAAATCGAGCTTTATTACATAAAAAAGTTAGACGCGACATCGTCACTGCAGTGCCGCTAAAGTTAAATCGTTATTGGTGAAAAGTGAAGATGTGCAATGTAATCTACGAAATTCGTAAAGACTCGACGAATGTGAATTAATATTGGTGAAATTCTCAGAAACGATTAAGTAATGCGCGGATTACAAACTATAATTATTACTACGATTGTTTCATTATCTGCCTCTTTGGGTTTTGTATAGCGATCTCATAATTCACTTTCATTATGTGGAACGGTAAAGTGTTCATTAGAGTTATAGAAGTGGTAAGTAAAGGGAACGAAACAAAATCAGAGAGATACTATTAAGTATTAGGAAAGAATTATATCATCATTTCTAACTAAGGCACACAAATAATCGTCTGTGATCATTTTCTCACGTAAAATCGGTGACAGTCACATCGTTTCTATAATTTACGCGCCGTTTCTTTGACTCTGTTTCTACTCCATTAGCCGTTTTGCAAATTGTTAGCTAGTTTTCGCAAATAAAGTGACACTCATCCGTGTCTTATCTCATAAAAATATGAATTTCAGCTTCTTTGCATAGCTTGTATAGTTGCTCTAAGGGTGACAGATGATGAGAGCAGAAGAGTGACTCATTATTTAAGAAATTTAAGTAGACAGTGGTTTCAACTGGATAATGTGACATGGGGTGCCATAGGTATGAAATATCGATCGGCAACACTTGCAATAAATTTGCGATGTTCGCATATCTCATTAACGATTTATTATTAGGTTCCGCGCTTGCGGCCGCAACTTGTGGAGGATATCTAATAATTACTGCGGGGCTTCTCATCGCTGCAGCAACTGGAGAACTGAGAGGGCGCAAGACGGTAATTAAAAAACTTATCTCTTACCATATAGAATTTATAGTTTTGCAATCATCGTGATTTGTACCCTTTTTGTACTACGATTACGTAAGAGTATAGGCTGGCAAATTGCTTTATTGTTTAGACATTCCAAGCTATCGTTTTCTTTACAAGAATCGCATTGTCTTCACAATGACGTTGATCTTATCAAACTACTCATTTTTCGTCTTAACTCACTATAAACGACTTCCAAAATTTTTTAAAGACAATGCAAGTACATTACGATTTTTCTCACAGAATTGTGAAAAGAACAAGTATCCTTTGTATCCTGAGCTTAACATCATATTTATGGAGAAAAATTCCATTGTTCGATATTACTTCTGTTAAGTCACGTGTCGTGCCCTTCGAGAGAACATTGCATCTCTTTATGGTGACGAAAATTAGGTACTCTTTAAACTTCATATCTGTCAAAAAAAAACAGTACTCGCAAAAAACGTCGTGTCTCGATCAAGAACTAGCATAATCTCTGCATTTATAGTTTTCTAAGATTATGCAAATTAAATGTGGTTCTCGCTGAAGATATTTGCTAAAAATAGAATATCGTGCGTGAGAATATCGACAACGTAACGAAGCTCTCGAGAAGTTGTCATTGATGGCCAAGGTGAAAAGTGTCCTTAACGCAGCCAACTTGTAGTAAAGAACGTAACCACATCCTTCGTCAATCATTATTATGTACGCCACGTAACATATACACAACTGTAACTTATTTAATGACTCATAATAGGGCTGGGCTCCTCTCGACTGAATCTTTTGACACTGAACCAAGCTAATAAACGCAATTGCAGGAATACTGAATACTTGCACGATCAGATAATTCCTCTAGCAATCCTATACATATCAGTGACACGGTGTAATTTTAATGATTCACGTAATGAATGCTCTTTTCTTTTTTTTTTAAGGAAATCTTTTTACTCGGATTAGGAGTCATTCTTTTCGGCATCGTGGGTGGACTTTCAATGGCATCCATAGAAAGTATACCACCGGATTTGGTAGATAATGCTGCGGTCCTTGGATCACTTTGTCTCGTTACAGCACTGGTTTTCATAGCCGATATGCTGATGTCTTATCCAAAAGACAAAAAAAAGCATGGTACTACTCAAACTTTCATGGAAAAGGATTCAGGCAAGTTACGAAGAGGACAGGATGTCTCTGCCTCCGCCTAATTTTCCTCTCATCCACATATTTTACATTATTTTATATTCTTAATGATATTCTTTTACCTAATTTTCTCTTTTTTATCTGTTCAGTGATACTCTAAATATTCACGCTTTATCGAGTGTAATACTTTTTATGCACTGCCCTATTTTATGAACTTAATAAAATAATTCACCTAAACACACGTCGGAGTTGAAATAATGATTGTCACCCATTAATAAGAACAAGTTTTCTCTACTTTCAATACTGTTGTGTTATAAAACAAGCCATAAAATTCATTCTTACCATATTTCTACGTGTAATGTACCGTACTCATTGTGGTACATATGTACGGTATTGTTACATTTATAGAGGAAACACGGCAAACAATAGAGTAGATTATGGTATTCATATTTATGAATGTTAGAAACATTTTTAAATAAGCTATGCAATTTCTTTTTTCCTCCTATTTTTTCTTTGCTTTATTTTACTTTCTATAAGCATAAGCGTGTGTTTTGAGAATATTACAACAACGTCTTCGAAATACTATAGTGAAACCACAGGTGATACCAATGGTGACGACAGAAAAAGAGGGCAAGTCCAAAATGAATGGTAATACGAGAAGTTCGGAGGTTGAAGACGATGGTGGTAATGTAAACGCAGCGTTTGAGAGGATGGACAATCGTCGAAGAAAGGACGATTATGATGAAGATTTTCAGGATATTGAACGAAGAGATTACGATCGACATTCTAGAGCTCCACTGGCAACAGCGGACGAATTTGAAGAAGATCGAAATCGAAAATTCGATCACGTTGAGAGACAATTAAGGGAATATGCGCAAAATTTTGAGAATGGTCTTACATTGAGAGATTCGCAACGATATCGCGATGAAAGATTACAAAGAAATCAACAGATGAGGGATCCTTACGAGAGGGACCGTAGATTTGACGAATCAAAGATCTCGTACAGAGGTCAAGATATTTATCAGAGACCCGTTGATGAAGTTGATACGCCTCCATTTCCGATAAACGTCGACAAGACTGCAGAACCGATGTTCGCAAGGATCGTTAATCCCGGTGTAAAAATTATGAGAGTGGATCGGGATATTGAGGAAATCGAAAAGTACAGGTAATTAATAGTTTTTTTTTTTTAATATTCTTTATATATTGCACAGGTGTGACATAATCCTTTTCTTTTGCTTCCAATTGAACAGATATTCCGATAACAGTCAATACGATAATGTACCAACACGAATTAGAGGTACTTCACCAGGAATATTAAAAAAAAATCGTGATGTGTCATTCAATGTGCCACCACCACCAAAATCTTTTAATAATGGGAAAGAACGAATGGAAGATGAGTTACAAATGCTTGAAGAGTCATTTGGTGCTTTAAGGACTATTACTACAGGTACTCAAACTGGAGTTCGATTACCTTCTTCTCCTACAGATCCTGGATACGTTCGTCACACAGCAAGTAATTGGCCTCAGGATCGTAAAACGAAAACTCCAGGTTCCAGTCCTGAAAGGGACACTAGAAATTAGCAAAATTATTTTGCATAAACTTGAATGTTTTTTTTTTCATTTGATATACATTTATTTGAAATATATATTATATATATAACTTCCAGAAAAAAAAATTATAGTTTTATTAAATATAAATTTTGCCATTTTTTTTACAAAGCATTTCAATGACTTATGAAGAGATCTCAAAATTGCTTTTGCATTTTTAATGAGCATTACAGACTGCCTATTTTATGTTTTTATATTTCATCATCTTGTATACTTACTTTGTTCACACAGATCTATTGAAATTAAAATTATATCGAAGGAACAGAGAAGGAATAAAAATAATACAGTTATATAAATCATTTTTATATATATCAACTTTAATATAAACTTAATCATTTGCATTCACGTTGTATTTATATTATGCATACGCACAAATATTAATAATTATTAATTTCATTTTATAATAATATTTCATTGCAACTTGTTAGTTTTCTTATAACAATGAATGATTAAAGTAAAACTTGTATAAACAAATGTCCATAATTTTATATTAATGTGAATTATTAATTATGGGTAATATATCTTAGAATTATGGACGGACATTCTTTCTTTTTTATAAACAGAATCGATTTTCCTAACAGAATAATATGTATAAAATATAAATTTATAAAAATTTTCCTCTTTCTTCTTTCCTTTTCTTAAGATTCTTAAAAAATGAAAGTTTCATTAGTACAATAATAAAAATAATCAACGGTTTTATCTCTTAAAATAATAATATCGATATGTCCGTAAAAAGTATTTTAATTAATACCTATTAAGATAGAGTATTTCGAAAAATCTTGTTTTGCGAGAAAATTAGAAAATTTTCAGCGTAAGATTATCGTCACTCTAATTAATTTTTCGTTTATCTAAACGGGTTTTATCGCGTATTTACAGAGCCGAGATTAATTGCATAATTACTTGAGCATTTATTTTTTCTTATTTTTGGTTTCTATCGGAGAAACAAAAACCATGTTTTTAAAGAAAATGTGGATATTAATGATATCCATAAAAAAGATGATTTTTATCAAGATCATACACATATATGACTATTAGAAAAGTATGTACAGTGTACAAGTTTTATCTCATTCCAAATCCAATTCCTGCTCCCTGAGTATTTGTCGTCCTTTGTTCCATCGTGATATATTGTCGAATTAGACGAGATATTTCATGAGCTTGCTCAGTTTGGAGTCTAGTGATTCGTTGCTGCATTAAATTACCACATTTCATGTCTAGGTACAAAGTTCCTTCTTCCGATTTCACTTTTCTTGTAGAAATTACCTCCGAATATGGGTAATGGTGTAGCGTTTCCTGTTAAATTATTCGACATAAAAATAATATAAAAATAATGAGTTCAGTTCAAGCCATAGCGGTGAATAACTCACGTGTGTGATCAGATCTATGAAGTGGACTCCATGGCGATTTAAAGCTAAAATATGATCTCCCCCCTTTTCTTTACCTTCAGGGACTCTTTTGACCGCGAAGAAACTAGATCCGAATAATGGCCACTTGGATAAGATTTCTGAAGATATATTACATGCGTATTAAAAAGTTATAATCACAATTTAACTCAAAATCTTATTTTAGATTGCTTTCTATTTACCAAGAACTTGTGCTTTGGAGGCAGCTGCCGTGTTGTGCTGAATATTATTCCAAGCTTGTAGGACCATGCTCGACCATTGCTGTGGTCTTGGTTCTCTTAAGCTTAACGCTGGTTTTGGTAACAAATATTTGATCTCTTTTGTAGCTGGTTCATGAGTCATGTCAGCTGCTCGGTGCAAAAGAGCTGCTATTTGAGCCATGTCGTACTAAAGGGAAAAGAGGTATTAAACTAATGAAATAAAGTTAACAAGATATTAGTAACAAAGGGACGTACAATTATCTCCTGGGGTAAATGCTCTCCAGGAAGAACTAACAATAAGCCCTCTAAATAATCTGGGGCAATTTGGTTGAAGACAACTTCTATGTACAAAGGTGCATCCAGTCTTAGAGGATAGTACCAAACGGATCTGAAGACAAACCGAATTGCGTAAATTAAGATTGGATAATACACCTTAAATATTTAGAACGCGTATAGAATTACCTGCAGAATATTAAATAAAAGACTTGATGATTTTTATGAAGTTCCGTCGTAACGTCAAGAACGTATTCATCCCTAGCTAACGGCATAGTGAAAGCATCCCCATCCACAATGCAATATAACGAGAATTCATCCATTTCGTGCAAGTTTCTTACTGAGATTATATTACACATTTCTTCGATGACATCCTGAAATATATCGAGGAGAAGTAGCGTTGATTTTTTTTTACCAAAAGCTTGACATAAATTATCTTCGTCTCTCCTTCGCTCTCACGGACTCACCTGTACAACTGTCGTGCATTTTGTATTTATGACTCTTTCAGTTCCACCGGGTAATCTGTAAATTTGTCTTTTGGCATTTCTACCAGCACTGATGGCCATTATCTCTTCAACACTAGGAACATTTTTTCGTCCGCCATATTTGACGGTTTTCCTCAGGTTTTGCAAACAAACGGTGGCTGTACCATGATAAGCTCGTCTCTTATCATAAGCTGCCGTTTCCAGATACTTGGTGAGATAAGGGCGAAGACCTTCGCTGCAGGTGAAGTAAGCAGCCACTATACTGAACAGTCTCCAACCACGTTGACAACTATCGGGATGTGGACTTTTATTGTTCGTCGTTTGTTTCATCAGCTGACAATAGACCTCATCTCGTAGATGCTCATACTTATGGCAATGCTAAAATGTAGGGCATTATGAAATAGTGAGAAATATTTTACATACGAATATGTTGTGCAGTTAAAATTTCAAGGTCTATTTCGGAAGTGAAAAAGATCAAGTCACTTCGTAATCAGGTCTCGCTCGCTATCTTAAGTTGAAGTAAAAAATATAAAGAAACACGATTGAGGCGAAGAAAGTAGCAACTTCACGTAAATAATGACCTACTAATAAGATGGTGCTAGAGCGCATTGATTCAGCAAAAACTAGTGCTAGTCAGTACCAAACTCTGTTGCAAATATAATTAAGATACGGGCCTTGCATTGCATGAACTTTTTGTTCTAATGAAATCTGCCTGTAAATGGATAATTGCGACTGCTTACCATTAGAATAGTGTAAACGCATTTAACCTCGCTCATGTCAGGGGGTAATGGTTGATCACCCATGTATCTCATTAGGCATAAGAAACATTCCACTGCTAAAGCGCTCAGATCTGCATCAAGCCTCAAAAGACTCTGTTCTATAGGTACTGCAGAATATTTCACAAGATCCACCTGTTCCTTCCAAGTCCATTCAGCACCATCCTGACTCTTTCCCTTCTTATTCTTCTTCTTGCTCTTTAGTGATTCGATAACTTTCAAAGATCCACTTATCGAACCATCTGCAGTCTTGAGCATTTCAAACCTAGAACAAAATAAATTTTATTCTTTTTTTATGCATCAACGCAATTACTTATCCACGATCTACTTTTTCTTAATCTATTCTTTCAAATTAACAGTACTTTTTGTTGTTGTTATTATTATTATTATTATTATTATTGTTGCTGTTGTTGTTGTAGTTGTTATTGCCGTTGATCTTATGTTTAATTATTCCAGTCATGTTTTTTAAAGAATTAGCTTGCAATGCGTATGCTCAGGAGACGTGCAACTCAACATTCAAACGCTAACACTATACTAGAGAAGGTGTACAAGAAAATGAAGAGGTGTCTAGGAAGAAGAAGGTGGTCGGTCAACGCTCGACAACATCTAAATGCCGCGAATGTTATGCTTTCTCAACACGTTTCTTGCGTAAGGTTCCTTATTATCCTGCTTTAATTTTTCTTTAATAGGTTTCCGCCGACTACCTTCTTACTTCACGTTTAATACGTTATCTAAACCACGAAAAACCATAAAAACAGAGCAGTGCTTACTTTTCTGTGCTTTGTCTGAAATTCAGCATGGCATATTGCAGCAGAGAGTGTTTGCCGTCATTAACGACAGGTCCGCTTTCGTATATGCTTTCTTCTGGAAGTCTGCCATTGTCATCCGGTTGGCGCCATTCCTGGCTGGGGCTCAATCGCTGGTTCTGTTGATTCTTCTGGTGATTCGCTTGATTTACAGCAGACACGTGGTTTGGTAAACGATTTATAGCTATGTGATTATCGTGATTCGAAACAATATGATTCGATTGATTGTGCGATTGAACGTGATTCAATGATGCATGATTGGCCTGCGATTGTATTGATTTTGTGATCAAAGACACATGATTCTCGTGATGATTCGCCTTGTGCATGGGTTTCTGCTCAATCTGAAATAACGAAAGAAAAAGGTTTTTTGTTAAAACATCGAACTTCATGGCGAGATTCTGAAAAAATGTGGACAAAGTACGTCGCTTTTTGCGCGTACTATAAATGCATTTTTATCAGAAGTAAATTATCGTCATAATATAAACCGTGAGCCGTTATATCGATAGACGCGTGAGACTCGACTAACAACCTCAATGCACTCGCTCGCGAGAGTAGGATAAGTAGATGTCGACCCTGACCTACATAATCGTTTATGTATCGAGATGCACCGTAAGATGTGGATATGGCCACGTAACGAATATAATAAATCCGCAATAAATAATTTTCCGTTGTTTTTAGTCATGTGAATTTGGTAGATGTGCCATTGCAGGCACGAGCTTAGAGAATTCTCGAAGAAACTTTTGTGTCTTTCTTCTGCTCAATTAATGATACGCTCGATTGAATAATGTTCGATAAAAAGCACATTTGAATAAGTATGCAAATTCGATCTACAGAGACGAAGATACTACATAAAAATTGCAAAAGTTACTCGGCTAAGGTATCTTCAAATTAATTAAGCAGTGGAAATTTACATAAATGTAAATGGAGAACTGATATATTATCTAGTTTCCGGCTAAATTTCTCAAGCATCACCGTTATAGGTAAAACTTATCCGAAGCTAATGGTATGCGAGATATGTGTACATTTAATATCTCTGAATATTCTGAAAATGCTTATTAATCGAGGACACAAGTATTATTGGGAGCATGACCTGGTGGTAACTCTTGACTTTCTCGTCAAGCTTCTGCAGGGTTTCCTGGATAGTAGTGAGGGTTTTGTCATTGGACTTTTCTTCCGCATTTTGCAACTCGTTCTGAGTCCTCAGTTCTTCGAATCTTTTCAGGATTTCCCTGACGCTCAACTTGCTACCGTCCACGTTTTCCTCCGTAATAGTTTCCATTTTTGACATTTTCCGATCACCATTGGTACGCGCGACGATCTGCTCGCTATCGTAGAAATCCTGAATCAATCCGTCGAGACGCTCATCAGGGTTACCCTGACGACATCGAAGCTGCGCGGATATTCCGTATCTTCGGAGGTCATTCGACTCCGGATTACTCGTCAGACTAGATGGGCTTGAAGAAGAATTTCGACCACTCCTCAGTTGACAGCCCTCCTCCATTCGTAATTGCTCGATGGTAGGTTGAATGGGACTTCGACCACTGGATCGTATCTCCTCCGAGGAAGAATGATTGGAATTCACGGAATTAATCGCACGAACGACCGGATTCAAGTAAGGCTTCTGATCCAGCTTGGATACATCGATCCTGGGTATGTTTTCGTACTCGTACTTTTGCTGGCCAAAAGCATCCCTTTTGGAATCTCTGTTGACAGATTCCAGAGCTTTCAGCGTTGTTTGCTTCACGTTATTCTTGTTCATATCCAGATGAGTGGAGTCCTCGGATATTTTTCTCTCCGGCTTCTTCTTTCGCTTGCAATCATCTTTGGCAAAGAATTTGATGAACCTATTTTTCTGTTCTTTGGTACCGCGATCGAGATTCGAAGAAGCTTTTTCTAAGAAAGCACCAGAGTCATCCGTGTGACCGTACTCGTCGCTGCTCAAGTCTGATTCGGATGATTTCACTAGAAGGCTGTCCGGTGAATTGGTCTTCCGGTCCTCGTCGGACAGACTCTTTAGGTCGTACTTGCTGATCAAGTTGCTCAGACTTTTTCTCCTCGAGCTCTTGTCGTGGTCCTCGTAATGCTTTCGGTAGTCCTCGTTCAGATGGCAGGGCGTAGGTCGTCTCTCGTTCTTCGGGTCCCTCCGAGACTCCGCGTCTTTTCTAGGATAATCCTGACCCTCGAGCTTCCGCAGAAACTCGGACCTTCGAACGATGCGCTGAACATTGTTGAAGGGCTTTGCCTCAGTTTTGCGGAACTCGTATTCCGATGATTCCGAATAGTCCGTGAATTGACTCAGGATTTCCGGTCGGTGCTTCTGCTTCCTTCTCAAGGTCGTCGGTAGCTCCGCCCAATTGCCAGACAATCTTCTCGAGAAAACAGCCTCGGTATCCGAGACCTCTCTCTCCATCTTCACCGGTGCAGAATTATCAAAGTGTCAATGAGGTCACTTTGATTTCTCTGACTTTCCCATCGCAATTAATTGCGTTGACCCAATAAGCAATTCGTTATTAATTCTTCCTCGACGCGATGCATATCGCTATCCGCTTACCTAGAATTTATTCTTTATACAAAAGTTGCCCTTCCTGTTTCAGTCGCAGAAAAATTCCCCTCCTTCTCGAAAGTACCACTTTCGGTTGTTAATCATCAAATTCCATATACGACGAGTAACGATCCACTTAGCAAATTATGGAAATATTTCTATTAATAGCGACTATCGGGGTAAAATGAATGCTCGAATGACATGTAATATGATACTCAAGGACATGTGAGAAAAAGTAGAAATCGTTCTCCATAAAAGTGGATATTGACGTGATTGTCGTTCATTTTTCCAAGTCCAGTAACTGTCTGGACTCAACGACATGTGAAACAGCACGCGAATGTGGTTTAGTCCTCGATTCGTACAAGCAAATCGCCGATGATTGTACGAAGATCCCATCTCGGAATTTATCGATGGAGTCGATGGAAAATTATCCGAAGGACAAACTTGCATAATGCAAGTTATTCTCAAGCGCGACCAAGCTCCACGCATAAAAAATTGACGTAAACCGAGGGTGCGATTGCGATTTATCGCAGGATTTCCTGAGAAATTTCATAATTTTTTTCCAATAAAGATTACTCGATAGGTAAACGTGTTCGAGTATCGAGTGATAGGAATGAGGGGTTAACAGGTTTCCTGTCGCCATTCAGAAAAGTGTTTTAAAATTCCTTTTAAAGATATGCTGATGCAGCCACACCCTGGGGTGTAAGGATGTCAAAATGTCTCGACGCGTTCCGTACGACGCGTTAGACTCTACACGCCCTTTCTGTCTCTGCCGGAAGATGAATTTATATCAGATACCAAACCTAATAAGCTCCGCCATTCAATGCTGGAATAACTAGCGAGTTCAACGAGTTCATTTGCGAGAAAAGAAAGCATAATAGGAGATTCAGTGATTTCTCCTCTGACGTAGAAAAGCTTCGACGCTGTTCAAGCTCGCTCTTATTAGACTATGCAAGAAGATGGCGTGCTCGTACTCTCGTAGGATGTGGATCACGGAAGCAGGATCTTGATCGCGTCGTGAGAAATTCCGAGAAGAAGTCTTTCGTGGGACCGAGCACTCGGGAAACAATGTGCACTTTTAATTATAATTATCTGACGGCTAACCAACTCTCCTCGGGTCCGTAGCCAAATGAGAAAGGTCTCTGCTTTCCTACGAACTCTATTCGTTCAACGACCATAAGTAAACAAGGGCCTTCGCTTTTTATGAAAACTCGTTTTCACGCACTTCTATCACCAATCTTTTTAATAAGCCCGCTAAAAGGATAAGTTCATCGTTATTATAATTTTACCGGAGCAGAATTCTCCCTGTGAGATGAAATTTTCAGATTTTCTCAGCCGAATACGCGAGTATGTGTAGTACGCGGTGTACGCGGCGGCGTATGCAAAATGTCCCGTACTCGAAGCGTTCTCATTCCCTTTAGTTGACCGATGGTGAAACAAATGTATGGCTAATCAATGGCTATTATTCTCGATACACAGATCAAAATCAACTTTCTACTTTAGCACGCACGTATAAGTACAAGCTACGCAACATTCTTTCTTAGAACGTACTATCCCGAAGTGTACACGACGATCGTTAACGATCTCGCGACGCTTACGTGAGATTGAAAAGGTTTCTTCCACTTGCGCAACGCAATCATGATCATAAGGATCCTTCATGGCAAACTGACCAAAACAATAAGCTGGAAAACTTTTCGTAATCGAGCCAGTTCATATTTTCACGGAAAATTTTACGAACGCAAGAAATACCCCCGCGGGGGGCCTGTTCGACAGACACTCAGGTGTCAAATGATTTATCACTCTTTTTCCGCCATGTTTTCTTCCTAATGACACGGCTGAGAATGATGTCGTGGATAATTAACGGAATAAAAATGACCAAACAATTTTATGGCGCTAGAAGGATATCCTGCAATTCCAGTGATTATTTTTCTCCGCGAGGTACAATTATTCCAAGTTGTTTATGTGTCAAGAAGTCAAGCCACTCTGACGAAACTGACGTTTTTATTTACGCTAATGACTCTTCTTCGTCGATACAGCACTTTTATCAAGTATAGGAATGGTACTAGGGCTTCTCTATACTCCTTTTTATCATCGACTCTCGATTATCGCACGTGAATGGAGAAGGGTTTCCCAATGCAGATGAAAAGGTGGAATGCGCTCGCGCTCCTTAGAGGTAAACAACTTCACGAGACGTAATTGACTTTCATGACACGAATGCGGAGATTTCGCCACGATCTGGTCCCCCGGAGCACGTAGAAACCGATTTATCGCGACGATAGAGATCGAAGCTCTCGTTGTTTCGTTACGTCGACGGCTCGTGAGTTTGCTCTGTGTGACAGTTGCGAAAAACAGCAAGCCAGCAAATGAAATTTCAGTGCAGGGGTCAACTCAATTCGGATCAAGGATAAGGCGAACCGAGGTACAGTGAGAAATCGCACGTTTTTCGAATCTCCCCGTTTAGCTGTCAGGCGCTATTAATGGCGCGCTATTAATTTCGCACTGTGCGCGTGCGTCGTCCGCCGTCTGCCTAATTACTATTATACTACTGGGGATGAGGCGTCAGCCAAGAGCTGCCAAAGGTTTCATCGTCGCTCCAATACGAGAGATCGCGAACAATACCAACAATAGCAGCTACTCTCTAAACGCGACTTTTAAAGCTGGAGCAATTCGCGGGAGAGACTTTCAAGGTTGGTCATAGTTCAATTTCCAGAGAAAATGGCATTCCGCGGCTCTCGCACGATTTTCACGAGGGAAAATCGTGAAAACCGCGGAAATATGGAGGAGGAGAGGCGGGCTGGTAAAAACTTGAGAGAAAAGTCTATTCCCATGAAGAGCGAGTGGTACGTTCGAGAAGGGGCGGTCACAACTGATCGGTACGAACCGGTCGAACAGTTTAATTCACTCCACTTTGCGATGATTGCTTATTAAAGATTTCTCTTCCGGATAGGTAGCACTTCTCGCGAGCTCGCACGGTGTGTTTTTTCCAGCGGCTCAGGAGAAGAGCTCGATACACCTTCGGTCAACACGACGACAGTCGATGAACTGAAGAAGTGAAGCGAGTTCGAGGCTGAAAGAGCCGGTTCGGTGGCTTCTGCAGGCTTCCGATAGGCGCTGCTGTTCCTCGCTGCTACCTTCTAGTTTGCCTTCTGCCAGCCGATGCCTTTCAGACCGATATCTGGGTCGGACTCCTTATTACATTTTCTTCCTCTTCTTCTGCCGATGCTGCTTTGTTCTTTTCCTATCCTTCTCCTAGCCTTCTCATCGGCTTCCTTCATTGCTATACCTGCACCCCGAACCATC
Source organism: Sclerodermus sp. 'alternatusi' (assembly GCA_037305995.1). Lineage (NCBI taxonomy): Eukaryota > Metazoa > Arthropoda > Insecta > Hymenoptera > Bethylidae > Sclerodermus > Sclerodermus sp. 'alternatusi'. The sequence goes on along the minus strand of CM074546.1, from coordinate 7,999,046 downwards.
TCGGGGGAACTGTGCACCAGGCCTAGTTCCGGTAGCCACACGCCATTGAGAACGCAACGCTTCCATTTCGTAGAAAGATTTCCTAGATGAATTTCGAAGCGGCAAAACTCCCTTTTTCCCCGGCGAATTCCTGTGGAAGCATCGAGTCTCGATTGCTCTCGAAGAATCGCTGTATATACAAGTCCCCTGTGAATACTCCAAGTACCCGACTGCTTTTCCTTTTGGATGATCCTAGGAGGTTGCGCGCAGTTTTGCCGACGATCCTCGCAGGGTCACTCGAGCAGTAAAATTTTACGATAAATTTATTCCCTGAATTTTTCCGAGTTTCGCCCGAATAACATTAAAGAGATTTTTTTTCGTTCCTCCTTCTCTCCCTCTCCCTCTCACTCCCATAGCTACCCGTGGGATTTTACGCTAGGGTGATTTGCCATATTCTTTCTTCAGCGCTAAACGGTCTCGCTGAAGAATATTCGGTGGTAAAGGGAAATAGCGTGGACAACGCAGTAGTGGTTTCCAATGTAAGCTGGAGCGAACGACAGCTGCTTGATGGATTTTACCGGCTCTAGCAGCTTTTGCTGGACGGAAAATGAATGGCAGAAGGAAAGGTAAAAGGTAGAAGGTGGAAGTTCTCTTACGGTTTGTGCGCGATGCAAGTAGGCATGATTCCGCGTAATAACTATGCGAACGGAGGGCAGCACAATGAAATAGAAATCGGAATAGGAAGGGGCCGAGAAAAGTCGGAAGTGATAGTACCATTATACGGAATTATTATAATCCTCTTGCCGCGCGATGAGAACCAACCAAAGAACTCGTTCATTTTGCTTCTCAAGAAAAATATTCGAGTCTACGAGGTTTTACAGCTTTATGCACTCTCGACTCCTACGTTCCAATAATTTTACAATGTACTAACGACTCATTACTATTATTTATACGATCGTCCGCTATACATTCAGGTTTATTGCAGAACTATGGATTGCATAATGGATACCGTCGATATGTCTTTTTGCACTCTGGCCATGCACCGATATTTAACTAATCGCAAGAAAATTACTCCATCGTGGAATTGTATTTCAATGGGAAACTCAAATCCTGCATCGCGGTAGTTTAACAGTCATTCTCATGCTTCGAGTTGCGAGCGCGGTTCTTGCAAAATTTCTAGCGAATCTATTAAAGAGAGGAGAAAGATAAATTGCGATAATATTCCGCAGTTAATTTCACCTGTACGGAGATTTGTTTTTAAGGAGGTTTTGGCTTCGCGAGACTTTAATAAGGACGTGCCGCTATTATTTAAATTACTTTCATTATTGGTGCCAGCGAGGAAAATGAGATTGAGATCTCGCGGAGAAGAGTTTTTGCGTACACACAGAGTAAAAGTGGCAAAGAGATTATACGACGTATTATTGTGAATTCCGGAGTAAAACTTAACTGCGGTGGTTTCCCCGTCATTATGTGTGCTGTAATTTTAATTTTCGGCGGGTAGCAGCAACACAAAAGGTGCGTAGTTGGGTGCACGGAGCATTCAGGCAAGCATAGTGGGCGGTGCACCTGCCATCTTGCCGTCGACGGAAACAGGCGATTAAACTTGGGACCCTCAAAAGGGTCCCATGCCCCAACGCTACACACAGGACCTGCGGGAAGATTGCTGCCCTTGAGGTTTCCTCACGCTTCCGTCTGCAAAAGGATCGTGAGACATTTCTTCAAGCAGACGTCTCTCGGACCCTCGATAAATCAATTTCAACTATGACGAGAACCCACTATCGTCTCACCGAAACTATATCAATCCGTTCTCCAAATTCTTCGGATGTTTTCTAGAAAAAGGGAAAAACTTATTTCCCCGTTACATAAATGAGAACTGAGCGGACGTATGGTCTGCTAGAGATCTCTAGAAGAACGGAGAACAGTAATTTTTTGAGCTACCGTAACACTGGTCGACATTTTCATAGTACTCCTGCTTTTTTCCATCAGAATGGACATGACATTCTCTACCAAAGAAGAAGAAGAAGAAGAAGCTTTATGAAGGAAGATTCCCACGTTCACCAAGTGTACGACCTTACGGCCTCTGTGCGTTTCTTTCTCCGACTCATAAGGAAACGATCATTTCGACATTGCGTCAGTAAAGCAACCAATTGTCCCAAAATCACATAATTGACTAAATGACTTCGGGTTTAGAGAAAATTCACTCCACGGATCTTTCAATGCAATTTTCAGTGCAATGTTCGCATGCTCGTACGTAACCGAGGGCACGTTTACTCTGGCTTCGGTTAATTGTCGCGGGCCATCTCGATTTTCGTGGCTTCTACCCGTTTGAAACTTGACTCAACTTCCGGCCGATCGCGAAGCAGTGAAATGTTAGTACTTTCTCAAACCCTGAGTGAACCATTGTTAAATTTTCATTGCTCTTCAATTAACGTGCTCTCCGCATTTAGCATTCAATCTCGAACCATTGTTTACGAAGCCGGTAATTTTCGTACGCTACTGTTTCCTAGTAGAAACACAGATTCCCAATTACGGAAACGCGCCTTTCGATTTTCCACAGGATATGGAAACTCAATTATCCCGACGTTCAATGATGCTCGGAGAAATGCTTTCACGCTTGCCACCGACTGGTTTGTCACGTAATTTTCAAACTAGTCGCGTTCTTTCTCCTCTTCCTAGTTTCACGAAGGGAAAAACCAGGCGAAATTCTTTTCACGATTTCAATCTTAAAAGGTTCGCTAGGTAGTGGCCTCGTGGAAAAACCAGTTAATGGAGGCTGGCACACTCCGCTCGATCCCGGGATATTTCCATTTTCGTCTCGCCATTGCCGCGCACGCGTTGCACAAACTATTTCCAAACTTTGCGCGAGCTATCGACACATCGATAATAATTGCTGCTTTCACGGAGAATAATGTAAGCAGATTATGCGTCTATTCGCGTAAACGCGTTTACAGTTTGCAGCGCGTTGCGCAAAGCAGGAAAACGCGATAAGTTTTCATGTATTTGATTTGCGCGATGTCTAATAAAACGGTATCATCACGCGATTCGCACATAAAAGGAAAAGCAATAAAAGAGCAGAGAACGAGAAGGTTGCCGGGAGGGAATCCTAGTGGCACACGTTTGATCGATCACAGGGACAAATTGGATTCCAGTATAAAAGACAGCGAGAAGCCGTGAGAGATCTTTGGCGATCGTGGAAAGGGGGAAAAGGACGCGAGGAGTATTTAGGCCAGATGCTGCCAGGGTGCAATAATGATTGCTGGCAACTCATTAGCAATTCAAGCGGCTTCCGGTCTGCCTGCGCCACGGACAGGAGGAAGGTGTTACCTCTGGTAAACACGAGTTGCTTGAACTCGGAATCGCTTGAAAAAAGCCCAAGTGCCCATGAATCTCTTCCGTTCGACCACATTGAAGTTCCACACGCTAAAGTAAATCTAATTGTTTCCATCCTTCGCGAGAGGAACGATTAGACTGCACTCTTAAGCGTATCTTTGACTCTCCCCCGATAAACGGAAGTGAAAGTTTTCTCGCAATTTCGATTTTTCCTCGGGGTTTTTCAGGCCCCCGGGTAATTACAAGTTTGCGCACTCAGCGGGATGATAGACGATCGGCGGTTTCTTTTATTTCGGCCAGAAGTGACATTTTCACACGGTTAAACTGTTGATAGCGACGATCAAACCCCGCAGCACACGACCTTTCGGGGAATAGAAAGTTCCTCGGGATATAAATTTTAACGATGAGGGAAGGAAAATTTCGATGCGCAATATCGGTGGATCCGTCGAAAGCGAGAGTCTCCGCGAACCCGCTGAAGGTAAAAGCGTGTGACCCCCGCCGACCTCCGCGTGCGTATGCGTTCGACGCACGGAAATTCGACGGAAATTCCGTCGGTTCGACCTCGATACTTTTGACGCACCCGATAACGATCGATAGCGATTCCCACTCTCACTCGTCGATGAAATGCCGCCGTTGACTTTCGACTGCGCTCGGTCCTCGATGACCTTGATAGTCGTTCCTCCAGCTCCTCCAAGGAAGAGAGAGAGAGAGAGAGAGAGAGACAAGAAGGAACAATCGGCGAGTTGGATTTTTCATCGAGGGGCGAGAGAAAAGTGCCGATATTCCCGAGCACGTCGAGAGATCGGATTTCTCGTGGTTGTTCTTGCATCGCGGATGTGCCAGGGAGCCGAGGAGACCACATGTGCACGTATGCTGCCACGATAGCTCAACGAATAAGGTGTTTACGATTCCGTGCGCTGGCAGATTATACAGGGAGAGTCGTGCAACAAGAGAAAGGGCAGAGGATCTGCCGTGCAATTCAATCGACGATACTCGCGCGACCAAAGGAAACTTCTTCCTATAAGTTCGCATAACGATTCTTACGAAATGCATTTAACCGTTAGCTGCGTACACGGGGGATTACTCGTCGTCGTCGTTGTGCGAGGGAGTCCAATTTTTTCTCAATCACTCGACGAAACTCAATAATGGACCTCGCGCTAAGGTAACGAGCTTCCATCTCGATCGACTCTTTCACTCGAGAGAAAAAAGCAATAATCACGAATTAATTCCCGTACGCCATAGGAAGGCTTGAAAATAGCATCTCGACCAGTCAGCCTCTCACTTGTTAAAAACTCGTTTAGGAAGTTAGCGGGTGATAGCCTTGCGATATTATCGTTAAGGCGTTAACGCTCGATATTTCATGACCTCGTTCTTAAAGAGACAGTAAAAGGAGATGCTTTACATAAAGCAGTTCGTTACGCCAAGATCGATTACGTCCGTTCCTCAAGTTCAAAGCTGATCGCGAGCGCCTTCTCTATGCAAATTCCGCCGAGCCGCGGATGATCTCCTGGCTCGCCGCTGTTTTTTCAGGAGACCTCCGCGAAAGGACGCGGCAGATCGAGCGTAAAGTTAATGAGCTCCCATTATGTGAGAGCAGCCATTATAAGAATTGTGAAAGTAATAGTCAGTGGCGAAGAAGAGAGTGCAGTTAGCGCGGCGAACCGACCATAAATTATATTGTGTCGCTGCCCCTTTTGTCACACGTAAAGTGACGACACCGTGCAGAAAGTGAGTTTTTGCACAATGGCTCCCCGCGCCCCTTCTGCTCCGGACAGACGCAACGAAAAATGAAACTGCAACGAAGAGGCTCGCTAACCGCGCGCGCGTACAGTTCAGAACAGATACGGAGTCCCTGGCGTCACTAAAAGACAAAAGGCGGTTCGAACACAGAAATTTTACGGAAATCCTCCTCGAATTTATCCAATCGGATAAAACGAACATTCATGTGTCACGCGACAGCGAGTTTGGTGCAAGACGCATTTTCGTGTATGGAGTATGACGTGTGAGAGAGAGAGAGAGAGAGAGAGAGAGAGAGACTCTGTATTCGTCCCTGGCTGTACCTGCAGAGCCACGCGCAATAAAGCTCAATTAACTTCCTATTCTCATCATCCGTGGCGCGAAGAACGTTCTAATGATTCTAATGAATTTAATTACGTTTACCGGGCCCTCCCGCGCGCTGTGATAAATTCACCGGCTGCTTATCCAGACACAATTTGTTTCGTCGCGTGACAGTGCTAAGCGTCGCGACGTTATTTCGTCGAAATTTTTCTCGTCGAGCCCATTCAAAGTGGTTATCGTTTTTCTTTCCCTCGCTTTTTCATACCGCGAAATTCGGCGGCATTCCAATAGAGCTGTATAGCCGGAATCCGGGTCTAATTAGCAATGATCGGAGCGGAAATTATAACGGCACGATACGGCGGAACGTAACAAGGTAACCCGAGGGCAACGCCTAGTGTAAATTGCATTTCCAGTGAGCGGTCATATGTGCTGGCTGGCCAATGCCTCCTTCTTCTTTTTCTTCCTTTCCTCCTCTCGGCTGTGTTTCGCTTCGCACGAGAACTCAAATCAGCGAGTCCACCCCTCTCCACCCCTCGGCCCTAGACGAGGGAACCACCACCACCACCGCTAGCCTTGATGGGAGCTTGATCCATTACACGGACGGCTGGCCGAATATTGAAAAGATGACGCCTCGAGTAAATTTCGAGAGGCTATCGGGGTCGGGAGGTCGAAATTGATTTCGAAATAACGGTGAAGCGACGATCGTCTCGTTTCTTTCTTTCATATTTCTGGATTCCCTCGTTCCACTCGACGGACGACGTAGCGCGCTCGAACGACCGCAGACTTTTTCACGTGATAATCACCGATGGAATTCCCTCTACGAAATCATTGGCCATTCTTTCGTGTTCCCTCGCATTCTTTGAAATTCCACTCTCGGGGAAATTGGACGATTAATAATTCCCGCAAAAGTGTGCGCGCCGCTGAATTCCCGGCAGTCCTACGATCGTATAAATCCCCGAAGGAGATTAATTTATAAGACAGGCCGGTCGCGAGGCAATAAAAGCAAAAGGTGGGCGCGGTCAGTACCGTTCGCCTTCCTCGAGATACGTCGATCGGTAATTGTCCGAGTTATGCAAGAAGAGTAACAGCGTCGGAGGAATAATTAAAGAAACCCCGGCAAGATAGGCAAATCGTTCGGGACCGTTATCAGGGACATCCCAGACATAGCGGGTAAAATCATCAATCGCAACAAAGTATCATAACGGATCCAGCAGCGTTTGTTTCCTGCTATTCGGCATCGAGCGTCGGCTTTTGCATTCTTCCACATTCCTCCGGCACGCAAGGACATATCCCTGGGGACGTCGTTATCCCGGATCGCGGGGAAATCGTAGGTTTGCTTTCCGCAACCCACGCATTATCGTGGAATGCCTCGGCTGTCGCTCGGAGTACCGCCTGGGGGCGCACTCTCCTCCTGCTCCTATCCTTTTTGCGTTATTACACGTATACCAATTTCCACGCGTGCCTAACGTTACTTAAGAGAACAGGATTAATTGCGTAAGATCCTCCTGGATCTCTAGTGGTTGACCTTCGACGATCGAGCCCCACACCGCGACGAATGCTTCTTGGGAAAAGTTTCGCTCTACTCTGGAATTTTCCAATTCTCCGGACAGCTAACCGGAAGGAGGGGCGGGGGGGATGTGCTTTCGCGCGCCATCGCAATGACCGTCAGCCACTTTTTCACCCGAGATTATTCTCGGTCCACGAGCTTTTCCGCGCTTCTACCTCTCGGAATGTCGTTTCGTTAATCTCGCAGTTTCCAAATGGCTCGCGCGATTGCGGCCTCTTGGGTAAGAATGCTACGGAGACACAAGTAGCCATAATGCGCGATAGAAAGTTGTTATTCAAACTGAACTTTCACAAATTGATTCTAGTAAAAACCGAGGAAAAAGCTTACTTTTGTCAGTGGCCAAGTAACGTTATGTCACACTGTCCAATATATATAGTTTGGCTGACATTTCTACTATCCGATCACCGGGCTACCCAAACGGTAGTAGTCGATCGGACGAAAATCCGCCGATTGCGCTCACAGATTTTCCCGCCAACCTGGAACCTGGGGAGCGCGCGTGGCTTTCACCGCCGATCGCGAACGAGTACCGATGAAAAATCATAAGAAGATTTCGCGCGTCGCCGTTATTCTCGCGCAATTTCTTCGGCGACTGTAGAGCGTCGCTTCGCCATTGTAATCAACGACTAATTCGTTTCTCGCGCGAACAAATGCGAAGAAAATCTAATAAAACCGCTAGCTTTCACTTACCAGTCTGATGTACTTGTTGATCATCTCCGCCAGTTGTGGAGCTCGGTTCGTGTGGAGGGGTAACCGGACTCCCGAGGAAATTTGTAAGACGCACACACCGGCTCTCGGAGGACTCACCGACACGATATCTTCCAAGGGCAGAGTTTCCAGAATCACCAGGTCACCGTTGGTCGTTCGTTTGATCAGGCGAAGTCCATGATGAGAGACTGCCACGTGTTGAGTTTCTGGATGCTGCGGTCCGATCTATCAAGGACACGACAGAGAACTTTGTTAATGCACCGTCAGGGCAATTTGTTACCGAACAGGATTCTCGAACTACTACGGGACACCTACCGATACGGGGAATATGCGCGCGAAATACAGAGGCCACTGTTTTGCCATATCCACGATGTTCTTCTTGATAGTTATCTTGTGCTGAGTGCTTTGCAGATTGTCGAGAGTGACACCGTAATTGTCCAACATCTTCAGCATGTTTTGTCTGTCCTCTTTGGTAATCCTGATGCTGCATGTAGCCAGAACGTCATAAGCCACTTGGCAGAAGACCAGGTGTAACGCCAATGGACTGTTGAGAGTCTCATTGGGCGTGAATACTTCTTTCTTAACTCGAAGAGTCCACGTGACTCTATTATATGTAAAGTGAGCCGAGGAGGTCTGTGGGTACAGCTTGGTATTCACCACCTCCTGCACCTTCTCTATCTCAGGCTTTTCGGCCGGCGGGAGAACCGGCTTGAGAAATTCTGGCCACTCATCGATCTCGATTCTCTCCATCTTGTCGGTACGCTGAGTCGACGCTACGCTGGATCTCCTCTCGTCCCGGTCCAGTTTCTTAAAACTTTGACGGGCTACCGTGAAGGATTCTCTCGTATTCGCGACAACTCCGAAATCCCGGGGAGACGGCATGCCGAAGCTATCTCTCGATTTCGGGGAGAGGTCTCTCGTCATACCGAACGGGTCGCGTTTCACGTTGGAATTTTCGAAAACGTCTCTCGAGTATTTCGGGTCAAATATGTCCGAGTTCAAGTCCCTGCGAGAGCCGAAGTCGGAGTTTCTGTCACGAACGAAACTGGCCAGATCGGTGCTGTCCTTGCCATAGAAATCCTTCGCCTTTTGGTCCTGCGAGCGAGATTTGTCAAATTCACTCCTGTACTCGTGATTCTCGCGAAGGTGCTGCTGAGAGGCAAAGATATCGCGACTCTGGCTAAACATGTCACGCTGGTTCTTCGGGAAGTGATCGAAATTGTCCGAATCAGGCGAAGTCCTGAAACTGTCTCTGGCTTTCGGCTCCACCGGTGCCGGGGGTGATCTAGGCTGGGGTACTCCCGATTGACTGAAACATAGATTCGCGATGTAAATCCACTGATACCAGCTAATTGCTCGTACAACACCACTCGAAAAAAGTTCAACGGTGTATATTATATGCATGCAGTTAGAACTTGCCAATCAAGTACCTGTTGCTATACATGCTTCCACCTCGTGGACTAGGAGGCTGTGGTGGTGATATCGGTGGAGGGGGTGGAACCGGTCTTTCCATTCTTTCAATTTGCGTTTTAACTACCTGAGCTTGCGTCATCATATCGGTCGTTCCCTTGGAAGTTACGCTTTGAGTGTCATCAACGGTCGACGCATAGTCATCCCACCTACCACCTTCGAGTGGGCAGATTTCGTTGATAGAATATTCCTTCTTACACGGTTAACGAAGAAGAATGTACATTGCTTACCTAACTGCTGTTCCAGCAAGAGTTTCCTGTTGTCCTCAAGTCTCTTCACTTTTCCATCCTCTCGCGGTAACGCTGGCTTTTCCGAGGTTTTTGTCGACCTCACGCTGTGATTGGCTGTCACTTTTTCCAAACGTTGTCTCATCTCGGAACTTAGCTTAAGTTTTCCTATACTTCCAGGCGATGGACGCTGCGCACCGATCTCCAAGCTGGACCTGGGACCATAGAAAATTTGACGTCAGTCATCGAGAAATGACTATTGTTGACTTTACTTCGATCGCATTACTTTGATTTCTTCTTCTTCTTCTCTCCCTCCTCTTTATATCCATTCTCAGTCTTCACGATACTGGCAACAGCATGTACAACCGTGGCTCTCTCCTCGGTAGTGACGATATTTTCGATTTCGAATTCCTCCCATTCCACGCCACCTTCCGTGATTGGACCACCATCGTCTTGGTATTCTTGATAATGGGGAGTAATTTTCCTTTGCTGCTGTTGCTGACGCATTTTAAATTCTATAAAGCTGTCTTGGCCTTGAGACTCGTTAGAATCGCTTGGCGGTGGCCACCTAATGAAAGATAATGCTTGTAGATCTATTTATCGTAACCTACTTTCTATTCCGTTTAATCGCACACATGAACTTGCTCGTATTCTTTTCGAATCGTACACACATACCTCCACTTTCCAATGCGAACCGTTTTCGCTCTTCCGTATGGATCCAGGAAAGGTCTCGACTCTGAAGGGTCGTGAGATTCCAAGGGTGGGGGCATCGGTGGTGGCGGTGGCACCCCTTTATTATTGCTGCTGTTAGAGAGATTACTGTCTACGCTGGTTTTACGATTTTTCAGTTCACTCAGGACATTGGTAAAATTACTTTTCACGTTACTCTTGTTCGAGCTGGTTCGCTTCAGTTCTGATGGACTCTGCAGTTTACCAGCTGGTTTTCTTTCAACGCTAATCTTACGAGCACTGTACTCCGCGCTAATTTTTCGAGGATTATCAGCATTCTTTCTAGGTGGACTCTGAGATCTATGAATTTGTGCTTTGACAGTGACAGTCTCTTGACGTTGACTGTTTGGCGTCGATTGTGAAACCGGTCCCCTTTTCTCCGATGACCACAGATCATCGTCCTCCGGTTCTCTGAACGATACCTATCGGATCATTTTGCAAGATTTAAGGAAAGTCAGGCGTCGCGAGAGATATCAGTGGAGAGTCAGTTACAATATCATGAGTATAGTGAATGTACTGGTCATGGTGCATTGATAAAGAGGTCAATTTGTTAGGTGATTCATAAGGTACCTTGGAGTAGCGTTGCATGGAATCACCGAAGCCCAATTGGGCACCGTTTTCAAGGGCTGGGAGGACATAATTCATGCTTGAGGGGCCTGCGGGAAACATCACTTTCTGGAAACATATACACCCGTACCGCGATGGATTTCAGAAACCGTTTAAAATGTTATATATGTTAGAGATATTTATCGAATCGGCAAAAACCACTTTGTTACGGACGACTGATCGCGAGGACTGTGTTAGTAGTTGTAATTTCACGTGATGTTAAATCAAAGTTAAAGTTCTTGAGATTATCGTGCAGAAAGTTCATGTATCTTGGTAGTCTGAGTAATTTGAGAGTGCAACAGAGAATATCATTTCTATTAGCTTTTACGTTACTCTTCTTTTAGTTCTTTTTTTTTTAGAGAGAGAAAGTAAGAAACATTCGAGGAAATATCTTACCGGTTGTTGACCAGAATTTTGTGGACTCTGAACCAGTAGTTGTTGCAGAGCTTGATTTTGCGCAAGAAGTTGCTGTTGTATTTGAATGTTTTGTGCCATGGCACTTTGAAGAAAGGCTCTTTGCAAATTTTGCTGATAAGCGGCTATTTCGTTATTTGCACTTGGCGGAGAGTTCGGATGAGGCAAATTAAGGCCTTGCATGCTGTAGATTGGAATAGGCATGAATCCCGCGCTCAAATTCATATTAGCATTTTGCGACGATGGAACTTGTTGCGGTGAACTAAACATCGGCATCATCATTGGCGGTGACATCACGCCCTGCGTTAATGGGCTAAAATTATACGCCGCATTCTGATTGGGTATATCCATATTCCCACCCCCTTTTATTTTCTTGGCTAATTCTTTAGCTTCGATTACTTCATCGTACGCTTTATTCGTGAGAGAACTAATGAAGCCTCTGACAGAATTTGCTTCAATGCCAGAGCCCTTTATGCTAGCTGCCAAGCTTCTGGCATCGGACAGTTCGTCCAAATTTCCATCCAAAACTGGCATGAAGAGTTCGTCCAAAAATTGATCGACGTCCGAAGCTTGACTAGGAACCCTGACCCGCCTCACGTGAGACGCCAAGGAAGGTGCTTCACTGGTATCGGACATTGCTGAAGATTTCACTCCATATTCACTCTTCTCGATGTAGGCTCGGCTAGACTGGCTTCCGGGCACGGCTCGTTTTCCTAACAATGATGAAAAACAAACAAGTTTTTTATCCCCGAATAAACCTTGACGAAGCAAATGTATTGTCGAGCGGAAAAATTATTTCTTACCAGGATACTGAGACTTGATAAATCTGGCCGATCTGATATAGCTGCTCTTATCGTCCTCGGATCTACCGGTTTGACTGACAGACTGAATGTCCGGATACTCAAAGTCAATTGTGAGATCCTCCTCCTCGAGTATATTAGGCTCGGTCGTTCTTGTAATTCTACTGTACTTTCTTTCTTGCGTAATTTCAGTTCTGGTCATGTATTCCACATTACTGACTGCTGCCGCCTCACCGATCCTCTCCAAGCTGTGATATCGCTCATTTAACTTGGAGGAAGAGAGACCGAGATTAGCAAGTTTGTTTGGCGAGGGAACTACTTCTGACTGCAGTAAATTATCCAAGCTACGACTACGTTGTTTTTCCTTTTCAAAGTAACGGTCGTTTAATGCTGATTTCCTAGATAGTCCCATTTCAGTGGTGGATTCCAATATAGGCTCGTGCGATTGCTTTCTTGTCTGTGCATAAATTTATCCATAATTGTTATTTCTATAAAGAAAGCAAGGGGGAGGAAGAGAGATAAAGATAGGAATGAGGAGGAGAGGAGGGGGTGGAAGAAAATGTAATTTAACCACTTAAACTTACAGGTGGTGCTTTTGATATAGGTGGTTGTGGCGGAGGAACTGCTGGACGTCTTGGTGATTGGATTTCAGGTTCGACAGGTTTATCCACAACTTTTGGCACTGGTTTTCTTTCAAGAGGTTGGAAGGTTTTTAGAACAGGTATATCCATTTCCTGTTCAAGTTCTCGAATTACTTGCGTTTGCTGTTATAATAAGACAACGCGTGTAAGACTCTCCATACTCAAACACTGCATCATTTTTACTGTGAATATTTATTTAATAATTACTTACATCTCGCTTCTTGATGGGAGGGAAACTATTTTTCCGTTGCTCGAGGAACATGTGCTTAGCCGCTGGGAAAGCGGGAGCTAGTTCCATTTCGGAAATTAAATCGAGAATATAGTCCAAACCGTTAGTTTCTGTTACGATAGCATCTAACCCATCGAGCTGGTTCCACAATGTTATTGTCCAGCCAGTGTTTTCTACTCCATGATTCTGCACAGCTAGATTTGCTAGTTCCTCGCATGAGGTCCAAGAGTCAACCGCGCACGTAGTTGTTTCTCCTAATAAAATTGTCTTATTTAGGAAAAGAGCGCCAAGATTTAATAGAAAATTAAACAAGATCTTTAATCGCATCACGTACCATCGTAAAATCCTACAGTCAGAGCCATGTTTACACGATTTCTATTTGCTCGCCATTCTAGTACACACGGAGGATAATTTCTCGGTACACTATGGAATGTTTGCTGATTGTTGCTCATTATTCGAAGTACTGTCCTTTCACCTTGCAATAACTTACGCTGGCAGAATGCTTTATACCCATTATATGCATGATCAGATACATATCTAAAAAACGATGGAATCAGCATATATATATATATGTAAAGTACGAGGATTTTTACCATATTCAATTTTCTACAACGGAGAAACTTACTTCAGGAGATATTTGAAGAGCGTCGGACTTGGTTGGAAGGCAGACAAACAGTTTGATAATAATAACCATCCTCTTTCCTTATTAGCATCATTATCATTTTTCCAAGTTTGATTAGCTAGTTGGCACAGAATTTCGTCTTTCAACTTCTCATTGACAATACCTTTATTCACAATATAATCTCCGAGCGCTTGCTCTCTCTTTCCACTTAAGTTATTTTCATTCATGAAACGTAGAATCATCTTAAACATCATCAGAGAATCCGTGTAATCTTGATCGCGCGCCTTTGCCAGAAATGGTGTTTTAATCGGCTCTCTTTTCATACCAAAAATATGACTTTTAAAATAAATATTCGTGAACTTTGAGAACTGATACTGATCGATATCCGATGGCAATTTATATATGTGCGACAGAGGAATCACTTGCCCGACAACTTTAAGAAGATTTCTTTCGGTGTGCGTTGGTTGCCAATCTAAGAATTCGGCAAAATTAAAAACGCAAAACAATGATAATATTCTTATTGTATAATGAGCAGTCATACTTATAATTGTTTACTCTTACCGTCAAGTTTACTGTAGATAAAAGCTAATTCAGCGGGAATCTCAAGATGATTAACTCCAGCCACGGCTCTCGATGCTCGTTCTTGCTCTTCCTTTTGTTGCTTAGCTTTCGCTCGTTCTCTACTGGCTCTTTCAATCTCGGCTCTCTTCGCCATCTCTTCTTTAAGCACTTTAAACTTTTCTCTCTGTTTTCTTCCTCTATAAATTTTCTGAGCCATTAATGCTCCTTTCTTCAGTGCTCGGAACTTCTTTCTTTCACGATACCCACGGTAAACTGCTTGTATAAGAATCGTGCTTCGTGAAATATTTAAGAATCTTCTTCTAGCTAAGAATCCTCTTGTGTATCTAATGATTTTTATTTAAATTCATTAAGTTTAAAGTTAAAATAGTTTTATCTTTCTCTTTAATGAAATTATATGTTAAAATTGTGTACCTTTGCACTGTGATTGCTGCTCTTTCTAGTATCAAAGCTCTGTTGTATTCCAAAGTTCTCTCTAAGGATTCCCTTAGGAAGACTCTGGTGAGTCCTAACTGATATTGAGTCTGAGCTTCCAGTGGTGCCGCTTTTTCTAGAATGATTCTACAGAGTTCCTTATTGGGCGCTCCCCTTGGCAAATGAGTAGGAACTAAATATCTATAACGATCCACGAAATGACTGAATAGAAGACGAACAGGGTATCCTGTTTTTCTAATACGAATAGTTTCCAGCATTCCAGTATATCGCAGTTGTTCAAGAACGCAAGGCATGTCGAATTTCATGGGCGCTTTCTCCGTGTTTGGCTTGATACAACGAACAAACCATGGATTGCATCTATAAAAATTGATAATCAAGTGAAGAAAAAAAAACAGAAGAAATTTATTATTCAAGGGTACGATTGGTATTTAATTTGCATACTGTGACATGGATTCCAACAGTTGCTGAAGACTGTCGTGAAATCTGGCCGATACCGTAGGTGTTCGAGGTTTCATCGTAACAAATCTGCCATTAGGCTTATTCACAGTTTTGTTAGCTTCGTGCGTGTTCCTCACATGTTGAAACATTTTGCTTACCATCTTGAGAAAAATACATTTCGTCAGTCTTAGATTTTCCATCGTTAGAGTACTGTGATACTTAATTATGCAATACTTACTGAAATCTTACTACTAATGAGCAATTCTACCACATCGGGTCTTAGAGTATCTCTATTTTTGTCTAAGAAACCTTCCACGTTGTACCATACTTGACCAGCGTAATGTTTAATGGCAAATTCTGCAGAATTCATTCTTGGCCGCGAATACAATTCACTAAGTGCATGATTATAATGACATTTCTCCAGAAACGATAGATCAGTGGCTTTAGGAAAATTGCTTTCATCATCCAACAGATGAAGAATGCCTACAGGTTTCTTAGCGATAAGGTGTATTACCGGAAGATTGTCCTAATGTGAAAATCCATTGAGATTACATTGTCAAGATTTTTAAAAATATATATTAAACAATTCTCTCCTGATGAAGAATCATCTCTTACCGTGTAATTTATGGTAGTCCAATCAATTTTCTCCTTGGCATATTCTTGCTGCTCTAACTTAAAGATGTGCTTATTAAAGTAAAATTGAAGATTTTCATTGGCATAGTTGATACATAATTGCTCGAAACTGTTTTCAGAAAAATTTTCAAACCCGAATATATCAAGAATAGAAATGGCCGAAGTTTGTTTCGTTCCTTTATAAACAATATGATTTACGCGAGCTACCAGCCATGAGAAAAGTGAACTGTACAAAGCTTTGGCAAATGCATCGCGAGCATCTAAAGCTTGATCAATATTTAAAGCTGTTAAAACTCTCTCGTTTCTTGCTTCTGTTGTTTTTGTGGTCAAAGCCCTAATAATGCCGTCGGCATTAACTTGCAATAAATGAGCAGCCCAGCGAATCTCAGCATCGGAACCTACTTCTACCCCTTCCTGACCGTGTCTCATCTGTTTTCGATGGAAGTATACGTTTCCCAGATGCAATACACTCGCGAGAATTTTAAAGATAGTATCTTGCTCTTCCGATGTGAATCCTAATACTTGCATCGCTGAAAGCAAAGCCTTGAAATCTTGAGTATCATTTTTCCCATCTATTTTACAACTTCCACCCTATAAGAAATCACAAGAAAATACGATTATTTCTCCGACGAGAGAGCTAATCGAAAAAGTGTTAAGTAGAATGATCAAAAGCTTACTTGGTTTAAATAAAAATATTTGTCCGGAGTCAGAAGCCCATATTTGTCTCGAAGCTGTTGGTCCAAACCAGCAAGAAGCTCATAAAAAACATGATAATTCCTTTCTTCCGAAGCTTGCGTTACAATCCTGCTTTTCTCTAGTAGGTATTGCGTTATTCTACCACCAACGATGATTCCACTGAATAAACATGAAATATTGAAATTAATTTGGTATTGATTTTCTACTTGCATAATTTTGAAAGATTCTACTAACTCTCTGAAATGAACTTCCAAATATTTTCCAAATCTACTGCTATTATCGTTTCGTGGCGTTTTAGCATTACCAAAACTTTCTAACAATGGTGCTGCTTCCAGAATTTGTTCTGTGACTAAGTTACTAGGTGCGCGATTTACTGCAGCTAAATATTGCATCACCAACTTCGTAGATTCAGTCTTGCCAGAACCCGATTCACCAGAAATTACCACCACTTGATTGGCACTTGCATTATTGGCCGCAGTTACTTGACTGTACGCAGAAGAACCCACAGCAAAGAGATGCCTAAAAAAATATTTGATTTTTTAATTCAGGTAATCTACAGCACGAGGACGATGTCACTTACGGTGGTAATGTGCCAAGAATTCGTCCTTCGTAAAGTTTTACTTGCTCCAAACCATAAATGTCGAACATTTTATACGGATTTACCGCGACTAGGATACTTCCCGTGTAGGTCTATAATTTTTATAGATGATTAAGTATAATGAATGGCTCTCTAATAATTTCTAAACTAATCGTCAAACTTACATAAATCAGTTCTTTGTCATAACGAATTTTCAGATTCCATAACAGGGAAGCTTCGTTTAAGTCACTGAATAAATAAAGTAAGGTATTTTCATAAAAGTATAAAAAGTACACATCAGATATCACATCACAATGAAATTAAACTTACTTCAATTGAATCATATCTTCAACTCCATTTTGACCTAGATCTTGTCTTGGCTTTACTCCACTTAGATTGGTGAGAGTAAATATCTGTGGCTGAAACATAAGCCAAATTTTTCATGTTGGTTATGGCTTTAAACGACAATTTAAGAATACAGTAGAAATGCATAAAAATGCAATTTCTTCAATTATATAACGATGGAGGAACACTCTTAAGTTTCAGAAGATTTCTTCGACCTTAATCTCAAGGCTATCTTGCCCATCATCTTCCTTTTCACACCACTTTGTCTTTTCCAAATACCAGTATCATCAATTTCATTTTCAAGGATCGGATGTTCCATGAAAGACTCATTAAGCGGAGCAAACCACTTTTTTCTCTTTTCGCATTTCAAGATCATTTTTAGCACAATGAGAAAGAACGCATCAATGAAGCTCTTCCAGCAGTTAACCATTATGCAGTTTTCTGATTTCTTTTAAAACTTCAGAAAGATTACACATTGAAGCACTTCGTGACAATCGTCTTTCCTAGCTTTCTTGATGGTAACCTGCTTAGAGATACTATTTTTCTACAACTTTCTTGGTAATCTTTTCTTCTCAGCACTTCTTGTCTAGATTGCTCGATGCTTACGACTTAGTCTCTAGGGAATGTTTAACAAAAAAGAAGGATTCGTGCGAATTCACATAAGTCGCGAGAGCCACTCACGTGAAACCTAACCGGATACTGGTCTGAGTTTGCAGTTGCAGTTGCATTGGCGTCATTCTAGTCGTCACTTCTTCAGCAGTACCCAGAATCGTATGAAATATTGGAGAAACTTGTTTTCGAATACCGATGATACTTCGCTATCAATAAAGCACGCGCACGCCGTTTCAGGTACCGAGCGCTAGATGCAAATTAATTTTGCTTTTTGCTCTTAAGTCACAAGAGCTTGTGATACTACAGCGATGTAATTGTACGCCAATGTGTATCGTCGACTATAATCAGACACTACTCCAACTATATTTCTACTAGCGAATCACGCACAGGACGCGAGAACCGAGAACCGCGCTTGTTATAAATCGTACTATGACATGCGATTCCTATTGATAATTCAATGCGATTGCATTAAAATCGCGACGTCGTCTATTTACGTGTACCATAACACCTGGAGAAATGCATTCAAGCTAAAAAGGGAAGTAGAATGGAGATGAGATTTCTCTGGGCTAAACACAACGACATCAAACGATTATTTCAACGGCAGTGAAAATTATGCGGTATGAAAACCATCGTAAACGATAATTATCGCCAATGTCCTTGGAACAAGAAAGTCAGTCGAGGCATGGCTGCTCGAGAGCCGCGCATAGCATTTTCCATGGATATTCTCTATCATGTACAGCCGATACAGTTTGGGGACAGATGTCATTTTGTCGACCGAAGCAAACCACTTTCGCGGAAGTTTTCTGTACTATCTTATGAAGTATGTGAGGTATTCCAATAATCCTTTCGTCGATTCAACTTTCTAGCCGGGCTTTGGCCTTCTGCATTTGAATATTCCGTTAGACGAGATCGAGATTGAAACTCTCTTATCTTCTCCATACCTCCTGCTTCTTTTTCTCTCGCACGGTTTGTTCGCGTGGAAATCAAGTTCACGCGATCGTTAAGATACCGAGTAACCTATTATTTCAGATCTAGTAGTATCCATTTTCATGGCGCACTAGACAAATGTGCTATAACGCTTGAAGAAATATAGATCAAAATCTTTAATAGTAAATTATTCTAAAGATTGTAACCGCCGCGTATAAAGCATACAATACTTTTGTATTACAAGTTTTTGTTATGGGAAAATTTAGTTGCTAGGAAACCAGAAGTGAGAGAGAAACGATATGGAGTATCGGTCAATCGCCTCTTACTGACGGTGCAGTCGTTTTAAGGAAATGCAGACTAACCGGTTGTACCACGGCCTCTCGGTAGACTCGTATTGTTAAGCTGAAGGATCTAATCCAACCTACACAACCTTTTCCATCCCATTGAACTAGTGATAGTATTATATGCACTATGATACAGAGTGTGTTTCTAAATTGGCGCACTTACCTACTTAAAAAGGAATGTCCCTGGGGGAAAATATCAATTTTCATACTTAAGGTCTTCATTATACAAATTAAATGCGACCCGAGCAATTAGTCATTTTTTTTATTTAGTTTTTTATGGAAAAAGTTTTAATCATCGAAAAGACTAGTACTCCAATTGTTTTTTTTTTTGGTTTTTAATTGGAGTAAAAAATACATTTGTAAAAAATATTTGTGCAATACAATGAATTCACGTACCTTTCCAGCAATAACAGCCTGGACTGATAGAACATTGGCAGCCCTATGGTATTCCAGTACTTCCCCTGGTAACACATGGCCAACGCCTGGATCGAACCACACTAATTCTCCCTGTAAAACAATAGCAAACAAAACGTCATGAGCGCGAAACACTCGACAATCAAATGAGAATTTAATTTTCCATGTGCTTCCGTTTATCTTAATTGAATTTTCGCACCACGCTTATATTCCATTCTGGATAATTAGGCGTTTTGTTTCTGGAGGATGCGCCGTTCAGAGCATAGATTTTTCTTTTGCCAGTGCAAAATCCGAAAATCGACGATGACGTAGCAGGAGAATTTGAACGTCCACTGTTAGCATCGCTGTAAGTCCTAATATGAGTCGCGCTAGATTTTCTAACGTAATTAGTTTTTTGTTTCACTTGCTTTGATTGTGCACTGGTTTCTTTCGAAGGTCTGCGTTGCCGCTCCAAATAACGTGACTCGATTCTTATAGGAATCATAGAATGCGATGAACTTGATGTTTTCTTAGCGTTCTTCACATAATTCGGAAGAGTCGACGAGATTCTGATCGCGGATGAGAGATCTTTGTGCTCGAGTCGATAATTTTCGATCAATCTGCTCTGAGATTTTGATCTGTATCTCCCATCAATTCGATTCTCCCTATTACTCGATCTTCGTGCTCGTGTTTGCACGGATGCCCTCGAGTCATCGATATCACAGCTATACATCATCTCGTTCTCCTGAATTTCACCAACTGCCAAACTATTAAGGTTGTACGAGTTGGGAGTTCTGTGCAAGAACATCGATTCTTGCTCTACTTGAACTATATCTTGATTGCAGTCTTTCTGCATTCTCCTCTCCAGGGAACCAAAATCTTCCGCGTCCGCTAGATTTTCAATGATCCTCTTTCTCGACACTGCCCTGTGAGCTTCGGTCAAGTCATACTGTTGACTAGAAACGATTTTTTCTTCGTGACTTTGAGACGGCCGAGAAGATTTTCGATCGACTTTAGCGTAAATTGCATTTTTCTTTAAATTCTCTCTCGCGTCGTTACTTGCCAGGGACTTGGTTTGATAGACGGCATCAGGTACTGGATCACGCAAGTGCCGAATGTTCTTGACAATCATCGGTTCTAAGCTCAGTGCCGAGTCATTTCGCTTGCTATCGAATTCTCGAGTTTTCGAGTAATTGATCAAAGTGCCCGAGGCGGAGGAAGACTCTCGAAAAGGACCCGCGGGCAACGATGTTTTCCTCCTTCGAATTTTCCCATAGATCGGAGGCTCCTGCTTGCTCGCATCCTTCGATGGTCTCGAAGTGATCCAATCGCCCGCCAGCCTGGACGACCTTGACGCGTGAATAATCTTTGGCAGCGTCGATGGCCTCGGCACAAGGCCACGGGTGAGGTCTTGCAGTTTGCTCGTTACCGCCAAGAAGTCACAGACGGACCTGGTCTCGTTATCGCCTTCTTTTCTCCTCCCTTTGATTCTGGACTTTTCTCGAGTCGATGTGTTCTTGGTAAAGCCCGAAGACCTCCTTTCATCTTTCACCTGTAACCTTTCGAGTTTCTCGTTATCTTTACGAATTCTACCGCGCGACGGGCCGGGGATCTCCAAACTAGCGCGTCTCCTCAGGATATCTTGTCTGGACACTTTCTTGAGGCCTTGAGTGCTCGACGAGCTTCTCTCGACGCTTCTCAGTAGTCTCTTACCGATAGAGGGCAAAGTTCGAGGCCTCTCCTGATCCAAATCCACCTTCGGTTCTGGAGAATGCTGCTTCCAGCGGCTTCGAAAGTTCTCCGCGATCTTGGAATTCTCCTCCCTCGTGGAGCGTCTCTTCAGAATCTCTTTTCTCGAGATTAGATTGCGCGGTGCCGTGTTGAATGATTCCTGCTCCTCCGATCTCGATTCGCGTCTAGTTCTCTTATCGTCGACGCTGACGCCGCTACCGCCGCTGTTTGTCGCGCGATGACTTCTCGATGAATTCCGCGCCTCGTGTCTTCTCCCAGCGACGGCAATGCGCTCTATCGTACCTCTAGAATTCAGAAACGAGCTGGAACTCACGGTTCCGGGTATCGTGTAAAAGGGCACCAGATCCGATAACCTTCTACGGGCAGGTTCCCTGTCGTCTCCATTTCCGCCTCGCGCTGCACCGGAACTCCTCTGCTGCTTCCTCCCGAATTGTTCCGCCGTCCTTTTGGAATCCGGAACGGGATTCGTATCTGGGTCTGGGCCAGAGGAATTATGCAACACGCGTCGAGCAGATAACGGTTCCACGCTCGCGTAGAAAGCTTCGGAGCGTGGGTTTCGCGACGAAAATTGACTCTTCGAGGTCGACGATCTCGTTGATGATGCGCGATCAGTTTTTCGCTTACTCTGCGTAGCGGAACTCATTCTTCAATTTCGAAATCGATTTGTTGCGCGGTTTCATTCACCGAAGACATTCGATGTACGCGCCGCCTTCCTCTCCCTCCCCCCCGCGCTTTACGAAAGTGAAGAAGTTTCTAATTGCTTCATGGATAATTATCGAGTTCTGACTCACTTTTGCTGCCCATGCTAATTGCCAGATGCACAATCTCATCAATAAATAGCCAGAAGCGTACGATCGTTTCTTGCCATGATCTCACGATTATCCCAAGGCTAATAAACGCGCAATTACGTTATCCGCGTCTATTCTGGAGCCACATCGCTTCTATGGACCGGCTACTATTTGGAGGTCCGAACTTTCGAAAGTGGTATCTCGGTAGCGGACCGCGATCTAGCAGCATCAAGAGGAAAAGTCACTTTACTTCCGAGATTAATGGCAATCGGCTCGCAGCGTTTCGTCGAGGAACTATTATTATCCTTATCGGTACTATCTCACAGAGTTCACACGGATCCCTCCTCATCGCTGATACCGACCACTTGTTTATTTACACGAAAGAAGCTTTTGCGCTGAAATTTGCTGAAACGATGCAACTCGTCGTTGACTCACGGCACGAACCATCGAGAGTAGAATCGTCTGCGAGGAGCAGCAATGTTGCGCATATTAAATTCGACCGAACGAAGTTAGGAGGCCATTGAGCCGATCGAGCTCATTGGGTCACGAGGCTCGAAAAATCTTTGTGGCTCACGTAGAATTCGTTAACGGTCGTACGGTCGTCCCGACGTTCCTCGAATACGTTGAAAAACCTTGGGATCCTTGGGCTCGAGCATTTTACAAGTATCCATTGCGCGCAGCTTTCTCCTCTCTGATCCTCCTCGACGTCTCCAAGCTTATCTATTAAAAGCCTTATGCAATCCTCCAGTTAGAGTACGTGTAATTTCCTCACAATCGGACTCGAAGAATGGTCTTCTCGAAATAATCATCGATGCCTCTGCCTACGTTCGACGCAACTACGCACTTCCACACATCCGATTTCACCTTTTGCCGGTTGCTTGCGTCACAAGCTACTTTTTTCTTCACCGCGACGACAAACTCGGACGAACGGAGGGTCCTGCAATTTCGCGAGGACTCCAAAGTCGAGGCTGAACACTGCACCACCGCGCAATCGGACACGGGAGAGACGATCCGGACACAAGGATGTTCGATGCAGCACTGGAGTTAGACTGGCCTCTTCTCCGCAACAATTGCTTCGCTCCTGCAGTGGCGTATATGCTTTTAATTAAAGCACCAGTTAATTGGCCCGCGTAGTATGCAGGGAGCGTGAAGCAGGAGCTGAAAAAATTGAACGGCGCGTCTCCCAATTGGAGAAACCGAGAGAATCGCAGCTTTTCTCCTAGGAGGAGTCTGGAAGAGCCGAGGATGATTCATGGAGAGTCTGCGCTGCCTTATGCTGCCAGGTCCGTGTGCTACTGGTAAGGAAAAATCATATTGTGTTGGCGCCAGTGGATCGAAGTGCTTTGGGGTGGAACCAAGCGTGCCTCTCTTCTTATATAAATTACGCGCTAAATACGAGTACACCTACATATGTACTGCACTTGAGTATAGACGCTAGACAGTCTACGAACGGGAAACGATTCTAACGAGCCCCGCGTTGCAACCTGCACGAACAGCCAACTAGTCTGTCGATGGCGAAAACCCATTGCGTTTGCACAGAACCGTTTCATTCTTCTGTCCGGTGCATATATACTCTTCTTCTGCCTCGTTATACCCGGGAATTCATGATCCATTTCATTTCCATCTTCTTACTTTTTCGGCTAACGAAGCGTTCCTCGATCCCATTAAGTCTGTCTAACGTTACTCTCTATGACGATGGTGGTGGTGGTGGTGGTGGCGGTGCTGACGACGATGACGAGAGTCTTACGAACGATCGGGCAATTTCATTCGATCCTTATCGAGTCAACGAACAACAAACGTACGTTCGATGGAGAACAACGACGCAATTTGCACGGAACAACTACGAGAGATTTCACTTTTAACTCCCTCCGAGTATCGGAATCTTTGGCAAGATTCTGGCTGGGAAATTATCGGTGATTATTGGCGAGAAAGTATTATCTCGAAACACAAGTTAAATGATAAATAGAGCCTTTTCTTTTTCACAGCGGGCTGTGGTGGTACCCCGATTAATATCGATCTCTCTGAATGTTGAAAAAAAAAAACAACTCCTTTTTACTGCCCCGCAGTTTAGCGCACTAACCATAATTCGTAATGGTTTTAAAAATCATGCTCTCATTCCTTATTTTAATGGTAATGTCATTATTTGCGAAAATATGAATATGCAGCATCGAATAGTGGCATGTCGTAAGTATAATACGACGCGAGTTGCTCGGGAGTTGAAAGTACTTGGGCTCGAGACGTAATTGCGCGTACACAGATCATTGACTCTGCCAGCTATCCCTAATACTATTCGCGTGTACGCGTTGCTACATAAATATTACGTAATCGAAAAAATGTGTCCTCAACATTCTCTAAGTTTTTCACAGCGCATGGAAAATTGAGTTAAGTAAACGAGTTTGATAGGAAGTGCGCCTTACCTTTTGCCACTCCGAGTACATTTCGACAGAGATTAATAAAACTTGCTAATAAAATCCAACTTCATTTTGCACTCGACGCTAAGACGTTGATCTTCCACCTGGAAAAGAAAATTGGCTCTGATTAGTAATTGCACGGAATTCTCGGTAGTCCCTTCCGCGACCGCGAGTTTTATCGGGACAATTAATTATGTAAAATGAATAGGTAGCAGGGGACATTGACACTGGCGTTTATGAAGAACGGCTATCGACTTTCAATGTCACGGCCAGCTTTTCAAGTGGTCTGCGTGATCGGAAATTATATAGACTCGTCCTCATGGCTTCTTCTACGTGCACGGCCGAACGGAAGTGTCGTTCACTAACCAATCGCAACTTCCGTCCTCGATGACAGCAGCACACACACTCTCCTCCAACGGGAGAGAATTTTGAAGAAGAGACAGTGTCCAGAACGTTCGCGCAGGATCTCCAAATTATCGAAACAATCGCGCGTGTGTGTGCTTCGCGACCGCTGGAGAATCACCGGATTCCAAAGGTGGATCGACCTTTCGGTGGAAATGGTCAAAAGACGAATTCCGCGAATGCACGTACGTATGCGCGAACTTCGGCATTCAGCAGGTCTCAGAAACGAACGGCCTTGCAAAAGCACGCGACTATCAAACCGCCGATTAAATAACGGCAGGCCTATCCCTCTGCATACTGTTAAACTGCAGCAGCCATCCAGTTTTTATCCTCGGAGAAGGAAGCGCCGCTGCACTCTAGAGAAGCAATCGCGACAAAACCCGCGCTACTCGTTGAATTCCAGCTCGACTCGCGCGGCAAAATAAGCAAGAAATTCCACATGATAAACAGATTTTTCTAGCGGGGATTCGCTCATTCAGCGCCGAGGAGGACACGCATAAAAAGGAGTTCCACCATTGAGAGTGGAATTTATCATACTTTTTTAAAAGGTCACTGGCCGCATTGCTAAACCGTTATCCGCGTTTTGAAAGTAGCATAGTTGGCATAGTCATGAACGAGCACGCGGACGCTCGAGTGTCTATGAGCATCGATCACGCGGATAAGTGACTCCGAGTAAAAGTAGCATAGCGTCCTTCTCCACTACTCGCGGAGGAATGCATTTCACAAGCTTATGCTAATTTCGTTAGTCAGCCTGGATCTCCATCCTGAACATCAGTGTGTCAGCGTGGAATAGACGTAGCTGGACCGTACGATGAACAAGGATCGATGCACGACGAAACAATGGCAATAGCAATTTAGCCTTTCGTCACTATCGATTGTTCATTGTTTATCTCGACTCGAACTCCTACGTGGCAGTAGCAACGGCGGCAGAAGCAGCAGCAATTCTTTCCATTGCGCGTTACGGGATGCGACGGAAATTGGTCGCAAACTTTCTTCACGACCCAATACGCTTCGTTTGATAATAAGATCGTCGTCGAACTACCTCGTCGAAGCTCCCATTGAACTTTCCTACCGGAGTCTACGCACACAGTCCATTGTGATCTCTCTAATCAACGACACGCATCAATGGTGAGAAGTTTCGTTGCATCATGTCCCCCCGGTGCGCTGCTGCTGCTGCTGCTCCATCCACTTTAAAACGCGGGAAAGTATACAGCTCGTAATTGCATGGAAACGCGAAAGCGATCGAAACTTCCGAATGATTCGCCGAAAACACACTTGGTTCTCATCCCTCGGACATTAGAGTCCTGTCAGGAGCCGGTGTGTCTAGGGTCTTTGCGAGTACCGCGAGGTACCGCGTCGAAGAATCGGAACCCGAAGAAATATTCAGGTCAAACAGGGGGAAAGCAGTTTAGTCGTGTTTTGATAAAATACTCTTATGTAATTCATAATCACACACTCGCGTCGGATATCGATCGAAAAAATGCTCTCGGTAACGGAAGTTACCGATGCTAAACTTATTCCGCGGTTATTCCTCTCGGTGGTTGTGGTGGTGTGGTGGTGGTGGTGGTGGTGGTAGTCGCAAGCGGAAATCAGCCGCGGGGGAAGAAACCCGCGCGAATCCTCGGGGATTTCTTTCGCTGCTTCTTGCGGAATTTGCAGGAGCACGAGGCGATGTGAATGGGCGCTAATAACGGTTCGACTTCTGATTTCTTCGGCAACGCTGCCTCGCACAATTGTCCTTGAATACTTTCGCCTAATCGCTCATTTAGATCGTTCTGCTTAATCACGCTCCTGCGAAGAGGTAAAGTGTATCGCGATGGAAAGCGTGTTACTTGGGAATTATGCTTCTCATGGCTGGGCAAATTATTGAAAGAATGCACCGAAACCGTTACGTCGACGTGGAGTACCGGTACCCGTCCATTTGCAAAATCGCAAAATCGCGGAAATCTGGCCACGTTGATGGGCTATTCACCGTAGTAGTGCGGCTACTGCTCGCCACCCACACGCGTCATCTCTATTAGCCTTGCAAAGTGCATCGTTGAAAGCCGCTACTAGACTTTCATACACAAAATGGCCATTATAAGAATATTTTCGAGCCACGTAACAACTTTCACTGATTGTCAGTCGCCCGGAAGGAAACCACCTCCTTTTTATGTAAGTAATTCCGAGCTGCGAGATAGCTGTGTCGAGCCCTCGCGACTTGCCCGGGTCTTATCAGACTCGCGGCAGAAAAGATTGGCGAAAAGATTGGCGTGCAAAGTCAGTTCGGTTGCTCGCAGAGAACCAGCCCGGAGGACCGTAAATCTGCGCGCGAGATCTTCGAGGTCACAGAGGCGTTTCGACACGATCCCTCGAAATTACCGGGGTTGTCAGAGGCCCGCTCGAGAACGTGGCACGAAAAATTCCACTCAACGAAGTACCTCGAAATTTCCCATTTGCACTCGTGCACGGGAAAGATTAAGCAGAGACGATGGAAAGGAAACAGAGAGGGAGAGAGAGAGAGGGAGGGAA
Organism: Sclerodermus sp. 'alternatusi'; assembly: GCA_037305995.1. Taxonomy (NCBI): domain Eukaryota; kingdom Metazoa; phylum Arthropoda; class Insecta; order Hymenoptera; family Bethylidae; genus Sclerodermus; species Sclerodermus sp. 'alternatusi'. The sequence goes on along the minus strand of CM074546.1, from coordinate 7,971,826 downwards.
AAGAGAGAGAGAGAGAGAGAAGCATCTGGAGAGACGGGGCCTCACGTTTAATGCTACCCAGCCAGTTGCTGAGACCTTCGAGGAACGCAGCCCTTTTGTCGCGATGCAACACGCCATTTTAAACCTCAACGCTCCAACAGAGTTGGCGCTGTCAGCGAAATTACAGGACGTGTCTTCTCGTTAATCGAACTCTGGCGAAATTCTATGTTAATTAGCGGCGTTTCTCGCATCCGCTTCTGACTATACAGAGATTGAACTCGATGGAAACTTCTCGGGAGAATTGCCATTTACGGGGACTATCCCAGCTTTCTCGAAAATCTTCTTTTCTATCGGATACGAGAGTTTTTCCTTTACACTCCAGAAGGTTTGACGGGAAAATTCCACATTTTATTCCGCAAAGTGTCGAGCTGACAATTGAAAATAATGCCCAGTTGTTACGGCACGCTTAACACTCTGAGCACACCCACACAAACATACACGCGCGACCGCACACATCTACAAAGAGATGGAGAGAGAGAAGGAATGTTTCAAGTTCGTTTTTGCAAATTTATTGCAACGAAGTGGACGAGAGTGTCGGCGACGGTACTGGACGTTGCATTCTCAGAGTCACCGAGTCGAATAAGCCAGCTGTGTGACCAAGTTGAACAGGTCTTGGATGCTTGGAGCGTAAACAATAAAGAGTATTTTTTTTTTTTACTCCGCTGTGAGAAAACTAGACTAGACGACATTTTGCGATAATAATTTCTCTTCCGAGGCATTAACCGGGTATTTAAGGGAAAGGCCAGCAGCTCGCGAAAAGTTTGCGCGACGAAGATCGAAATTCCAAAAATAACCAATGAGCAATTTGACGAAGATCCATGGGGGAGGGGAGGGAGGAGATGAGCAGAGCGATTATCCGTGATCTCTGCGTTGATATGGCGAATATAAACGCGTTCTCACGGCGTTTCAGCGCGTAGCACCATAGGAGAGACACTCCCCTTTACGAGAAAGCCCAAGGGGTCAACGATAGCCAGGCATCGATGTCTCCGAGAGCAACGTGGATTCTCGCGAAATCCCGCATTCTCGCTCGCTCGGCCACCTCCTATCCAGATGCTGTTCGCGGCACTCGCAACTTTATCGATTCACTCTCGTCGTCCTGGAAATTTTATATAATCCCCGGAGAAACGCGCACTTAGACAACACTGGGCTTTCTCATAAGAATCTCCCGTGAAGAAGAATCACTTTTCCTCGTTACGCAAAAACATTAATCTTCACGCACCAGAGGTGATTGGCGGAGAGCGGTAGTGGCTAAAAGCGAGAATTTCGGATCGATCGGTCAATCGATGGGATCGGGAGAGACGCGGGAGGAGGGAGAGGGTGGAGTGGCTCGACTACTTACTTCTTTCTTATCCGGAATATATTCCGAATGCAAAAAAGGTCCGAGGAGAGCTTGAAGAGCACGAAACAGCAACGGCAGCAACAGCACGCGATCGCGATGAGATCCACGAGGATTCTCAGCAGAGGCGGCGGAGAGGAAGACGAGCGGCGGTGAGGCTCGGGGGTCGGGACGAGGGGCGTAGGGACGAGGGCCGATAGGAATCGTGCAGGTATTGGAGGAACAGGGACAAACTGAGTGAGCAAGGGCGGCGTTCGTCACACACCGGCCAAATTCTATTCTTCTCGGCTTTAATTTTCCTCTCCGCACATCTCACGCGAAGCGTTCCGGTAGTTCAAGGTCAGTGGTGCGCGTTCAAGAGAGACTGGAAATTCGAATGCTTTGCCGGATTCAAGCGGGCCCCGACTGCTAGTTGCCTGCGACGCGATTCCGGATCGTGGTATGCGGTTTGTTCGACCTCGCCTAAGAAATTTTCAGTTTGTTCTGCCTCCGCGAGGCGCCACTGTACACGATGGTACCGTTACGCACATTACAGGTGGTTCTTGGCTCTGAGCTGGCAACTTCTGACGAAGCCACGCAAAGACCGAGAATGCGATGGCAGAGAGGCCTTCGGTATGTACCTGCGTTTTCCCAAATACTCGACGCAAGCCACGCAAGGTGCCGCGAGGGCCCCCAAAGAGGTCAAACCGAACTGCGGTTCTTGTCCCCCCGTGTCAGCTAGACCCCAGACTGACCATGGCCTTCAAACCCGAATGCTAATTATGCTGACTACTAAATCATTCATTACTGTTCGGCCAAGCTTTCTTCTCCAAAGTACTTTACACATCGCCATATTTCATTCGGATATTTACATTCTTCCGCGGACCACGGAATGGTGGAAAAATGGATTTTTTGCATTTCCGCGATTACGTCGGTTTACTAAATCTTAAATGCGCGAAGCATTCCTGAAAGATTGTACATTACGCGCGTTTTCTCTTGGCTTATTCCTTTCCCACTGAAGAATGCGAGTAGAAAAGGATTTCGCAGCGCAGCGAGTGTGCAATCCGATATATTAGCACATTAAGCGCAGAAATACTCTTAATGCATAGAGAAACTTTTATGCGTGGTACGTGTCGTTTGCGCAGGACATCGCGGAAATTTCATTTCTCTTCCTGAAGAAGCAATAAAACATTATGAAACTAATTATAATCGATAGGTAAATGTACAGGCTGAATATTGGGTAAACAGCAGCATTTGTATTACCTGTCGCCAGCAATGGCGGCTGTGCAGCTGGTAAAGAAAGAATCGTACTTTCCTTCTCAACAGGTTTCGTATCGACCAGTCTTCCCGCAGGCACATTCCCGTTCTTCAACATCATACAAAGGTGGTGAATACTACTGGTTTATGAAGAATACATGAGATTAAACATAGATGGCATCAATATATTTCTATTGTAAAAAACCTAATCGCCCATCATGATTTAAGTTGAAATAAAGGAAATGTTTCGTCACTGTTTCAAATGTGTTTTATTGGATACATTGTATTTTGTGCATAACATACAATAATCGGAATGCGCATACAATGATTGTTTCAACGAACCGTTTACTTTTTATAATGCAACTGGAACAGAGAAATTGGACTTCTCAATGCAAATTAGACGCGATTGAGAAGAACGTGCTCGGAATAGAAATATCTTCCACTTATCAGGAAAAATTAACCAGTAAAACACGTATCAAATTTTTGCAATACATTTCCTTTGTATATCGCGAAGAAATAATACAATTCAGAAACGAGGCGTTATATCCTTCCATTGATATGGATGAGATATACCGAATTTTGATGTACGCTCGATTTGAAATGGAAAATCATGCTTGAATTGGATTCGCACGTGAGATGAAATAAAGTTATCTTCTCAACCTTAGCTTTGCCATATTTACATATGCCGCATAGATCATTCTTATACGTATCGTATTGCAATCTCTTAAGCAAGACCCAGTGCAATCCTTTAAACAATAAATTGCAAAAAGCCCAAATCTGAATTAACAACGATTGGTTTGCCTAAGCTACTTCAACGCAGCGCTTTCTCAAAGGATTTGAAAAAATCAAGGTAGAAATAGTGGTCAGACTGAAATATACAAAGTTAAGAAAGAAAGAAAAATGTGAAAGAGAAGGAAAAGGAGAGAACAGACGATGTAGTCCCGGGTCGCAACTTAAATTGACTCGATAAAAGTTCGTGGAATAAAACGGCTCCGAGCTTCGCCACTATATCAGAAACATCTGCCAAACGTTATTACAACTTTGAATAAAGAACGACGTTGCCATTTGGTAGAAAAAGAGAGAGACTCGCGGGGTGGAGGAGGAAGAGGAAGAAGAAGAGGAAGAGAAAAGGGAGGAGAAAAGAGGAGCGATGGGCTGGGGTTGGGGATGAAGAAGTGAGAGAAGAGCTTTTTTCTGCCAAACAAAGACATCCTCGGCTAAAATCTCTCTTTTTCCAAGCAAAACTTTTTCGCTCCTCGACCGTGAGAACTTTGACGATAAATCAAGTCGTAATTTTAATTTTTCCTCTAGTGCATGTCTGCCCAGTGCTATGTTTTCTTCAAAAGCTGAATTAGCTTCCAGCGTGATTGTAAAACTTTGCCGGATGCTAAATCGAGGAAAAAGCTTGAAATTAGCATTAAGAGCGGTGAGCTTTCACAGGATGGACTCGTTTGGGAGATATATAGATGTCAGGGTGAAAAAAGTCAGCCTGTAAAGAGGTAGATTTTTGCTGGTCTCAGTGGCAGCGACGGACCAATCAATTCCTTCGAGTCCGATCTACCACGTGGCTCTGTCTACCTACGATGCTGACCGAAAGAGGGAAAAGGCTCTGTCGATATCAGCTCGGGCTGATCTTTTGTCATGGCTTCCGGGCTTCCAATAGACCTTCTCGAAGAAGCTCCGTTTTGTCCAAATCCGATATCTTTTGATCGACCTCGTTCTTTTCAGGGATTCTCCGCCGGTAGCCCCATCTCACACTCCTCCTCCTCCTCATCTGGTCTGCTGCTGCTGCTGCTCCTCCTCCTCCTCCTCCTCCTACTACTACTACTACTACTACTACTACTACTGCTACTACTACACCACTACTACTGTTGCTGCTACTGCTGCTGCTGCTGCTGCTGCTGCTGCTTTTTTAAAACCTCCACTATCAACTTGATTTTATCCCGTAAGTAATTGTCCGATTGTTGCGGTCAGCTCACGTGCTCCAAATGCTGAGTGATGACGATCCGGAAAACGTCCCCTCGGATTTAACTTTCTGGCTCTAACTGTGGAAAATCCATTATTACGCTTGATCGCAAACATTCCTTATGTATTTTACTGGCGAGCCGTGAGAAACTATCTCGGCGAATTGAAAGGAATTTCTCGGATTATCGAGTGCGCGGATAAATGAATCCTTGGACGATTTAATTTCCTGTTGCATTTCTATTTCGTCATTAAAGTCCTGCAAATGCTCTGGGTAAATGGCAATTGTCTCGGATCGCCATTTCATTGTTACAGCAGGCACGTTCGATACTCACACGTCGAGGATCGGCCATAGCAACCATTAGTAATCGAATTAATTAGGCAAATCGCTAACCGCGCCGCAGTTACAATTAATCTACAACTACCACCTCTCCATTTCCGGTTGCGTTACGTCGCGTTACACGCGTGCCCTATCGCGCGAAAGCAGAAGAACCTCCGTACTGAATATAATGAAATCTAATGAAATCATTTCTGCTTTTTCCTCGACTCGGGTTTCACTCTATCGTGAGATTGTATCGATTTAACGCGTGTTCCTCCAGAAATTACGACGGCCGGTTGTTAAAAAGAGAACGCAAATTGATAGGATACAATGAGATTTTGCGATAGCGGATATAATTGTACCACGCTAAATTACAATACTTAATAAAGATGCTTTGTACGCGTAAATTTCATTCGTTGTAAAGGGATAAATTGCAGGTTTAGCGGAAATTTATATGGCAAGCGAGAAGCGTGACATTTTCGTCGTTATTTCATCGTTACTTCCCTGTTGTTTTCGGCGCCTATTATACCGAGAGAATTATTGCGCTCTCCTCTACAGCCAGGGACCGGCAAGTTTTTCTCGCTATTTTTCTTTTCTTCAATAAATTCCCCGAAATAATCGTCGGAGGGATGGGAAACGGTACGGACACGCTCTTTCGGTAATCTCTACGATCAAAGGGAATAAGTATTTTTTCTGTTTTTCCTCTTTCCTTCATTCTCTCTTTCACATTTTTCGCGCTCTTCCAGAAAAGCCTACTGCAGAGTATTTCCCGTCATTCCTCCTTTCGATAGTTTTATATTCCCGCGGAGGGAGGTAGTGGTGGCAGTAACCCTATACCGCGCTCGATATTCCGATCTCCAATCGGAGCCGTCGCTTAGCGAAGCGTGAAACACATTTGCTCGAATCGAAGTTTCCTCAAGTTTGCTGACTTTTACACGCCGCTCGGGTCCTCCGGAATATGTCAGAGTAAACTTGTACAAAATATACTCGAGCGGCAAAGCCATTCTTTCAAGGATCGGAAGTTCCGAAGGCAATCGTTTGAAAAATCGAATCTCCATTCGCCGGGAACCCGTCGCAAACATTTGCAGTGACCATTGTATTTGTCGAAGGAGCCAATGGCGATGATGGAAAAGCCCGATTCCTCGTATCATCTCGAGAAGCACCGAATGGCTTTTCCAGAAGTCGAGAATATTCGTAACACACCGTTAAGTTCGAATCCCTCGGATAATTGGATAATTCGATAATTCGATAATTCGATAATGCGAAGCGGGGGCCGTGAAAGAAAAGGGAAGAAAAGTATCGGGGGTAAATTTTAGTATTTCATTAGCTGGCGGCACGCATCTCTAAATTCAGTACGAGTCTTCGTGACGGAAATAAACGCGGCGGAGTCGCTGGTCGGAATTTTTATTCGCGAAAACGATTTGCGAAGCGACTCGCTGTCGCGCAGCGCACTGCGCGAGTGGAATTGAGCGCCGGATAATTGTTTCGAACAATCCCGGGCGACGCTTTTGCGAGTTGCCATGGAAACGCGCTTGGTAGCACTGGTGGCAGCTAAGCCGAATGAGAGGGAGAAAAGAGCGGGTGGAAGCGAGTGGATAGAACGAGGAGGAACAAGGAGGAACGAGGAGAAACGAACAGAAACGAGCCTGCAGGGTGGCTGGCGGAAATCGAAGCCCGCCGCTGGCGCTGCTTTCGCCGGGAAAAGTGGGAGAGGAGAGGAGAGACAAGGAAGGTCACGGGGTGGAGGAGGAAGGAAAGAGTTGGGTTAGGTTGGTAGAACGGCGAAGCGTAGGCGGGGCAAAAGTCGTGCCAAGAAGTCGTCATAGCCACAGTGGGTACGCCTCTTCCGCCTGCGTGTTGCACGTGTCTCTCCCCACTCCACCCCACCCCAAAGCATCCCATCCCATCCCATCCCATGGAACACCATGGCATAGCACAGCGCAGCACGGCACACCATTCCATTCCATTCCGTCCCATCCCTCTGGCCGATCCCACTTCTCGGCGAGGCACCTCCGAGGCAGGGCGAAATCGTTTCGTTTTTATTATCGCTCTTAAAACAGCCGAGCCACGACGTTGGCAGGGCACATCGATCCACATTAGCTGCTAATTTTACGTTATTACCCCCACACCGCCTCCTCCGAACCGCCGGATTTTTTACTTTCGCCACCTTCCGCTTCCGGACTCCGCTAAATTGACCGGGTCCTCTCCTCTCCACTCCTCTCCTCTCTTCTCTACCCTTCCCACTTCCTTCCGCTTGGATCCTGCACCCTCTTCTACTGTCACCCATCATCGACAACCCCCCTGACAGATATCTCCTAGCATTTTCATCCTAAACTCTTTCCCCGTCGTTTCTCTCTTCTTCCTCTCGCGTCGCCCGTTCATTAGGCAAGTGGAAAACATCAAGGGGGAGGGGGTGGTTTCCTCGAGGGCTTCGCGCGAGAGCACCCTCTTCGCTTTGGGAAAGTACTTTTCAATCTGGAGAACGTGCGTTAACTCGATTATCACGTGTGTGCGCTCGCGCGCTCACTCGCCGTGGAAAGCCCGAGGAAATAAAACAAACGGCGGAAGATAATTAATTTACGGAGACAAAACCGGTAACGAGTTCGGCGCATGCAACCAACTCGCAATTCTCCTTCACGCAATCTCTCGGGTATTTATACAGGACTGCCGGTATGTATGTACATGTTCGTCCAAACTCTCCCTCCCTCTTCAACCCCTCTTTGCCACGAACATCCTTTTGCTCTTTTCCGCCCACTCTTCCCGCGTTCGTTTATTCCTCGGCTCGTTTCTCTTTCTTTCGCAGGTGCATTCTAACTGGCCGAGCTACACGCCGTGTCGACATTGAAATTGCATTCGTGCGTTGCATTTTAACGTCTGTATCATTCTGCGTGCGTGTGCGTCTACCTATTTATTATACGTGTTGCGTCAATACACCACACGCACACACACGCGCGCGCGCGCCTGCTCACTGTCTTCCTTTTTGGCTCTCGCGTGCAATTAGGAATTTTTCGCAAAAATCTGCCCTGGGAAACTGCGGCCAGGGGGGTGTCGGGGGGTTGGAACGGGAAGGGTCGTGGTAAGTTGGTAAAACGTTCTACTTGCGCGAGAGTAGCGCTGAAAACGCTATTAAATTTACGAGAGGATACGCAGCGTCCGCGATCCAAGACGAGCGCGCGAGAGAGAGAGAGAGAGAGTGAGACACAGAGGGGGAAGGTTTAAGGAGTGGAACGTGAAATTGGTAGGCCGAGGAATTAAGAGGTGAAATACAATTGAGTAGTCGACGCGTGCACGTCGCGCTTGCAGCCAGCGATAGGTTGGTTGACGCGTTCCTCGCGTTACTGCTAGGAGGAGCTGTCTCTAGTTGCCGCGAATCCCGTGGCAGCAGGAAAATTAGGTACGGACGGATTCTCCTCCAGTCTCGATCGGAGATGCCCATCACGAATTAGCATTTATATCACCGCGGCAGCGTGCAACGAACTGGAAATGGAATATCCAGAACGCAGCTGCAGAGATTCCGTGTGCTGCAAATGCGGCGGTCCCTCGTGCGGATTAATTTGCGCGTCTTCCGGCCCGGTGCCTACGCGCTCGTTACCTCCCCGCTGTATTAATTATTGTCATTACTTACAATAGCTCGGAATAACGACACCGCTTACTTTGCGTGTAATCACCCGCGGAAAATCCCCGCGGTTTCTCCCATTCATCAACCCTCGTCCCGGAAACTTATTTCTCATCCTTAACCCGCCCCTTTAATCCTTAACCGCCCCCCGGCACGCGTTAGCCGACCTCGCCGACTAACGTCGCCGACTGCCAGACCCGCGGCAGAATTTTGTCGATCATCCTACGAAATTGTGCCGCGGAATCGATAAATTTCCTCCGGCGAGCGCACCCTGCTCTCCGGAAATCGCGCCGAGGGTGCCACACGAAAACATCGTTTTGTCAGAGGTCGAACGACTCGCGGCGAGCCGCAAACGCGCGCCATCCCCCTCGGGCCTTCGGGAATCGAATAACACGCATTGTTACGTCACGATCGACCCGTTACGCGCCGCTCGCTCTTCGTCAAAGACGAGCGCGCGGAATACGCGCGGGACTCCTCGACGCTTTTCAGCGTTTCGGCGTTTCCCAGGAAGCCGCGGCTCGATCGAGCCGAAGGACGAGGAGTCGTCCGTCTCCTTCGACGGTTGCGTTGGAATCGGGGGAAACGGCAGCGGACGCGCGTCGTTGAACATCCCGACAGTCGTTCGCAGCCTCTCCATTCTTATTACGATGTTTACCATTGACGACGCGTAAATAAGTGTGAAGGGGCCGCCGGACAATGGGTCGACAACCCACGGGAAACGAGCGCTCGTGTCGCTACTCGTCACATCGGGACACGTCAGCAGTCGTCGGGCTCCCCTTTCCCTGGTCCTGTGGGACACGTCCGGCCACCAGGTTGGAAAGATCGATGAGGCCGATAAGGAGACTGTTTTTGATCGCTCGCCAGATCGCGTTACGACTTGGCTCGGCTGATCAGACGTTAATTACGCGCGGGTCCTCGGGCCGATGAGCGAAACTTGCGATTAACGCACGATCTTACAACGCGCGCACGCGCGCGCGCACTGTCTCTCGCCCCCTATTTTTCCCTCTTCTCCCCGCCCCCTTCCTTTGTCTCTTTGTTGGCCAGGCTCGATCGCCGATCGGCAAAATTGCCTCCCGCGAAGATCAATTGGGAACCGACGGGACTCTCGTACATTCGTGGTGCATGTAAAATCGGAAGGGAGAGGAAGAGGGAGAGACAGAGATATCAAGGTAGGACGCCGCGCTCTCCAGAATCCCTGACTGACGCTGACCGGAGAATATTGTTCGAGTCCTTTTCCCGGAGCACGGGACTTAATCAAAGGTTTTTCTTGGCGAGCGCTTCCGAGGCAATTTGTAGGTACGAAAGCGAGCGGCGAGCTTTCTCGAATCCCTTCATTCCTCGTTTTCACGGGCCTGTTTTGCTCCCGGGACTTCCTCCTCTCGCGCTTCGCTGTGCCTTCCTTCTTTCATTATCACCCGGCACGGGATCCCGCGCTCTCCTTGAGTGAGATGTAACCACCTGAGAGCGCGCACCTAACAAGACGCAAAAATAAATTGAGAGACGCGAGATTAATGAACCACCCGTAGGCGGCGGCGAGCTCGAAAGGCGGCCGGGTAAAAAAGGCCCCGGCCGCGAGTCACTGGAAGAGGAGGATCAGGGGAATGACAGAACGAAAAAGAGAGAAGGACGAAGCTCGAGAAGAGAAAGCTCAAACGAGAACGAGAGGGAGCGGAAGAGAGACGGAGGGAGGTGGTTAGAGCAGCTCGAAACACGGACAGGGAGAAAGAGAGAAAATAGCCACACGGCAGCGGACAAATGTCTCTCTAGACGCACGTCGCTGCTCCCGGCTAGTCTCGATTGGCCTGATTTACTTAGATTTAATTATAGCGGAGTAATCGTCCGTAACTATCTTAATTCCGTCAGCTTCGAGTGCATCGTTGGCCACCCCTTCCCCCCACCCACCCACCGCTCGAGAACCGTCCGCGTTTCATAAAATTTGTTATCTAGACACGCGGGGCTCGTCGCAACGAAGGGGGGAGAGGAAGGCACGACGGGTGGGAGGAATAAATCATCGGGATCTCCAAAGTGTCGGTGGACAGGGTGTAGGGCTCGTTAAAAAATCATCACCGAATTAAATCGCAGCCTGTGTCGTGTAAACACCCTCGTGTATAGGTTTGCGAGAGAGACGGAGAGTTTCGACGGGGGTTCGAGGGCCGCTAGGGTAGAGCAGGCTGCTGCTGCTGGTGCTGCTGCTGCAGCGCGACCCTCGATAATAGATGGCACCCCTGGGTACCGCAAATGAACCACGAAATGCTGCCGGTGCCCTGGACCAACCTGTCGTTGCTCCTGCCGAGACGCTACACCATCTGTCCACCGCTCGAATGCCACGATGCACCGCTAGATAATTCTCGCCGGCTAAATCGAAGGCAGATCCTCTTCGGTGATTCTGTCAACTCGAAATTCACCGCCAAATGCTACCTCCGGCGAGCAATCGAGCATGAAATTTGAAGGTCCTCCTTATTATTCCGATATTACGCAGGGTCTCTCTGCAAACTCGAGAGTTTTCAGGGGGAGGAGGAGAGTCTCACCCCGGACAGCGGCCCGAGGGTTCTCGGGAATGTCACGGACCTAATGGCACGGCCACTTTAGGTTTGTGGTTCCACCTATAAAAGGTCTCCTCTGCTTTGAATTTTACCCCCTCACCCCGGCACCGATCGCAGCACGCAGGTACGAGGAGTTCTCGATGGAGCCTCTCGCGAGATTTCATCGGTTTTTCTTTACTCGGGGGGTGGGGGGAGGGTTTTCTCGTTGGAAACCAGAGAGAAACGGGAGAAAACCCGACGAGAGCGCCAAATGTATTAGAGACGCATTAGAGAGTCAGTCCCTTTAATCGACAGACTGCTGCGAGGGTCGCTAGCTTTTAAACTTGCCAAATGGTGAACGCGACGGATAATCGAGCGTGAAATTTGAAAATTTTCATTATTGCCGGACACGCAAACGTACACGTATGCACGTACCTTCCAGCTCGGTTCTCGCGAAATGGAATTTCGAATCTCGTGTCCGCTGCGTATTATAGAGATTAGCGAATACGCGTGATATATAGCAGGTTGCTGCATTTAATGTTCGGAATGTTTAATGTGCGAACGCTGACGTTGATAAGTTGCTGCCTCGTTGCCGGCCCGCAAAGACGCGCAAGATATATGCTCAAGATTTTTTAAGTGGATCGCAAAATTAAACGTTTTAATTAATATTTAATATGAGCAGTCATTCAGCGATTTGGCTGCCCCGAGAAAACGTCACCGCCCCCACCACCACCACCACCACCATCGCACACCGCCATTGCGGAATAAGTCGGATCGCGGATCAGGTGCAATCAGATCAATTCTACTCTGCGAATTTGTGTGCTCGCCGTGAAACTTGTCCTTCCACGACGATTTAGATTCATAAGCCATAGTTAGCATAAATCAAGGCCGTTTTAATGGCAGTTTTAAAGCTCGCGTTAATCCCAGTGGCACGGGCAACCAGAGTCCACTTTAGAGAGGTCGCGTCGCCAGTTTTCCGCTGTAGTGCCAATCAGCCTGATGGAGAACCGGCGTTTTTTTATTTATTCGTTGTCCCGGAACCGAGCATCGTTAGCCTGGATGTGTGTCAGGGGGTGGGCGACCCCCGGCTAGCTCTCTCCGTTAGCTAGCGTTAAATTAGAACCATCATGGCGGCCAAAAGCCTCCTGGCAGCACTCTATGGTGGTGGTGGTGGTGGTGGCGGTGGTGGTATTAAGGGTAGAAGGGTTCGCCGCCGTGCTTTCGAATATTTAAAGCTACCGAAAATTTCAAAGTGTCCCGTTCCCCGGAAAGTTTCCTCGTTAAAGGGTTTCCAGCCCCTCTGTCTTAGGACAGCTGGCCATGCCAAGAACCGCGGCAGCCTCTAGCTGCTCGAGGTCAATGGACCTCGGAGACGCCGCCGAGTCAGATTCTAAACGGCAAACTTCTTCGTAAGGAATTTATTTTATGACCTTAACGATATGCCCGCCTGCTTTAATAAGGACCATGCGCAATTAGCTGAATGATTTATTCACTCCCCTCGGTTCATCGTGATGTCTCTCCGCTATCTCGCGTAAAAGTCAAAACTGATCAGGATTTTACTGAATAAATTGAGATTTTTGAAGGCCCTCTCCCTCCAACGCGCACGCACACACATCACTCGAACATTCGAGTCGAATCGCTTCTGGAGGAACACCGTTTTGCTCTCAACGTCACGCCGTGTCCGACTAATTTTTGACGTCGCTTTTTCAAAATTAGCAGCTCCCGATTGGAGATTAGCTGTGGATTTTTGAAAATTTCCGATGAAACGTCGCTACGTCATCGATACGGGGAAATATATCGAGACGTCCTTCCAGGCAGAAATAAACGCTGATGCATTTTCGTCATAAATAACGAGCGAGCCAACGAATAAATAAATGCTCGCGTGATCATCGTAACTCACAATTATGCCGGGGTGCTTTTCGATATGCGAGCGAGCGTTATGTGCGCGGGGCCCGTCACTTTTAATTTTGCAGCAGGCCCGTTTGACACGTTTTGATTCGCGATTTATAGCCGCAGTCGATATCTACCACGAAACCCGCCACGATGATTTGTGCCCTTTCCCGTATTGTCACCTACACCCACAGCTAAACGCTATTTATCGCGTTATCCTATTTTTCCCGGTCTGCCACACTGATTATCTCTCCGATTAAATCTAATTCCCCGTCCGGCTGTGAAACTTTGAAAAAAGGACGCTGTTAAGCCGGCAGATTTATGCTTTGCCGATTATCTCCAACTTTTATAAATATTAAATACGTATCGCGCACGAAATTTCATTGGGCTTGCCAAATCAGGGGGTGGCACTTTTTAATTTTATTTTGATTCCCTTAAAAAATCAAAGCGTCCAGAGGAAAGACGAAGGTGCTCGCGGGAAGTAGATCATGAAGCCGTGAAGAGGGTAGGACGAGTCGACGATAGGGGTAAATGCCAGGGGGTTGAAACTGTTGCAGGCACAGAGATGCCACCTGGGTGCCGTTACTTTGCCGTGCACAGCGCCGGAAAATTGTTTACTGGATTGTTTAAACGAAATTTACTAAAGCTTACTGATTTTATATCACGCCAACGCAGCCCCGGGGAACCACCCTGGATTATACATTAACGAAGTTAGCGTCATGGGAGGGGTAGACGAAGAGAGACAGAGAGTGGATAGTCGAGAGGCAGAGGGTTACTCGCTGGAAATTAGTTTGCTGTAAAACCAGGAAATTCTCTGAACGTTAAATAAATAAATTTACGAAAAACAAACCAAAAAACCAAAAAAAAAAAGAAGAAACAAGGACCGTGCAATACCAGTACCGCGTGTTATATCGATGAAATATGCAGGAAAAAATTAATTCGCGACAGATTGGAGAGTGCGAGCAAAATAACGAAAATTTGTAACTTTGAAAATACGACGAAGGATGACCGAGTGTTCGAGAAAAGGTTCTTTAACCATTACAAATGTTCACCGATCGATTCCACGAAGAGAAAATTTTTAATCATTTGCAAGGAAACGTGAGTCGAATGACATTTCTGAAAAATTGGAGGAAGGGAAGAAAAGAGAGAGAGAGAGAGAGAGAGAGAGAGAGAGGGAGGGTGACAACTCCCAAAGAAAGGGAGTAAAAATGTTTAGCGTTAGAAATGAAAAGTTACGTGGCAGTTGAAAGCGTTATGGTCCAGGGAAAAGTGGTGGGCAGTGGAGAGGCAGGAAAGCGAGCATATTTATGGGGTTCCATATGCCGTAGTGCGAATCGCCACTGAAAACGGCCGACCCATCTGGTCAAAGCGCCGATCGTAATGTCCGCTTGGTTATCACCTATAATTTGGGGTAATATATTACCTGGTAATTCGTTACTCAGTGGTGTAAGATGCAATTACGAGTGCGTAGCCACACCACGTCCGCCACATGTCCCATGGATCATCGATCGGAACCCTTCGATCGCCAATTTCTGATCCCGATCTGCCCGGCTGCTCGGATACATTTAGGTACCGTCCGTGCTAGATAACTTAATTCGGCAGGTGAACACATCTTCATTTAGTCAAGTTCATCGCCAAGAGGTCTGAGAGCCCATAATTCACAAAAGCAGAAACGACAGCTTTTCAAAAAAGTAGACAACCAGAAGTGGAAAGTAACATCGATATGTTCAATTATCGCGAGCAAGATTATATTGATTGGTTTGCTTGTTTCTCGAGAGACAGAGAGAGAGAGAGAGAGAGAGAGAGAGAGAGGTATTAATAAAGGTGTACTCTACTTAGCGTTGATCGATCAGTGATATTAATGTAAGAGGACGACGCCTCCTTCCTTCCTTCCTTCCTTCCTTCCTTCCTTCCTTCCTTCTTATCCTATTTTTTGCTTTTTTCGAGAAATTCGAAAGCACGCAATTAGCTGGGAGGTTAAATAGGCAGCCCCGTGCTTGCCGGTTCGCGCCGAGACAGATTAGACTCGTAATAAAGTGCTGGGGGTGCAGTCACGGTGGAAACGGTCCACGAGGGAGCCACTAAGGCAACGCCCGCTGGAAACTGGTCTGAAACAGATTTAAACTCGTTTCCTCTGGGCTGCCGTGAAACTTTCTCGCGTTTTAATTAGCCAAGCCGCGTGTTACCGAAAGAACCACACACACAGGGATTTCGAGGAAATTTAAAATAATCGACTGGCCGAACCCGCGCTTCTCGAAAAGAGTTTTCCTCTTCCACCCCGTCCACCTCCAACGATGGAAATGAACTTCCCGGTAATTACAGGCCGACTCTGCTTAATCCCTATCGTTTGCGGGAGATATTCATGAACTCGCAAATGCTATTTACGCAAGAGTGATTTTTTTTTTTTTTTCGAGTCGGCAAAGGAACGAAAGCCAGATTTCAACCAAACTAGCGCCAAAATTCTTGTTTCACGTGGAATGGCAGGAATATACGCGAAGCTTCGATCTACAGTCACGTATTCGATTTTTGAATCTCGATATTTTCAAAGCGACGCTTACTTCTTATCGGACGTCTCGCGAGGTTTTCCTTGCGAAGATTAAAGCGATGTCGATGAAGACAAAGAGATCGAAAAAACGGGAGAGAAGAAATTCGCTCGAGTAGCAGGTTCGAGGTTATTCGCTAGGAGAAATTACTTAACTCTCGGATGATACATAAATTAAGTCGGAATCGTAAAGGGGTCCGTGCCAGAGTCGCAGTCAGTTAGCGTGAGGGTGCCCCAGGGGGTAGTATACCCCTGCTAGAGCGTCGCACTCCCACCTCTTCAACCCTTTACGATGCTACGCCACTGCCTAATAGAATTACTCTCCGAAGCTAGTTCCGTCGATTTTTTCCTCAATTCCTCAAGGTCGATTGTCCCAACTCTCCCCCAACCACCCACCCACCCACTCACGCCGTTCAGTGGAGCTAGAAACTACGAAAGTATCCGAGGAATTCCAAGTCGTTTCGCGAGAAGACACTTAAATTACAATTAATCTTGAGATTGCGAGACAAGAGACGGCGGCGAATCGGTAAACGCGTCGAGGAAAACCTGGAAAAGAAGCCTGGTCGTTTGATTTTTCGGTGCCAAGTACTTCTGATGCAAATCTCGCAATAATTTCGACATAAATCATGCGGTGGCCGCGGTGATCCCGCCTAGAAAGCAAAAGGTTCGCCTTCCCTGGGCCACAAAGGGGGCAGGGAGGGTTGGCCTAGAGTCCATTAAACCTTAAGTCCCGTGCGAAGCGATGCGTCATTGAGATACATGAGGATCTTCGCGATAATAATTCCTCGTGAACCGGGTGGAACCCACCCCTTGATGGGGCTGGCCCACTACGGCTGGGGTAGGTGAGCCAGGAGCGTATCTACCGCGGATTACGAAATATGTTCCCTAATCCGTGAGCGCACGCCCATTGCGCCGATCTTGTCTCTCACGGGATTCCGGATTATCGCTGCTGCCCGATAAGCTAATTTTTTTCTCCCTCCCCGCAAACGAGGGTCCTCCGTTGAAATTGGAAATTGACGTTAGCCCGAGTTTACCAATGCCAATAAAGATGGTAATAAGATCCAATGAGAGATGAATATTGTCGGAAATGCTCTCTCTTTTTCCCTTCCCTTCCCTTCCCTTCTTCTTTCTCACAGCTTCTCGTGAGAGGTGTTGCGCGGTGCCTCGAGGAATTTTCCACCCTCGAGCGTGGATTTCGCGTGAATTTTGAAAAGTTGCTTCGATGGCTCGCCGATACGCGCGCAAAACTATCGACCACCATTCGCTTTGGCCACGGTTCAATTTTCAACGGGAACGTTTCCATTTGTCGCGAAAAGCACGGAAGCCGATCGAGTGGATCGCCCGGCAAGCTCTAACTCCTTATTTATTCCCGTCTAAAATCTCATTTAGCCTGAAATATTCAGCTATATCCGCCGCAGCGCGCATTCGCGGTATGATTTTTCATTAAAGTGTCTCCGCGTGTTTGAGATATGGTCGAGACATTGAATGTAGCTGTTTGTACGAGCAAGAGAGATAGAGAGAGAGAGGGAGACAGGCGCACGCAGAAAGAGAAATAGAGTGCGAGTGGAAAAAGAAGGAAAAGGATACGCGTCTGGGTACGGGGGGTGTCCAAGAGAGAAAGGAAGAATCGCGTTTTGCGCAATATTGCGTCTGTGATATATGACCGTGCTGTTCTTCCCATGAGTGCGATAAAGACATGGCGTACCAAGTTATACGCCACAAAGAGAAATCATAATACTACTTATTTTTTTCAATACAACCGCTTCTTTATTATCAGCAATGGTGTTGTTGCTGCTTCCGCTGTTGTTGCCACCTAAATTAAAGCTCCACACAACCATGGATTTTAATTATCTCGAACAAATTCTCTCTCTCTCTCTCTCTCTCTACTTTTTTCCTTTTTACGCGATCGAAAGAACAATAGCGATCGGCCAAAGAAAGAAATCCACTGAAAGATTTCAGTCTCAGAATCCTTTTCATCCTCTTATTGTTAGCGGAGAGAGGCACAACGCGCGCGCACACACACACATACATGTAAAACATATAAATTCTTACTGATACACCAAGACGTGGTGGTTATGCAAAGTCCATGGTTCTCCCATGAGCGCTCTAAAGAAAACGCCATGAGAAGTTATGCAGCGAAATGCGAAATGAGAAATGGTTGGACAATATTATTCCTGGCAGATTCTGTTCCGGTCGTGTAACTGTAAAACATACGTGACTAATGCCTTTTAGATCTTTGACCCATTATTCCACATGAGCGGCGCGCAAAAAAGGAATTAGTCCGAGTTATTTTTACGTGGAAGTCGCTCACACACGTACGCGAGGAGGCAGAGTAGCACGGGGAGGCTATTAGAATTGATGGAGGAGTCGTTTGCTGAAGTCAGCAATTCTCACACGGGAGGCTCAAAAGTGGCAAAACGGATATCGAGTTGCTAACGAGGCTCGAGGATCTCGACGATCCAGGATGAGCCACAGCCAGGTCGTCCTGATCAAACACATTAGCCTTGGCTTCCGGTGGAACGTGGGGCGCTAAAGTGGCCTGCCATTGTTGTCGTGACAGCTTATTGTCGCGTAGCACCTCGCACTGGCTCGTTTGTCGAGGAAATGGGAAAGTCGAGAGCCACTATCGACCCTCGCATCGTCATCCTAGGAAAATAGACACGCGTGCTCGCATTCATCTCGAATACTACTCACGAATTCACCGATACTAACGCAGCAGCAGCCCTAGAGTTACATTCGTGTAACGAAGCTTGCTGTTGCTATTGCCGTTGTTGCTGCTGCTGTTCTCCAGTACCATACTTGCAGCATGATTCGCGCGCAGCATTCAATTTGCATATCCGCCATTTACATATTTAGATGGAAAGCGCAATTCGCGCGCCTACCTGGCAAACTGGCAAAGCGGCAATTATCGCAAGGCCTTGCCGGACCGCGCAGAAATGACACGCGCGTTCAATTTGCATGGGCATCGCAAAATCTGCCAGTGGATCCCGTGCGACAAGATGGATTTTCCAAGTGCGCGCAATGTTCTCACGCGGCAGGAAGGAGAAGCTCGAATCCCTGGCAAAGTCCATTGATTCGCGTATCATCGTAATTTCACGGCGCGTTACCTATGCGAAATAACACGGGGGACCCTGGCGGCTCGAACATCATCGTTCCTGCCTTCGGCTTTAAACAAGCCACGAAATTGGTTTACTTTTGAAGCAACCCTCGCTTCTAATGGCGAAGGCCCGACACTGCCAAAGGAAATGGAAGAGGAGGTCGCTTGAATTACACCACCCTCCCCGTTCTACACTGGCAAAAAAGCATCGAGCCTAATTTCGTAAACCTCTCCGCCAGCTTCATCCCCTTCCACCGTTACCGCCCCCCGCTCCCCGCCCCTCTACCACCGCCTCCGCAACTTCCTCCTATCGCCGCAGCACTCTGTCGAATACTCGTTTCACCAACTTCCTACGGGAATTAGCCTTTTAAATTGCCTCACCTGCACTGACAAATTCTTTTAGCCTACGAAATTTGCCGTTGTTGACCGACTACTTGATTCCTCTCGAACACCACCAGACACCAGACCAGAGACCCCGGGCACGTTCAACGCCGCTTTTTATGAGGGGGAAATATCGAATGTCCCGGGGTTAATTCGCTGCGCGAAGGACAAACTAATTTCGCAAAGCAAACGTTTTATTCGCTCGGTGCAAATATATTCATAGAAAAATTCAGTTTACGAAAGGGGATGAAGTACACGCGGTGAAATCCAGCCTCGGTTCTTTTTCGCTGGACAACAGGAATTATCGAATCTCGTTCCACACGACCGCTGGAAAATGATCCCATCATCCGGCTCGTAAACCGGATTCTATACCGATTCACTCCCTGGGCTCGGTTCAGGACAGTCGAATCCCAAACATATTTTCGCTAGGTTGGCAAATTTGCCCGTTTTCGGTCTGCGGTATCGCCGGCTGACCGCATCTATCGTGCCACTCTCCGAAGTGTCCCATGGGAACCTTATCCTTGCTATTCCACTTGAACGTCGACCCCGCAAATCTACGAGGTCCAGCTGCAAAGAAAAAAACTCTCCGGTTAATCGCACACGGATACCAACGAGAGCGACCAACGCGCAATCGATACTCCAATTTTACATTCTCGCCCAAGGCAGAGTCGAGGAAAACCGACGACAACGAGGAGATTTTCCCGCGCTCACACGAAGAACACGCGCATTAGTAGATCGAGTCAGGCGGGCGAATCCTTTAAACATCGAGGGGGACACTCTACTCTTCTCGAGGTGAACTCGATCCTGCACAGAGTCCATACGCGCGCGCGCGCGCTGATAGGGGTGAGAAAGGATAGAGAGCAGCAGGATCACAGCGATCTCTCCTGGAGCCGTGGAAAAGCGGAAGTTCCCGTGGAAGAGGTCGAAGCCACCTTGATGCGTGTATTTACATAACTATGGGTCTGAAATTCGAACGGTATCATTGAAGCCCGAACGAGAGAGGATCCCGAGGGGATATTATCCTAGTCTTGGCAGGAGACTGTGCGGGCCTTCGACCCGGGGTCGTCGTCGAAAGACTTTCACGAAGAGCGTGCAAACTGGTCGGCAGCTGGCAAGAAGTAGGAAGAGAGGAGAATAGTGGACTCGTGGGTGGAAGGGAAAAGTCCACGTGGGGAATCTGCCCGAAAATCCCGTAATACGTGTATCTCTGCGTCGTGGTGGTCGAAGGGTTCCAGGATTCGTTGCGTATCCCGCGGCCGGAGTCCCGTGGGTGCCATAACCGGCGTCTCCACCCTCGAACGCACCGTTGGACCCGCTCAGCAGGACACTCCCTTATCGGCTGTCCCGCACACCATATGCACCAACTCGCATTCACGATAGACTTCCATTCCATTCCCCCCTCCTCCCCATAACTTCTTCTCCATCCCCGAGACTCCTTTTTCTCCACCAGCTCCACGTTCTGCTGGCATCATCGATTTTCAAATAAATACCATCCCCGTTCTTTCTTTATTAACACTTTCGCCGGCTCTCCTCCCCGCGCCATTTATCGCGCTGTCGAATCTTTGACTTTTTAGCTTCTCTCCTCCCGCGTGATCCCGGAATCTTCAATCCATTTTCCCGCTCGACGCGAGGCAAGAATATCGAATTCCACCGACAGAATTCACGGTAGAAGTGACGTATTCGCGAAACCCATTCAGGACTATATGACAGAAGATGTTACATATGTATATGTGTGCTTCTCTCTCTATCACTAACTCTCTTCCTCCCTCCTTGTCCCTTTGTGTGTGTATCGGATCGCATCGCGTGGAATTGTCGCTACGTGTTCGAGGATGGTACTTACCGGTTGCGAGTGTGTCGAGCCCCCGAAAGGGGAGTGACGAGAACAAGAGAAGACGAGAAAATGGGGCTGCAGGCTGGACAGAGAGTGGAAGAGAAAGAAAAGCAGAGAAAAAGAGGAGAAGGGGCAGCGATTCTTTCTGATTTCCCGGAGCCGAGACACGAAAGCGATATCGCGTATACGTATCCCTCGGGGGGTGCGATGGTTATTTTTATTTATGAGGAAACCACCATGAAAAGGGACCCGCCACCGGGCGACAAACCCCGTGGCAATCTGCTGGGATTTCCACAAGTTGAATTCGCTTGGTCGGCATGCCACGGGGCGTGTCAGGGTTTAACGATAATCGTGTTTCCTTTTTCATCGGACTAACAATCATGGGAGTACCACCACGATCATGGTAATTTATAAATTGATGTTTACCTTTATTCGTTCAACACGCATTTCAGCGTATTTCGCTTTGCAAAACCCGCATGGAAAATGTTCGGAGAACTCGGCTCGAAGGGGGTGGGAGGGACGATAATTAATTGCATTTCTTTCCTATTAACGAAAGAAACCGCCGTCGCGCTCTCCTCTTGAAATCCCATCGTCGCTCTTGCCGATGTCCCTCGTTCCGAGAGATAACGGACTAATTAATTCCATTGCTAATTGCCGGTGACTACGAGCGTGCCACGCCTAATTAGTCTGAATTATTGTGTGCTTCGAGGAGACTTTTTTACGCCCGGTAATAGCCCCGAGCGATAACACCGTGATTTCAGTCGGCATTTCCAGGGCAAACGGAGAAAATTTCCGAGGCCCTCCCGGGCTCCACTCGTTTTGTCAAGGAGGAGGACCCGCGGCCCGGGGATAACGACGGGAGTACGCGACGCCTGAAAATATCGCAGGCTCTGGGGGGATTCCATCGCGCGCGTCGAGAATTCGCAAGGAACGAGCGGTTCTCGCGCGTAAGTCTCATAGCTCGCGTGCTCGTAATTGGCCACAGTCCGCTCGATGGATACCGACGATGATAACGAGACTGAACTTTTTCTCGGCGAACGAGCCTCCTCCTCTTCCTCCCCCCGACCTTCCACGTCGGATCGCGCGCTCTATTTGCACTTCGATGCGTTTACACGGGAGCTCGTTCGCTCAGCGCGAGCCGCGTCGGGAGCGAGAAGGCATCGCGCGCGTCCTTCTCGACACGCCTTGAAATAAAGATGAGTCCGCCAAAAGAGGAATGCTAAATTTCGTGCATACCGAAGCGACGCTCGCGTGCATCTCTCGCGCTCTTTTTACTCGCGTGCATACATTGAAATTTCCTCGGCCGCCCGCAGCTTCTTTTACGATATTTATGCGGCTCCCGTAATTCCGTAAATCGCCGTGTAATTCAGCGAGGCTGGGAAGTGTCGCGGACGATTTTGGTCGAATCAGAGTGGATCCAATTCTTCACAGAGAGAGAGAGAGAGAGGTATAATCGTCGAGTGTGTCGAATCGCACAGCCCGAGGAACCTCTGATCCGCGTGTAATTCGTCTGCGTTGGGGTTACTTTGCTTTCGAGGGTGCCATCTATCGTTCTATTTGTTAGCGGGCTTAGCAAATCACCCCAACGAGCTTACCCGCTACTTCGAACGAGGGTGCTAAGCCCTACCTATTGCCCGTCGCTGTCTGACTGCCAGCCACCAGCAGCACCACCAGCACCGCCTTTCGATATTGAAGCTAATTTCAGGATTTAGGCGTCAGAGTCCAAGAGTCGCAAGAGTCATTCCGAGAATCTCAATAACCGGAAGTCGCAAGAGTCTTTCGGGGGGAATTGGCCTACGAAGGAACCATTTTCCGTGACTCACACCCCTCTCCTCGCATAATCCTTCCTTCTTTCCTCGTTTGGTAGAGCGTGAGTCGCTCCCGTAGATTTTGGGGGGATGCCTCCCTCCGTCAAAAATTGACTCAATAAAAAATCATGAAGATTCTATGCTCGACGAAGAAGCAGGGAAGCGAGAAGGGGCTGCCCAATTTAAACTTACAAATTCGACCATAAAAGACGAGGACTAACCACGGTGGCGGGTTGGTTCGCGTGGGGTTGAAAAAAAAGCGGCTGGCAGCGGAGGGAGAGCGGCGGAGGTTTGGGGTTTTCGAGGAGAGGCCGTGACAATCGAGCTCGTATTTTCCGATTAGAGGGTGGCATTCACTTATAAGCCGTGCCATAACACTTGTCCAGTGAGCGTTATGAGTCCCCGCCAGGGGAGTGGGGGTGGCTGCCGCGCTCCAAAGGGACAGATTTACGGGCACCTTGGGTACTGATTCACTGCTCGCCGCGAGCCTCCACCAACCCCCAAGTACATCAGTATTCCCGCACCCCCATACTCTCCGCGCACCAACACCCGTCAGATTCCTGCGCCACATGTTCGGAATTTCGAGGAATCTCTACGTACGTAATATTACAGCAGCCATTAGATTCATTGCCCATGCCCGGGATTCGCTTCCTAGGAGAATCGCTAGGAATTTCCCGGACGGAGGGTGAACGAACCGCGAGGAATCGGTGCGAGGTTTCCGCCATTTTTCCGTCGACTCCCGCGCTCCTTTGTCAAGTGGAACGCGCGCCATTGATATCAGCAGCTCCGGCAGGACTAATGTCGGTGGTGCGCAATTTGCGTTTACGCGCAATTGACATCTCTGCGGAAACCGTACTGGAGAGAGCCCGGCCGCCTAGCGTAATCGGTTATGCGACGCGGCGGACCGCTAGAATTTCCTCCTCGCTGTAATTATTATTTTATGAGCACCGAGAGCGTCGTCGAAATTGCATCGGGAATCGGTGCGCGCAGATCGTTCGAGTCAATAGTGTTCTGGCTCCCTCAGGATTCTCCTCTCTCCCTCTCTCTCTCTCACACAATCTCCATCTCTATCTCTGCTTTACCTTGGCAAACAGAAATTTCGGCGTTACGCTCGCTCGGATCGTTCTCAAAAGCCTGTGGAAATAGATATCCGTTCTATTTCCTTCCTGTCTCTTTCGTCATCCGCTGAAAAATCTCGCGAGCGAGCGAACGAGCGAATTTTCGGACGACCCTTCGCGCGATCCCCCGCGAAACGCACGCACGCACACGACTCGACTAAAAAAGGAGGAATATTTCCTCGGGAGTGGCGAGAAGTCCGGGAGAGGACCGGGGAGGAGCGGGAGGGACGGCTACCGCTGGATCGATACGGAAGTCTATTAGTTGTAAACTCGGACAATTCTATCGCCGGCCGGTGAGCTGGCCGGGGGAGTCGCTGCGACGAGGGTCGTCCAACGAGGAATGGAAGGATGCCGCTAACAAATGATCGTTACCTCGGGGGAGAGGGAGAGAGTCACTCTAAGTCGTCTAACAAGGTGTCGGACGCCCCGGGACGCCCCGGGACGCCCCGAGACGCCGTGTGCTTTCATCTCGACCGACTGAGAATCGACTTTATCTTCATCTCGATGCCAAGACTTACGTCGTGAATCCCGAGTGAATCACGTACTTGAATTGATATTACCGCTGGACGCCGTCCTCTCGTGTCTATTTGCACGGAATCCAAAATTATCTCTGTCCAATTCGAGCGTTAAGAGCTCATGAAATCCCAACATCGCCTTTATTGCCCCACCTAATTGTGATGGACTCGTGCTTTATTTCAAATAGAATCAATCTCATTTCCTTCCCCCCCCCCCCGCTCCCCAACATCCCGAAAAACCCCGGTGGTAAAGCAATACTCGCCGATGACTTCCGATGAGCCGGCGATTTCTAACGAACGCGCCTCCATTACGAATACCCCGTCGACGAAGAACGGAGCAAAAGGAATCATCGTGTAAAACGATGGGCTACGGCGACGACTCGAGCGAATCCTTTAGAGTGGCAAAGTGGCAAAGTGTTTCGAGGTGGATCCGAAAATGGGGAGAGAAACTTTTATCGCCTATATATATAATGCGCGAGGAAAGATCGGTAGCACTTACGCTTCACGAGCGAGCGAAATGCAGGGAGCGCGAACAGCGTGAAAGAAGTATTCCATCAGTACGAAATAAAGGCGGCTGCTGCCAGGAGGTTTTGCGCCCGTAAAACACCGGCGGGGCCTCTCGGCTGAAACCATCTATGGTCGCGGAAACGCTTAAATACCTCAATAAAATTTGGTCGGCAACCGCAGAAGGCAGAAAGCAGAAACAATGAGCGGGAGGAGGATACGTCGAATAAAACGGGAGGAACGAATTAAGGAAGAAAAGAGGAGAAGAGGAGAGGAGAGGAAAGGAAGGAAGGAAGGAAGGAAGGAAGGAAGGATGGGAAATGCTCGGAGAGGGTGGTGGAAATATTTTCTTACCGTCGTTTATTTTAAATTCGCATTCAACGTTGCTCGATCCTTTGTTCCGCTATGCTCGACCGCTTTTATTGCTTCTATCTTGCTCTTCCCGCCTCCCACTCCCTCTCGCTCCTCTCCCGCCTGCCCGCCTCCTCCCTTCACCCTTTCCTTTTCTCTTTTCTCCTTCGATCTTTCACTTCAGCCTCCGCCACTTCGGATTTTGTTGCGGGATACCGTGAAAACGCTCGTCCATCTCGCGGCAATAACGCGATTCGCTGCGTTCAGCCTACGCGAAATCAGCTCACTTGATTTTCGTACGTCCTCCTCCTCCTCCGTCACATACTTCCTACAGCCATAAAATTTTCATCGCTCCCGACGATCCTCGCGAGATAATCATCTTCTCTCGCGCACATTCGATAAAACGCTGCGTCGCTATCTTCGGGAGAATAAACTCTGCGCGCCGCTGTTACGTCGAAGAGCAAAGAGAGAAAGAGAGGAGACGAGACCGAAAGAACACTCTATTATATCGAATCTACATCGACTCTCCGTTTCCTCTCCACTACCGATAGGTAGGTGATAATTCCCCGCGTAGAAAACGATCGAGATCGTTTCCTACTCGGTAAAATTATTCTTTCCGAGAAGTTTGTTTATTCAGAGCTCCTCTCTCTCTCTCTCTCTCCATAGGCTGTAATTTATAGTTGGAAGCTGGTCCGGAGCCCCTTGAAGTGGAACGATCGCGAATTCATGTTTCGCATTTCTCCACACGATCATTCGCGAGTATTTACATAGGAGGAAAAGCCGATAATTCCGGGGTAGCCGAGGGAGAGAAAAGGTAAGATAAGAGCATCGAGGGAAATCGTCTTGTGTTCTCACGTGGTAGGATGCACGGAATCGTCGTATTTCCACGCGTTACCTCTGGAGCTGCGAAAAACTTCATGCCCGGACGTTAAGCTCTGCTGGAAGGGGTTTGAGCGTTGCAAGAGGGCATAAAAGCTACCGTAGTGGTACCAGGACGTATAGCGTTTAACATTTAAGCCTTTAGAAGGTTGTAAGGTTGGCTCCCTGTAATTATCGCCGAGGCGCGGCGCCTTGAGGTCTTCATTATGGCGAGCATCCTTGTTATTTCTCTGTACCCGAGCGTGTACGACCGCGTGCGTGTGTATACGTGCGCCACGAGAGCGAGGGGAAAAAAGCGTTTCGGCTCGGCACCATAAAGAAGAGGATGAAGAAGAGGAGGAAGAAGAAGACAAAGACCGCGAAGAAGGAGCCGAAGTGGAAGAGGAAGAAGAAGAAGAAGGCAAGCAACAACGCGCGGCTCGCTTTCTCATCCCACCACCCCCTTCTTCCCTCCACCGAGACTCTACACGCCAGCTCCACCAGCACTAAACTTGTACCTTTCACGGCTAGGACACGCCAGATTATCCGAGAAGCACCCCGGGCCCGTAGCATTGTCGGATCTTTAATTCGCCTCTTTAATTCGCGATATCTCTCCTATTTAATTTGAATTCCTTCGGAGAGCGTTCCACTCTCCTCGATTCAGCTCCGTTTTCTTTCGTTTCGTTTTGTTTCATCTCGTCTCGTCTCGCCTTTTCGTAGTCTGCTCGAAACTCATTGATTAAATATCTCTATTCTCCGAATGCAGGAGGATCTCTCGCAAGAAGGGAAGGTTATGCACCCCGGGAATCCAGACTTCTGGGGACTAAAATATCATTCTACAATAATATCTATCGTATCAGTGTGCGTTTCTCAAGTCGGTATGAAAGATAGCGACGTAAAGTGGTCGTAGCTCGTAATCTATGGTCAGCGATTCGGTTTATGGCCGATCGATCCGGAGGATGAGTCACGGGTTTCCGGAGGGCTAATCACCGAGGAGGATAATTAATTCCTCGCTCGATCAGCGGGCATCCTAGCTGATCCGGGATACATTACCCTGACCAGTTTCAGGCAAAGCATGCTAAACTGCAATAGGATCCATTTCGGGAGGTGTGCTACGTCACTTTGACCACACCGGCTATACCCTGCAGAATTATTAAACTTGGCGTTCCCTGTGAAATATCCTGAAAAATCAACGACTTCTCCCTCCTCCTCCAAACTATAAATAAGCTATTGCCATAAATTAAGTGCGCGAGGGGGAAAGAGATCTCATGGTAACACCTTTACCTTTGCACTGCCACTAATTTCTGGTTTACGCTATTTGAAATTATATTTATCGACGAATGACCGTGGCAGTGGTGTGGCTTCTTACTGCCATTCCCCAGCCTCAAACTAATTACTCCGACGAAGGGAAAAAAAGAAGGTGAAGAAACTCTAATAAACGTTCTCCACCGCAGACAAAAAAGTGACAATAAGGGTACTATCCGAGTATTATTATAGCGGAAAACCTGCTATTATTTGAGCATTTTTTATCGCACAATTTCTCCTCGAATGCGTTCGTGCGCGATGCGAGAGTTTTATTAGAAATTTCGAAGAACGAGTCGTTGCTCCTTTTTCTCTCTCCGGTCTTGCCTTGTTGTTTTATCGAGGAGGAATCCGAGAGTCTGCATCCGGGAGGGTTGCTTAATGAGATATTCATCTCTGCGAGTTTAATACGTTACAGGACTAAGTGCATTTGCGGGAAAATCGTGTCCAGGGTAGCGGGAGAATTCGTACGGGGCGCCATATTTCAGTTAAAACGCGCGGGGGTGGCGTTCGATGCCTTCGCTCGGCGTTGCCATGGCAATTAATTACCTTCATCCCTTCCCAGCCGTAGATACGCCTATAACGGGTGTACCGATAACACCGTTGAGCTATTGGATTTTCCAGCGCTCCGGGCGCGCAGTTACGTTATTTCATGATTGCGCCAAAACACGAATTAACGATTCCATTTAAATCACTATCTGCCACGAGTAATGAATTCCACGCGCCGCTTTTAACGCGCCCTGCTCCAGAGGAGATCGAGCCCGAAAGAGTAGCGCGCGCGACGAGAGTCGCGGAGGAATTTCCAAGAAAATTCGCCTCGATTGAATTTCGAATTTTCCTCCCACCTCCGGGAGCAGTTTCGGAGGAACGGTGCGGTACACCCGGTGGAAAAGGGGTAGGCTGGCCGTAATCGTGGATTTCCCGCAGTAGCCGTTGCAGAGATAATAGTGTAACTGATAGTAGTGGCTAACTGTGGGGCTTCTCTTCCTCCCTTCCCACCTTTGGCGTCCCAACGCATCGTTCTTCTTCCTCCTCTCCCTCATCGAGCAATTTTCGGCTTCCCCCGCCAATTCCCGGCGAGATTCATCCGCTCGATACTCGCTGCAATTCCAATCAATGAGAAACGCATTCGGGCCCTTTAGCCTCGCGTTTCTGCCCGTTTTCTTCGAGAAGAAAAAAACTCGAGAAATTTTCGGCACGCCTTGCATGTCCGATTAAAAAAAGTTCTTCGATCGTCGAGGTCAAGTGGCTGCTGCTGGGGCTAGACGGGAGAAATATTTGTCGCGGGCCAGACACCGCGTGTGCTGTTGCCACAGGCTAATTGGCTGTTTCGCGAAAAGCGTCACAACGTCGGCTGAGTAATCGACGCGGTCGTCGCAGGTTCCCGAGAGTAAGCGTAAAATCGTAATCCAATTTGTCGAGAGGCACCCTCGAAGGATGCGGGCAGGTCAATGAAGACGTTGCGCCTTTCCAGCCGGGCCGAACGTTTAATCATCATAAATTTCGTAAGAAACCACAAAGCTTTCCTTCGCGGCGGCGTTATTACGCCCGTTTCGTAGCCACCAGCCCATTTGCCAAACGTAATACGTCACTCTCGTGCTTTACATCCTTGCGACGCTTTCTTTTCTCGTAGAATCACTTGTCAATTTGCAGTTTCGTTCAGTATTACTTGATTTACAGCCGCGATAAAACCTCGGTAACGTCTCGTTCGAATAAATGAATATTAATTGTTCCCTTAATAAAATTTCTACCACCTTGTTATCGATTATTTTAATCAACCTTCGTCATTTTAACACGGGATTACTTTACGGGGTATTGCGCGCACTCTCCTTCTTACCTCTCTCGGGGGTTTCGCCATTTTAATTGCGCGACATGCCTCTCAGCCTCGCTAACTTGATTGATCTCTGCTTTTTCTACCATTTTCTTCGGATGCGAGTGTAACTAGATAAATCCGTGCTACTGCAAGTGGATCGCGATAAGTCACTCTAATTGGTTGTGAGTTAATAACACATGTTTCTGGCCTAGTCCATATCGGGGATTATTATGAGCCCCTGAATGCCATGTGATTACGGGTAACTAAGTAAAGCAAGCAATTGGACAAAAATTATAAATGAGTAACCAAGGCTCCACGCTATTAAAGCTAATTATATGAGTACTGCGGTATATTCTTCCGCCCCGAGGAATGTTATTAATCAGCGACGTCAATTCTAACTAATCAAAGTCTCCTTCGAGATTTAACAACGAAGCATCAACTTCCCTTGCTTCGTTTACAACTATAGGCCTATTTTGTGCCACTTATTGCTGAAGCGACTTTTTCTGCTCCAGAACGCGACGATGCAGCAGTGCTACGCGAGGCTTCATCCCCCTGGGACGGAGAGGATTAAGCAAACAATCCAGGTCACTGCGAAGGAACGCGCGATTGGCTTTCAATTCAAGAGTCACCCGAGCTAGACGGCTCCTCAGGTTCAACGCTACAACAGGTCTACCATGTGGAAAGGGAGACGGACTTTAGCTCGGTGGTAAGTGTTTTTAATTTTTTTCAACGTAGCTGCGCGATGCACCCTCGTCTCTCATGCCGAACAATGGGAAAAATTGGAAAAAGAAGAGTGCGAGTCAAAAGTCATTGACTCTTGTGGAACGCGTTCCCCGAAGCGTATCGCCATTATTTCGCAGGGTCGGACAGATGAGAGGTACAGAGAGAGAGAGAGAGAGAGAGAGAGAGAGAAAGCATTGGGCATTTCGCGGTTGACAAGTAGGAGGCTCGTGCCACTGGTCATTCCCGTAAATCAGTCGATTTACTTGATTTGGAGAGCTGCTCGTGCGATTTCTCGAAATTCATCGTCTCCGTTGCCTTAGACGATAGCGTACCAGAGAGGGAGAGTGTATCAATCTAAATTATAGATTCCACCGAACAAAAGAGCGGCAAAGGGTCGAAAGGAGGGAGATGAGAAGAGTTGAATACTCGGCTTGGGAGATTGCGAACGAGGAGTACATTAACTTAATTTATTTGTCCTTTATTTGGCTGTCAGCCACGCCGCCAGACGCCGGCCATTGGCGTCGTCACACTCGTTTGCCGATCCTCCATCTTGCGAGTACCCCTCCTGTGATGATAAATAAATTCTCAACATTCCTAAGACTGCACATTTTTCTCCCAACGAATTATAGTTCTCGCTCATTAGGTACTCTTAAGCGCCCAATGACATGGTCTTTGACTTATTATTATTAGCTTATTATTTTACGCGGGAATCTTCGTATGTTTCCAATAAAAAATACAGGGTTTTTAATTGCGCGAATCGGCGTTCCTCGATAATTAATCGTGGGGGTTGATGGCGCTGGTAGAATGATAAATACGTGCACAATCTTGGCCTAATTTCTTCGTGGCGCTTTATGTCGTCGTTGAATGGGAGATAGAGGTATGAATAAGCGGAAACCCCAGGCAATTCGGCTGCTATAAAAGTCAAGTTTATTTCGGGGCAATAATGCTTGTAATCCAAATATAATTCTTGTCCGAAGGGCAGGGTCTCTCCGCCCTTCCCCTGGTGTTAAAATTACACTAAACCCGTCGAGAGATCTCCCAGTTACTAATATCGTTTCTTCCCGGTGATTGTGTTGATGGCGTGGATTGACTTCGAGGATCGTAAAAACAACCCTTACTTATATTAGATATTTCATCCCGATCCCTCGGGGAGTTGGCTTATTTGATAACTGTTGTAATAGTTGCTAAAAACAAAAACCACGACCACAAATATCCTCGTGAAAATATATCTTCGATTAGGAGGAGCCAAGAAGGGCTAATCCCTTGTAAAGTGACTAAACAGTTTTTTCCACGTCTACTCTAGTTTTTCCGTTACGTATGAAATAGTATAGGAAGGAAATCTAACGTCAGCAGGTTAATATTGGTGGGTGGACGTTGAAGAATGACGTAATCTCCCCCGTTCCAAGCAACCCCCTTCCAACTTGCGCAACTCCTTTTTTCTTCCCTCAAATCTCATTCAATGTCTTTCAATCAGGATGATCGATGACAAGTCTCACGCCTTTTTGCATTTACAAGAGGTACCGCTCGAATTTTAAAATAGTTTGCGCTACTTCCACGATGTTGTTCGCGTATGAAGAACAACGTCATCGACCTTGCACGAAAGTGCGAACACAAGTTTCGAATTGAATATCCAATTTCCCAAGTCGAGAGATTAATCCGAGATACAGAGAAGGGAACAGCACACAGTTTGCCCAGATGTTTCTTGAATTTTCTCGGTGACAATTCTGCGAGAGCGAGCGATTTTACAGGGCAGAGACGGCCCCGAGCGTTTCAGAGAGACAACGTCGAGAACTCGTCGATCAAAATTGTCGCAATATTTGCCGCTCGGAGAAAAGCAAAGTGTTCGTCATTCCTGGAGCGTCGCACGTGACTTCGTCAACGTTTTGACAGCATTTAGCGTCGGAGTCTTTTCTTCGGCGAGTTCGGCAGTTTCGGAGCCCTTTAACGGGATGATGGATGCTTGGCACGCGACCGACACGCCCACGACGCTCGGCTAGGCTCGTGAAACTCCGAAGACATCAGGACTCTGAGGTACCAGGACAATTCATCCGTCTCCCTTGCCAGTAACGGCTCGCTTTTGCTATCAAACAATTCATATATCTCCTGCCCGACGTGCCGAAATAATAGGGAAATGAATTCGCGAGGAAGATGGAGATCGCACGGTAATCGGGACCGATTTCAGCTGCACGAGTCTCATCATTTACGAGATACTTTGATAAGTCGAGGTCCTTCCAAGTGGAGCCACTTGAACAATCCACGATAATTAGCATGACTACGTCCCGAGAGAATCTCTCCCTGTCTGGACACATGATTTTCTAAATAACCGAAGAAGGAGAGGCTGTTTCCTTGGGTCAAAATCAAAAGGATCTCTCGGTATTTTCATTAGAAAGTTGCGGTTGGTGCGCAGTTAATTTGCAATTAATCGAGTCGTTCGAGTGTGCGTTCGGTTGCACCCGCGCGGAACAATAAGAACTGGTCGAGTAATAGAATCGGGGAGGGGAGAGAAGTGGAGGTAATCGAGGAGCAGCGCATCCGGCAAGTAGCTTTTCCGGCAGTATTGTGGAAAGGAGAAAATGCGCAGGTCCTGGATAGCTTTGTGCTAATAAATTCGCGGGCTCTGCAGCGCCCGGGGCGGAAGTTTTTTAATCGCGTCGCATGGAACCGGGAGGAGTAGCAGAGCCAGCCAACTGTGAGGCACTGCACTCTTGGGATAACCCCTGCACTGGCCTGGAGCGCTTGTCATTTTAAATCACTGCCACTGTGTGCTCCACCACCGACCAACCATCCCCCCGATCTCTCCCCGCGCACACCTCGGTCACACCCCGAAATCACCTGAATTTAATTCGCCTCCTGCCAGACGATATTTCCGAAGGAAATTTTATCCTTGTCCGCCAAACCTTCTCTTTCTCCTTTTCCTCATCCTCATCCCCCTACCTCCTCCTCCTCCTCCTCCTCCTCCTCGTGTGATAACGCACACGTAAAGTACAAACGATACCACCATTCGTTTTACGAGAGACGGCTGCTCCTGCGCCCGTTATCGATCATCTCTCCTTAAACGAGTCTCCGCAACGAGTGCACACACCTGTGTACACAGAGCTTGATTTTGCTTTAGTTAAGAAGTTTTAGATCCGCCCAGAACCCCCGCACGTATTGTCTTTCGCGCAATTTGTATTTAGCGAAACGCCACACAGCCTAGATAAGACAATAGCTAATTCTGAACACACAATGCTGGCACACTGTGCTTTTCCTCGAATTAGCAACTTCGGTAATTAACTAGCTGCTACCGCGGTT
Organism: Sclerodermus sp. 'alternatusi'; assembly: GCA_037305995.1. Taxonomy (NCBI): domain Eukaryota; kingdom Metazoa; phylum Arthropoda; class Insecta; order Hymenoptera; family Bethylidae; genus Sclerodermus; species Sclerodermus sp. 'alternatusi'. Next base: position 7,938,772 of record CM074546.1, on the reverse strand, counting down.
AACTGGCTTAATACAATAACAAGGCGGTACTGTAGCACTTGCAAATAAATTACGCCCCGTGCTGTGTTTAGAAGACAGGCCGCTATGGATAGGAAAGGGGGTGGTGGAAAGCAACTCCCACGCGTGTTATAATTTGTACGCGGCAATAATTTCGCCGCTCACTTTTTAACGTGTCGCGGCGCACTTTGTTACTCATCGAGGCGAAATTGTTTGGAACGCGCCTCGATTTATTTTTACGGCAGGACCCACGCACGCACGTACGCACGCACGCTCTCCTTTCAACTCTCTGGTTACGTAACTGAAATTGCCAGTGTTCGCGGGATGGATAGGGAATCTTGGCAGACTCGTTGATTCATCGGTTTGCTCTGGCCCGAGCGAATTTAATACAATAATCAGAGAACGGTGGAAGCTGCGAATAAATTACGTGGCTGAGATTTAGAAGCGTCCCGTGCGCGTTGTATTTACGTGACGGGAGAGCGTACGGGGGACGAGCGCTAATTACGAGGATGAATGGCGCGCGAATGCATGTCGTCCATCTTACGAAAAGCCCGGATCCCGTTTTCGAGAGCACACCTCTCCGCAACTCTCTTTCTCTCTCTCTCTCTCTCCCTCTCACCCTTTCCCCACACTAGTTGCCCGACTTAAACCCCATTTGCATCCGTCGTTCTCCCCGAACGAAGCTAAATCGCTAATAAAGCAAAAATCTGATTCCCTCCTCCACGCGCGCTTGCAATTTAATTTTCAAGGATAAGCTTCGATTTCGCGCGATTCATTCATTTAGAAGACAATCAACGGTTCCCTCCGCTGCGAGTACCAAGTATTGTATTATTAATTAGCCGACGTTGAACGCTCGCGTAACAAATGCATTCTCTCCTCCTCCCCTTATCAACCCGGAACTTTGGCATATGATATTTGCATGCGGTTTCTCACCCTGGCCGCTCACGCACACGCGCGCACACGAGCAACAATCAATATTATTCACTTTCCAGCAACTGCGTATGATTTTTCCCGCGTCAGGCAATATCCCCTTTCTCGACGTAAATAGTCGGGAAATTGATACCGTCTCGTAATTGATCGGTCTAAATAATTAATGAGCTGGAGGAAACATAATTCACGAGACCCCGCGGTGACAAGAGAATTTAAAGTTCGCGATAGACTTCCGCCAGCGCGACGTTTGCCTCGATGAAACGTATCTGCAGACCAATTAATGGATTCGTTGCTCGCGCAATCATTATCGCCCGACATAATTAATATCCCTTGTGACCTGGAGAAGAGCGGAGAGACCGACTCGGCAAAGAGAAAGAAGATGCCGGAGAAGTAGGAGGACAAAGAGGTGGCCGACGGGGAGAAAGAGGAGAATTCGACAGATGCCGAAGAGTTCACAGCTGGCTCGGCCACGGTAGACTTTAAGACGCCGCTATCAAGGGAAGTGAGGTCGACCTCGAAGATCGCTGCTTAATGGTTTGCCGAGCGTGGGAGACGGGCTTTTCATGATTGACGAAGGAAAGATTGTGGACCCGAGAGATATCGCGTTTAGTCTAATCAGGACAGTAGTTCCTCTGGAATTAGCGTGTACCGTGTCTCCTAATGGTGGATTTCTCTTCCCTTTCATCCTTCTTCACGTCTTTCTTTCTCTCCCTCTCTCCTTCTCCCTCTTTCGCTCCCGACCCTTTGATCCCAGATTAAGACTCGAATATGTTATTCCGTTGAATTATTCGGCAGATAGCTAATGGCACAAAAACTTTAAGAGCCTACAAATTTCGTACAAGGCTCCAAATATCTAAATGACGACGTTAACGAGTACACTTGTTGTAAAAAGAAGAAGAGTTACGCAACATGATGTATCTTTCGTTAATGGTTTCTGGACGGTTAACCGAGCGATGCTGCGAGAGAGAAAGAGAAATCACAGTCGATGGTTTTGGTTTGCGCAATTGGAAGATAATTTTGCAAATAGTGGGGGATGGATGCTGCCGATGCTGCTCGAGGGGGTGTACCTGCGAGAATCTGAAAATCGCACGGGGGAAAAACACGAGCCAGATGCGTAGCACGAGGCGTGTCGAATTCCCCTATGTGCATATGGGGTGGGTTTGCATTCCCATATTAACATAGAGATACGGTCTTTCGACGAGACCCAGCTTTAGCCTATGCCGCGTGTACATTTTAAGTTAGGTGTGCCTTAATGGAGCTTCGCACGTGGCGCCACGTGGCGTCGGGTTAAGCAAACTATCGATTATGGGATTTCACGCTAAGCACCTATAGGATTACACCGGCGATGGCCGATAAAGCCACTGGATTTGTTGCTCTTTTCGAGAGAGAGAGAGAGAGAGAGATAGAAAGATCCCACTACAACAGTACACTATTCTATCTGATCCATCTCTCGTTTTACCTTTATCTACCTCTCGCTTCTTCTTCCTGCGTTATGCGCACTAACATATCCGTGTGAAAGTCCCGTTTCATATTCTATCTCTCCATGCAAGATCCTGAAATCCCAATGTCACAGTACTGCCTTCGGCAAAGCGGAAATCTCGAACGATCGTTTTGCAGAGTTTATCCGTTTCTTCTCTCTCTCTCCCTCTCTCTCTCTCTCTCTCTCTTTCTCTCTCTCTCTCTCTCTCTCCTTTTCTTCTTCTTTTTTTCTTTGTTTTTGCGAGCGCGCCTCTCACCCCCTTTCGCTGCTTTCGAGATATATCGTTAATTTCTAGCTCCGGCAATCTCGGAAAAACAAGTTCGCTCGTACAGCTGCAAATTTTCGAAGTAATTATCCGTGGCGAATCGAATACGCCCTCGGTGAAACAATTTTCACGCTGATTAGAAATAAATGCGTTGGACGCTCGGTTCCCATGGCACGGAAACGAGCCGTACTTAATCGTGTGTGCCGAGAATTCGACGTGGTTGACTCGCGAGTCACCTAAATGATTTGGGAACCACTTAACATCGCCGGACACTTTCTCATGATCGTCCACGATACCCCCGGAGATCCGAATAATCCGGTTCGCATTAGAAAAGATCGTTCGCCGAGCGCGTTCGTGTATCGCAATCGTCGTCCGGCCTCGCTAACAAATGTTCTTTATTCCGGGGGAAAAGAAACGGATTCAGGACCGAGCGAGAAAAATCTCTGTGATTGGAGTACGCAAATAGAACGACCAACAGGAAGTGGAAGTTTGAGGGGGAGCCCGCGACTCGCTGTGCGCGATTCGCCGGCATATCGGTCATTTCGGAGGGGCGAGGAGCTCGAGAAGATGAAGACGATGAGGACGAGAGGAGGGTGAGAGGTCGGGTAGGGCAGCTCGCCGGAAGATAACGCCTTTGAATATAGCCGCAAGGTCAGCGTGGAACTGACCCCAGCATCCTGCCCGACTGAATTCGAGTTTAATGAATAACTATTGAATCCCGCCTCTATCGCTGCCAATAAGAACGAGTAGTCGGAGTAGCCCGGCGGTTGCTACGCAAGCTACTATCTATCTATTTATAATGACCGTACGCGCGCGCGCGCGCGCGATTTAAAATAATCGACTAGGCGGCAATCGATTAAAAGTCTCGCGCGTCGAGAATTCTCACACGAGCCGCCAGCACCGCAAGGAACCTATTCCGTCTCTCTCTCCTCTCGCACCTCGTTCGACCCTCTGAAGTATAGCCAGCGCCGCTGTCATTAGGGGCGCCCTTTAAACGTTTTAGCGGCAAATTTATTTCCCTCTAATGAGCGCTAGGTTTGCTCGCTTGTTCGTCGTGCGTTAAGGCTCGTTAAGGGCGCGCTCCGAGTGATTCGTTTCTTGCGCGACCTGATCTCTCCCCGCCCATGTGCGCGATTGCAGGTACCAGCAGCGGCACTTATGGTCCCAATGTCTATGCTGCAATCTCCGCGCGGGACTCAGCCACCTGTAGGCAAGGAAACTCGAGAGGAGTTTCGGGCCCTATCCATCGGATCGCGCGCGCGCGCCAACGCGCATTAAGCGAGACGCAGACTTCCGCGTCATTGTTGCTCGTCCGATCCCGGGAAACGAGGCGATAAAATTATTCCCGCAGGTTCCTGGAAGCGACTCGTGAACCGAGCGAGCGTCGAAGGATCTCGCGGCAGGATGTGCGAGTGCGCGCGAGCGCGCGATCATCGCGGGCAGGTGGTTCGCAAGGGGACGAGACGAGAGGAGAGTCGCGTCGATAGGCGGAAAATGGCCGATCGAATTCAAGAGGGTGTGGTGGGAAAAAATAATAATCCCGCAGACGACGATCGGGGGTAATCTCGATGGTGCCGTGGCATCGGTGCCATCGGGCCGAGAGGCTAAGTATACATTTTACCCGTAACGTGTTCGCCATTACCCTACGTAACCGAGGCCACGGGCTAAGTAACGGCTCGCGAGCCTCGAGAACGGCTTCGTAATGCGATGTGTGTGCAGCATAAGTGGCCATCAGCCAACATAAACAATCGCCATGGTAAGTATATGGTGCGACCATGCTTCATACTCGATTCCTGAGTCCCTCTCCCTATCCCTGTCCGTCTCCTTCTTCGACCCCCGCCCCCCGCCCCCAGCCCCACTCCCGCTCACTCGAGGTCGTACCTGCCGAAGAAATATCGACCTGTACACCCGCCACGTACACCGGGCCCGCTCTGGAGATGCCGCACCCTAATGGAGCCATTATCGCTGGATAACTTTATTATCGCGCATTGGCGTAGTCTCCGCGCGCTTTTTCCACCAGCGACACGGCCCCTGGACCATGGAGGACCGGCCGGCCCGTCTACGCGAATGCGCCGATAATGGGCGCCATTAAAATTATTGAAACTTTTCGGAACGAGCCCCGACAGCCACCGTGATACTTAATTGGACGCTCGAGCCAACCTCTCCACGGAACACGTGGCAACGCATGTAATTATCGCGCCCGCTAGTCTCGTCGTTGCTGTCCTCGTCAAATTGGCGCACTGGATTAGCCCGGCGAACCTACGAGTGTCGTCGTGAAATGTAAAACAGCGAAGAGCCGCGGACAAGTGTTGGCAGCGATACTCGTGTACCATCGCTAATCAATTTAGAGGAATCTTATCTCCGTCGGGGGGAAGGGGGGAGGCGATTAAGTAGCCAACATAAATTTCCGCCGGGAACGAACCTGGGGACGCTTCGACGAAATGCGGGTAGTTCTCCCAGGACCGCGGCGGTGTCCTTGGGAGTCGCGCGGGACGGCGCGATTGGACAGGTGTCCTTACGTGACGCGAGACGTCGGGTCAGGGGGATGAAAAAAATGGACCGCGCCAGGCGAAAAATCGTAGCGGGCAACGTCCGCCATGGAAGATTGACCACCTCCGATGGTAATGGCCCTCTGATTACAAAGTGCGCTTCGCTCCGGACCTGCCCCCTCTTTATATCAATATCTTTCTCGCGCACGCACACCGACACACTCCTGAGCGCGCGAGCGCGCCAACGAGAAACTTTCCAGCCTATTACGTGTCGCGGCTAATAAGCCGCGTAAGCAGCTGCTTGCAAATGATACCCGTAAGTTGTGTACATAGTATGTACAACTATTAGCGCTTATCAAGAGACAGATAGGCCGGTCGAGTGGAATTGGCGCGACAGGTGATAGCGACGAGAGCTTAACGCATTTGCCAAGCGTCCACCCTGGCCGATACCCTGGTCTGCAGAAAACCGTATCGACGATGGGACACGGTATATGGGACGATGATTCGCAAGAAATACTCATCAATTTCCGGCGATAGTCCGGGCAAACGAGTTTCTCGCAAAATGATCTTCTGACAAATGGGCCCGCGTCCGAGCCAGAACCCGCGTACAACCCTCCCCCCCCCCCCCCCCTCGCTGGCAACTTTTATTCCTGCGAGTCTTTTGGGCCTGGGAAGTCGCTACGAGGGGATCGCGCGGCTGAAACTTTCTTATTCCACGCGGGACGAACCGCGCGATTGCGGTAGCGGAGAGATCGTCGTTTCAGTTTTTTCCGGGTCGCGTGGGTGGCTGGAGGACGAAATCTGCGAACGCCCGCCGGCGCGAATAAAGCGCGTATCGAGCACTTTGCATGCCGATGCCTGATTGGTTCGCGAAACGTTCCTTCTCGTCTTGCCCTCTGCTTCGCTTCGATCGCCACCTCGCGCCCCACGCCCCGCGTCCCACCTCGCGCAACGCGTCGTTTTATGGTGCCCGTTTTATCAGCGATTTCTCCGCGATAAATACTTGATGGCATTCCTCGAGCTGCCGAACAGATAGAATCTTTTCTGCTTTCGTGGAAGCCCCCTCGTAAACCTCCGGAGCTTTTAGACAGCTTTTTGCGCAACGTCCTCTTCATCCAATAATTAATAAGTCGTCGTCGTCTTCATCGTCATCGTCGTCGTCGTCGGCGGCGGCGGCAGCGACGGAAATGCTCTCGTGCTCGTTAATCATCGTGGATCCCTGGAACGATTCGCACCCCCTTCCCATCTCCGCTACGCTCCGTTCTGTTCAGTTCTGTTTTCTTCTATTCCGTTCTGTTCCGTTCCGTTCTGCTCGCCAGGAAGATCCTTCCAGAGCTATGAACAAAGTCCAGCGGGGGTGGCTGCTTGAAAATCCGGCGCGAGCCAACAGCGAGGACAAAATATCTGCCGCGATGCCACGGCGGAACGTATAATAAGACTGTGATTAGCATTATTTACGGCCGGTTAACTATTAACCCATAAATCAAGCGGGGACTACATTATCCAGCGCCTCCGTGTGTTCGTGCGTGTCCGACTGGAGGAAAACGGTACGGCACGGGGAGTGCAGAACGTAGATCGTCGAATCGATAAGCCGGGATCATTCGAGACTTCGGAACGAACACGGGAGAAGAGAGGGAGAAGAAACAACGATTCCCAGAGAGAGAGAGAGAGAGAGAGAGAGAAAGCAATACGAAATTGCGAGTAAACGAAGAAGAGGAAGCTCCGAGAGAGCGAGAGAACAGCGGCCATCTTCCTTATGATTTAGGAGAGTTCTGGCCCTTCTTCTCTCCCTTCCCCCCTCGGCCTCCGCTCGTGCTCTTTTTCTGCGCGTTTCTCGCTTCCTACAGCTCGCCGTTACGTGCTAAATCTCTCGCGACTTTTAAGCCGCTTATGAGAAGATGCCGCGCCGATTATGCTCCCTCCCCACATTAAACGTGGCCGAACGTCATTTTGCCACGCGGAATTTTTATTCGCAAAAAGACAGTCCGGACGCTACCAATCCGGTCGCGTGCGTGTCGTTTATCCGACGCCGCGACTCAAGGAATTCCAGCCGGGGAAACTTTTAATTGATTGAACCACACGAGTCTCCGCGGTAGCTCTTATGGTTTCCCCTCTCGAGGTCCACGCCTGCGCCTGGAGTTCCACGGGTCAAATGTTTAGGAGCACCCCGCGAGTCCCGACACCCTGGAAAATCCAGTAGGGCGGCGGAGAGGAGAGAAGAGCGACAGCGACATTTCCCAAATGAAGGGCTCGTATTTTGGTGAGATTTCGCACTGCCGGTAGCTTCCATCGCGCGGATCTCGCTAAATAAATTCTCATAAGCCAATGCGGGCTCTCGTACACACACACACACACACACACACACACCCTCGCGAGAACAGACTGCTTCGCTTCTGGATAGGCTACTTGGGTATTCGAGACACAGCGTGCTGGCAGTGGTACGTCATTCGGCCTGTCGCTAATCAGAACTAACCGTCGACGCGTGACGGGCATACCACCGACCGATCAAACAAAAGCGGAGAAGAATCGCCATCTTTGCATCTCTCTCCCGACACGTCTCTGCCCTCCAACCCCCCGCCGCAATCTCCTCTCCTCTCCTCCCGAGTCTGCCGCGAAAGGAACCCAGCGGAAGTTCGCGATCCCTCCGGTTCCCTCGCGGGATCACCGCCGTTTTCTCTCGGGATCCACCAAGATTTCCCGAAAATTCCCGGGAATGCGACTGGACTTATCGTCAGTGGAGACTCTTCGATTCGGGATCGATCGGCGGAGGCGGGGGCGAGGACGCGGGTGCAAAGTGCACGCGTGACGTCAGTCTCAATGAGCTTGCTTATTCATAGCCGGGCGCCGATATCGACGCGTATATCATCCGTCGAAACTGAATGAGATTGTATCAGCGCCCTACTTGAATGAGACTGTTCCCAGAAGACGCGAATTGAAACCTTATCGGTTCATTCACAGGCTGATCGCGTGCCCGACATTTGTTTACGGCTAATGGATTGCGCAAGATGCCAGTCAATAACTACCGACCGCCACCTTCTACCGCCCCTCCGTTCTGGCGCCCCCCGCCCTCCCAACCTCGATCCAGACAAACAGCCACTGCTGTCTCTCCTCGATCTCCCGAGTGCGTGGAGGCGCCGAAAATTTCACGCTCGAATCTCCCGCGCGAAACATCAACGCGCGAACCTCGACAAACCGAAGCGAACGATCACGAGCGCGACCATGACCACCGGCTGACGTCAGATCTTATCTGTGTGACACTCGGAAGATGCTGCTGGGCCCGGGAAAAATCGTGGAGAGAAGCGATTAGACTGCCGAGGTTAAGGGGTTTAAGAGTCGTCGTGATCGTCGTCGGATCACTGGAGGAAGATTCAATGTTTGAGCACGCGCGCGAGGGCGCGCGCCTGTTGGGGATGCTCCGCTTTTCTTTGGAAACTCCTCGTTTTTCCTCGGACGCTTGGCTGCCTGCTGCTTGACTTTTCTCTAGACAGCTTTTCCTCGAGGTCTCTCGAGTTCGAGAGTTAACAGAGTCGCGCTCTGCCGGGATAAAGTCTCCGAGTAATTAGCTCGATGTTTACACAGTTTAGCGTTTCCCTCGGATCTTTCGCTCGCCTCTTCGGAGCGGCACCTCAATTAACTTACGGCGTACTTAATTAGTCGCCGCCGCCACCACCACCACCACCACCACCGCCACCGCCACAGCCACTTTCGTGGCACGCGGAAACGAACGCTAGTACCTATCTCGAGCCTCCTGCCAATCGCCCAAACAGGTACTACATGTTTTTGCCTACGATACAAAGCTCACCGCCACATCTCCTTTTTTCAAATTACAAATCTCTCTTTTTCTCAATCTCGCAAAGAGCATAATAATGATGATAATAAGAAAGGTACAGTCGACGGTCATAATGGAAAAGTGTCGGGCTGTAATCGAAGCGTGAGAAAAGTATCGCGCAAAGTCCGAATACGAATTGTCTAGGAGCGGCGGCAGGTAAATTTAGCGAAAAGTTCGCGAGGATCCCGACTGCGAGAGAGCCGGGGTACTTTACGCGGCAGGAAACTCTTGAGACCCTAATTTACACAGCCGCCACATTCTGCGGAGTCCTCCTCGGCGCTACTGAAACTTTGTCGGCGATTAAAACGCTTTAGTAATTAACTGGGTCTTCTCCCCTCCTGCGGCAACAGTTACGGAGCTTGTCTCCTCCTTACTTTTTCCCCAGCGAGAGAAATCGGGGAATCGCCGTAATCCTGGAAGCTCATTAGCGATGATTAACATTATTTACACCGATACTACAAGCGAACATAAGAGGAAGCTAAAAAGTATTTGGAAAATCCATTACGCGAGTGTCGTGTTAAGGCCTCGCCGAGGTACGCGTACATCGATAATTACAAAAGTCATAATTAAAGTCCCTCCTCCCTGGCCACCCCCCACCCATGCACTCGAAGAAACGTAAGCCGATACTCGTGTTATCCATTAACCCACATTCCAAGGCAGAGTAAACTCTGCAGAATCCGTCGACTGTGAGTGTGCGCGTGTGTGCGCGTGTGTGCGAGCGCGCAGCTTCTTACCTGAGCGCACGCGACCGGAAAGTCGTGTGCGTACACGGGCATGGAGAAACAAAGAGAGTCGGAGGGGGAGGGAATAGAGAAAGAGGGAGCAAGAGAGGGAAAAGCTTGCGCGAGTCTCTAATTTACAGGGCCGCGACATTCTCGGGGTTTCTGCTGGAAACTTGGCTGGAACTTTGTCGACGATTAAAACGCTTTAGTAATTAACTGGGTCTCCTCACCTTTCGCGGTAACTGTTACCTTCCCCCGTCTCGCCGTCGCTGTTCTCGCGGTGCATATTTAGGGGTAGCGAGTTAGGGGTTGCCGGGCAACCACGGCGAGATGCTCTCCACCGTTGCCAGGGAAACCCTCTCTCTCCTTCATCTTCCTCCCTCCGACCGGGGCAAATTCGTCTCTTCCCTCCTTCGGATTCAATTCGTATGGGAGCAAGAGCGAGAGCGAGAAGGGCCCGCTTGGAGGAGTGGAAGAAGAAGACGAAGAAGAAGATGGTGCCCGCTCGGTGATTGTATTTGATGGCCAGACTGAGGACGTGCCAAATGGATTTGACCTTGATTGAAGCTCGAACTGTGCTGGGAGTTTAATTTGCCAAAGCATCAGGAATGATTCCCATTGGCTTAGCTCGATTAATCAATGATATTTCACGAGAATGGCAATTTATTCGATGGCTTTCAATATTATTCGCCATATCGCCTATCGATAGAGTCGAGGGCGGGGGCGTGGATGGCGGCGGCGGTGGCGGTGGCGGGCGGGGGAGGAGCGGGAGGGATGAAAATGGAAATGGAAAAATGGAGGGTTTCCCTCCGAAAGATTGCGCGCTATTTTGATGTGGGTCCATCACGCGCGTGCTGGGTGGATTTTCTAAAAGTTAGTTATGGTTATTCCACTTAATAAAGAAGAACGGCTCCGACTTCTTTAGCGGAAAAGCTGTCGAGAAGTCGGGCTAGCTCGGAGTTATGAAAAATTGATCGAGCACGATATCTCACGTTTAGGTGGGTCCCGCTGAAGCAACCAAGACACGCGCAGCTCGTACATCAAAAACCCGGCGACTCGGGCTCGTGCTTTAATATAAAACTTAAATAACGATACAGGAGGCGTCATGACGAAAATGGGAAATAATCTTATGAATAAGTCCCTCCCCCTTGAGACCGCCCGTCCCAGCTGTTCTCGCCAAATGGATCGGATGAATTCGGCCACCATTCTTGATCTCTCGCTCGAAACTTTATGCTATCTTGAGGAACGACGCGTTCGTGACTGCTTTCACGATGCACATTTTCATTTACCGGACTTAAATACGTTCTCTCGAACTTGCACGCTTCTTATCCGGTGGACGAAGGAGCATCTGCCTTCTCTCGGAGTCTCGGAGTCTCCATTTTCTCTCAAGGTTTTTGCCATCGATTAGCGGCATGGATCTCTCTTTTCCTTCTATTTTTTTTTTTTTTTTTTTGTTCTCCGCATAACGCGCGCTCGGGGATGGGAATGAAATTGTTTCATCGCCACGGAGGAAGGAGACCACGAAGAAACGAGAGGATATTTAGGTACTCCGAAATTCATCCTGACGAGTCCACGCAAGCGCCACTGGCAGCTTGCTAATCGCTAGCACGAAGTCACGCACTAAATAACTTGGTTAACAAGGTGCCGCCGCCACTGTAAAAAGATTACGTAAGCTGTAATGGCCGCTGGCTCCTCCTAAATTCGAGAACGAAGCGTTCCGCGCGACTGCACGAGACAAGGGGGAAGGAGAGACAGAGAGAAAGAGAGAAAGGGTGGGAGAGAGTGAGGGGGGAGGGAGAGAGAGTGATTCGACGGAGCGAAGAAGCGAGAAAGAATAAGGGAGGAACGGAGAGCCAGTGGTGGAGAGGAAAAGAGAATCAGTAGGAGGTACTGCGAGATCGTGTGGAGGGGGTTAATTTTAATTTCCTAATTTTTCCGACCCCGAGGCGCAGGTAATTCCCTTCCTCTCTTCTTCGGAGGAGAATAGATGTAATTACTTAACGCCTCCGGGCCCCTCGCTCCTCTTATTAAAAAAGGATCGCGCCCCCGAGGCTGGAGGGGTGGAAGATTCGTCCCTGGTGGGGGTTGGCTACGACTCCTGACTCCGATACGAACTTTCAGTTGTGATTCCGGAGCAAACGTCGTTACCAACTTCCCGTCCCGAAAAATCACGAAATCACTGCTCGTCCCTGATAACGATCGAATTTCCAATTTATCCATCGGTTTCCCTATTATCGATCGAACTCCTTCACAGTGCGCGATCCTCTGCAAATAAGTCGAGCGCAACGACGAAGAGTGACGCGACAGATGAATTCTAATTGCAGGATTTGATGAAAATTTCATTCAGCGAATTATGAAGAAATTAGCGCTGTTTGGAGAACGTAAAGTGTTTAGCTTAAATTCACCGCGGTGAGAATAATTTGCCGGTAGGGGTTGTTTTAATAAAGAACCGAGCGTCATAATAGATAATCCGGATTTTCAGCAGCGAAAGAAATTCGGTAGAGGGTCCAGGGTCGGATCGAATTAGAGGGTAAGCGAGGGTTGGCCGGGTATGGGAGAGACGAAGGGGTGGTTTGCCGAGGCTGTGGGTAGGGAGGAGCCATCTTGCGGCCGGTTTCAGGCCAGCCAATTGATTCGCCCCCACCACCCGGAGCGGATCCTGCTGGAACGGGGCGTCGATTCAATTCCGTTGAAAAAAAGCCTGCGGGGGAGGAGCGAACTTCGTAATCCGTATATTCTGGTTGGTCGACGATATCGCGCCGGCTAGAAACCCACAAGCCGGATAGCCAATCAACACTCGCTGGGTGGAAATCCAAACCAGTTTTGGCTTCGCGGACAGAGGGGAGCCGTTGACTCGGTTCTTCGGGCAGATAGTGCTGTGCCGTTGGCTCGTGCCGTAGTGGTCCTGACACTGACAGGTCCTTGCCACCAAGAATCCCTGGAATCTGCCTGACACGCGGCCCTGGAACCCGTCGACTACATGCCCTGCGTATCTACAGTGTGATATCAGTGATCGTTGTTCGACCCTCTATCCTTTCTCTCCTGCCCACGACAACCCAAAACCACGATGCACCGCTCGAGATTCGCGACTCCAAAAAGGATTTTATGCTCAAGTGTCGTGTAACAATCACATATGCTCTCTCGCTGACTCTCCGACCGTCGACTGTCATCCATCCTCGAGAATCAACGTCCGCCGCCGGTCATCGGCAATTTCCTTCGACGGACTGTTCTATATTTTTGGCAATTTGTCCACCGTAAAACTCCCTCAATTCCCTCGAACTGTGATAAAGTGAGTCTCGTAATCGGACCTGAACTCTTCATTATTTCAGTCTCGACGTCGAATCTTCTTAGCAACGCTGCGCGCAGAGATTTTTCTATCGCGGAGAAGCGTCCAGCGATGGAAGAACGAATCTCAATGTGTTTTGCAATCGTGAAAGCTGGAAACTCTTAGATACGCGTCGCTGCCGATCTTTATTATCAAAACACGTGACAGATAAGTGGAATGCTTTGACACGTGTTTCAGTGGGCTCGATTTTCTCCCAAGGTACTCTCGATAGTCCCGGCATACGTGACCTAATCTTTAGGACGCCATAAAATTAATCTCTCCGGGACTTGTGAAATTACTCTGGGAATATCAATTACCACGCTCGAGAGGTCACTTTTTTATATGGATAAAAATCAGCATGCGGGGAGAGCAGCGTACGTCTTCTGTTTTCTGAGAAACCAAGGGGAAAGTAATAAAAACATTAAGAGCCTCCGAAACTGTATGCGAGCCCTGCTGAACTCTTCCCGACGGAAGCCGAACCGGTCGTTACTTCACAGGTGTATCTTTACTGACCAACGCGCGCCATAAAATACACTGGAAGTCCAGAGGATAAACTTCTAACAATATTTCGCTATTAAAATTAAACCTAGATCCTGGCAACCTGATAAACAATGTGAGAAGGAGTGAGAGACGGAAGAAGGGAAAGAGAGAGAGAGAGAGAATTAGAATTATAAAAGACCAAGCCAACGATCCCCGAGAAGCAATAACAGAAGTTTGCCTCTAGATCTCCGTTGTGGTCCGTTCCACAAATCATAGTACAGAATCATAAGAGAAATTCATATACAGAGAGCGAACAATGTGAGACATTATCTCCAAGTGGTGTAGGATCATCGTACGTAGCAAACAGGCAAGTACGCATGTACGCACGCACGTAGTAGATTCATCGAGAGAATACACGAGGAAGCGAGTCCGAATGAAAAGCGAGGGCAAAGAGGAGTTGGAAAAAGGTAGAAAAAGCAGGCAGAGCGCCAAAGAGTAGGGAACGGGGAATAGGGAATAGAGAAGAAGGATAGATGTCCATAGTTTGAGGGCTCTCGGAAGGCGAGAGCAACGGCGATCAAGTTGGTACCTAAGATGGTTTTGGAGCCAGGGGGTGGCCTGTCATTTCCACCGCCTCCTGGTGGCGGAGCAGCCGCCACTGGTGGCTCGCTGCTTGCTCCAGCGAGGATCTTCCAGAGGGCGACCCCCGTGTTCCCTTTTCACCTAGCAGGATGGCCTCCTCACCACACCGTCCTCGGCCAGGTGCAGAGCCAAGTTCAGCAGAGTATGCAGGCCCAGCACCAGGCTGCCGCGGCCGCTGCCGTTAGGTTCCTCAGTCACCATCCTCATCATCCGCATCCGGCGCTGGGCAGTCACCCCCTCGTGTCCTCCATAGCCGCGCATCACCCTGCGACCCACCACCTTCACCATGCCAACGGCGAGCACGCCGACGAGGATGATGAGAAAAAAGGTAAGTGCACGTGACTCGTACGACAGTGGCCCGACTCTTCCAATTGTCCTGGGCATCATCCCGGTTCAGCGAACTCATCCAGGGTACGCTGCCACCGGTGCAACATAATAACCAGGAGAACGATTTCATTCCTCAGAATTGTACTCGCTCCCGTTTGCGAACTACGAGGAAGAGGTAGTAACACTCGTGTTTCTATTGTCGAACATACAGGGACTCCCACGGCGGCTCTCCCCCTTCACCCTCTTCTTCCCCGTTAGCGGATCATCCATTATCGACTGCTCCATTCGTCGTAGACATTTGTCTTCTTCGAGCCATTCGCTACTCGAGGTACTCGCGAGCTTTTGCGAATTGGCCTGAAGGGAATTGCGTAACACGGTCAATCATAAGATCGTTGCTGGCTGACCCTAGGGATCGCTTACTGGAAACTCCCCGTTTGGTATTTTTCTTCCCTTCCGCAAAGCCGACGGCTTCGGCAGCATCACGTTCCGCGCTGGAGAAGCACCGCGGGGCTATTTCAGGGTGGAAATCTGTTTTTTACGTGATCCCATTCGCACCCCTAACTCGCTTGTTTATACCTCAAAGGGAGTCTTGTTTAAAACGGCGCCTCTTTAGTGGTGTATCCTCGCTACTTTGCAGTGGAAAGGGCATTAGGGGTTGGCAGCTAACGTGCCTTATTCAGCAAACTCGATTTTCTGATTTTCTGATACTCGGCATACGCGGTAGGGATCTCTTATTGAATTACACGCTTTCGACAAATGTATGCGTTTTATCGGACTGCTACCAGCAGCAACACACTTGTAAATATTTAATCACCTGGCCGGATGATATTTGGCTGACCATGCTCAATCTGAGATCGCGTATTGTTATGCGCGTATCGCAACACCTTCTGCTGGTTCTTATCGTTTTAATTAATGTCACACGAGAAAACGGTGCGAGCTACTGGAAACCCCGGTAGATCGCCCGCTTTCTCGCTCACTCACTCTCTCTCTCTCTCTCTCTCCTTCTGTCTGTCTGTCAGATTGACTTTTGCAAATGTTGCATTTGCATAGTCAGCCGGAAGAACATGCTTGCAGAAATCGCTTACTTGTACATTGCTCGCTATCGCTGAAAATGACTCATAAATTAACTTTGACATGATTAAAATGGATCGCTACATTTTTTTCTTCTTTTCGCAGAACAGCGAAATAAATAGAGCGTAATGATAAAAAGGATGAGAGAGACGTTGAGGGGACCCGAAGGTATGTGGAAGGATATTTTGTCGCTACCTCCGTCTCTTCCAAGGAGGGTGGGAATAATTTGGAAAAAACCAAGGTGATTCCTGGTGAACTTATTTAAGTTCCCTCATCGCTGAACCAATTAAGCTCGCAACGTCTTTAAGTTTTTCGACGTATCGCCCTTTTTTGTCAAACGTCCTAATGCCCCTCGTTTGGTCTAATCGCAAAATAATGACAGGATGTCTTGATAACGCGAACGCTTACCGAACAGTCCCAGCTTGCCTGATGTTCCTCTTCCTTCAGACTCTAGCGTGACGTTCCTTATTCTCGATTTTTTACTAAATGTTGGACATTATATCTCTCTCCCGGCACCCTTCCCTTCCCTCTTTTCCACGTCGACCCTCTTTCTCTCTGTCTCTTCTTCTCCATCTATCTATCTCTTCAAAGTAATTTGTTTTGAATCCCTCGCAAAACCGGCAATAAATCTTCGATGAGATACGTCGCGTGAATTTAATTAGCAAACATTCGTAAATTAATTATGCAAAACGCACGAACGTAAAAAAGCGAGGAGGAACTAGATTCGAGACTGGCGAGGAGAAACAGGAATCCAAATATGTAAGAAATATCTGAATTAACTGGTGAATCCTGGAAGGATTTTATAGTCTCAAAATTGCAAATTTTATAGCTGGTTGAACGTTCTCCACTTTTAGTAGCTTGTATCATCCGAAAAATCGATTTGCTTGGTAATCTCGTGGAGAGGAATTCTTGAGAGAAAAGCCATAGACCGTTAAACAGTTTTGAGGGGTTGAAGTTAAAGTATGAAGAAGGAGGGGGAGAGAGGGGTCATAGTTGCGGAGAAAAGGGACAAACAAAACGAGCCGGCTCGGAGTAATAACTTAATTTAAACTAAACTACAGTTTAATAATTCTCGGCCAGGCTGGCCATGGAAGATGCAGCGGGCAACCAGCAATTTCAGAGCCGCCGTTAACTGCCGGTCGTTAGTCCCTTTTCAAAACTTCTTTCTTTCTTTCTTCCCCCTGTGCTCCCTCCGCATCCCACCCCCCGCGCTTCCTCACTTTTCACTATCCCTATCCGTGTTCCGCACCTTCTCTTTCCTCTCCTTCCTTCGCTACTCGGTCACGAGCTAATTTTCAAACGTAGTTTGCGTGTCGTGAATCTCGCCACGGGCCTCCCGAACCACTCGCGGCGTATCTGACAAATTGAATCGTCCTTGCGTTGCATCGAGACTTCCTCGGATTTCCATTTGTGCGAAAAAACGTAAATAAGGAGAAAATCCTGAAAGACCCTGCACGCAGCTTCCTTCATTTTGTGAGAGCTGCCGTTTAGGAAACCGAAGAAAAGAAAAAACAAAAAGAAAACCTTCGAGACTTCTTCCAGCAAGGGTGGAGCACTCCCTTCCGACGAAACTCTGGGATTGAAACGTTAATTTCAAGGTTTCCACAAATTGTCGAAAAATCATCCGATAAAGATCTTTCTCCCAGGTCGAGTCCTTCCCTCGCCAAGCCGTTGACTCGTTTCAGCATCATCTCTCGCGTTTCACTGGTGCGCGTAAATCAATCCGAAGATAGCAGCAACACTTATGTTATCGCTTGTTCCATAGTATAAACATTCGCTACACTCGCTATTTATACCGTAGCAACGAGAGTTTGCCAATGTAGACGGAGTCTCTCGCGTTCGGCAAATTTACTCGCACTATTTAAGTTGAGGAGTTATCAGTCTTATCGAGTGCTGCCAATAGTCTTAGACTCGTCGAGGCTTAAGTGAAAATAATAAATTACTTCATGGCTGGTCGCGCGCAGAGACATTTTCGGATCGAGCCGAGGACATTAGAGGCTTAAATGCTTCATATTTCATTGACGCGCGAGTACAGAGCGCGCTTCGTTAACGTCAGTGCTAGTCACTCCGACGGAGAACCAGTTGTCAAATAAAATAAGACTTTGGTGGAATAGCCGGAATTATAAGCGCAATGGGAAACATCAGTCAGGAGTTCCCGTTTATTGCTGGCTGCTGACTGCTGTTACTCCGATTAAACGAGCATACATTATCATTTATCACGATACTTAAGATATTCCCAGGAGCTCCCTGCGCAATTGCACGAAAAACACCGAAAGCCAATGTCCAACGCAATCTTTCCGTCCATTCATCTTTGAAAATCGAGTTCGATTAGCCTCGATTCCCAGAGTCTCCGAGGAAAATCTTACTCATATTCCTCGCTTTATCCGCGTTCTCTCCCTCTTTGTTTCAAAGATGCTCGCGTCGTTATCAAGGTCATTGCTTGATCCCGTCGTCGTCGAAGAACGGCGAGCGAGAATGCTCTCGCGAATCATCGTCGCTCCTAATTGGTAAGGGGTTACCGCGTTTCATAGGTTCCCCCGTGACGCAAAAGCATCGGCAGGAGTGCGTGACTAGATACCAACTAATTATTTTTTTCCGGTTTGTTGGGCTCACAGTTTAAGCTGCACTCTAGCCACGCAGCATGTAGCAATTACGTAGCGTTTATCACGAATTCGCTATCGGTCTGCCTATTGAAAATGGCTCTGACGAGGAAACACGAATCGCCGATCATTCATAACAAATTGGCCGGATAACGTATTATGGTCGCGGCGGCGGCGGAGGCGGCAGCGACGGTGGCTACACACCCTAAGAAGAGAATAGTCGTCGCTCTTGTTTCGCCAAGATTTATCTGCCTTTCTTTCGCATGTCTCGTGTTTCCCTACCTCCTCCTCCTTCTTCTCCCCCCCCCCCGATATTCTATCCGTGCAATATTCTTTCCTCCCGCTGGAAATCGTTGCTCCTCCATAAAACCAAGGGTTCGCGTTCCCCGGGAATAATTCCTCTTCCACAGGAAATTCGACTTATCGCTTTATACATCTTACACTTGATATTTTCCAAATTGGCATCTTGCACTTAATACGAAGGATACGCGATAAGGCGCACGAAACAAATTACATGACTTAACATATTATATCCCGCACGTCGTATCGCGACTGGCAATATCATTACGAAAACTATCGCGGAGAGCGCGTCGGAGAATTCTCATCGCAGAATTTCCGCGCGAAAATAATCCAGAGTAGACAGCAGCAGCAGCAGCAGCAGCAGCCACAGCGGTGGGCCAGATTGAGCAGTCGAGTCTCGACGCACGGAAGAACGAGCCTCCCTATTCAGAGTCGGATTAAAAGTTGTATTAAAAGTCCATTTATTTTTTGCACATCGTGGCAATTATTCGGGTGAAAGTGGAAGGACTTCCACGCGAAAAGAAAACGGAGGGTTCCGCAGGGGAATTGTCCCGATATTGCGAAAGGTGTTATAAGGAGGCTTCCGGTGTGCGTCCAAGATCCGTTTGCTTTTCGGCAGAAGAAAAGGGAGAGAGGGAGAGGAGATTAAGATTCGTGGGCCACACTTGATTTACGGGCAATTGGCCAATTCGGTCGAGGTGGAGACTCTCCGAGACTCGGCGAGTCCGGCAATGAGGAGCTAAGAAAGAAAGATGATACAGGCGCGGTAATTACGAGGAGTTTGTCACGAATTCACTGCTGCTACGCGCCTTACAAACGACTCTGCTAAACGGATGCGAATTGACCGTCGTTTATCACCGGGCACACGCGTGCACGCACTCGCGCACGTCACGCCATTTGCGAGTGGACGCAACCTCCACCATCGCCGCGCCACGTCCTTCCGCGAGGATCCGCGAGTTTGCCAAGGAGTCCTCTCCTGTATTCGCGTACGACACATTTGCACGACGAGACTGGGTCAGGCTCCACGGGATAGGTGAAAACTCTCGAGGAAAGTTGCCGCTTGAAAATTCTCTGCCTATGCATTATCAATCGTAATAGACTCACGCCCCCCACGCGTCCCTTGCGCAAGCGGCGCATTAATTGGACGGGGAGAGGATCTCCGGTGACGAGCGAGCGACGGTGACATCCTTTTCAGCGCGCGAGTCTCGTCGAACTCTGTGTCGAATTCCTCCGACCCCCCGCGTTCCCACGAAACTTTTCTCGCCGCATTTTCTCCAATTGTCAATGCAAGGCTGACGCAAGCTCTTTTTCTCTCATCAGACTCCCTCTCGGGTCACTTCCTCCGGAGGAGAAACGATCCCGTGACGAGTGACTCGTGGAAAATTGGGCAAGTCTTCGCGAGTTCTTGGCTACTGGCGATTTAGCGCCGCTCTGTCCCATAAATATCGCGGAAATCAATGCCGGGTAGCCACACTTTCCATTTGGGAGCCTGTCAGCGATTTCTCCGCCATTGACTGCCGTTTAATAGATTGCGCTGGCTGCTGAAAATGTTAATCTCCGCTAGAGGCTGCCCGAGGCATCTCGGCAAAACTCCAATTTATCGATTTCGCGCGCTTTCTGTATTTGCCGCCACCGCCGCTGCCGCTGCCGTTAATGGTGTCCCATTAATCAGCGGCAGTTTCGCGAGCGAGAACTCCGCGATTAGGCGACTCGCGAAGCGGCCGCTAATATTCGAGCCGCAGCACTCGTCGATTCCCTTCGGATTCGTCTCGACTTATCGCACCGATAGAGTAATTGCTCGATAACCGGAGAACGGAACGACATCGCGTTGCGTTGCGTTGCATCGCGCGTTATCATCGGCGAGCGCGCAACGATTGCCGTAATAAAGTGCGTTTGCTGAAAACGAGGCAGCGCCGTGTCTACCGATGCGTGCGGAAACACACGCGCACACAGACACGGAGAAACCAGCCGATTTCGAGCGCTCGTTTAAAACAATCGGTCCGCGCTGGCTGGAATCTCACGCGACGACCTTATATCTCGTGGTCGTCGAGCAAATGACACGGCAGGGCTAACAACCCGTGCTCGGGTAATTAGGGTGGCAAGAGGGCACCGCGGTATAGCCCGATGATCGACACGCGATCTCATTCTTCCTTTGACCAAACTCCCAGGCGATCGCTCATGAACGAACAATCGTCGATAATTCCCCTTCGCCCCTCTCCACGACTCACGACAGATGCGAGCTCGCGGAAAATCGCCGCTTGCCGCGAGGAAATTGCACGAGATTTCCGACTAAGTGGCAAAACGCGAAATTCGGGCTCGCGTGTTCCTTTGCGGGGAGATCGAGGACGCTCGCGGCTTTACCGAGAAGGAGAAGGAGAAGAAGAACGAGAACGGGCGCGGGGTTGCCTTGTATTTCCGGTGTATTAGATGGCGTCGATAGCGATCTGCAGATATTCTATTCTACACGAAAGAAACAGACTTCTCAATCCCGTTATCGCGATCGCAGCCGAGCACCCGTATGCAGCCGGGTCCGACGGCGCGCGTTGGTAGGGGTAGCGATACGAGCTGGTGTAGAGCATGGACGTCTCAATTTTACGGTCGAAAAATGCAAAAGGCACGCCAGTAGCCCTTCGCGGCACGGCGAGTCCCTTCTCCCTCGCCCGGACACGATTCCTTCTTTTCCCTCCCCCCACTTTCCTCCCTGGATGCGGCCAAGGATCGCACGCAAAGGTATTAATATATAATTAACTGGCCTGCTTGTAGATCGTATCTGAAAACCTCCTTATCGACTGGCAGCTCGCAGATATGCTACCCGTATTATGCGAGGAATCTTTGCGTGGCTCTCCGAGTCGTCCAACAAGCCGCGTCTCTCTGACAATGTTGCGAAAACATCGATTCCCCCACTCATCCCTCCACCATCTCGAAAACGATCGATGAATTAACCGGCAGGGAACGAATTACCGGTGTTCCTTCCCCCCGTTTTGCGGAACGCGAAAAAAACAGGAATGACACTCGTCGTCGTCGTCGTCGAGTATATCGGGACGTGTGGGAGAGAGTCGTGTCGTGTCGGGAGAGAAGGAAAGGGGGAGGGATCTACAACCCGCATGATCATTACGGCTGGTTAACATTAACCGACATTGCTCTCGAGGAAGCAAAGGGCGCTGTTGACGTGATCGGAATTGGCTGCACCTGTCGCTCGCACGAATAATATATTTCCTTCGCGTATCGGAGAGAGCGAGAGAGAGGACGGGACTCGCTCGCGCGTCTTTTCAATATCCAGAGCCGTAACGCGCCCTAACGACTGGCCGAGACTGCGACTTTAATATTTGCAAGGATCTAGATAAGACTCGAGTAGCGAGTAGCGAGGAGTTTTAGATAAAGGAACTCGTGTTCCCTTTCCTTTTTAATTTCGCGGAGAAGCGACGTTTCTCCAGATGCTCCGATGCTTCCTCGATTCGATTCGATTCGATTCGTTTTGGCTCGGGTCGCGAGAGAATCGCAAGTCGAAGCGCGAGGGAGAGCCGCGCTAGGAGAAGCAGAGGGAGAGGAGGGTAGGTGGGGGTGTAGCCGGGCGTCAGTGGGATTGATGGCGTCTAGATGCAAATGCAGTCAGTCTGGCACGCAAGCAACGTATCCACCTACCAACGCCTTATGCCAGTTAACGCCTTACAGCTTAATAATCTTTGGCCGTCTCGCTCTTCCAGGGCCGATCCTCCTTCCTTTATCACTTTTTCGCGGCGTGCAAATTACTTTATTAGTCTCCTTTCCCCGGCGTTGCCGCGCGGGACCCCCAGAAATCCGGGGGGTGGTTATCATGCGAGGAAACGGGAAGTCGCTGCACTTCCTTACCTCCTAAAAATACAATAAGGCCAATTTAGCGAGCCTCTGTTATTAGGGAAATGATTCTCCGCGCTGCTCGTCTCTATCGCAGGATCTTACGAACGCTGTGTGCCTGCATAGGCCGACTCGTGTGGTACACCACCCCCGCCGCCCCCGCCGCCGCCGCTCCGGATAGTTTTCAGTATCAATCATCGTCGGTCGCCGGGAGGGGCCGGGGGCTGCATCGAGAATTTCACGGCAGCGAGACACGAGGAGGAAAACACAAAGGGAGAGAACTTAAATGGAAACTATCTGTATCGGAAATTTCCTGGTTCGTTTCTTCTATCGCGAAGCGGCGCGCATGCATTAACCTTTGTCGGGGTAGCGTGGGATGCGCGCCGCGGTAATTTTCTGTAAGACACTTCATTATGCTTGTTACCAGGTTCGCTCGCCTCCGCCAATCGATTCCTCGCGACTTTTCCCTAGCTCTTCGTTAATTGTCTACGTGTGCCGTGCCCGGCCATGCAATCATGTAATTCAGTCGGTTTTCATTAGCTTCGTCGCTGACCTCGTTATCTCGATCGCGCGCGCGGTACCGATCGAAACGCGCGACCGGTCGGGGAATTTGCGTGGTGAACCGGAAGTGAACCAACCCCGAGCCGCGGGGAGAGAACGCGTGGACGGAATCCCTCTCCGTCTCGTAGTTGTCGCCGTGGCTCTGTACACTAAGGCGAGCTCTGGAATTCCGTGTCGCTACTCGAGGTAGAAAGTGGCGGTCTCCAGGGTGCCAGGATGTCGTTCCAACGTTAATGACGTCGTTGGCTCTCACTTAACAAGAGACTACCCTCTAAATGGGGGGTTGCGCCCTGACTCAGTCCAGCGATATTCTCCAAGCCGGCGATTACGAAACTCGAATTTCCCGTAGAAGTTACGTCATTACTAAACACCGCTAACGCCGCGCTGCGCTATCGCATTGACCGTGGGCTATTCGCTAACTCGAAACTGTACGTGCCACCGCGTTTAATGGACTCCCGGGTAGATCCGATTTAATTCGTGTGGCTGTTCCGCGCGGCGATCGAATCAGCTGGTAGCTCCGAGTGTCAGCAGCTCGACGCGCGAAACCCTTGCGATGCGAGCGCTGCGTTATTATGATTCCCGCGGCCGGCATTTTCGACGGGCGCATTTCGCATGTCAAAGGCACATTCATCGTAAATTAGAGCCGAGGAAAGTTTTTGGTGCGTAAGAATAAGTCATTAAACTCGGGGCCATTATAAAGGTGTCAGTAAATAACAGTCTTAAAATGTAAAAGCGCGAGCCGCGTATGAAAATATGCAGCGAGCTCAAAGTACTCGCGCCCTCGGGGTAATTACAATTTAATTGCGTGTTATTTGGAGCAGGAACGGACTATCAGAATTCTTTCATTAAAAACTACATTAATAACTCGATGCAAAATACACGATGAGGAGTTTTACGTCGGCAGACGTAAAAAATTCTACATCTGGTTGCGTTCTACATCGAAACCTCAAAAAACCTTAACGGAGTCGACGCTTTTATCGTCGAACCGGGGTCTTACCTGTCTCTTGCAATCGACGGGACAAACTCATCTACCAGCATATCTCGCGCAATTAACAGCGAGCACACTGGCCGCCCCTAAATGAAATCCTTTTTTCACAACGAGTCTTCTTGTAAGCACGCGCTTATTAATGTAAACGATACTGGATGCACATGAAATTTGCCCGCATATCACCTGCAGAAATAAAGAAAAAGCCGAGAGAAGCACGGGATGCGTGACAGTGTTTGCCTTGTCGAAGAAGGATAGTTCGAGAAATTTCCGCGAAATTCCAATAATTCAATCGACGGGGAACAGTCGAGAAGGGGTGGTGGTTATCGAGGACGAAAGAGTGCTACCGGAACGCGGGGGGATGGGAAAACAGAAGAAGAAAAAGAAGAAGAAGAAGAAGAACGCGTCAAGGGAGGTGAATAAGAAAGTGATCTGGGAGACGTCTGCCGCCAGGTGTAATTCTAATTTAATTGTACAGCATTTCGGGTCGCATGTAGGTATATTCGTGTACGCATCGATGGAGAACCTTATTAAACGCCTTCAGCTAGCACGCTATCCCTCACTTTGCTGAGAACTGCCGCGTAACAGAACGACCCGCTTAAACGCAACGCCACGTATGTGCGTGCACATGTGCGCGTTGCTGAAAAAGTGCATTTTCTCTCGCATTCGCGAGATCCGGGGCAATCAATTGTCCCCAGAAACCCGATGAATTTCCTGGGAAAAATGTGGTGATGATGGTGGTGGTGTACGCGAGTCAAATGTAACAAGCGAAAGAGCCAAGAACCCCTTCTCACTTGGATGATTGGAGCGCGAAAGGAAAATATTTGGCTTTTTCGCCTGATTATGGCCGCCCTTGGCGATGAGCAGCTGCCATTCAATTATCGAGCGCCGCCGTTGCCACCGCCTTCATCGCCGCCACCATCACCATCACCATCATCATCACCACCACCGCCGCCGCCGCCGCTGCCACCGCCATTACCTTCAGATACACGAACTGTCTAACGTGACAACGCACCGTTTCTTCACTCGTAAATGTAAATCTTGCACTTTTGAGATCCTCTCTTTTTCTCACAGCTACCCCGAGGTCGTAGCGGACACGGCAAAAAGGATTCTCCATCTTCCGGCATGGCAACATTCACTGCAAAAGGGGACAACATCCGGCTATTATTGCACGTCGATTTTACCGAGCGAGCAAAATTAGTTGTTAGACGTTATGTTGTAATGGCGATAAATGTAAGGGATCTCGCGATCCCGTGAAAACAAGCTAAAAGACTCCGCTGAACGGTGGGAGGAACAAAAAGTGGATGAAGATTGAAGATGGGGAAGGAACGAGCGCCGCAAGAAACGACGATTATGTTCGCTATAGAAAGTATCGGAGGCAGGCCTCCACCCCGAGTTTTCCTACTGACGAAAGTATTCGCTCTGCTTATCGGCAGAGGGGGAGGGTGCGCGTCATTGCTTCTCCCATTGTAAACTAATTGGAAGCGATTGAAAAATGGGAAAAAAGCGTCTCGAGGATAGACGGCGAGAGAGGGTTTCACGCGTTCGCTGCTTCCGGCATCAGCAGCCGGTACTTCCGGCCAATCAATTATCGATGTCGAGTGATATCGCCGTACGTGTCAAACTGCGAAGGTACTTGCGCGCGACGACATGCCGTTTTTTCCTACGGCTTAATCGTATGATGATACGCTACCGCCATGTCAGGTTCTGCACGCACGCGACCCTTCGTGCCTGCGCGAGCTCCGTTGCTCTGTCCTTCCCCGCACAGCCATTTTGCTTGCCAAACGCGAGAAAAAAGTGCGCCCCCAATACCCCACCCCCTTTCGGGGCTTCCCCGAAAGAGCTGCAATTCCTCGCTATTGAGTTACCGACGGCGCGCCGCTTTGTGATCTCCGCGCAGTCAGCGTCGCGCACCGATAATCATTAATTTCGGATCGCTTATCCCGTATCTGGCCCGGTAGCGAATTTTAACGAGGATCTCACATCCGTCCGGTAGCCCCGAACCAACTTAGTTCCCGCCTCCGGCCTCCCCCGACATCTCGCGAAAATCCTTCTTGAACGAGTTTCCCTCGCTCGGGTCTGACGATGAGGATCCCTATCTCCTTAAGGAGAGTAACGCGATTTTCTGACGAATCAATCGGATTCTTTCTCTCTCTCTCTCGCTCGCTCTGCTAAATCTGGAAAATTTCGATTGAACGGAATTCACCTCTACCCCCCGACCCTCTTCCTTTTCTCTCTGGCAATTATTATTGCATCCACTTCGACTGGAATCTTTTATTGATTCGAGCAATTTCTGCGATATCGCTGTTTGACTAGCGCTATGAAAAAATAAAGAGCAAGCACATGAGTAAGAAACGAACATGGCAGCCAGTATCGGCAGATCGCTTCATAGTTAATTCATAACACGATAAGATACTTGATAGCGGATAACCTATGGGGTACTTGACATAAAAGTTACCATATTAATATCAATGTCTGCATGCGGAGCCGAGTGTATCGGGCATTGATCATGTTTCTCCAATTAACTCGGACGTCAAATGGTGAAATTGTCTCAATTAGGAATCTCGCAAAAAGGAGCTTTATATTTCACGACCTTTGTTACCGAGCGCGCCGTATTTCAAAGTAAAACTTCTTGATGCAATCCGGTGATAATTTCCTTCCTCGAAACTTTCCTGTTTTGTCTCAGGCCTGCGCCGCGCCGCGAGATACCACTGCGATTATGAGCATACACTAATGCGTCCTTGCATAAGCGGCACAATGGGCTTTCGTTATGCATCGATAAATCGAGGGACAACTCTATCCTCTGAGCCAAAGTAAATCATACACGATCCTCGTCGCATTGCAACTATCGGCTGGAAAACAATCGACGTATCAATCGTTTGTGTACCCAACCCTGATTCTCCTCCCTTCTCCTCCTTCTCGAATGCACGAGTGTGCGCGCGCGTGTGTCTCGCGAAAAAGAAAAAAAAAAAAAAAAAAAAAACCACCACCCTGCCGCAACTCTTCCGCGATCTTTTCCACTCCCGACGAATCTTTTAGGACTTTGTCCCGATCGAGCGAGCGCGCGCGTCGTAACTCCGCGAAATATGATTTGCAAACTGAATGACGTTCTAACGAACCGGAGCCTTCTGCTTTTCTCGCGACTCATTGGACGAATCCGAGTGTTCCGGAGGAGCGTAATCCTTCAAGCTGCCACCGCGCGCTATACCGGCTTATTAAGGATTATGGATTATCAATAATGAGCGAGAACCGATCGCACGACTCCATAGCGGGCACCGTGGAACAGTGGAAACGGCGGAAAAGGGGGGAAAATGAATGAGACTCCGGTAGAAAGCAAGAGAGGCCAGATACGGATAAATCGCATTTAATTACGTTGATTGATGCGCGGGCGATTTTTCTCCAGGCTTTAACTACGCGCGTATACCGATCGCCGATTCACCGATCAAAGTCTGTCACGTCGCGTGTTTATTTACAACGATATTGCAAGCAGTTGCAGTTGCACAAAAACCTGCCACAATACGATCAGGTTCGGCTAAACTATTCGCGTTCGCCTGTGTGTCGCACAATAAAATTGGTTCGTTATTGGTATCGATGGGGTGAGAGAGAGAGAGAGAGAGAGAGAGAGAGTAAGAGACCCTCTTAATATCTTGATTATTCGTATGTTAACGATCTTCCTTTTACAGCACCTTAATCCGCAAGTTATCGACAATAATTATTGAAAATAATGCAGGCAAACGTCAGTTTGCCGATAATGAGGAAGCCGAAGGTTTTGCTGGCCCTTTTTAGGCGCAATTAGTCTATTCCACGATACGAGCGAGCTCTGCAAATGGAATCTCGATCGGTAAATCGTCGTTAGACGTTGGAAGCGTCTTTACGAGGGAAAAAGCTGTTGGTACAGGCTATTGACCCGGATAAACATTCAATTTACATCAATTACCCGCGGGCACGTTGAAACTTATCGACAGGAAACCCGTGATTTTAATTTCCTTAATTACCACGTAAATACTCCGCGATGTCAGCGATCCCCCATCCTCCACGAAAAGAATTCGATTCGCCGATTCCTCTCGCGACTCTTTTGGGAGAGACTCGCGCGCGTTCGGCACTTTTGGTCGATCGAGCGTCGAAAGTATCCCGTCGAGAATGGTGCTCGCGTAATTAATAACGCGAGATCCCGACAGCCCCGCGGGAGTTGCCACAAGAGTTTCACAAGAAGAGAGAAACGGTGGCTGGGTTTTGTCGATAAATCTCGCGTTCGACTGCTTGTCGCGTAAACTTTGCTAAAGTTCGTGGTATTTCTGCTGCCAAAGTTCCTTAATGTCTTTGGATAAGTGGCTGTTTGGAAAATGAACGCAGTAAAAGTATGTCGTGGAATCGTACGACCGATCGACCCTCTCTCTCTCTCTCTCTCTCTCATTTTAATTTCGAGAGAAGAAATTGAATCCCCTTGCTAATGTCCTCGCGTTACGGACCTTTTCCACTGCGAGACCTCCTTACGGGGTACGCCGTTCGAAGAAAGTTTTTCGCAACTGTCGACGCGCGATCCTTCCGATGATTTATCCGATTCCGCGGAAATGTCGGATAAAAGGGACCGGCCAACCCGATCGCCCAGTCCTGGCGAATAAATTCACGAATTAGTAGACGCCGCGATGGTTTCTCTCCCGACTGGCCGGCCAACCGGCACCGCGCGGCCATCTCTAAACAGATAAATCCATAATTCCCTAGAGCTCCCAATAACCAGTTTCGCGTGTCTTGGCTTTAATCGTCGGATTTGCATAATGTCTTCTTTTACTTTATTAATTTGCCAAGGGATTATTAAATTCCCCGAGGAGGAAATTTCAGGGGGAAGCCGTTGAGTGAATTATAAAAGTCCCGCGGAATTTCCACTCGGCTCGATCGAGCCTGGCAGATTCCAAACTTGTCATCGCATTGTGCACCGGGCCCGGGGGACGCGGTCGTCTCGCAGCGTCCTCCGGCTCGCGCACACATCGGAATTAGTCGAATCATTATCGTCGCGTCAACTTCATTATGCGCGTCAGCTGCATTAGAGGGACGTGCGCACCCGCTGGATTAAAAGCAGAACGCGCCAGAAAGAAAATAGATTGAGACGTCGATCCTCGATCAAGCCGGATGTGGAAATTGTTTAACAGGTTATCTCATAAATTATTTAAAGCGCTACCAGTGCCATTTATCAAGTTCGATAGTCGCGCTCGATAATGACACTGCCCTCTGGAATGCGTTGAATATATAATGACTTTACGTCCCGAGCGCCGGGACACGGGGACCGGGATCAGGTTGCACCAGTGCGAATCTTATTATTATTTTGTGTCAATCGCATCTCTCCCGTGCGCGCACACGGGAGATTAATCGAGGCTGCATGAATTATCGCTTCAGGGATCATTCGGGATTTTTCTCCAGGATCTTCGATGATCCTCTCCTCGAGGAGGAAGATGATCGAGCGCGATCCCGCGAAAAATCTCTTTTTTTTTTGTCAGCCCCGAGGAACCGACGCTTCTCCAGGATACGCGAGGCGAATTGTTCCTGGAGGGGTGGCTCGTCGTTGGCTGTGCGCTGTATCTCCGTTATCGGAGATCCTTCGCCCGGTTGATCTCGCGATCGCGATACGTTTGCTACTGTCGGGTCAATCATAATTCTCGATCTTTTATTCAATTCCGGTCCGCTCGTATTAGCATATACATATGCAGCAGTGTGCGTACGCGAGTCGAAATGCTCGTTGATACGCAGATCCTTGCGAAGGATAAGGGACCGACTAGACGCACCGGGTCTTTCTCGTAAAATCACTAAAATTCCATGTTTATTCAATATATCGAGATTTCGACTCCCTCTCTTTTCGCATCTCTCTCTCTCTCTCTGTTTTATTCGTGATTTTCCCTTATCTTTCCGAGCAGCGAGGGAGGCTTCGACTTCTCGCCAATTTCGAGCTGATACCTCGAAATCTGCACAAATCATGAAACTATTTCCGAGCTCCGGGCCAAACGATTGTTTTGCGCTTATCAGAATCGTTTATTGTCTCGTTCCACTCGAACCCTCGCGGGCAAACGGATATAACGAAGATCGCCGCGGAAAGGTCCTCTCGATTTGTAGGTGGTAAGAAAGAACGACTCGCCCAACTATAGGAGACAGCGTTATTGTACGTCACGCGCTAAAGTAAGATATTTCAATTTGACGTGTACCGAAGAACCGCGTTATTCAGTAATGAAATGGTGTTGTAGCTACGGTAGCCATGGTAGCCCTGATAGCTGGATAATGTACCCAGGCAAAAAGTCCGATTTCTTTCCGAAATGACTTGGAAAGTGGACGGCTGTCCCGAAATTACACGAAACTCGTCGGACACTTTTAACAGTGGCGAATCTTTGGTTACAGGCTGCGACGGAGAGTCGGACGAGAGTGGAAGCAAGAGGCGAAGGAGCAGGACGAATTTTAATAGCTATCAACTGGAGGAATTGGAACGGGCCTTCCTCTCCAGTCATTATCCGGATGTGTTTATGCGCGAACATCTGGCTGCGAGGCTCGAGCTAAAAGAGAGCCGCGTTGCGGTGAGTATCCCTGTATTACTCCACGCAAAGAATTTCTCATAACCGGGATGATCCCAGATCACTGCTCTCGATTATTCCCGATTATTCTCGATTATTCTCGATTAAACCTCTACCCACGCTAAAGCGGCGGGAACCGGAACACCGGAATTTATGGAAATAACACGCCCGGGATTCCTTCTGAATTTTCTCCCCCATCCCCGTCAACGCCACGGGACACCGTAATCGGAAGCGAGCGAGACCTCGATTAAAAGTTCGACCGGTAAACACCTGAACTCGATTCATCCGAATAATTTATCATGCGCGATTATTCCAAGGGTGATTTCATCTCGCTCGGGAGGAACTCGAGACGATGCCGGGGGTTGTTACGTCACAGGATTTTCCATCGATTTGTCTTCGACGAGGATGCATTATCGGATGGATAAGATCGGTTCCGACGATAGGCGGGGATTTAAAGTAAGTCAGTCTCGGATTTCGGGGTTGATTCTCGACAGACGTTGGGGGTGTTTTTGGGCCCTCGGCCTCTCGCTCTCTCGGGGGTAGTTAGTCCATCTGCTCACTTTTGACTGCGGTTACCTCAGTCAGGAAGACTCGCCTTTCAAAATACGTCCGAGAGTGTTAAATCGAAAAGCATCCATCACCGATCTACCCTCACCCTTGTTTCATGCGAATGCCTATTTGTGTATAATAGAACGAATAAATTTCTCCATATGCGAGAGAGATAAGATAGAGCAGAAATTTCATGCATTAAATTTCAGTTCTTTTTTTTTGTTTCTCTCTCTCTCTCTCTCTCTCTCTCTCTCGAATATCCGGCGATAGGTGACGTTACGTTATTTATTATTAACGTTAATTGCCCCGATTTAATGCACACGCGTAATGCTTACGTCTAGTTGACTTTAATTTAATTAAACGAGTCCTCTTATCACTTCTTTCTTAATTGGAAATTAGTGACTGATACGAGCTTGTATCAACCGCTGCCCCAATCTCGCTATTAATTAGCTAAAAGGACGGTCAACAAATTATCATTATCTAAATACCTTATACACAATTCTTCCAGAAATTAACAATGTAGCGCTGGTGCTGGTGATGGTGGTGCCAGTGCTGGAAAATTGTTGTAGAAATTACGAAACGATTCTTGATTCAATGAACCTTGCATATGGTCAACCTTCTTCCGGTCTCTCCCTCTCTCTTCCTGTCTTTCCCTCTTTCTCTCTCTCTCTCTCTCTCTCTGTTTCTCGTAACCCGATACGCGGAACATCAACGTTCCGTCTGGACGTTCCTCTAGCTTAGGACAAGAACGGCGAAGGGTGGACCCTCAATTTCACGGCCGATCGAATCCAGGGCCACCCCTGGCAACGTCTTCCACGGGACATTTATGCGCTTAGACACGCTTCGAATATCCCTAGCCTTTTCCCATTGAATATGCTTGCGAATGTTAGCATTTCCCCGAAAACAAGATAGGAATGGCGGGGTGCTCCGTGAATAAAATTGTCGTAATGCATAAATTTATTGCACATACGTTAACCAGTTAGCTCGTTCCTGTTATTTAGCGGCGAACAATCAATTTGCCGATTGAAATTATCATAATTTATCACATTTCGACGTAAATTTCTGCCTACTAATCAGTCGTAATTTTTCAGAAACCGCCGCTCTTTAAAAACCATTACGCATCCATGTCGCTCGAGCTGTTTGAAACCAGTCCCACGTGTCGGAATAATTTCTGTCCTCTTTATCTCCCTAATTGTGCCTCTACACACAATTTGCGTCAGTCCAATGTCATTCGGCAATATTACTTTTCGAGAGATAGTACTTTACTTTTCGTCTTATCGCCTTACGTGACTAATTACCGGACATTAGTTAGAGTTTTTTGTTCTCGGTGCATGCAGGAAAATTCCGGGATGCTCTGACCTTGAGCAGGGGAGAGAAATTTCATGGATGACCCCGAGTGCGGTGACACCGTGTCACACAGCCGGTGCGCCTCTTACGAAGGGACACCGACATGTTCGGAATGGCTCCGAGATTAGATAATGATGATCCCCGCGTGAGATGACCCCGTCGAGCGAACAGCGTCGAGCGTCTTTGACAAAAATATCGTCGTGACAAGATAAACCGGGTGACATCCAAGCGTCATCACCAATCGGAAAACGAGAAACGCCGCAAAAACGCGCACGGCCGCTGCCTAGAACCTCCAGCGTCCAATCTTTCCCACTGGCATCTCCGAAAACGATGACTTACAGCCGGCGAGAATTTATGCCTCGACTCCGCTCGACTCCGCTCGACACAGCTCGACTCCACTCGCTTTTTGACAAGGCAAGAGTCAATCGTCGTCATCCACCGATCACCGTATCCCCCTGATCACTCATCGATATCGCGTCGCGCCGATTCGCGCAAATCAACGGGGGAAAACTCCTCCTCCCCCGATAAAGAGGCGAATCGATATCGAATTGAATTTTTTCCGGTTCCAGCTTTTCTCGCTGTTTCCGCGTGCCCCATCGTCGTAAGAGTTTAAGAGTCTCGTGCCGTTGAATTTCTCCGTGATATCTCCTGTGATTCGATGCAATCACTTACAATTGAATTGCCACTGTGCGGGACGAAATTGCTATTGCTTCCTTGCGCAATGAATATGTATGTTGTTTAGGTAGCTCGAGCGTGCCAATGGCGTAGACCAAAATTATTATCATGCACCGTGTCTTCTATCTTTCATTAATCGGGCAACAAGTACACGTCCTCTCCCCGGCCTCTCTTTAATTTTATTGCTCG
The DNA here is from genome assembly GCA_037305995.1 of Sclerodermus sp. 'alternatusi'. NCBI lineage: Eukaryota > Metazoa > Arthropoda > Insecta > Hymenoptera > Bethylidae > Sclerodermus > Sclerodermus sp. 'alternatusi'. The sequence goes on along the minus strand of CM074546.1, from coordinate 7,905,624 downwards.
CTGGCGTCATTATCGCTTTAGTGCAGCACTATAAATTTTCTGGCACTCGACTGATATTCCCCGGAGCAGTTGGCTGGTAAATACGAATGGTTACACATACATCAAGCGATCGCGGCGAGCAAGAACGCCAGTTAAAGGAACGACGGCTACGACGACGACTACCCCGACAACAATTCTATTTAGCAACTTTTGATTCGGGGCTCCGTCGGAATTCGAGCGTTACCTCGGAGTTTTTAACTTGGCTCGTTCGACGGAGGACGGGGGATGGGGGTGGACGGGGAAGGAATACTTTATTAGAACCGCGGAAAGTTTTACATTGAAAGGCCAATGGCGGGAGTTGTGCAAATATGAACAGATCTCTCGTGCAAGATGCAAAAGTTTGATCGTGACGTATAATTTGTCATGCGTGACACGAATGGCCAATTACTATGTATGATTTCTATTGACTTTGGCGAAATAGAGTTACGGGTAAAACTGTGGCGACATATCCAAGAAAGCGACTATTTGGACAGCTGGAAATCCATTAAAGTTCTCTCAGTGCTATAAGCAAAGTTCCGCGGAATTAATAACGATCCCGAAGTTACCGGCAACTTGTACAGCGGCAACACGCTCGCGCACTCTAATGGAATCATTGCGACAATTAGCGAGGCAATTTAATCCGATACTTTGTCATGGAAAAATCATAAGGTTGCCGCTAGCCACATCGCCGCTTGACGCAACTCTATGATTTTCTCTCGCACATGACTCCATTACTACACGACTATTGAATTTCTCTAATTAACGTCCGCGTCCAGTTCGACGGGTTCGCTTATTTAATCGCATCTAAATCTCGGCTTGGACAACGATGCTGCTCGATGCTTTACCGGTTCTACCGGAAGATTCCAATGAAATGGAATAATGGCTCATTTTTATAAGTTGGACAATTAGAAAAAACGAATTGGCGAGGGAACGAAGCTAAAGCGAAGAAAGAGTGTGTGTGTGAGAGAGAGAGAGAGAGAGGGGGGAAAGTGTTGGAAAGGTGTACGAGTCACGAGGTAGTGTGATGTGACAAGAGCCTGTTGAGGGGTCGAAGGGGTCTATTGATCTTTGGCTAGCGTGATTCTGGCGCCACGTACCGGTGAAAACCCCAACTAATGTCTTCATCTCTCTCTCCTCTCGCTATCTTGGCGGTCTTACCTTTTAATCTCTCTCTCTCTCTCTCTCTCTCTCTCTCTCTCTCTTTCTCACGCGCTTGCACAGCTCCACTCACGCTACCCCTAAATCCTGCTTCACGCCAAGACCGTTCACGCGAGCACGGTACAAAGGGTTAGCGTTTCCGATGAATCAAGGCACCCTCATCCCCATCCCTTCTACGGGTTGATGTCCTTCCTCCGGGGACTCGCAATTGTTCAAAGTTCCTCTTTTCCGCGAGACCCGCGAACCCCTCGCGAAAAAGCTCGCGCGAGTCGTATTATTCCGTGGGCCGCCATAACTAACGCAGCTCGGCCCTTCAGGTTTGGTTTCAGAATCGAAGGGCAAAGTGGAGGAAGAAGGAGCACACGAAGAAGGGTCCCGGAAGGCCGGCGCACAACGCCCATCCCCAGAGCTGCAGCGGAGAGCCCATACCCCCCGAGGAGCTCAGGAGGAAGGAGACGGAGAGGCGGCAAAAGAAACTGCTAAAGGCACTCGAGCGACAACAGCGAAAACTCGCGATGAAGGTAAGTCAATTCCAATTATGGAAGCCGAACAATGTCGTTAAGTCGAGTCTTTAACGTCGTTGCGCAACTAAACTAGATATCTGATCGTCGGGCTATCTTGTAGAACTAGCGGTAGACAGTCGTATATTCCAATCGTAAAATCACACGACTACCTTACCTGGCCAGTTTCTTTCTGGCTCGTCGTCCGTCATTAAATCGGACACGTTATAATTATTATTCAGGCTATTGATAGATGAAGATTGATCGTTGAGTTTGCGACGCTCAGCGAGAGTACTCGTGGAGGAAGCTCATTAGCTCTCCGGAAATCTATTACTTGCGCGAATGTTCTTAGTTAAGGACAGAGGGGGAGGGGAATTTAATCTCGGGAAAGTATTCCAACGTGGAGCTTTGCTGCTTCCAGGGCATTTCCGTGGATCTGTCGACGCTGAGGGCCGAGTGGGAGTCTAGGAGCGCGGCAGCTTCCGGAGGCAACGCGTTGACCAACCATTTGGGCAGTTCGTTCGGGCACTTGAGCGGGAACAACGAGGGTAGCAGCATCTCCGGCTCCGGGAACGACGGGAACGAGGAAATTGACGTTGTTGGCGGACTGGACTCATGTAGCGAAAGTGGCAGCGAACGAGTGGACTCGGCGGCTGATGGTTCCGTGGACGGCGAGAGCTACTCGAGGTTGGGCAACGGAACCCTCAGCGACCCTCGCAGAAATCCAAATCTCAACGGCGCTAACCAGTTGCAAAATCCCAACGCGGGCATCAGCCTCGATCACCTGAACCACCAAAGGGGCATTCACAATTGGGGCCTGAGCTTGCTGGAGAGAAGGCGCGAACTCGGCAGCATCGGCAACGTCTCCGGCGTGCGTCAATCCATCAACAACAATAACAACAACAACAACAACAACAGCAACAACAACAATAACAACAATGGTGCCAGCAGAATGATCACGCAGCAGCAGACCATCGAGGAAGAGGTTCAGAGTAGCAGTATAGACTTGTCGGTGAAGGGTCGCGACGAGAGGAAGAGGCTCAATCCGTTCTCCATCGACAGTCTACTGGGAAACAACAGGTCCAGCTCTCACAGTAACATCCAGGATGACAACAGGCCGTCCACGCCGACCTTCTCCAATGGCAGAGAGTCCACGACACCCACTACCCCCACGACCCCCACGTCCCCCATCTCCGTTCCAACCTCGCCCTCCACCACGTAGTGTCGCCTTTAATAAATACCCTTTTAGACTGTCCACGCGAGACTCGAGTTTCTCCTTGGAAAACGCGTATAAAAGTCGGACGAGCAGCGCGGAAGCACTCCGGAAGTAGTATCATCCTGAGAAGTCTCACAAGGACGAGGCATTGAAATATAAAATAATACTAAAAGGGTATTTACAGTTGCGAAGGAAGCCGCTGAACTTTACCACGAGTATCAGATATGGAGTTGCTTTTTCGTGTTCGATGCTACCTCCGTAATGCTGACAAAGTAGACTATAAAGAGTCTGTATCAGTTTCAACATATCTGCAGCGACTGCGTGTGTGAGGTTCGTAGGGTTTGTCCACTGCGCGAGTCTGTCTGTGTGTGTAAGCGCGTCTAAGCGTGGGTCTGCGTATGCTGCTGCGTGCGCATATGTGTGTGTGTGTGTGTGTGTGTGTTTCGTTTCACCCATCTTGTTCCATGCTTCATCCTGAAAGAGAAATAAAGACAAAGGAAATGTGCAATAAACCAGCCAAGCTGGATAGAACTGTCATTTAGAGAGTTTTCGAGGAAAGGGGAAAATATGTGTACGTATGTGCGTGCGTGTGTGTACGACGAGTGCGAAGAATAGCAGACATGTACATTTAATGTAAATAGTTCGGAGGAGTACGCAGAAGGTTCAGTTTATTTAATTCACGTAGTCGATACTCCGGTGTTCGTGAATCGCGAATATTATTTAAAGCAATAGATATCGCCTGGTTCATGTATATAGAAATAAATAAGAAGCTAGGCTTTTGCGGTTGGAAGAACCGAGAGTACGTCGGGAGAGGTGGTGACTGCGCGCGAAAACCAGCCGTTTTCCACACGGAAAACGCGCGGATCAAAAAAGCAATGAAAGGGCAGAATAAAGAAGAGATGCCGTTAAATCCGAGATGCAAGACAGTACCTACCGTATATCCATTAAAAATATATTAATTTATTCTCAAGACTATATATACTCTCTTCTTGCAACTTGTGTCGCATTAACCTGACCTCTCGCTACAATCCACTTCCTTATCGGAATCTCACTTTTTCTCCCAGCGTTATTTCGACACTGCTCCGCAGTCTCTCGCAGTTTTTGCGAGGTACGTCTAGACGTATCATCATCGCCACTAATTTCAACACGGCCAATTTGATTTAGCGCAAGCGGAACAGAGTTCTCCAGGGAAATCGCTATCGCTCTCCGAAAGATTATTGAAATATCTCTCGCCCCGGTGATTGCCGGTCCGGTTGCTCGGGGGAGACGATGCACCAGCGATTTTCGCCTACATATCCGCTTTTGGCGCATCCGCCTGCGTTCTTTCGCGTTTCTTTATCGGATGCACCGCCGTGCACTTTTCTCACCCGCTGGATACGATCGAACGTCCCGAAATCCATAAAACCCGGACGGCTGAGCTTATTGAATGCGTCGGAACAGTTCGTCGCGATGGCTGCGAAATAAAATGCAAGCGAGTGTCACGAGTCCGTTTCTTCGGACAATGAGACGCGAGTAATTTATGAGCCGAGCCGAGTCGAGTCGAGTCCTCGTCGTCCGTCTGCTCCAACGTCGGAACCATCGGTCCACGCAAGCGCGAACGCCCTCGACAAAAGTCCGTCCTGCACCGGGGAACAACCCCGGGGTGGCTGTTATTGCCACGTTTAACGCCTTCCACTCGCAACAGCGAATTCTCCGTCGTCTCCTTCTCCTGTCTCCGTCTCTCGTTCGTTAAAAAGGAGAATTTGTCTCCGACTTTCGCTCCCTCTCTCTCTCTCTCTCTCTCTCTCTCATCCTTCTTTTCGGTGATCGCTAATAGAAGAGGCGTTGTTATTGATTGACGTTAACGAGCCGTTGGATGCACTCGCGAGACGGGGGCGGGGGCCGAGAAAAGCACCCCTCGAAAATCCAGCAAGAATCGTACGTAAGCGCATAACGCAAGAAACCGCCAGGTCTCAGGTTACAGGAATTGCTATAATTTCCCGATTTTACGAAGTAATTGCGAGGATTGTGCTACGTACGTAAATTGCATCGGGGATTTCTCTGGAGATTATGATAATGGTAGCGCGATTATCGTAACCTGAAAGCAAGGCACGCCAGTGCTGACGCGGCCAACGACACAAATCGGCTAGAATTCGAAAGTTAACGCGGCGATAAATAGTAGACGATCCGACAAATCGCGGGGATTGGGGATATTCGGGCACCTCGGGGATTCGAGATCCGGAGGAGAGCTCGGCGAGTCTGCCGCCGAGTCAAGGACAAGGACGCCAAGGGGGGAACGTGCAAGGAAGAAGAAGGGGTGTCCAATATTATCGGTCGGCGCGGCGAAAATCGGCTGGTGGGAAGGTGTCCGCGTTAACGAAGCGGCAGATCTCGTAAATCCTCGGATTAATAATACCTGGCAGTATCCGTGCGTGAAACCGGCAGGTGGCTAGCCGGCCTCTAATCGCGATCCTTGGAATAATTTACACTTGTGCGTTTCTCGGGAGCCCACGGAAACGTTAACGACTATCGCTCTCCATTTTCTTCGCGTGATTTGCTCGAGGAGAGAAGAGAAGCCGCCAGCTGACGAGGACGAAGCAGCTAAGCGTTACGGCGCCGTCCCGACAAAAATGCACGCTCGAATCTTGGACGGCTCTCCGGTTCTTCAGGGTGTAGTAGCTTCGTTGCTTCGCCGCGTTGCTGCTCCGCTGAAAAACCGATGGGGCCGCTCTCTGTCGTGACTATCCAGCGTCGAGGATATCGCGTGCTTTCACTCGCTCGGGCCCGAATATTCTCAACGCAACTTCCACTTGATTGGCCTCTTACATTGAATTTACTAGCCATGCCATCCATCCAGCCATCCCTTTCAAGGGACTGCACGATTGCTTCGTTCGCCCTAGTCCACGAGATTTGCCGCCACGGGCTAAATTATTGAAATTTTTTCAATACTCGCGCGCGCGCGTGACTATTCCGTGACCATTCCGTCAAAATGAGCGTTTTCGCCAATTCTCGCACAAATGAAATCATTGAAAGTCCCCCGCGCCCACCGTCTGTCTGTCTGTCTGTCTGTCTGTCTGGTTGCCCTCGAGACGCGCCACGCGGATATTTCTAAGGTCCTCCGCTCCATTCCACTCCACTCTCTACTCCACGCTACTCGACGCTCCTCGACGTTTTCGCTGTTCTCGCAGAGGGCGATACTACGCGAGAATTCTTCAAGCGATTTTACGAGCTTTGAAATTACTATGATTCCTCAGATGGGAGCACATTTCCGGAGAACCGCTCACTCATTTGTAGCGTAATAACTTTTGTCCCTGGGCATCATCCGTGGGTGACACGACCTTTTAAACTAGGCAACTTGTCGACAGGTGTGAAGATCGCATGGCCATTAATCACAATCATAATCACATTACGATCGCGTTACGTTCATTAACCAATTTTTTAGGTAGTCCGATGCACCCTTGATAATTCCACGGTAAACACTGCAACATTTTCATTAATTAAAGCGTGCATATCTGCGATCTCTTATGAATCGCGAAGCGGAATATCAAGAAATAAATCTCGATTTTCAGACAGCTTGAATAATGACGAACATGCAGCAGCGGCAGCGGCAGCGGCAGCATCAGCAGCAACATCGGAAACTTCGTTATTTCGCGATTACCAGCACACGAGAACGACCTCGCGTGGTTGATACATATAGTTGTTTTGGCATTTCAGCGGAGCCCCGAGCTCATCCGAACCCGAAGACACTCGCACACGTTTCTCGAGCGCAGCCATTTCCGATCTGATAAATTGGCTGATCTTCTCCGATTATCTACGAGTATTTTCATACTTGTTACGATTAGTCTTAGTTTTAGCGAGCTGCTCGCGAGAGTAGAGACTATTTCAAGTACTCCCTCTCTCTCTCTCTCTCTCTCTCTCTGCAGTTGATGAAGAGGAGGAGGGTTGGGTTTGGGGGACTGGGATTGGGAGATGGCAAAAGAGGAGACGCTACTCGATTAAAGCGTCAGTGAATTATCCCAAATTAGAATATCAATCTATCGCGTAAAGAGAGCCGTCCGGAGAGCATAGAAATTTATTCGCGATCTTATCTCGCGAGCAGCGTGATTACGTGGCTAATGATTAGAGCACACTCGAGTCGCAGGGTCATCCCTGCAGAAGAGCACCACCGACCACACCGAATCTTTATGGCACCGATCCGACGTTGTTATCTGCACATTGTTATCCGCCAGCAGAAGAGAATCCAGCACCAGGATGGATCTTCGCCAGCAAGGTGTAAGTCGATCGAGTTCGATCCAATAGATCAGGCGGCAGATGCCTTGCCAGTTATTACAAGGGGTCAAAGGTCGATCGCTCGCATAAACCATTTAGGCCTGATCGACTATCGATACCGATATTTCCCAGAGGTATCGGTTATCGACTTACTCGATCTTCCTCCGACGATCTCTCTCCCTCTCTCTCTCTCTCTCTCTCAGTCCTTCAGTCGCCTCCCTCTACTCCTCATCGGCCCCACCCACGCCTATCCAGATTAAATATCTGAACCTGGATTACTCACGCCCCCTCCCCACGTTTTTACGCCCCGCATTTTACAACGTGTTTGTGTGGCCAAACTTCTTTCCCAAGGGGTAAGTCGTGGTCCAGGGGAGTTTTCAGGCTCGATCCCTAATTAATTATGGATCGAACGGTTTCTCGCGCGCGCGCACAGGCACCTCTTCGGAAGGAATGCAAAGTGATCCCGACGACGTTCGTCCTTGACGAATCTTTTTGCGCGCGTATGTTGTACTTTTCGGGGGTTTCTCGCTTCGGGTAGAAAAAGGATGAGACGCCGACGCCGACGTCGACACCGAAGGGGTGGCGACGCGGAGGGTGAAAGGGGTGGGACGAGTTAATACGTGGGTAGAGACTCGCTCGTACGGCGCATGCTACGTACTTGCGCGCTCGCGCGTACCGATTTATGTACATGCATAATGCGAGCTCCATCCACCGCACACGGAGGAAACGCGGAGTTGCGGGGAATGCTCGGGTTTTATGGCGTTCTCAGATATTGAAAATCGTCTTTCCTTCTCCTTTTCGACGAGGTAGCTCGACCTCGTAGATGCGAGATAAGGAATTAATAGGCCCTTTTGGCAACGTGGTCCGGCCTAACTGGCGGGAACAAATTTTATTACCAAATTTCATTCGGGCCGGGTGCGCCAAGATTTCAGATACTCTTGGCAGAGTCGCCCGCAGTATATGCACACGCATCCAGCGCGGCGCTGCATCCTACGTGCTCTTCTGTGTACACACGAGATACCACGAGGGCCGGCCCGCCGCGGCCATCGCTCGTTCGATTCACTTTCCTCCAAAAATCGACTCGCCATCTACCTTCCAAAAACATATTCCGTTGATTTAAGCGAGAACCCACCCTCTCGCCCTCCTCTCCCCTCCGACTGGAGAATCTCGCGAAACCTCTTGGTAACGACCCGGTCCTCCTCTTCTCCGGATGCCCGCACTTGGGAGTTTGCCCTCCGAGGGAAGAACGTTCCCCCTCGACGATTTTTCCCTCCCAGGTACTCCGTGTGTCGTGGATTTATGGCGCTCTTTCTCGAGTTATCCAAAGTTGGGGTAACGCGCGCGGATAGGCCAGGGATCTCTCGCCTATAGTATATACTCTTAACAGTCGGCTCTCTTCGCGGCAATATCGCCGATAAGTATCTCGAGACGGCTCTTCGAAGCACGAGGTACGATCTACGTAGTGGTACATGGTACTTTGATGGCGGCCAGCCAGAAGTAAATCTAAGGTTTACGAGGCAGTACCGCCTCTTACTAGCACCTCCTCGAGCACTGCCCACAGTTCCGTGGAGAACCGCGAGAGTGAGCCAGTCTCTCTCTCTCTCTCTCTCTCTCTCTCTCTTCCTCCCCCTGTCTGTGTGCGCCTCTCATAATTCTCATAATAAATCGCTTCGAACAACTGACGGCCGCTCCATATACAAAGGGCTCACCGAACCAAGCACGATGCTCGGAGAACCCTAAGGAGAATCTGATTTCGTTCCTTCTATCTTCGGCTCCGATATGGCTAATAACATCCGAGAGACTCTTTCTCTCATACTCTCCCGTCGCACTCTTACGACTCGTTGTAGATTTTAGCCGATACCGGATCTCCAAACTTTCTCCGGTTCGACGAAAAATTTCTTCTGACGCGCGCGCGCGCGTACTCCTTGCAAGTTTTCCTCGGAGAGGATGAGTCGCTCTCCAAGTTTCTGGGAGTCCAATCTCGGAGGAACATGCAGGATGATCGCGGTCGCATTAGCACAATGTTTCGGTAGGAAGCTATCGAGGAGCGTTCGTTTGTTCGTTCGTTCGTTCGTTCGTTCGTTCGTCCGTTCGTTCGTGCTTTCTCGGGAACAGGCTTCGTGCTGCGAAGACTGTATCAGGCCCAGCGCGTGGTCATAGGGACCGATAATATAGTTATTACCGGCAGGGGGCCCTCCGGCCAGAAGAAAGCGACGAACCCCGCATTAAAAACCAATTTTTGGTTCCGAAAAAACATCCGCTCTCCGTCGTAATAACAGGCCTGGTAATCTATAGTAGGTTTTCTGTCCCGTCTCTCCAGAGAGAGGACTGCCCTCCCCCTCCAGCTCTCGCTTCTAACCTGACTCGGGATAATCGAGCAAATTGATGCCTCAGCCTCCGCAACGGAGACTATTTTCAATTAAAATGGCCCACGACTCAACAGCGGACAGCTGCCGAACGTACCTTCCTCGGCTAATCATGCCTCTGTCGCCGGGGGTCGATAAATTGAATGCCACGATCGAACCCATTAGATTATTTTCCTATTAATCTGCCTCTAATTTGTGAACCTTTCCCTCCAAATTCCTCCTGATTCTTGGGAAAAGTTCTCGGCGAGAGCAATGACAGGATCGATCTCTCAAATCTCCGCGGTATCCTCTGTGTGCCAGATGTCTGACCAATTCAACGCGTTAATGCGTTTTCTACTGAACGAAGAATGGTGAGTCCCACCGGTGAATCAGCTGATTTTCAAGAAAATTGCAGGCGTGCCTGGTGCATCCTTTTTTCGTATCTCTCTCTCTCTCCCCTCTCCTCTCCTCTCTTCGTGGCTCGGGATTATTTTACAGCAGCGAATTTGCCACTGCGTGCCACTAAATCAAGAGCTAGTCGACTAGCTGCAGGGAGGGTCGGATCTAATAGAATTCCAGCAATTATCCCGCACGGATCGCGCAGGTACCCCGTTACCTATTTCTATTAGCCGTATTATTATAAGTATTCCGCGGAACGCTGGCCAATTACGCGTGGGCCCTTGATAAAAAATAGGTCCGCTACGTTATTAGAGGCTGCCAGGAGAGTCGGCCAACGAACCCCCTCCTCTCTTCATCCACCGACCTCCCTCTCAGAAAAGAAATTGGAGCGTGAGATCGATTCACGCGTAGAAAAGTCCCCGGAATCGATCGAACGATCGAATCAATTTCTCTGCATCGATACGTTTCTCGGGAGAGTCTCTTCGTTGAGAGGGGAGGGTAGCGCCACTGTCCGGATGATGATTCCAAGTTTTAATGGAGTCGCGCCCGAAACGGCGGATCCTTGGCAATTCGGTTCAAGCAAGTTTGGATAGTTGTGTCTCTAGGAGAACGGAGATCGAGCGGTGGTGGAGGCGGCGGCGGCGGGGCAGGTCCGCAGTAAATTTCTATTAACGGCGTGGCGTTCGAAACAATTGGCCATTAAAGCGAACGGTCCCGCGGTAGACAATAACTGGCAATAATCGGTCGGGGGCCACCGGTTAGTCTCGATGCAGCCGAGACCCTCTCGGTTTCGGTGTACCGAAACAAGCCGAGCATCGGTAATGAGAGGCCAATTAGAACACCCCACCGATGGAATTATCCCCCGACCGTTCGAAATTCAAACTGGCTGCCGTGAGCGTTCCCGTAATGCCCCACAGGCACGCGAAAGAGCGCGCGAGTACCGCGACCAAACTCGCAATACCCTCGCGGCTGCTGTTTTACTTTTCCTCCCGTCCCACCCCTGCGCCAACTTTTCTTCTTTCCAAACTCAAGATCCCTGAGAAACTATGTCTGCTCAAATGAGCATCTTGTTGCAGTCACTTAAACTCGACGAAAGAACCCGGCGAGTTACGCGGAACTCGATTGAAACTGAAATTACAGGAAATTTCGCGAAAAGGCGCGCCGCACCCCTCCACCCCTGCTTCTCTCCGCCCTGCACGGTTTCTACCAGGTTTCTTATGCAAATACACTCGCGCTGGAATCGTTTTCTCGACGCTTTCCTCCGTCTTGGCGTTCCGCCGATCGAATCTCTCAATTAATAGGAGAATCAGGGACATTATGTCATCGTTTAATGACGGGCTGTCTCGGCTCGAGTCTGGAAAGTGCAGGAGGTTCCATTTGACACTAATTATCCCTCGCTCGATTGCCCGAGAGAGGGTCATTAGTTCTTGTGGCCAGGATATCGATCAGCCTCCGGTTTACCTTTAGCGCGGATCTATCAGCGCTCGCCTCGCCGAAGTATTCGCGACACGCGAGACAAAGTCCCGGGGAAAAACCGGGAGGGGTAACGCAACGTCAGTCAGAAACTCGGGGAAAAAGGAGCGGGAGGGAGGGAGGGAGGAGGCTTCTCCGGTCAGAAGCGGAGTGACTCGTTACCACCGCTACGAGAGTTCTGCTCAATTTGCACTCGCGTATAATTAAGCGGAGTGTGAAAAACGAGCGGCCACGTGCTACCGTCGCCGGACCAGTCGACCTACTCTCTCGATTTATAGTTACTCCTTCTATAATAGACTTATCAACGGGGGGCGTCGGCGCTCGGAACTACTCCTCTACTCGTCTCAAACTCCATCACGGTCAAAGGTAAACGGGTCGTACGCGTCTTTCGCACTTTCACGCCTGTCCTTAAATCAACGCGGCTGTTATCCCACGTGGGATTTCCTCGTTCGACGCTTTTTTCACGAGAATCGACGTATCGCGCGCGCACGGTATGTTCCGGCCAATTTCAATTTCACGGAGATTTCGATTTTCGAGAAATTAACACGCGCGGTCTCTCGAGCAAACGCCGCAAAATCTCTAGTTGGTCGTTCGTTCGGTCGTCCGTCGCTCGTCCGTCGCTCGTCCGTCGCTCGCTTTAGCCGAGTCACCCGGTAGGCATTTGTCTCGTACTTCTCGCTTTCGTTCACCGCTTGTCAAGTCGCTGCGTGGGCGTGCCGTAAACGGCCATTGTCTTATCGCGGCTCGCCGGTAACCGGAAGTATACACGCTTCTCAATAGACGAGCGATTTGGCCGCAAATTAATCGGCAGGTAACCCACGCGAGAGTGTAAATTGTCGGTGACACAGTGTGACCCACGGGCTTTTAGCTGCACGAACTCGATAAGTTATCTCCGCAAAGTCTGCCGGGGAAATTCTCCGCCGGCAAAACCAGTAGGAGAACAAGTGCGATCGTTTTCAATGGATTTTTCCACGCTTTCCTCGCGAGGCCTACGCACGCGCGTCTGTCTGTATAAATCATCGGACGGAAATTGAAAAGAGTCTCTCGTGCCTCTCGCGCGAGTTTTCGCGATAAATAAATCTAGATCGGTACTGCTGATTCGTCAACCGAGCCGCAAATGAGGGGGTGGTGGTAGTGGCAGCGCGAGGCGGCCAAGAAAAACGGTTGGTTTGCATAAAAGCAGCCCTGCCGTGTATGTATGCCGCCCTCTCTCTCTCTCTCTCTCTCTCTCTCTCTCTCTCTCTCTCATACTCGCAGGCAATCCCACTGATTAATTTGTTAAGAACAAAGAGCCACGTTGCCGTAATCATTCGCATGATTAATGGAGCCATGAAATCTCGTCTAACCTTTTAATGGAATTACGAGCCGGTGCGTAACGAGACAGCATAATAATGCGGCTGATTTGGCATAACTTGCGCAGAAATAATTGCGCTGCACTGGTCAGTGAAAATTTTCGTGAGAAATTTTAATGAAACGTCACGCAGTTATTAAGGGCGTCCAATTCATTTCCTCCTGCCCGAGACCCTCTTTCTCCCTCTCTCTCTCTCTGTTCGCCCACTTCCTTTCCCATCTCTCTCTCCCTCTTTTCCCTTTGATAAAACTTCATTATTTGCATCGCGAATTCACTTGCGATCAATAATTGCGCATGCTAATTGTAGGCCGCTTGCAATTACACACATCCCGCAAAAGCACGCGGTTGTAGCCGACTTGTATAATTACCCTTCTTATTATTAACAACAAAATTAAGTGTTTCCTCGGAGGGGTTTAGAGAAATATGATATTTTAATCATGGACTGGCCGCTCGTTGTAAAGTCTCGAGCGCATGCCTATTAAGGCGGGATTAATAAGAGCGAGTCCAATCGACTCTATCAAAGCAATAAAAACCGAAGAATATACTTGCATTTCGCCATTCTCGACAAGCACATGGAAAAGGTGTGAACTCTTTAAGGTGAGGTGTCGGCTCGTCAGCAGTCAGGAAGGTGTTGGGCCACGATCATTTATTATCTCGAGATTGAATTTCTTCTCGGCTCGACCAGCGCCTCGGTTTAATTAAAATATCGTTATGGGTAGGCGTGGATTCGTGCCGCCGTATAGCGTTTCGCCTCCTCTCTCTCTCTCTCTTCTCCATTCCTCCTCCTCATCCTCCCACCTCCCTTGAAAGGCATCCCAACAGGCAACTTCGCGTTGATCAGACGAAGAGAAAGAGGGAGAGGGAGAAAACTGAAAGCATCTCGATGGCTCATCCGTAGAAAACTATCAGCTTCCGTTATATATAAATATATCCCATCCCCCTCTCTCCCCTCGCCGCCGCAAAGAACCTGATCTTCAACCTCGCCCTTGAGTTTTCAGGTATTTTCGAAACGACTCGCCGCCTCGTTATACGTTTCCACCTCTTAATTTTCACGAGTATCTCCGGAGTCTCTTCATTAAAACATTCCACTCGTTGGAAATCCGAGGAAATTATCGGGGGATATCAATTTCCATTGGTTTTCCATTTTCCAACGAGAGAGCACCGAGAGGAATCGGTCAAGTTGATTCGAATGCGAAACTCCAAGTGTCCGCTTACTTACCTGTTTGCCCGCCTGCCTACCATCACCTACCTACCCATCCACCCCTTTCTTCTTCTCTCCTCCTCGTGCTTGATCCGCGAAGTGAACGGGCGGATACGCGGAAATATCGAACAGGTTCGCTGAGCAATAATTTCGCGTGGGGATTTTCCCGGAATTTAATCGAATCATGATGGAAGGTAGTACGAGTCGGTTCCAGAGAACGCGAGCATCCAGTGCGTTTCCTGTCGGGACCGTTCCCAGAAGGATTCGTAATTAAACGGGGAGATCGCATTTCGATACACAGCCTCGTATCTCTCGCGCGCACACGATCAAACGACCAGTCCCGTCCATGTGGATTCCATGGTTTCTGCTCGTCCCAGAAAAATATTGAATAACCGGCAGCGTCGTAAACAACAATGTACATTGTTGCGCGCTTGTTACTCCCGATCATTACGATTATCGAACAAATCACGAGCTGGTACTTTACGAGCCTCGATCGGCCGCGGTTCGATTTCGCATAAGCGGACTCTCACGTTAATTAACCACCGTGATTATAGTGATTATCCAATGAAATTTCACGCCTTTAATTATTCAACGCAATTTTCACGCTTGTAATTATTCAATGAAATTTTCACCGAGTTCTCTCTCCCCTCTCTATCTTTATCTCCGTCTCTCCTCCAGCGGGTTGTATGTGCACCGGCGCAATGCCACGAGGGACTCTTGAAAATCAACGGACGAAAAAGGTAACGAACAACGTTAACTGTACTTGAAGTAGCTACCAGCGGAATTTCGCTCGAGGACTAGCATGCGCGCTCTGACTGCTGGACTCGAGATCGCTCGAATTCAGAACCACGTTTTTCGCCCTGCCCTCCTCCATTCCCCCCTTTCTTTCCAACCAGAGATTAATCTTCGGCTCTCGCTGTGTTTGGCATTCGCATGTGGTCGCTCGGAGAGAGGAGCTGCTTCGGGTTTAATTAAAAATTAATCGGCGCAAATTAATTTAAATGCAAAAAGAGGTCCGAGGGAGGAGGGGGTGGAGCGGCGTTTGTAGGGGGCGGGACCACTGAGTTAGGCGATCGTTAAGAATCCAGGCGGCTCACCGCTCCTCGATAATCGAGAAGTTTCGAGAGCGAAACAAAAGCCTCACGAGCTTTTCGTGCTGATTTCTCGATCCCATCCTCGACGGACCTCGACCTGATCGTTAATACCTCGTTATCGTTCAGGTCAAAGAGGATCCAGCATCGATCACCTCGCGATCCTCGAACGCCTCGAAAACCTTTTTTTCTCAGATTCTCTCTAAATCTCGCGTTATATTCCCAATCGACTCTTTTCCATCTCATCCCTCCCCCCTCCTCCACTCTTCTCTTTACTCCCCGTCGAACTAGAATATTAAATTATTCCAAGCAGATCCTGGAGATCGCATTTTTTCACTGAACTCGATTCCTTCGTTATTTCCTTTTCCTCTTCGATCGAAGGGAGGGAGAGAGTCAAATTTACGAGACGAAGTTTGATTATCTTCGAATGAGAAGAAGGCGAGTTATTGGATAATGAACGCCTGATAATTCGAGCGGGAAGCCTCATTGGGACGGGGTAAGTTCGGGAATTATCGGTATCAGAATCGTTAGTGATATCGAGAGAGTATATAATTTGTCGTTTTTTACGCTTTGCACGGATGATTACAATGTTGCCTGCCGCTCGCCTTGAGTCGATGCAATTTCACATATCGTTCGTGTTAAGTTTTATGGTTGGCCGATATAATGGCGTCTCCGCGAAATTATCAGGGGGAAATTACACGCGTCCCCCGCGACGATGAAACGAATTCAGCGAGCAGGGCGCTTCCCTCGGAAGTCATCTCGCTAATTAGTACGTCGTTATCGCTTAGGCTCCGGAGATATTTAATCACGGCTGCGAAATAGATCCGTTAACGGTCGTGTGGAAATAGGTAGCCGTTTTTACAGGTTCGAGGATGGAGATTGAATATCGGGAGGAGCCGCACTCCCATTTTGCCCACTGATCCTTCGCCGACCGACGCCACTACCGCTAGCAATTTCGACTTGACGTTGATGAAATCACTACACCCGTCTCTTCCCTCCTCTCCTCTTCTCTCCTTTTAACAATAATACCTTAATCGCTCGAATTACCTAAACGCCTCATTAATAAAACAATCCGAGAACCAAGCCATCCTCGGATTCTCCCTCGAGGATTTTTAATAGAATAACCCACAAGCGCTGCTTTCATCCGAAATTTATGACACGATAACTCTGGATTAGTACTATGGCGTTCCGATTGATATTATAAATTTCACGAGTTTCTCTCTCTTCCTCTCCAAAAGTATAATTTAACTCCGGAATCTTATTAATTTTCTAGACGAGCGACTCTCACGGTCATAACACATAACCCGAACGTGTGGCACGATATAATCATACCCGAAAATTGTTTCTCCATCCGAGGATAGAAAAGAGCCAGGAGGCAGAATATAACACGAAAAAGGAAAAGAGAGAGAGAGAGAGAGAGGGGGGAAAAGGAAAAAAAGGGAACACTTAAAAATTTTTCCTCCATGGTAGACGAGTTCGTGGTCATTCGATTTTCTATTTGAGCTCCAGTTAGTAAAATGATTTTCAACGGCTGATCACGGGGAATGGAGCCCCGAGTGCATGTGCTCCGAATGCGAGCGAGTGACGCACGGCACTCTCTCACGAAAGGCAGAGAGCGGCGTTCATAAAACGGCCGTAAAACACTAAACGGCTGTAAAGCTGCCGGGCCAAAACGCGCGCGCGAAGCCCGATGTTTAGGCGTTGTTGTTGTTGCTGTTGTTGCGGCATCGCCAAGTTCCTTTGCGGCCTGACCAGATAGAGACACGCACCTCGGACGTTAAATCATCTTGGAACCACGCCCTCTTTGCCCTTCTCAGCCGTCGCCCCTTACCCCGGCGACCCCTCTTCACGATCCTGTGCTTTCGGGACAGAGAAATTCAGTCGCTTCTTCGCTTCTATCCAGAAGCGATCTTCGATTCCTATTTCGTCTCTCCCTCTCTCTCTCTCTCTCTCTATCCTTCTCGATTTAGGATTAACTCGATTACACATACGTGTAGCACCTGCGCTAGAAATGCTCGAGAAATACTAAATCTCCCCTTCCCCTCTCCAGTCTCCTACCAAGCTAAAGAATCAAAAGAGATTCAAACGATGAGAAATGTTTGTCGAGAAAAGAGAGAGATATCTCGTCGAATCCTCGAAGGAATCTCGTATCAAAATACGGAGGAAACTTTCATTAAACAATAAAGATCGCTCTCCATTATTCTTGGAGTTTAATCGTGAAGAGAGAGAGAGAGAGAAAACTCGCGCGGCGTTCGCGAGTCGGAATTGAGCCGAAGAAGGAATTTAGTGAACGGTCCCAGCTCGGACAACCAATCATCCCGCATGCCAAGAAGAGGAGTCTGGAGGGAGAGGTTGGGAGGTTGGAGTGGAAGGAGGCCAGGAACGTAATCTTACGTATCAATTAGCCTCACGGTCCGAGGGGCTTACCCCCCGCGGGCCTTTGACCGTGCGCCGCTTCGTCTTCGAGGTGTGAGAACCGAGACACGGAGCGTACATTCGTTTTACAACGTCTTCATCGTACCGGGTCCCTTCCCCCTTGCCCCGCCAGACAAACGTCAAGTGCGAGAGAAACGGAGAATACCAGCAACGGGCACCTGGACAGGTAAAGCGGGCCCACCGCAACAAGCACAATGTCTGAAAACTTGATCCGTCATTCTTTTGGTGGGTGGAAGTTTTGGTAGCTGATACCCCTTGTAATTCACTGTGCGTATCGATTGGAATTTCTCCCAAATAAGCCTTTCACCCTAATCCGCGTGTAACAGCCACCGGCACTCACCCCCCGCACCCCATCACCCTTCTCGCGCCCATCTCCATCCGTCGATCCACCTACCTGTGCGAATTCATTAAAAAATCCTCAAACTCTTTTTTCTTCCTATCATTTCTGGAAAGCACCGGAAGAATGCGGGAGATGCGTTGCCGTGATGGATAGGCTATCGGAGGCTGGGGATACTCCTGGCGTTGATCAACTACCGTAAGACCTTGGAGAATAGGTGCAGATTACATTAAATCCTGATCAATCATGCTGGCAAAGAACGTAAGATTTAGATGTCATCGCCGTCTAGTAGCTGATACCTACCTGTAAATTAGTTTCATCTGGTATTTCGCTCGGGTCCATTGTTAACGACATTATAATCATCAGATTACGTGCATGAGAAAAATAGGAATTACAAGTTAGGATTGATGAGGTTGCTTTGAATACCTTGTGTGCTCGCGTCTTGGGACCGCGATAATAAACCTGCTGTGAAATCCTGAGTAGGATTTAATTTCACACCTTAGGTTTCTCTCATAATGTCTTTATTGGTCACTCTTTGGATACAGTACAAGCAACAGGAAGAAAGACCCGCAGCGAGATAGGCCACGCGAGGGGTGGGGGGTGGACAAAGAAATCTACTCAATGCCAAACTTGAAGAGTCACTCCGCTGATGCTCGATAGATATGACGCAGTCACGTAAAAATTCAAATGCATCGTATTACGGGAGATCCAATGGGGAGGGGGCAGAGTCGCGAGGCGGGAACACAGGGAACAGCTGGATTCCCCCAGTCTTCGATCCTGTGCTCATCCCGCCTGCACGGGGCGGCATTTCAATAATTAAATCGCTCGACGTCGTGTAATCGCGCTTGAAAACCTGATTAACTCGATCATTAGCACTTTAACCGGTGCGCTAAAGAGTATTCATTAGAAACTAATTTGAACGTGCCACAGACCAATGAACTTGGCTAAGCGGGGGGTAGGGCACAGGAGCGGAGGTGTAATTGCCTCGTCTACTCGTTATCCTCCGCTCCCTGTCTCGGTTATCGAAGATTGACCACCGAAAGGGAGGGGGAGAACAGAGGGTGAACGGAGGCGCGTTCAAGAAACAACCCCCCAATCATAACTAAGAGGGAACCACAAAACTCTTCGCGAATGCGGCGGACGGAAGAGATCGGCTGTCGCGAGAAAATGTTTCGAGCGAAGTGAGTTATGGCTCGATATTGAAATTCGTGAATGACGTTTAGACGATAACTCGAGTTAATCGTTCCATCTTCAAAGGGAGTTTTCATAAGGTGAGGAGAAGCGAAGCGAAGCGACTCTGGAGTCCACCAGTACGACTCCAGCGGATTAGGAGTCGGGGGGGGGGGGAGGACCCCCCGTGGCTACGCGCGGCTATCTTTTTGGTGGGTGTTAAGTAATATATTATATAGCTAACACCTGGCACTGTGTGCAGACGGCCGCATAAAAGACTCATCGCTTCGGCGATGCGAGGGATGATCGTGACTCGTTGATGCATCTCGAAACGCACACTCCCTCGCACAACCCTCGGCACCTCAGATCTCGAGAGGAAAAGAGGTCAATCACTCGGATTGCTTTTCCGATGGAGACTGACCGATCGACCGACCGATCGACCATATTTACGACTGAAAAGTAGCCCTAATTAAAATCCATGGAATTAATAATATGTGTTGCGCCTCGGAAAAGCAAAAAGGCAAAACTCCGCTCCGAAGGATCTCCGGGGATGATTGATGCTTCCCTCTCGGGAATAGTGGTGGAGAGAATGGTGGGGAATGGTGGTGGGATCCAGCGGGAGCGTAGGTGAGTTTGGAGAAATCCTCGCTGCTCCTTCGTGGAAGGATGTGCGAGGAGTGGGCGAAGGAGGGGTGGCCAGATATCAGTGGTGGGGTGGAGGTTGCACGGTGTGGCACAGAAGGTGTCGGCCAATACTTTTCAGGTCGTCCGTCGCCGCTTGACGTCTTAATGCACGCCGGGAATAATCTCACCGCCAATTTATTATACTCTTTCTCATTTCTTTCCCTCCAGTCTTTCCGGCACACCTAGCAGAGACCTTCCTTTTGTGCGCTCGCTTCATCCAAACAGCGCCGCTCCTCTCTTCCACTTGATCTTTTTATTCCCCGCACAACTCGATCCGGCTCTCGCACCTAATAGAATACGTAATTTGAATTTTTGAATAACACCGCAAGGGCCCCGCACACTTATTGACGATAGCAAATTGGCGACGGCAAATTGGCCTAACTCGACTCTAAGTCTCTCCAGCTTTTCTCGAATTCCCCAACAAACTCGAATCGAGCAGGCCCGAAGGATTCTCGCTTCCCTTCTCCTCTCCTCTCCTCTCCTCTTTCTCATTTGTTTCGCGCGAGCTCCGGCACCTCGTGGAACGTATAATTAAAAATTTTCTAAACCACGGGGCGGGGTCCCTCGGGACCCAGCAAGCGAGTTCACGGCGAGGAAGCCCCGCAGCTAAAATATGGCTGAAATATCTTTCAAAATAGCTACGTACACCTTTTTTAAAGGGACACGCTTTGGACTGTGGGGCATTATAGTGACGTGAAACTTATATAAAGGTACCTATAATCGGAGGTAGCCGAGGATGGTCCAATTTCGAACGTCGCACACCTGGGGTAGGTCTGCCGCCCTAATGAAACCATCAAGTAATCACCGAAGGTTGTTGATCCTCGATGACGAAATAGCCGGTAAATCTCTCTCTCGTATAATAATTTAATAACGAATCCATGCAGGTATGCGAGTAGAACGCCTTATTTAGGCTCGGCTGTCCTCTTACGCTCATAAATAATCGTCCTCGGATTAAGAGAAGCGGTTCTCGTGGAATTTTCGTGCGCTGCCTCTGCCTGACTCTTCTTCTTCGTTGTCGTCGTCGCCTTCTTCTTCTCCTTCTTCTCGGTATACGGAAACTCGAGCGACGCTACTGCTTTGAAGGACCGCTACGAAAAAAATAGGAAATACAAAGTCCCAGGCCTCACTGGTAGCAATCGTGGGGTTTAGCATTAAAAATTTATTCGTCTCCAAAAGTAAGAGAGCTTCCCGTAGTATTTTTCTCTATTTCTATTTCGGGCACTTTTTTCATTAGTTTGGCGTGGTTTTATCGCGAGAGATGATAACCTTCGCTAGAAGCGCGATCGCCTGCCTGATGCAGATGAAGGTTGTGCTTGGATGAAAGTGCGAAAAAATCTAATATGCGTTTCACTAATATGCATATGTAATTTATACCCATTGATTCCTCGACCTCAGATGCAAGCCATCGTATATTTCATTTTGCGCTGCAGCATTATTAAGGTTTTATGCAAATTATCGAATCAGCCTTTTTTCCCCTTTTTTTCAGCGAAATTCACGCGAATGAAATTGTCGCTCCTCTTGATATCTCTTAGGCAATTTTGACCAAATTACCATTTGCTTAACTTTCAACGATTTATTACTCGGACGTTAATTTGACTTTAAATCGAATTTGATTTTTAGACAAACAATCTCTCGGAGAAAATAGCCTCGAGATATAATTTCTGTTACAGCACCGATACCAGCTTTAATATTCAGTAATATTTCACGTTTCAAATTTTCTATTACCACCCGGCGAATGCAATATTGATTCTGGAATTGAAAGGGCATAGTGTTTTTTTTTAGAACGTCACCTCAGGTCGATCAGCCGTAAGCAGCGAGGCGCGGAGAACGCGCGCACGGAGAAAATAGACAAAGTTCCATAATTAGGGAACACATTCTGAACAATGGCGATAATTCGCTTAACGATGTTGTACCGATAACATTTTTTTCTCACAACAAGTGTCTTTGAGAAGTCGGTCCCGTGGCCCGAGTGTCTCTGCCTCGAAGGAAGCGACAAGAGTGAGTGAGAGAGAGATAAAGAGGAGGGAGAATGCGAAGACGAAGGGTAGAAAGCAAGGATTATAAGAAAAAGAAGGAGAGACGTCGGACCGGTGGGAGGAGGACCAGGACGCGGCAGCTGTTGGCCAAATTAAGTGATCATCTCGTCATCATCAGTGAAGCCGCCACGAGGGGAACGAGTCTCGAGAGTTTCACGTTGCTGCCACGTCGCTGCTGAAGCGATAGGCTCCGCGAGCCCCGTGAAATTAGCATTGGAGGATCGTAAAGTCAGAAGAGGCAAGAAAAGAGGGACGGGGAAGATAGGGAGTGAGAGAGCGAGAGAGCGAAAGAAGAGGAGAAAGCGAGAAGGGGCGAGACCAAATATGGCAGGGGTAACGTACAAGGTGAAAGATGAAAGAGGACGGGCACGGACGAAGAAAGGTGTAGAAAGGACGAGAGGAAACTCGCCAAAAAAGTCTGCGCGTGTTCGCGAAGAAGATGAAGACGAAGCGAAAAGGAGCGCGCGGACGAAGGGAAAGATCGAGAGAGATGGAAACCGGCAAAAAGGAAGGAGGCGAAGAGAGAAGGGAGAAGGGCGAGAGAGCAAGAGGTGAGAAAGATGAAGACGTCGCACGCTCCACGCTGGGATTGGACATTTTAAGAGGAAGAGAGAAGATAGCGGAGGATACCGAAAAGAACAGGTGAGAGAGACGAAAAGAAGGAATACGTTTCAAGTGGGTAAGATCAGCCTGGGGAACGTGTGCGAAGAGGATCTGGACGGATTTAATAAGCGCGAGCGATAATCGCCGTATTTACGAGCGGCCCAAGCAGTCTCTGGCTCGAAATTAAATTATTGTCACAATAAAGATGGCCGGCGCGCTGAACGCTTCTTGCGCCCTTCTGGCGTTTCTCTCAAACTAAGACAAGGTAATTCCCGAAGAAATTCGATGAAAACGAACGAGTCTAATCCCCGGCGAGCGTTAACTTCCGCTGAAAGCTCTTAAGAAGTTCTGGCGGTTCTGGTTGAGGGGGTTGAGGGGGACTTGCTGTGTGAACTTTAGGTCGCGCTTCGGAAAATTTGCGGCTATTCCTCTGGAACGTCATGTCAATTTGCTGCGTTGGACACGCGTCTTGCGGGAAGACAGCAAGACTCCGTCTTCTTAACTTCGTAATTACGCGACGACAGTGCAAAATGCGCGAAGATGTGTCGAGCAACATTGTGAAAACACGCGCGCCGTACACTCTACCAATGTTTTTCGCCGCGGAAATTTATTTCCGTCATTTAAAGCACAGCGTGAAGTGTGTAACTTTCGCGACTTTGCCAATCTGTCTCTGCATTTGCACAGCTTGCAGCAGAGAAACGCTCGGGTAATTGAAAAAAGTTAATTTTATTCCCCTCGCCTCCCCCCGCTACTTCGTTGCCCTTTAAAACGTCAATTTCGAAAAGTCTCTCCGCAAACTGTTCTTCACCACCACCACTACCGCGTCCCCGAGAAAAAAGGAGGGAGAGAAGATTGTGTATTGAGGTCTCGTAGAATCGTTTGGCTTTCATCGCAATTTGCCTCGTATATTAAACAGCTGGATGCAAGAAAAATTATGATGTTCGCCAAACAATCGTGGAATCGTGGGAATATTTAATAGAAGGACGTTTTTTGCCGAGAACAGTTTTCACGCCAGCAAGATTTATATTCACGTGAGTTAGTGGTCGTTCGTCCACGGCCAAGTTTCTTCGGGAAGGGTGCTTTTTTTTTCTCTTTTTTTTTTTTTTTTTTAAGCGGAAGGCGGGCAGCGGGGCTAGGTGATACGTTGGCTGGCGTTGAAACAATGAACCGACCAACCGGCGCGGTCCCTGCAAATCTGGGGGCTTAGCATCCCCATTGTCACCCTTCCACCCCCACAGCCACTTGCCGGAAGGGTGCTTCGCGGATTTAGACGACCCTGTCTCCATAGCAACTGCAAAGCGGCCTCTCAAACTTGTTCTCCCGAAGCTCAAAAGCACCGATGCCTCCCCTCCCTCCCTCTCGTCTCGACCCTAGTCCTTCACCCCTCACCTCTCGTCAACAAGCACACTGCCTAATTCTCTTGGAACGCCACATTTCATCAGCACCGATAAAATTTCTAATGGAAAAACTCGCTGCTGAACTCTCTCTCTAATTACTCCAGCGGGGAT
Organism: Sclerodermus sp. 'alternatusi'; assembly: GCA_037305995.1. Taxonomy (NCBI): domain Eukaryota; kingdom Metazoa; phylum Arthropoda; class Insecta; order Hymenoptera; family Bethylidae; genus Sclerodermus; species Sclerodermus sp. 'alternatusi'. The sequence continues at coordinate 7,881,850 of CM074546.1, read as the reverse complement.
TTGGGAAATGGATCGCTCAAATTTTCACTAACACGCCAATTTACCGCTGGAATCCCACAATTCTCTCGTAAGCTCCATTACACACGTTTACGGGGGGGGGGGGGTGGTTATCGAACGTGTCCTTAAGTCCTGTAGAGAAAGCGGTCGCAGGGGATAATTTTCGGGGTGAAGGAACCCTCGGGATAAAGCGCGGAAGATGGACTCCGAAAAAAGTCAGGTTCTTTGTCCTGTAAATGGAGACGTTTCCACGCTATTCCATCGTCCGATCCCGTGGGATGGCGTGGACCTTATTTTTTTCCCTGACACCTTCGACCCTCCTTGCTCACGTCTCTCGAAAGTTTATCACCGCGGCAAAGAAGCTCGTAAGCTCGGCATATCTTTTATTTCGGCTCCGACGGATACAAGAGATCTTCCACTGCGATCTTTCAGAATCGACGGCCGCCAAATCGAATTACGTGGATTTATTCTCCTTCGAATAACGAAAGGAAACACTCTTGTCAAACACAATCAGCGACAGATACAATTTCACAGTCTCTCTCTCTCTCTCTCTCTCTCTCTCTATCTGACTTTTCGCTTTGCTCCGAGCTAAGTGTGCATATAATCTCCCGTATCTCTCGCTCATCGGTAAAATTTATTCTTCCGCTGTGGAATCGACGTTTCCTTTAAGGTATACACACGGTCACTCGCTGCTCATTTGACAAAGCGAACGAGAAGTACCGTGCTTCTCTCTGCTTTTTCTTCTCACCCCTCCCTGTTACCCTTCACCCAGAATGTAAATCAGCAGCGAGTATTTGCGAGTTCGAAACAAATCGCTGGCCATTCGTTGAAATCAATAACGAGCAGATTGAGATCGGCACTTGGTTAGCGACGAGAATCGATGAGAATAGCACACAGCCGGAATGAATATTTTAATGAATAAATTAAACGTGCGCCTTAGGCACGCATACGTTTACAGATATATCAGGCAAAAAGGAAATTGGACAGTTTGGAACAAAAGTGCTTTCCACTTTAGAGCCAGGAGTCGCTGCCAAATGAAATTATCCTCGAAAGCACTGACGATCTCTAGGGTTAATTTCACGTTGGTGTGGGTGGGCGTGGGGGTGGTTTGCGTTATCCAGCAACATTGCTATCATTATAGTCCGACGCCCGAGGCTAGCTATAATTTAATACAGGTCGCTAATATGTTTCCTTCCACCCCCACTTTGATAAGGGAGAGTCTATCTAATTTACATGTGTGCTTCCTTCCTCGTCACCCCCTCCTCCTACTCCATCTTTTCCCGCAGTTATCGTAGCTGATAAATTTCTGGACTTTTATGATCGACGACGATACCAATTACGCGAAATATCCAAAAACTTGTTTAGAACGAGTAAAACCATGCTCAATTATGATTTAATTAAATCTATGTTCTTATAAAGAGACGCATCGTATCTTGTGGAAAGAAATTTTAATTATATTCTCTAATTGCTACCCACAAAGGAGATCTACGGATAAGCTAAATGATCTCTCGCTGCTAGTAATTAATATTCTAACAAAAACCCTTATGAAGTCTGCTAATAAAGTTGTGTTTTTCACAAGCACGGAGCATTATAAACATTAGAGTAAATTATATCGTATCAAGCACATCGCCCGACTTTCCCCAAGATTTTTAATACGGTCATTCGCTCGAGACGTTAATAACCAACAATAAGACAGAGCATTCGTAATGTTAACCAGCTCATGCGAGCATTATCATACGGTGGAATGGCGATTAATCGATATTATCCCATAAAAGTAGCTACACACAACGTTGTAGCAGGGGGCTGTTACAACGGGGGTAGTAGTTGGCTTGCGCAATCCACTTGACTGTAAACGTTGCCAACGACGTTCGTATCACGTTGCTTTTTAGCTCGAGCTGTCCATAATTTAATACTAGTCTTCTCTGTGTGTGTATGTATGTCTCTCTTTCTCTCTCTCTCTTTCTACCCCTCCCTGAATCTCTCAGCCCTTTTTGCGATAAGACTATCTACATGGCACGCTTGGGATGAGTAGACCGGCACATTCTGCATAAGCAAATGCGCATTTCCATTAATTCACCGATCTATCTAACGGCTTAGCCAGATAAATCGGTGAATTAGCACTTAGTTAAGTGCGAGAAACGCAAATCCGTCATGTATCACGTGTGCGATTTGCGCAAACGAGAAATCGCCGTTGCATCTCTGTCCTTGCCGCGGGTAATTTGCCATTATTAGCAAAGAACCGCAGTCATCGGTGAATCCCTTTCGTTCTCTCTTTCTTTCCTTCTTCTTTTAATTTCGCGACTGACTTATCGCCGGGACGATATTTTTAATTAATCGAGGCCTCCCCTTTATTTGTCGCGTTCTGGATTCTATATATTTGCTGGATTCGTACGATCGAGGATGGGAATTTATCGTTTTAATTTCGAGTGGAATGGGAAGAAAGAAAGCGTATCTTGAGACTCGAGGGATTCTCTCTCGCCTGGAGAGTAAGAAATATGGCGAGGACCGAGTGAGGTAAGGTATATTCATCACGAGTTATTAAACAAGCTAACAAAAGGTGACTCTGCCGCGTAAAAAAGGCAGAAAGATAGAATTGGCTAACCACTGGCCCCCTTTATGATAGATGGCGGCATGGATTAAGGTATCCTTCCTTGGCTTTCGCACCTTCCTCCGGGATCCCCGGGAACAATTGTAACAAGCAGCAGGTAAAGATACGGGGTCCCTGCGAAAAGAACTCTCTTCTAAAAATGATAAAATATTTAAATCAAAGAGCAGGAGGTTTCGTGACTCTAGCGCATCGCCAAAAATGCATCGCATAAATCACCTTTATAAATCAGTTTTTTGTTTTTTTTTTCTTTTTTTTTTTTCTTTTTGACCTACCTGTGCAACCAAATTGATGTGGAATTATGATTTAAATTAATCAAGGGCCCTTTTCAGCGAACAACTCGACCTTTTATTTTTCAAGCTTAATGCCTCGAAATGCTTAAGCTAATTTGAAGAAAATTGAGAAGATCGATTTTGATGAGGAGAAATTTAGGATGATTGAAAATATTTCATTACCCGTCGAAGATATTATTTTGCGATTTTGTCTTCTTCGTCCTACCGTTCTGATCATCCACCTCCCTCCCCCACACCTCTTCCCGTACCTGTAACATCAATTAAAATTCTCCTGGTCGATGCTCTGCTATTTCGTGCAATCGCCCGCCGTTTTTAATTGGATTAGAGCGAGACAGCTATATTGTGCGGGGGCGAGACGAGCAAGGGCGCGAGATTACAAAAAGGGGCTGGAGGAAATGTGGATTGAAGCGTGAGAGGGGAGGTATCAGCACGGTGGTGGTACGTAAATGGGAAGGACAGTCTACGGGACTCTTCACTTTATTTACTCCTCTTATCGATTTCATAGATTTCATTAAAAATATAATGTTACATTGGAAACAGGGAAATCAATTCTTCCACCGAATTCCCCGTTCAGATATTTCAACTGTGTGGAGACCCGTGAAATTTTACGTCTAACTTTGACACTTCGCACAGATTGAATCGCGATACACACAAGGGTTGGTCGAATCAGTTTTTAATGCATAAGGGAACTGTGTTTAGTTGCTTTCATACTTTGAATATTTAATTAAATCCGACAATCATCGCTCTAAATCTCTTCTCCTATATTATTCAATTGCTAGAGAATTCTCACTAAACTGCCTTACGCAGCTTGTATACTCCATTTGTATTCGTAACATGCTGTATTAATTATGTATTCAATAAATTTTAAACGCATTGAAATGAATTCAAATTGCAGATTAATATTTAACGGCGTGCACTAATTGGCCGAGCAATTATGCGACGTTAATTAAACATTAGAAGAGCCTCCTGGTGATGTAGGCATGGTTTCGCCATCTGGTGAAAATTCGTATCACGTTATCCCAGAAAATCCTCGCAAACGCTGCCATCTATATGATTAGCTCGGCAGAGAATTTTGTAATAAAAAATTCAATTTTTTTTTTTTTTTTTATCAACGTTGTTTGCAAATTTTTCCACAATCTCAGGAACAGGTGAATAAACGGTAAACTACAAAACAAACACTTTATTACACTCAGCTACGATCATTATATATGCATATACTGCATTCCAAATTACATACAGAGTAACACAGATAACTGTGCGAAAGGAATGTCATATTCCGAATTCATACATTTTTATAAGATTATAAAATAATTCACTCGTTCTTCGTTTAGTCAACAAGAAAGATATGTGCGAAACAAACGAAAGTAAAAATGAGAATGAAACGCGAGCACGCATCGCGCGCTGCTCTGTATTCTCATTAAGAGAATGTGTTTCCTATTTTCTTTTTCTTATTTTTTTTTTTTCTTTTATTCCTTTGATATGTCAAAAATTACTTAAATACAGTTTCGTTCAACTTTCGCAGTACTCTTTCTCTTCGTAAACTTATGAAACGAGTTTAGAATTTGCATTAATATTTTAATAGTATTTATCATTCCACATACGTAATGATAACTTTTCATTCTGACTTAAAATTCCCTTTCAATGGAATATTCGGAGAAAATATTGTGCATATGATCAAATAGCTTGAGCTCGAAGCATAAAACCTGATCATTTAATTTCATTTTCGCAAATTGATGCAATATTCCTTTTCGAGTTGTTTTGAGTTTTATTGCGTTTTCGGTGTTCTGCCACAATGCATACTTTATACATATAATTTATGTTATTTCTAATCTATAATTTATACTAATCGAATTTTTCATTGTCTGGCTCACAATTTCTACTTCCTCTTCTCTGTCTCTCTCTTTCTCTCTCTCTATCTTTCTCTCTTTCGAAGACCATTTTAGGACAAATTGATTGACACCACGCTGCATGGTATTCTTTGAGTTTTTGATAAAGTTATCTTTGTTTGTTATTCGCAAAAGGGTTTTCTTTTTAACATTGACTCAATATGTAAATGTTGTAGCACTTAATTATGTACAATTTTCGATTAGACGTGCGATACATATTAATTTTTCTTTGTATAAGTAGTTACACAAGATATCTATCCATTTTACACGATAGTTACTGTTATCACATCGTTTTCAGTAAAATTTCCTTGGATTCTATTACAGTAATTTCGATTTACATTTACCGCGAGCAAGAATTATCGGTTGAATCTACTGTCTTGTGTTGAGAACTGAGCTCACTGTAGTATCGACCTATCGGGGGATCCTAAAAAAATGCGGGTATTGCAGGAACCTGAAGGTCCTTTCACTGGAACGTGAAAGTCCTTCTCTTTTGATTGTTGATATTCCACCGTTCCTCCGACTCGACCCTACGGAAGTAACGCACTCTTTTCAAAAGGGAATCAAGGCTAGAGTGGCGTCTCATCCTCCTTGAGTTACCTCGAGGTCGGAGGAGGAGGTGGTGGTCATACAGCACTACCCGCATAAAAACCAGCCTTACCAGCTAAACCGGTGCCTCTCTTCGTCTTTTCACATTCCATAGTACTAAAAGTATTTTGAGCGATTTGCGATTTCCGCTTTGGATTCTGCAAGGTCATACTTCGCTGGCTGGAGTTTGAACTTGAGCTCGTACCGGGCTCGGAAACTCTCAAAATTCCCGAATGTATCGTACCAAAGTTCTGATAAATGTATTGGGACTGAATCGCCGAGACCGACGTATTCTGATGCTTGAGAGTTATGGGAACAGTTTGACCGGCCAGACTGTTGTATCTGGTATCGTAACCAAAAGGAGTATCCAACAGGGATTCGTTGTTATCGGCTGGATATCCCGCGAGTCTGGAGTCCATGAGACCTTCTTTATCGGCAAACCCACTCAACCTTGACTCTACAACCCCGTGCTCGGTTGGATTCCTCGCAGCGAATTCAGCGTATCGGGGATCCTGGCTAATGCAATGTTCTTTGTTTTCGGTGAAGGCAATCATATTTTGTTTAGAGTCCGACAGTATTCTAGAGTCAATGAGTCCCTCCTTGTCGGCAAATCCGCTTAACCGCGAATCAACAACACTGGCTTCGGACTTATCGACGAAGGTGTACCGGGGGTCCGTAACTTTTGCATCCGGATACGCCGGCAAAACGTGGGACAGGTCCGCCTTATCGACGTAGCTGATGGCCTGAGGATTCGATGCACAGATGTCCGGTGCCGATTTGCACAGGAGGGACGTTCCTTCCTCGGCCAGGCGTTGAGGAACTGCAATGTGCACGATATGCTTTTTATTTTTTAGTTGACGATAATCGAATTGGAACGACAAAACTTTGTTCGTCCATACGCGTTTCCGCTTCCTCACCTTTACTCGAGGGTTGCGCGAAACCTCGAGTCTGAGGAGGTCCCGGTGACTTTTGATGAGCTCTCACCAAATACTCCGAGCTCATGCCTCTCTGCTCCCTCAATTTTCTTTCGGCTCCAGGCACCATCACTCTCACCTGAAGAAACAATATCAACATTGAGAATACGAAGGAGTTTGTTCGCTCGCGAGAGAGTCGGCTAAAGTTTGTAGTTTCATTGCTAAAAATTTTCAATGGAAACCCTCTCTCTCACCATATCCTCGACTGTGGGGAATCGGGCCATGTATCCTGACACCGTTAAAAGAGCTGCTACCTCAGCGAGGATCAAAGCCAATCCGGAAAGCTGAAGGCACCAACCGTAATGGTATTGGGGTAGGCCATTTTCCTCCGTCTGCAAATTGTCCATCGTTGCCGATGATAAACTATATCTCCTTGGCAACTCTAACGATGCATCCGAAAGTGCGGATGCTAGCACTATCAAACCACCACCCAACGATAGACCTGCAAACGAATGCGAGATAAGTCTACGCAATTTAAATACACGTCGATTCAACTATCGACTAGCGCGAACTTTCAACTTTTACCTTTTATACAGACTGTAAAATCATGAAACGTTTAATAACAATTCGGGAGTCGGAGGAAAGTTTCGTCCGCGGTTTCTCTCTCGTTGCGGATTCTCGATCTAGATTTTATTATGATTCGATCGTCCACGACAGCTGTGCGCAGAGGGGGCGGAGGGAGGTATCTCGAAGCACGATCAACGATTAACGCGCTGCAGTAACTTTGTTGAAATAAATCCCAAATAAGCTATGCAACAAAGCAACTGAAATTTTATTTCCAGCTTTTTACGTTAAATTCTACCGTGCGCGCAGAGGAGGAGAGAGAATATTTTAGTTAAGGGCAAAGTCGTATTTTCTTGACTGCGACGTGAAGTTGGTCAATGGCGCTGCGTTGGAGTCAGTCGACGCCGCTGCCAAGAATCAAGAAGCGACGCAATCTGAATGCAAAACACTCTTTCGTCTTTATATCCACTATTCTCTGCACAGAGGATCCGTAAAATGACTGCAACGAATACGCAGCTACCGTGTCCTTCCTTCTGCACGAACGTCTTGTGTGCTGGCTCGTCAAAATTTCAGCATTTTTTTTTTTTTCCAGAGCTTCTCCTTTGCGCCTTCTCTCCCTCGTTTACGCTTTATCCCGTGTCCCTTGGGCGCGAACTGTGGCGCATAAAAATTTGCATACGCGTAAAACGACGGACAGCAAGCAGCATTTCTGCAGCTACCGATTCAATTGCACACAGGACCTTCGTCGCAAGACTTTGTTATGACTGGGTAAGCTGCTACGTTATTGCATCCTTAATGACTAATATCCTAGGCACGTCCTCGGCAGTCGTGAATTATACTGTCGTGTATAACGCGAAATGGACACTGAATCTCGAAACGAGCTATGTCAATTCCACTATTTAAAGAGAACAATAACTCCTTTTCATAATTCTTGTAGATTCTAACGAATATTCACTCAGAAAACACACGAGAGTCTACTACCACGCTGGCCTTTATCGCCGCAAATTTGTTTCTCTCGCGGAGATTAAACCTATCTCTTTTTAATGTTTCGGATGTATCGCAAGAAAAGCGTGCCTTGCATGATAATACAGTTAGTTACGGAGAGAGAGAGAGAGAGAGGGAGAGGGAGGAGATCGCGTACCATCGTGCCTTGCTATTCTCACGGAAAATCATTTGCGGCATTCGACGCGTATTCAAGAGTAGATTAATTTGCGAGGGTGGTACTTCTAATTCTAGCCAACTTTTTTTCAAACCCCTCCCACAACGGTATATGTAGTTAATATTTATAAAGACTCTAGAATTTTTTCATACCCGTACTCTTCCCACGCATTTATACCAATATTTGTTTTTTCCTAGTTTCAGGTGAGTACTTTTTTGATTTTCCAGACCGCGCGCAGTTCCACGGCACATGCGGCGAGTTTTTACAAATAACTTGTAACTTTTGGCGTTGGTCGAGTAGGATCAGCGCGAAAATGCTGCCGCGGCATTTGTTAAATTTAATACTTTTTAGTTTCATAGCTGTGCGCGTGGATCGCGTAAATCAAAAGATTGCACAGTAATTTTAGATGCAGGCGGAACTGAAAAAGCGCAGGAACGTTCTAGAATACTTGAAAAATGTACGACGACGAGGACGATGTATAAGCAGACGATAGAGTTTCCGCTGCTCGTCATTAGCAACCCCGTGTGTTTTGTAGGTCTAGTCGTTGCTTCATCGAATTTCACGAGCCGGTTGTCTTTACCCCGTGGCTGTTTATCAATTAGCTCTAGTTAGACGGTACAGACCCGGTTTACCGAGCTCTTTCCACTTTCCACCTTCCACCGGCAGAAAACAGGCTTCTTCGGTATCAGGTTAATTGTAGGGTATTCGAGAAGAAACGAGCCAGGACACATCTCGTTAAGATGCTGCTGCAGCCATAATTAATTCTGGACCGAGCTACCGAATGCCGAGGGTACATCGATGCGTCGCAATTAACGTTAGAATTTTTGCCCGATAATCGCGCGAAAGGGACAAAAAGCCCTTCGAACAATCACTCCTAGTAGCATTTCAGAGACCAATGTCCAGTTTTCTATTCTTTGGACTTTACGCGGATTCTTGTCGTAAATATGCTTTGTAAAAATGAATTATCCTTCAATAAAGGCCACTGGTTCTGTGAGCCAGGTCGAGCGAGAGGACAAAGACTCGGATATATCCGGTAGCTTGATCTTTTATATCTCGCCTTTCAGCAAAGGCGTCGTGCTCGAACGAATGGCGAGCGGAAGACAATGGCTCCCAGTTCGCAATTCTTTCTCCCGGAGGATACCAGCCGCCATTCACTTAGACTTTACTTAGTAGATTCAGCTTGGCTCGCAGCGAAGGTCGTCGTTGCAAAACTCGGTCAACGTGGCCCGATGGAAACAGAGGGCGCATTTAATTTATTTTGTCTTATTTATTCTCACAAAAGTAAAACTGAATTAACATTCGAGTCGACGGAGAGAAAGAGAGAATCAAATCTCGCGATGTCCTTTCTTCAGCCATTGAAGCGCGAAAGAAAATAATCGCTAGATTCTATCTCGAGATTTAGCAATAATTTATTCAAAGAGAGAGAGAGAGAGAGAGAGAGAGAGAGAGAGGGAGGGGATATGAAGCTCGGTGAAATTTCAAAGGAAAAATTAGAGGAAGGAGAATCGCGATTCACCCCGTTTCCGCTTTTTTCTTAGCAGAACTCTCGCGCACTTAAAGCTTGGCTCGGTTCAAGGAAGGGTGGCGATACTCGACAAATACAATTGGTACTTGATATCGAATGCGCATCCATCATACTGTAAACATTTTTGCCTTTCCTCTTCATTTCCCAATTTGTTCCTTTGCTTGTCTCTCGCACATATTGGTAGACTATTATACGCATTTGACTGAATGCTTCATCTTGATGGGAGAGTCTTTCCTCTATCATTTTCAATAAAGTTTCACCGATTACATTTTCCACACTGTTGTTCATCTTCGCGCTGATCAATTGACACGAGCGGGGGAGCGATGCTGCGCGAGGAAAACAGGCAAATCGGTTTACTGGAAAGCATCGCGTTTAAAGGGTGATAGTTGTGACAAGAGTTTTCACGTTTTCAAGATTTATAATGGCTTTGGTACATATAAATACAATTTTATATGCACGACGGGATTCCCTAACCCGTTTTCTCTCCAATCTTATGGCAAATATTTGCTAGTCAACTTAAGCTCCGCATCCCGTCTCGGCACCGTTCCACGACGCGAGGGTAAATAACTTTTTTGCAAGTCATGTGCTAGCTTCAGAATTGAACACCTTGCTTTCTAACTGAGAATAGAAGGGACAGAGTGGTTTGCCGCGCTCGGTATCCGCAGCACTTTTCCAACTTTAGCTATTTTCCGACTTTTCTGACCAAAGCGACAACGGGACTGCTTTCTGCGAGTTAGCGTCGTTACAATGGAAATAATCGAAATAGCGGAGAGTGTTTCACGATACGAACAATAATCGAGTGTCAATTCAGCGTTGCGAAGAAGAGGAAGAAGAAGACGGAGAAAGGACTTGTCTTTCTTTCAAAATTAATCTCCGTGCCAGAAAAGCGTGCAGCCCCCATTTTTCCAATGACTTCATTCGAGCGCTTACTGCTAATTTACGTATAAGCCGTAGAAAGCTTTTAAGCTCCGGTGCATATAACGCGCAGATTAAGGTATAGTAACATTGAACTTTGGATTCCCAATACTTTTCGCAAGAAATACGCTTCCCCGTTACAGTAAAACGCCACGTGACAAAAGTAGCGAGCGATGCGCAATGAAGGGTCACGTGGATTGAAAGATTATACGCTGAAACAAATTAGCGCAAGCATATTCAAACAAGAGGAAAATATGCAAATGAAAATATACAGGAGTTTCCCTTTAATTCATTCTCCTCTTTGCTGATTTAAACTTGCTGCGCTTTGTACCCACGCGACTCCTCAACTGTTCGTCCAATTAATTAGTGCTAATTGCAATCTCGACGCGAAGCACGAAGACTAGACATCAAGTTGAATTTAGCAATGTGGACATATTGCATTTTTTAAGATAAGTCGACGGAAACACAGATCGATCCAAAGGTGCTTTTCTAGGTATTTGCTTTATACCGAAACTGTGCATACCCCCCCTGACCATTGACTCGAATGTGAAAGAGGGACAGAGAGGGAGGAAGAGAGAGAGAGATAGAGAGAGAGAGAGAGAGTGAGAGAGTAAGTTGTTATATTCCTGAGTGACCACTCGACCCTGTGCTCAGTTAATTAGGAGTAATTGCAATCTAGTCAACGAACACGGGCAAGGGAATAGGACCTAAAGTTACCATAGCGATGGGAGCATAGTTAAATCCGTCAACTATACCTAATCAAACATCCTGCATTGCATACTAAAACACTCTCTTGACTTGCCTAAAATTTCATTTCAATATACCTTAATTATCTCATAGAAATAATATCTTTGCTAGCCGAGCAAATGTCACGCTCTGCAATGTTTGTTTATTGTCGTGTCTGAGTGGCACTGCGCGCACCCACGTCGTAGACTTAGCATTTGTCCTTTAATAATTGTCCTGCAAATTAACGATAAAGGGCCTCGGCTATATTGACTTTGAATTTAACAGGGGGCACACGGCACTGAATCTAATTAATAAGATAACTCAGTAATTTGCGCAGTCTCGTAATGGAGGAACTGGAATCGACTAATTTACCGGATGTTTCAATATTTCTGCCTGTCATTTCGAGGAAGCTGTTGCATAATAGTGCAATGAGACTTGTATTTTATGCATGAGTAGCTAGTTATTTTGCGGAGCTGTCCCCCGGCGCCACTTTGGCGGCGCTCAATTATAATCAGCAGTAATTGCTAGCCACTCGTCGAATGTGGTGAGCAGGCTTGCCGGAAATTGTCGGCGCACAATGTAGCAGCAAGGTCCTTTGCTCGGTGTGCGCAATGTAACCTGTGTTCAGGAGCGTGGATCTTCGCTATGGCGGACCCGGGAAGTGCCTTAGATCAAAGTTGACAAACTTGATTCACCTTATCGAAGCTGCCGGAGACAGCGGAGCATGTACCGGGAGCGCCGAAGGATTCGCCAGCTTCGGCAGCTTCGGCAGCTCCGGCAAATGTCTAGAGATACTGGTCGACGACCCTGGCAATCCTCGCTAATCAAACTGCATCTCGTGCCTGGGGACTCCTGCTCAAAATGGAACCTCTATTTTTTCCCCCGGTTCCCGATTCCCCCGCTTGCTCTCCGCAGTCCAACTGTCGAGTCAATTTCTCGCGCAGAGACTTTCTTCCTCCAACGACATGCATCGAACAAGTCGATAAACTTTTACAATATTCTTCGCAACTCCTGGGGGGGTGAGGGGGAACTTTACGAACTGTGATTGCAATCAGAATATGCATGTAATTGTTTTCTTCTGAAATTGACTTTGCAGTTCCCCAGGCTGAGTTTACAAGAGAAATGCATGAGTGGCCCCAGGAATTTTGTTGCGCTGCTTCCATGCGCTGGAATGGAAACTGGTCAAGGCTATCAGAAATTCGGGAGAGTTTCAGTTACGAAGGAGAGGAATAACATTGAAGCTCGAGGGCTTGACAATCTTAGATAATGAAACTGCTCCCGATAAGTCGAGGACGTGAGCGTGGGACAAACGCGGAGAGGGACGTGGATGAATCTCATCGAGAATTGCACCATACGCCAATGCGGTTCTCCGCTCTTCAAATCTCTGCTCTTGAAAATCAAAAAACGAGATTGGTCAAAAACTCTCCTCGAATCTCGCAAGAATCATCTAATTATCGCATCGGTCGACTACACACACACGCGCGCGATCTTCTCAAAATTAGAAGCGATACATAAAAGGGGAACGAGGCGGGCGGGGGGGTTGATTTTTATGAAATTATCGGAAGCCGCTGCGAGTATTTTCGTAGAACGAGCGCGAATGGATGGAGGACAGTGCGAGGGGTTGGGGGAGGGGGAGGGGAGGAAGGAGTACCACTACGTAGTTCAATACTCGCAGGCGAGTCTCGCAATCTTGGCTAATCAAACTGCAGCCCTGGTAGTCTGGAAATGCCAGAGCGGTAAGAGAGAACGAATTTAGATGGACGCCCGAAAGTGGTTTGCGATCTCTCAGTTGCATCCCTTCGGTTCCGCTTGAATGTATTGACTTGCAACGTAATGCAAACAAATTGCTCTTTCACGATGGGCCACATCGCGCATGCATTTGCACGTGCACTTGACCTTCCGCGCAACTTAAATTGCCCCCGTTAAAATCATTATTCGCACAACCCTTTCTCAGGCCTTCGCAGCGATGATCGACGTCGCTCTTTACCACCCTCGTATGGCACGGTTTCCCAAAAATTCTGAACCACGCAAAAAATGCAGGGACGCCCGCGATTCGAATGACAAGAGCGTATTGCAAATGTCAGCCGAGCCGAAAAGCAATATCCCAGAAGGGTCATTTGTTCCCGCGTGATTTTTGCCAGTAGTCGCAGCGCGAATTCGCATAATCGCAGCCCGATCTTTCGGATATTCCCAAATATTTCAGATTCGAATGCGCCTGTGCGCACTTGGGTGATCACGCGTATTCGTGTGTGTTTGTTTCTGTGTACGTGTGTTGTGCGCGCACGTGTGCGTACCTGGGTGCATTCTGGTGCAACGCGGTGCATAAATTTCGAGCGTGCCGGCTATGGTTTATGTCGGCAGGATTAAATAACTTGACCCAGTAGCAACATATCACGGTCCCTGCGTTCGTGTGCGTACACACGTGTCTCTACACACGAGCTCTGCACCTCCATCATATACGTGTATCGCGCGCGTCTATGTATGCATCCATGTGTAACGCACAGCCGTGAACATTTTCCCGCGAATACACTCGTGGAAGGCTCGGTCGGGCCTATGCTTTTGGATCCGTGCGCGTTTCTGTGTGTGTGTGTGTGTGTGTTCGCATTCCACGTGTGAACTGGTTTGCACATACAAGTTTGCTTTTCTGAATACGTCATGCGCGAAATCGACAGTGTGCACTGGAATCTACACACTTCTGTCAAATAATACGATAAACCGTTCTATGACGAGGATACCGTACATTTTTATATACATAAATATGCACGCGTGTGCATGCGCATTTATATACATCATGTACGCGTACGCGCGTAGATTCCGAGCGATTGAAATTCTACAAGGGTGTCTCTCGCTTGTCCTTGAATTGAAAATGATTCATCGGTCCGGGTGGATCGCGCGCGGTTAACACGTAGCTAATCGTAAGATTTTCAGGAGCATGCGTGTTTCGCAAAGATGTAATGGTTCGTCTGGTGAGCGAGTGGCGGGGGTGTTGGGGAGGATGCGGATTCCTAGGATGCGCGCTCCCTAGTCGGTTGCGTGGTTGGCGAACGCTCCTAACGTTCTCGCTGTTGTGGAAATTGGATCGGTCACTCGATATCGCAGACGGCATTCTCGAAACACGATGCGCGAACTCGTCTTATCCATATTAATATTAAATTCCGCGCTCCCGGCCTGAAATCCACAGAACTTTCGAAACTATCGTCCACACAGCTCTCGGGGGGGGGGGGGGGGCTCCCCCTTTCGGGAAAATCGTATCCCGATAGATCATTAGAAATTAGAAATCGTTTCGTCGATCGAACGATCAACGCCCGGCCACTATACGCGGCGACACGCTCAATTAGCAAATTAATCGAAAAAACTGCCGTCATTCTTTGACAAACATCTCTAACACAGCTGATATTGATTTTTCCCGGTGGCGCCTTGTGCTTTTCTCCACTCATTCCTCTCCTTATCTCTCGCCACGGCAGGGGCGACAATCATCGATTGTGCGTAAGGGAGAGAAGCGGCATCAGTGCCAAAAGGAGGTTTCGTTCATTTTGCAACGCTGATTATTGCTCTTATCACGGAACAGTGAAACCGGAAGAGCGAAAATTGTTATTTTAAGCGGAAATTGTGCGCGGCTCGGTCGATGCGACAGTCTGAATAATATTCTGAAAAATCCCCAAGTTTTCCGTGCGCCCGCTCGATGCACCTTCTCGTCCTGCTGATATAAAATTCTGCTTGCATCTCGGTGTCAGAACCCGATGACTCTTCTTCGAATATCCCGGGGCGTTTGCTGCTTTTGCACCGTGAGAATTCAGACGGCTGCGCGTACCACCAGCAGCAGCAGCGAGCACAGTATACTCCGCTGCTCGTTAATATGATGAATGTGGATTTTGTAGACGGAAATAATCTTCCGTTGGGCTGCCAGTCATACGCTTCTACAAATACACGCGTAACACGCCACTTTTGTAAATAAACCCTAAACTATTTTACGAGATATCTGAAAAAACAATGGCGATTTAGAGGCGAGCGCGTCGCTCCGACGTGCATTACGAGAAATTGCATCCCCTGCATCGGCTGGATAAAATTTCCCATTCAACCCACCCCGATATATGTATAATTTTGCGAATTATCCTTTGGTGCGCTAGGAGCGTACGCGTGTCTTTGTGTTTGTCGTGCTCGCGAGCGAAATCCAATTTTTTTTTAACACGTTTATTTTTTCCACGCAAGCCCATTAACGTTAATCGGGAGGGGGGGGAGGGCTTTGGGAGTATCGAGTATCGCGAGTGAGACGTAAAGAATCGAATTGAAATGGGGAAAATGAAAATGGAAACGGTGCTTGGCCGATCGCGAGTTGACAGGCAATTGGGGAAAGATCGGGATTCACGTGTACGGTGGGCCGTAACATCGGCCCCGAACGGCAATTGCGAGCGATCAATTTTGCAAGCTTTGTCACCGAACCGGGGCCATAAGTAGAGATCGCGCAGTAGTAGAACGTTGCTCGAGCCAGACATTATCCCGGATGTGCCGTTACTATCTGTGCCGGCGCTCCCGCTTGTGCATCGGCACAAATTACACGCTCCAACGCAACATCCACTGACCATTGACTACCCCACACAATTCTACCAGTCGATATTTGCTGCTATCTTCGAGCAATTCAACACCTCGCCCCTCTCTTTGAAATGCAGCAGCGGCACGCCGGCTCCTTGATGAGATCTCTCTCTCTCTCTCTCTCAATTTTATTTATATTCCTTCAATCAATGTAGAGAGAGAGTCCGTGAGCTACACATGAATCGAACAATACTTGAATTCTCAGCGGTGTTCGCTCATCACGCGCGGTATCATCCGTTTTTCGAATTTTTCACGCAGTTTATCGTCGTTTGGGCCTCTTCCCTCTTTAATTGAAATCCATCGGACTTTTCGCCAGAAAATTTGCCAGACGGTTAAAGTATCGCTACTAGTAATTATGAAATTTGAAAACTTTCTGCACTGACTATTGGAAATTTTTCCTGATCCTCGATGTTTCCTTCACTTCACCACCTGCTTTACAGGCGAAATCGGTTTATCGATTGATACAACATTTTCCAGGCGATGCAAGTATACACGATCGTGGAAAACTTTTCGTGCAAAGCAGGATTCCGCGTTTTTAATAGTTTGCTATTAAATGGACACTTATTTTTTTCACTTGCCCATCGTTTAACTTGATAGAATTTTTCAGTGCTTTTAATTACGAGCGGAATTATGATTCGTTATTAAATCCTTTTCAAACCGATTTTAATACCTCATTAATTTACCTAATTTTCGTTTAATGTAAATTGCTACTAATTTTTGTATCCCCGAAATATGTATTATTAATTTTACTAAATAAAGCCTAGATGTAAATTGGTTAATTAACTTGCTAATTGAGTATACTGTTTCCTGCATATTAGTTAATTTATAGGCGTTTTCCATTTTATAATAAATAATTAGTTATTGTTCGGCTCTGGGGCATATTGTCCTTCTTGCCAATTTTCATCATTACCTGGTTAATGACTTTGTAACTCAATGTCCGTCGAATTATACGCAGTAACAATGGAGTTCGTAACACGCTGTATTCCTAAATAGAAGTTGCGGTTGTATTCATGAGTCTCGATGGATCGATATCGTCGGAGCAGTTCACACGTGTTACTGTTGGAGGTTAATAATGCAATGTCGAAATATATCGCAGCTCATACATTGCCATCACAGCTGTGCATTATTAAAATTGCCTGCACATTTTCTATCGTCATGAAAAATAGCGGTTAAATGAACGGTTGATCGCGCTTCCTCCTCTGGGAGGCTCTTGGCTGTTTCGCAAAGGAACGACGAGGGGACTTTGGGGAATTTTAGGGACCATTTTCATGAGGTACAAGGATGGAAGTGGCACTGGTCTAACGATGTCGTTATTATTACGCGAGACGTCCTTCTTTGTACTCCAAGACGACGTACTTGACGTTACTCGACTCGTCAGGCAACCACCACCACCACCACCACCACTGCTCAAGGGGCCAGACGTAGACCTCGATTCACGGGGAAAATGACGGGAAACCCTTGGCGCATCATGTCCCATTTTTCACTCTTCACGTTCGGCCCTCGTAAAAAATTGACGTATTATTAAAATCCTCTCTTCTCGTTTTTCTAGAATCGCGCAATCACATTTTGCGAGTCAGTGAATAATAGTCAAAGTTGAGTTATTACCGTCGGATCTCGAGACACTCGAGAGCGCGCAGTTTCAGGATTGATACCCAACAGCAGCCGCGTACTTTTCGGTGTAACGGACAGAGATCCCCGCGGTGAAAAACCGCAAGGAACGACGAGAAAGAGGGAAACCAGAGCTTTTTGATCGCTCTACCGCGAAATGTCATTCATTGTCTTGATTCGGAAAATCGGACGGGCAGCAGGCAGGCAGGCAGGCAGGCAGGCAGGCAGGCAGACAAGCAGCCAGCCAACCAGGCATTCGTTTGCACTACCACATTAATTCGTATGCCATTGTTTCGCTTTCCCTCCCGTTCCCTCAACAGATTGCAGTCGTATGTCCCTTGAAGACTGCGTTCGTTCTCACAGGCTATATTAATTCGACCGAGCATTGTTCCATGTTCTGTCGCGTCTGGCTTACGCGTTAGCGCGCATTAATTAGCCTGATCGCGCGGCTCTACCGCTCCAAAATAGCGGAAAGCCCCCCCCCCCCTCTCCGACCCCCGGAGATAAAGTGAATTCTATTTGTTCGCGCGTTCCTCCTCCACGGGGAAGAGCCTCCGGTGGTGATTCGCGGTCGAATCTCCATTCGAATTAATAATGCACACGGGGGTCGAACCGTCAGTAAAGCGCTTCCCTCCATGCGTGGGAATTCCTCAAAGGTGATTCGCCTTTTTCAGAAACGCGAGTAATAAACGAGATTGGTGCATTCGTTAAACTTCATCGATCGCTGCAACTTTTCAAATTGAAAGTAAACTCATTATTGACGGGATTTGTAACGCGAAATTCTTCCGTGCCGCGTTTATCCGTCCGTTCGTTACCGTTGCCGTTTTGTTACGGTAGGAGAGCCAATGGCGGACTTTGATATCGCGCGGCTGAATACTTTGGCACGTGGCTCGTGACACGCGTGGAAATTTCGGCGAATATCCGACTAGGATTTATGGCTGGATATCGCGAGCTCGCATCTCTGAATGACGAGCGTTCGTTCAGATCGGCGTTAATTCGTGTGCCATTGTGCGCCGCGTTCCGGCACGTCTGCTTGTCAGCGGCGGTGCGCGTTAATTAGGGCGATCGCATGTTAGCGGACACAGAAGAGGGTTGACGAGACAAAGAGGGAAGAGAATGGCCCGACCGGGGCTGGGGGTGGCGATGGTGCGGAGGGTGGGAGTGATTGTACGATCGGAGCCAGCTGACCGGGGGCGGACGCGGGGCTGCGCCACTGAAAAGAGGGTGAAAGGGGTTGAAAGGGGGTAGGAAGAGGGGCGGTCAGTTTCGGAGGGACAGCTTGGCCCGCGGTGTAGGTTTGTTGTTGTCCACGAACCGGCTGCTTCGTGCCTGAAACAACATCGCTCAAACACCATTATCCGCGGTCCAAGGTAGCAGCAGCAGCAGCAGGCAGCACCCCCTCGAATCTCTGGCCCAACTCGATCGCAAATCTCTCTCTCTCTCTCACCCCCCCCCCTCCCACCATCCTTCCTGTTCGGGATTTCATTCGGGCGGCACTCCCGTTTACCGCCAGTTTCTCCCCCTTTACAACGCGACACGCTATATCAAATGCAGCGCGCATTGTCCCGCAGCTAACTCGATTTCGGAATTTTGCCAGCGCTGTTTTTCCATCGACACCCCCGCAGACGAATATTCCCCAAGTCCTGTCGAAATTTACCGCAACTCGCGCCCTGTTCTCCTCGTTCACCGAGATTTTCTCGCACTCTCTATCTCCGTGTAGTAGTAATGAGGATTTTCGGCCAGAGAGAGAGAGAGAGAGAGAGAGGGAGTACTGTGCCATTATGAAGAGCCCCTCTCCCCACACACGCACACACACCATCACAGTTTTCCATTTTCAACTCCGATGACCAATTAATCGGGATTCTTGCGGATGAATTTCCGTTTTGCACGGAAAACCTCGAACTTCCAGCGTTGTCCTTCCGCGAAAGTTATTGTGATACTCGAAAAAAAGTCCGCGTATCGACGAATCCCCGGGCTGGACGATAAACTCTCGGATTGATCGCTTTTACTACTGGACGAATTGGTTTTGGAATTGACATTTTTTCTCCGGCAGCGGCTGTACCCGGGCGGAGGAGAGGCCACTGTTTTATGCGGCACTTCGATACATAAGAATCGTTCGGGAGCCAATCCTATCGGGGAATAAAGTCCGTGTAGGACGCAGAGGATGGGTTAGAGACGCTCAAATTTGTTTCCGCGCGCATTGCTTACGCGCTAGCTCTAAAAGGACATTTCGCCCGCGAAAAAGAACGAGTCGGGCGGAGCAACAACGGGAGAAAAAACTCTCGGGCATGTTTTACGTGTTCCCTGGCTTTCTTGCCGAGAAGCGAAATAAGAAGAAGAGGAGGAAGAAGCCTGTGCACGTTTCCGTGGCACGTGATTCCTTTTTGGGGAAATAAGAAAGAGGAAATTTCGACAAGGTTGGAAATGTAGCTGGCGCACGTATCGTTATAGCGATATACGGATTGCAACCGGGCCGAACGACCACCGATCCTTATGATCGAGATCAATCGAGGAGAAGAGTGAAAATACACTGTGTGTATACCGGCCTGCTCGAGAAAGCACTCCGATATTGCATGACAGAAAAATTTTCTCTTATACTCCTCGTCTCGGCTGTCAAGTCGGGCTCCGAAAATTGCGACAAATTCTCCTGACACGTACAGTTTTCGCCAAGAAAATAAAAAATCTCCACTTTGCGAGACCCCCCCCCCCCCTCATCTCCTCTGCGCCTGTAGGTTTATTCCACAATTGGAAATTCCCCTCCGCGCTCTTTTTCCGAATAGCTCTCACTCCCCATCCCCTATGACGGGCACGCGGCGAGCAGACATTTGCGAAACGCTCTCCACGCAAATTAAATTACCGCTGGTGCATAATCGTTTTAGAGCTTCTCCTCCTCCTTTATCCATTATCTTTGCGAAACCTGTTAATTTCTCTCTCGCTAAAGCGTGATTTCTTTCGTCCTCTCGTCAGACCGATAGAGCTCTGTTCTCTCCTCCTTCTCCCTTGGCGAGAGTTCGTTAGCGTTTGAAAAAATATAGAGTACAACGGCATACGTATCTATGGGATATTAATTATCGTCGAGTATACCATAGTTCGGAGGGAAAACGTTGATCATATTTCTACGAGGTTCTCCGGGGGTTTGCCGCTTCGCCTGCTTCGAACTCCGAACTCTCCGGGAGGGTGGAAAGTTTATGAAAGGACAGCGCACCCTTAATTGGATGACATTGAAATTTCGCTGCGACCAAGAAACCCTTGCAAAAAGCCTGGAACACGATAGCAATACTACAAATATATGTTACCAGCAGGAAGCTCGGTTTATCGAGCTCCGCGTGCTTGGCAGCCAAGCAAATTTGTTCCGCTATTTAACTAAATTGCACTAGCTGTGTTGGAAAATTTACGGAATCTTGTAATCCTACTGCAACTATTTGCAAATTTGCTGGACGTTAACGGAGCGACGCTAGATCGCTATTTAATAGCTCGCTGCTTTAGCCATTTAAAGCTTTGCCACTGAAAAATCCAAAACTTCGCGAATGGATTTGGACTTTGGAAAATTGCCTCCTTCGGAAGATTATACACCTAGGGGAACCTGTTAATCATAAGCGTTTTCCCCATTAGATTCCCCCCGTCTCCGTTTTCGCCATTCAGCGATATCGCGCGAATTCAGAATGGTTAGTTGATCTACGCTAGAAAACGTTGATTGCGTTTCCATTACACGGGAGGAACTCCCTGCGGATGCTCTTGTTCGTCGCTTTCAAATTCACCAAGTTCTTAATATACGCGCTCAAAGTTTATGAAAGCGTACGGTGGTACGCTCATAATTAAATGATATCGATTAAGGCTATTTCATTCCTAACTATTATGAATATTAACTCGATTCGGTAATGGTAGATTCGCTCGAGCAACGGGAATAAATGAATATGATTAGTGCTTTCTTGTTTTATGTGCCAATACATTTCGTTATTGCGAGGATTATAAGGTTAATCGATTACCGAACGCGTATACGCTCATGCACGCGCGCGACGAAGGCGAGTATACGGATTTCCAAGAATTTGCAGGATTGCATCGACGTTTTAATACATTTTCCTACAGCCCCGCCATAGCAATCAGCATTCATTTTTTACCGTGGCGATTATCCTGAAAAATATTACGGGGATGCCTCGTAATATTTCAAGATGTCCTACACTGTCAGGGCACTCCACCACGCTCGTCGTATATTTGTTCCTTTGACCATACACACGCACGCACACACACACGGACTCTGATGGTTAATTAAAAAATTCAAAATTAACTATGCCTCTAAAAAAGGTTTGTGAAATTCAATTAGCTTTCACGTTTGCCGGTGAAACTTTCTTATTGTATACGTATGTTAATTCGGTACTCGCATATTCAGAAAGTGGGGGCCTCGCAAACTTGATAACGCAGAACCCCTCCAGGTCTACGCATGACCGCAAAAGGACTCGGGCCGCAGAATTCAACCGCAACAAGGGAGCACTGTCGTGGAGCAAAATGTACGTACACGCTGCAATAGCCGCGCTTCTCGACCTTATAGTTCTGTAGGGAGTTTGTATCTTATATCGGAAACTGGTGCTCCACTGGTAAACACTGCACGAGTATCGCCTCGAGTCTATAAAGATTTTTTAGCCACGACTTTATCATAGATAAATATAAAGGTACGAGCGTGGAGAATAGTCGGGGGAGGGGGTGGGGGGGCTTAACGAGAATCTTCATAAGGGCTGTAATGAGAATTATTAATCATTCCTCGGTCGCGGCCAGGGGAAGAGACGGTACATAGAGAGAGAGAGAGTGATGGAGCAATGCTTCCAGCCATACATCATACAGAGGACCTTGCTCGTCGGCGAATTTAATCAAAAGGTAATTTAAAGACTGTCAGCCAATTTGGAGTGTCCCTATCGAACAAGCGCGTATACTGCGATGCCAGTATAGAGGGATAGGTCTTGCGCTTGGTTAGAGGTCTGACGTACTCTCACCCTAAGGGGTAGACTGGTGTCGACAAGCACTTGAAGCTGTCCTAGGATGAACGGACGAAAGGTTGCCATGAGTAAATAGAGGAACGATTTTCGCCGGAAGGGTTTCGCAGACAAAGTGCTTTCGTCCCTTCTATGGCCGGAAGCGGCGCTTTGACAGAACTGCCTTACGTGGAAAAGTCACTTCATCATAGTCAAAAAATACAATGCACGCACCGAGGAAATCTAAAATACTCTCTGGACTCTCCAACTAGTTATTATTATCGTTTTCCTTCTTCCGTGCTCCTCTTCGCCCTTTCCCGCGCGCGCGCGCGCAACCACCACTGCTATTGGAAAGGGGCTCGTCGGGAGCTTTCCTTCACAGGGCTTTTTCCCGGTGGCACGGGATAAATTTGGATCTTTTCTTTTGGGGCAGTCGATGACAGTGGTCGAAAAGGAAAAGGATACAAAAGTCTAGCAAAAAGATGGCGCCTGAATGGACTGACATTTGTCAAGGAAGGAGGGCGACTTGATTTCGTAGCGGACGCGGAAAGTAGGAAGGAATCAAGCAAGGGCGCGGAAAGAGGGAGGGGAGGAAAGCTCGATGGATAGAGCGAGACATTGTTGCCATTTGAATAAAGTTCGAAAGAATGGCGACTCGCCCCTGGCTGGGGGATGAGGCAACGGGATGCCTCGTTGGAGAAAGGGACCGTGGTTTTCAGAGGGAGAGGGAGAGCGAAAGAGAGAGAGAGAGAGAGAGAGAGCGGGAGTGGGTTATTCAAATTGTACGTGACAGAAGCGGAGTGTCTGTTGCCGCAGGTTGTCAACTTTCCATTTTAAGTTTCCTGACGTATCGACTCCAAGTTCCAGCCGACGTGTTCGCAGCGCAGCTTACATTTCCTGCGTTGGCCCACTACCCCCGAGACTGAAGACTCTGCGAGAAGTAAAATATTGTTCTATTACTTTCCTCTCGGGGCGCTCGCCTCGCAATCTTCAAAATTGATTTTACTCGTTACGAGCTTCTCGATACGTGTCTGTCCGATCTCCCCTCGCACCGCCTCCTTCTCCCTTATTATTTATTCCCTTATTATTATTTCAACTAGCTCTCGAAACACCGACTAACGAAACTCTCCTATGAAATTGATCATCCTCCTCGCCGTGTGATCCGCCTCGCGGATAATTCTCCATTTTTCTATCTGGTCTCTCCGAGGAAGCCCTGTAAAGGGTTTCACGCTCGGCTTCCTGGAACCGAAGCGGAAGAGTGAATAAGCTCTCGCCGAAGGGACCACGGAGAGAGGGGAAACAGGGGCGAAGAAAGGAAAGCGCGAGGGTCTCAGCCGTGTTTCGTGGCTATTTCAATGTGTAGTTTGCCGAAACTCTTGTCGAGCTAGTGTCGGAGGTCGGGACGATATATGTAGTCAGCGTCGGGTGTAAGTGTCGAGATATTGTGATTTAGGGATGAAAATGCTGGCTCGCTTACTGGAAGAAGGATGGAAGTGGGATAGCCAGAACTCATCCTCTTCCTGTTGGTCGGGACACACTCGAAAATGTAGCTACCCACTAGCTAGTACGTTTGATATTCAAAACCACCCCCGCAGCGAGTAATACGCGTAAATCTCAACCCTCCTCCACCATCCAACAGCCGCACCACATGCTCGCGCTACACTTTCCCATACAAGATTTGCCTTGATACCTAAACACCTCGCTAGCGATTCTCTTTCCCTCTCGCTCAACCCTCCACCGCATATTTATCTAAGAAAATTTCTCTCTTGCTCTTCCACGCGTCTTTCAAATGATTAATACCGCCAATAAGACGGTAACGTACGCTGCTCATTCTTGGTGAAAAAATACATTGCCCGCGGTTGTTGGGGATTTGAAAGTCATCGGTGACTATGGAATAGAGTGGAAGGCATTGGTATCCAGCAGGTGCTGCGTTTGATATTCAAAAGCACCACCCCTCCCACTCCTCCGTTGAAAGTAATACGCGTAAATCTCTCTCGGTTCTCGTAGCAACCGTCCACGTGCCAGGGTTGCATCCTCCATAGTTATAGAAGCACCCTGGGTACCTCTCTGCGCGATCCTCGTGGAAGAGTCGTATTATCATTTCCGTCTCTAGTCATCCGTAATGCAGTATGATCGTTCTTAGTAGCAGTAAACGTCGAAAGTTTGCCCTCCTCCCATCGCCCCACCACCCCCTTCCTTTCTTCCAGTTTCTTTGCAGCTCGTAAAATAGCGAGCACTACGTTATTGCCCGAGTGGAAGTGCTTGAATCTTTTAGCGCGCTTTAAAGTGCAGTTTCCGATCTGGCTAAAGTTTCACACGGAAAACAAGCGAGAATTATGCCAGGCTATGAACGCCGATTAAAAAATCAACCGAATAAGTAAGGTCCGATAGCCATGGTCGTTCTCTCGTTACCGCTACCACCAGCGGATGAGGTACCGCGAATTGAAACTGGTGCCGGAACCAGAACCGGAACCGGAACCGGTACCGGTACCGGTACCGCTACCGGAGTACTTCCAGTCCAAGAAAACAGGTGCATAATGGATCGCTGAAACATAACGATGCGCACAGCACAGTTTCGTCCATCGTGAAATTGAGCTCGTTCGCTACGAGTAAATCTCGGCCGCTGACAAAAAGCATATTTGATCAGGTTGCTTAATTATATTTATGCCGACGTTTGAGGATCTCTCCAAACGAGGAAAGTTTAGCGAAAGTCGATCTCTAGGGCAAGTTAATAATGAGAGCACGATGACGATATTCCCGCTATTACTTCGCAGTAACTAAAACTCTTGCGAGAGTTATGATTACCTTAAAGTTAGCGATAGTGAGTTTAACGTTAGAGGAAGCAAAGAGGGAGGGAGGGAGGGAGGGAGAGATAGGGAAGGGAGTCTGAATTTTTCCGGGCGTCGATAGACGACCAGCGGAGAATTATGGGATCGCGTCAGTTTCCTCCATTTTTGCACTTTCTTCCTCGTCATATCGTCTTTCCGGCGATGGGAGTCGAAAAACGACGACGGCCTGCCGGACGCGGCGAATGAAACGGCTTCCTGCATCGCCGCGGCTATCCCTCGGGACTCTTTTTCCTAGCAAGACGCTCCACTGGATAGCGTTCGACCAAGCCCAACACCATACGTCAACGAACCACCACCTATCGATAAATCACCGAACTCCTCTTCACGAGCACGCAAAAACTTCACGAGAGATCCGACATCAATCGGAATAGCTTCTTACAAGGCCTCTTGACGAAATCTAAACATTTTTTGCACCCTCCCCCCTTTTCCCTACCACTCCGCGGGTCAGGGTCTCGCCTTTGTTGCATTGGAACCTCGCGATTTTACTCGGTCAAGGTCACTCACCTTCACAGGGTAAAGCTGCAAGCAAATGATTCTTCCGGAAAAAGAGAAAGAGAGAGGGAGAGAGAGAGAGAGAGAGCCCGTGATCACCACGCATCTGCTGGAAGAAGGTAGAAACTTTCGCGGTTTGCCCCGTAGTTTATTTCCCGGCGGAGAGCCGAATCCATTAAGCTTTAGCGTTCTTTGTGGTACAAGCTCATGGTACTTGAGCAGGGGTGTGTTGACAAACTGCCAAAAGTAGCCGCGTGGCGGGACTTTTTATGGTGTTGGCTCGTTTTAATAAAGCCGCGCTCGCCGCCGAAAAAGCTCCGGTGTGATCGATGCGGTCGCTCGCGGATGGGAAAAAGCACTGCTTAGCATAGGAAGCTCATCTCCGGCAACTCGCAGTCTGCTGCACAAGCTTTGCTCGGGCTTCCCCGACTACTGAAATTTCGCTAATGCCCTGCGGTACGTTCCCCGCGACGCCTTTCTCTCACCCTCCCCACCCCCATCACTCTCACCCTTTCGCAACCCCTTCCTCCGCTCCTCTGGGATTCAACTAGTTTCGCGGGAATTTGAAAAAATTCCCCGTCATACGAATGTGAAGCACGACATCCGATAAAGCAAAAGTCCCCCCCACCTCCCCCTTCCCCTGCTGCTTTCATCGGGAGCTTCGATAAAAATTCCTCCCCTTCGTTCACTCCACAACCCGCGCGGTACGCGCATTAGCGAAATACAATCGAAATAACGCACAGTCGTTCCCATCGACCTACCGATCGATCGATCGATCGATCGATGGTACGGGGGAGGAGATCGAGAACAAGTCGAGGCTTTTTGCCTTTTTTCGCTTTTTTTCCTTCGCTAATTCTCACCGACGTTTTCTCACCACTGCCGCTTCAAACGAAGCCGACGATTTCTAAGCGAGGGCCGTTATCGTTATCGGCGCAGACCCTTTGGTCCTTTCAACTTGACACCACGAGCGTAACCACCTATACCCACTGTCTAACCCTTCCTGGTGGATGTCTCTCCAGCCTCGGGAAACTTCATCGTCTTGCTCGTTGAGGTTGGTGACAAAACCGCGGGTGGCTTTTATTAAAATGTTCAATCCAGACCGTTCCTCTCTCACTCTCTCCTTTCGCTTTCTCGCGTTACCCGCGTTACCCTTCTCCCTCGTTCCCTATTGCTCTCTTTCAAGCGAGGAATCAATTTGACTTTTGGCAGACTGGATATTACCGCGTTCCTTCCTTTACTTCTAGCCAGTCCCTCCTCCACTGTTTTTTCATCCATTCCTCCCTACCTCCCTCCCTCCCTTCCTCACTCTCGACCATTTCTCTCTGTCTTCGCTCGCTTTCTTTGGTTTCTCCGACTCCTCCGGTATTCCTTCATTTTCCTCCTTGCGAATTTCGATTTCGATTTTGATTTCGATTCGCTCGATCCCCGCCAACAGTATCGACTTACTCGCTGGATTATCCGAGAACCAAGTCAGACTCGAGTAGATGACGCGTGAACTGGCGGTGACGGGAAATGGGAAGCTATCGTGTTCTTAGCGTACTTAGGATCCTATACTCCCCCTTATGGAAGCTGCCGCGGCAGTAATCCCCATAATCCTCTGGCGCTCAAGGGCGCGAAGAGCATTTCGCTCACAGATGCGTAGATCGATTCTTTTTCGAAAAAGCTGGGACTTCCAGGCAGCTGCGCGGCCTTGAGAATCACGCTCCCTCGTTTCACAGGCATAATTCCACTCTCTCTCTCTCTCTCTCTCCATTCGAGAAATCCTCGCGACGATCCTCGTGACTCTTTCTTCTCCCGCGATGACGAGGAGATCCGCCGAGATTTCAATTCCTATGAATTTCAGCGCTCGATCGATCCGTTCATTCACAGAGTCTCTCGATTGTTGTTTCAATTTATACTCGGGCGGCTCGCGATAAAAACAGGTAATAGCATTATCTCTCGAGAACTCCGAATCAAAGTTACCGATCGATATTAAATCCGGAATAGAAGTCCACGCTGGAAATGGGTTTCACGAATTCCGGGCTGTTGATTTACAATGTTTGGCTTCGAATATTAATTTAAACTTGGCGAAACCGGTTGGAGGTAGGGAAGAGAGCGGGAGCAGGTCGAGCGAAGCCCTGTGTGCATCCGGCGAAAGTTTCGCGAGCACTTTTGCATAATTGAACATTCTTTTCCGCGGGGAAGGAAGCCTGTTCTCGAGAGAAGAAGCTTCGGAAAGAGAAAAAGAAGGGGAGAAGAAAAAAGGGGCAGATAGCACCTAGCTCGTTCAGGCGCGTGTCTATGGGCTCGCGATAAAATTCTCGGTGGATTTTCAGATGCGCAACCCTCCCCCGTTCGATCTCACCCCTCACTCCCTCTTTCTTTGAATCTTCCCCCAATCCGCGACCGCCGTATCAACGCGAAGTAATTTCGTAACGGATTTCGAGATCGTTCTCATGGGGGATGAACCACCCGCTTCGGTCGATTTGACTCACGCTCGATTACTGTTCCCCTTATCGTATGGTATTTTAAAATTTACCCGTTCCACGCACCCTCGACAGTCCTCCTGACGAAACATCGCTTTTACGAGGACACTGACGCATTTGGTTGATTTAATTTTTCTTTCTCCCCGCGCGCACACGCTCCAAGTTAGTCGTGTACGCGTTTAATAATTCCGATGAAACCTTTATTTGTAATCGAACATAAATCCCATATCGCGCCGGTTGATTTGGGAAGCAATTGCTTTAGCCAATGAAAGCTTTTCGGGTAATCCTACGTGGAATTCTCTTGTGGAATTTGCCGGAGCTACAAGTCTGGACAATTTTTAAATGTACCGGTGTATGAAAAATCCGGGATTTTTATCCTTTTTACATTTAATTCGACTTGCTTACGCCGCCGTGCGGGCGTTTCACGTGGCAACGGAGAGAGCTTTAGCTTCGCTCCGCATGTGGACAGTGGACTCGCAATCCCAGCGTAGTATCATTCGTTTGGTTTTGCGCGTGTGATATAGCCCAAGTGTATTTCGATTGGCGAAATTGCTCGTGGAGGTAACTACTTTTCCAAGGGATTCGCGAGGGCGTCTTAGCGGTGGAGCGGCGACAGAAAAAGTGGAAAGATATCCGAAGGCGAGGAAGGAGAGAGGGTGGAAATTCAGGAGAGACGAAGGAGGAGGAAAGGAGGGAGAAGAACGTGAAATGCAAACGGAGGTCGTCCGTCGCGGTCGAGGGGGGATGAAATCGCTAAAAGGAATGCGCATTGGAGCGAAAGGGGCCTCGAAGGGATAGTGGAGAATGAAATAATGTAGGAAGAGCTTTAAAAAGCTTCGCCCGAAACGACTAGAAAACTCGTGAAGGCATTCTCGCTATTTTTTTCTACAATCCACTCTCTAGCATCGACCGACTCCTATCCCACCACCCCCGCGTTTCGCTGCATGCAGCAGCCTCTTTCGCTGAATAACCATTCGTTTTTGTTAAGTAAGCACAATAATCATTTGCAGCTTTTTCCCTTTGTACCGAATGAATGCGAATAAACGATTTGTTCTCGGAAAAGTATGTCCCACCACTTGCAGCTTATCCACGCGTCAGTTCTGTCGTTGCGCAAATTTCCAAAGGAAACAAGAAAAGTGAAACAAATTCACTATTCTCAGACAGGGGGATGATTTATTATTAATCGCGGAGATTGCGCAAGGAGAGGAGACTCCGTGGATGTGTATAGGCATGAATTAACGTACTGTCATGTGGGTGAGTGCTATTATTAGTTTTCCTAACTTTGTTATGGACGCCATAACGCTGGCAAAGTTCACTCACACGCGCAATATTCGGTAATATGGTTATAATGCAAACCGGAATAATAGTTTATTTAACGTCTCGCCAAGTTTTTCTTGTTAAACGGGTAAAGCTTATTATGTTAATGTTTGCGCTTTACTTGGCGCAGTTTCTTTTTTAAAAGCTGAAGAATCCTACAAGTTTGAAATAGTTGAAGATTCGCAAAGACACGATAACTCGTGATGCTCCAAGCATGATATTGCTCCCACAGGTCTCGAAAAGGGTTCGAAGATCTCCAGAGAGTGGTTTCAGGTTTATTAAGGTCGTACTGCATCTTGAAGCGGTTGTGCCACACCACTTATTATCACGTTCTTTATTGGCTCCCGTCGCTGCTGCCCCACGTGGGCAAAGACCTTTTCAATGATTTAAAGGGAATTTCTTTCGGAAGTCACTCGTGAATAATATTGTCCCTCGTGGCGCGCGCGCGCACAGAGTCATGACAATAACCGTGAGGGAAATGTTTAGTTTTTGTATTTAGCGCATGTTAACGAACCCCCATGGAAAAATTCTTACAAATTCAGCCATGCATTATGCGTGTAGACTTGTGACCTTGCACTGCTAGACTTTTGCTCTTTCTTCGCGAGCACTCCTGGTAATGCGCTCCACGGTACATTAACCTCGACTCGCACACAAACTCCTCCCTGACAACCTACACTCATTTATGACGATGCATAACGAGCTTGTGACTAAAATATAACTAACGGAATTTAACTTGGAACAACATCAAGGACATAATATCTTTATCAAAAGACAATAAAGTTGCTAATTTTACTCTGGGAAAATTACTCGATAAGCTCATAAGACTTGGCGACAATTTCGAGGGCGTAAAAAATCCTCGCAAGACCGCGTCTTTAGCAACATTCCTTTTAATTGAAACTTAACGACTGCGCTAAATAAGCATTTAGCAGTATCGTTAAAGGGTATGTTAATCGTTCCATAAAAGAAGCGTACAACAAGTGCAAGTTCTTTCATCAACTTTGAGAAAACAATAACCGAGTTTGATTGTTCTCTCGGATACTTTGCGCAAGGTGATAAGGCAGAATCTGGCGGTTAACAGATTTTAATCAAGGGCTCCCGAATGATTTGCATGGAGAATTTTCAGACAAAGCGAAGAGATCCATAACTCAAGCTATAGTCTGACCAATAATTCTAAGCAGACCGTGACTACTTGGACTGCTTGGTTGGGGGTTGCAGTCAATACGTTGTACAGCAAACCACTTAACCGACACACAGTCTCGAAGCTTTCCCCACCCTCCACCACCACCACCACCCCCCAACCACTGACGAAAACACGATATAAATCAATTCTATAAGGGGAGATTACGTGCTACATGACAGTTAGTTACAATACAGTCATGCAAATGAGCTTCATGAAAGTTGAAGTTATAACGTAAGTCGCGTCGGTCGTATGCCTCTTGATGCAGGTGCATTCGTTAATTAAAACTTGCATAAGTAGAGAAATTTTGTGATTAAATGCAGGAGCATCATTATGCAAATGAAATCATAATGAAAGCAAGGATTCGTCGCCCTCATGAGCTTCGTGTATACACCACTAAAGTTAATTACTGAACCGCACACTGGAATTCATTAGACCATTCATTTAGAATCATTAAGGATAAGTGTTGAGTAACGCCGTTAATTATCAGTCGCTAATTAAACCTAAGGAAAAAAGTTGTGGGATCTTTTCGAGTGGAGTTGGCCCTTGGACTCTTTTCCTTGGGTCAGAGACGGTGACGGTGACGGTGACGCTGACGCTGACGCTGACGCTGACGGTGATAGCAATGGTAACGGCAACGGAGACGAAGAGGGAGAGATTTCTCGGTAAACAAACGCACACCAATTCGAAAGGACATTTAAGGTAGCCTCACACCGACGGAACATGGTCGCACAGTGATTCATGTTGCGCTTCTCAGGTTCGCGCGAAACAATTACAACTATGCCCCAACAATTTATATTTCCACGCTTCCCAACACAATCCTCACCTCCGTCCCCGCCTTCTCCGTCCTTTTGGCGCAGTTAAATGCTATTACTTCAGCTGTTGCAGATAATTTCCCTCGTTTGTCCGTCGGATTCAGTCCCGCTCAGAGACTGCTGTGCGAGAAATTCGTGAATTCAGGCCCCGGACGTCCGGGTTACGAAGAAGCGGGGAATAAGAGACTAATTTTAGGATTAATTGTTAATGCGATGAAACGCCTTGCGGCTAAATGTCAGACTCGTTCCAGTTCCGAAGCTGCGTTCCCTCCCACCCCCAACGGAGAAATGGAGAGGGAACTTAATTTGCGTTAAATTAAAATAAAAGCGATTAAAACCTTTGCCTTAAACGTGGAACTCGCGTGAAAGAAATTGACAAATTTTCTATCGGAGTCAGAGGGGATTTCCACGGGTTTTCCATTCGGCACCCTCGCGCGCCATCGTCGTCGCTCCCGTCACCGCGCGCGTTACACGTTATCTGATTCCATGGAGAAATTATGGCATCGCGACACGCCTGAACTGTAACAATAATTAAGGCAGACGTACTGCTGGCTGCCGACGCACGGCTAATTGTTGCACTTTCCACAATTATTTTCATAATACAAGCTCATCTGGTGGTGCCTTCCATTCCGTTAATGCTAATTGTTCGCCAACCCCTTTGTCAGCGAAGCGAGGAAGAAGCGTATTTTATTCTTCGCTCGACGAAATCGCGCAATGGATTTTCTGCGCGAATAAACTGCAATTCGAGGCCACTGTTCGCCGTTTACCCCGGGCGTTTACCATTTCGCCTGGACTAGCGTAGAGCTTTTCTTAAACGACGAATTAAAAATTTCACTGCTCGTGCGAGTACTCGAACGTTAAGGCCAGAGAGCTACTCGCCGGATCCCGGCAAAAAGCCTGTCGTCATATTTCTCCGCGAAGCTCTCGAAGCTTTATTTGCGTTTTGAGCACTCCAGAGAGCTTATCGCAAAAAGAATTACAGACAAGACTGCCGCTGAGCAATAAAAGTACTATAAAAGAATGATATCGACAGGCTTGCTATCGATTTAAAGTATATGTAGCGTCTTTACTATCGAGATTCCTGATAATATATTGCACGAGGTTCGTTCGTGCTATCCAAAAGCGATTGGTCCATGGTCCGCATTATTGGGGTCGAGGAAATCGACCCTGTATTGCATACTTTCTTCCCCAACCCTTTCCATCCACCCTCTCTCTCTCTCTCTCTCTCTCTCTCTCTATCTCTTCCCTTCCCTCGCTTCTTCCTACTTTTCCTTCGTTTTCTCTTTTCCCCGTTTCTTTTGATCTTTGCGGCGAAGGATCTTTTCGGGTTGCGTCGAGCTATACAGAATTGGCAGACGCCGCATCGTCAAAGTCCCACCATAGTCAAGTATCGGTTTTCAGGCTGAACCTAATAGTTGGCGCGTAATCGTGGATTTGTTCGATTGCCCGCTCTCACTCTCTCTCTCTCTCTCTCCCTCGGTCATTCCGCATTCAGCTGCTGCTACTGATGCGTCGAGAGGGGAGGATGCAATGAGCAAAGGAACAATGAGCGTCGCGCTAAGAAATTATCGAGGAGGATTATCCTTCGCTCGCGATCATCCGTTTCCCCAGGAATCTCCGGGAGTCAGCGGAGGAGGGGGGAATACTTGGGAGGTTTCCGGCGGGCGCAATGTAAACCTTCGAAAACCCGGAGATCGGCGCGCGGTAAGCTCGATATAAATCAGAGCGGCTCTATGCCCCCATCTTGGCCGGATGCTGCACTCTCGTCTTCCAACGGTATCTACCGTGTCCATCTTTTCCCCCTTTCCCAGAGACTACTGCGCGTTCAACTCGGACACGTAATTACAAGCCTTAGCTGGAGGAGCACTTCTGAGTTCCGGCGCTTTCAGAGTTAGCGTACCTTTTGAGCCAACCTCGAGAGAGGAAGAGAGAGAGAGAGAGAGAGAGAGGAAAGGAGGAGAGAGCTGAAGCTAAAGGATCGGATCGCTACCCAGCGGGATCCTCTTTTCTTCCACGGAGAAACATTTTAGCGAGAAAGGAAAGACCTTATTGCATCCTATTTTACGATCTGCCGCTCTGGCAAAATAAATTGCGCGAAGAGGCCTTCTTCTTGTTATTTCTGGCTATCCAGCATACATAAGATTCTATGCCCGTCTCTCTGTTCTTCACTTTACATCGCGGGAGCTTCGCCGTTTCCTATATTCGCGATGTTTATATACTTTGCCTGGTTGAGTTATTAGTTTACCGTAGCACTTAGGAGTACAAACTTGTTTATCGGAAATTGATGGGAGTTTAGTCGCTAAAAGCTGAGTTTGGATTTTTTTTCAATGTGAAACTGAGCGTGTTTGCGTAAACAGCAGTTGTGACACACGAGTGCAAGGGTCATTTTACTTTACAACGACACGCCGTGCTTGCTTTTCCTTGGCGGAGAATCGAAAAAGGAGAAAAGGCAAATTTCCATGATAAAGCATCCGCCTTAGTTTAAGTGATACGAGAAAACGCCATCTTCGTCCGGGGAACTCAAAGGTAAAACGAAGAGTTGCGGTAATCCACGTTGAATTCTTCTGCGAATTTATCTAATTGAATCCTCCCTAGTGAATTAACGAGCCCTCGACTCCTTATTCGTTCACAGTCGGTGTCGCTGAACGTGTCGGTTTTCTTAAATTCACTTGGCAAAAGCTAGCCAAAAGGAAAGACAGCCCAGTCACACGCGATTTGCTAAATTCAATGTAACTGCGAGAGGAGAATACAAAGTCTTGTTGTCGTTGTCGTTGCCGTTGTTGTTGTTGGAATATCGGAAAGAGCGTGTGCAGGAAAAATGCGTCCATTCTTTCATTTCTTTCACAGTCGTCCCTGTGCTCGATCGAATGGAATCGACGGAAATTAGAAATCGATAGACTTTACGCTTTTAATTATTACCTTCTATTTATACAAGAGAGATATTTATATAAGAGGAAAAAGTAAGGGAAAGTCAGCCGAGGTATATTCAGGGATAATCGTCCGCAGCTTCGGATTTCAATTCTCAAGGTTTATTTTAATGGAAGGATAAAGCTCGCTAAATCGGAAAACAGTTGAAATTTTCCAGTGCACTAAAGGCGAACGAGATGATGCTTTACTCAATTCCCAATCGATCGTTAATTACAAGCGTGGGAGGGATCCTCGAATTACTTGCTCGGAAGCCGAAGCTCGCCTGGAGTGACGTCATTTCCGAACGAACTGCTATCCGATTGGACTGATTTTTAATCGGACCATTTCATTACCACGGACCGAATCGTGGGAGTCTCCGCATCGTCTATTCGCACAGATCTCTCGATCAATATTCCGCGCGTTAGCTTTCCCTCAGGATTTCCCTCGTGAGGTAAGGGGAGAGAAGAGAAAGAGAGAGAGAGAGAGAGGGCGTCGTTGTCGTCGACGCTCCGTCTCTCGTTTTAATTTCTCGGCTTAAACATTTTAAACAAATGGCAACCGTGCGCTCGAGCAGCCACGCGTAAGGTTGCCCGTATAAGGACGCGGAGCGAAAAAATCCAAATTATTCCCTTGATTCGCACGGGGGTGGTTTGGGCGGTTGGGGGAGATGAGGCAGAGAGAGAGAGAGAGAGAGAGAGAGAGAGAGAGAGAGAGAGCTGAGGAAAATCCAGAGAGGGAGAACGATTCTCCTCCCGTCCCAGGATTTCCGGCAGCGTTTTCCAATTAATTCCTCGGGTCTCCTTGGGCAGCTGCTCGTCATTTTCAGGATTCGTGACTATGGATCCTCCCAGCTATATCCTGCTGTGGCATAAAGTGGCCGAGCAAGGATGAGTGGACTTGCGACTTCACAAGCATCCATTGTCCCCGGCAGAACTCGAGTATTGTTCAGGCTGACGCGGACAGAGGGGTTTGGCCCATATATATGGGCGATATTCGAGGCTGGCCGAGTCCTACAGACCGTGGCCTGACCACGTGCAGTCCGCAGGATCAACCCCTAGCTCAGATCAGGGAACACATTGTTGGCTTCTCGCGAAACCGAGACTGATACACAGCCCCGGACTCGGGACGTGAGCTGCTTGCAAACATTTCCTTCTTCACTTTCTTTACGATTTCTCCTTTTTCCTTACCCCTCCCCGAGGGCCACCACACGCTTTTTCGCCTTCATATTTCTCCACCAGCTTCTTTCGTTATTCCTCGCGTGTTGAAAGCGTCTTTTCTTTTAATCGCCACCTTCCTGCTATTTTTCTTCGAATGCCCATTCATCAGCAACAGCTTGCTTCGACTCAAACGATGAAATCAGTCAGAACTGCTACTAGCTGCTACCACCACCGCTACTTCCAATATCTCCACCACTAGCATTATCGCGCACCGTCGCTACTCGCAGTGCATTACTGTTACTTTTATCAATATCGACACATTTTTACAAGTACGGTCGCCCCTTTGACGAAAGAGAGGACATTCGCACGATAGGTCCTTGAGATCTCGCATACTCACCACCGAGAAGAAAAAGTCCGCAAGCTACCAGAGTTCGATGATCGGAATAGCAGTGACCGATCAGAGCCGAGATGGTGCCAGCCAGAATCAGAGTGACGGCAACTACTTGAAATGGCGCCGAAATTCTGAAACATCGAAGCCTCCGGTTACTATCGTTGTTAATTCATCGAAATTTATGGGAAATGCGATCGAGTATAAAGCGGAATAAGCGTGATAATCGTCGTCGTTTGCAATAGTTTCACAGATGCTTGATAAATGTGTGATTGGTATGCGTGGTAGTTGGAGCCCATAACGTCTATTGTCGCGCTGTTGACAGGCTTTAAATAGTTTCACTCAGGAAGTGAGGATGAATACAGTAGCCTGCGTTTACAGTAGCGAGTATGTGCCACCATGTGTATAATTCTAGCAACAACCTGGCATGGAATATCCATAACGGTACTTAGAGCCCAGCTCTACGTTCGAATAACTTTCCAAGCGATTCATTCGTATCATTTCTCTCTCTCTCTCTCTCTAGCTTTCATGGACATGGACCGTGCTTAAAAAATTCTTAAAATAGAGTCAGAAATTTTTTCGACAACCTGTATATCCATTCTATCTCTATTGTTTCGAATCATCTCGTGGAAGAGACTAAAGTTTTTTAGGGGTTGACAATAATTGGATGAGTCGTTGAGTTCGAGTTTTACGCCGGTGGCGGGAGGAATATCGGGGACGCGCACCGTAAAATTTTTGATCGATACGCTCGTTGACTGTGAAGGTCCCTGCCGAATTCTCCCTGATGACCGGGCATTCTCCACGGCAACGGAAAGAACGACGAGGCCTCTCCAGGAGTCAAATTTATTACCTTTTTACGTGCTCCGTAAAGCTTCGATGACGTGACGGGGCACCACCTAATTCTACAGTTTTCCCTCTCGCCAGCACCTCGTTCAGCCGAGTTTATGGGAACTGATCGAGAAATTGGAAACGGGACTGGGATTCAAGATGAATGTCTCACGGAGTTACCAGTCCATAATTATCGTCATCGCCTTAACCATTTCGATCAGCTTCGCTTCATTTATCACGCAGAAATACGACATTTCATTAACATTTATTCCCTGTCTGTGAAAATATACGACTTGGCTTGGAAAATCAATTCTTCACCACCACTACCTCCACCACCACCAAGAAAACCACCCCAGCGTTGTTTCTTAACAAGTGCTTTTAAAATGTTTTCTCTTCAGCATCCCATCAGTAGAGTTCTCTGTGTAGAGTTTCCAAGTTTTCTGGGAAATATATGTCGAAACAGGGCGCGGATATTATGCGGTGGAGGCTTCTGACTGTGGGTGGAATAGTTGGCGACGCCCGGGGGTGGTTGAAATGGCGCTGCCTGGTGAAGGGCTCGAACAGGGACTGGGGAGGAGGCGAAGGGGTAGATAGGGGGACGATGGAGTAAGGAAATTTCAAAGTCGCGGCGGTGGCGGTGGCGGTGGCGGTAACGGCAACGGCATAATACGCGTATTCGTACATATCAGAGTAAATGGAGCGTGCGGGGTAACGATGCGTCTCTCAAACTGTCCATGTAACCCCCGATTCGTCTAATGCACCAATGTTCGGGGCTTGATTTTCAGATACTCCCAACCAGCGGAGCTCCTCGCCCACTTTCCTCCTCGATGGTGCTCCTCGAACATTCCCCATAGGACTGTTTTTATATACGAGTCAACGGTGCAGTTGATGACGTCATCATTGCTTTATTTCATAGCCCGATAAACGAGTGGATTGATGGCTAATAATATCAATGTTCCTCGAGTCGCGCACTTTTATTTGCATGTGCGCGGCAGCCAGAGAGCCCCCTCGTTTCTCCCGCGCCCTTCAAAACCCAATGGAATATCGAGTCGCAAAAAAATCATGCACTTAGCGCGCCTCACGAGCATGTAAATTGGAGTGAAAAGCCAATGAATATCAAGTACGCGCGACGACAGCCTTTGCGCGAGGTGGCGAAGGGGAGAGGGAAAAACTTGAGCGTTCTATCAGACCAGCAGCCGCCAGGCAGATCGCAACCAACCAGAGATTGATTCGAGCGATTCGTAATAGTTGCGCGATAAAATGATACCGCGAGATAATTGAAACGTCATCTAGGAGAACCCGACGTATGTCGTTGCGCTCTCCCGCTCGCGGTTCGCAGGTGTTGCCCAACTTGCCAAAAATCGCGATTGACGGATCCAGCTGATTCCGTCAGGGTCCGTGAAGTAGTAGTACGGTCGGCTCCCCCGCTAACAACGGGGCCGGTTGTCACAGTAAATAACAATAAAACTCTATTAATGCGTCGGTAGTACCAGTAGTTACCGGTTCTGGCCAGGAGCCAGGACATGAGGGTGGCAAGGGGCTATTCACCTCGCGACGAAACACACGGGGTTGCTCGGTGGCTGTGGGTGCTCCGTGGATCTCTACACCACGCTACGTTTCGCGACGACGTCCTCTCCTCTCTTCTCCTCTCCTCTCCTCTCTCCTTCCTTCCTTCCTTCCTTCCTTCGACCCGGGAATGCAGCTGTAAGCTAGATGACCAGGATGTCGCTGTTGCTAGCACTAATGTTGGTGTCGACGCAAGCAACTCGACGACGGTACCACTGACCTAAGCTATCGTTACGTCCCTTGCTCCCTCTCTCTCTCTCTCTCTCTCTCTCTCTCTCTCTCTCTCTCTCTCTCTCTCTCTCTCTCTCTCTCTGGAATACCTTCCACTCCCTGTATAACGCAGAACGGTTATGCACCGGCATTACACACCACTATAACCATCATAGCCACTATAGCCACTATAGCCACTATAGCCAGTGTAGCCAGTAGGGCCACTAGGGCCACTATCGCCCTCTCAGCCCTACCAATAGCATCGTGGCTTGCGGGATATTCGTGAAATCGCTTGAATTGATTCTGCAAACAGTTTGACTTGGCCGATCGCTTGAACCACGTAAAGTTCAACTCCGAAAACCGCGAGTATTTCTCGCAGAGTTTCTTTCTCAAAGTTCGGGGATTATCCAGAATTTACTGGAGTCAATGCGTGGAGGTATCAGGCTTAAAGCTGAGGTATGACGATTCTTAAAGGAGGTTCTTAAAGGTGTGTGCGGAGCAAATACTCTCTCGTAGCCTTCTTTGCCTAGGAGCGAGTCCTCCTCTCCCTCCTCCTTCTCCTCCTCTTCCTCTTCCTCTCTCTTTCCCTTTCCAAGTCGCTTGACGAAGCATGAATTATTATATCCACTCGAATACCTTCTCGATCTTTTTATTAATATCGCGTGCAGTGTGGGAAACCGGTGTTTTCTCAAATGGATTTTCCGAATAATCCTGGCGAGGGTCTCGCGGAACAGGGGAAAAGAGCATTGGCCGTATACCATCGTTGTTTTTGGTTCTACGGTCCTCCGCGCTCCTTCGTGCACGTCGATCGATAATTAATATTACCGCGGAATGGACGTTCCTTATCGGGTTGGTCAATCGAGTCAATCGGTTTGCGCTTGGTCCGGAGGAGAAGAAAACGAAGTTTGCTGTTTCTTCTTTGTAGTCGATCGTATATTAGCGATTAAATTCAAGGGATCTCGGACACTTTATGTGATTTCGATAGACGTGGATGAAAACTGTTGAACTGGGATTGCGGTACATACCGGGGGAGAGAAGGTCTTGGTAACCTCTTTTACCGGAAAATCCTGGTTTCTTTTCTAGCGAGAGCAGCCAGGCGAAATGCCGCCAGCCCCGAGCAGTAGAAAAACCCGTGCTCTAGTGGAGAAGAAGGAAAGTTTCTTTTCCAGTGGGCGGTGCCGGCGACAAATATCGTTTCCACCTCGATTCGATAGCAATCGAGAGAAAACAAACGCTTAACCATCGCCGGAAGAGCCAATGGAAGACCTTGTCCTCTCCACGATGGATTATCCAACGGGATTTTACTCTATTTTTTTCCTTATTTCACCTTGCTCGACCTTCACGACCGGTAGATTCTAACTTTCGGTAGTCTCTCCTCTCGACCCTTTCTCAACCATTAAGACCCGCCCTCGTAAAAAGTACGGCGTTACAGTGGAAATGCGAGTTTATCCGCGCGATTTGCCCTCGACCACCTTGAAGCTGCGTAATTGATAAAATCGTGGAAAATCTCGAAACATCCAACAATTCTTCGTTGTTTCGCGCGAAGCCGCGACGACGGCGGTATCTCTCGTATCATAAATCGTGGACACGAGGCAGTTTTATCGTAATTTTCATCGACGACAGCTTCCACCTTTAATTCGTGCAATTTTCTGGTAACGCAACTTGCGGTATACGTGTTAGTAGAAAAGGATGGAAGAGGGGAAAAGGACGATAGCAGGAAGATGGAGGGTAATTGATACAACTTTGGTCATGGGATTAAATCGAGCGTAACGTGCAGGTAGGACCGTCGAGTTTCTTCGGCGAATAAAAGGTCCTCGAGATTAATTTCCCGTTACCTCGACACCGGATTCTCTTTGCTCGCGCGATAGGGAAGGAGGTTTGGGACAGGAAGATTGTGTGACCAGGTGGATAGAAGAAGAAGAAGAAAAAAAAAGGAAGAAAAAAGGAGAGAAAAAAGAGAGTGGAAAAAGAGAGAAAAAGGGGAGGAAGAAGAGAAAGAAAGAAAGAGGCCGACGGAGAATTGGATAGTTTCTAGGCTGGAGAGATAAGGCTGTTGAGCAGCGGCTGGAATGATAAAAAAAGAAAGGAGAGAAGAAAAATTAAAAGGGAAAGAATAAAACGCGCAGGAAACTAAATAGCCCGGCGAAAACGAACTTTCGACGCTCCCCTTCTCAAATGAAGGAAGACAATCTTTTCCATTAAGTTCGCCCCCGCCCATCGGGAGAAAGATATGCCGGCAATAGAATTGCTAATCCAACGATAAACACTTTCCAACGGCTCTGGGACGAGTGCTTCACTTGGCCCTTGCAACCTGCAACCTGCAACCTGCAACCGAGCTCGTTAATGCACTCGCCGAGCGAAGCCTTTGCGGATGCTTTCTTAGGGTAGCAAAATAAATTTGCAACTAACATTCACTCGTATAAATGCTTTTGGGGACTCGCGAAGCTTCCCTCCCTCCATCCTCGTCGCACTCCGAGACAATGGTTTGACGAATGAAAGGATTCGCCTCGACTACGCAGCAACTTTTGTAATTCCACAAATAGAGCGAGAAGCAAGGGCGGGCAAGAGATCCTGGCAAATTGCTTTTATATATCACGCCAAGTATTTATTTTGCTCCTCTTAATTACTCTCGTAGTGGCCGTGTTCTGGAAAACACACGCTAGGCTAATGGTATAATCAAGTGAAATGAAGTCGGTAGATAACGCGCCGCCAGGAGAAACGCCATCCGGAGCATTGATGCAAATGAAAAAGCTTTCGATGGAAATTGGATAGCTTCGTTTAAATGACAGTCGTCGGAGGGTCGCATACGCTTTACAAGCTCAGATTTGCCTTTACGCGATGTTTTGCATCGCGGATATGACTGGGCGCGCGCAGCTCCTCTCTCTCTAACATGCCAGGAGATTATTAAATGAGAAACGCTTCAACGATTTGCGGCGAACGTCGAGTCGAGTCTGGGCGGGGGCGGACGACTTTTACGAAGAGTAAAAGCTGAAAATTATAGCGCAAGATCCCCCCGGTGCTCCTCGTTGTGGAATTTAAAGGCTTTATTACTACTAAACAGGCTGACCAGGCAGTATATTACTACTGGACGGCTCTGATATATCGTCCGACAGGCCTGCCAACCCACTGCCCAATATCCATAGCAGGTCCCCCGGCGCTTGGAGGTCCATACTGATTCCGCCCCCGTCCAACGCCTTTCCTTGCCAGCCAAAACTATTAATTTTGCTTTGCCGGACCGTGTCCTACGGATAATTCAATTTGCGGCCTGCCTCCACAAAATTAGCGAGGGATATCGGCTTGCGCAAACCGCTATCCGCACATAGCGATTCCATTATTCTTGCATTTTGTTTCCTCTGCGTAAACACTTGATGGCTCGCGCGGAATGGCAACTCAATCCGGAAAATCTGATTTTACAATAGGACGAATTCACCGGGACACGATTTTATGCCCGATCGATACCGGAACCTGTAAACGTTTCTCCATGGCTCTCCCATCGAACGTTCCAGCAACCCTATCAATTTATCGCCTCCTCTCCCCCGCGCCATTAATAATAATCACCTAATGGGAATTTCCGGGAGAGAAGAGTTCCAAGACTCGCAAGAGCGAGCGTGGAGAGTCCAGTTCGACGAGCCCGGGGGGAGGGACGAGCATCTCCGATAGAATTTGACAAGTCGAGGGAGTAACGCAAGACGACGCATAGTCCGCGTTCTACGA
This sequence comes from Sclerodermus sp. 'alternatusi', assembly GCA_037305995.1. NCBI lineage: Eukaryota > Metazoa > Arthropoda > Insecta > Hymenoptera > Bethylidae > Sclerodermus > Sclerodermus sp. 'alternatusi'. Next base: position 7,839,634 of record CM074546.1, on the reverse strand, counting down.
CCGTGGACGCGTTCGCAGGCTACGTATCTGCTGGAAATGGTGGGTAGGAGGAGGAGGAGGGAGGGGGTTGGGTTTGTACACAGACCCACCGCCTCTATGCATTTCTATCGGCTACTTAACCCCTTCTTGCTAGCTGGAAGGCACTGGCCCTGCTCGAGCGTTATTTCCGCCAAGGCAACGCTACTGCTTCTCTCCTCCCTTTTGCACCAACCACCCAACCCAACCCGGCAAGGTGAGACCCTTGCAGGGAATAGCGATTACAAGGCTAGCAAATGCACGGCATCTCCAATTCCCATTGATCAAGGGCTGCATGCAACAGCTTGATTCGCCACTGGCCACATCCACTTCAGGATTAAATTCATATACCACTCCGCAGTCGTGGAATATCGATGCCGCGCGAGATTAGCAAGTAAAATCCCGCTATGTATATCGTCGCGGGGGCCCGCTCCAATTTTCTTGCTTGATTTAAAGTCGATGGCGTTATACAAGATTTCACGGGCCAACGCGCTCTTTTCTTCGGCGTCGATATACGAGCGCGCCTCTGGGCATACATATCATTCGGCATTTGTAATTGTCCAAGCTTCGGGGGAGGTGAAAGCCTCCCTCTCTGGAACTCTCTCCTGGAAGTCGTACGTTTCACCTGTCCGCGTTTCCGAAACGCTTATGGCATTCCCAATGAATCGTCGACCATTAATCCTGACCTGCGCCGGACTGCGAGAAGTCCATTAGCGATCGTTGAAAGGCGACGTAAAATAATTTACGCCCCTACGCTGGAAAAATTGGCGCGACATCCACGCTGTCCTCGGAGCACCCACACCCACACACTGCCAGAGCCAGAGTCCGAGTCAGAGCCGCTCTCCTCCTCACACCTCGCGCATTTTTTCATACTAAACTTCCGAGGGCGAATCAATCCAGCGGCACTCGACCGTTTGCTTCTAATTCAATAAATAGACAGAGGTATGCGCGGGAGTTTGCACTCTCCGCTGCACGGCGGCTATTGGTCCGATTGTGCCAAGACTCGATGGAAGAAGGGTCCTCGAAATTTTTAATATTACGCGACACTGCTCTCCACGTCGTCGTCGCTGTCATTCTCGGAAATGAAATCGCTCGCGTCTACCGATGTTAATTTTCAGCGTCGATGTTTGCATTATGACGATGATTTCTCGTATCTAACGGCGTGGCCTCAATTCATTTAACCTTTGATGGAGAAGATGTAAGGAGTTCCGCCGCCTGTTTCCCGTGTTGAGGCAAATAAAGCCGAAGGGGCTTCGCCAATTCCTCGCAGAGATAAGCAGTTTGCCGAGGGTTCAAAGCAGACTTAGTTTAATTAGACACGGCAGCAACGGCGCAACGAAAATCTGCCTTCATAGTTCGTTAATATTTCGCGCTAACGAGCTCTACTTTCTAATCATCGTGATATTTTCTAATCGCTTCACCTGGCGCCTTAGGCCGAGGCTCGTAGGCACCCTCTGCTAGAGAAGAGACATACTCTCTTTCTCTATTTCTCACGATCGCCAGAGAGAGAGAGAGAGAGAGAGATGCGCGAGTCACGATAGCGAAGTGTGTCTCAATAAGAATAATAGGAGAAATTAATATTCTACCTACGTCGTATCCTCCGATTATTGCTCGCTGCTTTTCCTTATTAAATTCCCCCTGCCAATAATATTTCAATATCAGATATTCTCCTGTGGTGATTTTTCTGTTTGATTAAGTTTATTGGAATGAAAGTCATCGGAGCGAACCAAGTTAGATTGAGAGAGATAAAGAAAAAGTACGATATATACGCGTACTAGCGAATATTCTCTCGAGTCGCTAAATTGTCTGAGCGGGGGGAGTCGCGGAGAGGGGAAGTAGGCGAGTAAAAGACTTTGATGGTGGAACGAGTAAAGTCCAAATCTTTTTATCGCGCCGTGCTTGAATCTCCAAGGTATAGGAATGATCTATAACACGTCGATCTGTCGCAGGCGGGGGGGGGGGGGAAGGTCAACAATTCTGAAGTGCAAGTAGCATCAGTTGACACGCAGTGACACTGTCCTGAGTGGCACTTTCGCGAAATCCGAGCTATGCTCTCTCTCTCTCTTCCGTTGTTGTCAACGAGATGCTATCGTCTGAAGTTCCGCGCTAAAGTACAAGCAGCTGTAAACCGAAGAGTCGATACGCCGAAGGAAGATGAGACACAATGCTCGAGTGACGCGCACACATCCACCACCCTCGAATAACGAAGCTGCAAAACGCTCCGGCGATGGCCCAGATTTCCCGGAGTGCGCGTAACTCCATTCGCTCGGTTACATTATTCTCACCCCACGTCCCTGAGATTGTCAATGCGCCGGGAGCTTCTCCAATTGTACGGAGCTATCGTGAATTACGAGTCAATGTATCGTCAAGCGAATCGTTTGAGAATCGTTTGATGCAATCGTTGACGAGGACAACGCGTAAAGGGATTAGCCCGAGGTGTTTGAGTCGTGAAACTTGAATGGGAGGTTCGACCTCGGAGGAGTTGAGTCTAGTTGGGCTGGGTTGGGTTGGGTTGAGGGTTGGGTTGAATCGGGGCGGTGATGGTGCTCTCTCTGTTGGTGACTTGGGTCGATGACTCGGATGGGAGGATCCGAGAATGCAAAGCTGTCGGCTTATCTGGCCAAAAATAGAATCAGATCCCCGTTGACGTTTGACAACTGGCGCGACTCCTGAGGGCAACGATGACGAAGAGATAAGGGGATGAACGAAAAGCAAGGTCTTGCGGTTCTATCGACCCGAAGGAGCCCGGAGGCCAGGATCGTCGAGAGCTCGAAATCTCGAGGTGATTCCCGAGGGACCTTTTCACCATTCTTCCAGATGGCTATTCAGCTACATGTTAAATGGTGCCGAGTCCTCCTGTCTCCTCCCCCCCACCCCCCGCCTGCACTGCTGTCGCCCGGGACTCATCATTCGCTCCGTTCACCCCCGTTTCACTTGCCAAGCCCCCGGTCCACTCTTTTTCCTCGTCCAGCGTCTACCTCTCCTCTCCTCTCTGTCATTTTGCCACCTCTTTTCAAGGAACTATTGTTGGCACTCACTTATTGTCTCTTGTCTAGTGCCAGCGTGCGTTCACGCGAGGTCGAACAGCGAGATTGCGAGATTACTCGAACGCTCCGTCGCTGTCGCCACCACCGCAGGAGAGAAACGTTCGTCACGCGCGAAAAGATTGCCGGCGAGTGGGAATTCGCTAAAACGATTCGTAAATACTCCCAATTGCAGGAGAAAGGGGGCAACAACGAACCTCTTTCCCTTCATACCTGTCAGTCATTAATCGTGAATGCTGCGGGGGAGGGATCGCGGGGAACGGCGGGAAATTGCGAAAGCGTTTACTCGATAACTTTTCGTGAAAAGTACCAGGTCCAAATAGAGGCATTATGCGTTTTCGTTAAAATAGCCCGTGGCGTTTATCGAATTTTCAATTTCCACCATTGTTGAAACTTGGCGCATTGTTCTTTGCGCGATACAGCAGATATTATGTACCACCCGTGGCCGTTTGCATTGTGGTTGGTTAGTTGCAGCGTGGCTCCAGCATGATTCCAGCATGGTTCCTGCATTGGAAATGAGTCTTTTGCTCACGCATGCAGGGATTTGAGTGTGATGGACAACCTAAGCTCCTCCCTTGGTCCAGGCATGCATTCAGTGTCATGAATGAAGAAGGAAAAGCAGTCGGATTGGCGTCGACTGCGAGTCTCGGGTAACTTGCCAGAAGCCGGGATTAAAAACGGCCGGGGCTCTAAGTAGACCGAAGATCGGCGTTACGAGCAAGACCCAACGATGCCACGTTGCATTAGTCGAATAAAAGCGATCGAGCGAAGCCATTGGCAAGCAAATGACGAGCGAAATCAATAATTTCTCTCGCAGTCGCCCTGCACGAGAGCGGCTAATTAATTTCAGATCAACCGCGGAGTTGCTGAAAAAAAAAAGAAACGCGCCTTTTTTTTCCCCTACCTTTTTCGCGCCGACTAACTAGATCATTCGTAATTGGTGCTCCGCCGCTGGTAAGAACACCCGGGCATTAATAATCGTAGATTTATATTAGCCGGATGTGACGCATGGCTCGTATTACAATTATAAATGCGTGAATCTGGTATGAAAAGTTTCGCGGAATCCTCTGATTTTTTAAAGCACCGTAATTTACGGTTGAACGAGTACGAGGCTAGGAATGAAGCTTGTCCCACCGACGCCAGTCTGAATAATAAAACAGCGTCCAGTTTCTCCGTCTGCTCTCACTCCTGCCCATCCACCTCTCATCTAGGAGAACTGACCCCGGCAACATCCCCCGTGCGTTACAGCGCAGCGTTGCCAAAATATAACTCGGAGCTAACCGAAAGCTCCGGGAAAGCCGAGCGAGAGCGGGGGTGGTGTCGGGGAAAGAGATGGAAATCAATTAAAAATAATGAGTTTTCGCGCTGGCCGTATTCAATATGGGTGCAATTTTATCGGCAATGCTATCCTGTTAATGAAGTTCATTCCGCTGAATCCCCATTGGACGCGCGAGGCTTAATCAGAGTCGAGTTTGATGAAGAAGGCCAATCGAACCTTATCGTCGTTAGTACAAACGATGATTCGCAGCCAAATCTCCCGCTAAGTTCGGCTGGCCTATTCCACGCGTTCGTTTTGCTCTCTCTCTCTCTCTCTACCTCTCGAGGACTTTAGTTTTTCGTTAATCCGGATGAATCCCGACCGGAATCGACCGTGATCGCTTTTAACCGGTGGTGGTGGCGGAGGCGGCGACGAGTTATCGTTGCCGGATAATCCAATCGTGGCCGGAGCCTAATTAAAAAGCCGCGGCCAAGTAGAAAAAGAAGGTGGCGCCGAGGAAGAAAGGGTCGAAAGGGGAATCGAAGCTGAACGCTGGATCTCGTCCGCCGATGAGCGGAGCTAATTTGGCGCTGCCTTTCAATTATGGGCCTGGCAGCACGGGCCGCAGGCCGGCCCTAATTACATCAAACGCGCCCGACAATTTCATTTGCGCGTGATTCGTCAATTAGCCTGCAACGTGCGATCGCTCGAGAATCCAGCGGCCACCCGGTGATACGTGCTGATCACTGCTCGGCTTTCGATCCCCCGAGATTATGCAGCGCGCTGGCTGGCCGCTAGTTAGTTTCACCCATCGATAAATCGATCGCGAAACCTGCCAGGCTTTACCGGGACTGTGTAAATATGTTGACACTAATCCCTAACGCGCCACCGCCGCCGCCGCCGCCGCCGCCGCCGCTGCTTTTCCTTTCCGAACCTGGGAAAACCCTTGCGAAAAACCCAACTCCCGTTCCGGCTGACCATTTCCATTTCCCACCACTCGCCTAATTTGTCCCTTGCTCCAGGCTAGAGCTACTACTACCACCACCACTACCATTACCATCGCCATCGATAAACGACTCTGATCAGTATTTGTTGCGATTCGTCGCGTATAATTGGCCGAACTTCATTTTACAGCCAAGCCACGCCGGATAATTCCATGGGAATTAACGCTGCGCATTCGTTTCGTATTTATTACCTTTGTCCCTTAATGATTAATCATCGATGGAATTCCACTACGCTGCCATGTCGCACACCCCGTATCACCGACACCCAATTTGCGTCCAGTATAATTAGACGCGGCTCTCGAGCTTTCAAGTGAAAGTTCTCGATAGCCTCGTGCATTATTATTTTACGTTTCGTTTCAGCGTAATTCTAACGTGGATGGATGACAATCCTCGAATCTTTGTTACCGCTGCAGCTAAAATTGCGTGGAGCTGCTTCGGATATTCCTCTTTGGTTCCTCTTTGGCCAAGTTTACGGCGGAGGCAGTGGGAAGGGGATAAAGGGAGTTTACGGACTCCGACGCTAAACGCCGCAATTATTGTTCCGTCCTGAGAGATCGTGGCATTGATTTAGTTTGATTCGCTCCAAGTTGAAGTTGCGCTTCAACAGTCAGCGACACGTTTCGCGCAGATCCAAAAACTAGCGACATTTCGCCGAGCAATTAGCCGAGCTAAAAGGACGAGGCATTAATATTTCCTTCTCATTGGACAATCGCTACTGAACGACGGGGGCTGGGGGTTGGGGGATGGAATAAAGAGAGCGGAAAGCGCGGCTTTGTAATTCTTTCGACTTGGGAGATACAAATGAATCGCTTTATCGTGGCTTTTCGACTTGAGTGGGCGTCGAATAGTTCCGGACCAGCTGAATTATTACCACGATAATTACCGAGCTCCGGTGGGAGCTCATCGGCGTGTTTGAGTTTTCGATTACGCCAGCACCTAACAGCTTTTAACTCACACTGTCCAAAGCCCGCATCCAGAGAAATCGAGTAACAAACTTTGATGAAGCTGTGAAAGCTCCCAGGGAATCATCGGTTTTGCAGCTTGTATTCGCAACTTTATGAACAAGAAGGCTTCGTGGATGGCTACCGGGGAACAAAGTACGGTTAAAAATAAAGTACTCGTCCGTGTTTGGCCTCTTCTCTCTTTCTCTCTGTCTCCCTCCCTCCCTATCTCTCTAATTCTCCACGCTCACTTTGAAACTGTTCAAGTGCGACGAACACGCTCCCTACCAGACACGTACCTGATTTCCACGAATTAGAATTAATTAATTAATCGATCAATCGGATAATTAATGGAGGTAGGGGGGGGGGGGGAGCGAGAGACGAAGAAATAAAGGAGAACGCCCGACGTTAATAGCAACAGTTATATCGAGCACTAATTAAAAGAGATGCCGAGTAATCGGATGCCGAGGGAATTTCGATGGTAATTAGAAGCGGAGGAGTCACGATGAAAGCTTCCCAGGGCGGGAGGATCTTTCCGAAAGTTTGCCCGCGGAAAGGTTTTAAGGAAAGGTTTCGGCGGGCTGTACAACGCAAAGTCTGCGCGAGACTCCTTTATTTGTACTCGCAGCAGCAGCAGCAGCAGCACCACTCGGAGAATCCAGGTATCCACTTGTAAAATTCTTCAAGCGATAACTGATTTATTGCCGCGATCATTATTGCGCCTCTGAAACTTCGGCTTTGCTCGAGTTCGCCAAGTTTCCAGCCGCGGCTCATAAGCGGTCGCGATTGCGAAATAACCAACGAAACAAATAATGAACGTTGCGGCGGAGCGTGCTGGAAGCCGAGTTACAGCTGCGAAACATAATATTCGATTAAAGCGAAATAAAGCGTACTCGAGGGAGCGATTGTTAATAGGATATTATTTCCTCGTAGCCTTCTTTCGAGATAACGGAAAGTCTGAGGGGACGATAAAAAGAAAATATAAGCTAAACGCATTCCACTGTTACTGCGTTATGAGTTGCTCGCGAGGGGAAATGAGAACATCTTTTGAAGATTAAACATAAAACAGAGAGAGGGCCATCATCTGGGAGAAACTTTGCCTGTAAAGCCCCATTGTTCATGCAGCAACGTAAAACTTTCTCACGAGTATGGCAATGTTATAAATCACGTGAAAAGAGATCGCGTGGCCCGACAGCGCCGAGGAGACAGCGGCTGGATGCCGGGGACCGGAAGTTGCTAATAGGACAAGGACAAGGAGGAAGGGACAAAGGCCGATACATTGGACGGAGAGACAAAGCTCGGATCAAAGGGAGGAGCGAGCGAGAGAGAGAGAGAGACAAAGTTAAATCGTGTATCACTAATGTTGAATAAATGTACTGTAAGCAAAACAAGGCCCCTTTGCACCATCATCAACTTGACTCGATGGGCAAAATTACTTCGTACATGCTGGGTCTCTCGTCATTAATCTTGATCAGCTGATAGCCAGCAGCGTAACGAACGGCCGGACAGCATTGACAGCGAACTTTGTCCATAAATCTCAGTCAAAATTCAGCGGGACATTTTTATTCCCAGCACATTACGTATCGCGCCGTACGACACACGGACACGGTCACGAACACAGTCCGGAGAACGGACGGACGAACGAATGGACGGACGGACGCGGCGCTTGTCAAAGCACACGATTCGCGATGACGTTGCGGTAATTTGTGCAAGCGCCGCTCGCATAATCCACAACTGTCGCTAATGCGACCCACCACCGGCTGCCGCTGCTCCTGCTCCTGCTGCTGCTGCTGCTGCTGCTTTTCCTTTTGTCAGGAAAACTCGACGGATTAACGAGTGACGTCACTCGCGAGCCACAACTCCGTCGATACTCTCTTTCGGCCCTTGGAGATTTTCTAACTAGCACAACCCATGCACGCGCACACACAGACACACAGAAGAGACACGCTAGCTTTTACCTCGGTTCTCTTCTACGTGCTGGCGCGAGAGACGAATGGCGCGTGATTTGCTTCCGTCGCGAGTTGCAATATTTCGACGGAAGTGATAACTTATTGTGAGTTATCGCCGTTAGTAATTACTCCAACACCGGTCACGATGCCACAACCGTCGACAGCAGTTTCAAATCGTCCTATCTAGTTTACTGGCGAAGCTCCGGTGTCCAATGACTGGGCAAACTTGCTCGAAGCCACTGAAACTCAAAAGTTAGCCTACGTATTGAAAGTTTCGTCGATAAACCAGAGGGACGGTAGTGTTATTGATAGCCAACTTATTCGCCGATAAGTTCGCGTCGACTGGTCGAAACGATTCCAAAAGAAGAGAGAGAGAGAGAGAGAGAGGTCCTTGTGGTACGCCGAGGGGAGGGAAGGAGGATGACGACAAGGTAACGGGAAAGGGTAGCACTCGGTGGAAGCACAGCTTAATACCTTTCATCCATGATTTAACGTCCCTTTCTCTTATGGACTTAATGTCTCCATAGTTGTTAAACACTAATAGAGTACAATGATTAATTTAAAAGCGGAATAGGGGAGATTGGACGTTAAAGAAGCCTCTGAGAGATTTTACCGCGATACCATATACTTTTTGAATTTATGAGCCAAGGCGATAGAGCTTTAGTGTGAAAGTTTCCGATGGCAATTTGCCGTGGACGAGACGACGGTATCAACGACAATCACATTGTATTATACTGCGACCTGATTACGGAGATGGACTCGCGGGATGGAATCTTTGATAATTTCTCCGAGACCTTTCGAGTCTAACTGGAAGTTTCCAGCGAAACGAAACTTCGTCAAAGCCACGAAAATTTCCAAGTAAACCAAACCATTTAGACTTAGCGGAACTTATCCAGAACAAAAGCTGTCATTTCAACTGGGTTCCATCAAGAGAGGAGAGAATAGCATTTCCGCCGAGGGACGAAATTATCTTTCATTATCAAGTTACTTCTTTGCCGGGGGAAGTATTTTTCCCGCGATGCAGGAAGAAACAACGCAACCCGCGCCCATTTCTCCAAACTAAGCTCTCTGGCTTTCGTTAGTTCCGGTGCCAGTGTGCACGCGCGCGCGCGCGCACGAGGGCGGGTATATAGATAAGGTGAGACGATGATCATGAGGAAAGTCGCCAAGAAATATTCGTGCTGGGATGGCGGGGGATATCAAGTGGATTGCCCCGGTGGATGTCGACGAAGACGCGAGGCGCGAAAGACGCTAGGAGGACAATTCTCGTTCATCAGGCTTCATCAGCAACTCCCTTAGCCAATAACCAAGTTATTGCCAGGGCGGACGATACACGAATGAGACGGTTGCGCGTTGCCAGCCCGTTATGTGTCGTATCGTGTTCCCTTTGTGGCCTCATCTCACGCAACGTGCAGCAACAGCACCAGCAACGCCAGCGACGTGTAAACGCTCTACAATTCTACCCCGTGCACGTACGCGCTTATTCTCGACTACGTGAGTCCTAACGACGGAGAAGCAGAATAAACCACCTTCGCCATCTCTACTACCAACACCACCACCATCACCACCACCATGAACATCATCGCTACCAAAACTTCCCCATCTCTCTCTCTCTCTCTCTCTCTCTCTCTCTTTCTCGTCTATTCACTCTTGTTACACATCCAACGTTACTCGTTACTTCATTTTCCCTTTATTTCTGGTGTGACCACATCATCCGTCAATCCATCTCACCCCCTGGCGAACACGCGCTCGCGCGCCTCCGCTTTTCTACTTATATCCACGCTCCATTAGATCTTCGTGGTAGTAGTTTTAGTCGACTGACATTTCCATACTGACGCCAATAATGCCCCTCTCTCCCCGACCGCTTTATTTGCAGGGAACTTATTTCTGCTACAGGAAATTAACGGGAATACTCTCGAACGGGAGACAACACGGTATTGTTGATTTCTCCCGTTTCTTCTTCTTTTTGCGTTTGCTCGCTTGTTGGTTGGTTGGTTGGCTTGTTGGTTTGTTGGCTTGTTTGTTTGTTTGTTTGTTTATTTGTTTGTTTGGTTTCTGCTTTTTTTCACGTTCTTCCCTTTGGCCGTTCCGTTATTAACGTCGACTGTACTCACTCGCTCGCTAGGGCGCGCTTTTTTCTTTTCTCTTCGGTTAATTTCTCGTTTACAGTCGCTCAAAGATTGTATTCGACGCTGACGCTTCGATGTAATAACGTGACGTTCCGACTGGCTCCCTTTCCAGTTGAAAAGGACTCTGGAAAATTGACTCTTTGGCTCCTACGAGAAACCACTTTTGCTTGTCAGATGTTGCAACTACTTAGAAGACTACTCGCTTCGGATGCCCTGAGAAAATTCCTTTGGCACAATGCCTTCATCCGACGTGAAGTTAATCTCCTATTTGTTTAGTTTCCCCCTGAAAGATGACTCGGCGCGCGTAAGCCGATTGTTTATTATTATTTTAAAAGCTCGTCATTCCACTCGAGGACTCCCGGCTAATTTACTTAAAGATAATAATGCACGAGCTGATTACATGCGTTTCCTACGCCGCGACTCGTCCCAATTAAGAAACATTGCTTCCGTGAAATAATATGCGTGGGAGGTACGCACACCGCGAAATGGACGGGGCCCCCCCCCCCCGTACGTCTTTCGCGTATGTTAATTTTAGCGAAAAACCCTCCGCGTCCAAAAGGCGAATCGTCGAGTAGAGTCGAGCCGAGCCGAGAAGAACAAATTTGTTTATTTGTTGGGCATGAAACATTTTTCCCAGTCGGTTTTCCTCGTTACCGCAGTGTGTTGATGATACAGGAGCGCGCGCTGAAGGTGTCAGGGAAAAAGAGCGGAGGTTACGTACATGGGGGGGGGGGGAGCACCGGGGAAACGCTGGAAACGCCGGAAACGCGTCAGTTTTTAGAGCGTCTTGAGCCCGGCAGACTTCAGGCTGGTCTTGGCACTTCGTTACTCGTTATTCGCGACATGCTCGGAATAAAATGAGAGAAGAGTTTCCGCAGAGTTCCTCCCCTCGCGTTTCCCTCGCGAGTAAAAGAAACAGGGTACGCGCGTATTTTGGCAACGCCAAGGGCCAGCTACGCCGACTCGCAAGCGTATCGCGAGTTACGAGGAGGCAGCCCCAAATTGATGAATTATTTATCGGTCGGCTCATCCGAAAAAGAAAATGCCAGCGTCCCACAGGCCAAACTCCATAGTTTTTGGATCGACCTGTCGCCGGCAGACTGGCTGCCACTGGCATTTTCTTAGAGCGGCCTCTTCTTGCACTCCCACCCCGTAAGGCGGGGGATGCTGGTGGTTCCTGTCGCCAAGAAATTTCTCCAGGCGAATAAACATATCCTCCGCCCCCGCTCTCTGTATTAGAGCTCTGATAGAAATAGCCCCGGCTGAATACGCGTGTCATAATGCTGCAATGAGACAGTTGGAATTTAAGGCAACCCCCGAGAATTTTCTCAAGCGTGAAATCCCCTGATGAGAACCGCGGAATTCAACGGGTTAACGACGGACCGACGGCTGATTTTCACGAGGAAATTTTGCCTGGCGTTACAAAGGATCGCGGGAACACTTCGCAGCGCATAACGCCGAATTAACGTTCAAAGTCGGACTTAATGCAAGTTGGGAGTTCGATTGCCCGCGGTGAGCGAGACGATGAACTGGAAATTAGTCGGAACTCCGGCACTAGAATGCACGCACATTTCAAGATGGCTGCGGGGAAAGATGAATTCGAGGTTCGCCGCGAAGGAACGAGAAGATGGCGTACGTTCTCCCTGATCTAATTTCGAAGGAAGCCACTTAATTTAAATGTCTAGCTCCAACCCCTCGCACCCTTTATCGTTCCTTCGGGGATGGAATTAATTGCTTCTTAAGGAACTGGAATTATGTTTTCAGGAGCCGCTTCTCACTCCACAAAAGCCCCGCCCTTCTTCCAACTGTCCTCTTCCCCCCTGTTTCTTCCCCTCTTCGTTTTCCACCTTTTCCACCATCCCCGTCCACGTGCAACGGGGGGATGGAGTAGTGGCGGTGGTGGTGCTGGTGGCCATTGGCACCTGCAGTCTGGCGTTTCTACGCACGCGAGCCCATGAAAAAAACTCTCGCAAATTTCCTCGTGACTTTGTCACGGATGAATTTAGAGAGAGAGGGAGGAGAGAACAGTACAGTAAGATTCTTCGCGAGCGTCCTTCACCACTCAAATCGAGATTGCCGTGGCTGCTGAGTAGATTGAAGTGCGGTCGAAGGGAATTTATAAGAGTTCGTTATTGAAGTAGCAAATTTCGCGAGATTGAAATTTCCGAGACGAGAAGGGGGCTTCGCAATAACCACTAAATACGAGCGATGAAAAACAAGGTGACACCCCAGCAGCGAAGGGAAAGTACCGCTGGAGCCACCGAAGTAATTCAAAGTGACTGCGAGCTGGTAGTTTGCTCAATACAGCAGATTCTGGATTGTTTAAAGAGCGCGTTTTTACAGCGCTTACAGATTACGAGGATGGTGAAGGGGGGACGACGAGGGAGGAGAGGGAGGGGGGAGAGCAGGCAGTGAATGACGGAAACGGAAGCAGGTAGTAGTGGCTGCAGCAGCGACGGTGGTAGCAGCGTGCGCATCGGAATTGCAAATGCAATCACTAGGATAAAAATTGGCTGTCATCTGACCTGAAGCGAGAGAGAACTCTGGAAAAGCAACGAGAGAGAGAGAGAGAGAGAGAGAGAGAGAGAGAGAGAGAGAGCGAAAGAGAAGGCAGGGATGGAAAGGAGAGAAAAAAGTCGAGGTAACCGTTAGACGCATCGCTCGGAAATCGATTTGAGCCCCGCGCGCTTCTGCCGGCAACTGCGAATTGCTGCGTGTGCGCCCTGCACGGTTGAAATTGCTTGAAATTGCGCGCAGCCACCTTCAAACCAATCGACTATTTCCATCGGCGGAAAATTCGTGTGAGAAACTCCGCGAGAAATCCAGCCCGCTCGCTTTCTCCTCGTTTTCTTGCGGCATTTTTCCGCATCAAGCCATGCGTGGGTGGATGAGGAAGCGAGAGGGCAAGAGACGGCCTGGGGAGGGAGTCCACCGGCGATTTCCTGTTTATCAAATTCCTCGAAAATTCATTTCTCTCCCTTGTGATCTCCCGTCACGGCTCTAACGAGTCCTCCGTAATTCCCAAGATTATCCCTCTGCTTGTATTCCTACGTACGGGAAATATAATAAAAGCGTGCGCGCAAATTGATAGAGATATTGCGGTGTTTTGCGAGCGTGATAAATCAAATAAAGTCCGCAGCTCGCGGATAAATTCTCGACGCACATAGTAGGAACAGCGAGCGCGCGCGCACGAGGAGCCAATATTCTGGGGTAGAGAAAATCTCTAGTGGAAAAAATAAGGAATGTGGGTCGTGAGGGTGGAGCGATAGCCCGCAGGGTTAGAATCCACCGAAAATCCCGTGGCTGATAAATTGTTCAAGGGCCCCCCCCCCCCCCAGATCAGGTTACATACCAAAGTGTCCATATAGCTCCGCACATGATCGTCGCTCGTAAAATTTTTTCCTTAAAGTCTTTATCATCTAATCTGATCCTTTTAGCTCACTCTCGGAACCTGCATTCTATCCTTTACTCCAAGAATAATAAGAATTCTCTCATTAATTTCATCCTTTTTATTGCGTCTAACGCTTTTATGTTTTCACCCCTTTCAGTGCTAACACCACCACCATCAACCTCTTAACGTCTATCTCATCCTATTTAGTTGTACAGTGATAATTCTTGGCGAAAGAAAGAATATCGGATCACTCTCGTCGTTTCCTGAGATTCTCTCTCTCTCTCTCTCTCTCTCCCTCTGTACTTGATTATACGAATTATATAGTCGTGGAGTAATTCTCTTTTTTTTCTTCCTTGAATAATTTTTCTCCCGAGCCCTCTCCCCCTTCTGTAAATATTTGATATTTTAATCTATACTTCCTTGCACAACTAGATAAAGCTTCTGATAAAATTCAACGCGTATTTTGCCGATAGATAGTAGCTTTTAATAAATTTCATAAAACTTATAACGGAACGTCACGTGGCACGCTAAATAGAAAAAAAAAGGAACTTTGACGAGAAATGACTCTGTATTAAATTTTATTATAGCCTGGCTCAGGTCGCAGTACCTTATCGGAGATTTTAACGAGGTTTACACTGTACAGTAAATACATTTGCTTATTTATTCATTTTAAATGTCACGTCGTATACTTTCTATCTTAGCCAAAGTGTTCCAGCCAATTTATTAGATATTTACTATTCAGCAGCTGTCTTCCGGCCAATTCATTGGACCTGCCGAGCGATATATTATGGACTTAGCCCCGTTCCCTGCATCGCGAAAAGTCGCTACGTCGCGCAAAATGCTCTCCGGCTAATAATCAAGCGAGTTTTTCCGCCGAGACATTTTCAGCTTGATATTTGACCGGAAGTCAATGTTTTGCGCGGAAGCCTATAATTTGCATCGGAAGGGGAGATAAATGTCTCTCTGGACGGAGAGTAAACGGCAGTTTCAAACCAGTGGTACGGAGGATGCGATGCCTCTGTAATTTTGTGGCCGTAGTTCCGTCGCTGTAAACGTATCGCTGTAAAATTTCCAACGATGCACCATAGCGCGATTGCAGCAGGTATAACGCGCGTACCGCCAACACCGTAATCGTAAATGTCGGTTCCTCTATCGGTTTTTAGGCCGAGCTACGTCCGCTGACGTTTACGACTATTTATTCATGTGACAAACTTCAGCAAACTCAACCCCCATCATTCCAGGAGCCGCAATTAACACAACCCTTCCACTTGCCGGCAATCGCCACTCCTTTATTTCTCAATCAATGGAATTTTTCGAGCCCCTAGTTAACTAGCACCACCTGTCGTTTATTAGCAAACGTTTTATTACTCGGCGGTGGTAGTGGTAACGACCCTCTCCACGCCACTCTCTTTCTTTTGGATTTTGCAAAATTTTCATTATGACTGGCGACAGATGTATTTTTATGCTTCCTCGCGGAGTTGCTGAAAAGCTGGCGGGGTAAATTAAGTGTCCCCCCTAATAATGCACAGCTGAAGGCGAATTGTATCTGTGCAACAGGTGACGCGCTCGAAATTGTCAGCGATTCGTTCGACGATAAAATCAGGTCGTAGTTTACACGCTATAGGGGAGGAGGAGGAGGATGAGGAGGAGCAGTGCCAAGTGCGAGGAGGCTTGTTCGAGAAATCGCTCTTGCACAGTACAATAAGCGCCGTTCGTTACAGGTATCGATGTTTCTTTACGCTTGCTCGAAGCTTTTTCGACAATTGCCAAAGTAAACGCCTGATTAAACACACTCCAACCTTATCGCGACAGTCTTATCGGTAAAATCCATTTTCGTGGAGAAACGGGGGGGGGGGAATCTCTCGTCTCTTTCCTTTCTCTCTTTCTCTCTACTTTATGCACTCGAAGGAATTTGATAATTGAAATTTTCCGACGTACGAAGCGCGAATATGTGTGGCAAGCGATTCAAAATGTTTATGATGGCAACACGTAGCTGGCGTAAAGTCTGATTAAAATGAAACAGGAAAAAATGAAGGCGCTGCCCGGAGATTGGTAGAAGGGTAAATGAGACTGACTGTGAAATATGTGGCTTCACCATTACGAAGACATATATGCCAGCGTGCTCCTCGGAGCAACCATCGCTTAACTCGTCAACGATTTTCGCCATTCACCCAACTTACGTAAAATAAATTCTTGGCGCTTCGCGCTCGGAAAAAACTAGTGGAGATTTCATTTTTCATGCAAATGCGATCAAAGCGAAAGTCTCCCTTTCAACTTAGCCGTGCGGGGATCGCATCAATATTGGTGCGCAACGCCGTTGTCAAGAAATTGAGGAATAAAGTCGGCGACGGGATGATGGAAGTTTGATCCCGATGCCAAATCACTTTTCGCGAAAAACTTTTCCAAGTGTGACCAACTCTCCATTCGATATTCCGTCCTCGGGCTAAATACAATATGTGCAGCTGATTTTTTCGTCCATCAGAGTTTTCTCCCGCCGTGCCCGTAATTCGATTCGTCTCCCTGTTCGCCGGAGAGAATTTTCGGCAGAAACAGGACCGAGATGAATTATTGACGGGTCTGCGGTCGACTTCGTCTCGCTGGAAAACTAATTTATGGCTTGGCCCGAACCCTCTAGTGAAGCTTGTAACAGTAACTTTGGAGTCGATCGAATAGTCTGCTGTACTCTCGCGCAAATTATTGCGATGCGCGTTAAAAAAAACGGAAAGGTCGCCGTGTGCTCCTAAAATGGAAAGAATTTGGAGAACCGTCTGGATCTCGGACAGGGGATTTCGCACGGTCTTTCCATTGTTCGACTGTTATAATACGGTAAACACAGGAGAACCTCTGGTGGCTTTCATTCTATAATATACGTGGGATAAAGGAGCGCCTCCGCGAGTACGGGGGTACGGGGGGCTCTGTAGTTTTGATATACGAAAAAGGACATGAAATGAAGTTTGGTAAAGGACCACCCTCCTCCTCCCTCTTGTCCCCGAACAGAAGAATAACGGTTCGGGCGATTTCCAATCTTCCTGCTCGAAAATCGTCCTGATCCTTCGCGGTAAGGAAGAAGTATAAAGATGTAGCCTCGAGAAAACTTCTCGACTTCTTTTCTGCCCGCAATCTAGCAGGAGTTGAAGAGAAGCGTTGTAAGAGGGTGGAGGGGGTAGTTTGGATTACAGGCAAAATACGTCGAAACGAAATCCCTTCATCCCTTAATGCCAGCTTCTTGGACCTTGAACGTGCTGCACCCCTGGCTCGGGAAGATACCCTGAAGAGAGTTGGTCTGCTTTCTAGAATGGCTCGGAAAGCACTGAAGAATGGACTCTTGAAATTTCGTGGCTTTCATCGTCAGGTTCTTCGTGTGCCTCCCCACTCCCTTTCTCTTTCTCTCTATCTTCGTTCTCCCCCATTCTTCCCGCCCATCGCCTCTAGCTTCATCTTATTTGCCATCTCAGGGTGCGAATAAACCCCCGTTGAGAAGATAAAGAGCCCACATTCGGAGTTACGGCAAGTATGAAGGAACGGGGAAACGAAAGAAAGCAAGGACCGCGAACATTTATTATATTCCGAAGAGAGCCCCGCCATGCGGCACCTCAAAGCAAACACAGATTAAATCATACGAGCTGGTTGAAACTACCGGTAAGGAGTACGTACGGCGCAGCGGCGCTATAAAATAAACTCGGGCTTCCGCAAGAAAGTAAATCCACCCTAACGACGTGAAATAAAATAGAGCCACGTAAAAATATGTTTACCCGAGCCGCGTTTATCTCTACGAATGAAGTCACATAGCCGGGCTAAATTCTCCCGAGCGATATGAATATCAATTTCACGTGAACTCGAGCCATCCGCCCGGAAGGCGAATATTTTCTCGATCGAACGAACGGGAAGAAACCGGAGAACAATCACTTAAAAGCTGCAGAGAGAGAGAGAGATAGCTCCGCCAGAGGAAAGACAGACAGTCCACCAAAGTAAATCGGTACGCGAGGGGATTGAGAAGAGTCGGGAGCCAGGAGCCAGGAGCCAGGACGAAACACGCGAAGGAGAGAAATGGATAATGAGCAAAAGTGTGTAACTATCTTTCCGGAGGATGGAAAGAGATTACCGGGTGTATCATCTCGCGAAGGACTGCCGGGTCCGATCCAGTAGCGAGTTACCACGAGGGTAATCGAGTTTGCAGCACGATGTAATAACGGGCCGCTACTCCACTGGGCTCTTCCTTCGGGCGAACTGCTAAAACGTGGGATGAAATAGTAATTGTATTTCTCCACTAACGTATCATTAATTACGTATAATCTCGCGTGTAGAGCTCTGATTTTACTCTCTCAGGTTCACTCACGAAAATGACAAGCAACCGCTTATCTCGTAACTAATGCGTACCATACCTACTTCCCTTCATTACTCACCCTGCAGAAAAATTCGCGCATTAATTAATAATGCTACGATTATTGGTACACTGCGCGATTTGTTTAACAAGGAAAATTAATTAACTCGTATAATTATTAATGAAAGGAGCATGCACGCGCACTCTCTCCGTCTCTCTCGCCATCCCTCTTCCTCTCGTATCTCTTTGCGCGTAAAACAACCATCGAGTTATTAATGTTGAACATTTTCAGTGTAATCAGGATGAGTTTAATTTTTTTCTAAAATTGATGGAAACGCGATATTACTCTCGTGTGCGTAGGGAGAATTTATCGAAAATAATAAAATCTTGATAATATTTTATAAATGGACGGAAAGACGGAGGTTGGAGCATTCCGGGTGAAGCAGCGCGCTTTTACTACGGCAGCTCCAATACGAACGACTAAAATAAGTGTAAAGAAAATGGCGAAACCAGCGGCTGGCTTTCGCGGCTAATGAAAAGTGACTTTTAATAACCGAGTGTTTTAACGACTTGGTTAAGACCTACTTGCACTAGTTTTGCTTGTGTTAGCCAGCTGTTGTTGCCAACGAATCGAGAGAGAGAGAGAGAGAAGGGGGATGGTTTGCAGTGATGCAAGAGTGTAAAGTGGCGGAGCAAGCGGATGCAGAGGAAAAGATGCGAAGGAGCGAAAGAGCTTGAAGGAGCAAGAAGGAAAAAGGAGGCTAGAGAGGAGAGAGAAAAGATGGAATTAGCGAAAGCGATGGGAAGGGGACAGCTTTTGTTTCTCAGTCCGCGTTTTGTTTTAGGATTACGGGCTTATGAAGTATTCGCGTTTATCTACGGCAACTTCTACGTCAGTGGAGAAGAGGATGATGCTCTAAAAACCGAGACCAAATGGTTTGGGCAAATGAGAGAAAGCAAACTGAAATAAATCCGCCAAATCGGGCTTGTTTCTTATACGTGTTCATAAATCTCTTACGCGTGCCTCTCACTGCAAATAAGGAATTTCAATTGTCGGATAAATTTATTCCAGCGGCAATAATAGTCTCTCGCCCAGGACCATCCGGCCAGGCGTCAATGGAAATTACAAATTATTCTCGCGTTGAATCACACTCACCTTATCTTAGAAACCACTGTCGGTGTAAAGTCTAATTGACCAAATCCAAGTTCCTGAGATTTCACGTCTTCCAGACTATTGTACCTCACGTAACTACAAGAAGGCGTAGGGATATCTGAAAGAATAAAAAGGACAAGATTCGATTTATAAAAAAAAAAATAGAGAACACAGAATGAAATAGATTGTCATTTTAATATCATGGTCTCGTGGGGTGGGGACGGGTTCGGGGTCGGGCTCGGGGACAGACGGGGGGTGAGGCGAAGTAATAAAGTCACTCGGTAAATATACGCATACTGTCAAGCCTGGGGAGTGGATTAAATATTTCATAGCTAGAATCGATTATTTCATTTCTGTATTGAAGTTATACCCCATTTAAACCGATTGCAGCTCGCCTCGCATAATGGTCTATTTAAAAGCGATAAAATATTTAGCCCAACACACGTGTTTCCATATTTCATTGACTTTTTATTTATTTCTCCATCTGATAAGAATACTCCCATTTGTTCTATCCCTGTAATGCAGCGATATACTTGGCGCACTCCTCATTTTTCGATATTAATCGCGAAAGGTCCTTTTTCAGCTTTTACCGGCACATTTCCAGAAGCTTTATTCCACATAGAATACTAAACTGAATATGAAAGCCTGGCATGCACACGAGAGTAGGACCGCCCTGAACACGAAAAATCAATAAGCGTGCGTACATTTCTCATAAATAAATATGAATATTGCGTATTGCAGACCAGTCTCTATGGAGATCGAGCATAAATTTATTATAAACTGCCCTGCATAGTGTTCCCTTATACATTTTCGAATTCTTCACTTTGCGTCAAAACGAAAGCATCCGCGGTAAATCTATTTTTCTTTTAAAACTGAAATCTCTCGTGCTTTACGGGTTAGAAAGAACGGGAAAAGCGTCTACTCGGTCTACTCGTAAATTCTCGCTCATTAGTAGTTTGGACCAAAGCGAGTATCAGGCACGTTTCTCAGATTCCGGTATAAACGGTTAGGTTCCGCGAACTCAATGAATAAGATTTTTACCGACGAATGAGAGAGATACGCGGAAAGTAGATAGCAGATACGAGGGGCGGGGGTGAAAATTAATATGTGAAACATTGAGGAGGTAATTTAAACACGCTTCCATTTCAACAGGGGGAGAGACGGGTCGAGGTAAGAATGTAATAAAGAGGTGGAATCGCCAAACTTTTAGATTATTACTGAGGGAAACGCG
The DNA here is from genome assembly GCA_037305995.1 of Sclerodermus sp. 'alternatusi'. Taxonomy (NCBI): domain Eukaryota; kingdom Metazoa; phylum Arthropoda; class Insecta; order Hymenoptera; family Bethylidae; genus Sclerodermus; species Sclerodermus sp. 'alternatusi'. Next base: position 7,819,198 of record CM074546.1, on the reverse strand, counting down.
CGTGTGTTTGAGGGTGTCTGTGTATGTGTGTGTGTGTGTGTGTGTGTGTGGAGGGAAAGGCGTAGAAATGAGAAAGTGAAAAAGACATGCAGCGGCGAAGAAGCAACGAAGAGTTTCGCAACTCAATGTGGGCAAGAGCGAGGAAAGAAAGAACACAACTTTTCACGTTGCAAGCTCCAAAGCTTAAAGTACCTTCGGGCCTCCAACTTTATACCTACACTGCATGTAGCTTTAAAATTTGCCGAATTTCAACCTCGGAAATTTCAGCGACGCGGCCGTTTGCTTTCGCGCAACAAAAAAAAAGCAACAAAAACGAGAGAGAGAGAGAACGAACGAACAAAAAACAATGAAAAAAACGCTAAAAAACGAGCGACGAATCATTCGCGATCCCGGCGAATTGATTGTAATATTTCAGCGATTTTCAGAGAGCGATACCGTAAAGATATCGCGCGAGCCGTTTCGTAAATCATTTCGCAACGCGGTATTAATCGTATCGGTGATCGCGCGCGCGAAATTAGTTTGGAATATTTAACCCTGACAAATCGTTTCTAGTTAACCCCCGAGAGTGATTCTTGCGTGCTTCGCGTCCGATAGTTAATAAAGCGCTTCGCGACCAAAAGTTAATTTCCGAATTGACAGTCGCGGGGAAATTCCAAGTGGCAAACGAGCTGCATTCGTTCGACGCGCCCGCGCGCGCGAATATCAAAAGTCACTCGCGGAAGAATAATGCCGGTGGGGGTGTGCGCGCGCGCGCGCGCGTCTCGTGGTTAGAGAAAAAATTTGCAGATTTTACGAGGAAGCTTCGAGCAGGGGGCGTGAAAGAACTTGTGATCGATTTTACAATCTTTCCGTCTAGCGACCCTTCTTGTCTTTTCAGCCCCGACTTCACCCCTATCCCGGATAATTCTCCGTCTCTCCCTTTCTCCCTCTGCTTCCACCTTTTTTTTCCATGGTATTACGTTCCGCTGATCCGCAGTTAATGAGCCGAGAACAGACGTCTCGGAATATCTGATAAACTAGCGCGGCTTGCATCTATCCTCCCCTCCTCCCCAGACTCCTACGTGCATACGCCGCCGCCGCCACTACCGCCGTCGCTTGTTACGTGAACGTGTACGTGAATTTCCACGTAAATGTCTACGGCTACGGGGAGAGAGAGAGAGAGAGAGAGAGAGAGAGAGAGAGAGAGAGAGAGAGAGAGAGAGAGAGAGAGAGAGAGAGAGAGAGAGAGAGAGAGAGAGAGAGAGAGAGAGAGAGAGAGAGAGAGAGAGAGAGAGAGAGAGAGAGAGAGAGAGAGAGAGAGGGGTTACTGTAGACCGAAGCTGCGCGCGTAAATGTGGCCGACCGTGTCGGAGGGTGCAAGTGTATTCGTGGCCACGCTCGAACGTTGCACCTCAGCAGTTGCAAGCTCGTATTATTGAGCCAGCGTGCATTCACGTCATATTTTCTTCCGTAATATCATAGGGACACCGTAATTTCTTCATCCAGCCTGAAAAATGAAATGTCCGCCCCCGTTCGTTACATCTCTCTCTCTCTCTCTCTCTCTCTCTCTCTCTCTTTCTGCTTATTATCCTCTGGCAGACGAGGTGGGAGCTCGAGCAACTTTGATAAATCACCAAAGGAAACGTAATCGGCAACTTAATTGCTATTACGTGATCGTGGACTTGTTTAGCTCTTACACGCCTCCAATTCCATTCTCCCGCACATCCGGAAAAGCTTAACGACAACTTTCCTTGCGTAATCGTGACCCGCGCCGTTCGGGCGATTGGGCGAGAGGCACGCGCAAGTTTTTCCCCCTCCGAAAATTGTGTAACGAGTCCACCGATTCCACTAAACGGGAGATAGCGAATATGAATGACGAGCTCTCGATATTCGACAGTCGATGATGGTAACGCAGTTTCGTAAATGCTTTATTGAAATTTTACAAGTGTTCGAAACAAATGATGAATTTATAACGGGGGAAGCTCAAGCTCTTAATATGAATGATACAGCGCAACAATAATCGTGCAACATTATCCGCGGATGAACCTTCCGCCGAAAATACGGAAAATAATGTTCATGAGCTTTATTACAAACATTCATCACACGCATCGCTGCGGGATACCATTATTTATTCAGAAAAAAATCTATCGATGCGGAGGAAATATTTCATAAGAGCTGCTTCGGGCCGCAGAGGTACACGCAATATTTTTCAAGAAACGAGAACAACATTGGGGGATTTATGCGAATATGTAATAATAATTGGCGAGCGATTCCCGATAAATCACAGGGTGGAAGTTCCGCGGGGGAGGAGCGGCAGCTCGCGCGGTGCGCGCGCGAGCGCACGTGCCTGCAATTATTAGTCGAAGCTTTATACGATTTTAGTTTTGTGCCTGCACCTGTAATAATTGTCGAATAACCGGCGAATACGGGCAAAGTGCACGCTGGCTGCGAGTATCGCCGCTGAATTTTCTATGGAGCTTTCGGAAATTTGGATTACTGGTAGCAGGTGCGACGCCGCACCACCGCAGTTGGCCCGCATAACGAACGTGTTCATTAAATAATTAGTAGCACGCGCGCGCGCATACACGAAAAAAGCGAGACTTTGAAAATGTTCAGGGAAATTCACTGTGTAACGCGACTCACGAAAATTTTACCGCGACTAAAAAAGAAGAAAATCTTTACCGGGACAATATTTTCTGGCCCGAAGGGTTGTTCTCTCTCTCTCTCTCTCTCTCTCTCTCTCCCGCTTTCCGCTTTGTTTTTCCTCTTTTTCTTTTTATGGAAAAATAAAGAAATCGATTGGGTGGTATCGCGTGAATTCGGAGAAGAATTTTAACAGCAGCTGATCCGCTTAGCAGCACAATCGACTGGCAGCTTTAGGAGAGGGGTTGAAGCGGAGGCACGGGGGAGAATGAAAAATATCTACTCAAATCTTTGAACCACTCGCAATAAAGGAGTTCTATTGGCAACACTGGAACGCTTTCGAAACCATTATATCGCAGACTACAGGAGCTTAAGCTGCTTTTTATTCCTTCTTTTTCAAATTTCAGTTACTTTAACAACGCGAGATTGAGAAATGCCAATTTTCTCGTATTAAAGACTATTTGCATTATCTGGAGTTACCCCATCATGCTTCTTCTCAGGATCATTAGCAGAATCGTTCCAATAAGATGCGACACAAAAGAGAGAGAGAGAGAGAGAGAGAGAGAGAGAGAGAGAGCCTCCGCGTTAATTTAACGTAAAGAAATCGGAAAAACTCTCTGGCAATAGTTCGAGATGCCGGAGGGAAGGGGGTGAGGAGAATTTTATCAGGAGAAGAGCGACGATTAAAAGGGAATTTCAGCGAGAATCGCGATGTTCGTCGTAGCGGAAGGATGTGCAAAGTGGCAGGATGCGTTGAAAAGTGAAAAGTGATAGGAGCGAGGGGGGAGAGCGCGGCGGGGTAGCTCGGGGGTAGTTGGCCAATTTCTCTGAGTGCAGCCTGAAATAATCATAGCTCCCAGATAAGTGGTGCTTGCGCGTGCAGGTGTGTATTGAAATTTCGAGTAGATACGATGCGTGTGAAGTGAAACACACGTGGATTCAACGAGTTCGGCGGGAGGGGAGGGAGAGTAGAAGAGGATTGCTGCTGGGTGGTTATGAAGGCGCGCGCGAGTACCAAGCAAGGCAGATGTTGGTCGTGCGGATGTATATAATATTCATGCAGCGATATTGCATCTTGAGTGGTGCCATTAGAGCGCAGCGTCAGCCATCGTGGTCTCGTGGCGGTTTGTTGTTCTCCAGGCGTCTTTGCCAGTTCCACGCCATCACCTCATCCTTAGCAGCCCTCGCGCGCGCGCGCGCGTCTTATCCCCCGAGTGAAACCCCGCGAAATTATCCTTATCACGATGCAACCCTTTGCGGAAACATTTTCCAAGAAGAATAGCAGAATTTCGCTAGAGGGCTTGGGGATAATTCCAACGGAAGGAGCAAGACGGAATACCGGAGAATTAGCGAAACTTCGTTTCTTCGTCTCCACCGACAGGAGCAGGGGGTGCCGACTAGTGTGGAATGACGAATGGCTCGCGAATCGCGTGCGTTCGGGGGTGTCTCGGTGGCTCCTCGGAGGCGCGAGCTTAAATATTCATCGAGCGTTTTCGCGACTTCGTGCCGCCACGTGGCGTCACGTGGCTGGCTTGCGTAAGTGGAAGCCCAAAGACGCAACGCCGTAACCGCCATTATCCTCTTGATCCTTTTCTTCTCCTTCGCCGACCTCTCCCGCTCGAAATACGGGAAATAAAAGAAAACTCACTTCATCTCCAGTGAAAAAGTTCCAATTGCGAAAACTCTATAAGTCAGCGAGCATTGCGCTTGATCGTTCTCCGATAACCGGCAGTGTTCTCGTTAATTAAGCGAATTGTACAATCCGTTAGCTAGTAACATACAATTAAAGCTCCGCTCGATTATCATACAATTAATGCGTTGGTAGTCTCATTTAATTATACGCAGCAACGTGGCATTGCGTAAAAGCGTAATTACCGTGTGTACGAAACTCGCGTTAACGCACTAACCCCGGGGATAAGGATAATAGGCGGATAGATTTCTCGCTGCTCAAGTGCAGCTAAAGTTATTTTCTGCGGCGCCACTTGTTTTCCAAAAGGAGCAAAGTTTTCCGCGCGATCCTCTTCGACTTCCAATAGGCGAGTATCGCGAGGAATAATTGCATTTAGCCTGATTGCGAGGTTCTCTTAAATTGTCGGGCTCCATTTACGGTGTTCCACCCGTGCTGGAAGCTAACCCACGTCGACACGCTAAGAGTTTCCTGCCACCTCTACCCTCTCTCTCTCTCTGTCTCTCTCTCTCTCTCCCTCTCTCGAGTTCCGCAGGATTCCCTGGCTTTTTCCGATGGCCGATAGTGCCTTAAAAACTCACTGCCGGCTACAATGGATTCCACGAGAAATCCGCGACTAAGAAAGGAAGAGACGCGCGACGCTCCTTTCCTCGAGATATTTTACACGTCATTTTCCCACTCTCGCGCTCCAATTGCCCGGCTCTCGATTAAATGGAGAGAGGAGAGCGAAAGATGCCGGGACAATTGGCTTGATTGAAAGGAACGAGCAGACATTTTCAAATGGAAAGGTAGACCGTATCGTTGTACAGCGTAAAATCGATGGTCTCTCCCACCACGCGTGTTCAGTCAGTGACGTCAGAGACTCCATATCTGTCCCCGGCTGTACACGGGGAGGTACAACTCGGAGGAAAAAGTTACTGAACTCTCAGGGACACCTCTGCTCGCGATTCCTCTCCCTCTCTCTATCTCTCCTTTTTCAAACCAACAATATGGCCGGCGAAACAAAGAGCTGGGAATGACGTTGTTTACGAGCCCGATTGTTTTAAAAAGGGACGAGCTCGGGCATTGCCAGCAATCGCCCACGAGGACTGGGAAAGAGGACAAGTGGAAAACGTTGGGCGTCGGCCACAAGAAAAGTGCGACTCCGCAGGGGGAGTAAGGAAAAAATTAATCGTTTTCTCTTCCTCGCGCTTTCTCTCCCCTTGAATAAACGGGCCGAGATCTTGCGAAAATTTTCCACGAACGGGAGAGCGTCCCGTCAGTTCGCGAACTCGCACGTCGGAGCAGAGTGGTTCTAATGGCGCGAAAAGGCCGTTTAAAAAATTCAATATTCGCAGAGAGCCTCGAAGGCTCGCCGCTGAACTTCTCCGGGTTTCTCGACGGAGAGTCCTGTGCTGGACTCACCGTCCCGAAACTTCCGTTCGTTCGTTTCCACACATCAAGAAATATCGGAGAGCTCGTCGGTGATTACATCGTCGCCGAGGTGGTAGCCGGAGACACCGGACGATAAATCGACGACGCGATTTTCACAACTCCGCAACCCGCACCCCTGCATCCCCCTATTATCCCGTAGGACGAACGCCATGACCCGTGCGATCCCAAGGGTAATTTCAATTTACTCGCCTTTTGCTCGACGCTAGCGTTGCATAGCAAGACATTTATTGCACCGATGAAGCATCGCCCGGAATTATTATGCCTCCCTCCCTCCCACCCCCAGCTACATTCTTACGCGAAGCTTAATCGTCCCTGTTCAACACTCGGCCTCTCGCGCCCATTTATTTTTACGATAGTCTCGCTGCGATATGCCGCCGCGCGGAGGTTAACCATGCGGAACGCATTAACATGCAAAATCTCTTTGGAAAAATTACAAAGTCCACACTTGAGTTATTCACCCGTTGGGTGGTGGTGGTGGTGGTGGTGGTGGTGGTGATGGTATGACGCGAGGGGGTCCTGCTCTCCCTCCGCAAATGGGATTTAAATCGATAGACTCCCTGTACACAGGTGTCGATTCTTCTAATCGAATATCGGACAATGGAGCTTTCGTGGCGATGCGTTTTAATGGGAAATGCAAGAAAACGATGGGATTCGTCAAGGCGTAAAATTAGTAGCGATCTCGTTGAGCAATTCAGCTTTGGACAGCAGCACGGCGCCGGCACCCTGCTGATACGGCGAGCTTTTGATAAAAAGCATCGCGCGCGCTCTCCGCTCCGCTCCAATCCGAAGCGGCGTGCCGTTTCACGATCACGCACACGTGGAATTAAGCTGGCATTGAGCTTACAGCCATTATCCGACCAACCAGCACAGCAGCAGCAGCAGCAGCAGCAGCAGCAACGCCTGCGTTCCAATTCCTGCTGAAAACTGAAATCAAGCCGGCATGTGGACTACGTGGAAAAGCACGGGAGCTTGCGGAGTTAACGAGCGTTCCCAACTTGTTTCGATCGATTTCCTTCTGGAGCGCTTGTTTCTTCGCAAGTGCTATTTCTCCCCGTGTACCCGGAACTATTTCTGATGGGAAATCACTCGCGCAAAGTGGCTCGCTCGAGCAAAATACTCGCTGACTGGAAGGAAGCTCTCAGCGTGCCGTTTCTGATTCATCTTGCGTCGAAGGGGGAGGAGACCCTCGGTGTGAATCGTCGTCGACTTTAAGCGCGTCGCCCCCCGATTGTTCCTGGCCAAAACCTTTTTCGATACCGGTAATGAGCGCGTTATCTCCTCGGCCTCGATACGTAGCTGGAAATGTGCACGTTGCCGATGCGCAATCTATACGTTTGCGGAAAACTCGTCAATGCTGATGGCCTGGTTCTCCAGAGTTGCGAACCACCACCACCCCCCGCAAGTGGGTCGCGCGAACGAAACACTCCGCAACCCCCCGCAGCTCGGGGAGTCCTTCCGTCCGATGGCGTGAAATATTTGAAAATCTCCAGTCGTCGCGCGAGGGCCAATTAAATCGAGCAGAAAGCACCGAGATAAAAGCCTCGCTAACTGACGGGGTGGGGGAGGGGGGAGCGTATTTCTGGGATCACCGGCGCTTGATCCGAGTCGGCATTATATGGCTTATGGTCTCTATGAACTATGACCCCGCCGAGGAGGATAAAGTTCGTTAGCGCGTCGGCCCGTGTCGCGCGAGCCAACTTTTATCGGTTTCCGGCGAAATCTGAATGTTGACCGGATGCGGCGGGCATTCACGAGGACGGGAGCGGCGCCGTCGAGTTCTCATAAATCCTGTGGGAAACGTTCGTGGATATTGGCGAGGGCCATCATAGGGTAGTTAAGGGTGTGATCCAATCAGTGCCTACATATTCCAGTTGACCCTGACGTCGTTGGGTCCATCGCGAAGACGCAGCGTTACCTGCCTCGTAAAAGTCGACATAGAGCTCGGCAGTAAATTCAAACTACCCGGTGATCAGAGAAAGATTGCTGAGTTAGCTGAGCGTCCGAGCACGATGTGATCGAAGAACGGAATAAAGGAAGGATTACCCCCACCCCCACCCCCACCCCCTACGCCCCCGACGAGCACCCCCGTTAATCCGACGCTAACACTGATTTCTCGTGAATTAAATCTTCACCGGAAATCCCAGCTTGGCATTCCTGCACTGCACTGCACTACCCTGTCCCGACCCGCCCCACTTCTTCCACCCACCCTTTGTGTATTCTCGATAAAATCCCGAAGGGTGATACTCGCCGACTCCGAGTAGATATCTCCCGCCAATGATCGGTAACTTTCTCTAAGTTTTCCCTGTGTCCCACGAGTCCTCGCCGGTCCTAATCGGGGATGTTGCCCGATTTCCGCTCATCTCTCTCTCTCTCTCACCCCTTTTTCCTTTTTTTTTTTTTTTTCAAAGATCGTCGAGCGACTACTGCCGTACTGGCTCTCGCACGGTGCCTCGCGTTTAATTAGCGAGAGTAACGCTAATTAATTGCTGCAAGGCAGACTCGTAATTATTATGTTAAACGTAGCATGCGGGTGGCGCAGGAGGGTGGAGGGCAGGAGAGGAAAAGAGGAAGCCGCAAGAGAATCGCGGGATCTCTGCAGGGTTTGCAGGACGCGATGAGTCGTGAACGTAGCCAGCCGGAACGGCTGGATGAGCGCCAAGGATCGAATACGCGTGTCTCGGCAGAGTTGTTGATGCTTTCTGATGGTCGACAATAGGATCACGAGCGACTAAGTCCAAAAGGAAGTAGCACAGCGATATTTGCAATTTGCTCGCTACTTTCACATAACGATTTCCAGTTCCGTGGGTTAATGAAGTGCCGCTCCCCCTCCCTCTCCCACCCTCGGAACACACGTCGATCCCATTCGCGTTCAGTGTCACTGCTAATGCCACGCTGATAAGGAGATTAGGCCACTGCTGGAAGGGGATGCGAAGGGGAGAGGATCGTGTGGCCTCGGTTAATCAGATAAGATCTCTGATTACCGGCGAATCGATCGGGGGCAAATCGACGAATTAAGTTTTTCAGCGAAGCAAGACCCGACGAATTAATTCGTCGAGCCTCAGCCCGAAGGAGGTTCCGTCGGCTCTCGCTCGACGTTTGATTTTCCCGGAAGTCATTCGGTATACTCGCGCGATCATTAGCTGCCGAGGGTAGAGTATCAGTGGAACACCTACGGTGGCTCCATTGATTTCCGGATTTGATGCAGCTAACAACTCAAAGCTCGCCGTATGTCGCCAGTTTACGAGCGACGCTCGTAAACCACCGGCTCACATGTGAACTTGGAGTCTCCCACTGACACGTGGTACAAGCAGGAGGTACGAACTGGTATTAGGATGATCAAAGGACCACCTTCCTCTCTTGGAAGGGCGAGGTGGATGGAGGCCGCAGCTCTCTGCTACGGCGTCCCGATTGTGTTTGCTTCGCAGGAGACGGTATCGACTGTAACCAAATCAAACTACCTCTCTCTCTCTCTCTCTCTCTCTCTCTCTCTCTCTATTACTCTGCTGTGTCTCCTCGTTTTATCTCTCCATCTCATTTTATCTCCCCGGTAAAGATTGCGCTACGAGATATTGCCGACTTGGATTTGAATCCCCCGGTGGTGGAGAAGAACCGATCGAAAGGCTAAACGCGAATAACGAGCCAGACCCCGAGTCCGAGTCTGAGCTCGAGGAGTTTTTCGAGGAGGTAAGATTGCCAATTACAGCGAGTAATAATAAAGGCATTAAGCGAATTAAAGCCGATGGGACTGATTTTACAAGGAGCGACTTTTGTTACATCCGGGCAAACAGTTACATCTCCCATCCCGCCGTGGCTGATAGAGACTCGTTCTCATCGTTCTCGCTCGGAGATTGAAAGTGGGCGAGTAAATCGTGGAACAATTAAACCTGGTTGAGTCTCGCGCTACTGCTAATAATTCCGCGTTAAGTTAAACCACCAGTGCAATCTCCTTATTAGTCTCTCCCGCCGCTATCGCTATCTCCGATGCTCCAACAGGACTCCCCGATTTCCGTTCGGCCGATTTATCAAGCGCCGAGATCCGATGATACTCGCGAGACGTCATCGAGAGAATTCAAGCACCACGGGAAGCGAGAAACGCTGGATTTTTCTTCTCGGTCGACGTAAACATTTGAAAGAACCGTGAGAAATTTATAAGAGAGGGCTTTAATCGGTTCACCAATTTCCTTGTCAGAGTTCGTACTCGTCGACCTGTAAAGTTCGATAAGACCTACGAAGCGATAAGGTCGGCCTTAAGGCTGGTCGACTGGAGGGTGTGGCTTATCGGCCCGACCTTAAATCGTTCCTCAAAAGCATCGCTGGCCCTTGCAACGTGACCAGCTGTGTGTGGACTCTTTCCCCCTTTTCTCTTCTTCTCCCCGTTGCGTCTATTAATCGGTCGATTGTTAATCGCGAATTAATTGCGTCGAGAAACTCTACACCCCACTCCAACCCATCGTCGAAATCGCACGTCCTTCTCTCTCTCTCTCTCTCTCTCTCTCTCATTTCATTATTTTAAATACAGCAAGATTGATTTGAACGCGGTAACATTTTCTCGCCACTCCAGAACTCGTAATTCGAAATAAATTGGTAGTTTGTGGAATGCCGGTATTATCTGGCTAAATTAGTGTCCTCGGGATGACAAGAGCCGGTGGGATGGGGTACGTGGCTGCGTTTCCGGAAAGTTAGCGAGAATTGCACGACCACTGAGTTTTCGGGCATTCGTCTTGCCAGCCTTTCGTCTGGTAGGCTGCTATGAAATGCCGCTGCCGGTTTGTTGCTGCAAAATCAATATCACTCCGCCCATACCACACCGTGATTCTCTTTGCCCCTCTAGCAGCTCCGTGTAGCTCCAGTGCAACCCTGCAGCATCCCCCAGCTCTATTTTCTCTCACTCTCTCACAGTGTCTTCTGTTTCTCTCTTTGTCATTCTTTTACCTCTCACGGTCTCTCTTTTTCTCCTCCTTTTGCACTTTCTCCTACTCTCTGTCTCGCTCAGTCTCTCTTCCACAAACATGCACACACACATACACGCAGAGAGTCTCTCACTCCCTCGATCTGTCTCTTACTCTACTTTCTCTCTCTCTCTCTCTCTCTCCCCGCCTCTCCACCTCCTTCTTTTTCCTTCTGATCCTGTAGCTTCTTCTTCCTTCAGGATTCTCCTCAAAATGCTGGCGGTGCACTATGTAATTAAGTCGTAACGACACCGAAGTGGTGCACTGGAGATAATGGAGGGGCCGCTGGAATTAATATCATAAAGTTGACGGGTATCAGGCGCGCCCTGTCACTTTTTATTAGAAAATTTTTTTCAGAAATTCCGAAGACGTCCGTGCCGCTATCGGACTTTAATCGCGTTAACTTTATTTCAGAGAAATTGGGTCTCGAGGCAGCGATCGTGGGGATTTAATTATGAGCTGGGCGTGAACCGATTCGTTGCGGTTGTATCGCAATATCGACTGAGAGGTCAAGGAGGTAGCATCTGGTCGTAAAAAAATTCCAGAGAGAAATGAGAGCAAGAAAAGTTAAGGACGCCACTGCTGCAGTGACGAAAGATGGAGGACCACCAAGTTTACTATTGCGGAACTTGAACTTTGCGTTTTCGTGGATTAATGCTGCTTCAAAATAATGAAATATTCTCTAAGCCGTATAACTCATCGTACTACTTTTTTAATGCTGGCTATATTTTTTGCACTCTCTTCTTTTTTAATTCGCTTCAACTTCCGCGCTCGCGCACGCACGCATGTGTATATGTGCTCGCGCGAAGCCGATTCCCCCATGATGCCAAGGAGAATTTAATATCTGAAATAATACGGGACCTCTCCGTAATGTAATGATATTCTCCCGATGTAAAACAACGCGAGTGAGACTAATAGTTGGAATTTTCCGAGGAGTCTGAAAGTTTGACGCTTTTTCAGCAGAAAAATTTGTCCTTATCCCGATAGCTGTGCCAATAGCGAGGCATTAATCGAGGAAAATATCAAGAGGAAAAAGAGAAAATTTCGAGACTTTGGAGCTCCGTAAAAACTTAAACCGCGTGTCCTGCAGGGAAACACGACTACGGGGTATCAGAAGCTGGGTATCCAGGGATTACTATGGCCTGAATCGTAGTGGGCCAACGATACGCGAGAGAAGGAAAAAATCAAGCGTTACCAATGGTCTCTCGTCGACAAGAAAACTGCATTAGGAGAGCCCGAAGTACTCACCGCCGTCGACCGTAAAAACTTTTCGTTAGACAAAGGTTTCTCCGAGGATACAGAAGGAGTTTGTTATAAAGAACTATGGCCAATTCAGTTAGTTTCGATCTTATTTTCTTCCCCGGTACCTGTAATCGTCTTTGCGATTGAAAGCTAAAATGTGTCTAATGGCTACAACAGTTAACCAATTACCCTGCAATAAATCACAAAGTCTAGAAAGAACTCATATAAACTAGCAGCGTAACAACTGGTATTTTCAGAAAAAATGCTTTTGCGAAAAAGCATCGGAGATTTCACAGCCTATTCGATGATTTTTCATAAGCCATCGATGGGCTCTTGAAATTTTCAAAACGCTTTACGAGTATCAAGCGTGGAAGAGGCAATACCTATTTCAACTAGAAATTAGATAGATTCAAAATAGATGAAAATATTAACGTGCGCGCTGCATTAATATAGCTATATTCTTTCTCTGCCCACTTTGTTTCGTTTTGTGTAAAAAATATTAATTTTTTCATACAGCACTGCGCTGGAAGAACACACGATATGACTTCTCTCCACGGCTACAGATATTATAATATTTAAACTCTCTGTCTCTCTCTCTCTCTCTCTCTCTCTCTCTCTCTCTCTCTCTCTCTTTCTACGCGCATAGTCAGGGGCGTGGTGAGAGAAATTTATACAGAGAAAAATTAAACAAATCAACGAACACGTTACGTAATAAGCTCTTCTAGTATATTAAATAATATAAAAAAATATATACGCTATATAAAATTTCTGCTATGACATTTCGTGAAATGTACGATAAAAGTAGTTCTTGAAACAATATTTGCTTTGGAGATCGCGGAAAATTAGCAAGAAATTGATAATAGCCGTGAGCCAGATGAAATTTATTTGTCAGAGACTGGCAGCACGAGTCGCACGCGCTAGTTTTGACCCGTGAAACTTTCCTTCTTTTTTTTGGAGAAGCCAAAAGGTATTTTTCTGCGGAGTTTTATTTCTATATCAATCGATTTGTCCGATAGGTTCGTTAGCCCCTTTATCGAAATCCACCGAAAACAGAATAGTTTTGCGAACGTAAAAAAAGTGGCCCGGAAATGAGCCGCGCTACCGACCATTGAACTGGCATCGCTATCCATCATACTTTCAACTTGAAACGAGAAGCAAATTCGCATAAGCATCGTCAAACAAGTTTCGCGGCGATCTTTTCGCAGCGAGTCGACAGCAAATTTCTCAGTGTAAGGAAGTAAATCACGATTGGTTTATCTAGTAAATTATATCGGAACTTTCATCTTGAAAGGCAAGAGCGAAGTTGGGTAGATCGTGCGGCCTGTGTGGCTCTAAGGCCGATCTCATTTCTATGCCCAGCATCTTCCTTGGACAATTTGAGAAGATCGATCTTGTACCGTGACAATTTGCAAAACAAATGACGTCACTTGCCGAAAGGATTATTTCCAGTCACGCACGGAGCCTCTAACGCGTTTGCTTTCGGGCTGCACTTAACCCTCTTCCTCTTTTGCGAGACATGACCTTATAACCTCGTTGATGCTCCTCTCTCCCTCTCTCTCTCTCTCTCTCTGGTTCTCTCTTCTTCTCCAAGCAGCTTCCTTTAAGAAATCCGCTGTTGCATCGAGCGATGCAGCAACGCTTTGCCGCGACGTGCAATCAAATAGAATCTCGTAGGTTTCGTGCGTGCGCGCGCGCGTGTGTGTGTGTGTTTGTGTGAATAGGCGAGATCTTTCAATCGCTATTGAAAACAGAAGCAGCAGAGTCGGCGAGCGGAATGAGCGGCAACGGCAGTACCGCCGGAATCGATCGCCAAAATGATTGCGGAATGGAATTAAAAGCTGGCGCGCGTTTGTACTTTGAGAATTCATTGGAAGATTCGAGGCTGAGGAATGTCGGAAAAAAGAATCCTCCGCAATTTCACGAGACGCGATCAGACCGCGTTACCCGAGGAATTCCGAGAGGAAGAGAGAGTAGACTTCGGTCTCCAAAGGACTTAAGAGACGTGCTCGAGAAATTGCAACCGCGGCTGAGTATTACACGGGAAAAGATCCTCTCGGGAGTTACCGTGGACATCCGACTCTCGCAGCAGGACAGAAGCTACTTGTCCTTCGCCAGTGATGGAGGAAAGTATGAAAGGATCTTTCCGCTCTCCACTGATCAAGATCAAATAAGGAAACGCTGAATGTTCCATGGGAAAGTCATCAATTTCCCCTTTCTCGTAATTGACAAATCTCTCATAATCCCGATGATATTGAGGCATCCATATAAGCGATTGATGCCCAACTTGGCGAAAGAAGTATCAGTGTGGGAGGGAGGGAGGGAGGGGGGAGGCCCTACAGAACACCGTGATCGATTTCATCGAAATAATTGACAAACTTTTCGCAGGATTCTCGCTAGAAAGGAGAAAGGATGGAGAGTGGGTGAGGGTGGGAAGAGAACTTGCTCTTTAAGCCTTGGCCAATGTCCGGTCGGCCAGCAGCACCCCCTTTGCTGCATTGCCAATGAAATTTGCATGCGGCTCGCGGCCCACGGCCAGCATCAAAGGATCTTTTGACTTTTTCAAAGTCTTCCCGAAGCGAGTGGCATAACGCGACGGCTACCTGATCGGAATTTGCTCGAAGCCACCGGGGATTTTCTCCTCTTCCGTATTCCTGGCCGCTTTCATCATCCACGACAGCTTATTCAAACGACGTCGAAGGCGAGACTACAATCGTCGAATCAAATTCTATGAAAGGCATTCGAATAAGTGCGCGCGCTCTATGGTAATCTCGGCAATAATTCTAGATTTAGCCTCTCGGAGAGAGGAGAGAATACGTCAATCGACGATTTCATTCCAAAGTAACACGGCGTGATAATTAAAGACAGCGGGGGGGGGGGGAGGAGTGGTTCAATGATCTTTTTCCAGAGAACGAAAGTTTTGCCAAGACAAATAAACTATGTAAGGGTGAATGGGGGAGGGTGGGAGAGGCGATTTCGGGCTTGGTTAAGGCGGTGGACGACGCGGGGGTAGGGGTGGAGTCTCGAGATTGGGCTATCTCGAATGGGAATAACCAGCGGCGGGGGTTAATCTTTGCAATCTCGGGCAGCACGTGCCGGGCGTGAAGGAAGCACGGGCCTTCCGGGCGATTAGCAGAATCGGCCAGTTGCAAACACATTTCCGAAGCGTGCCGCGGAACGGTCTGCGGGAACTCGTAGCTAACTTAACGAGTATAATACGTGTCAAAGTTCTCTCAAAGCGAGCGCGCACCTGCAGCCCAGGTCGGGCTAGTGGTACGGCCACGGATTCGAACTCCAAGTTGCCTCTAACTTGCCGGTAAAGTGCGTGATCCGGCGCGGACGCTAAGCTACGGGGAAGGAAACGAGCTTACTTACTTACTACTGCCTTAAGGAAACTTGCAGCTTCCAGTCGGCGGGATTCTCCGATCGCGAATAAAGAAAACGATTCGAACGTACGCGCAGTAGCTGACTGGGCGGGGGGATGGGGGGGGGGGGAGAGCCACGTCTCGAGTTTCTCTCGGAAACTGGCAAAGATCAGCGGAGAATCCTTGCAATTCTCGCAATTTTCACGGCGCACTCTAATCCCGCGGTAGTTCAGATCTCGAGACTTGGGGGGGGGGGGGGGCGTCCACTGGAAAATCTGCCAAAAACGCGCATCTTCCCGGTTTTCTTCGTAAATCTAAACTTGAAATATTCTCTCGATCACTCGCGACGATGAAAAGAGAGGAGAGGAGAAGAAAAAATTTCATCGACGACTGTGCGCGACTACACCTTTATCTTCATCATGGCTGACTATTTTAATAGAAAATCCCTTTCGCTCCAGCTCCCAGGGTGCTGCTTTTCCACTCGCGATAACCTGGAGAAAGAGCCACGACGCGCGGTCTTTGTTCAGCTACGAAATTAGATGATCGTAAAAGCCCTTTTATTACCGGAGGTACTGCGACACGTGTTTGAAGCTAGTCGGGCTTGCAGAGGTGAAGGTTTCCAGGGTGAATGTGAATTCGGAATTTTGTAGCGCCGCAATGTAATCCTGGCGGAGGTTCCTCTCCGATAAGTCTGCGGGAGTCCCGGAGGCTTCTGGAGTTCGATTTATCGCGACACAATATATCGTCTAGGCTAAAGTACACCTGAATCCGAGATGGCAGGGGGATAAATCGATCGGCAAAGACGAGTGAAATGCTTGTTGGCATAACTCCGTCGATGAGGCGGAGGGTCTCTGCTCCGTAAATACGCGCCTGAGAATCCGAGTACACTAAGTAGAGAAATAAAAGTGAACTTATCACACGACGTAACGCGAGAGGCAGTTCTCCTTCAGTGGGGAAAATCTCTCTCGCTCTCTCGCTCTCTCGCTCTCTCTTTTCGAGAAAGAGGAAACGCATATGCATTCGCGAAAATTTAATACCGTTGGAAAACGAGAATGAAACCTGATATTACATCGGAAATGCACACTACTTATACCACTCGCATCAATCCATTGAGAATTCTCGACGATATAGCCTCGATTTTTTAGGCTTTCGGCAAACGCGCCGGGGGAGACCGCCGGGGAGGGCGCAGCGATTTAACGCGCAGAGCGGAGAATAAAATTTGGATATTCAAGTTCCTTGAATGAATCTCGAATATGAATGAGGAATGCCGCCGTGGCCGATCCATCCAGGTATTCGTCCTCGCGCACTCCACTTGGCCCTAATGAAAGGGGATTTTCTCTCTCGTGAAACTTTGATTTATTTTCCCAGAGACTTATTACCCGAGGGCCTCGCGAAATATTGAAACTCGCGAGCCGCCGCTCTTTCATCCAAGTTTCATCCCGGTGGAAATGGGCGATGTACACATCTCTATCGGGTCGCGACATTGGCTAACTTTTAAAGTGTCGTTACGCGAAGAGGCGACGAGCCATCTCTATATATTATACCGTGTCCCGACTGCGACCCCATTCGCATACACGCACGCGCAGCCCTGGTGGATACCTGGAGGAGATACCTGGTGGATACCCGTGAATACCCGTGGATACCGGGGCTCTGCCTGCCTGCCTGCCTGCCTCCCTCTTCCCAAACTTTTCCAGGAACTCCACTTTTTTCTAATTTACACCTGAACCCCGATATAGCAGCCACCGGCAAAAGGGAATCTTGTAGGAAAAAGATGATACTTTTCACTCCACCTCCCCGGACTTTTTCTCTTTTCTTCACTCGCTTCCACCTCGCTACACTTGCACTTTGCATTTTTGCCTCGGGCCAACTTAACCTTTTTTCTTTAAATAATGCAAACAGAGCAGTGGCCCATCTCCCTCCCGATAACGCGTAGCTACTTTAAGGAATTGCAATTTTATCGAGGCCGTTCTCCACCGGGCGAACACTTTCTACTTTTATCGCGTCGATAGAATTAAGATAGAAATTAAATGTAACGTTTCCAGCGTTTCGTGCCCTCACGCGCACACGTGCGCCCGCGTCTGTGTGTGTGCAGAGGGGATACTCCGCTGCTACCACTTTGTGATCACCGTTGCTGCTCCGTCTGACAATATAGCGCTCCTTTACTACTGACAGTTAACCGTAACGCTGCCGCCGTACTTGTTCGAAACCTGAATGCGCCACAATGACTCCCAGTGTACTGGTGCGCCGTTCCTTCCATTTACAACTTACAGAATACCTGGAACTCTCCCGCTAACTAAATATTGAGACGACTGGAATACGTATGTATACCGCGAGCTCCAGTTTTCCACTGATTATTGAAACTTGCCAATAAACGGGGCATCATCCTCCACCCATTGACATTATCAAAAGAAATACATCCCTGCTGTCCCGCCCCGGCCTGTTTCCTCCCCGTCGCGCATCTGATTGAAGCCTCCACTCTGTTTATTCGTGGAACTCGATGAATTATTCGAGAGAGACATCGCATTTCAGCGAGATTTTAGGTTTACCAAGGCTGATGGAGGAAAGATTTTCCAGGCGATTTTTCGGCGCACTAACGCTGCTCCGCTTCTCACGTCGAATGCAGCGATTTCCATTTGGCTTTTACCGCTTCGCCTTTTCGCTCGCTAGCGAGCAACTTTCGTCGCGTAGATTCACGCGCTCGTAAAGTTCAATTTGCCGGGGGAGACACAGGGAGAGAGAGAGAGAGAGAGAGAGAGAGAGAGGTGTAGAGTACGTAGACAGCGAGGAGGAGGCAAAAGTTCGCGCGGCATCCCTTTCCCGAGCGCGCGCGAGAGAAATGGCGGTGGAAGGGAAGGAGGGGTGGCACGGCTGGCTACAACGAGGGTTAGAGAATAGGCGAATCGACGCCGGGAGGAGTTGCGAGAAACCAAAAGCCGGAAAGTGCGCTCGAGATAAGGAGAAAAAATTCTTGGGTTAGACCCACCCTCGAATACCGATCCGCGCGGTGGTACTAGCCAGATAAGTAAAGGGGGGTGTCGTTATTCAGCCTCGTCCCTTTCCTCGGGGAATTCCAAAGTGGATGTAGCGCGAAACCACCCTAACACCCCGACACTCTCGCGCGATATTAACGTTTATTTAGCGCATTTGCTCAACTCTCGGGCTCAACGTTTCGCGAAGGTTAAACCAAACACCGCGGGGGATCTCCGGGAAAATTTTCTAACGCTCATCGCGCATTTCTCAAACACATATTTCATTGTATTTTATCTGGATTTTGCCACGTACACTCCACCGCCGCTCTCGTTCCACGATGTGCTCTCCCTGAAAATCGTCCTGGGATTAGCAGCGGCGCAACCCCTCAACCCAAAAGACTCCAATGTTTCTTTCGCCAAGCGTATTTGACTCGGCACTTAAGAATCCCTGGCGAAAAACTTTTTCGCCAAACTCACTTGACCCAGTGTGACGTTGAATATGTTCCTATGTGTCAACTTCAATCCCTCGCACACATACATATATGCATGTATAGCAGCTTTCGCCGGTAAAAACTTTGCCTGGACACTCGAAGACTCTGCACAAGCTTTTTACAATTCAAATGGGCGCCTATTTAACGCTTTGCAAGAGCCCTACAAAGTGTATTTTTAATGTCCCACCGCGACAAGTTCAGCGGACACTTCTTTCTCAAGGGTGGGAACGGTCGCGTGGAAAAGTATTTTTCCAGGCAAATGGCAAATTTACGAAAAATTGGAAGGAAATCGACGCGACGCGATGCAACGCGGTACGAGACGGATGTTGGATCGCCGGATCGCGAATCATTCCGAAGATCGAAATATTCTGCCTAGCAATGCAATAATCGGACACGTGCGTGGAATCGATATTCCGAGGGTCATCGATTATTGCGAAGGCAGCGGAGGTAAGCCACCGCTCCAGTTTAATTGCTGTGAAACATAAATTCTTAGGGGGTTTCTATGGCGGTATTGCTCGCGGGACGACGATTCTCCCGGAAAGCCATATTAATTCTTTAGCCTGCAAGCTGAAACTGGGCGCAAACGAGCATGGCCGGTCCTGTACAGGCTGCTAATAGTGGCGATCGAACCCGAGTACCTTTATTGCCGCAAAAACCCCTGTTTTCGTCGCTTACCGGCGCTCGGAAAAAACGCGGAAAACGAGCAACGTGGATCGTTATGCAAAAAAGCGATCCCCGAGGGCCGGTGACTTTAACCAGGCCGCTTTGTTCTCGTAACTTTTTGCTCGCAAGAATTGCGAGATAGCAGCCAGCTTTAATACACCCCCCGAATAACGGACGGAGTATAAAAACTTCATCATTCTCATATTAGTTCCCTTAGCTGTTCTCTTTTCCTCTCTCTCTCTCTCTCTCTCTCTCCATCTCCCTGTATAGAATCGGTTTGGTCTCCCCATTGACGCACCTCCACCTGCGCTAACGGAACTTTGATCTCTGAAAATTCGGATTGACAGCTGTCACTCCGCCGGCCCTTTCGAATCAATCTTGCATGATCGTGGAAGAATGCTTAAACGGGTTTAACTCGTTCCCCGTTTGGGAATTTCGAATTAATTCGTAAAATTTTTCGTTCCATCGGCGAACCGAAATAGACGCGAGAGGGTCATAGGTTACAATGCGTGAAATCAAAAATTCAAATGTAATCAGAGGGACATGATGGTACACGCGATGTAAGCTTCTGATACCAGGAGAATAAATAAATAAAGCAAGTTAGGTTCGATTGTGCACGAATGTAGAAATAGAAGCAACTGGAGATATTGGGGGGTACCGATGCTGGTACCGCTGGTAATAGTGGTGGTGGTTGTGGTGATGGTGGTGGTGGTGGTGGTGCTGCTGCTGCTGCTGCTGCTGGAACTCGGAAATTATTGATAATTTTCAGTCCCCTCGTTTGGTACATCGGTTCGGGTCTCTGGCGTGATAAGGAGAAGCTTTCTTTCTCCGGGCATTCAGTGAATTGTTGATGGAAATGATCGAGGCAAATGACACGCTGCAAACGATGCATCATTAGTAGTCCGCCATTAAAGGTTTCAGGATCCGCGATTTAACGAGTGTATCGATCGATTTTTTCTCTCGGAATAAACGGAAGTGTCTTTTACGGCGAGGTCACGCATCTCTCCCCGCGCGCGTATCGGACTCGATTCCAGGCAAGCTTTGAACGAGGTTAACTAACCGGAAGTGACGCGCAGATAGGCAGGATGAATGCTGTTCGAATCAGATTCAGAAAGTCCACGTGGTATTCGTACTCGATCTTTCCTCGTACGTGCTCCAGCGGAAATAAAGTTGCGTTCCATTTTAATCCATGAAAAAAATCGGAGAAAAAAGCTCTTTCTGATAAAACTGATAAACCTGAAACTGATAAAACTGATCCCTCTCCTTCGTCGTCGCTCGGTTCTCCATTAATTGCGTTAAACTAGTGAACCCGAGGTAAGTGCGCAAGGGTAATTGTCTGGTATTACCAGAACGTAATTTAATCTTTCAGTCAAGTATTAAAAGAATAGCTATCGAGTAATTGCTTCTACCTAAGGGAATCTTAATATTCTGCAAACACAGACTGAGACGCGGAGAGACGCGAGAAGAGGATTCTGGCTATCGGTATAATAAAACGTAAGTTTCAATTATTTTCGGTAGACTTAATATAGGTGTGTAGTTTCTCTCTCTCTCTCTCTCTCTCTCTCTCTCTCTCTCTGCTTCAAGTCTCTGAATAATCGATATCAAAAATGATTCGGACCAACCTTAATCTACCGCTTCGCTAATCAATTGCGTTCGAATGTCTGAGAAGTAACACTGAACAATAATAAAAAGAATAATTGAACTTTGAAAAAAGTAAGGAGCCAGGCGCCAGGCGAATGGATCTCTTAACGTCCGCGGAACAAAGGAGAAAGCTCAGAGACGGACCTTTCACAATCTTAATTGCGTTCTCGAACTAATAGACGAACTTCAAACAATACTGCGCTATTAATGACTTCGCACCGTGAAGGTCCGACATGGCACACCACCTTTTAACCTATCCATCATGCTTCCAAAGGCCGGAAGATTTTTCTGAATATTTTTCCCCTCGATCATATCTATTATAAGGGGATGCGAGATCTATAATGTTCTCCGGGAGAAAATCTCAAGTTTGAAGGATTCCGATGAGTCGCCCGATCTGATTGGTGATCGCGCTTCGGATTCTCAGTATAATGATGGTAAAAGCGTTGATACAGAGCCTGTTAACGAACAGCCATGTAATAATATTGTGCTAACGAAGGGATGTCTCGATGATATAATACTTCTTCGTGCAACCACAGGATCCCTTGGCTGTGGAGAATTTGATAGGATAGCGAAACTATCTCGGATACTCCATGATCGAATCACCATAGCCCGTATAAGAGGTCATCAAACCTCGAGAGGTCACTCCCCGGCACGAGTCTCGCTCCTCCTCCTCCTCCTCCTCCTCCTTCTCTTCTTCCTCCGAAAACGAACATTGTTTTCAGGATCAAGTAAATTGCGGGACGCTCGCTCCGTTTCAAATTGCACTCGATCACTTTTCCGCCGGTTTCTTCGAGGCTCGTACATCAAGATTTGCGCTTGGCAAGCAAATAGCAGCGGGGCCGTTAATTGTCGGCGAATAGAGGCAATAAGGAGACTTTCGGGTGACAAATTATCTCGACAGGCGGTACAACGATGAGGGACTTGGGAAATCAATTTTCGCCCCGAGAAAAAGCGTGAAAAATTATCGAGTGCCTAAGTGTGAGAGCAGGGCGGAAGGTGAAAGCGAACTGCGGATGAGAGGGTGGAGAGAGGTGGACTGGGACTGGAACTGTGTGGCTGTGGGGGTGTTTGGGAGGGAACGGAAGAACGGCCACGCAAAATTGATCGTCCTGGTGGTTGGCTAGCAAAAGTTTCGGCGCCATGCGTCATCTTAATTGGCTTAATGCCGCCAAGTTACAGCGCTATACCGATGTGGCTAGCGGCCTGTGACCCCTTACCCCCCGGACTTTCTCGAAGTCCACTTTCTAAGCCTCCAAGAGTTTCTCAGCTGCTGCTGCTGCTGCTGCTGCTGCTACTGCTACTGCCGCCACTGCTACTGCTGAGCTATAGTTTGTTTTTTTCCTCGACTTTCGCGGATCTCCTGGGAAAGGGAATCATCCATGGAAGTTTTCCCCAGGACGTACATGCCGCGTCCTCCGGGCGATTTTGATGTCGACGTCGTCCCGCTTGAACATCCACAACGCAAAAGAGTCTCTTGCTTTTGCTCTCTCCCTATCTCTTCTTTGCCGCGTAAACCTTCATCTTGCCACTATCCCAACACTCGTGCTTGATCATCGTTATTATACCTCTCCTCATCCGCCGTGAATCACTTATAACCCCTCAACCACCCTCCGTACCTTATACTTTGTTGTACCTTTGAGATACGCACGATACATTTTTTTCCAAGGTGATTCACCACCTCCTTTCATCTTCATCGAATTAAACAATGATTTTCCGTTTGAGGCTCTCGCTGAACAAATTGGAAAACTTTAGAAAAATCAATCTTATTTTAATGCGGGCTTGAAAAAGGTTTAAGTCTCTGGCGCGTTTACTCGAAAGTAATCAGTCTCGTTTGTCACTGCTTGAAACGCGGCTAAAAGTGGAAAGTGATGTAAACTTCCGTCGGACTGGCACATATACATTTGAGTAGCAATTTCTTCCATTCTTATCCGAGATCTTTAAATGCTTTGCCTCCTCTACCTGCGTGAAACTTTTCTCTATTTAAATTATAGCCAGCCAGCCAGCCAGCCAGCCCTTCGTCTTCGTGGATTAGCGAGCGATTCCTCCTGCGTTCAGGTATTTTCGCGTATGCGCAAATTAGAATATCCCGATCCAATTATTTATGCGACGTCGGGAACGACGAATATTATTAGAGACGCTCTTTGATCTTGAATTTTTACATCGCGTGGCACAATATTTCTCTGTTTCGTAGATAGGTTGATTTTCTTGCATCAAAGGGCAAAAAATGCAGGCATGCCATACAGGACGCGCGGCCGGGCAGAAAGGGACTGATTTTATTACAAAGCGGAAATTGCAGTACAGTATGGATGAAACGGGCTTGGTTTTCGGAAGATACAACTTTTGTTATTGCGCCTGTAGAAAAAATTCCCTCTTGTTTTCTCTCCTCGTTCAAGAACAACAAAGCAATCGACGCGAATCCCACTCCCTCCCACCCTCCCATTATCAACTCTAACGGAAAGATAATTTCACAGCAAACGGAAAACAGACGCACGCGCAATCTTAAATCGGGGCTAATATTGGATCGAGTAATTGTTCCCGGGGCTCTGGCATACCGGAGAGCTCGTCGATACCGGGGTAGTTTGGAAAAAGGGAAAAGGAAACACAGCAAAATTCGGAAAAAAGGTGAGCTTTCGGCAAATAGCAGCTGGTCTTCGAAACAAATAACTGTCGAAAGAGCTGACCGATCTGTCGATTGATCAACGTACAATAAACGTCGGGACTTGGACATTCTGCAGCAGTAGCCACGAATCGATGAAATTCAAGTGAAAAAGCTGGGGGAGGTGCACGCGTGGTCGGAGAAAGTAACGCAAACCATCCAATAAGTCCGAACACAAATATTAGCCAGCACTGTCAAAATCCTGATAGCAAAGTCCATAAAGTCTGAATGCAGCAATGAAACCCAACACATTTTTTTATTATCCTTTCAGCTTCCATTCCCCCGCGCATGCACGCACTGATACACGGGAGATACGTACATCGTTTTTGCATCTTACGCCAGGGATTTATCGTCGCAAATGGAACCCGTGAAACGCGATGGCGAATGCACCAGAATACACGACAATAAGAGAGAGAGAGAGAGAGAAAGAGAGAGAGAGAGAGAGAGAGAGAGAGCGTGGCAACGCGTACTTTGGCCATATTGAATTTTATTAATATTTCCTTGCAAATGGGGGCTAGAGCGATATTCGAGTTCATCGAACAGGATTTCTCCGAGTCAATAATTACGTAACTGAGATTTTTCACCGGTGCAACGCTGCAACGCGATGCGTACGCGTGTGTGCATTAAAACGTTGGAGTAGTTTCGAGCCTTACTTTTATTGCACGCCTCCTGACGCGCTCATCAAGAGGAAATATATGAAGCGTTAACGTGACGGGAGTCTCGAGATAGAGAGAGAGAGAGAGAGAGAGAAGACAAATTAACGCGACGAGGTGCTTCAAGTCGAACTCCGCTGCTGGGTAAAGTCTTCACTCTCGTTAAAGTTCCGCAAAGAAGCCCCCTTTCCGGTTCGCCTATTGCCAAAAGCGCCGCGAACCTTGCCAAAGTTCCCCGCCGAAATTCCACGGCTTTTACATTTGCAAAAACGACCAGGTCGACTTTCCAGCGGGATATTCTGAAGCTTCCGCCAGACTCCTAGTTAATTAATAATAAGACAAGCCAAAGGAAATCCTCGATTCCTTCGCGACAAACACTAATCGAATCAGGAATAGATCGTTCGGAAGCCACGGCTCATTGATAATGCAATTTCATGGAATCTCGGCTAAAAATAATTGTAGCGGAACATTAAGTTGTTTCGACATTTCAAGGATATTGTTTTGCCTCCCTCGAGGTACGGCGCCGCGGCGTTGCTTAATGTTGTAATTGCATTCCACTTCTCGTTCCTTTATAAGAGGGAGGGAGGGGGGTCAGGGTGGTCTGGTCAAGGTGGAAAAAAGACAAAAGTTCCTCGTTAACGTGGCGGTAATTTCGACACGACACGCCAAAGGAAGGAAAGAATGGAGAAATTAAAACAGCGAAACGTACGGAATTTCGACTCGTTTAAGTTTTCCCTCAAACTGAACGCTCGATATTCGTTGCAGCGATAGAAATCACGGTAATAACGAGCAGGAAGAAATTATTAAACGCGTCAGATTTCCCAACAAGAGATTCTCAAGGTTTATCTTTTATCCTTTCATTTGGATCGGGCCAATCCCTACCGGGAGAATTTCGAAATTCTAATGGTAAAACGATAAATGGGACCGTGTCGTAGTTGCCAGGGTGCTTAATTAATTTCTCCTCTGAAAGATCCAGGAATTTCGCTTCTAAAAATGCTCTCGTGGAAATAGCGACGACGACGACGACGACGACGATAATGATGATGATGATGATAATAATAATAATATTACTATGAGAACGGGATCGAGATGGAGAGATTGGTAATATTTATAGAGCTTTCGTTTAATTATGCAGCAAAGTCGCTCGGGGATGATAACGTTGGAAGGAGATCGAAGCTTCACCGGATACGGGAGAGGCTTGGATAAAAGCCGAGAGAAAACCAGAGAGAAAGGGAGATTTAGCGCGCGTTTAGCCAAGCTTCGATCTAGGAAGTTGTCGCCGAGTAAAGTCGAGCGCGAAAATCGCAGCCCCTGCCTCTTCCGGTTAGGATGACATCAAAAGCACAAAGCTAACTACAGTTTTCTCCGGAGAGAACAGTCCGCGGAGATAAAGAGAGCACGAAATATCATCGTAACATTCGTGCTCCGCCTCTCAAACGACAATATAGGCCGAACTTGCGAATCACCGAAGCTTGCTGCGTGCGGTCGTCGCATATTTAAAAATGCTTCGTACCACATTCTATTTGAGCGACAACAGGGTCCTCCTTCGTCTATATAATTGCGAGGAAACAATTGTTCGTTCGTTTATTTGTTTGTTTCGAGCTTGGGGAAATTCGACAAAGTCCAACCAATGAAGTTGACTCGTGCGGAAGGAAAACGAAGTTACAGGATGCATTCCTTCAGATTTTGCGATCTTATATTTCTGGCCCTCTGACAGTCGGATCGGGTCGATCGAGTGAGCTCTGGGAAAATGTTAGCGACAGTGTTTCCAGGCGCAGGTGGCTTTGACTTTTGAATATCCATTTCGATAGTTCCTCCGCACTCCAGCAAAATTGAAATATCGATACGCGCTGCTCCATTTTAAAAATCCTCTTCTTCTCTCGCGACGCTGAGGACGAAATAACATACTTTCCGTAACTGTATAGCGCGAGGGTTAACGAGAGAGAGAGAGAGAGAGAGAGAGAGAGAGAAAAAAAGAAGAGTGGAAAAAGGAGGCTAATGACTCTGGATTCCATTTCGTGGAATGATCAGTTTTGAACTGCGGAGAAAAGTTTTGAGCGTGAAACTCGAAGAACCGAACGGCCGCACATTTTCCAAGGGGATGATCGAGATGCGGCAGGAGTGAAAAAATGTTCCCGGACGGGTCGGGGAGCGCGTCGAGATTCGCAAATCAGGCGGCACGAGGCAAAAGTGTGGAGCATCTGGAACACGGCGCACTGTCCCATCGGGTAGTCGATCCAAGTTTCTTGCTGGTCTCCGACCAAAGTCCTCGCGCTCCACGACATTCTTTCCCTTTTTACGCCCGAGTCCTGCACGACTCCAGTAAAATCCCCGAGATTTTCCAGGATTTCCCGAAACCACGTACCGAAAAGCCGGGGAGCTTCGTGAAACGTCGAACGCGAAGTGTCGAGTGCGCTAATAGAAGCTGGAAAAACTGCACGAACCATGCAAACCATAAAAGAGCCATGAAAACCTTGAAGAAGCAAATCAACTAAATGCTCTCCTCCCCCTCCCCCCGGCTGCTGTCCAATGATACAATGGAAAATCAGCGGGAGAATCGCGTTGAAAATCCAGCGCAGGGAGGGGAGAGAAAATCATCGTTGAAATTTAGCATAACCGACTACGAATAATTAATCGCAATCTCCCGAGAGTGAGTGCGCCGATAATTTCGCGGATAACGAATTAAGTTAAAAGTTGCTAATTTAGCAATTCGCGTGCAGAGAAATCCTGGCTTGCGGTTGCCGGTACGATCGACGCTGAAATACAGGGAGCAGCTCTTAACGAGGCTTACCCGGGCAGGATTATTCAAATTTCCGTTTGTCCAGAATCGCTGAGCTTCCAAGCAAGCCCGAGTGCAAATAAAAGTAAGGCTCTCTGGTTAGGGTGCGAGAGCGATAGGAGAGATAGAGCGGGATGGACTTTGATTAAATTGCTCTCTTACCAACCGGAATCGAGTCGAGGGAGACAGCCAGAGATATTTTTTCTTCCTTTCATTTAACCGGAAAACCGGCAGTATCGTTCCTGCTGCAAGCTCCGAAGGGGGAGAGAGAGAGAGAGAGAGATCTGATTCGAGATGGAAGTGCGACGGGAAACTTTCATTAACCCTCTATGGTGCATTCAAAGCGTTTTACCCCTCTCGCAGGATATAGAAGGATTATCCGGGTCACTTGTGCCCAAAACGTTTTAATATACAGTGTCCGAAGGATACCGATAGTTACACCCTCGTTCCATCTCTTCCTATCTATCCGCCATGTCATTTTAGAAGGAAAAAAATATCTCGAGCTTCATCCTGAAAAATACCTTTGAATATCCTCGCGACAAGGACTCTCCCTCTCTCTCTCTCTCTTTCTTGGAGTTTCCCGCAGGAAATAAATATTATGATTTTCCGCTAAGAGCATCGCGAGCTTTTTCCACGAAACACTATCGATTGCGCCACAGGGTTCGGATAATATTTCAAGGATAATTTTCTTCGTGGATTCGAGGAAAAGTTGAATGGTGCTTGCAAGATCGAGGAAGATGCTATTACTTCACCATTAAGTACTGTGCACAGGCATTGAGGTAGCAGGCAGAAAGCCGCTGGCAAAATTCACGTAACAAGTTTGAGAAAATGTAATAAGGCACAAGTTGGAAATCCAAATGAATGTGTAATTACAGCTTCAGACCGTAACAAGCAACGTCTCATTCGATGTGTCGGCTAGCAGTATTTGCCAAGTTTTCTTGTTTTATCCATCATACAATATACATCTATTAGCTAGTCTTAAACTACGTGAAAGCATCATTAATGCTCGTCAAGATCACGTCCTTTGATAGTGTAATCTGCAGAGTTCATGCGCATAGTTCCCCCAATATCAGACTTGCCAAATTTGTGCGAGGTATTAGTGTTTCTCTATGTACCGGAGGGTGGAGGGGGAGGGGGGGAGAGGTCGCCAATTAATTTCATACTGTTCCGCTTCACCGAGGCTATTAACGTCCTCCGCAACGCAAAAACTTGAACGAGCGAGCGAGTGAACGAACGAACGAATGAACGAGCAAACGAACGAACAAGAGGCAGCATTAATTAAGAAATAAATCCAGAAACAATTCAGCTTGCGAGCAGACTCCAGTCAGGGAGTCAAGAAAACGATGGAATAACCAGTATTCTCTGCAAGATAAATTACCAGCTTCATACCGTATAACAATCCCACTTGCGCGATATTTTTCCAGATTGAATTTTTAACTGGACGATCCATTTATCATCTTGCTCGGCTACTCTTTACTTCACTCCCTCTCACTCTTTCTCTCTCTCTCTCTCTCTCTCTCTCTCTCTCTATCGCTCCATGTCTCTCTTAAATGCTCGAGAATTTTTATAATATAGATGCATTTACGTAGATAGCGCACACAGCATCTTACGCGTTTATCTACCAGCATTTTACTTTTACTCGCGCGTACGCGTATTCGAAAGGAAAAATGTCTCCGAACACTCTCTCCGTGAGATTTTCCGAGATTCAGCGAACTTTTTTCCTCTAACTAGAAGCTAGCATAGTGGTAATTCCATTTAATCACCATACAGGTCGTCCTCGGTAGGGAGTTTCCCGGACTTTTTGAATATTCCGTTCACGAGAGGAGTAGGAATTCATTGGAAATTAATACGGCGTCGTTGGGCGCGCTCATCGGACAATTTTTTCCTCCTTTTTGAATCCCAAAAGCCCTGCTCGGCCATTCCGCTTAACCAGTACTTTCCGCCATTCCGGGCCAGGAGACGATAAAAAAGAAGATGCAGTGCTGAAACACGAAAGGGCGGGCGGGGACCCGAGGAAGGGCTTGAAACGGAAAAGCGAGCGAGTAACAAAAGTGAAGAAGGCAGAGCCACTGGCAGAGGCACAGGCAGAGGCACAGGCAGAGGCAGAGGCAGAAGCAGGCAGGCACTACTAGCACAGCCCACGAGTGGAATTTTAAGCGAGCAGATCCAGGAAATTAGGAAGATTTGATCAGCCCCGGGCCTGGAATTACAAATAACCTCATTATCGTGGGGCCGAGCCACGCAAACTCGCAGCAGCCGCGATTTATACGGCCGAATTTCCTTTTTGCTCGTCGCCGAGAAGAGCCATTAGGTGATTTAAATGGAGGTCCTGGCGTCCCGGAAAGTCCTGCTTTTCTCGCTTCGCGGCAAACTCCGACTTCGCCGCGGTCCCGCAAAGGAATTGCAAACTTGGCGGTAAACACTCGCGCGGAAATATTCTTGCGAAAAGCAATCCACCCCCACCTGCTTTGCCGCCTCTCTTTCTCTCTCTCTCTCTCTCATTCTCCCACTCTCACCATCCTCCTCCTCCTCGACCCACCCGACTCGTTCCTTCGTTTTTCCCTTGAATTAATGGCACGCAGTGTAGACACTGAGGATCGTTAACACTGCTAACAACCGCCAAACATTTTTCTCTATTTTCTTGCGATGCTAATGATGATACATCATCGCGATTACGCGGTTGCCCTCTCAGCAAAAAATTTTCTCCAAGTTACACTCGCAATTAGGGGAATAATTGACGCGCGATAAATTAATATTCCCGACTCTTTCCATTATATTCGTTTATCGAACTCTGTCAAGGTTTTCTCCGCCTTCGTCTACGGCTCTCCACCCTCAAGAATAAATTCCTCGACACGCACACGTGCTGCACTGATTGAGATTTTAATGAGCTATCGATCAGATGCTTCCCTACGAAGCTTTTTCGGCTTTTCCGAGGGAGTCGTAAATTAGGATAAAGCTGTGGAAAATCGATTTGCCGAGAGTTACCTGAGCATCGGCAAAGGAAGGAAACATGGGCGCCGCTGCCTGATGTATTCCGGATTAATGCAAACGGCTAATGTTATGTTAATGCCCCTCGCAGTGGTATTAGTGGTCGTGCCATGGTACCGTAAATACGCTACGGTATAATCCCTGTGTTAACCGGTGCTCCCAGGAAGCAACCTTCAAGACGAAGGTGGATTCACCTCTTCGTGACTTCCCAACCTCCCTTCTTCGAAGAGTTCGACGAGGAAGGAAGAAACTTGGCAAATTAAATCGAACTACGCTCTGCATTCCTGCTTTGCCCATTTCCCGCTCGCAGCGAAATCAAATTAGCGATTTGCATTCCGCTTATGGCACTTTTTGCATTGTTTCATCGGCCTGTCAATAGAATTACCCGGCGAAATATTATGCGGAACGTCATGAACACCACCATCGCCGCCGCCACCCTGGTCTTAATCGTGCCAGTAGTAACGCCGGAAAAATTGCGGAGAACAAGGAAACGTCGAATCCCGGTAATCTCCCTCTGGTTTCCGCAGTCCGATTCGCGGGGAGGAAAAAAAACGGAAGAATCGCGCGAGTGCTTAAATTTCCCGGCATGAAATACGACTTTCGCCGGAGAAAATCTCCGGGAACTCTGGCTCATTCCTCTCCATCCGAGCTTAAAAGTATTCTCCTGTTGTTTTCAGCGTTCATTTCAAGTAATAACTCGCGAAATCTCTCGCCGACGCGAACCGACGAGAGCTGTGGCTGCTTACAGGTGATCCAACCTATCCGCCAGGCTTTTCCCACGCTGGCCAAACTTTCCGATTTAATTCAGTTAACCTCGTCCGACCACTCGAGGATTTTACGATGCCGCGGCACATGATTCCATCTGACGCTTTCCTCCGGCAATTAGCGCTGAATTTCGGCAGCTCGTTAGCAGATATAAATTTCCCTCCCGTCCCAACCCTTTTGACCGCAGCTTAGGATGTTAGCCACACCCCGAAAACCGACCTGGCGATACTGTAGTCCGATTTCGTTTATTACGCTCATTCGATTCAACGCGCTTACACTCAACTCATTAGCAACACTCGTGCTACCGAAATGGCAGATTTCACGTTTTCCGCGAAGAATCCTTTCATCATTTATTCTTTTTTTTTTTTTTACCTTTTTTCCGTCTCCTATCCCTTTTTGAAAACTACGCTAAAACCTCGCCTGGAATTAGAAAGAGCACGAGGGGACGAAACCCGAGAGATAAGTAGATTCCTTCCGCATTGGATCTTCAATAGTGCAATTTGCGTCACACACTGGCAAAGGGATTCGATCCAGCTTCACGAAGACACGTATTGAAGTTCGAAGGCGAGATTCCTACTCGTTACGGTCGCTACAATTAATTACCCGCTTCGTAAAACTGCGGGCAGCCGACAATTTGTCTTCATTGGCGAGACGACTTATCAGAGACGGAGTGGAGGTGTTGGGGCAGAGGCGGGGGGAGGGGTGGAAAAAGCAAGAGAACGCGTGGAAGATGGCGTGGAAGGACCGAGGAAGGAAGAAGGAAGAGAGACAGAGGTAAAAGAAGACGATGAAGAAATCGAGGAAGAAAAAGATGAAGAAAAGAAGAAGAAGAAGAAGAAGAAGAAGAAGAAAGTAAGTCGCCCGGAGGAACATGCGCGACCAACCTGGCTTCGTTCTCGTATCGGGCCATCCATCAATTGTTTTATAATATCGCGGCGTCGTTTGTCAATCTTCTTGCGCGACGCGATATATACGTCACGCGAGATATAGCTGCTTCTTCTAGGAGTCGTTGCCCGTTCGCACATTTTATCGCGAAAAGCAGTTGTAACGGAAACACTTTGCGACCTAATCAACCGCAAAGATTAATCCCAAAATAAAACCAAGAAAAGAATCCCTCTACCGCCCTCTATATATAGCTCTAACATCGATAAGTTGTTGGAGCACACGGGTGGAGGGGGGGGGGGTGCATCTCGTTGCATCCTTTAATTCAAACTTTTTGGCAACCGCTCGAGCGTGTGATTTGTAATCCTCCGCAGAACTGACAATTGATTGATGTTACATTTTGTGAACGTCACCGCCGCCACTTTTGTACTTGCAGCTAACAAGCGCATTTATAACCGTCACTGGCATTGGGTACCTACAAATTGCAGCTTGTTACCACCATAAAACTACTGCGAAAAGCTTAACCCGATGCATTGGAAAATGTTAAACTAAAGGGATCGCGAGCCGCCCGAAACGTTCCAGCGTAAGGATAGGCTTTCACAGCGGCCTATACCGTCACAACCACCACCTAACACCAACATTAACGCTACACCGCCATCGCCCTGCCCTTATAATTAGAATGGAAAAGCGTTCTCCGCTTAAACACGCTCGTACGAGAACCTTGACTGCAGTTGAATTTTCTCGTGCAAAATGCTAGAAAAGAGAATCCATTTTCCTAGGCAGAATCCGCCAAAAACTAAAGCGATTTTCACGAGGTAACGAAGCCAAGGGAGCCTCGTGCAGGTACTATTACGCGATAAAGATTATTGCCCGGGGTAGTCCCACCAGAAATTACCTCGATAATAAGGTTGTCCCGTAAATCCACGAGAAAGAGGGAGCAAGAGCATCAACTGGAGAATGACTCGTGGGTGCTATTCTTGCATTATGAAAAGACACGGCACAATATCCTGGATAATTTTTACGCAGGATGAGCAACAGCAGCGGGGGGTGCGGAGGGCGAGGAAGCGAGGAAAATTTGAGGAAAATTTTCCTACCCAGCAGAGGCAGAGAGACGAGGACGCGAGTGGGGGTAGCATTTTATTTAATGTTGTACGGTCATTAGTCACCATCAGCCACTATTGGAAGTCGTGGGGATCAGCCACCCCAATTGACGTGCCACCTCACCCTGCCACAGCTCCTTTCAACGAAGAATTCATCAAGTCGAAGCGAAAACTGCCCAATGACGGGGATAATAAGGACTCGTTAGTTCCAGAGAAGCTCTGCCTTCCCGTTCAACTTGAAATCCCCAAGTTTCTCAGTTTCGATTGCGCTCGTTTCAATCCGCAATATGGAGCTGGCCTTTTAAAATGCAGTCATTTTTCAAACCCCTGCTTTCCTCCGTTCTCCCATCCCCGTAACTACCCCTGACCTGGCCCACCCCGCTCAAAATTGCACGCAGCCGAGTTTTATTTTACGCGAGGCACCTTGTTAATGGATAAATTATTAACTAAATACAAACATTGCGTAATGAAAACCTCGTAATTCAGTAGGCTGCATCAACATTAAATAAGCGATAAATTATCAATTTCACGCAAGAAGTAATGCATATTTTTAAACCACCGGTAATATTCACTTGCGCGCAAGATAAATTTGCTTTCCCTACGTGAATTGCATATATAAAGTCATTTATTAATTTCCCATGGAATACGAATGTGCCTCTACGCGTGTGGTGGTCACTGTGCGGCTACATTACAATATTGGCATTGCGTACCTGTGTACGTGCACGTACGTGCATACGCCAACTTCCAAAATGATCCAATAATGAATCTTTATTCCGGCTAAATTAATTCTAGACTAAATGATATTCGATACTGTCAATATTACGATTCAGCAGATACGAATAGCGCGATAATATTGATATCACTATTACAGATTAATTAATATCGATTTTCGATAGGAGCTTTGGCTAATAGAAAAATTAATTAATACAATTTAATGGCAAGTAAGTAAGTAAGCGATGATACGCGCACTGCCCGACTCCGATAATAATCTCGACTAAAAATCCAGTTGTAAATATTAAAGTTTTGACAGAATATCGCGGAGATACGTGTCCATTTTATACCAACAGATAAGTTTTTCCACTCGCATCGCCTGTTTTTCCTACTAAACTTTTTTCCTACCGTCAGTCAGTCTATATCGATTGGAACTCCGCAGAAATATGTTTTTTAGCTCCAAAGAAGCAGAGCGTTTTTTATATTTTGAAAATCGGTCGAGTAGTTTTTGGGAATGCTGACCTGTAAAGCGCGAAGACAACAGCGTAGTTTTTGGAATGCTGGGCGGGGGGACGGAGAAAGGAGGAAATAAAAGATCGCGAAATTATCCACTTTAAAAGTACAGAATACTCTTTCTTGTTACTCTTTACGTCGCCTTGTCGTGAATGTTGAGAGCCATCGCTGTGCTGGGAATCTCTCTAACTCGAATAGGGTTCGCGCGAGAAAAAGAAGAGGGAAGGAACGCAAGGAACGAAAATCGGGACGCCGTACCGGAAGCTGGAAAGAATTCGCCGAAGAAAGTCTGGATCGCACAACGATGCTGTCCTTCGCTACTCTCGTAGATCGGCGGCCGCCGCCCCCGCGTTGTTCCTTCGCCTGTCGAACGAGATCCTACCTCGTTTCACGGCTACGGCAACGAGGCCCGAACGGATGTGAAACTTTCAGCCCCGGGATAGAGGAATCCATCGGGAAACTCTTGGAATTGTCGTGAAATTTTTCCCGGGAAATCCAAAGAGAGTCGTTCCCCTCCGACAACCACCAAGATTTACTACAATTAATATTAACAAATTAACTTTTCCATCGAACCGAGAACCACGCGAATAAGTCGGGAGCAGCGATTCGTGGGACGATTATCTTTCAGATGCATAAAACCGTTCGTCGCATCTGAAAGATTAAAGTTGAGCAATATCCAGAAAATACGAGGAGACGAGATGACGAGGGAGGGGGGGAGGGGGTATGCGAAAGAAAAGATTGTGGAATACATTCGAGTACACCTGTACCTGCGAGGGCTTCCGCAAGATGGGGTTCCGGGAGGGGAAGGGGGAAGGGAAGCTTGAAGGAATAAAAGTCGAAAGGGTGGAGACGAGACAGAGGAATAAAAAGGAATTGTCATCGTCCTGGTGGCTTGGAACCTTGTAACCACAGCGAACCCCTAAACCACCCTCAGCCACCACCCTCCCTTTACAGCCGCTGTCATTTGTTTTTACGTTTACTCCTCGTCGTTCCTGAAAATCCTGCCCCGTACAGCAAGTCTGCGAGATCTCGTCGACGTAGTAGTAGTAGGGGACGAAGGAGCCTCGCGCGGAGGTTCAAACGTCGCAGAGAGCCCTCGCGATCCTCTCTTTTTCCGCGAATAAGAAGCTACGTCTGCGAAAAGCTGACAGAAAATTTCGGTGGCGAAGATTTCCCGGGGATATCCTTGGAAACGCTTCTCCCTGTTGTTCGCTCGCGTCAAGTTTCGGGAAATACGGCACACACGGTACAGATTTCCAAAAGGAATATCCATTATTCGCAGGATCGAGTTTTCCGGTAT
This sequence comes from Sclerodermus sp. 'alternatusi', assembly GCA_037305995.1. Lineage (NCBI taxonomy): Eukaryota > Metazoa > Arthropoda > Insecta > Hymenoptera > Bethylidae > Sclerodermus > Sclerodermus sp. 'alternatusi'. The sequence goes on along the minus strand of CM074546.1, from coordinate 7,783,791 downwards.
GAATGGGAGTGGGGGTGGGGGTGGTTCGCATACCGCGATCAAAAAAAAAAAAAAAACAACCTTGAATACTTACGAATCGTCAGGTTGGACGGTTTGACGATTTTCGGGCACACCCTGAAGAGGCCTAGCTTGAATCGGACACTGGCGACATTCGCCAGATTCCTCGGCAGGTTCGGCAAGGACAGCTTCTCCTCGGTGTGAAGCCAAGCAGGACCCAGAAGGGCCGTGGACAATGCCGCAAGTGCAGCTAATCCACAAACCACACCGCACCTGGTCATCCTGGTGCCCCCAGGACCTCCCGAACAGCACATCTTCCTTACTTTCGAGAACCTCTCTCTCTCTTTCTCTCTCTCTCTCTCTCTCTCTCTCTCTCTCTCTCTGTCTCTACGCGAACATTCTTCTAAAAGAAATCACCTTGTCCCGTCCAGCTTATTCCGCTCTCCTCGCCTTCGACACATTTTCCTGTCCACTTGGACGATTCTCCAGGCAACGATGCTACACCACACACTCACACGTTTCGTTTCTTCTTTTTCTCTTTCTTCCCTATCTCCTTGTACTAGTTCGCACTCTCACACTCTCATCTCGATTTATTATCTCCAATTGGCCTCTGCGCAAAAAGCTTTAAGGAACATCGCTCGGTGTTACTCGTTACTCGAGTTGGATGAATTATCCGAAATTACTGGAAACATTCTATGTTTCATTAATTAGCACATCAAAGCTACGCCAATTCTCTACAATATGTCACGTTTAACGTTACGTGATCCTTGATAAATGAAACATGCAATTAAATATAATTATCGGCAGCATATTTTATTCGGGATTAAACCGGCCTTTTGTACAATGGCCCTAAAATGTCATTATTCTTGTTAGCGTGGTTGTTGCTGGTGTTGCTACTGTTGTTGCTGACGCTGCTTCCGTTGTTACTATCATTATTATTATTGTTGCTATTATTATTATCATCGTCATTATTTTTATTTTGTCGAACACAGAGAATTTCGCAAATAACTCGTTGCTACCATTTGGGAAAGGGAGCGGGGGGTGAGGGATGCTGGCGGCAATCTTGTTATTTCTAACGAATTCGACTCTCTGATGGAATTTTTTGTTAAAATGCCCGTCCAAAGTTTTGATCTCGCGGGGATAATGGGCGAACAACTACTACTGTATCGAATATTAAAAACGAGGTTTCGTCAGATATTATCGCGAGTTTTAAAATGAACCCCCGACCGCGCGGCTGGGGATGTCTCCAAGGCCCAGGGCGATTTGCGCGCTCGTAGCGCGATCCTCGCTTGACGAGGGCGAATAATCCAATGCACTAAGCGAGTTATTGGAGGTCATCGAGTTTTACTTTATTGGGTGCCTCTAGAGGATCGCGCCGCTGGACACGTGCGGCGTCAGCCGCATTCGCGATCGATCCAAATTACAAATGATCTTGACACGCGTAACAGGTAGCGGGGTGAGAAAATCGTAAGAAAGTTCTCTACCCCCTCCACTCACGCGGACATTGCACTTTGCACTCTGCATCATCGTCGAGGCGATGGAAAATGAATGTCCTCGTCCTCGTGAAATCTTTCGTCGGCTCGAGCTCGACGATAATTCGACGACGAGGGTCGAAGGTGCAAGTTCCTGGAATAAGGATTAGGTGGGTGGTGGTGGTGGTGGTGGTGGTCGGGGTGCGTGGCACAGGCATGGTCCGCTTTAAATGGAATTTCGTATCATCGTCAGTTTTCACTGCAATTTAGTAGTTTAATGAAGATTACGCGGCGTTAAATTATTGTTACATTGATTCGCGTTAATCTAAAGTGAATTCCGTGCCGCCTATCGGAAACTACGCTGAAATCATACTACACCGGCATTTACGATCCGCTCGTGGTTGAACGCTTATCTACTTTTACCGTTGATTCGTTCAATGTTTACTGCATCTCGCATTGAGCTTAGGAATTTCAGTCCGCGCAGATTCGAATAGTTCTTCTCATCTCGGCGGTCTATCGAACCGCAAAAATCTTCATACCAGTCGACTGCTACACGGAAGTATTGAAAGTTTAGCATTTCCCGGTGGAAAAGCGAGATTTAATCAACCGAAAACGCTTATGTGCATTTTATCTAAATTTAGTTTAATAAACTACGGGGCGCGCGCACGCCGTAGATTTTGATAAAATTAAAACTTTTAAGCTAATTAAATTAGAGATCACCGTACAGCGGAGAGTTCTGATTGAACTATTCAAAAAGTCTCGATGCACGAGTAAGAGCGGAGAGAAGAGACCTTCCAGCGGAATATTATAAATTATTAACGGAACATTGTCCGCGAGAAACATTTACGCAACTACGGGAAATTGTTAGAAAATCCAGGGCTCGCGGAATATAATCTCGCGCCCGGCCGCTCCCCCTTCGCCCGAGAGATCGTTGCATTAAAACACAAATACTGCAAAAGGAAGTGGAAGGAAGGGCTGTGTGGAAAGGGAGGAGGAGGATGGGAAGGGAAGAGGCGAAAACTCGTAAGCCGACCAAAAAACCTAATCGTTTCGAATTCTGAGCCGTGTCGAATTTCCGCTAGGTTTGCCAAAACGACACCAGCGCGTTTCTCCGTCGATAAGACCAACGAGATTATTTACACCGCGATGAAATCGCTGGAAATTTTAGCAGTGCCCGGGAAACGCGGACTCCAACTCCAGGATACATTAATTGCGCTGGCGCGTGTTGCCACGCGAGTTCCCGGGCACCGGACGTCAATCCGGGGCGCGCTCGCGTTCGATTTCAGCAGACAGTCGCGAAAAACAAGGCATTCGCCAGTTTACCGGACCGGAACCGTCACCAAGCCATTTTTATAGTACCTACCCCGTCGTTCTACCGGCACGGAAGGGGCAGGAGAGGCTACAGCCCCGGTGACAGCAAACGCGTGAAACTCGTCGCTGCGGAAACAAACGAGAAGGACAAAAGTCCGTGCGAAGATCATACGTCCATTACATCTCGTTGCCGACATGCTGCCATGCACGTGCCGCGTTAATCCGACGATCGGCGAAAAACATGAAAAGAGAGAGAGAGAGAGAGAGAGAGCATCCAACTAGTTTCCCCTAATCGGCCAGATTAGCCGATATTCATGAGACTTTTATGCTGTCAATTGTCAGGGATGAAATTTAAATACTCCGGGCAAATGTGGCGTCAAATATGAAGTTGATCGATTTATTTAGTCTGTGCTGCGTGATTGATTACAGGGCCAATACAATAATGGATACTATACTGCACTGGACCACTATGCGGCAGTGATAATGATATTGAGAAATAATAATGATTAACACCGCCAATTTAATGCGTGCCGCGTAATTCCAAAGATAATCCTAATGGCCGAATAGTAATAACGGGAGAACAAAATGGCCCTGATTGCTCTGCGATAATGATAATCCGGCCGAGAAATTTCGCGAATGGATTGCCAGAACGGTAGGCAGAGGGTAGGTAGACCGACGCGCAAAAAGGCTTATGTCGAGTTCTTGGAGAATGCGTGGGCAGCGGGGAAACGTGGTATCGTCGGGGAAACAATCGCAGATGCGGTTAGCCGCACGATGTTGACGGATTAGGAGAGGACGCCAGGTCCTAAAACCGCTGTAGTCTTTTTCCTATTATTTCGGTCGAGTGTCCCACCTGCCGATGTCCCTGTTTCCTAGTCCCGTCAAGCCCCCTCCCCCACCGTTAGTCTCCGGATGTGTAGTGTTTGAAAATACCAGGCAAATCTCTCTCGCTCTCTCGCCGATTCCTCCATCCTTCTCTCTCTCGCCACTAATTCTCCGTGGCTCTCTAGAAAATGCGCCGGTGATAATGGCACCCCTTTCCCAAACCCCCGTCTGGCCGCCTACCCGCCTATTCGCCTGCCTGCCTACCCCCCGAGACTATCCCTGTCGTTCCCACTCCTTTTTTCAAACCGGCCGCGATAACGGCAATCGGAATTAATTTCTTCGAGAGCGAGCAAACGTTTTAATGGTTTTTCCACATAACTAGAAATCCATTAACGGTCTTTCCACCCCCGCGCTACGCATACCCCTCCCCTCCTCCTCCTCCTCCTCCAAAGAATTACGCGTTTTTATCCCTCCGGGAGCGAACCTACCCTCTTCAACCCACCTCCTGCCCAGTTTCCACTAGTCGCGCTCATCCTATATACTCAGCCAACCCACGTCTCGTTATTTCTCTTGCCGCTTCGCTTCTCCCATGGATATTCCCTCTGGCCTCTCCACCATTCGTTATGTTTCTCTTTCTTTCCTTTCCCTTTTTCTTCGAGCCTCGAGATGGGGAATTTGCTCCCTCCCTCTTTCGCTGCACGCTTTTCCTCCCCTATTATCTAATACCACCTCCACCATTCTCCTCCACGTACAGTCTAGCACCATCTTTTTAGTGCCCAGCTATTTCTACTTGAAACCATACCGTTCCTCATCGTTACTTCGCCACTGCAGTTCGATCCTCTCTCATGTATATTATCGTCTCTCCTTTTACTTTAGCCTCGCTACTCATTTTTTACACATCATTCTTCTTCCTCGTTCCTTCCACTCTCCTCATTCTCATTCGTGCCTCAATCCCCCCACTCTACCTACTTTTAATAGCTCCACCACGCTCTCAACAGTTTTAATCTCATCCTTGCTTGCCTTACCATCACCGCCACCACCACAACCACCACTATCCCCTTGCCATACCTTACCTTTACGCTATAACTCTCGTGGATATGCTACTTTTACGAATTTGCTAAAGAGAAGAGGAGAGAGTATCGCAACAAAGAGCGATACGTGACCCTTCTCGAAACAGACTCGTTGATTTCGTTCACTGCTCAAAGAGGAGCAGAGTTTCGGCGAAAATCTACTTATTAGCTACTTTGCGAGCATTTCTCAAAGGTCGCTGCAAGTACTCCGTTATCGGATCAAATTAGATCAGAAATTTTCACGAGTAAGCGTATTCGTTGATTCTCCAAATACTTTGATCGATAGAATTTTTGGTAAAATTTGTGGTAAGTTCAAAGAAGTTGAGAGAGAGAGAGGGGGGGGGGGGAGGAGAGGGACATCGAGTAAGAGAGGTTAGCAGTTAAACGGAAAGGACGATGGTTCTTCCAGGCGTGAATGCTGGTCGATTCGAACTTTTAATTACCTAGTACTTAAGAGGCGATGGAAGTGAGTGGAAGGATGGAGAAGGGATGGAAAGGGTAAGGCAAACTAGACGGCAGAACTCACGTCGGAAAAACAGCCGGCGGCCAACCACTCGAAACCGTTTCCTAACAAGACCGAAAATCTTTCTAGCACATCTTCAACTACCTCAGCTATGTTTGCAGCATTGACTTTTTTCATCTCTCGAATTGGTAAATTAGCGCCTCTGCTAATGCTACTTTTCTTCTTTTCTTATAATAGTGTTTTCCTATTGGGATTTTGAGGAGAAACTTTTGCGAAAAGTTTTTCCCGAGTTAAACTTTCCAAAGATACTGTAGTAAACGAGATATAGCTTGCCAGGGGGATTATTCTAATTATTGACGACTGAAAGGACGCATGTTCAAAACTTGGATTGAAGGGCCGATTGACAAACAGCTTATGATAAAGCTACTCTAGCCCCTTCCCCTCCCAATCCCTTCCCACCTCTTCCTATTAATATCATTCGTGTCACTGTGTGATATTTCCCAAAGGATGGACAGCACAATGTGTTTAATAGAAAAACGAGTAATTTGTGATTTCCCTCGGGAATAAGGAATGCCGGTAAAAGCGGAACAACAAAAATTTCAGAATTATTTAAAAGTCGAGACCAATCGTTTTCCCATTGGTCGATACTCGTCGTCTCTCTGTTAGCTTAATTAAATTAGTAACAACATATTTTTCCAGCGGAAGGAACCGGTGGTTTGTAACACTAGCCTTGCCATTTATATCGCACAATAATGAATTTATCGTCTCGAATAACAAGGAATAAAATAATTACAATAAAACGACCCGGAAAGAGTGAAAGCAAATGTATCTACTTTTAATTAATCGAATAAACATTCGGGTGATTTATGCGACCATTCGTATCTCGCAGCTGACTAGCGAGCTTTAATCATTAAAGTGAAATATTATTTACATTTATCTCCTTTTTAATTACCGCAAGCAATGGTTTTATGTTCTCCCGTAACATTGATATTTTTCTTTAATTATACGATCAATTATATAACGCTCGGCCGTTAATAATCCGCACGCAGGAATCTTTTTCCTACGTTGCCGGTAGCAGCAGCGCAATATGATTTCAAGTAGCAGGGCAGTTACCTTGTAACTTAGAAAGCAGGATGTTTCAAAGTTATAATCGGACTGTCATTGTCAGATAGCCATTCTTTCCAGACGAAAAAATAGCTGGCCATTAGAGCAGCCTGCAGTTGCATGCGATATTTTTTGACTGTCACGAACGGCCAACCGGCCAGGTCACGGAACACTGACATCAATTTTCAACGAAGCTCCGTTCTGTGCGAGAGCCGAACATTCGTAATCCTCATTAGAAGAGGATGATAGCGTGGCAGTTTCCACGCATCCAGCACGGAAACATTCATCCAACTCGAATTCGTAGACTCGGAAGAGCGAGGGAGCGAGGGAGCGCGAAATCAGTGCTGATATTTCCGAAAGCTCTCCCTCATGCGCACAAATTCATATTCACCCTCGAGCGAAGAACCAAGACACACGAGACGACGAACCGACGAGACTAACCGCAGGTTCGCGTAAAGTCACATCACACTGTAGCTCTACATGGGATGGGGTTAAGAATCGCTGTTGGATTCGGAATTTCCATGGGAAAGCAGGCAGGCAGGCAGGCAGGCAAGGGGTGGCTTGGCTCTGGCTACTGGCAGAGTGGATATTGACAGGGATGAGCGTACCGATAATGGGCAGGCGTTCTGTTTAATTTCGTTGGGATAAGCGACGGGGGAAAGAGAGAGAGCGAGAGAGCAAGAGAGGTTGCATTTTGTCGGGAGAGTGCCGGGTATGTGGAGTACAGCAAACACGTTCGAGCAGCACGACGACCAGAGGCGTACTGGCCCTTCGTAACGCGCGCGCCACCCCCAGAGAAACGAACCGGCGACTCCGCCAAACGAGAGAGACCCGCACTACTACCACTCTCTCGCACTCCCACGAGCACTCTCCATGCGCATCCACATGTTCCAATGCGCTCTATGATTATGTTATAATAACGATGCCAGCTGCCGGCAAATTGCCTCTGCTCCTTAACTGATAACTCGCTGATTTCCAACCACCACCATCACCACCCCCATTTCAAGGACAGAGCGATTTTCTCGGAGAGAGCGCGACAACGGAAAGACCGCTGCTGCTGGTATGTGGCGTACGGCGATTGATTATTCCAGGACGTAGCAATATCCGCTTTATTAAACACTGATAATAGCATTAGCGTGTGCTTTGCGCGAAGGGCAAGGAGAGAGACGAGAGAGGAACAGTACACGCGCGGCAGCTTCCATCCAATTGCAGACCTAGCTCGGGCCAGCTTCGCCGATGTGGCTGCTGCTTCTCTGCACGGTGGATAATTATATCACGCTATAATAGCTGCGGCAGACACGTAGCTGATAAACCGAAAGGCGACTTTTGAAGCGCGCGGTAGTTGGCCGGCGAAGTTGGGGGATGCTGGAATACCCTGGAACAAATAATAAATGGCAGGTCGGGCGAGCGAGCACGGGGAAGAATGAAATAACAAAACACGACTATTTAGCATTTAGCGATTTAATAAACCGCATCAAGTATGCATGAAAATGCAACATTAACACATAGGTAGTTGGTGGTGGTGGTGGTGGTGGTGGTGGTGATGGAAAGGGGTGGAGACGAGGCAGGAGAGCAGCAGTATTCGGCGGGGGAGTAGCCTTCGTAAAATATTAATTCATATTTACTTCGGAAACAGGTATGAATGTAAACTTTCGGATAGGGTGCAACTATTTTAGCGCTCCCGTATCTACTTATCGCGCACGGTACAGCCTGCAGCACGAATCTTGAATATGCACACGTTTCTACACCCGTGCGCTCTATATAATTGTGTTATAATAGCTAACGCAGGTGTCGGCCCGTTAAATACTTAATACGTCGCCGCAGGGGCTTCGCGGAAATTCCAGTAGTTAATTCAGGAGCGCGCAGCGATGTTGCGCCGCGGAAAATCTTTTCAATTATACCGGCAATATTTCACGAACGCGCCAACTATTTACTTTATTCGTCAGCCCCCGCAACAAATATCGCACGCGCGCGCTACTTGTAAAAAAATTCCACGCCCAGCTCCGCCAGACTTTTTCAACAATTTATTCAGCGGCGAAAGGTTTCTGTTTATCCGACAGTGAAAGGGCTGCCGGCGGTGACAAGAGGCTTCAGCGGCTTTTATCAAGATAAAACGAGAGTGCTAAGGAGAAGAGCAATCGCGCTAATAATATTCGCGCCGCGCTTGCCAATGTCGATTCGATCGATATTTCGAAGCTGTCTGGGCGTCAGCGGGGGGGTGGTGGTGGAGAGCGTCTAACGATCATTAATTGGCGAGGAATTCGTCGAATAATTAATACCGCCTAAACAATTCATTGCGCGAGGTGTTGAAATAAACACGATTCGACTGTAATTTATAATGCGCGGGGAGGGAGGTGGGAGCGCGTGTGCGGGCGTACACGTCAGGCAAACGAAAATCTATTAATAAATACCAAAATGCAGAGGGGTGAGGGGTAGTTCGCGCGCGAGCGCACGCACGCGCGTCTCCGCTTATCCGGTGCGAAGCGTACATTCGCGTTATTTGCGACCGAAAATAACAATTTTGGCGCTAATTTAGTACATCTCTGTCGTTCCGTTCAAGAGTTTGCTAAATTCAACGCGCAGAAATATCGCTCGTTCGATGAAAATGTTGAAGAGAGCATCGCGCGAATAGAGCAACGGGCGTATCCGGCGCTGAGTTATGGCCGCCGCGCGTACAACGATACTTGAAAAATGTCTCCCCGTGATTTATTAGACGAAAATAAGTAGAGTGTACGCGTGTATGGGGGAGAACCACAGATAATTAGCCATGATTTAATTTTATGCGCGTTTCCCCTTTATTATTGCCGGGAAGTCTCTCCCGCGATTCGACTCCCTTTTGACTGTCGCACGCGCGCGCGCGCGCGCAAAGAGTCATTACGCGATGCAGGCAATGCAATAAAAGGCGAGAGTGATTTATGGGGGTGGGGCTAATGGGAAATTTGCTTCGGAGATATCGGAGGTGCCGCCGTATTGTCGTTGATCTCCGCGATCCATTTCGCTGGATCACGATAAATCAAAACTCACTCTCGTCCAACGCGACGACTCGGTCGATACAATTTCGCGGCCAACTGCGAACGCGCCGGGGGTGGCGGCGCGGCCGGACAAGAATGGAAGATAAAAACGATCAGCCAGCAAAACGCTAAGCTGAAAAGAAGCAGATATACGGCGCTCGACAGCCCGAGCAAAAGGAAAGCCGAAATTGATGCGGGGTTGGGGGGAGGGGGTGGGGCAGGGGAGAGGGGACAATCAACTTGCCAGATAAAAATATACGACTAGTTTTGAGGGGGTGGTAAAAAGCAACGAGGGAAAGGGGGTTGGGAGTTTTGGGAAACGGAGAGAAATAGAGTTTACCGCGCGACCTTCCCACAAAAGACGCGGCAAATGCAACGGTGACATACGCCTCGAGAGCATCTACTTTCCGATCGAAGACTTCCGGGGACTTTACGGGCGATAAGATATCGGTTTCACTGCGTTTCACAGCGTTTCACCAAGAAAATGACCAGATTGACGAAGTCGCAGAGGCCGCAGAATCAAGTTATTACGTCCAACAGTCGCAAAAGACCCCCGATGGCCCACCGAGATATCCATTCCACTAGAACTTATCTACGTTCATCATCAGTTTTCTTCTGGACTCATCATACATCGAGAGCCAGGAATTTTTATTGCCAGGAAAATCGCGATTTTACAAGGCTCGAACGTCCGGGATGACTGCGATAAACATCCCGCCATAAAGATGTATTATAATCTTGCCAGATAAAATTTACTGCGAAAAGATGCTTCATTTTACGACGAGTAACGAAAACTCTGGGACACTTTCCACGGGCGTATTCGAGCCAGTTATAAATTCGAATTATCATATTCCGCGAAAGGCGAAGCGGCGGCGCGAGGCTAAACGCTCCCCCGCGGTAAATGAGCGAGAGAGGGAGGAACAAGAAAAAAGAAACGGATGAGACGAGCGGAGCAGGGGAGGGTAACTGGCCAATTCCGGGGGTTGCGGGGAACGAGGGCGGCGCTGGATTTTGCAGGGATTCGCGATTCGCTCGCGATCATTCATTATTCGACATTGACGAATGTAGCTAATTTTCCGTAATGATGGTGACCGATGGGAGGAGTGACGTCATTCCTCAACGAGATTAATAGAGATGACAATGGAAATAATCTATAATTCAATAGACATATTTGCCAATACGTGGTTGGTGCGGAGCAGTTAAAAACGGGGGATGGCCAGCGAGCGAAGGAGTTTGCGGGATTATAATTGCTGGTATGGTTTGAAGCATCGTTATTCGGATCACACGAAAGCTGAATCGAGTTAGGGCCGAGCGGCCAAATCAAACCAAATCAAACCGAGCACAAATTGCGGACGGGACGGGACGGGACGGGACGGACGGGACGAACGGGACAGGATGGGACGGAACAGGACGAGACGGATGGGACGGAATGGGACGAACAGCAGGCAGCAGCAGCAGCGGTGGTGGTGGTGCACGGAGGATAATGAGCCAATCGAATTGTCGTATTCTCCCTGTTTACTGGAAGCTCAAGGTCAATCGATTTAAACGTAACAATTAAGCAAATGCGCGCCACCACTTGGACACTTGGCTGCTCTCCTCCTCGGTGAACCCTTTGAGCTCGTTGACCCCAGCGACCCCGATGAGCCCAGTGAACCCGGTGAACCCGGTGAACCCGATGAACCCGATGAAATCAGTGTTCCGCGCGCACTCCGGCGTCTTTCCGCGAAACGTCACACCTTCCGTCTCATTTAACCTTAATACAGTACAAAGGGCTCGAAAAACTGTTTCCTTAACGGTCCACCGCTCCCTCGAGCGTGTCTCTACTTCAGAACCGACGTTTTTGGCGTCGTTAAATCTTTACGTAGAGTCAGAATGTTAAACACAACGCGTTATGCTCGCGCACGGACCGGTAGACCAGCTTCCACTTTATTGCAAGTCGTTGGGACTACGTAGTAACACTTGCACGGCTTTTTATCGCCACATTTATGTGCGTTTGCACGATTATATAAGTAAGAGCACGAAAGGAGTAACGGGCAAGAAGCAAAAGGATGGAGACAGAGTGACATGGAGACAATTACGCGGGATTAAAGTGGTTCATGGCTCGAAAATAACCGAGCGCTTTGCCGGGAATGTAATTTGTTCCAAGTTGAGTGGTGGCTGCATGCGCTGCAAATTTTTTTCTACCGCTACGCGCGGTATCCGTAACGCAGGGGCCTCCTCCTGCTCCTGCTCCTGCTCCTGCTTCTGCTCCTGCCACTGCTCCTGTTTCCACTCTCCACTCTCCCTTTTGCCGAACCACCGACCTACCCCTCCCTGCTGCATTCTGTCTCTGTGCGTGCGTGCCTGCGTGCGTGTATGTGTGTGCATCGCTACCCTCTCTGAAAATATAACCGCAACGAACGTGTAACAACAGAGGTCGCTCCTCTGGTAATCCATGGATTTCATGGGTCACGAAACGTCTACATTTATTTTCATCATTCCATTGCTCCTGAGTTCACCGCGTTCCACACTGTCGTCCAGTTCTCGAATCGCGCGACTAATGGAAACCCGTTGTTTCGGCAAAACCGCCAATTTTGGTCCTATTTTTCCAGAATTAATGCCCCCCCCCCCCCCTCTCTCTCTCTCTCTCTTCGTTCCCTTCGCCCCTTGCTGTATCGTGGCCTTGAGCGATCAAGCTCCATCGTCGACGACCGATGGATTAAGCGACGAGAAGCCGGAGCTTCGGGGAATCAGACGCGCGAACGGAGATGTGCCTTCGTGTAAACTTTGCCCCTGGTGGCGAGAGGGTGAGGAGCCTGCATGGGAGCAAAGAGGTTCGGATAACGGAGATCCGGAAGAGAAGGAGAAGAAGGAAGCATTCAGGAAACGAGAAGTGGGTGGTGGGATGGAGAAGGAGGAGGAGCGAGAGGGCTCTGCAAAGATCGACGCGCGGGAGGGGAATGAAGCGATTCGAGGGTTGTTTCTACCCCATCAATCATGGTGTTTACGTGGCCGGGCTAGCTTCGAAGTCCTCGCCAGCGCACAATACCGCGAGCGCCCGGTCGAATGGAAAGCTCCGAGTTTACCAAAAGAGCTTCGCGCCTCAGCCCCTACCTCGCTTCCCCCGTCTCCTCGCCCCCCTACTCCTCGAGCTATTCTTGTCGTAATAATATGTAAGTGCCGGGCCAGCCCGCGCGATGTAAGTCAAGCGCGGAGGCTGCAGCATCTCCCTGAAAGGATTTATTCTTCCCGCCATGATAAGCCGGGGCATTGCGTCTGAGATAAAAGCTCCAGCGTTTTAATACCGAGGCGAGAGCTTCGGCGAGAGCTTCGCCGAGAGCTTCGATGACTCGGGGCTTTCGCGATTACTGGCCGATCATCATTCAACCCCGCAAACGCCGCGGGTTCGAGAGAACCGCCCCCGGCCGACTTACCTTCGCACCCCCGACGGCCATTTACAAGACGCGCGCACCCCCTGCATGCAGATGCCGCGAGTTAGTCAAACTCCAATGATCTAGCGCGGCCATCTCCCACGAGTAATGTATTTCCTCGCGCTATCAATATTTATCAGACGCAGTCGAATACGTGTTTACACGAGCCTCCCCATAAATATTTAGCGTATATTTATGGGACGGGCCCCGGCCGTGGAAGGCGACCCGCGAGGGGGTTGCTCGAGGGTAAATCAAGGGAATATTCCGCGGAATTGCGCACAATCAAGTTTCCCAGTAGAAAAGTGGCTGCTGGATCAGCCGCAAAGTGGCTGCGCGGGAGATCAGAGCTTTTTTTGCGGCTACGTCAGATCTCCGTTCGGTGACCGGGGCAGAGCGGGGGAGATTTGTTCCGGGTTGGCTAATTAGCCGGCGGCAGGCATTACAGGTGCACCGGCTGTAAAACCAAACTACGGGGAGGGCCGGCAGGTATACTCGGCTAATTGAGTGGGAACAGACTGTCGCGGCGACGCGTGCACCCTGGCAAAACCATCCCCGAATGCAAGCAGAACAGCAGCGGTAAGCGGAGATTGTTAGAGGAGAGCGACCAGGTGTAAATACTCACGGACGAGAGTTCCAGCTGCGCGCGTGTGCGTGTTTCCACTGGAAACGGTCTCTCTCCCTCTCCAGTATAGCTTTGCAAGCTTGCTGGCAAGCAAGCAAGTTGCGCTCACACGGAAGAACACACGTAAGACGATGCTCCTCATGAGAGATTCTCTCTCTCTCTCTCTCGCACTCTCCTCCTGAAACTAGCCAGCAAAACAAACTGGACAAGCTCGTGGCTCGCTTTAAAGGCTTCATCCACTCAGCATTTGTGGCAAATTATTCCTACCGGAAGTCCTGTCGTCCCACCACCGTCACCCATTCCTTGCATCGCGCGCAAATAAATTGGAAGCTCGGATAATTATTGGTCGTTAAGCAATTTGCGATATAGGCGAGACGCGTTATTTGATATTAGGCGTTTTATGTTCCTTTTGTGGTGGCTTTTTCATTAATGAATATCATCGAGAAGCTTGCGGCGCCCACAAAGCTGCCGGCTATAACACAGGAGCCGTTATTAAAGCTCGTAGGATCAAAGCCGACAAAGTCGGGACGAAGACATTAATGTACAGCCGGGGACAGATACGAAGTCTCTCGCTGTTGTCGCTAAAAGCCTAACTTACTGACTCTCGGAATCGGGGACGCCATATCTGTCACAGGCTGTACGTTATATTCCGAGCTGCGTATATTAACACTTGATCCATTCAAGGTATTCAGACGTCGGAAAATCCCTGAAAATTCCGATTCGTTTTCAAAACTCTCGGAAACCATAGAAAATTTCACGCATCTCCGCGATGTAGTCGCGCTGATGCTGCAAAGAGTGCCCACATAAATATCTTGGAAGCTCCTGGAAGCAACGCGTCCTCGATGAAATGCTTCTTGCGAGCTTGCAAGCATTTTTCCAGGAATAGAAAAATTCAAATTGACACTACCTGATTTTGGAAAATGATTTGCCTCGAGTGCACGGCGACAGAATGGGCTGATGTCTCGATACGGGAGGTGGAGAAGGTGTAAGGGAAGAGGGGGAGGTTGAATTACCAACCCTACATCCTGTGAGTGACGTTATCACGGTGCATTTGGTGCATTTGGCGCATTTGATGCATCCGGTAGGTTCGTACCGAGGCAACTGTCTGCTGGAGACAGCAACACCCATACATTCGACGTTACATATTGTAAAACGCTTTAACTAGTAGTTATGCCACGCATAAGTAAGACTTTTCGCCGTTCCCCTTAATCTCAGACTTACCGAGCTTCAACGAAATGGAATATTTTTCACCGTAAGAGAAGGGGCGGAGGGAGACTCCGTGTATCTCTGTACACCCCATTAAGAGTAATACTTAATTCATCGAACAGCTTCCACGTGATGCTCGTTAGCCCATTGGATAAGTGTATTTCACACGAGACTGGTTCTAGTCTATTTATCCTATTTCAAGTCTCTCCTCTTCCTCTTTCTTCTTCTCTCCCTCTCTCTCTCTCTCTCTCTCTCTCTCTCTCTCTCTCTCACACACACTCGGCATCGTTGTGCCAGAGTCTTGCACAGGAAGGACTAATTCCTCGCAGTCCTTCGGTGAAATAGCAGTGCGAGTGTATAGCAGTATCGTGCAAGTCGTGTAGCGTAATGGCGATAACCTTTATGGCTTCTGAAGCCGAGATACCAACTATTGCCACTACCAGTGGTGGCAACTATGGCCGCTGCGGAAGCTACGTGATTCCAACCCCCTCGAACCATCCACAACCGTCCTCTCACCCCTCGCAGCCTCCAAAACTCCGTCCTCACCCTCGCCAGACGACTGCACCGCACCGACTGTTTACTCCGACTCGAACCGCGTTCGACGTCCCGTATTTACTTTTCTACCTGTCAGAGATCTGTTTATGTGTCGAATCGCACAGATCTCAGATGTTGTTCCTACGAAATTGAATTTAGTCGCGGTGCCAGTCTAGTCGCAGTTTTAGAGCGTACGCGTTCCGTACGTAGAGTTGCGACCTCTCAACCATCTTGGCCTTTTCAGCTTGGCCATCGCTGATCAACGAGCAGATCGCTCGTTCGCTCGCTCGTTCATTCGTTCGATCTCGCGAGACAAAGTGGAAAAAGTGCATCGTAGTCAATTCCGGAAATTCGCCGAGATGAATTGCTCGGTTTCAGGGAGTTTTCGGGACGCTACAATTATAGACACATCGCGAGGAAGAATGGCATCGAATGGAATAGAGCACAGAAGCGGAGGGGTGGGGGACGAGGACGGTAAAATTCCAATGATTTTATCGAGCAACCGAAATGAAAACGAAGAGAAAACAATCGCGTGATAACCAAAACGCTCGGAAGGGTGGCAGGCAAGATTCTATTAGGATTCGTGAAAGGGTAGTAGGGAGTAACGGGGCTTGGCGCCAGTATCAAATCGATCGAATCTCAATTTGGATCGGACTGTCATACAAGACGAATATTTCGGCTCGTCGAGCAAGCTTCCGAGACTCGGAGCTTCGAGATAGCAGATAAGAGCCTTCGCGCGTGAGTTCTGCTTCCCGTGGGATTCGCTCATCCCCTTTCGTTCACAGCAGCACCGGGAACCCGCGGTGCACTACGCTAGACTGAATTTCCACGAATTTTTTTTAGCCACGACGAAATCTGGTTAAACCAACGAGCAAAACATCACGTCTGTCACAGGTGACGCGCGACGTTTCATGCTCGTCTGCAGTTTTCACAAACTGATATTCTAATTTCACTGCGTGGCCGCGAACAAAAAGTTATTTAATCAACGAATACATTTCCGGCCGGCCAACAAAAAGCTTTCATTATTGCGTACTACCCGGAAGAAGCGGCAATCTTCGTCGGCGGTAACAAACAAATCGCGATACCCCGGGTCTACCGTGTAAAACACCAGTGCGCCGCTTCAATTTACGTGGAATTTCGAAATAATTAGTAGTACGAGTCGGTTATAAGTCAGACGTCGAGTAATTTAATAAAAGTTTCAGACCTCGGACCAAATGTGAAGGGAAATTTCAACGTTTTCGCTTCTTAACTATCGCCTATTTATCATGGGGAGAGAGACCGAGAGTCTCTCGATGAATTTAAGAAGCCGCCAGTGGTAAAAGCCAGTTTAAAATCGGACTTGCCGTAATTGAACTATTCGGAGCCAGCGGAAAAATTCCATCATCATTTTCTCTCTTTTCTTTTTTATTCCTGTATTTAAGTGGTGGAACAATTGAGTGTAATCGTCTCTTAATTGGTTTTAGCGAGAGTAAAAAAATATCGGGTTTTCTCTATATTGAATTACGTGACACGATGCACTCCAGTGGTACTGGGTACACGCGCAAAAGAACTTCAGTTTTCTGTCCATTGATAAAATGATTCACGTACGGTATCAAGTATTATATCGAATCCACCCTACGCCTACATTGTCCAGCACAAATAACGAAATAGAAGCAACTGCACCAACCGTGCCAACAGATTTCTTTTTCTCTTTTTCTCTTTTCCCCTCCACCCTTTCTTCTTTTTCCTCTCTCTCTCTCTCTCTCTCTCTCTCTCTCTCACTCTCCCTCTCTCTTTCTCTCTCTTTCTCGATATAGATTCTTTCACTTTCTCTATTTTCCGCTTCCTTCCTCCACTCTCTTTCCGTTGTTTTCTGTAAAGAGTTTCACTCTCATTTCTATTTCATGGCTTGCCTGCTTTCTTTGTGTATTCTTCCTGTTTCTCGTGCTGTCCTCCCTTATCGTTTCTTTTGTCTTCCGTATCTTCGAGCCATGTTGCTACTCCGAGCATTTGGTCATATTGGCACCGACATAACAAATAATACAACGGGATAGATCAAATGTTCTTGAGGATTTTCTAACTTTCCATCACAGCTGTTTTTCCACTTCCTACAGCATATCTTTACACTTCACTGCCATAGAAAATTTTGATTGGAAGTGTCTCTCATCGGTATACGCGTATTATTCACGTCTCTTAGATATGATAAATTTTCACTCGTGCACTCGTGCACCCCATTGATCGACTCTATAATCGATTGATCATGTTTTCTTTTTTTTTTTTTTTTTCAGAATATACAATCTATCAATACAGAGGCTTGATAATATTCACAAATCTTTCGCTAAGACCAAGGGGCGGATTGACTCTCGGGCAGAAGGGAAAAAAGTTTGCGGCAGAAAAAAGAGTCGAAATCGACATTTGGAGAAGAAGGATATCGGTGAAGGTGGATCGAGCTGAGGGGCTGTAAAACCCGGTAATTCGCATGGGGTCCATAAAAATGTTTATCACCGCCAATAAAAAGACTATTCGGTCCTGCAGTGCAGACTGCTGGCTCCTTGACGCCGTTTGTTTTGTCCCCTTTGAAGCTTAGAAAATGCAAAGAATAGAATAAGAGAACAATAAGAAATTACGAGAAAGATGAATGTGGACTAATATGCAAAGCACGAAGCTTATAGAGTGTAAAATGTGGAAAAAGCGGATTACGCGAAGTAAAAACGCGAGCACGAGTAAGATAAAAAGATAGGAATACAGCCAAGATTATGCGAAGATGCAAGAATTACCGAGAAGAAAATTAAAGACGAGGCAAATGCAGGAAGGTAAGGAACGAGGGAGGATTTAAAAGACGAAAGTTTTAATCCTAATGACGGGAAAACCTATAAAATCCTCCAAACCCCATTGTTTAAGTTTAAGAGAAGAATTTTTGCTCGCGAAATTATTACCGAACTCTTTCTCCCCGCTGACCCCCACAATCCTTGATAAATTGTTTCCAGATGTATACACCCTGATTTTATTGAATTTACGAGCTGAAAATATTCGAGGGAACGCCAGCACATTGTACGATAAGGAAGTGATAGACGAATTTTTCTCAGTATCGATATTCAATGCAACCTCGCTCATCAGGACTTCGTGCTTCGGCTATCGCGTTAGGATTTCTCATAAAATTTGTACGAGGGGCTTCTAACAAGTTTCTCCAAGGAATATCGGATCAAAAAATTCTATCCGTGGAAGTTTTAAGCGAAAATTATACTCCGATAGCCAACTTTGCTCTTCTGATTCGAAAGCTCCAATCCTTCCTGCGGCTGCGGTGTCCCCACCCACTCCGAGGGCTCATTTATTCTGCAGTATCAGACAATTTGCACTCTCGGAAATTACGCGAAATATTTTCGCGAGTCGCCGGTGCGAGAAAAATTTTCTTTGTCGAGTTAGCCAGCGGGAAAGACATTTCCAGCGAGGGGTGGGGAGAGGGGAAAGTTATCCCGCTGGATAGGATAGCCAAAGACACGAAGTGCATGACAGTATTAAAATTCAAAACTCCACGCAAGATTCCTACTGGAGCGTCGCACACGGGAGACAATGAAACGTGAAATTATGTTAAAAAGCGACTCGAAGGGCGAAGGGAAGGGCGGGGGGAGGAGGAGTAGGAGACGCTGCTCTCGGATAAAAGTTACCGCGTTTATCGCCATTCGCGATGGAAATTCACCGTGGGTGCGCGCTTCTCTCCGCGTACAGGAGACGATCTAAATCACGTGAACGATTTGAAAGTTTTTTAATTCCTCTCTCTCTCTCTCTCTCTCTTTCATTTCTTCCAAAAGAGACAAGAGGATCGGATTCCGCGACTCCTCCAGATCAAAAGCAAGAAATTCAAATTGAAAACAAAGCAAAGAAACGCGAATACGCTAGATCGTTTTTACATTGGGAATAATCTTGCGTAATATACGCTTAATCTCCTCAGAATTTTACTGGGATCATTAGCGAGCAGAGTAAATGAGATTAATATTAATCGCCCTTATTTATATAAAGAATTATCACGGAGATAAGAAATTTATCTGTGTGTGTGTATGTGTGAGTGTGTGCAAATTCCATTTCAAGGATATTCTAGGAGTATTCTGGGAAGGATTTACGTTCCTCGGAGGGAAATCAAGAGAGTTCTAAGATGATCGTGATAATTATGCGAGATACGCTACTCGTAGGCGTTAATCATGAAAGCGTGCCAGCTCCCTGTCGACGTTTCGTTAGTCTCGCAAATTCTGTGGCAAATTCTACGAGGTCTCGCTAACGAAAAATATTTGTCTCTCAATCACTCAAAGGAACAGCGTCGCGGCCTACTCCCATGGGCCTCTGACGAAAATCCTTTATTCATCACACGAAATCAAACGCGTGGCTATAAATCCTCCATAGAACCATAATCATTTTATACAAAGCGCTTTAGCACTACTTTCCCTATTCTTTCCCATTTCCCCCATACTTGCGCTTTACTTACTCATCACACGGAATCAGTTAGCGCGCATCTTCCGCCAACTTCCTCCGAGATATTTCAAAATTTACTCCTCTAAAACTCTCCAGGAGTGCTTCGTTCTTCTTCAACTAATTCTATCCATGGGAGCATTAACATCGCGCACGTTTCTCTCCGGAGAGAGTTTGCCCATCGATCGTTTCATTTGAAATTTAAAGTATAATCGTGCGCGGTCAGTAGGCAATTCGACTGGCAAAATATGAAGAGTGTTCGGAGCCGCGGCACCAACACCGGTAACGGTGCCAGCGATGGAGAAAGAACTCCGGGGAGAGGAGAAAAGTAGAAAGGGAGCAAAGAGGAAAGCCGAAGCCCTTATTATTCCTGAAGCTTGACTTCCAGTAAGCTCCAGAACGAGCTTCTCAGCACGTTCCCACCGCAAACAAGCCTCCATGCCTGGCGGGCAGGAACCCTCTGCGAAGATATTCCACACTATCGACCACCTATACTCGTGGCATCTACTATCGCGACCCACCATCTGCAGCATTTGGCGAATCAATTTTGTAGCTGAAATTAGAAATCTCAACATTGACACCTGTATTCATGCACACGCTTCGCTAATGAAGCTACTCGCCCGATGCTTAAAGCTCGATAGTCTTCGACAAACAGCAAAGTAGTAACGGATCGCCGCGATCAGACATCCAACCTGATACGAGAGAATACTTGATGGAGAGAGAGAGAGAGAGAAAAGAGGCTTTGAGGGTAAGGCGAGAGAAAGCGAAAATCTTATATGGCGAAGATTTAGATTTGAAATTTATTGAGCTTAGGGAGAGAAAAAACACTTTAGCCTAATCGCCGTCGATTGAGCCGCTCCTGGGCTGATTCCTGCCCAATTTTTCTTGGGAAATCGCAAAAGGGGAGATTCGCCGTTTCTCCGTCGCTCGTTTTACCCGACGAGGTCCTACAGGAGGAGGAGGGTTTCAAGGACAAACGAGCACATCTTCCTGCCGGGGTCGTCTAGGGTTTTTATAGCGCCAGGCCTCTTCTCTTCCTACGTACATACATACGTATGTATTTCTTTTGTTTCGCTTGGACCCTCATCAAATTTCCCGTCGACGGAAGCTCCCGGCTGTTTAACGGCAGATTTGCCCTCCAGCGTTTATTCAGGCACCGTCTTCGCGACATTCTTATCCGCAATGATATATTCACGCTTTTTTCATTAAATTTATTCATCCTTCGCACAATGACGGGGGATGGAGGAGAAGGTGGACGATGGGGGAGGGAGCATGGCTGTCGAGCATGGCGAGAAATTAATGTGCCAGGGGACAGTTCCGACCGACTGCCGAATGTCTTCCGCATTTCACTAGGATATGACCCCGGGCAAAGTTACGAGATACGGCTGTAAATATCGAATAGGAATGCAGATTGCAGAGAGGCCATGTCACGGCGCAAAGAGATTCTTTACGATCGAGCTTCCGGCGTATAGCGGCAGGAAAGCCCTTAGGTGTGCCTACGCCGTCAGTCTCCTCCCGTAGGACGGAAACGTCCTAGCCGTTATCAAAAAACTCGTTTTAAGGCGATTGCACGCCACGAGCTTTCGTAACAGGTGACGGAATAAGCAGCGAATCAATAATTTCTGAGCGCGATATCCGTAGACGTAAAGGGAGAAGACGTCCCTTTGGGTATCGATCGAAGAAAATGCGAGACTTGTCGGAGAGAAACACACACCGATCTATATCGCACATCGATAAGCTGATTGCTCCAGTTTCAAGTTGTTTTGATATGGCGGGGGACACGGCTTTTTTCAGGTGTTGGTAATGATTTACTGATGAGCGACTGTATTTGCTTAATCAGGACCCTCCCATCCCTTTCCACGCAGTTAAACGAGCCCGAAGAAACGCAAAGAAGAAAAGAACGAAGATCAGCACTCTGTTGCTCGTTACGCTTTTTCTCCGCCGGCTGTACAAGTTTGTTTTACCCACCCTGACCTTTTCCCTTCCAGCAAGGGCTGCTGGAAAAACACGTGCTCTGTGCTTTTCTAGCTTCGCGCTAATTGTCGGTGATCCGAAGAATACGCTTGCTGCAGGAAATTGTACCGAAGTTTGACCAGGGGGAGTACGGGGGCAGGAATAAAATATTCCCATGTTTCCGAATCGATCAGGGGGGGGGGGGGGAAACTACGGCGTTACGTGAAAATTGCTACTACGGTGGCGAGTACTCGGGGAAATACTTATTCCTTTATTCTTCTTCCGCTGGTAGCATCGGCAATTTTCCGGGGATCCTTGGCTGGTTGCTTGGTGTCTCTGTGGTCCAGGATCTCTCGGAGGTCGACTTTTTCTCTCCGGTTCTCAACCGCAAAATTCTTAAGTTGCTTTGAAATCCACTCGATGTCGAGCACGCTAACCGTTCACCGCGTAAAAAGCTTTGCCTAATTTCGTGAATCAATTATATTCCACTTTGCGAAATGTTTAAGGCCGGGCGTAAAAAAGTAGAAATGGAAGAAGCCGGAGGTTGGAGCTTCAATACTCGTTACGATTTTACGCGGTCGTTGCTGCAAATGTGCTTGGCCCCTAAGTCTCTTTTACTTACTCGCCTCAATCACTCTCCAGTATTTCTACACTCACGTCCGCACACGTGTTTCTCCTAAATTCATTTATTGCTCTGCAAACTTTGCTTCGCCAAAAAATTCGCAAGATTCAATTAAGTTGGAAACGAAGATCTTCGTCAACTTGGCAGTTGCGGTTTCTCGAAGGTTAAAACCAAACGTATAGTGGGTCTAAGGCGATTTCGGGGCAGAGAGCGAGCGAGCGAGCGAGCGAGCGAGAGAGAGAGAGAGAGAGAGAGAGAGAGAGAGAGAAGCGTCCAGGAGCTTTCCATCGAGACGTGAATGTAACGATTTGCAAGTGGCAAGGTTCTCGGTACGAAGGGATTGGTCTGAGAGCAGTCGAAATGAGATCGATTCTCCGTAGAGTTCCCAGGATGGAAAGCACCCTGAGGATCATAGAGGTTAGGACCTCGCTTGGTAATAGGCGCTTAACAATGAAATATCAGCGCTTAGAATAGTTCGATGTCTCGCATAAGTCCAAATGGCATTAAATGGATATTAAGCCTTATTAGAATTGCCATCGCACGGAATCACCTCGAATAAGTACTTGTTCTCTGACAATACTGTAATCTAACGGAGTCACCCTATTTTCTCGTGAAAGAGCTCGTATCGTTAGAAAAAAAATTGCCCATTCGCTTAACGGAGTACGAGGGGATTAATCGAACCTCTCGAACCTCGAGCCATACTCGCTTACATTTTATTTTGCGTAAACACGAGTCCTTTTTCTCCTGTTTTTCTCCTTAAAAATCCTCGTCGCAGAGACTCGTACGAGCCAAATGATCGATTGGACTTTTCGAATAACGGAGAGAGCATAAGCCGCCACCACGCGAAAATAAGTGACAAAATGGTTTCGGGGGCAGAACGAAGGAAAAAATGTTTGCCTCGCGATTTAGCGAGAGGCGTGAAATTTTAAAGCGAGTCAGGGGGGCGTTAGAAGCAAGGGGGTCGGCAATTTCTGTATCCATATCCCATCAGAATTCGAAAGGAACGCCGCGATCGAAACGAATGAGGCGAACATAGAGCCGCCGGCTAGAAAGGTCGAAACATTCCCGGAGGAGTCCTAACGCAGTATATTCATGGCAATGTATACCACGGCTATACGTGTTCCTGCACACCCACACACACACGCACACACGCATACGCACGCGCGCACACACCAACCCAGACTGCCCTGTGTAGGCACACACGAATGAACACACGCATGCTCGAGGGTGCAAGAACACCCGCGGATACGTGGATGTGCATGAAATCTCGAGAGCAGATAGTATCCTAGCTCCGGTTAGATCTTACGTGGCTACTTGCATAATTCACTAGACGACACGTGGAAGATATTGAGGTTGGCTATATAGCCGGCCAGAAACGAGAGTAACCCGCGAATCCCAGGCATTTTTATGGGTCTCCTCTGTGGCTCGCAAGGCAGGACGTGCCTCCGCCATCTTTCTTTTCAGAAAAAAAGAGGGGCCGGGAAAATGAAGAAAAGAAACCCTCACGACGACTTTAGAACAGCTTCCAGCTCTGCCCTGACGATCCAGCCACTGGCAATTCCCTTGATTATTTTTTTTGCATAATTATCTCTCGTCGTGGCACGGTTTAACGCGTATAATTGAATGTTTTTATATCCCACTAGTCTCTCGTGCGCTGTTTTTTTTTTCCTTTCTTTTCTCTCTTCTTTTTTTCTCTCTTTTTTCTTCGATCCTTTATTACGTTTAAATTCTTTTGAGTTTTTCATGGAAAATTTTCCATTCTATTCGGATTCTGTTCGAGGGCATAAAAAGAACTTGACTCTAGCAGTAGCTATTTAATTCCTTACTCTCTGGTAGGAGCGTTGTGGAAGGGCGGGTAGGTTTTTGCTCCGATATACTGAGATTTTTATAAGGCTTTTCACGAGGATGGTGAAAACGTAACAAGGAAGTCTTGCGAGCCCGGGAGAGTCCCTTGAGAATGTCTGGATCTTACCGAGACAATTTTATACGTTTCCGAGATTTATTCAGTGGACCAGATATGCTCGATGGACCAGGTGAAACCGCGGATATGAAAAATAGGGTGGCGCTAGGGGAGACAGCATCCCGTTTAAATAAGGAACGGGTCTCTCCCGAGGGATGAACGCTGTGAGAATCCTTATATTCCATTGTGTTCTACAGCTTTGACCACCGGAGACGGCTTCCACATTATTTTCTCACGTCCACCCCTTTTCTCTCTTTATCTCCCGGGCCAGCAAGCAGGAAATTTTCCGTATTTCTCTCGCCGCCACCTACTAAGCTGCCTCAGCTACCTCGACACGCCAGATTATGGATATTCATTCTAATTTGCGTAAAGAAAAAATTCACCAAGTTTCCTCCTGTCATCGACTTTCCTCGGGCAAACTCCGGAAACGCGCAGCAAACTTTTACATTTCCTCGGAATTAGAAAATGCCAATATACAGGGAAGTTAACTGTGAAAAAAATAAACTATCCTAGAGAAAGATAATGTAGGCAAAGAGAAAGAGAGAGAAATTATCGCGCTACAGCAATCTCCTGCATTGATCATGGGAACGAGGAGTACGTCAACAGGTTTTTTTCGAGGGGAAAAAACAATTTTTTCAAAGAGAATGGCCATCGTCGCGAAAATTGATATCATCGAACAGCGAGAATTTATAAGAGGGGACTTTTGAACTTTTATGTGCGGAGTAATAATTTCGTCAAGAATTAGAAAGAAAAATGGCCCGCTGCGCCAAGGCTTTCCCGAAGTGGGTCCCGTTCGAGTGGACATTTGCACCCGGTGCTGCCAGCACCGAATTTAGCGAGTACTTTTTCGCCTTCTTTTTTTATCGGCGATAACTTCAGCAGCCGAACAGCAAGTTCCACGTAACAGCTAACACGTTATATCCGACAGCATATGTGTAACACTCACACTGGTGCGAAATCACTGGGAATTTTTGATTGATAAAAATATTTCGACCATTTCCTTAGGTAGTTGTTCCACCAGAGGGCCGCAGTAAATTTTTCGAAACCCGTTAAACAAATGTATTATTCATGGCGAGGATTGGCTGGCGAGAAAGAGATTTTCCAGTAAAATATGAAAATATATTATTTAGAGTAGTGAGGGAAGACCATGGAGAGCCAGCCAGCTATGCCACGCCACGCCATCGTCACCCCCGTATACAATTTCTACTAAAAGAGAGAGAGAGAGAGAGAGAGGGGGGGGGATTTTTCGTAAGCACAGTGTCGTTCGTGGGATCTGAAGTTCTCGGTGATATTTCAAGAAAGAGAAGCGTCAGCGACTAATATATAAACGTAACATTTCACGGACGGTCTGCGCGAGTAAAAAAAAAGCTCCGGTTTCCCCGGGCCGAGTCTTTAAGAGCGAAAGAGGTCGTAAGCTGCGAGACAACGGAATTCCTTCAAGTGTTCAGTTATCCAGTCCCAGTAGCGAGTAGATAATAGAGCGTAGAGCATTCAAGAGCCCGCATTGTGGCAGTATAGTATCGAATCGCGTGGGTGGGTTCCTCGATTATCCGACGTCCCTGACTTTTATTGCTACTCAAGTCCGCCACTCGAATAGAGAAGACGCTTTCCTCCTTGCTCCGCCATAGGTCAGCTGGTGTTTCTACCCCTTAAATCACCTCGACTCGCTTTTTTATGGCGGCGCGCGCCTTGTTCGAATTCTCAGTCACGTGAGGGAAACGTGAAAATTGGCCGAGAGCCGCGGAAAAATCCGCAGGGATGAATTCGAGCAGCTCCCCAGTTCCGGTTAAGCCCCATTGGAAAGCTAAAAGACTCCGGTGCAAGAAATAGAGGAAAAAACTCTATTACACCGCCATAAAAATCTGAAACTATCGCCGGCGCAAGCCTGTGGAGGCTAGTCGTGATAATATTTTATATGTTGGCGTCGTTTATTTGCGGATAACGGAGATAAAAGCGGTCGCCCTACACGTTTATGACGTAGTTGTTCAAGTTTAATTAGCAGGCGCATTGTTAAAAATGCTCCTATTGCCGGGGTAGCAGCAACGTACTGGCTGGTTGGCTGCTCGGCTGCTTGGCGGCTTGGCGGCTTGGCTGGTTGGCTGGTGGCCCCGGCCCCGGCCCCTTCGAGAATAAATGAGGTTTCGGTCCGAAGCTAGGATTTCGCGAACTTTGTATTAAAATTACGGGAGCAGCTTAGTATCATTAATTAGGTTAGCGAGATAAGTTAGTTCCTCAATGCTGCGCCGGAAGCTGCAAAACTTTTATAACGTACAGGCAGGCATCCCTTTCAGGACTTTCGCGGCTGCCGACGATTTACTCGCAAAAAGGCTCCGCGCGTAGCTGGACAACGCAAAACGGTATACACAGCTATGAAAGCGTTGTTGACGTATAATATCTTCCTTCCTGGGTTGGCCACACTCGCCCTAGGGAACCCTGCATCCTGCAGAGCAATAAATAATTTAGTCCGGGAAATGTTGCAAGTTATTACTGCTCAGGCTGCCTGCGTACCTGGCTGCTAGCTGGTCGCTTCTCCGCTCGCTGGTTGGCTGGTTGGCCGGTTGGCCGGTCGGCCGGTCGGCCGGTCGGCTAGCCGGCCACCAGACGGACCCAACCGGACCGGACCGACTCTACCTATACGCCGGACGAGAAACTCATGTCAGTGCTAATTTATTCGAAACACCTCCGACCAGACACATGTTCCCGCTTTTTACCTTTTTCCGCCCTGAAAAAAAAGCAGAGCTTTGTGCGGCAGCAACAAATCCCATCTAAATTCCACGCGCACCAATGCCATTGAATCTCGGTTCTTCTCCTCGTCATCGTACCATTTTTTACAGCATAGTTCAGCAGCTTCCGCTCGAGCTCTGATAATACCGGAACTTGAACCCATCTTTGTTTGAATTTTTTTTTTTTCTTTTTTTCTATTTTTCGCGTTTTTTCTCTTTTTTTTTCCACGCGCGGAAGGGGGATGGGATTTTCGGCACGGGAGTCAAAGGGCCGCCAGAATTCGAGGATCGGCGCGCGGGTCCCTTTGACGCGCCCCATATTCTCCGATATGCGTGGAATTTAATGAATCGATCCAACAGAATTTCGTACTTATGGATATTATTTGGATATATTTCAAGGACGATCGGGGAGACCGTAATGCGCGCAACGTAATGGAAGAGCAGCCCCGTCGTTGCATTTTTGTCACGAAACTCCGCACTCCGTTCGCGACAGGTGCGTATCGACGTATTGCGGTGCGCGCCACCGGAAATGCATGTAATAAATCACGAAACCATTCGCGTTCGTCATTACGAAAGTAAAATCTCCCCTGATGGATCTATCCGCGCGCGTTCTCTCCGAATCAAATATCAAGCGTCGCTCAATTTTGCCGATTGCTCGTCGTTGGCTTTTTACTCGTTAAAGAATTTTCCCCTCGACTTTCTTCCCCTGGAAAATCAATTGATTTTCCCCGAACATCCTCCTCCTGTCCGGCCGGCTGTTTTTACTCGGACCCCGTCGTTGCGCCGCCACGACATTTTTCCCTTTTTTTTTCCCTTCCGCCCGTTCCTCTTCTCCGTTCTCTTTATGCGAGAACAGAATCAAGGTCGTATCGTGTGGATTTTATCACTGTCGTGAATGGCCGGAAATCTGGAGTCGAAGTACGTGATGCGCAAACGATAGTGGATAACTTGCGCAAAGTTAAATCCTGTGGGAAGGAGATTACTCTTTTATACATCACGTGTGTATACAATAAGTATCCGACTAGAGGATAAAAGCCCTGCGCCAAAAGAAACCACCATAACCGTACACGGATAAATCAATCCCATTCGCCGAAAAGAAACATTCGATATTTTATCGATAAGCGCTTTCTCGAGAGTTTGTCGAAAATCTCTTAAATTCCTCTAAATATTGCACGATTATTATTTTCTTAATGTTCCCTCGCCTCCTCGGGGAGGAGGCAGAGGGGGGCTTTTTGTTTTGGTCTCGGTTCGACGAGAAGCTTTCCCGAGGTAACGAAGCTTAATGAATAAAGGAACGTAGCGTTAAATAACAATTTCCGGAGCTAGCGAAGCTTCGCTCCTCGCGAGTTCGATAAGATATACGGCAGATTAATAGAAAGTTTCTCTTATTTTCGCAGTTTCGCGGAACGTTTAAGAAAGTGCTTGGGTTTCTCGTGCAAGCTAGATTGGAGGCGCGTGATTCGAAGAAGGAAAACTCGCGAAAAGTTAAATCCCACGCGAAGAGAGACAATATGTCGTGTGGGTATATATATATATATATTTGGAAAGAAAGAGAGAGAAGTAGAGAAAAGTTTGAAAAATACTGGCGACGTTAGCCTCAAAGGTGTGGCAAGAAGTTCATGAAGAGGTCTATGTAATTGGCCAGCGTTTCCTCTCGAATCAACGTTTTATCGTCACTGGCATTTCTGCAGGAGACATTTCTGTCTCGTCCCTTCTTGTTTTAACGATCACGTTCTCCTCGCCATTAAACAGAGGATTAATCGCCATTGTATCCCCAGCAAGCATCGCCCGCGCACACACTGTCGCGCTTCTCCGTCGAAACTTCCAATGTTCGTCTTTTCACGAAAAATTTCAGATAAAAGCTTCAATTTGACCAGAATGATTTTTGTATGAACCGGTAACACGCGGGCTATGGCTTCTCCTATCGCATCGATCGGAACGATACAACTTTTTTTTTATACAAATTCGGGAACATTTGTGACAAGCACTTGATCTTTTTACATGCACAAAACACAGGCGGGGAATTCTGAAATTACCATAATTTTTGCCGACCAAATTTTCTTGCTTTTTAATTATGAAAATGGAAAAGGATTATAAGCTTTTACGCGTTTAACACGGTGAGAGTGGTTCGTCATATTTGATACCCTAAATGGCGTGATCGTGAAAGTTCTGTGGAGAATTTTTATTAAATATCGGTATAAAAGCTTGCCTATATAAAAACAAAACGAGATCCACTCAGAAATTACTGCGTATAAAATCGAAACTGTTTCGTTACCTTAAAAGGTCGATTTCCATAAAATAGCTGTCTCCTAAGGACATCTATTTCCATAACTTTTATGAAAGAGGAAATGCTTCCATAAAGAGCTTCTTTGCTACATTTTTCATAACACACATCTGCAAATTTCCATAACGTGTAATATCGAAACATTGAAAAGGAGCCGCTCATGCTTATCACGGTTTTTCGTCATTACGCGCAAACGAAAGAAGAATTGCACAACAATAATGGGGGTACACCCCGGAAAACCGGGAAACCGGAGAACCGGGAAATGGCTGGATTAATGAAATTTGTTTCGCGAAACATGTCGAGTAAAATTTGCAGAAAGCACAAACCCCGATAAATCTCAAGCTTAGTTAATAGAGAGCGGGCGGGTATACTCTCTCCTTCGGTAAACCGAGCGTTCTGGTTACCTAGGAATTTTGTCAGTTTGCCTGGACTTATTCGCGAGGCTTAATGTCTAAATTTTGAGTTAAATATATTTATGGGAAACTACTGCTGCGAGATGAGAGAGCATGCAGACTAAATCTGTCCCGTGAGGCCAGCTGAATCCGAGTATCCCTGGCTCTGCTTGATTTACATTTACGATCACTCATCTCGACCTCGACTTGGCTCATGCTACAGCTTATTAACTCATTCGTTTCGGTCATGAATAATTCACCATCTTGACACGCCATTGAATCCTGGATGTTGCTCTCCGTCCTGGGCGCGCTCGAGAAATGGGAAAAAAAAGTATTTAGAAGAAAATGAGCGTGGAGAAAAATCCCTTAACGTCTTAAGCTTCCCGACGTCCTGATATATTATCTTCGTGAGAAGCTGTGGCAGTAACGTTGATTAAGAATCTTCCCGGTCTTTGATGCGAATCAAAATGAAAACAGCATCGAGAAGCTATAAATTACTCCCCTTCTTTTCTTCTCCCCAGATCATGATCGTAGATGGAATTTCTTTCACAGCGCTCTCAATGCTGACAGATTAAAAGGGACATTTTACGAATTTTCCACCAAAGAGACGTTTAATGCCTTTTTTCCGATTATCACATTCGCGCGAAAGTTCTTTTTTCATCGTTAAACAATCGCAAGGGTCGAGTTATCGTCCGAAGATCCAATCGCGAACAGTAATAGCATTTCTTTATCCGACAGGCAATAATCGTACTTGCAAGGGGTAAAAGAGCTTTCATGATGCACGTGCGATCATCAGCAAATTATCGGCGATCGATCAATTTCATTTGGCCTTGATAAAACGTGTGTGCGGCGTCAATCGATATACGGCTAGCTGACTATGGTAAAACCGAGCGTCGGTAAGGCCAAGTTTCTCGTCGGTAAGATCCTCGACGCAGGTCGAAACGCACTTGAAACGCGCAAAATAGATTTCGTTCTGGCGGACTATGATATCAAGAAGAGTCCTTTTATCGACAAATTTCATGACAACAGAATCGAGAGATCGCTACAGTGCAATCGCATTTCTCAATAATTGTCTCGGCGCTTTTCCACGCGAATCTCAATCATTCGCTAATGAAGAAATGTGCAACAGTCATGATTCAATTGATACTTCGCACATGCTGAGCTATTGGAAGAGCGGGAGTATTTGGGACTGTACGCGCGTAGGATAATTTTCTACTTGGATTCAAGCTGTCCGAGGTATACGCATGTATTTGGGACACGTGTTACCTTACGTGGTTATTGGCATACAGCGGCAGTTGGGGTAGAAAAAGTTAGGACGCTCGTCTTCCTTCGGGGAAAATGGAAAAGCTGAAAGTTCGAACGGCGACCTTTCGCGTCGAAGAAGTCCTGAAAAACTTGCGAGGCAAGCACGCTCGTTGCACGAGGAAACTTTCCATCTACACTCGATCTCATCCCCTTGTGGGCCACACCACAACATCCTCCCTTTCCACTTTTCGGCGGTGATGCAAGCACTCGAACTCCATAAAAACTTTCGTCCTACCTCCCAAGCCGCGACAGCACCGACAGTAACGATCTCGTTCGCATTCCCCGTGGAAAAAGAAAAACGGCACAGGAAGATACGCAGGAAATGCGAACGTAAGGCAAATTGCAGTAAACCTATTTATCGATACGCTCCAGTCCGCTCTTGTTCGTTTCATGAAAATGCAATCTGACAAATCACTTTGTTACAAGTTCCTCGAGACAATGAGAAACGCTGGAAAAGCGTGTACAGCGATGGGACCCCCGCCTATAACTCGATTAATTCGCACTGGATTATATTGAAAAACCGTGCTATAAGAATACCATGACTGATCATTGAACTGATTTATCGTGTGTCTGTGTGTGTGTGTGTGTTTTCTCTTTTATTCCTGATTAATTCCAAAGTGCTGTTTTTCTTTTACACGCAACACGCGTATGCAAGAAAGTTCGAAATTACAGCGGGGCGGTGAGGGCTGAGGAGGGATAAGGATTTCCCGCCATTTCAGTAGAACAAGTCCGCGGTAGGCAAGCGCGAAGGAAGGATAAAGGTAGACTCTTGAAACAAAGTGCTTTGGCAAAACTACAGCGGCCTTATAAATATTTATAAGAGACCACCTTAAACTCGACGTGGTCGCAGCACTCGCCAACCCCGTCCAGGGATTCTTCCTGCAAGCCCAAGGCCTGGTCGGTAACACAGATCGCATTGTAATGTCCTATTTTATCCAACGACCTCGTGCAACGTTGAAGATCCGGATGCGAACGTTTCCGGAATAATCTTGGAGTTTTGAGTACTCCCCCTCCGCGTCCCGGATTCCCTCAGGCCAAACCGGAAACGCGCTTAATGCAATCACGTACTTCAGCTCCGAAGCCATAAAATTTTTAAAACACGCCTCCCCCTCACCGGGAATCGTGTAATCTCGGCGATATTAATAAACGATGCTACCGGGAGCTTGCAAGCAGCAAATGTGAGAAAGTTCTCACTGAATCGCGAATAGATATTGCCCGGCGTGTGATTGGAATGTAAAGATATCCCGCATGGATTCGTTGAAATTCCAAACTCCTCGAGATTATATGGCAGAGTGTAATGGAGTTGGCTGAAGCCCGTTGAATTTTCCGGCGGATCGACGACTAGTTTCCAGCTCGGAGGAACAAAGACGCCATAGTGCAATGTAGAACCCAGGCAGAAATCACGGGGTTGCGCAAAGTTGCTCCTAAGGTGCGAGAGCACAGTCAACGAAAGCGATTAGCCAACATCCTGTCAAACGCATTCACCGCGTCTCCCATCGTTTAACGCCGGTTTTAATCCCGTCTCGACGTCGATGCTGACGTCCTCGCAGCGACGGCTGCGGAAAGTTGGCTGAAAAGCGACGGCAATACGCGCGTCGTGTCATTCCACGATTAACTTTTGACGCGACTCGCGAAAATCGTTAGACTTGCTCTTCGGGGAGAAGAGACAATCCGACGCGAGAGCTTTTCCTTCGGTCTCTTGGCCGGAGTAACGCGAACGCGCACTCTGGTATCTCAAAATATATTTAACAACACGACGCGCGTAATACCACCCATGGAGCAATGCATCCGATTATTATTCATTTAACGCGCGCTATCGGCAAATGGCGATATTATCAGCTCTTTCGATGCTTCGTTTCGCCCCGGCAGTACTTTGCACGATATTATTCTGGAAGATTGCAGCACCGTATCTCCATATTGGTAGATATAAAAAGCTACTGGAATCAACAGATAAGTCAAGGATAAAGGGATTTTTATGAAACGCGGAATCGTAAAAGGACAAAGGGAGAATTTTACGCGACTACCGATCGTACAGTGGTTTCCGGGTTTCGGCGAATTTCCGCGGAAGGCCGATCGATCCGTTGGATTCGAAAGGTCGCCGCTTCCAATACACTAATGGAGGGATCAGGTATCGGTCCTAGAAGGGTTTGTCAAAAGTGCTGACTGCGGTCCGCAGTTGGAATTAATTAAACTAATGAAGTGGCTCCGCGCTCAAACGACAATCGAGTTTTGTTCTCCGTCAACGACCTACCGTAACAAGGAAAAAATTCTCGAGCTTTCCTCAGGTTTCCGTGTAAAACTACTTTAGAGCGGAACCTGCGCGAATTGCGATTTGGATCTCTTGCAAATAAATGGAAAAGTTCTCTCTCTCTCTCCCTTCTTCGTCCCACACCGCTCGCTTTTGTCGAGAGGAAAAATCCCTGTTGAATTATCCAAAAAGGCAAGGCTTGAACTTTTGCTCGAACATTTAATATCTATCTTGCCGAGGCAGACGTGCATTAGGCGATGGTGGTGGTGGTGGTGGTAGTGGTGGCGCCTTGTTTATACCGGAGATCAGGCTTTTAATGTACATTCATATTATCTCGAGCGAGCAAAAGAGGATTGAGTTCCCCTTAAAGGGAGTTATTCGCTGTGGACTATAAAAATCCTAGCACTATTTTATTACTCGTGCAGTAGGTAGACAGGTGTTGTAAGCTCGCTATTCGTGGGCTGGCTTTGTTTTTCTACGCCAGCGAGCCCGCTAAAATTTACAGTGTTTTAGCACAGCCACCGTGCACGAGATAGCGCACGTTTCTATGAAAGCGGAGCAACTTTTAAATTAAATTCATACGGCTAATATAATTTCCGCGAGCGCGCTGATAATTTTTCGTTATCGCGAACAGTTAATAATTGAACGGGTACACCCATAGTTTTTGCCAGCCGGATGTTCCCCTCCCGGTAAAACAAAAAGGAGCCCGGAGGAAACTCGATCCCAGTTGGCTGTGCAGGGAAAACAGGCGATTCCACCGATATTCCAAGTTTGATAGCGAAATCGCCCGAAACGAGAACTCTCTATTTTTCTTGCGCGTTAGCGGACTGTCGCGCGGTGCTGCTCTCATTTGCGAAAGCGACTCTCGTTCGCTTTTCCCAAGTAACGGCAAGAACGGCGATTCACCGAGAGGCCGTCACCGAGGTTCCGTCACAGAGGGGAAAAATCCAGAGCCGGAGCTTCGGTATTCCGAGGTAAATTGACGCGGCAAATTAAAGCGGAAAAATGAAGAGGGTCGCCACCCGCGATATAACGCAATGTAAATGTCGCTTTTCATTCGGTAGTTTAGCCACCGAGTGGATGGGGATAGGGGGAGCGAGAACGGTGGATCCAAGTTTGGCGACGATGGCCGCCGAAAACACGTGGTAGGGGGTGGACCGTAGAAAAAAAGGAAATGGCGCGCACATTTTATTACCTGCTGAAACGGGACAGGTGTGTGTCGCACGGCTCGATCCACGCAGGCGACTGCATTTTTTACCGCCGTTGCAACGGTGATAAATTTCAGAACGTGACGTTTCGGGAGATATTGCGCTTTTCCGCGGCCACGCAACGTCGTATTATCGAAAATAACGTTTTACGACACGGGCCAGCTTTTAAGCCGAGCCTCGCCGAACAATGCTCTTCTACATTTATTCCGGCCGCGAGTACCCGAGTGCCTTGTCACGCTAATCCTCATCAGGGAAACGGCGCTCCACCCCTATTTCGCAATAATCGCCGCATAATGATCGTCGACCGGTAGGGGCGTATAACTGGAGGAGCCAGCGGTACAAATTCATAGACTTAATTTAACTTGACGAGGAGGGGCTTAATGGCGTAATTCATTTTTTCGGCCACTTGCTCGTCGGCGTGGCGGCGCGTGCTTATATTTCCAGCGGAGTTTCGGCAAGGGTAGCAGAGAGGGTCGGGGTGTGGCTCGCAGGCTGAGAGCACGCATGATAATTAACCGCTTTGCAAATACGCTCGGCTTTGCTGCATTCCATAAGCCAAAAACCCAGACGCTCCTGGAATGCGCGCCGCTTCAAAGTAAAGCAAACAGGGAAAATCGCATTCACACATACGCGTAGGCGCATTCAGCGGCAACCGGCACAAGGGCTCTCTCCCTCTCTCTCTCTCGATATTGACTCGAATTCGAACGGACTCCGTGTCAAATACGAGAGAGTCATATAGTCGTTTGTGCTAATGCATTTTCTATCGTTAATCCACGTGGAATCGACGATTATTTAGGGCTGCCGCTCTTCTATTCGTGGTAATTCGCTAATTTCTCGGCGGATTCGATCTTTTCTCATGGGGACAGGCGATTCCGCGGAGTTTGCAAAAATAGAATATTTTATGGCTTTCGAACAACACGGGAGATCAAAACGTTTGTCAGAAGCTGAAGCGCGGCTCGGTACGGCCCCCCGGTTTATATCAAATGGCAAAGTCAATCAATTCATATTTCGCCGTAGTTGCTCAAACTGGCAGACAATTCAGCATATTTACTGATTCCTACGGGCTAAATCGCAACAGATGTACTACGAGCCGCGTTAAATAGCTGCCAGAGCCCAACAGAGCAGTGTGGTAGTAGTGTAGCAGTAGCAGCGCTGGTAGTAGTGATAGCGGTACTAGTGGTGGTCTCGAAAGCTTCAATATCCGTGACGTCGACCACGTACGTGTCATGAATCAAACACACGTCCATCAATTTGCTACGGCAGTCACGCAAACTGGGAACTGACGAAAATCGAAAGCTTTAAAAAGCATTTTTTTGTATAATATGCGCTATTATTCGCGTTTCACTCGATATTATTAGTTTGCTAATTCAAGCACGTACATCGATCAAATTGATTTCTCTACTTACCTTTGTCCCTACCGCACGTAGGAAAATCCTCGACCAGGCGGGGGGAATGGGAAAGGATTTCGTAATAACTCGTCACAAGTTGCACAAAAATGTTAATGTAATAACAATAATATATATATATAATATATATGTATGTATAACGTATATGCATGTGTATACATGATTCTTATTACAACAATTTAATCTTCCTTATCTATTCTACCCAAATAAAGCCAGAAGAGTCGTCGTGTAGCTTGATCACTCCTCCTCGTAGTTTGATAATTCGATGATAAAGGAAATACAAAAGATTTCACCTATGAGGGCTGCTCGAGGCTGCTTGAGCTTAACTCTTCCGGTGCACTCACCACCGAGTTACCGTAAGTCTATTTATAATATATTAACATTTCTTCTGTACTCCTGTGTACACACATATACACATGTATGTGTATGCGGCACCTAACTAAAATGCAATTACAAAAGAGTTTCCCTAAACCTTTTTTTTTTTTAATTTCTCGATAAAGCTATACAAATTATTTGACGCGTACGCGACGAAACGCATACGCAAATGCGCGAATATAAATTGCAAGTGTGACTACATTGGCGCGAAAGCTCGCGCCTAGTCTCTTCTTTTGACGGAATGCGAGTTGATATATACAACAATAAATTGGGCGTGAGATACGTGACGTATTAGAGATGACCGCGTTTGATTATCCTCATCAAGTGATTTCTTAAGCGATATATTGCACTCTCCGATCAACGAAAAACGAGACGAAACGAAATAACCACAACGCGTCAAGAACCAGAAATCGAAACGTTTGACGTTTGTCACGAATGAGAAGTGTCAGCCTTTTCTCACTACTGGATGGATCCAGAAATGTGTAAGGAAGAAGGACTCCTCCTTTGGCAGTTTGCAAGTTCTTAGACTACTATTAATTGATCTCCAAGTTGTGTAGCATTCTTGTTCCTCGCTGAAGGAATCAGTGGGCTGATGGAGCCTGTTTCAGCCAATTAAAGAAGCTAGATTAGCCAGGCTAAGAAAATACAATTAAAGACAGAGTGCTAGGGCGAAGTTTGTCGATGGAATCAGGCTCTGGATGTAGACTTGGATGTTGGGGACTGGCGGAGTCACGCAGAGTTGAGCCACTCCGAGTTTCTCTGGGGATCAGGCCACGATGGGGAGGGACACGTAGAGGTTTACTCTGACGTAAGAAGCCTTTGCTCGCTCTCTCTCTCTCTCTCTCTCCTCTCATCGAACTGCATTCGCGCAGACATCCACGAAGGCGTTGGCGTTTCGCGAACACCACCGAACCAGTATGGGAAAAAATGGCTGCAGAAATTTTACGAGCATCCACCTAACGGCACGAACGTAAAGGCTTTTTACGACCATGAAGATTTTATTCTATCAAGGGACGAACCTGCCCAGGGCGCTGAGAATTAATTCTCGCGAAAGTAAACTGAGATTTCGACGATAAGGGTTTATAAAGGCAGAACATCCTGATAAGGGAATATAATCCGTTCCGTGAAAAATCCTGGGCAGGCTACTGACTAGATATGTGACGTTGAATTCATGTTGAAAGGGCAAGATGATTTTTAATGGAGGAACTTTAACCTGAAGGGACATTGGTTTTCTTTTTTCCTTTCTTCTCTCTTTTCTCCTCTCTTTCTCTTTCAAGCAATCGTTTGGAAGGAAGCGTAGAAACGTTTAATCGTAAAATGGTCCCTAACGGTCACACACACATATCAGTCTCCCGAAATTTAATTCTACTAAGTTAAAAGTGTCGCTTTTGATTATATTTCTTTTCTTACGAAACATATTTCATTTTATTTTCTTTCACTTTTGATTGAGACGCGTTGACGATAGAGAAGGACGTGCTTGCTGGACGGACATCCACACCGGAAGAACCTCTGAACCTCGTTTCTCCGTAAGCAACGGAAGAAAGAGGGTTAAGTTTCTCGAAAACGGAAACACTCCTCGATCTATCTCTATCATAAATCACAAGTAGGAATGTGATCTAGAGGAAGAGCTTATCTTACAATGCCGGTGCTGAACGATCGTTGGTCTTCGTTTTCCGAAGTTTCACAGTAGCAAATATGTTGGTCCTGCAAGAATGACATTTCGATAGAAATCATCCTGACGATGAGAAAGAGCGAGGAAAACACTGAGAACACACTGGCAACATTCGCTACATTCAGCTGGAGAGCGCAACATCTATTAAACAAAAACGGATAGCACGATCATCTATACTACGAGCATTCCGACAGAGAGACATATATGTTCGGGGGGCTAAGGTAATCGTATTTAGTGGCGTTACGAACAAAATCAAAGTAAAAGAAGAAAAAAATATACTCTTAAAGTTTAAACAAGGGTAAAAAAGAGAACAAAAAAAAAAACGATACAAAGCAACGCAATTCGAAGTGGAGCGAAAAATCGAAAGACCAATGCGATTCCTCCTCATTGCTTCTTCTTCTTCTTCTTGCTGCTGTTGCTGTTGCTCACGGAGGGGTCAACCCCCCAGAGGTCGTACCAAGGTCCACAAGTGTTTTTATCCCTCTCCCGGTCGCTCTCCCTCCTCAGCTTGGTCCTAGGCAGGAGCGTCTTCTCGGCAACGGTCTGATCCTTGACTATGATGCAACTGTAGGTGGATTCCTCGTCCGAAGCTTCGGTTTCCGTAAAGGTTTGCACCAATCCGTCGTCGTCGTCCCCGTACGTCTTCTTTCTCCTCTCGTTCCTCTTCGCCTCGTTGTTTTCTTTCAACTCGGCGACAATCATGTTCCTCTTAGCTTCCAGACTGCGCTTCCGCTCGTTCTCCAGTATAGCCTTCCGGGACACGTTCCCGACGAAATAGGATCTCTCCTCTTGATGCATTCGATATTCCGATCTTTCGACAACTTTGGCTCTTTCCGCCGGAGTAGGAAAGTCGTCAAAGTAGTTGCTCTTATCGGGCACGTGCATCCTCTCCATGGGTTTCGGCTCCTCCTGCTGATCCTCATTAGTTATCGTGACATCGCTGTTCCTTTTCTCGAGAGTGTGTCTGGAGCCCCCGCTGCTATCCAGGCTCTGCTTCTTCATCGGATCCTCATGGCCGATCGTCATCTTCCGATCGGCGGCAGCTTCCTTCTTGATCATCTTCGGGATATCCACGAGGGACCTGTGCTGCCAGAGGGCCATGCCCTCCAGCACCTCGGAGTCCCGTCGGAATCTCCAAAAGGACTTTGTCCTCTTGACCAGCTTCGGGCTCTTCGCGGACTCCATGTCGAACGCCCTGCCGGTCTGGATCAGGTGACCCATGGCCGTCGCCTGCCTCGGCAAGGTCGGCTTCCGTTCGTCCTTCATCAGAGTATTGTTGTTGGTGTCGTTCCTCTCCAGGCTCTTGGACTCGGCCCTCTCCAGCTTCTGCAGCATGCTCTGCTCGAGCATCTTCTGGTAGCCGTGTCTCTCGATCACCTTGCTCCTCTCCAGCTTCGTCTCGAAATTCGACTCGTACCCACGCTCCTTATCCAAGGACACCGAGTCGCGAACGTACCTCCCGGTCTCGCCGTAAATGGCCTCTTCCTTATCGGAGTATCGCCGCTCTCTATAGAATCCACGACCCTCCGTGGGTCTCTCCGGCGCCTCCTCCGAGGGTGGCCGGGGTCTCTCGAAACGTCGACTCGATCCGCGCTCCACGTTCCTGTTCCTATCAGGATTTTTCTCGAAGGTCCTTTCTCTCTCGTAGGTCGACGCCGACACTTTTTGCACCATCGACGGCGATTTCTCCAAGTATCTGTTACTTATACTCTCTCTCTCCCTGTCCCTCTCTCTCTCTCGCTCCCTCTCTCTGTCTCTCTCCCTCTCCCTGTCCCTCTCTCTCTCCCTGTCCCTGTCTCTCTCCCGCTCCCTCTCCCTCTCCCTCTCCCTGTCGAATCTCTGACGGTCCACGCGATTCCTCTCTCTCTCGCGAGTGCCGTATCTCTCGTAGTTGTTCTGCATCTGTTTCTCCTCGCGGTCTCGCTCCAAACTCTTGTACTCGTATCTTCTCTCGAGGAATTTCGGCGGACTGTGCTCGCGCGCGTACTTCTGTGCAGTCTGCTCCAACTTCTGAGCGATGTGCTCGACCTTCCTTCCGGTTTCGGGAATGGTGATGGTACTCTCCTCGTCGGAGTCCGAACTCGAGCTGGAGGACGACTTTTCGTTCTCGTATTTGACCGCTTCGCGATCGTTACCGCGGTATCGAGAGTTTCGATCTTGTTCATTTGCGCGCTCCTCGAAATACTTCTTATCGTACTTCTCCGGATACTCCCCGTTTCTAGTCCCATAAATCTCCTCTTCCTCGTCGTCTACTTCGAGGTCGTCCTCCTCGGTGTCCACCTGCTGCTGCTGCTGTTGTTGCTGCTGTTGCTTGCTGGACCTCTTGGCAGGTTCGCGACGAGTCTCCTTCTG
This sequence comes from Sclerodermus sp. 'alternatusi', assembly GCA_037305995.1. Classification (NCBI taxonomy): domain Eukaryota; kingdom Metazoa; phylum Arthropoda; class Insecta; order Hymenoptera; family Bethylidae; genus Sclerodermus; species Sclerodermus sp. 'alternatusi'. The sequence goes on along the minus strand of CM074546.1, from coordinate 7,743,829 downwards.
CTCGTTCCTGGCCGAGTTCTCGTTCGCATTCGCGTTAAATTTCCTGTGATTGGGACTCGGTCGAGAACAGGAGTCGTACTCGTCCTTCTGCGCACGCTCCTGCGTCTTTTTGCCGAGCCTCTTGTCGATGTTCCCATTTTCCAGGGTACCGGAGCGATTCGAGTACTCTCTACTGTTAGCGCGGTCCACGTTCTCGTATCTGCGACTATTAACCATATACTTTCCCGAGGAGGGCTCGTCGTTCTCGTTGCTCTGATTCACGTTATTATCCGACCAAATGTCCACCGCCGTCCTGTAGAGGTGCCAGTTTTTGTCGTCCCTCGGGATGCTCTTCCAGGAATCATTCTCCCAATCCTTGCGAGCGGCCGATTTCTCGTCCTTCTGCTGCTGCTGCTGCTGTCGTTGCTTACCATCGTTGATCCTCTCGGCTCGTGGCTTTCTTCGACGTCTGTTTTTGCGTTTAGGCTCAGGATGAGTACAAAGACAAAAGAAGAGGAGAAAAGAAGAGAAAGTGTAGATAGAAGAGGAAGAGCATACGTATTATTCTTAGAAACACTAGGATCTAGTCTCAAGACGAGAAATAGCTACGCAGATGCCGAGTCTCATGGTGGAGGATTATGGGAATTTGGGGGTAGGTGCCTGCTGGGACCCCAGGATCCCAAAGACTAACGTGAGCCGCCACCACCACGTCGTATTTTAGTTCCATCGACCACGATAACGCATGCGGAATCTACAAAGAACGAGAAAACCTCATGACTCCAGAGATAAGCGTGACACTGTTAAATACTGCAGAGCCAGTTCTCCTTGTCTGCTTTACTGTAATAGAGGACGCTTTCTCGAGTCGTTCGACCAAACTCTCTATCGGTTGAAATATTATGGTACAAAACTATACATTCCAGTGGGGGACTGCTAACCTTGCACCAATGGACGCTAAGGGGGATACAGCGATTGTACAAAGCTCAGGCTCGTATCAGGCAAAGCATTCTAAGGAGAAGAGTCCATATAGAATCCCAGCGAATCGCACCGGACCAGACCAATGAAAAGTCACAACGTACGTCTCCTCTCGTCTCAGCTAATAATTGATCGAGCAGAGGCGCAGGAACAAGTTGAAATCGCGTTTCCTGCCCTGAGCAAAAGGCAAAACGCGACGATGCTTCCGATTGGTCCGTCGTGTGCCCATCTCTGGGAAGTGCCGAATCGGGGGACGCTTTCAGCGCGTGGACCTTTCTACTTGGAGCGAAGTGAAACTCTTACCTCATAGCCTCGTCGTCGCTGTAATCAACGTCGGGTTGAACCGGAGGTTCGTTCGAGAAACCACTGTCGTTGCTACTATGAAGCGAGGTCACCGCTTGCGGTGGTGGTACCGGCGGAACAGGTGGCTGCACTCTACGGCCACCGGCCAAAACGGTGGGTAGAGTCCCCGACGGACGGATCTATAAAGTAACGCGTCTCTGATTTTCCAGCTTTTACCCGAACCTTACATTCCAATCACGTAGATGGCTTTTCGGGGAAAAGCCAAATTTTCAATTAACGACTTTATCGCAAACCCCGGGAGATTTTCAGCGAAAGCTCCCGGTCGTTTTGCCTCAAAGCCAGTAGCAATAATAATGTAAGGTTCGTAAGAACCCCGAGCGAACCAGATGGAAAAGATGCATAGAAAGAGGGTAGAGGGTGGGAACGATGAGAGTACTGACCGGTTTCAGCTGTCGTGCTGTGGGAGTCGCCAAGTTGTGAGAGCTGTTGCTATTTGGCACATTGGTCGGAGTGCCACTGCTGTTGCTATTGTTGTTGTTGTTGTTGTTGCCGGTGCAGGTGTTGTTGACGTTGTTACTTCCAGTGCTGTGAAGGCCACTCGACAGTTCATCGATGCTACTCGGTGTCACTGGCGGCCGAGAAGGTGGGGGCTTGCATGGCGGGACGGTTTGCGGCTCTGGCGTTCGGCCATTGTTCGTTCCATGACTGGGAGATCTTTGCACACGAGCGCACGTATGATTTTCAGTTTGACAAAATCGACAATGCTTTTATCGCGCAAAAGTGTGACGAGGATGGTTCGCGCATATTTCATTCGCTCGCTTATTACGATTTCGAGGAACTCCGATCAACCCCTCACACCCACCCCCCTCCCGCGTGGCATGGCAGCTTTCCAGTCGATAGGAATAACGCGAAGCAATTTATCCATCGCAAATAGTTTTGGTCGAGTTTATTCGCTTGGAGATTCGCTAATTCAATGGAAATGACTCCGCCGGCGAAATACGCGCTCTTTCCACTGGAACGTTGCGTCTGCCCACCACCACCACCCCCTTAAATGATCCCTGTTCCCCGAGAGTTCTCCAGATCCTTCCAAATATGTTTATCGGACGAGCGTGCAAATAACTTCGATACTCCACGGAGATAATAACGCATTACGCGAGTTCAACCGCAATATCTGGCCGGTACCGGGGAGAGACGGAGTTTCTCAGATTAGCTTAATCACATCTGATTCACGTGTCGTTACGTAGATATTTGGGCGAACTCGCGTAACGAGTCATACGCGCTCCACCGAGGGTTGACCGAGGGGGTGGGTGTCATTGCGTGTTCGGAGCTAACCGAAAACAGTGAGCGCGCGCTCAACTTTGGTCAACTTACCCCAAACTGTCGTCGATGATAATTTCTGTGTACGCCAACGGGAACCATCCGGAACTCTGCGTGCGAAGATTCTCCCCGAATTGCCAACCCTTCTGACGATCACCTGCAAAAAGACCCTTGGCTCGAGCAAAAAATTCTTTCAAGGGAGATCCTCGATAACGATGCAATTATCGCGAGGGTGTTGCTCCCCGGAAAATTACCGGGAGGTGACGAGGAGGGGTAAGCGCAGGGGAAGCAAGGGGGATGAAAAGATCGCTATCGCGAGCATAAAACCAAATCATAAAACGAGGCCAGCGGTCAGATAGAATCTGCGAGCTATTGGTGGTCGACGAGTAGAAATTTCAGCGTCGTCAGCGTATCTCGCTTGCATAAATGAGAAGTAGAATCGAGCAGGGGGTCGTCGGGGTTGGGAGTGCCGGAAACGATCGAATCCTGTACGAAAGCGAGTTCCGACTTACCCATCAGAGCGATGAGATCGCCCTCGAGGAAGCTGAGTTGATTCTCTCCGGAGCTGAGATAGGCGAAGAGAGCTCTGGCTAGTGGCGCGTCACCCCAACCACCGGAAGTCATTCCCATGCCACCGGCACCAGCGTTGCTGCTGTTCCTAGAAGCTGGCGGGGCCATGGATCTTGGTCGTGGTGGAGTTTCCGGTACCTCTGTAAGAGTAATGTCTCCGGATCCTAAGAAATTCCTCGGCACGACAGGGTCAACACGCTGCTGTTCTCGCAGAAGGGAAATTGATCGATCTGCCAAACACCACGGGTGGACCGTGCGGCGATTTCGTGACTGATCAAGGCAAAGTGCTGTACTCGCAAAGCCTTGAGATGCATTTCGCTTCGATGGCACTATTTGCTCGAGAACAGCACCGTAGGGGAAATCATCAAAGATCAACACGCATTAGGCATGCTACCGCGGTCACCGCGTCTCGCTACAAACGCAACCATCGAACATGCTTTCCGACTAATAATAATCGTGTTAAAAGTGTTTTTCGAGGGAACTGCGAAAATCCGCAACATTTCGTACCTTCGTGATATCACACGCGCTGGTGGTGTGGTGCAGCGTCGTTGCAACGCGAGAACACCCTCGAGTAGATTACATTTCTTTTGACTCGTGCAAACGGGTAACTTGCGATGAAATTTCAACGTGTCCCATCAGGGTGGAATAGAAATAAAGACAAAGAAGAAATAACGATTCCGGAGCCACCACCCCGTATATGCGACAGTCACCCTTTGTCCGCTTGGAAAATGTCGGGCAAACGAATGCTGTTAAATGGTGTGTTGAAGAGCTGGATTTTCTGATGAATTTTCCCCGGGTCAAATTGAAAGAATCTCACGACGGGAATTAACGAGGCCGTTAAGTTTCTAACGAATATTACGCCGTTCTCCGAGAGAGAGAGAGAGAGAGAGAGAGGAACAGAGGTGAAAATGGAAAGTGACGATTTGAATCGGACGCGTTTGAATCGGTAGGGAACGAAAAGTGAAAGAGTAATAGAAATATGGAAGCGAAGGTTACCGGGTTTCGATCGAAACACACTTGGAACCGCGAGTTTCAAGTGGAAAATGGTGAGCTCTGGGACGGCTTCCCCGCAAACAACAATGGGGAACCTGATATTCGATATTCCCTTCATCGCTCACTACTACCGCTCTCCAACTGTTTTCCCAACACTCTTCTGACGACCTGTCTCGCTCGTTCATTATACTCACCCCCGCACAAACCATTCGCTAAAATTCTGCCTCGCGCTCCAACGGAATAAAAATATTGACTGTGTCGAATTTCCACGCTACCCTGTCCAGGCGCCATTTTCGATGCTAAAATGCTAAAAGCATAACCAGCCTCTAATTCTCTCTCTCTCTCTCTCTCTCTCTCTCTCTCCACTCCCTCCTTTTAGAACTTGACGGGGAAAATATTCCAAGCGCTGTTTTTCATTCGAGGTTTTTCCTTACTAAACAACCGCGTTTAAAATGAGAAATGCTTTAATATGCAAGATTCTTGGCTAACGTGTAAAAGAAGAAATTTGCATTTTGATTGTGTTTGCAAATATTCAGAATTTTATGTCCACCGACGGCTTGAAAAGTTAGAAGCCTCGAGAGCACCCATTTTCTTGATATACTACTTTTAGTCGTGTATCTTGAACAAGTACCTCATTCGTATGTGTGTGTGCGCGTGGACAGATATTCAAAGCCCTCGCATAATAGCTTGTACGAGAGTTTGAGTATCCTTCGCTCTCGACCCCTTAATCTCGAGCATAAATCAGACATTTCAGTGTCCGAGTGATACAAATAACGAGGGGCATTTGACAAATGCATTTGAAAAATGAGAACGTCCAATGAATTTTTACCTGGGCCTAGCGATAAAGTTGAAGCGTGCAAGTTGGCTTCCGATCGAGCCCTCGACAGAGCCGGGGGAAGATGGGGTGGCTGATGATGAGCCGACGAGGATAAGTTTCCCTGTGACGGGCCCAGTCGAAGTTCAAGGCAAGAGCTGTCCATACTTCTGGTCTTTCTCAGTTGCGAACTCATCGTCAACTCGGATCCTCCGTTTTCCTCGTCCTCCGGCCAGAAAGAGACCTGCTACGATTCGAGTAATTGATCGATCGATCCAGTCCCGCCCATTAATTTGAGAGAGCGCGAATTATTGCGTTTTTGCACCGACTACTTACTCTCAGTCGAGAAGCAAACATATCTTCAACAGATTGCGGCAAATATTCTCTGGTAGCGGCAACTTCGCGCCATTTATCAACCGACGGATGAAGAGCAGCCAGAGCAACTTCATGAAAGCTCGCGTAATGCTTTGCCAGGGAACATTGTCGCTCAAGGACGAAGCCGTATCTTCTTCTTTCCTGAGTCATAGCCTGCAAGGGGAAAAAGCATGAGGCTCATCCGACTTCTTGCTTAAAATTTACAGCAACGTATCAACTGTGAAATATTCTCGCGCGAGTCAAGCTGCTGCTGAATGAATGTATGAGCTTGTCAAATGATTCACTTTGTCGAAATCTCGCGTGGTGAAAGATGAGTGTTTCGAAATTCGACGGAATCTACAGATCGCTCCGCGAGAATGAAATAGAAACGGGAAATAGAATGGAATATAATGGAGGAGAGGGTACACGCCAAGAATGGAGCCGAAGCAATTTTCTTATCGGGGGATGTGAGATTTCTGCAATTTTCACGAAATCTCGTACGGTAACTCGCCGCCCCGGTAGTGGCGAGGCGGGAATGGAGAATGTGGGGAGGGAAGGAGTGCTAGAAACTCGCGTTAGGGAACTTACGTTCTTCAAGCTCTGCTCACAAAAGGCGTCGAGCTTAGACTTCTCCTCCTCGAGGATCTGCATGTTCTTCAACTCCTTGTCCGTAGCCAGTCCACTCTTGCTGGCGCCCCTCGACTTTTTTCTCTGCTTCTTCATCGTTGCCGCTGCCTTGCTGTAAGTCTCGGATCTTGTCTTGTGCTGCTGCAGAAACTTTTTCTGCTCGCTCTGGAAAGTTTCGCATTATTCATTAACCGGAAACTCGGGATCCGGCCAAACTAATATCAGCGCGAGAAGCTGCCGAGGAATTTACCTGCACGACCTTGGTGTCCTTTTCCAGATTCGTTTCCAAGGGAACCAGCAGATCCACGTAGAATGCCTTCAGCTATAAAAGGAAAAATATCATCGAGTCAGAAGCTTAATTAAAAACGTAAAATCCAGTAATGCATCTTAATTGAGAATCCACCACCACCACCACCACCACCACCACCGAGTAGTGCACGTCAGTCAAGTAATGAGATGTTTCTACGTTTCTCTCTCTCTCTCTCTTTTATGGTGGATCTAAAATTTCGACATTCTACTTTCTTAATTTCTTAATATTTATTGCTTCGCAAATATGCGTGCTTTATCACAAGTTGCATTATCGAAACAATAATATCTGAAATGACGATGAAATTTTCATTTCACTTTTATATTTGGATAAGCGTCGTCTAGAAAGCGCATATCGCAGAATTATTGGTGCTATTTCAGAAAGGATTTGAAAAATAGTAGAAGAGCATCGGTGGAGAATAATAATGAAGTGTTTTTCCAACACAATCCGATGCGTCGCGATATTCGTTGAAACGAAATGATAAAAGTCCATCTGATAAATCTAATATCAAAGGCAGTTCCGGAATAATCTCCCAACCATCGAAGGGTCGCGGACGGCGGCAGCCCGATAAAATGTGAATGTTTTCGATGTTTTCGTCCTTAATAAACATTGATTAAAAACGAGATTCCGCCTGAAAATGAATTTAAACGAGCAATTTTCAGGGGTCGAAGGTGAAAAGCAAATTTCTAGGTAATTCTTCCTTTTGAACCCTCCTAACTCTATAAAAGAAAGCAAGCCCTTCCTTTTTTTTCTCCCGTTTAGCACAGCGCGAATTGAGTTCAAATATTATTCTACAATTTAGTCGGCGGCCCCGGCTATTGTACGCGCAAATAAATACAAAAGAAACATTCTTGGGAAATATCAGGCATCTTTCTCCGTGTTAAATCTACCGGTGTTCTTTGTAAAACGGCATAAAACTCACCATAAATCTACACTACTATTAAATGGAAAATAAAAATCTTCAAAGTAAAAGAAGTTCTTTTCTCTTTGGCGAGCGGCAAATATTGAGAGCATCGTAAACGCTTGAACAATTTTTAATTATCCGTATCTAAACTATGGCTTAAAGTTAACGAGCGAAAAACGTTGGAAATAGAAAGTTCGCTTCATTGCCAAGCAGCAACATAACCCATATTATACCACTATGTACGACTAATGCGCTCGGTAATTTTCCGTCTATGTAATGCTCAGTAATTTCTATCTCACGTGTTTCGAGTTTTTCTTCAACTTTTTCCGCTATAAAAGTAACAAGTGCCTAAAGCTATCTCAAGTGATATATTCAACTGCGTTAAACGAGAAAGAGAAATACACTGCTCGACTGCTTTACGTTTATATCAACCCGCCTCTCTTTCTCTCTCTCTCCTCTCTCCTCTCTCTCCCCGCCCTCCTCCTGCAGAGCGTGTTACAGATAAATAAGACTTTCCTCCCTAAATCATCTTTAATAATTCACGCTTTCGGCGATAAAACTCTGTCGCGCCTCTGCAGCTTCAAAAATGAAAAACAGGAGGAGAAGCCACTGCGAAAACTGTATCACTGTCCTCGACAGAAAGAAAAAGTGGGGCTGAGGTGAAAAGTAAGCGGAGAAGGGGTCAGACGAAAAAACGAACCTGTTATACATCCACTCAACGATAAATTTCGTTAAGAGAAATAAATTTTATTCTCAAGCTTGATTTATTTATTATTTTCGCTCTCGGATTTGGCCGTAGGTTAGGGCTTTTCCTCTTAGCTTACTTTTGTGCGTCTGTTAGGCTTCCTTCCTTCCTTTCTTCCCTCTTCTGGCTATCTCACTTCCGCCACTTTCTCTGGCTAGCAACTTCATCGTTTCCTTTCTGATCCAGCTACGAGGGAGCTTTTTAAGGGTGTGGAAAGCGAGTGCAAAAAGCTCACGAAGTCATGGAGGCCAAACCTCCAGGCCAAACTCTGCCTCACTTTCTTTCTCTCTTAACCCTCCTCTCTCTCTCTTTGCTTCTTTGTTCTCTTCTTCTCCATTGTACCTTTCTCTTTTTATATATTTCTACTTTCATCCCCTTCTTTCTTTGACTTTATCCGTTCGTATCTTTTTTCTCTTTGTATGTTTTGGCTGTCATAACATTCTTTCCTTCTCTCTCTTCCTCCTCCTCTCTATCGCTATCTCACTTATCTCTGTCCATGTACGCCTTTCTCGCTTTCTCCCACAAACCTTTCTCTCGCGATCCCTCTGCAAATTTGAACTGGCTGCAGACGAGTGCGCACCCCCGCCACTGTTCTCCGACGATCTCCCCTCGTGTTCCACTCGCGCGTCTGTCGGCTCGCTTTCATCCGTTTGTCCGGCTCTCCGAGCTTACGAATCTCCCGCACATCGCAATGCGTGCTAGCGGACCCAGAAGCATTTGCACTCCCCTCAAAACCCTCTCTCGACCATCCACTTTCTTTCCGCCATACTATTTATCTCCATATTCACTCGAAATCTCCCCTAAATGCTGCTAATTTTATAAAATTAATTGGACCTGGCACTTGCGTTTCCATCCCACTTTTTTCTCGACCAGTTATATCAAACTTGCTTAATTGGATGTATCGATTAAAACGCTTCATAACGAAGCTAGAGACAATTAAGGTTTTTTGGTCACGCACCTTTACTCTCGCTCTCTCCCTCTTATGGTGGAAGATTAAATATTTTTTGTCGAACCGCAAAGTAGTCAGAGATGAATGCAAACGAGAGTTAAATATTTTCTGAACCATCCTCATTCAAGAGTATAAGAAAATATGCTTGTTTGCGGTTAGGAAAAAAGCTGCCTCGTCAACATTTTTAATTGGATTATCGCGCTACTCGACGAGAAGATTCCAGATCTGGCGTTAGAGAGGAAAAAAGATCTCGATTGGCTTCCTTCCAAGAGCGGCGAGCTTATCTCCGGAGGGAGAGTAGAAAAAATTCCAGTGCATCATAGTGCTTACTCGGCGAAAAATATGGATCTGCTGTTAATTTATAGATGCACTCCGCAGTCCCCGGATCTCGGGAAAGTCGAATAAAATAAATATACACTTGGCACGAGGAGGGCGATAAACGAAAGAACGCGCGTCTATCTATTACAGGATTATCTTAATCTTCGTATAGAATGTATCTCTCCCATCGCCCCCGGATCTTCCAGATTTATTTGCTTTTCTCTTATTAACCGTGATCGGTCGATACATCGATTGTTTCCAAATACTCCTACTATTTAACAGACCCAGATGCAAATGTACTCCTCGCAGAGAATAAGAGAGAGTGGCAGGGAAGGAAGGAGGGCGGGAATGAGGGGAAGATTACGAACGCACGAATCCCATACAACCACCCCCCATTGACCCTTCAAGAGTTCGAGATCTTTCATCGCGTGGCCCATTCGATTTTGCTGTAATCTGTTCGAAAAGGACTTCCCTGTCACTTTTTCAGTCGTGTCCCCTTTGGGGTAGGGGGAAAAAAGCCTCCGAGTGATCTCGAGCGCGACGGTAATGCTCTTTTCAGGATTTCAAAGAGTTCTTAAAAATCTGACGAGGGAAAAATTGTACGGAACGAAGCAGCTATCGGTCGATAAGTTGAAAGCAACAATTCCTGATTAACGCAAACAATGAGAAATTCTCAGGTAAGAAACTCGAGGCTATCTTCCTCTCGAAAGTTCTAGTTGCCTCTTTACTATCCCCCGAGACAAACAGAACAATCTTCAAGAACTAGTCTCCAAGTATTCCACTTTTACGGGACTATAAAAAGCTTCAGCATCACTTCACAAACCGATTCCCTTCCCAGTCCTGTCGAACTATAATAAAGCTTTTATTAGCACTCGGTGTGAAATTCCACAGAATCTTCCGCTCCAGACCACTTTCAATGGACATCGTCGTACCTTAATCGATCCTCTGACCATGCACGCGTGTGCGTGGGCGTGGATGCGTGTCTCGCATCTACGCGTGCACGCGCGCGCGCAAGTCGAATAATCGCGAGGTCTCAGCCAGCCAGCCAGCCAGCCAGCCAGTTGTCTCGAAGATTGATTTTATCGAAGACAGACTTTTCCTCGTAATTCCAAGTTTTTCATAAACGATTTGATCGATCGCGAGCACTCGTCGACGTGATGGATACGGAAAGTTGAGAGAATGGAGAGCGCACGGGGGATGATGCTCTTCCGGGAATTGTAGCCGAGTTCTTGTAATGCTCCGCGAGCTGGTAAACGTGTATCGTCCTCTCTCTCTCTCTCTCTCTCTCTCTCTCTCTTTCTCTCGAACTCCACTCTCTCGCTTTAGCGGACCAATGAACCGGAACTCATAGCCACGTATAAATAGATAGAAATCTCCAAAGTATCGCCGACATTTCCTCCTTTTTTCTCTTTCCACACATTCGCCTTCCAACTTCAACGCACTCTAGCTATTTCTTCTTTAATCAAATAAATCCCTCTTTCCTCCCTCCCTTCTCACTCTCTCTCTCTCTCTCTCTTTCCATTTCGCAATTATCATTTCCAGTTCCAGGCGTTTTCTCACGCCGGAGAAACGTGCACGATAACGCTGCAGTTGCTCTTCTGTTACTTTTTAAATTTTTCTTGGTTGATTTACCCAAAGGACCGCGCGAGCGCCAGTGAAATATTAATCCTCCACGGAGGAAAAAGCGGAAAACCGACGGAGCAGGCAGGGAGAGGGGAGGGAGCAATCGCAGCTCGCGAATCCAAGCTTCATCAGTGATTGATGTCGCACGCGCTGGAATATTCGATGTAGACAAAAATCTGATTTGCGCGACTCTCCCAATGGACCCGCGGCGTGACAGTGCAGTAACCACATATCGAACATTCCCGTTCGTCCTTTTTCGCGCGGCTTACGGCACCGGAAAGCGAGTCGGCGGTGTGTTCGATAGCTGCGAATCGCGTGTCATCGGGACCATATCTCAAAAAATTGTCGCGAGTCCCGGAAAGAAATAGACGGGGGGCATTCCCGACCCAACCAGCACGCCGCATTTTCCAAAATCGATAAAGAGTCCAGAGATTTCCAGGCTACGACCAGGAAATCGAGAGCTGTCACACAGTTCTGGCTCGAGCACCCTCGTCGAAGATGGAAATTTTATCTGGTGGACGAGCGCCACGCGTGGGACGGCGACGACGCCGTCCTCTGAAAAATCGATGGCTCGCACCATCCGGGTGGATGACGCGAGTCTGATTTTCTGGCTGCGACCTTGAAGATCCCCAAGCAATTTGGCCCTTTTCCACGCGTCCGCGTCGAAGCTCCTCCGCGAGGCCCTCGGTTTTCAAGCGCGAAGAAAAATGCGATAATGCGCTCGCCGCCGTTGCTTTCCGGGTATTACCCTTCCAAATTGAATTAGCCGCTTCGAGCAAGAGGAAGAAATCGACGTCGTTTATCTTGTTACCGAGAGATTCGAGTAACGCGGGTAATCTCGACGGAAGAAAAATGGCAGACGTCGATGACAAACGATGGCCCCGCTGTTTCCTGACCGTCCCCATATTTATGAACTTTTAAACAGTCTCGGTAGAACTATGAACGCACCCCACCGATTTCCAGGGCGACTCCTCCCCCAGAGATCCTGTCCGGGAACCATCAACGTACGCCGGACGAGGAGCTTCGACTCTCTCTCTCGAGTTCCACGGAGCGCCCGAGGGCACAGGCGTGTATTTGACTAGCATCGACATTCATTGATTCCTCGCGATTATGCAAATCAAATCCGATTTTCCAAGGGGAAGCAGAAACGAAGGTGATTTACCGATTCTACGGAATTGTCTTCGCGCGCCATTCTTCCGTAGGATTAGTCTCTTGGCAAGGACCCCGAAGAGGATGGGAAGGAGAGCGACCTTGCGAAATCAACACAGTTTTGGCGTGATCCGTGAAAATAGGATGAATCGAAGTCAGGGAGAGGCAGGAAAGGAGGGGAAAGAGATAAGGGTGCACGTCCGTCAGACAAGGGACTGCGAGAAACCACCGGTCTGACTTATGTCATATCTATTCTCCTTCGATTCCGCGGCGACCCATCAATCTCTCTCCCTTTTTCAATGAACGAACAGGGGAGAGAGACTAGTCATCGCGCCGAATTCGAATCCTTCGACGAATTTCATTAAAACACTCGACACGCGTGTTTAAATCCTGTCTACACCCTGTCGGTCTTCTCGAAGCGAAACTTCAAGTTTGCCTCTCGTTGATTATAAGTTAAGCAACAAGATGTGTCGAAGCAGCAGCCATAATATCGTTAAAACTAGTTAATTAACCGAGGTAAGGTACGCGAAACGGCTGACACGGAAAAGGCGATGAGATCGATGAGATTTCGGCTAAACTGACTTTTTGAAGCGCGCGAAAGGGCCGTCAATAACCGAGCAGCTCTGACAAAAGCAGCGCGGCAACAACAGGCCCGATGACAAATAGAGACGAATAAAAGGAACGAGCGCAAGGTTCCGGAAGTGGAGGAGAGTAACGTTAGCGAGAGCCCCGTTGCTGCTACAAATCGTTATCGTCTCACGGCATTTGCTGGAAACGATCAAACGTTGGCAGACACCGAGGGGATCGGTTCGGCCGCGATACTTTTTACCCCTTGTTGCGTTTCACAGACAGCGCAACGATAGCCGTACAGTCCCCGCTGGCCATTACGCTCCGCCATTACCGCTGAAATCGTTCCTCACTCTCTTCGAAGGCAGTGTCGTTGCTCGGGCTTATAAACTATAACGTAGCGGGGATCAAATAGGCTCTCCATAAGACTTTAATGTCCCAGCACAAGACTCCGAACGACCGGTTGTGCTTCTGCGGTTATTTATCGACAGCCTTGGCGCAACGATCAACTTCCCTCTCGCTGCTGCAACTTACGGCCTCTCCCGAATTACCGTGTTTTACGCACCAAGCCCCAATTTGTCTCGCGGCACAGCCGCATTTGTCGCCCCGTCTCCTTCAACCCCCCGCGCACCCTTCGATCGAGTTCATTTTTGTACCGTGCACCAAACTCGTCCGAATAATTAGTCGCTTACACTACTTCTCGCGCTACTTGGCGGCCAGGCAGAATCTTACTCTTTTGAAAATAACTATACTCGATCGCTGCGGGGACGTTGCCGCGGAGCGGGGGTGTGGTTTGTTAAAAAATAATTTTAATAACCGACAGAGTCCGTAGGAGAGAGTGTGCGCTTACGATTTAGGGGCGTCCTGCCGCGCTACTAGATACGGCTACGTTACTACTTGTTCGCGAGGATTTACTGGAAAAAATTTATGTATATTTCTGTGTGAGTTGCTCGTTTAAAAATATTTAATTACAGTCCGTCCGCGGAATGATTTAGGGGCAAACGGGAATGCGACCACCGTAACGAGTACGGGACTAGTTACAAGTGTGCAACACGGCGTAAAAATTTAGTGGCTCCGCACACATTCATCCCTCATACGATAAATGTTTGTGATTTCCGCGGGCCTCTCCTTTTTGATTAAAGTTTTCTTCGAAAAACGTAAAATGCAAATACCCCGTGTACCGTACTCCTGGGAGGCTTCTAATAAATGTGTGTAAGCGGTTTACTGCATGAAAATCTTTCCACTGGAAATGCAGAGGCAAACACAAATATAGACAAGGGGCGCGCATACTCACGATATTCATTTCCTGCTCCTGGATCTCCTTGTAGACCTCGACGATCCTCATCAGGGCGAATCCTGCAACACAAATGAATTTCGAGACGTTCAGCGTCGTTGTCTACACGACCTAGATTTTCTTACCGGGATCGAATCTCAAAGAGCACAGGGGGCGGGGAGGGGGGGGGGTGTACCGAGAGGGTGCCTGCCGGGGTTCGAAAAGTTTCGCCTTGAATTATTCAAATGTGGGTGGTGGCCCGAGTGATACTTTAATCCGACAAGCTTGGCGAACTCGAGCCAAGGCTGAGAAATCGCGGCGGCTTAAAACTGAAATCGGCGAGCGCTTTTCAACTGACTTTCCTTTCAAAGCCACCGGAGCTCCCGGCGCGGCGCTGACGAAAAACAAACGCACGCTCGATCGAGGAACTCGCTCGAAACTTTTCGACCTGCTCGATCAAACTTTTACCCCATTTCCCGTCCACCCGCCACCGCCGCCGCCCGTATACCGCAGAAAGAATCTTTCGATCGAATAATGCATCCGGCACGTTAGTAGCCGCGCGCTCGCCTGACATCGCACGACGATAACCCCCGATAACTTCATTCCCAAGAATCACTCTCTACGAACTTTTCAACCCCGTCCCCGCTGCCCTCGGTCAATAATTATCAATGGTAAGCTCTCTCGGGGTGAGAGGGAGGGGGTTTCCCACCTCTTGCGCAGTGTTGAATATTTAAGGGAATCTCGGAGTTTGGTGATACGTGGCTGCTGCTGCTGCTGCTCTGGAAGCTCTTTCGTAAAATCCTAATCTCAACCCTCCCTCAACCCTTAGCTTCCTCGCAGCAGCATTTACATTCATCGAGCATCACGGTGAACGAGAGAAGCATGAGTGTTGCTTTCCTTTGTTCGGTATAAATTTCAGCAAGCTCACCGTGTGATCGATGATTAATTTCATTTGGCTGGGCAAACAGTGGATTTGCTTGAGCAAGATTTTCATTGTCATTTCTCATATTTCTTTAGAATCGTATATGCACTATCTCTCATACGTCTTGCTTTCTCTTCATCCCGTAAACAGAACACGTTCGAACCATTTCTCCAGTAAGAATACTTTTTGTGCGGTAGCTGAAATATCGTCGACTGTCACAAAGAAATATGAATCTTATCAGGAACTGTCTCCATTCCCTCTCGAAGTTAATACACCGGCTGATACCCTTCTAATTTAAACTCTCAACAATTATGTATCTCTCTCTCTCTGTTGAAATTTGAATTTCAACCAAAGTGATAGACGTCGCAACGATATTCAACTCCCTCGTCGGAAAGAGGGAGAGGGAGATAAAGAGTGGACGAAGTAGAAAAAGAAGATTAATGTAAGACGTTGGTAAAAGGGAGAAGAGATATGATGAATGCGGGAAAACTCAAAGACGAGAGGGGGGGGGGTGTAGCTCCAAAGCTGGCCCTGTTGTATTTCAGTCTGGAATAATCCTTCGCTGCAAAGCTCTTGACGGTGCATCTGCTACGAGTGTGTGTGTTTGGGTGGCTTCGGTATTCGGTGTGCGGAGACATTTATCCACACGTGGGGTGTGTAACGTGGCGTGGCGATGCTTATGGGGCTTTGCTTCATCGATGTGTGGCTTCGGGGATTGGGTTAATGCAGCAGGTTTAGCACGCTGCGTAAACTGCAACAACGGATCTATGGCACTCGAGCAAGTTGCATTTCGCGAAAAGCTCCCTGTCACGCGGAGCTTTTGGCCATTCGAAAAATACGCTTAAAGGGCGCATCGACTCGACGAGCCTCTCCGTCTCATTCCGCACTCTAAGTGGATTAGCCCCGACCATATCATAACTCGAGAGCCCGAGGATAGCTACTTGCGCGAATCGCGATGTTTCCGCGAGATTCGGGGGTGGGGAGGGTGAATTTGGAAGATGAACAACTCGAATGTTTGACTACAGCAAGCAGTCACCGCCGCTGTCCCCTCGAGTGAATCGAAGAATTAATTATCGGGCCAATTAATTATGCAAGAATGTTAAGGCTGGTGGTGAGGACACACTTATCGGGGATGAGCTCGCAGGTAAATTAGTATGTATAAAAGCGGCGGAGGGAGTACTCGTCCGGAAAGTAGCGGAAAGTTTGCCCCTGTCGAACTCCTTGGGCGACCGTAGCTGCATGAAGTATACCGCAGATCGCAGGACGTGACTCTGAGCCTGGGCAAAAAGTCGGAGGGAAATTTTAAGACGCCATAAAGTCAAGTAGCGGGGACGACTATAAAGAAAGGAGAAGAGCCGGGCTGAATAGTTGATGTCCTGGGACCGTCCAAGTCCCAGCTACGACATCGGGTTAGCCGAATATTTTGCTAAACGATCGTGTCCGCGGAGACTGCCGGGAACACGAAGTCCTGGCAGCAGCCTTTTACCCATCCCTCACTTAGTCCTGAGTCTATCCCGTCGCATCCAAGGTAGTGGTGGATTTTTCTTTGGCCGTCACGCAACTCCACGAGTGATCTCGAAATAGCCGGGAATAGCATCGATATTCGGCTTAGCTGGGGCTCGATTCGATTCCCCGAGAATTCCGTAACTCGAATGGAAAAAAGTCTCTCTCTCTCTCTCTCTCTCTTCCCATCTCGAATACCAATACAAGAGTCTACCGTTCCTTGATACACACCTCGACTGTTAGCTCCGAGACTAAATTTTCCGACTGGCAATTTCTCATGAAATTCCTACGATTGCCAGTAGCCCTTGGAAAAAGGGCGAGGAGGGGGTGAAAGAAACGTGTCGTGCGCGGGTATTGGAAAGGATCCGAACGAACAAGTGGGGGAGCTTGAGATGCAGATGGAAAGTAAAAGACGTAGCGGTGGAAAGTGGAAAACTCGGGCGAATCCTTGATATTCCGATAACATTCATGTTTTCTTAAGGACATCCGGCTGTCGTTGAATATCCCGGATAAACGTTTGCATCTGTCACGCCCGCGTAACAGCCTTCCCTCAGTTCTACGGCATTTACCCCCGCAGACTCATCTCTTTTGAATCACCCGACGTCCCGGGATGGACACGTCTTTCCCCTCCTAAGGCAAAATGCAAAACGCGACTGAATTCTACCAAATGAGCAGAAAAGCATCCATTGGGATTTTCGATGCTTCGTTTTCTCACAGTGGTGGGGGGAAAAGCGCTTTAAAACGGAAGGCAAACTGCGCGTTTTCCCTCGTCGGTGGTTCAATATCGGTTGCCTTCGTTTCTCCTTTCGTTCATCCTTGCCACCAAATCGTCCATTCTGTTTGACTGTGCTCCCTGTCCGCAGTACCTCGCATCGCTAAACGATAAATATACAAGTAACTCGTGGAAACCATTCGCTCTCCTCTCATCTCCTCTCCTCTCCTCTACTCTCCTTCTCTCTCATCTCCCGAAGACATGATTCATTTACCTGTTTAATTATCTTAACGAATCAACGAGACTTTTCAACAAAAAGGCCGAGCACTGAATTCTCGATTCAATTAAATTTAATTTCCCTACCGCGCCCTTTATATCTCCAATTATCGCAGTTTCTGAATTTACACGTAGAAACGGCGTGACTGATAAATGTATTCGTTTAATTTTAATTGAATCCAGCTCCGCATCAAATTTATGATTATTTAGCCAATAACAGATATTTCATTAGTAATATGATCAATCAATAACAGTATAATGTAAATTGATCAGACGAGAAGAGGATGTGAACAATTATCGGCATAAGTCGCTGGAAAGTGCGGCTTGAATACAATATCGTTGGCGCGAGGAAAAATTCTGTCGCTTCCAGTGCTATTCCAACAATGTAGGAAAATACTGCGTGGCCCGAAAGCAACGTGACCGTATAACACGCTTAGGACCCTGGAAAATATATCGCCGCTAAATTTCAGCCACGCGAAACCGAGCAATAATTTTTTCGCTTAGCCCTTGCACACGATTTACAACCGGTGAAGTAGCACGCACAGTAGTACCGTCCGTAGAAATTATTTCGCGAGGAATTTGTCGAATGTTAACTCGACCGGTAAAAGTGGACCGGCGTGTATCTCCAAGGGGTAGCAGGGGGGTGAGTGGCAAGGGCAGAACCAGCTCACGCTCGCCAGGCTTCAGCCAGGGAAAATCTGTTTATCGATGGATGTCCCTCTATTCCGCACTATCCCATTTGCAAATGCATCTTGGGAAGTTCTTAGGGAGAGGTTGGTAATTAATCCTGAAAGGGACTGTCCTTGCTATCTCCCCTTGTCTCGGAAATTAACTATTATAGTTTCGTATACTAGGCAGTCGGTATTGATCAGATTCTCGCGGATGCTTGATGGCCCTCTCGCGTTTACCCGTACTCCGCAATTAACGTAGGAAATATTATTCCCATTCCTCATTACAGATCAAGCCGCACTTCCTACTATCGCGCGCAACCGTTGTTGCTTTGCTTCGCTTTGCTTTGCTTTGCTATACCATGCTTCGCTTCGTCGTTGTTTATCGCTGCGCCGATACGTAACTCGTTAGCGAACAAAGTTAAACTTGGACGGACTCGATCGCTCCCAGTGAGCTTAATTGAACGCACGATAAATATTTCAATTTCTCGTTAATTTGTCACTGGGCCAGTTCCCATGCCTTTGACGCAGAGACACGGCTGGTGTTAATTAATATCGAAAAGGACGCGGGAGCACGTCGGCCAAGATAAATAAATTTCAGCCAAAGTCTGCTGCCGTTTGGCAAAGACGTGGAATTAGAAACTTGCGGACGAGAAGTAACCCGAGCAGCTCGTAAATACGAAATGGCTGCGGGGACATTTAATTAATGAATCAGCAGTGTCTTTTCGCGAAGAGAGAGAGAGAGAGGAGAGAAACATTCTCCCAGCGGGAATTGCTCTGATACATATTGCACTCAGCGATAAAAGCAGACTACACGCAATATGCTTAAGAGAATGGCTCTTGTACTTTTTAATTAGAGAAACTCGCGAAAATGACCGAAACAACGAATTCTCTTTGCCCGTGTCGTGCCGTGTCGCCTCGCGTCGCGTCGCGTCGCGTCGTGGAATTGCAGTTCGCATTGAACAAGCAAATAGAACAAGCGCTAATGGAACATTGGTCATTAATAAGGAACACTTGGAAGGTATCAGAAGGGAAACGATCGTTCCTCCAAGGGCGTTTCTGATTCTCGCTTATGCCACCGCAACTTCTCGGTTTAACCTTCGATTCAAAAGGACTTTCGTCGAGGACTGCGGATAGAGGAATAGAAAGGCACGAGACGACCACCACCGGGCCTCGAGTGTTAAATGACCAAAGTTACACAGCTGCGAAGGGTGAGAAATAATTATTCACATCTGTCCCTCCTAGTGGGAGAATCTATGATTTAAATAAAGGCCCGCGGCAATTAGCGCAGGATTTACGGCTAGACTCCCGATAAAGCCTTCCACGGAGAAAAACTCAATGGAATTAATAGAATTACCCAAGCGATGACTGCTCGCGTGGAAAAAAGGGGTGATTTCAAGCTCTATCCAGGAAAGTGAGTATCCAGACTCTGGAGGAGCGGAAGTTGGGTTTGCAGTGGTGGGTGGAGGATAGTTTTCCGCATCTGTGCGCACGACGCCATCGAAGCCGAAGAAGCACCCTGCCAGCCAGCGGTGAATGTGCCGCGATGGGGCTGAGGGAAGGAAGGGCGTGTAGGCACGGAAGGGTGCCCGGAAGCCAGTGGGTGGAGTGAAACAACAATCGTACGAGTTATCGCCGCCGGCTAGTCTACCTGCTTGCCCTGCCAGCAAGAACGCTAAGACAAACAGTTTTCAGCCAGCTCTCCCGTCCCGAACTAATTAACGTGAGATCTCGCCTTCCACCGCGAGATATTCGCCGATTTTCCAGATAAAAACCCATCGGCTTTTTCCATCCACCCTAGAGAACCGACTCTCTCCCCTCGCAACCAATCGATCAACTTTCGCGTTGGTCGCCACCACCTTTTCAAGACTGTCCGACGAAAACGCGCGAATTTTCCTCCGCTCGTTAATAACATCAGCGTTCGGCTATTTCACGATGACGCCGAGAATCCAGTTCCGACGAAGTAAGTTGATGCAAGCAATAACGAGGAAACGCTATCCGCTTTTGTGTTTCCACGTGCCTCCGGCGCACCGACGAAACGCGATACGTCTCGCGACGCGACACGACGCGACGCGTCGCCGTCATCCTAAATCAAAGCCGAGCTACCCAGACACTCTCTCGAAAAGTGTCTGGTCTAGTCGTTTCAACGGGGGTGTGTCGGAGCCCGGGCAATTCATTGTGCCAAATTGCATCGGCCCTGGAATACGAAAGAAGAAGTAGCGGACGAGAAGAACGCAAGAAGAAGTGGAAGAAGACGAAACGCACTATGGAACTTGTCGCGTGGAACGAGGTGACGGACAAAGAAGCGGCGAAAAAGCGGAGAAAGCGAAACGGCGATTACTGGTATCGTCGATCTCGGAGGGGGAAGGGGGTGGTGGTGGTGGTGCCAACAAAACACGAAGGAGTTGGGAATATTTTCAACGGGGAATAACGAGAAAATTGACACGTCGATTCGGTAACGGACCGGACCAGAGAATATGCCGTGGAGAGAGACATGTTCAGTCGGATATATCGGCGTCTCCAAAGGTAACAGCATCGAGAAGTCGAAGACAAAGACAAAGAGAGAAATAGAAATCGCATATACAGGGAGTGCAGGTCGAACTGCGGAGAATCTACGTCTCAGACTGTTTCTTCGCTCTCTCGCTATCTCTCCGTCTCCGTGTCTCCGTCTCTATATCTGCCTCGGTGTTTCCCTTCGTATCGGCGCATTTGAAATGGAAATTCGCGCTAAGATTCCTTCGGCGAACTGGTTACTGGTCCCTATCTCTCGTAGGTTTCTCAGTTTCGCGCTATACGTCTTTGCCCTTTTGTTTCATAAGTTGTACCGACACGTACCACCGCCGCCGCCGCCGCCATCTTGGCTCTCCGCCTATTCCACAGCAACCCCTTTTAGATTTCTCTTATTAACGCGCGGCGGCAGTTGCCATAACTCGCCCATGCAACTTCTCCGAGATAACTCGACTAGGTCTAATTGCGCCGCGGAGAAACTCGAAAGATGCCAGTGGTCTCGAAAAGCCAATGGCGATAGAACGGAATGGAATAGCCCAGCAGCAGCAGCCAACAACCCTCCCCGAGGAATATCGTCGTCTCGTTCCATTAGAGACAGGCCGAACTTGATAATGGGACAGGCCGAGCGGGAGCCCTCCGCGCCCCTTTCCACCCTTTTTTTCCCATGCTAGAAAAAACCGGTTCGCCAGAGAGAAGCTGCCAAAAGTATCGTATTATCCTGGACGAGCGAGCCCCGGCGGGGAGGGGGAACCCTCGAGCGGAAGTAAATCCAAGACAGAAGCGGAAGCGTCGGCGAGGGAAAAAAGTGGATATTCCGAGTTCTTATTACCAAGGGCGATTCTCATTACTAAGAGCGATTGCTTTCAAGGGTCGTTAGGAGTCGATACTCCTCGCGGGGTATCCATCGAGAGGGTGTGTGGATTGGGCGAGGCTACTTAAATTACCTTTGGAGAGGGGCCACTCGAGAGTGACTTTGCCCAGCCCGCGTGCACCCTGCAGTTGCAGTCGGCAAACGGATAAGAGTAGCCTGAAGCAGCGCGCAAAATTGCTATTGATGTAAGCTCGTTCCAAAGCTCGAGTCCTCCACGCGATTACGGACACACGCCCGTTCACCCCGCACTCTACTTAATTGAGTCTGAGCTATTTTTAAAGCAAGCACTCCTATCGAAAACTTGCACTCGGCTATTCTCTCCCTCTCTCTCACTCTGACCTGGTTCATCCGCAGATTGATTAAAGCGATACATTAAATATTGCGCCAATCAGAACTACCCCCGCGCTACCCCACCCCCCTCTTCCTCCACGTACTTGAGAGGATCTCCCGTCCGGGTGAAGAAGCAACCTCGAGCAGCGCCTTACTCGTCCGAAACTTCGCGCGGAGATTTAAGGTCGAAATCGTAAAAGACGATTTAGTCCGAGTTAAAGCCGGTGCTCCCCCTCGAAAGTGGCGCGACTGCGGTGTCAGAGCGCGGGAATATAAGCCGAGCATTTATCCATTCTCGCCGCTTCCTCTGTTCCGCAAGCGCGCGGGGCTTAATTGAAATCCTCGTCGTCGCAGCACAGGCCCCGCCGGCAGCCAGGTAACGCTGCGTCGGCGAATCGTCGTCGAGTAAATACAAGCCGCTTAATAAAGCTGCCCAGCTATCACGCGCGTGCTACGTCGTTAAGGAGTAAATAACCCGGATGCCACTTGCCTCTCCCTCTTCCCATTATTTCACTCGCCATGATATTCTTCGACAACAGCCAGACTCGCAACGATTCGCCCTACTTTCGCGAGAAAATTCTACGTTTCATGATGGGCGAAGCCCCGAGAGGACTACCGACATTCTCCCGTTTGAACCGACTCTGTCTGAAGTTGCTCGGTGCCTCTATCAGCATTTGAAAAAAAAAAAAAAAAAGATCACGAGTCCTCGTTGCATGTCAAATAGTTATATAGTTCTACAAAATAATTGAAAATAATCGATATGGAACGCTGACTTTTAAAACGTCAGAAAGTACATTGCTGTCTTCTGCTCTTTTGCTGGGGGGAGGAGGAGGAGGAGAAGGAGTAGGAGGTACGTGACAACGAAATTTCCATTGGGGAATCTTGACCTTGTCTCTCGACTCGCGAATAGACTACTCGTGTCGTGGCCGAATTCAACGTTCCCGCCGATCGAGCGTGAAAGTGCGAAAGCGTGTACATCAATATCGGGAATAGCCAAAAGAGGCTTGTTACGTAAATTGATGCTTTCCTCGCAACTTCTTGGCGGTCGAGGAAAACCTAGCTGTGCACTTAGGCTTGCGCGTCGAATCCTCGAAGATAGATTGATCTACCCGTTGCGTCAGCGATTTTCAAATAGCCCGAGTGATTCATAAAGTCATCCGACAGGAATTTTTATCTAATCCTGAAAAGCTAGATGAAACTTTGAGAGAAGTTCTCCGTTATCATCATCATCATCATCATCATCATCATCATCTTCGTCGTCGTCGTCGTCGTCGTCGTCGTCGTCGCTAACCCAACATTCATTCAATTAGTTCTTTCCCTCATTTGCGTGAAATGCAAAACGCTAACTCGCACCCTTTAATAGGGGGTGGCTCGTGGAATTCGCATTAGGCTCCTAGCTGTATTTCGGCGAGGGGGTAGTTGCGGGAATTGGCAATCGTCTTGAGCAAAGCGCCGTTGAGCAAGGCGTTGTAAATTCCGAGGAGCTGGAGAAAGATTTTGGGATTCCGAAGGAGTAATGGCTCGCGACGCGATGCAAAACGAGACGCGAGGTGGATTCGCAGGATAAACGCAAGATAGAGCTGTCAGGAAGAGGGATGAAGCTCGCGCGTGCCGCCCCTTGCTTTCATGTTTCGTTATTTCGTCTTGCCTACGGACTTGCTCTCCTCTGCAAGATCTCCCGCACACATTCATCTTGAAAGTCGCGTTTACCGACTAACTGCTAACACACACCGCACCCACTGCACCCACGTTGCACCGAATATCCATGGAAAATGCTAATTCCGAAGGAAATTCTCGACACGGTACAAGTCTCGGGGAAAATTCGTTAATCGAGATCGACTCCTCTCGACAATGAGAATTTCGCGATAAGGAGCTCTCTAACTATGCAAACTGTTTTAGCTTGGACGCCTCCTGCTCTATGCGTTACGTAGATAAGTACGGAAGGCACATAGCTGAGGGGGAGGGCGACGCTAAGTGAAAACACGTGCAAAGATGGTGGTCGAATAGCTTCCTGTAGCCAGAGCACACACGCTGATACAAGTGGATATTATTCGGAGCAGCCGCCATTCCAAGCACGCAAAAAGGTATAAAGCGAAATAAAATAAAGTGTAAGCGAGCTTTACTCCAGGGAGTGCGATTCTACTTTAGATTAAATTCCGAAGCTGTACCCCCTCCCCCCTCTCGCCTGTCGGCCATCTACCGTCGTCCCCACATCCCCCTGGTGTATCCTCGATGCCCCTGCCCCGCCTCTACCTCGTTTCGAAAAGTAAGCTTTTCTCACCCTCGGATTACCCTCGTGCCCCTTCTGCTACCCACGAAAGAAACATTTTCGTCGAAAAGAACAAGGTGGCCCCCGTCATTACCGATAAATGATTTAGCTCCTGGAAAAATTATCTCTTCCCATCCCTATCTACGCTGATTGTTAATTTAGATATTAATTGAAAAAATTTGTTACTTGAAAAATTCACCGGGAGAGACGGGGGGATGTTATTTAAAAAAATGTAATTTCCAAAGGTTAGGACAAAAGCGATGGTATAAATTAAACGTGTGTGGCAGATGTTCTTGCAAATGATATATTACATGAGAAATGAAAGTTATCAGAGAGAATAAAGTTTCATTAAGAAGTACCGCCAGCTGCGTACAAGTGAAATTTAATTTCGTTCCTTCCTTGCGAGTGGTTGAATTACAAACCAACCATTATAACAATACAATTTATTTGATTCAAACGCAAAGTGCATCGAGCAATCGTCGAGGCGTCAATACTCTTAATCCATTTTCATGCTTTAATTTACATTCGTCGGAGGAAAAATGTACTCGGCGCGTTGCGCTGCTCGCTTGTTTGCAAAAAGCTCGCGAAGAAACATTTCACTGTGGGTGAAATCAATTTTTTCCTCCAGACAATTTTCCCATCGTCGATCAGATGAATCGAAGTCTGGATTGCTTTGGTTTTCTCTTCCTCTCCCTCTCTCTCTCTCTCTCTCTCTCTCTCTCTCTCGTTCTCCTGGTGAAGAAGGGGTAAGCGAAAATGAACTTCTGTTTTCTCGAAAGTTCCACGTCTCATTGAGAGCCGAGTCGGCTCGCGGAGATAAAAAATATAACGCGTAATGGGGAAAAGCCCCATTTGCGAAAAGAAGGCGCGACCTCAAAGGGACGACGACCCAGACACGTATGCCAGGCTGCATAATTAATCTGGAATAAATTCTTATTATCGCACCTTTTTGGCAAAAAGAACTTCTTTGATCCCCGTACGACTCGGCCGCGTGTTTAGGGGGTTGTTGCCGGGGAGGATAACACGTGTATTCATAGGTACAGAGAGCAAAATGGAGGGGAAGGGCTGCTGGGAGCACACAATCAATGCGCGCATTCGAGCTTGTGTCGAGCCAGTGCACGAGAAGATCCTATCCCATTTTCGTATTTGTGCGTGCACCACACACACACGCACACACCGACGAAAGCCGTTCCGCTTGAAAGAGTTTATGAAACGCGGGGAAAGAGATGAGACTGATATCGACTAGCGTCGGATAAAAAATAGGGAGAACCCGATTTCGCAAAAGTACCCTACTTTTTGTCCGCTCTCCCCCTTTTTTTTGTCTTTTTTTATTTTTTCGCTGCTGCTTTTTTCGTTATATTTCCAAGAACGCACAGAGCTAGCCAACACCGAGTCCAAACGCGAGTCTCAATTAAACAGCGCTTCGTTTCGCGGCAATCGGGTTATAATTGGAGTTGAACATGCTCGTAGAATTGGATTTATAAATCATTTGAAGTAGCGCGGGGCTAGAGAGTCCGGTTAATCCGACAGAATGGTTTTGATAAATCCCCCAATTAAGCGAAGAATGCGCGCGCGCACGCGCTGATGGGGATCCGAAGGTTTTTCTCAAGGTCCGAGTGCCGCGACTGGCAGGAGGAATAATCAATCCGCCTCGCTGGATCGAAGCGAATTTGCGATATGAATTTCCTAATGTTGAAACGTCCGATGCTTCAGCGCGCTCGACAAGTTTCCCCGTAAAATTTGGCTGCGTTTCCTCACGAGTCCTCCTCTCACTTTACAAATTTACCGCCGGCTCTTTATGAGACTTCGGAAGAAATCCTCGGAGGGACAAATATTTGTTCGCATTGCAAGTAATTGCGAGTATTGGAATTTCGCGCTGATGGAATCGAGTAATCCATGGTAGGGACTGCTGACTCCCCTATCGACTTCGGCAGCAGTCCCATCCTCGACGATGTTCGTAGGATTCGCTACGTTTCTGCGAACGCCACCGAAGCAAATTACTCGACGACGGCAATTAATAAAGCTCGTAATGGCGGCGATACCGCTCCGCCTGTAGTCTCGTTGTCGTTAATCACCTTAACGAGTGCTTTTGTTAACGCCGTTGTGACATTACTACGGGGATCCGGACCATCCACCCCGCCGTTATCTCAATCCTCGAAGGAGCATCTTCAGCCTACTACCATCGCTGTTAAGAGCGCGCTCGTCTTTCGAATTCATCGCCAGAGCTTTCAAACTGCTCGCGAAAGCTCTCTCTCTCTCTCTCTCTTTCTCTCTCTCTCTCTCTCTCTCTCTCTCTCCTCTGTAGCAGGAAGCACGAAACTGGTCCGCGCTCGAGAGATCCGATTTGTTCGGTGATACAAGCTTTGAGTAAGCGCTGCACGATTCGGGAACACTATGGCGAACTTTAAATAACGTTTACAATACTGGGGAAGTGGGATAGGTTAGTCATTTACGTGGATTAAAAGCGAGCTGCCCAGAGATGTAATCTCGGGTTTTAGCCACAATCCGTTCACACGCCTGACCAGTTTCGGCACCCCCAACGCTTTCTATGGAAAACGCGCCCGATTGTTTCGCCATACCGATCGTCGGATTCTCTTTCCTCGCTAAACCATACATTACTGGGAATCTGGATCCGAGGAAAAAAGCATCGGTGAAAAAACCACAAAGAAAGAACGGACTTTAGTCTCGCATTCGAACGAGAGGGCGCATCCGGTTGAATTCATCTGCTTTCAGCAAAAAATTTAATTAAGGGATTTTAATCAAGGCGTTTCCGATATTAATGTTCACGGTCTTGAAAAACAACATTACGGTTATCCAAGCGTGATAGGACTACGTGAGTTACATGTATTTGCTAGAATTCACCATGTGCTTGCAACGGAAAGCACGTAGAGGACACGTGTCGGGTTATATCCTTCGGCAACATGTGCGCTGAAAGAAGGCTGAGCGAATAGACGCGGTGGTGGTGGTGGTGGTGTAGGGACTAAAAAACTTGAGGGAAACGAGCACCGCTATTGGCCAGAGTCACAAAGGTTGACACGAGAATAATCCAATTTGTAAAAATACACGAGTTCACCGTTAAACATAAGCCGCGCAACTTGGCTCTACGAACTTGGCTAATTGGTTCGGAATTGTTAGATGAGAAATTAAAATTTCTTTGATGGAGTTAGAAGAAGAATCCGAGGAAAGTTTGCTCGCAACATGCTTGCCAGATCAAGTAAACAAAGTAATATTCATCGTCGTAGTCCTGCTTACTGACGTATAATAGCGTCCTGACGAGGATAACGAAGACTAACGAACTAACGTGCTCACGGTATGCCCGTCAAACTTCGTTATTTGTAGCGATTCAATCCCTCTGGAAATTCTGCGCCGAGTACCTCAAAGAGAATTTGCCAGAATAAAAAGAATTCGGACTCGCAAAGAGATCGAAGGGCGAAATAAGGAATTAGGAATTAGGAATTAGGATTTATCGACGATTTATTCTGTTGGAAATGTGCGGGATTCGGCAAACAAGGGGTAGCAAACGTTCGTGGCGAGCGACCGATTTGCCGTAATACAGAAACGGAGCACCGACGTGGACAGCGAAGCCAGCAAATGAAGCAACGATCCATCCTGCTGTGTCCCGATGCGCCTAGTGCCCATTCTGGAAACCTTATCTACCAAGACACAGACCCGTAGGTTGGCCCATTATACGTGCAATAGCGGCCAGACGCAATTAAGCGAACACCCTTCACCCGCCAGATACCATTCTCGCTATTGGTCTGACTTCTCCTCGACCTTGACTACTGAGAAATGATATCCTTCATGCTTACGCGTTCATTCAATGCCCGTGCTCGATTCCACGATGTGTTTGCTACTGTTCGGTGTTCGGTGTTGGCACTCGAAAGAAATGCTCGGCTATGCACTCGATGTTAAATAAATACAACTCGTTAGTCGTACAAGGAACATCCGTATTTGTCTAGAAGTTGTCTAGCACGAGGGAAGGGAAGGATCCTACGTCTAGCATAGGGAACAACTGCTTCCGCAGCTAACTATCTACAGGTACGTATGCTATTGTCTGACCGAAGCAGTACTGTAACTACTGTGCACCTCGAGCGCCGCTACACATGGAGTTGAACTACTTGAACCCACAGCCTATCATCCGCGCGAATCTGACTAATTAACGCCAGAGAGATTCAAACATTCAAAGGTTCTCGCTCACAGCGCGCGTCGAGCCAACCAGAATTCATTCGTAGCACAAACGCCCGTCTGGAAATCCGATTCAAATCTGCTTATCCGACCAATCGCACGTCGCGTTCTTTCGTCCTATCGAAAGCTACGCGCATTCCTACGTAAGCGCACTTCATTTGAATTAAACGCATTCTTCCGTCCCCGAGGGGAAAGCATCGCACAGTGTGTAAAGCAGTATAATATTGCAGGACTAGGAAATGGATGAAGATAAAATGAGATAGGATGGGATGGGATGGGATGGAATGGGATAGGATGGGATGGGATGAGGCGGGGCGGCAGGTTAGGAGTTGCCAGGGAAGTAACTTATTAGGCGCAGCTCTTTGAGCAATAGCTACCATTAAAACTTCATAATAAGTTTACTCAAAGTTCCACGCTGAAGCGGCTAAGAAGTAATGAGCAGTTGCTTTTAAATTATCAGCGATTCGGGACGTGTCACTCTCGCTCCTTTGCTATCGCGTGGCCTATTGTGTAGATTGAGCGACAACGACACTTAGCAGCGCGCTCGCAGCACGCGGCGGTACTAGGCGTCAAGCTCGTTTTACAAGCCGCCTCTGACAGAATCGAAGATTTATCAGGGGGGATGATCGCCTCTCGGGACTGGACAAAGTCAGCGAACGAGACTATCGAAGAGTCTCGATCGAAGATCCTGCGGATCTCCCGAGTTTCCCAAGAATCGAATATATGGACCAACCGCGCCCGCTAGCGATGATTCGATTGATCGTCCAAAACAGATTACCGTCCGCGTAATATCGGCGAATAATTGAACGCGGAATATCCCGAATAAACATCGCGTATTTATATGGGGCGAGTTGTGTTTTATCGGGGAGGCTACGCAGAAATAACGCGATCTAATTCGGCTTGTTGCGTTTGCCGAGCGAGATGCAATTCGCTAAAATCCATTGGCAATGATTTGGGAATGTCGAGTGATTTTCGTTAAATATGTAGGAACGCTCAATGGTTATCCTAGGCCAAATCCAATTTGGTAGTCAATGGATTGATATTGGCCGAGCAACAACGAACAGTACCCGATGATTTCGCGCCTACGAAACCAATATCCAATCCAAGTGGCACATTCGGTTACTCGGCGTTACATTCGATAAACAGAGCCGCGTCTGCAGCAGGACGCCACCACCCAGCGCGATCCTTTCACAGATATGTACAACTACCCGCTACCCGCTACCAGCTACCAGCTACATAATACGAACTGACAACATCAAAGCGCCGAGTGCGAATTAATTGCCGCGCGACAATCGGATGATACCGAAAGCTATACCCCCCCATTGGGATTCTGTCTCGGAAGTAGATTCGGTACTGGCAGCTGCTCCCTGAAAATTTCAACGAGCGAGGCTCAATGCTATTAACCGATATCCTTAATCAAAGCTGGGACATGTAACCCCCGTAAACTCTCCCTTCGAGCGATATTAATTATTTTCTCAGATAAATTTATGGCGATGGTGCTGGTGCTGGTGATGCTGAAAGAGATGCGTGGCGGAGAGGAATCTTTTTCAGGAAATCGATACCCGCCAGGAAAGAGTTTCCTGGAAAGGTGGGGCAAGGAGAGACCCATCACGCTAAAGTGAAATTCATTATAAAACTTGAAATCTATTGCGTTTCTCCGTAATGTAGATTGGCGGATGCTTCGCTGAGTAAATCCATAAGCCGATCAGTGATATTGCAGCGTGCATCATCGAGCGGAATCGATAGTTGTCTTTCTACGATATATATATATATATATATATATATATATATATAAATATATATATATATGGACAAAATTAATTAACGAAATTCTCTCTAGAACTCCACTCGCACGTACAAGCTGCGTTTTTCTTCCCATCAAAGCGCGTTACGTGCCACTAGTCGTGACTCCATTATTTGCCACAATAGGAGACGCGCGATATTATCGCCCATCGAAACTGATGAATATTATCAAGGGCCGGAGGAGCTGTAACGTTAGACGAACTTTCAACCCCTGGAACGCCTTTGCCGTTATCCGCGAGCTTCGGAGAGATCAATGGCGATCCCCGAAGATGAGATCGATCCAGTGCATTTTCTTCCGTGACACCGTCGACTCTATGGAAGCACGGGCAGCCATGGGGGAGGGGGATGAAGTGAAAAACGAGTAGGAGAAACGTAAGAATCTCGTCGGTGGTAATTCGAGTGCCAGCTTGGAAGCTCCGGGTTTAATGCGCGAGCTTGTCGAAGCAACGAAATTAAAATTCCTCGGAGAACGCGCGGACCAACGAGCGTGTAAATGCGCTTTAATAATAATGTAAATGCGTAACGAATGGGCGTTAACGCACGGCCGCTTCACCGTGAAACGAGGCGGCGCGGCGTTTGCAGCTGGGGGCCTCCGCTCTCGTTCTACCCACGAACTGCGAGGGCTAACAAAATCCAAACGGCCAGTTGCCTTTCTCTGCAACAACCACACGCGCGCGTGCAACATTTCCCCGTAATTCACCTAACTAATCAACAATTTGTATATTTGCCTCGTCCGTTTATTGCGTAACAGTTGAATATCCCGCGTGATTGTGACGTTAATGGTGTTCTCGGTGGTTCTTTATCGATGAAACGCCGTACCACATAAACCCGCGTTAAATATTATCTTTGCGTCCCACCACCACACTCTGTCGCTACCATTTATCTGGGAATTTTCTAGGAACACCGCCGCGAAAGCAGGTCCTGCGCCGGTATTACAGTTTTTACAGTAGTAAAACCGTAAAATTTATCAGACCGCCCCTCCGTCGAGCATTTAAGTGGTTACGACAAATTCCCAGGACATCGGGGAACGGGTGGATGCGGGGGGGATCGTTCAAGAGGATCCTCCATTGTAAAATTTTGTTTGCACGGTCAAAAGGAGTCGCTGGAACGTTTCGTATCGCGCGTCTGGAAATTCTACCGAATACGCTGGTTAAACGCTGCAACGTCCATTTAAACGGTCGCTGTTACTTCGCCGACCTTGGCCACCTCGTTAAGTTCGACATAATTCTAGCGTACACTCCGCAACCCCCTCAACCATGGCCGAGGCAAACACCACGAAAACTTTGGGGCATGGACCGCGTGTTTGCGTCCTTCGCGTTTCGTGGAATTTGATATTCGCGCGTACGATTTGGTCCGTGGATATCTGATATTATTAAGTTTCGCTCTACACGCGTGGGCGAAGGCTTATTTTCATTGGATTTTAATATAACCAATTGAATCTTAAACGAATTCGACTCCATTTACGATTCTGCAGAATTGAATCTGTAATCACGGCGTACCGTGAAAATAAACAAGAGAGACTCGTGAGTTATTCCTTGCATTTCTTGATTTAAGCCGGCTATTCGGTAAACGAAACAGGGGGAGAGGGGGGAGGGGGTTGATTTTACGCAAGTTTTCACGGAGAAAAACATTTCGTCCGAAAATAATCAGATCTCGTTAAACACATTGGTCTACACTGGGATTTACAATAATTTCCTATTAATGAAATTGTTCCGTGTGCGTACACCCCCCGGTGGCGGTTGTTTGACCCGCTCATTACGCACACTCATCCGCATCTCGTGGATCGTGGGAAATTTGCAAAACGAAACGAAAATGATAATGCCGGTCGATCGATGGAACCTCGATTTTCGATTTGGCCAATTGAAACGCCGAGAGGAGTGCCGAGTCTCGTGTGCGAAAGCGCGCGTAAAATGTCGAAAATCCATAAAGTCGCAGAATTGATTTTGCGCCAGCGTGTCGCATCGTGAAAAATCGAGCAAGATGGCGAGGGTTCTCCGTCGAGGTTTTCCTCGTGTTTGAGGGGGAATTTGGAGACTCGACATTAGATGGGACGAGGAGGACGCTGGGCCGAAATGAGAGCGTGATAGCGAAATTGGCAATATCACAACGACTTTTCCCTCCCATTTCCCTCCGTCTCGAGATCGATCGGATAGTCCCCCCAACCCCGTCTCTCCCCGTTCGTGCACTCGTTTTCTTCCCATCCCTCAGGAAAAACGAATTTGCTTTCAGCGGGGAAACCCACCGGAAGTGGAGGCTTCGCGAAACTGCCGCGTGAACGGAAATCACCCGGCCGCACTGTCGGATTGAGAAATTTAAACTCAATTATTGATTCGGCGAAAAATCTCGACTCACCCCCGCTCCCACCCCGTGAGTGTCTATCGACGAAACACGACGGGAAAGCATACGAAATCATAAGCAATTTTCCACTTTAAGGGGAGAGAGGGAAGAGCTCGCGTACATTTCCCAGGGGCTATGCACAACGCGCCCTGATAAATTTCCCAAGTTTTCACCAGGAATCCGTACAGCAGACAACTGATAGGAGGAGAGCGAGGAAACAAGGAACCGTAATCAAGGAAACGAGATTCGATATGCAGGCCGCGAGTAGCCTTGAGAAATCAAGCGTGGCGCGGAAATTTCATCTTGATATCATAGGTCGGAGGATCCGTGCAAACGCGTTGAAAGATCAAAAGCGTCAGGTATTGAATTCAACTCTGGCAGTGGCAGATTTCGTTGGTAGGTCGGATGGGCCGCGCCGGTACATCGAGATTGGCTTCGCCGGAAAGAGAGACGAAAAGCGGGGAAGGGTTAAGGAGGAGGGCGCGGCAAAGGGGGGAGTAACCCCTGGAGCTTCTCACGCGAACCGAGTAATCCGGTAACCCCGTTCCCTAAAAGCGCCACAGGCATCGCAACTTCAAGACGACGTGCTTCCACCGCGAACCAGAGATTTTCCTTGTCCAAACTAGTCGCACGCGCGCGTGTCCGTTTCCCCGTAAAACGTGGAATCGCTTCACTTCGCCGCGAAGCTTTTCTCTCCATCGCTCGCGCGCGCGCGTATGCTGCGTGATTTTCATAAAAATCCAGTCGTCCGGTTCCAGAGAGAATTTTCAAATAACAGGAAAGAAATTCTTTCCGGAACAACCGTGTGTGTTCGAACGCGAGTTTTAGTTGTGAAAAAATATTTTACTTTGCGAGCCATGTTAGGGGATCGTAAAAAAAGCAAAGCTATCGGGCAAAGGTAAACGTTGATCTGGGTGTGCGTGATTTCATTTTTCATCCTGGCAGGGCGATTCAAAAATCTGTGTCATAAATTGAATATTGGAGATATGTTTGGGCATGAAAATATTCCCCCGCGCGATATATATAACATCCGGTTTGATTTCGCCTAGCGCGAGTTGCACTATTCCGCCAGGTGTTTGTCCCACTCGAGCGAATAGACATTTATTAAGATCAATATTAATGGTGAAACACAGGGGGGATGGACGAAGGGGATCCATCATTGGTTCCTCCGATAGGAGCCGAGAGCCGGTGTCTCGGATCACTAAAATAAATTGTAGCGGTGTCTCCCATCATTTTTCGAGACTCGCATAAATTCCAGTAGTTTCAGACGGCTTTCGAGAATTTACTGCTTCGGCTTACAGAGGGAAAGAGAGAGAGAGAGAGAGAGAGAGAGAGAGAGAAAGAGTCGTTGAAAAAGGGAATTCCAAGAAAATCTTAGTAGATCCTCTTTATTCGAGCATTCGATCGTGTTGCGGGTAATAATAATCTGGTAACCTGGCTCTCGGGTAGCGGAGAAGGCGGCGAGTTTAAATTGGAAGGAGCCCGAGGGCGTCCCGTACGTAGTTAACAGGGGTAACATTCAAGGGTTGGATATCCTAACCAGGCAGCAATTGCCGTTAACTTCGAATAGCGTTTCAGGTGATGCAGTGCCGGTTACAACCGGATATCCGTTCGCATTCGTTCAGTATTATCGCTCGAAATAGCTCTGGCCGCTTAACGGTTTCGCCCGATTATCATAAATTTCCCAAGGATCGTTCTAATATCCGTGAGCAACGAACGAATTTCCCCGGCTGATCCATGCATCGTTTGCCACCGGTAAACTTTGCGATACACCCCCCCCCCCCCCCCACACACCGTTCGACCAAACCGTTTCGAGCCTTTAATTCGAAAACGAGCGGAAGGAAATCTCCGAGAATAAGAAGCTCGGATTCCCTCGCAATTAAAGTTTCCTCGATATCTCGCGAGTCGAGAGGCTCGTCCGTCCCTGCCGCGCACTATTTATTCTTCCCTGGCATAGGGAATTCCGGTTGCGCAGGCCAGGGTTTCCGGAGAGGGTAGTAGGATAAATAAAGATAAATAAAGTCAAGAACGCGCGCGAGGCCGCCGTAGTACTTGGAAAGCTTCCTAAGACTCAAACTGTCGTGTATCCCGTCGCATTCTCGATTCTAAGCTCGCAAGCTCCGAGCGGGGGTTATCGACCCGGACTTAATACGTACACTTATCACGCTGCAATGATCTTGTTAGCAAGTTTTTCCCGGTCCCGCCATTGCACGCGCTGCCCGGACGAGAAAGAGAGAGCTTTTAAGCTTAGCAGCGCTTAAACGGGTGAGCCTTTATTGGCTTTGGAAGCCTTGAAAAAGCTCGCTCGCCGCCGCGCGCCACCCCTAAAGCGACCGCGGCAAAACTTTGCAACAAGAACGTGGGGAAATGGCAAATATACACACACGCGCGCGCACACACGATTTCTACAATGCACAGAGCCACGACGGGATACTTGACATTACCCTCGACGAGGGAACATTAGCTAATTCGTTGATTTGCAAAAAGTCTCTTAACGCTTCGGCGAGGATCGTTAGAGAGCGTTGAATAGTTACACACTGAGAATTTCACCAGTCATTCGCCCCAGCTAATTTGCTGCTGACGCTGCTGCTGCTGCTGCTGCTGCTGCTGCTGCTACTGCCACCAGTGATAACTTTAAGGGTTTAGTCGCAAAATTAAAAGAACCCATACTTATAGTCCTCGATCAGGATGCTGAATAATAAAGCACTCTCCTCTGTGTGGGGGAACTTTTCGAGATGGCTACCAGAACGGAAGTAAAGAGCTTCGAGTAGTGTGCGCGCTCGAGACTTTGATATCTACTCGATATGCAACGGCGTAAAAGAAATTCTGCAGGATAAAATAAGAGTAGAATTTCATTGGGGTAATTAAACGAACGAGAGGGCACAATAACATGTACACGAGGAGGAGAGGAGGCTGCGGAAACTATTTGTCGATCCAATTAATTATCTCGTTCTATGCCTGAGTGACAATTACCTGATAAGTATTAATTAACCAATTATCTCATTCGGCTATCGGAGAATATTTTGTAGCGATTCTAACAAGAATATCAAAATATTCCAATAAATTTCCATGGAAAAACTTGATAAAATCTGAGATTCGCCTCTCTCTCTCTCTCTCTCTCTCTCTCTCTTTGCTTTATCGACGATATTAATCGATATTAACGAATAGAGTTTAAGGAGAGCGCGTGAATTAATTAAGTAAATTAATACCTTACCTACCCCAGAGATATCTTTTTAACGAATCAATCATCGCTACACTATTGTGGAAGATTCTGTACTATTCTGATAAATAGCCTGGAGTTGGACAAAAAGAAAGAGAGAGAAAAAGAAAAAAGAAAAAAAGAGGAGGAATTGTTTTAATATAATGGGGCTTAAAATAATATCCGGGTGCCGTGAGACTTACCAACATCTTTCGAACCACCCCATGTTCCTAACTGGGCCTGCCTCGCTAGCCTGGACAAAGCATCCACGTACACACGCGAAGCTGCTGCGGCTCCTGCGAAATAAAAGAGACAACACGTGAAAATGATAAATTCTCCGACAAACTAAAAGCTCCGCTACTGGTTAGGACAAAAATGTGAAAGCTTTCTCGTATTTGATAACAATTTAACTGAGTAATGGCATTTGTTCGGCGAGAGATAAGGCCATTGATAAATGGCGGATGCCCGGTATTTACGCGAATACGAACGGCGGTTCCTGGTGAAAAAAAAAGAAGAAGAGGGCAATATCTTGGCGAAAGCCACGCTCGTTAAAAGCTATGGGCTGGAAAAATTGGGACGAAGCGACGAGCGAGCGAGCGAGCAATGGGGGTGGTGATGGTGGTGGTGGTGGGGAGGAGTGGAAAAGGGTGTGGCTCGGCATATCGGTAGAAATTGGCGGTGTGTATCCTGTTTTCTACCCACGAAGAGGATCCCTCATAAATACAGGGGTTGTATGGTAGTACGTAACTGGCTCGACGGAGCAAAAAGGAAAACGAAAGCTCGGACAAGAGCAGGGACGTGCTGTATCTTGAAAGGGACGAACTTACGAGAGTATAAGGGTCGTTTTACGCCGCGTGCGAGACCGATAGTTGTTCACTTCGTATCTATCCCGACCTGAACCCACCCCTCCCCCCTCTTTCCCTCCCGAAGGAAAGAGTAGACTTTTTGCGACCTACACCCATGTAAACACGCTGAATCGACAGAGTTCGAGCTTCCAGTTGAGATAAAGTTAAAAAATCGAGGATTCTTCGCGTCTTGCATCACCCTCTTCCTCCTCCTCCGCCCCCGCCTCCTTAATTATTCCATTAATTCTCAAGTTTCATCGTGGGCTGGCGCATCAACATTCCAGCGTGGAGATCGATCGAATAAAGAATTAAGTATTTGGGTCTTGGAATTGTGCCTGAAATGCGAAAGTTCGTCATTCGTCGAACAGTTTTCCAGTGGAGGAGGCGGACGATCGGGGAGAGAAGGGTGGAGGGAAAAACGAAGTAACAGAGGACCGGCGTGTTCCATTACTGTCCTTGAAGTAAAACCGCCAGTCCCAAGCGAGACTAAGGCTGGGCATTAGTCGAGCACCCTTGTCGAATACCAATGTGTTAAGCAACCGGAAAGCTCCGTGTTAAGTTGCACTTTCCACTTTAATCCCCGGCATTTTCCTCACTACGCAACTTTCAAGACTCAACTACTTTCTAACGAACTTAGCGATACGAAAATCGCTCAAAGTTATAGAAAAATGTGGAATCTTAAAGTTTCCCTTATTTTAAAGAGCCGAGGGTGAAGAATGAAAATGGTCCGTCCGATGAACGTAATGTGGGGATATTGCAGAGCCCCCGTATCTTTGTAATCACCCGGCAGCTTGTTCCACAATTATGGAACGAAGCATATTTTCGTGTTTATGGCGTTTTTATTATCCCATTTTTTGCTTGATTATCGGCCCGTCGTGATATACCGGCTATACTCCGTTAACGGGTCCGTTATTGACGTCAATAAGGATTTATCGTCATTTCCCACCATTTTCCGTCGCACGCGCGTCATATCGAAGGTCAATCGAGTTCAGCCAGTCTTCCCTTTTCAGTTTCTCGGCAGAATCGGGAGAAAGAGGGAAAGTTCAAAGCTAAGGTCGCCCACACCACCCGATAAGGATGTGTTTCTTGGTCCCATTCCAAGATGTTCAACTTGACTAAGGGGATAACCCTTAGCCATTAAGGTGTTAATTGTTATTCGCGGTCGTTCCTGGTAATTACACTTGAAGCATTCTCTCTCTCTCTCTCTCTCTCTCTCTCTCTCTCCGAGCTCCTTTCTATTCTCAAAGATTGTCGCAGTTTCTCACCTCGGCTGCTCCTCATTTAACTTTCCCTCTACCATTCGCACTATCCGATTAAAAGAAATATCGCCATCCCTAAAATACATTTATGCCACACTTCGATATCGCGCGAATTCAACAATTGTTAGAAGATTAATTAGCTTCGTTAAATCATATATAATAAATATACTCTCGATTCATAAATCAAATCCACAGCAGACGGCTCGGTATGATAATTATTGAACCGCAATATGCGATATAGCCGAAAAGAACGATGAATTCCCAACATTTCAATAAACACGATATCGCTTCGAACGGATAAATAACATTTTCCACGTACAACGAATAGCGAGCCAATTATGTTAACGATATCTAGAGAGTTTTCATATCGAGTGGCGAAAATCTTTGAGGAAAGAAAGAGAGAGAGGGTTGGAGGGATCTAAACGAATTTCCAATAAACAGTATTACACGTCGTATTCCGAGAAAGAAAGAATTCGAAAAAGCAGCGGCAAATGATGGAGTACCGCGAAATTTTATCTCCACTGGTGGAAAATATAATTCTTTGATTTCGAGGGAAACGAGTCAATCGTATTTTCAGTAAATTTCGTGTGGAGTTTAACGCTTTGGGGCAGTACGAGAGAAAAAATCGTGGAGAGCACAAGAAATAAAGTACAAAGAAGTCACGTGCAATCAGGCGGATGTCGGGGGGGAATTTGGAAAAGGGACGGGCGTCGTCTCAGTACACACGTCGTGTGCACTCGAATGTAAAGACTTGGAATATGGCGCGAGGGAAAGGAGTTCCTGCTGGGTATTAGCAACCAGCCACCACCACCACCACCACCATCACCACCACCACCATCACCATCTTCGAGCGGCAACCCTTCGCGTCTTTTATGCGACTGCACCAAGGGGGTTGGTGACCCCAAGCAGAATTCCTACGCGAAATCCCCTTCGCTTCCTCTCATTCTTCTTCCATCTTCCATTTCGTCAGTTTCCGCCATTCACCAACTTCGACTAGCTAACTTGCTTTGATTTCCACAAATAGTCTACGAAATTTCCCATTCCACTCCACCCTCTCTTCCTTCCTCTCGCTTTCTCTCTCTCTCTCTCTCTCTCTCGCCCTCCAACGAAATGGATTCGATAAAATTATACAAGACGCATAAACACCACGACACACGAGGCCTTCTTTTTATTCCAATAGCACTCCAACAACGTGGAAAACTGATTTCCCCCTATTTCAATTTTCAAACGATTGCCAGAAGAAACATTTTCCCACCACCATCACTGGACACCGCGCAGGATCTTTTTCATCATTAGAATTCAATTTCAACCATCGGACAGAGGAAATCCATCGATAATTGAAAATTAAGCTCCGC
Source organism: Sclerodermus sp. 'alternatusi' (assembly GCA_037305995.1). Classification (NCBI taxonomy): domain Eukaryota; kingdom Metazoa; phylum Arthropoda; class Insecta; order Hymenoptera; family Bethylidae; genus Sclerodermus; species Sclerodermus sp. 'alternatusi'. The sequence goes on along the minus strand of CM074546.1, from coordinate 7,705,023 downwards.
GACAAACCACAGCGACGAGATACTTTACCGTTAGCTATTTCAGTCTGTGCAAACAGGCATAAAATTTGAAACTATGCGCTGTACATTATACGATACGTATTGCCGAGAGCATACGAGTTTTTCATTGTCCATCTGTGCAAATCGAATATCACTTTTCACACGCTTCGTCCGCTCACGAACTTGCAATCACAAACCTCTCCTTCCAGCACGCGAGAGAAGGAGAGAGTGAGAGCGAGCTCAGAACTTCCACTCGACACAAATGATCGACTTCGTAATAGCACGGGGTAGAAATTTACAGCGACACTATAGTATATGGAAACGAGCGTGACAATTATGAATATCCGAGAACTCGTTAAGCAACCTATAGGAGGATAAGGCTGAGGTACTTAAGGGCTCAGGGGGTGGTTACGACCGATTAACACCGTCCATGATCCCCGACAAAGACTCTCCGACTGTATTCTATGCGTTGCGAGCTTTTCTGATGGGGCGTCGTGTTAATCCCCTACCCCAAGCAAGCTAATTAGGCCCGGTCCCATAGCGGATAACGGCCTAACAGCGTACTCCGAACGCATACCGAAATTAACCCAAGCCCCAATGCTGTAACAAGCTGCCTGGTTCACTTTACTTTTTTGCCCGCGCATCCCCTTTTGGATTATTTCATGACATACCCCAAAACACTTGCTCATCCAAACTGCAAGTAGAATTTTATCATGCGTCCGTAGCGCGAGATTATTATTAGGGTCCTTGGCTTCTCTGGGATAAAGAAAGCTTTTAAATTAACAAATATCGCTTTCACGGCGTTTCCTTACAATTATAACGCGAGATTCCTGATGGAACGAGACGACGCAGTTCTACGATGTATATTCTCACGAATAGCGAGAAAGTCTCCGAGGGGATATGAAAGGACATTGAATCGAATTCGTCGGCAGCTAATTCGTTTCGAAAACGGCAGGAGGCAACGGAGCCAGTCAATTAGTGCTTTCCGCTTGCAATTCTGTCGAGGACGACGAAAGGAAGTCGCGCCCTTCCTTCGCGTGCTAAGCAAAGCAACGGAAGGGTAGCAACGAAAGCTTCTCGACTCAACTTTTCAGATCTACCAGAGAGAGAGAGAGAGAGAGAGACATTTAACTTATATTTCAAAGTGAATACGAGTTTACGAGTATTAGCTGCTTGGCCATTCAACGAGAAAATTATCGACAATTAAATACCCATTAGGTTGAATAAAAAACCCTTACCCCCTTTCCCCTTATTATTCGTTTATTCCGAAATAATTAACACTCATTACACATCGTTTAAGTGGATCTCTTTGCTACGAACAAAGTCGCGGCCAACTAAAGTACTCTCAGCCAGTAGAAAAAGGTCAGTGTAAACTTTAGAAAGGGAGCAACGGTTCGGATTAATTTCTTTCCACGCTGAAAAGAATGGTCGGAGTTTATTATGGGGAAATTCCAGAATGAACTGTGTTTGCAAATTGATAAATTAATAACTGGCCTTAAATTCAATTTTTATTGTTATTATTTTTATTATTATCATCATCACCATCATCATCATCATCATAGCGAATGCTTTAATAGTCCAATTATGAAAGTCGACGGAGCAAGTCAATTAATACTTTCCGCTGGTGGTAATTCAGCTATCAAACCGGCGAAAGAAGTTTACCGGGACTTCGGGAGCAGCACGAGGGCTGAGAGGGGAGGAGGATACGAACACAGCAGCGAATTCATTAGGATATATTCAAAAAGTTGGCGAATTTTCTTTCGAGTGGAGCGTATCGCGCGAATCTTAAAATTGAAATGTGGAATGGAGGTTTCGCCGTGGTATGGTGGCGTTTGTGTCGGAGAAGGTCTCGCCGTGTGTCTATTAACCACATCAGGGGCCTCTTCACGAGGAAGATTTAAGTGACTGTGCGCGACCTCAAAAAAGAAGGCAGCTGCCAGTGGCACCCCGAAGAGTGGGTTGAGTGCAGGAAAGAAAGGCTTTCTTGCAAAAAGAACGAAACCAGTCTCCGACGTGGAAAGAGCGACGGTGGCATTTTTTTAAATTAAATTTCTCGCCCGACGGCAAGACGGAAGGGTAGCCGCGCGTACACAGTGGTCTGGAACAATAAATAAAAGCCTCCACCTTACAAGCGTGCCAGTAGGTGAAACTAGAAGGGGGGGTGGTTTGCCTTCTGGAGTACCATAATTTACGTTCCACTCGTTTCCACCTCGCATATACCTAACGTGTACGAATGAGGCATAAATTCAACCGTGCTCTTTCCTGGTTTGCTCATTCCTGCTAATTCCATCCTTCTTTATCGCGTGCCGGGAAACTTAACGTTTAGCGAAAAGCGCAAAAGGGAAGATGCTGGAGGGAGAGAAACGAGTTCCGGTTTTCCCTGTAGGGAGGAGGAAGGGTATTTGCAGGGGAAGAAGACTGTGGAAACAACTGGCGGCACAAGTGGAAAATGGAGGAAGCAGCTGGCCCCGACCACCGGGAGGCTTCTTCTCCTTTTGCACGGTCCACCGACAACGAGCCCGGGTATTAACGTGGATAACGATAAACACGAGTACCGCTGTAACAGGGAATATCGTGCCAGCTTTTCCGGACTGCGTTATCCCAGTACGGATCGAGATAGCTCTCGAGGACCAACCAGTTAAGCTGACCGGAGGGATTTTGGAAGATGGCAAAATATAACGAACCCTCCTCCTCCTCCTCCTCCTTCTCTAATTCACCTTATTATTTCTGGGAGCTCCGGCTAAATGTAATTTAATGTCTAATGACTTCCACGGGAAAACCTTAGGCAGCTCGGCAAAACAACAGTTGGAACTGTAACATCTGCCAAGTACCGCTCACCGAGATCATAACGATCCTCCTTCTTTTCCTGGATGCTCGAACAAAGAATTCCTCCCCCCATTCCCCCTCGGCAAGAATAACAGATCGAAGTGAAGTTTGCAGCGCGCGGCTATCGAAAGAGATCAAACGATGTTACGGCCAAGCAGTTTCGGTCCGTCGAACAAAAGGCCGGGGGTGAGGGGTAGCGAGGAGCTTCCCAGCCTTTATTTTCTAGCGAAAATGTTTTTCCCGATGCCCGGAGTCTGTGCAGAAACTCTCCAGTATTTTGTTTGCTCCCACCGCATACCTAGCGTTGTAGCTGTACTACGCTGGCAATTATAAAAGCTAATTGCTCGGCAAAAAGGAATAATAATGCAACCCCGGCGAACGGTTATCATCGACCTACTCCTCTTCTCCCTCCCACTCTCTCTCTCTCTCTCTCTCTCTCTCTCTTCCACCCGCGAGCATCCTCCTCCACCCACCCACGCTGTTATCTCCTATGATTCGAGTACAAATAACTCCACTCGCAGCTGAATATTGTTTGTTATCGTCATGAATCAGGATACAAATTTTTATTGCGAAGCCCCACGCGGATTAATTAGGAATTATTCTCGTGCCGCGAAGCATATTTTATCCTGCATTCGTAATAATATGTTAAATAAAGTAAATGATGAGTTGCAACGGGATTTACATCGTTTTCCAAATGTCCGATGTCGTTAAAAATATAATCCAACGCGAATAGGAACCGTCGCATAATTTCACGTTTAACCCAGAGCTTCGACAAATTCTCGATAGTTCATGGTTCGCGATAGCGACGACTATGCGAAATATTTTGGAAAAATTCTCGTTTGTAATCGAGGGGAGTTTTGAAATACTTTAGAGTACGGAGGAGAATTTTACTCTTTTTCTCTCTCTCTCTCTCTCTCTCTCTCTCGTCTGCCATTTTTGGTGGCGCGACGAGTGTCATTTCGCGAGGAAACGAAGTAGAGTCCTTTCATTCGCCGTTCGGAAATTGACGGTAGTCCTCCTCGCTCCTCGAAGAAGGGGTTGCCAGGGGTTGCTGGAGCACGCATCTGGTGTGAACACAACGGCATCTGCTTAGGAACATTGCGGTTGATCACAAGGAGAGGGAGTCCCGAACACGAAATGCTGCCGAGCAACCCCAAAATTGCCCGCCGTCTTGTTTGTGGCCGGTCTGCGGATTCCTTCTCCCTCTCGCCCTCACCCTCGCCCCAAACCCCTAACGATTTGGTCGAGAAAATAACGAGATTGCGATCTGACTCCGTTTGCTTCCCGGGTAAACTCGTCTCCGAAGTCTGTGTCCTCCGCTTTGCCAATCCCGGGACCAATCATGCTTGCCTTTCCTTCATCGGTCTTCAACTATCGGCTAACTTCGCACTGAAGATGGAGGTGTCTCCGAGTTGATGGATCAATCCAAGCTAGCAATATCCCGTGGATAGTTCTCACTCGGATTGGGATTCTCGGGAATTCTTCGCGGGAATTCTCAAGACGACTGGCATCCCGGCAGATGAGATTGTACAAGTTCCGGTGCAAGCACAACCCCTTTTAGCCGCGGGAAGGTTCGCTAATTGAGCTTTTTCCCCGGATACTCGCGATGCTCGAAAACTTTTCACGAATAACGTGCTAAAACTACCGACGGTATGAGCGAGAGAAAAGGAGGAAGAGGAGGAGGGGGTGAAACAGTTGTTTCTTCGAACAGGGCTCGATCACGAGAAATATTCGACGATTCGACCCGAAGAAAGACGCATCTCGGGATCGGGGGTAAGGGACTCGAAAGAATTTATAGGCTGCTGAAAGATCGAAGGCCTCTCCTGACTTTTATTGGTTATCCGGTATAAGTTTATTTCTTGCGGGTACCAGGAAGCTATTGAAAATCACGTACAGTAGAAAACGCCACTTTGGACAGACGCAATATTGTTCAGACTCCCGCTCTGGGGTACTCTCTTCCAATGCTTGCCGATTTGTCACTGCCAGAGACACTTCCCCTTTCGAGCAGCCCATTCAACGCGATATATTTATAAGCCTACCGTAAATCTCAGGGCGATCCTTCCCGATTAAATCAATTTCTCATATTTGCGGCACATTACCGGGTCGATCACCCATCGAGGCAGAAGCGACCTGGCGGCACATGTGGCCCGAATGAAAAACAATAATGGCTTATCTGAAAACTTGAGCCATTTGCAAACTTTCCCCGTAGCTTAGCTTCTTCTCCTTCCTTAAGAATGGCCAGTGCGTTGTTACTCCCCACGATACTCAACGACCCTCGGTAGAACTCGAACCTGAATCTCCCGCACACACATTGACGAGGATATAATAAAACTTAAAAAAGCTACAACCTCCCCGTGAAAAAAAGCATCGTTATTAGCGCAGTGCGAAAACGAAGGAGCTCTCGTGGTAACTATGATTGAAAATGTTTCAACGATCCACTACCACGACGACGACGACGACGACGAAAACCTGTTTCTCAAGGACGAGAGTTTTGTGGAAATGGATGGAAGAAGATGAAGTACTCTCTCCTTTAACCCCCCAACGTCCTCTGGAAAGTGTATCATTTTCCAATGCGAGATGCATTGGCAAATAAAATAACTGTGCCTCCAGTGTGCGAGGCAGAACAGGGTGGAAAAAACAGCGGGAAAAAATATCGGGGGAAAAGTGTGTGACTCGAGGTGCACGAGGCGAAACGCGCGGCAGTTGCTCGGGGCGAGTTTCGGCGCCGGAGCAAATTCCAGAATCGTAAAACCTCGAGCATAAAAGCAATGAAATACCTTGGGGCTAGCGAGACAGGAACAGCGTGATTACTTACGGGCCAAGATGCTCTCGAATAAAGCTTCCCGCCATTCCATAGGCGAGCTTAAATTCTATAAGCGAAGCCTGCGGGCAGACACCGTTTCCGGCAAGACGGCGGAACTTGTTTTTCCTACGAATTAAACTACGGCTGGCACGCGAAATGATTTTCTCGAGACTCCCTGGTGCTGTCGGAAAAACTCATTCGCCGGTGCACGCGTCACGGGAGAGCCGTGAAAATCTATCGAGATCCGCGCTGGCTATTTCCGAAACGATCCTCGGGGCAGCCTTGAGTTAGAAGGTTTCGATGTCGAGGCTGAAATCCGCGATCGTAAAGTCCGCGCGTAAAAGCTTCTCAGCAACAGAACGCGACGAAGAGGAGAGAAAAGCTGGCTCGATGACGACGATGACGACGACGACGACGACGACGGGGCTTTCGAAGAAGTCTCGAGGGTGCGCTACGGAAAATTATTACGAGTCCCCCGGCATCCGAGCCACGCTGATATTAACCAGAGAATCCCACGAATGAGCAAAAGCAGCCATTAACAAACGAATTCTCCGGCGCGCATCAGCAATTATTAAAAATACCGCGCAATGCGACTTGATGAAAGGAGAGAATTCTCAAGGCCTTCCAAATATTCCCGAGGCGCACCGCAAGCGTTTGTTAATGAAAATCACGGAATATTACGCCGTTCGCCTCTTTTTCGCGGTGGGACCAACCGATCCAACGCCGTCGTCCCACGTCGGCTACGACACCACCTTTTCACTCCCCACCTCCCGCCACGCGATCTCCCCGCACGCGGAATAATCTTATCAGTCTATAAATATTGCATTTTAAATGCGCCAGATGAAAAACGATTAATGCGCGAAATAGCGAAATTTATTTGACAAACACTTGGAGAGGGAACGCTCTCTGCTGGGAATATCCAATCTGATTTTCACGCGCAACCCCTCTCCCGCTCTCCGCCGTCCGATGATCAAATGTTATTCGGCTTTTAGTTTTAATCGCCGAGAATTTATCGTTCTAATATTGTTGCAGTTTTGCCATATCGCTGCCTTCCCTACTTCGCGGTGATTCATCGTGCATTCCAGTTAATTACGGCGAAACTAATGAGCCAATCAGTCACCGGGAGATTCGCGGAGTGCGAGATTCTGCGAGCGAATGAGCGAACCGGCCGGAATTCGAGGATGTCGCAAAAACAGCCGGACATTAGCAGCGGGTATCGCGTTACCCGTCGAAAATGAGAATATGATTCCGTTGCGTAATCTTTCTTCGTGTAAAAGCTTGTCGCCTGTTCCCAGTAGCGTCGTTTATCATCGCGCAAGCAGTCGTCAGACCTTGATTAGAACAGAGGATAATAAATGAGCAGCTGGCTGCTCAAATAAATGAGGAGCTTTTGGGGAGCTTAATTACTTATCAGAGAGGGCCGTGTTTACCTCGGCCTTTTCGTAAGCTCAACTAGTGGCTGCGGTCTCTAGTGTGCCGCTTCGAGAACATTAATGTAGATTAATGGAAATCTTCAATACTCTTGCCGCAAACTTTTCCCGCGCTCCATTAGACCGCCGAGCTCCCCCGCACTTTCCAATACCCCCCCCCCCCCGCGAACACGTTACACCACTTTTTCTTCTCGCTGATCGAGAAGAACGAGAAGACGTCTTCAACTTTTACCGCGATGAAAGCGGAGAGTCCGTGAACGGGGGGATTAGAGAATCCGGGAGGAGTTCTATGTTCTCCCGAGGAGAATGTGGAGATATTTCTCGGACGAGGGAGGGGGCGAGAGGGGGATGAGACGTCAGGCCCGATGGCCGCGCGCTGAATCGAATGGAAAGAAACCGAGAGGAGGAGTTCGCCAGGAATCCGTGTATCGGGCTTTGCACAGACGTGTCAAGGCTGCGAGATTCTACTAGGGTAGTTTTAATACGAGCCTCGCGAACTCACGACATTCGAACGAGCAAGGACAACGACATCTACGGGAGGGCGTTGGCGGATGCTGTCACGTCTGGAAATGCTACGAAGGGTGACTGCACCAACTCCCGAATTCCAACCCCCTCGCTACACCCCGACCCTTGGCCCCGGCTCTCTGGCAGCATCGGGCGCCGATCGTTCCAAAGCCCCACACTCCCACAACCCGGAATATCATACGCAATAACGCGCAAGAAGGCGCCATTTCTTCCTCTTTCACCCTGCAATATCCTGCCGCCGTCGCCGCCAGTCCGAAAGTTCGAACGGTCTAATTCAACGCCGAAGTAATTAAGTCCCTCTTTTTTTTGTCCGTACCATCGAGCATTTTTTTCCGACCCTGGCGAATCCATCGAGGCCGAGGGAAGTCACGCGGGTTACCATGCGATTCAGCAGGGTGTCTCCAGCGTCTTTTCGTAAAGTTACTCGGAGTTGCTCGGAGTTAGCGGAGGGGAGGTGACGTGCTCACCTACCGCACGAATTTCGCGACACGATTAATTAGGCGAATTTCGACAGGTCGATCGGGGTCGATGAATCATGGCGAATTCGCCGACAACCGACTCAAGAATTTCATCCCGAGCCCTATAATACCGCTGCTATACACACGACGGAGTTGCTGCTAGCATGGAAATGAAGTTTGGCAAATATGCAAATACACGCGATCGTATTAATAGTTGTCGGATAGTCTCCGGAAGATTCGGTTTGTGTTGCCATTAGCGCGGCGGTGGCGGCGGCAGCGGTGCCGACGGCTCTCAGGAAAAATGGCCGAGCTTAATTGACGGACGAGAGGAGGGAGGCGTCAATTAATCGACACTTCTCGAATTACCGACGTTCACGGGCCCGCGTTGAAATCGGGCCTACCCTTGGCACGATTGTCTCCGGTGATTACGGTTTCGGGGTTGTTTGCATTTAGGAAGCCATCAACGCTTAATCGCATTCCTTGCCGGCCGGGGAGATTGCACGTTCTTCCCTCGGTCCGTGCTGAATGGCCACGTCGAAAATGGGATACCCTCGCGAAAAAATCCCTTCCCGCTAGCTTACAAAACAGAAAGGGTTTATGCCCTCGGCCATTCGGTAGATGGCAGCGAGGAACATCAAAGAAGCAATTTGGATTGGCCCTGCTTGATGGCACCGCAAATTACGCGAAATCGCTTTCCAGGAAGCTGGGAAATTGGCAAATTGATGTTAAAAAAAAAAAAAAAAAAAAAAAATCAGTGACAACCGAGGAGGTGGACGGGAGGGGGAGGAAGGGAGAGTGAAAATTGCGCGGAGGAAATGAAGCGGCGTACGCACGGAGGGTCGGATAATTAGCGAGAGATATTTCTTGTTGTGTCACGGAGAGAGAGAGAGAGGTTGGGCAAAAAGGGGTGGAAAACCGGTGGTTGGGTCTCGACATCGCGAAAAAGTTTGTCGCGTTAAAACGAACGCCGCCGAATAATTAAGACCAATTAATATTCGACGGGTGGCGTAAGCAAGGCTGGACGAGTCGACGGGGACACCTAGAAAAATCGAATTGTTCCCCTTCAGGTGGAATTATTCCGACCCCAACCCCCAACCCCGGGGAAACCAACCAGCCAGCCCAACCGACCCAGCCAACCAACCCCAACCAGCCGTGCAGGTCCAGCGGAGATCAACATTCACCGAAATATAAATTCTCCGACGCGGAGGGTGGGATGCGTGAATATTCGCAAGCCCGCAAAAGCTCGAACGGCAGACGCTGCTCCTAAATCATCGCACCCTTATTCCTCCCACGGTATTACGCGAGCTGATATTCGCTGGTGTACGCGTGCTTTGCCTACCGCAATAAGTGCTCTTTACGATACAATGGCCCCCCCTTCACGGTTCCGCGAACCCTGCCCTTCGATTAACGCCAGAAAACTCACTGTCAGGATTGCACCTGATAGTATCATCCCCGAGCTTTCTCCACTGTCATTCGAAGCGAAGGATCTTTAGGGTAAAACGCCAACAGCGGAGGGTAAGCGAGGCAGACGCGTCGCGCGCGCAAGAGGGGCTCAAAATTAACCACCGTGCGAATAAAAGAGAGAAATATTCCTGAGAAATAGAGATTTTTATGGAAGAAGATAAAGTACGGTGAGAATCGGTCGAGGGGGAGAGGAATTCAGCGAAATGTAGATATTTTTTGATATTCCTCTTTCTGAAATCTGTCTGTGCTCCGGCCATCCCTCCATCCCTCCCTCTCTACCGAGAGAATGAAAAATACGTAGACTCCTGCTGCTGTAGGAATCTATTCGAGAAACGGATGTACAATTTCCTGCTGCTCGTGATTTAAGGCCTTGAAATCCTGAGAAACCTGTCGGCGAGTAGTTGAGAAAAATTAATATTAACGTGACACAGGGTCGAAAATGTCCCTCATTCATTCAGCATTTCGAGTCATTTCACACCCTCGACGGTATCAGGTTGTCGGGGGTTTGGATTTCAAGACACGGTATATCGGAGGGTGGAATGGTTCCTCCCCTTCCTGCATATCTCAAGGTCGAATCAGTTTGCCCAATGCATATCGAATGAGCGGGACAATGCGCAATTGCAAAGTTTACAATAATAACGTTAGGTGGCATCTGTCGGTATGTATTATATAGAAGGCGATGGAAGGGGGTGGGAGGGGATTGCCGGAGCTATAAATCATCGTCGATTCTTTCCCCATCTGGGATCGGCCACCCCCCTTCCGCTACTCACGAGGGTGTCGGCGCCAATGGAGTCACGCGTTTCCACCCTCGCCCCGACAATCAGCGTGCTTCTGTATCATTTACGTGGCCATCCAGCCGGAGAAATTGCATGTAAAATTACAGCCTTCCACTGGCTCGGCACCGTGGAATCACCGTTGGTGCCGGCGCCATACCGGCTAATGGAGTACCGAAATCTACAAGGACGCGCCGCGGCAATTCGGCCATTTTTCAATAAAAGCGTAAGAGGTTTAGCCGGAAAAACGAGAACTGCATTTTCCACGGAAAAAAGAGGGCAAAAACACAAACAAATACGAAATTCCCTGCCCGCGGGGATAATATTTGAATTTGGGGTGAAATTTTATTTGCAGGGAAAACCTGTTGAGAGAGCATCAAAAAGCACGGGATACACGGACTGTATCGAGCACTGATTACATGACCGCCTCGTCGGGGAAATTACAAAAACCGAGCTGGCATGGAATCGCGATAAAATCAAATCCACCGTTGAAATGCCAAGGCTGTTGATTCAAAGCTCGAACAAGGACCGAATCAATGATAGTTTTTCGTTTATTAAAAACAGAATGCAAAGCCCCCGATAATTTCGGTGGTGAGCGATGGAGGGTCGCGAGATGCATGAAAATTTCGGAGGAATGAAAATTCCAAGAGAAAAAGCTTGGCGCGTCGTGGATTAAGGAATTTTCTCCAGCGGATCTTGCCTCAAAGTCCCTCCACCATTCCTTTATTATTCCAACGAAACAGTATTCCCACGGGAGAGCGTGGTCTTAACACGAGTAGGGATGGGGGGAGGCTGGCACCTTTCAAGAATAGAAATTCCGGAACGAAGGTGGATAGGGCAGCAAGCAAGCAAGCAAGCAAGCAAGCAAGGAAGCAAGCAAGCAAACAAGCAAGCAAGTCAGCAAGGAGCCAAGCAACCAAACAGGCATCCTACTGCTCATCAGGGCTAAAGACAAAAAGCTCGCGAGACTGTGTATGTACACGTATGTAGAATAAGGTGAAGAGAGAGAGAGAGAGAGAGAGAGAGAGAGAGAGAGATAGCGTGAGAAGGGAGAGCGGGGCAGCGACGAAAATTCCATGAGGAAAATGGGGAGGAGAACGAGTGAAGCGCAGGGTGACGGAAAGGGAAGCGTAGGTGGGGGTGAAACGTAAACTTCATTCTGGAGGACAATGCTGGCTGCCGGTGTACGATTCAATTATTTTCACTCAGCCGACCATGGCGTTTCTGCACGACCCTCAACGGGCCCCTACAACCCAAACAGCAGACGCTCTTAATTTCGTTATCTTCTCTCCTCCTATCTTTTTCCCACCACCACCGCCGTTAGCGCCACCACCCCACCAACCCCCCTCGCCGATTTGTGTTTCCTCCATTCCCAAGGTCAATAATATCGATACGCGGCCGACAGATTAAATTGCTGGCCGAGCAAATAGCGGAAACGATCGGACATTCGGGCGAATCGAATGAAAAATTGCTCGCTGAAAAATCAACAGTCACCAGAGCGGGGCAAGAATTATTTTTAATAACGCAGCCGCGTGATGGATGGACGCGTTTCCAATTGGGGAAATTACTTCATTGTTGCTCCGTACTTTCCTGAAAAACTAGATCATTTAGCTTCGCGAGCCGGAGGCCCCGTGGAAATCTCGAAAACAATAGTGATTGATGAACGAACGGTCCTACAAAGTTGCAAGGCCAGAGATCGAAATGGTTTCCTCATCTAGGTTCGTCAATTAAACCGGGGGGGAGAGGGGCAGGGAGAATACCTCAATCGTTCGCGACTCGCCCAGTGAGAAAAAGCCTGAGGAAGCTACCAAGTGGTAAAGGTCAACGAATAAGGCGGCAAGGAGTGGAATCACGCTCGAAGAAGACTCCCAATACCGAAGAATAATATTTAAGGATTATTCTAGCTCGAATACGAACGGAGTAGGTAGAGGAGCAGGTACCAAACCATTCGGATCCATTAATATCGCTCAAGCAGCAAATTGGATTAAAGGAAATCCATTTAAAGGGCTACCAGTTTCGTAATGCGACGTTGCCGCCGTTAGTCTCCGTAACTCTTCCCGGTGTTCCTATCGCTGGTGGAATTGCGATTTAATTCGTGCGTAGAAAGGAAAAAACTTGTCGGAGAATGTAACACCTGCGCGAATCAGAAGAGCGCGCGTGTGCCGTGTAGAGACCCCTCGAAACACTCGAGCCAACTTCTTCGGAGCGAGTGAGAAATACGATGATCGTTCTGGATTATACGTTGTTGTTTTGCGGAAGAGACGGCATTTACCGGAGGAAGATTGGCTTTTTATTGTCTCGTCTCGTAATTGCTACCTAAAGGAAAGTGTCGCAATTTACTCCTGCCTGAAGAAGAAGGAAAAAATACGACAAAAAAAAAAGGACCTGGGAATTAGGTCCTTTGGTCGTTCCGCAGGAAAAAGCCCTGCGCACGCAGGATAATTAGATCCTCTTTCTGATATATGTTTTCCTCCTCCTCCCTCTAGCCCGCTCTCGTTCTCCCGTTCTTTCCCATTGGCTCTTTGGAATCATTTAGTTTACGAGTGACCCACCACCCCTGCTTTCCATTCCCGACGGCGAGCACTGTCGAGCAAATGACAATGGACCACTCGCTACAATTCTTTCCAATGCAATAGGGCCACACGCAGGAGGAGGACTCCCGTTAAGCCGAGAAGGGAACTCACCCCTAAGCTCCAACGCTTCCATCGAAATTTCAACTTCCTTCGCGACGCGAACGCGCGCTCTTCCATTCGCAAATTTATTTACTCCGCAAGCCTCGCGGGGCTCTGGAAAATGCCCATTTGCCAAGAATTTATCGTAGCCCCATGGAGTTCCACGTGGTCCCCCCCCCCCGTGTTTCGCGCAGCTTCTCCCGGAGATTTTAAGCGGTCATTTTGAATTCTACGTCGTTCGTTCGCAGAAATATTTCTTAGCTGGGGAGGGAGGAAGGAGGGGAGGCGTAATGATACGGTGAAATACGCCCTGGTGTAAATCGGTGAATTTAATGGAGTCCGCGTGTTCATCAGTCAGCAGCCCTTGGCAGAATATAGGGTACTTGGAATCCATTTCAATCTCGGGTAATCGCGAATACCTTACATATTCGTATCTGTACACATTGTCCGGAACGCATACCGGGGTGCTAATGGAACCATTACACAAGCCGATTCTGCGTGTTACAGCGCGATATAGATCGATCACCTCCGGCTAATCATCGTGCACCTAACTACCCCCCTTCCCCTCCCCCTCCCGCCGCGCTTACTCCTAATTAACTTGCCATGACCGACGCGCGTACACCTCGACGCTGATAATCATTCGAAACATCTGTCTCACCGCGTTAATGATCCATCCTCGTTTTGGTCATCCGGCATCCTGTCCTCCCCCGTCACCCTCCCTTGCCATCTCCCCTGAACTATCACCCGACGAAAAACTCTCAAGGCCTCTCAAGTAATTCTCCAAGCTCATTAAGCTCCCTAATTAACACGAATTGCTTAATTAAAAGCTCCCCCCCGGCAAAAGCAGGATTGACGGGGAGAAACGCGAATCGAGATTTTTCTTTGTGGTATTGCGGCGGTGGCGACGGCGACGGTGGTGGCGGGGATATTTCCACAAACGAATTTATCATAAGCAGGGATGACGCGGAATCCTGGAGGCGGGAGGCTGCCGGAAGAGAAGAGCGGAAGGAGAAGGAACAGGGGCCGGGGGGTGTCGAGGACACGGTGATTGCGGGCGTGGCGCGATAGAGTGTAATTTGAAAAGTTTTCTCGTTAAATTGCGCAAAACGCATAGGCCGTGCCAGGCGAAACGTCGAACAAGCACGAATGGAAAATTGAGATAAGCGGACTGACTGATTTCAAGGGACGACGGTCAGAGGACGACTAATTTTAATTATGGAATCCGTACAGGTGGGGAGTGCTCGATTTTCCCGGTGAACGCGTTCACCTTTGAACCTTTTTCCTGTTTAACGGCAGTTCTGCAGTTTCAATTGAAAAGTCCAGCCAGCCCCGTTATTTGCCGAGTCCCTTTGCGTTATTGATTTCCACTCGATCATAGCAAGCATTACCGGCACGAGATCGTTTGAAGGCTCCAGCATTCACCGTTCATCGAGCTTCCGGTGCAAGCATTCGTTTAATAGCGTCGATTATTACAAAGAACGACAGACTACAATATAAATACATTTCAAAGATCAAACCATTCCTGAGCTTTCTCCTCGTCCTCCGAGGGAGAAAGAGGGAGAAAGAGAGAGAGAGAGAGTGAAACAGGAGAGACAAAGAACAGGAATATTATCATTGGGACCGAGTATCGCTTTTAATCAAGTATCCCCCGCGCGATATTCACTGAACTAAGAAGGAAGATAACGCGAAAATGGTCCCACGGTCTCTCCATCAATCGTTTCGATTGAATCGCGAAACATTTGTCCACGCGTTCGTCGTCGTAGTTTCGTTGCTGCAGGTGTCGGTGTTGGTGCGCCGATGGTACTGGTGGTGCCGGTGTCGCTTGGGGGGAGAATAATAAAAATCCACCAGCTGTAAAATCTGCGTAAAGGTAGAATCCCGTGGAACAGCGGAAAATAGCGTTGTAAAAAAAGAAGAGCGGCGGTGACGCGGAGCACGGGGAGGGGGAAGAGCGATGGCAGTGGATTTTTGGAGACAACGTTAATTGCAGTCTCGGTGTTTTCTAGCAGCGGCAGTGGCAACGCTGGCTGCGCGTGACACCTACCTATCCCTTCGATGTTCGGACAATCAGCAAAGCCCCACAGCGTCCGAAACAGCAATCTGGCTAAATTCACGTTGCAAATTCTCCCGGTCTCTTTGTCCTCTTGCCAGGGCTTTTCCGGCAGCTCGTCAGACGAATGAATTCCACGCGAACGGCCGAGGTTCCGCTACTCGATAAAATTACCCTTCCCACGGCCGGGGGTTACCCGGCGGAAATTCTGCGCGGATCAAGACAAACCGGGACGACGACGCCAATGGATACGGAGCCAATGCGCGGCGAGAACGACGGGAACGACGAGAACGTACGGCCAATTCGGAGCGTGCCTTCCTGATCGTTTACGCGCGAATAATTTGACCGAAGACCAACCCCCTCCCGCCGCCGCGACCCTTTCGCCCTCACACTCCTTTCCTCGCGCGCAAAAGTGGATCGTTACGGGGGAAAATGTACGCAAGGATAACTCGCTAAGATGAAATCCGCGATTATCTTCATTCAGACCTATGCGACTCGAGGGGTGGAAGGGGGTGGAGAACTTTTATGGCCGACAAGCTTGCCTGTCTGCGGAATGTCGCGCGCGCGCTCTCATGGTTTAGAGGCGTTCGCGGGAGATGCGGATGGATGGGAAGAAGGTGCGGGAGTCTCGACTGGTCCAGGGAAGAACAGAAGGGGGTAGCGGGTGATTTTCGCGCGAAGGACAACCCCGCGAGGAGGAGAGACGCGATAAATAATTGGAAGGTGAATGCGAACGGTATAAAGGAACTTGAATAAATGGCTCGATGAGTCTCTATAGATCATTCTCGATGGCCTTGGATTGCTGAAGCCGACGTTGCAAGTTTCCACTCAAGAGGGAGGAGAAGGAGGAGGAGGAGGAGGAGGAGGGAGCGGAACAAATTAATTCCGTAAGGACGAAAACTCGGGGACAAAGACCGGAGAGACGTAGTAGCATTGAAAGCACGCCGGAGACTCGAAAGGGACCAACGCGCCTGGTTAAATGGCTAAAGGGAACATCCGGTCGAATCGATGCAACGCTGAATTATTTATTCTTTTCCCTTTCGCCGAGAGATTCCGGGGGGAGTGCGATTAAAAACCTGAGGAGGAAGCAAAATGCCACACGCGCCTTCTTGCATAATTTATTTTACGCCGCGCAGGCAAAATCCAGCGGGGAAACACCCCCGGTCATGACTCGTCGCCGTTTCCACACCCGGAAAATAAGAGGCGCTCATTGAAAACCCTGATGACGCCTGAATTCTCCTCGGGGTTGTCGCCGCCGCCGCCGCCGCCGCCGGGTGGCTTCGATTCCACTCCTCCATTTTCGCGCCTTCCATAATTTCCCGCGATCATTGACGCGGAAAAGCCGAGAGTTTTACGGGAGTCCATTAAAACCAGTCACGCCGGGAGGATATGTAATTTTCCGGAATAGTGACTTCGTCGTCCTTACGTCACACTCGGCGGTGAGAAAGATATATTTCAAGGTGAGAGAGGGAAGCCCGGAGGAGCTCGGAGAAGTTCCGCGGCATTTCTAAGTTCAAGGCGACCCGGCGTACCCCGTAAAAAGTTCTCATTCCGCCGTAACGGCCACAACTTCCATAAACAAGTATAAGCCGCGGCGACAAACAAAATTGCGATAATTTTCGCGACGGTGGCGAGACGGAATTACCAAGTTTTTATCTGTAGCCGGGGCGCGATTAAAAGCGGGGAATACTTGAAAAAACTCACTGGGGACTCAGGCACAAAAGATCCGTAACTTTCTTAACGAGTTCCCAGCAAGCTCGAGACGAGCCGCAAGACGGCAGCTAACTCGATTGGGATTTCATTTTTCGGCAGCCTCAAGGACAAAAGGACCCAGGGTCACCCGATTGACGCGGGAGGGAGGAAGAAGAGGGAAAACTCGACGGAATATCCCAGAAATATCCGCGCATTTACAGGGGGAGTCTTAGCAGGCGCGACAGCACCAACAAAGCAACTTTATTTTTTTTCATGTTTTTTACCCATTTCCCAAGTCTCATCAAAATCGAGGAGTCGCCTTGCGAGCAGAAATTTGTCGAACGCGTTTCCAGGATAAACAGGCTAGCGACTCCGGGTATTTACGAGTGAAAGAACCGGGACCCGATGGAAAGTGCTTAAAGCTAACGTGAAAATACGAGCAGTCTGTGGACGTGAAACGCGAAACGGTGAAATGCAACCAGTTTCGCGAAATAAACGGAAACGCGAAAGTGACGCGACGCGTCGCCGCCCAGTGAAAATCCCGGTGAAACGGACGCGCGCGCGCGCACCCCCTCGCGCTCCCTCTCGAGAAAACATATCGGGCCGGGGCGAGGTAGCACCACCTGGGAAAAATCAAAAGTCCTCGCTACTCTCGACAAAGTTCGACTCGCGCGTATAACGAAACCCGCGAACAGTGAGAAAAACCCGGTGCAATTCCTAACTGAAAACAAATTAATCGAGGAAAAGCACCAGCAGCCAGTCGAGAAAATTTGAAGGAAACTCGGCTCGAACGCAATTTACCTGATGAGATTACACAAATGGATGAAAAATATCAAACCGAGAGAGTACAGGGGAAAGTTTAACCCCTAATTTGCATGATGAAATTGTGAAAGTTTTTGCTGCTCTCAAATTTATTCTAGCTGCAAAGATTTATTCGAGACACTAAATTATATCGACGTCATTAAATTAGGTGATGGAATGATGTAAGGGAATGACGGGAGAAGGGGGAGGGGGGGGGGGGATTTTGCCTTTTGCCTTTATCCATAACGTACTATAACGCGTAATAGCATAGACATAGATACCGAGCTTTCACAACCGGAGGATTTCCCATACTCATCGTAAATCTGTCACGATACATAGGAACGTCGATATTCCTTGCTGATACCAACCAACGAGCCAGCCAGCCAGCCGATCTCGTTCCTTTTCTTTTCTTCGCTCCTCCTTCCTCCGTTTACTCCGTTCAGTTTCTTCTCGGGCCCCGCGCTGTTTCTCGGCTTTGCCTCTCCTCGGCGAATCCGCCAGCCCGAGTTTCCGCCGTTTTCAAAATTCCCCCTTGGTCCCATCGAGAACTGCTTTTTCCACTTTATTATGAAGGTTCCCCTCCTTGGTCCATCTTCGCACGGTTTTAGCCTCCCCCCGCGTATCATCCATCTCCGTATATCTAGCGAAGACCATAAATTTCCTTCTGCTGGCTAACCTGGCACCACAGCCAGGAACGCTCTTCGGACATCGAATTCTACGTGCGCTTTCACCGTGACAAAGCCAGATTTAAGCTCTGGAGCTTCCCGACTGTGCGACCACCGCACTCTCTTTCTCTCTCTCTGTCTCATTCTCCGTCTCCTTGTGTTTCATCGTGAATTTCCCCTTTTCTCTCTCTCATAATGAACTGTGCGCCCGACATGTCTCTCCAGTCACGGTTACCTCGAGATGTTGCATAGCGCTCCGTCCTGATTTTTCCCCGTTGTGAAAGTGCACGCGCGGATCGCTGCAGTTTCTCCCCGAGTCTCTCCAGCGGCATCCGAAACCCAAAGTGGGTGATGTCAAACGGAGATTCCGCGCGGCAATAACAGAAATCAAAGGGAGCCCATGCAGGAAGCGGAGGTAGGAGGTCGCGTGCGACCCACTTCGGAGTGGCATGTGAACACTGTTCCGTTTCAAGGCCACCGGGTTAATCCACGGAGGTGATTGATCCGAGTCGAACATGGAAGGGACGTGGGTAGCTCGAGATAAGGTCGAATTCCTCGGGCAAGAAAGTCGACCGACAACTACTGCAGCAACAACGTAAAAAGCCTTGGGGACACTAATTGATCCAGCAGACAGCGGGACGTCGACGAGACTTGGCCAGGAGATCGCTAGAATTCGCTTCGCGACGGAGAAGAAAGAGAAGGGGTTGTGGAAGAAGGCGCGCGAGGGGAGGGGACACCTGCGTGAGTTGCAATAAGCGCTGAAACGACACTAATCGATCGAGACAACCCCGCGGGGAGACGCTGCCCGTGAAAAAAGGCAACACGCGAGGCTCCGGGGATGGGGGGATAAAGTGCGGCTGGAAAAAAGCTCGACACAGGACGAATTTGAATGGAATAAAAGCTCAAGGGCGACGCCTCGCGCTGAGCAATTGTGACGAGCTGGCAATTCGATCCCGAAACAGGACCCAGGGGACGACATAAACTTCTCCCCGTGACTGCTGTTCTCTTTACGCCTTCCCTTACTACTGGGGCTCCTGCCCCAACCCCCCTGACACCCTCTCAATTTTTACTCATCCCATGCACTCTTCGAATGTTCCATTTAATTCACTCACCGTGAAGGGCCTTTAGATACGCCTTGCCAGCGTTGATCAATTGCCTCGCTCCTGGATTGAACTTGTCCAAAATGTTCTGCAAGTAAAAGAAAATTTGTCTAGTTTTTCCCTCGTATCAAGGACATTGCATTAAGAGTTCTTATTATCGATACTGGTTTGTGCATTACGATATCGGGAAATGCAGGGGATCTATTTGAATCAATCGTGTCACGGTCCCAAACTGGTCGACCAGACAGACCTTGAGCAACGTTTAGTTTTCGCATTAGCATTCGAGTTCTAAGCGATTGCGTTAGTCGCAATTAGAATGATCATGCGAGATGACCTTGAATTTGGTAGGATCGATTGAAGGAGGGAATTGTGGCGTTGGAAGGAGAGGTTTTTCCGGCAAGTACGAGCATACGCGGCTGTCACGATGACTCAAACAGGCCTGTCCGAGACTGTTCGGTCAATTGGGGGAAATTGTCAAGTTCGCCCCGATGCGGGGAGAAGGTAACGCGGGTTATCAGGGAGGTAAAAGTTTCCTGCAGGATATGGAGGGCAAATAACGGGAAGCTGCGCCGCACCAATTCTGAGTGGGGCCGCATTTCCAAAAGCACCTGAGGCATTCCTGCTTTGAGAAGGAACCTTCTCTCCATCATTCGCCGCAAGTCCCTTCTCCCCTCTCCTGCCTGGAATTCAAGACGACGTCTTCAGTTTGCTCCACTCTTGCCACTACCCTTTCCCCTCTTCCTCTTTCTCAAGATAACCTCCACCCTCCCTCCCCCCGTCTGGCATTTCGGGACACCAGAGATGTTTTGCGCCCAAGACACCCGATTATCGACAAAAAGATGCCATCAACCCCTAACAAGAAGGACCGTCACTTATAAACGCTCACTTCACGCCAACAGAATCGATCAAACTTCTCAATTGACAGGCATGACTGAGCATAGATAAGGTGTGCGAGTCTCTCAAGTTCATGAAACTATGTTGCGCAAAGCGTGGTTGATCAAATAGTTTAGAGGTTTCGAGAGTCCGAACTATGAAAATGCCGGAACTTTGGGCCAACGATGAATCATCCTTCGGAAAGCGTTCCGAAGATTTGCGATAAAAATCAGTGACTGCGTTTTATACGTTATTCCCGTCACAACAACGAGCCAGAGGAATCAGATCTGGAAAAAATACAATGGCGAGAAGTCACGACAGGGCCGAAAGAAACGAGAATTTATCGATCACAGGCGAGGTGGAGGATCCTTCAGGAATAATTTGGATGGAGTTTCGCAAGCAAGAGGATAATTCGAAGATCGTTTTATCGAACGAATTGTTTTGCACATTTACCTCGTCAATGCTCCTGAGCAAATATAACTTTGATTTGGCGGGTAACTCTCGTGTTTCCGTATCCGTTGCAGATGCAAGCGACGGAAAGGACACAAGGCAAGCGCAGGTAATGCTGGTAAACCGAGTTTAATTTACCTGCCACCGAAGGATCGATACGCCGTGCACTACCTTGGCTGGACTCCTGTGAACCGTCTCAACTTTGGCGACAGACTCGCGTAATACACGCAACCGCAAACCAGGTTCTCTGGTCTAGCTTAGTTCCACGCAGAGACAGAGAGAGAGAGAGAGAGAGAGAGAGAGAAATCCTTCAGAATGCACATCCATATCAATTCGCGTAATCTCGAGTCTTATCCCAATAACAAGATTGCCTATAAAAGCACAGGGATTACCATTATCATAAGTCCAAACGAAATCAAATCAAAGCAATCCACGAGCCATTGATTTTTCCTTGAACGCGAAGGCAAAAGGACTCGATACGCCAGCAGTGGTGGTACATTGTAACACGCGCGCTTCCTACAAATATTTTACGGAGAAATATCGAGGCCGTAAAAAATGGAGGACGATCAGTGCTGTTTCGAAGTGGCGCAGCAGTAAACGTTTGGTCGAGACTCGTTACGAGTATTAATCGAGTGTCCACAAAATCGATTGGAATTTAACGCTCGAGCGAATCCTTGTAATTCGCAGACGTGTCTAATCGTTCGAACATTAAATACCGCAGCGCTGTTCCGACGTGGACCATTGAAACTGGACATTTTGCCAGAACGTCTCGACGAACGTTAATTTGGCCGATCAGCAGTTGCACGCGTGTTCCAATTAAAAATACATTTCGCTCGAATAAATTGATCGGCCCTCTCGAACTGTCTCTCCGCGTCCACTCCTCCCCTCCAACGAGAAATCTTTCGGCGGGATTCTTGCACAGCATCCCGCGCGATATACCGTGTCAACCAAATATGGATAACGTGGCAGTCAAAGTTTTAAAATGCCTCGAAAACTCTCACGGATCCGGAGAATTCCAGCGTCACCACTGTGAATCCCTAACTTTGCAAATACTATCAGCCTGTGTACATACATAAATGCAGTTAGAAAACTTTGGGGAGTACATTTTTAGCAAAATACTCTCGAGCTTCCATCCATGAATAAATGTATGGATAAGAGAGAGAGAGAGAGAGAGGAAGAATCGGTCCGGGGGTGAAGAGAGAGGGTTATCGGAGAGCGAAGAGAGATTTTCACTCTTGAGGGGCACTTTCTTTCCGAGGGGGTAGGGAAGAGTCAGGAAGGCCGAGAAATTCCATTTCAATGAACACTAATAACTCGGATGGATCTTGAAGGGATCGGCGATGGTTAAAACGATCGTTGCGCAATGCTGGGCCAGCGGGCAGCAATGGGAATCATCAGATTGCCTGGAGGCGAGGGGCTCAATCACGAAAGAACGTGGTCGAGGTGAACGAACGATAGAAAATCACCTCTCGCTTCGTGCTAAGAGATATATCTCAGCCAGCTCATACAATCCGAGACCGTATTCCATTAACGACATTATCCGATTGATTGTTTCTCTCGAAATCAAACGATACGTGATTTATTGCCAGCCGGGACCACTGACGAAGACTCGCGAGAGAAGAGCACCGGAGGGAAAAACTCAAGGGTGAAAAATGTATGTGCTCCGGCGAAATTAGAAGGCGCTTCATCTTTGAGATCGCTCCCTATAAGAGGGGGGTAAGGGACGGAGGTGGAGGAGAGACAAGAAACCGGGGAGAGAAGTCGAGAGGACTGTGAAAACACGAAGTAACCGATATGTACTCGTTGCGACATCCAAAACAGTTTAATCGCTCTAGCTGTGTTGGTTGCGATAGAAAGTGTTGGAGCTTGGGAAATGATTTGGCTATTTTAGAGGCACACTTTGAGCACTTTGCAGTGTTCCACGAGTGAGGCGAGTGTGTTACGCAACGTTGTTGCATGCCTCTCGCCGAAGGCATGCAACAACCGTCGAATGACGCGAACACCTCGCAAACCAGACTGCTCCTTCTTTTCGAAAACCGGTTCCCGCATAAAGGATTTCCTGATGACCTCGCGGGCCTCATTTTCAGCCCCTGCCAGCCATTCGCTTCCCCCAAACACTCCCGACAGCCAGATGCTGCGAAATGCTCCAAAATGCGCGGACTCCTCCCTCGCGTTTCCACTCGTTTCTTTTATCTTTCGTTGCTCTTCACGTTTTTCCACCGACTACCTTGATGACCCTCGCTCACTCGCAAGAGAGAGAGAGAGAGAGAGAGAGAGAGAGAGAGAGAGAGAGAGAGCAGAGGAGCACGGGAAATCTTTCATCGGATCTCTCTGATTGAGCGACGAGACGCATCGGAGCCACCACTCTGCGATCCAAACGGAGAACGCGGGCCAAGGAACGCGAAATAACGGAGCGGTTAATAACGCGAAATCATAATTCACCTTATCCAAATGCTTGCCAGCGTACTTAGGGACACGGTACATTCTGTCCAATAACTCTCGGCGAGTTCCTCGAAACAATGTAAACATCGTTACTGCGCGAAAGCTTCGACTGGCTTCCGCGCTTGCATTAATAAACTGCAATTACGCCACTCTTTTCCTTCAAAAATTACTTGTTTCAACAGAAATCTACCTGTGTAAGCCTCGAGGATAATGCGAATTCCGAGGCGTTTCTCTCGAATCCTCGCTTTAAATTGGACGAGTGAAATTTACTGAAAATCGAAAGATGCTCCGAGTTCTTGCTTGATGGAAATTGAAATTAGCTCAGTGCTGATTCCGTTACATTGGATACAGCGCACGATGACTGGCTGCTGCTGCTGCTGCTGCTGCTGCTGGAGAGTGTGAGAGTGCTAAGAGGACGAAGGAGAAGAGGAGAGTAAACACGGAGAAAAAGACATACCGAGGAGAAGAAAATGAGGAAGAGGAAGGAGGAAAAGAAGAAAAAGTAGGTAAAAAGAATCACGAGTTCTCTTATTGGAGAGCAGCTGGTGTAGAAAGAGAGAGGCCACGGTGCGGAACCTGAAGGCTAGAAGGCGGAGATGAAGAAGAAGCCAATGAATGTCGACTAACGGTACACGATGCATGAATTTCGTGCGCGCACCGAACACACCGGTGTAAATGGCATCCGGTGCGTGTTGGTAAATCTACATATCGTCGCATTCCCTCCGTCTCTCTCCCTCCATCTTCGCCAGACTATCTGCAAATTCATCCTGGATATATCTGGCACCGGCATCGACTGATCTGAATTTTAGATTCCCCTGCAGAGACGCAATATTCGATCACGACGCGCACACAAGCCCACCTAAGATTCGTTTATTTTAATCAACGGATCGTGCGGTATGCGCCATTGCCCCTGCAAACACCTTGGAAACTGTGCTTTGCCCTGGGAGTGGCAGTAATAATGATAATGATAATAATGCTAGTAATGGTAGTCGCGCGCAGTGGTAAAAGTACAGTAATAGCAGTAGTGGTAGTAGCAATATGGTTATCTCCAGTTACCCTGGAGAGACGGACGGACGGACGGACGGACAAACACACTTTTAAAAGAAGCGCCATTCCGAAGAAGAAAACGCGCGTCAGCCGTGTAACGACGCGAAACGCGTTAATGTTACGCGGAACGATAAAATGGATAAAATATACTGCTTTGGAATTACTCGCGCGACACGACTCTGACAATTTCTTTTCAATTACACCGCAATCCGGCGAGTGAAAGAACTTCGAACGACGATTCGACTCGGCTTAGTTTAATGCTTCGTAAAACAATACTTGCTTCCCAGTATGAATTCATTCTTCCTCGTAAAACTGCGTTTCCCGCGGCATCTCCACTCGCCCGGAAACACAGGTCGTAATCAGAAACGATGCAGAAACAATTTACGATATACCGAGCGCGAGCGCGCGTTCGTTCAGCTCGCTCGCTCCTTCTGAAACTCGTCCTCCGGGTCAAATTAAACGCCGACGATAAAAGAATGATGACTTTTGCTTTAAATAATTTCGCGCGAATTCTCACAACCTCCTTCCGCCCCCCGTCGAGGTCGTCGCTCGTCACCTGCTTGGGACCCAGTGACCCAAATCCTTGTATCATTCTCCTTTTCACGCTAGTTCCGGAGAATTCGCTCCGGTTCTTTCATCGATCTCACCCTTATTTATCGTCTCCACCCTCTTCCTTGGTCGAAGTGAGGGAGGAGACGGAGAGTGCTAGCACCCTCAAGCTATTTCGGTATCTGTGCGCGTGCCATTTTCTCAGTCTTATCTTGGTCTCTGCGAACTGCTCGTGTTTTTTTCTAAGGACCGGAGAAATGTGGGTCTCCTGGGCTCGCGACCTTTTGACCTTGCGCCGTCGTAGCCGATGGCCATGCACCACCTTCCTCCTCCGGCAAATCCACCGGCCGACAAATTTACTACCTTTCTTACCGTTAAAGAGAGAGACCCGTCGAACCGTACAATGGACTTTTACATTCACGCAACGCAATAAACTATTCTTATCGCGCTCCAACTATTCTTCAGCCCCACCATCTCCCTTCTCCCAGATGCTTATAAATCCTGAGGAAAAACTCCGCTGGAGAAAGGAAATCTTTCCGAACGTTCTGGAATTTTATCAATTACAAACTAATTCGATCATCACGCGCGCGGAATCGGTAAACGTACAAATAAAATACTTGTATCCATAAAAACTGCTGGAAACTGTAATAACCCCGGCGAAATCCACTTCCAGCGTAAACAGAAATTTTACTGCAAAGTATGCGAGTGCTATTAAACGATGCCGGAGCGTTCGAAATATGTAAAATTAGTTTCACCGGCACAGGTCTCTCCGGTTTAAAAAATTCTGAAAAAAAAAAAAAAAAAAAACAAAACCGATAGATCCTTGCTATTTCCACATATGCGCATACGTACCGGGAGAGGGGAGAAGGTGTGCAGTTTGACATAATTTTCTCGTATCTCAGAGCGACGTGGCACCACCCCCTTGCCATCTCTTCCCTCCTCGGTTCCACCACCGCCCTCCTTGCACCGAGCCTCTCACAGGCAGGGCGCGACAAATTAGAGACACTCGTGGCTTTAATGAGTTTTGGTCCTAATTAAGCGGGAGTCTCGAGCGATGTTAAACGTCAATATGTAAAGTTAACTGAACAGCTTAGCCATTCGTAGCGCGTGGAAACGTTGGAATTTTTTGAGAAATCGAAACTCCGGAGAAACAAGAGGAACAATTAACGTAAGGGGAGGGAGAGACGCGCCGATGAACAAGCAGAAGAAGAATGAATAATTCAGCCGGCCGTTTCTTCCTCACTCCCTTCATTTAACTTATTAGTCGAATTCCACGCAGAGGGGAGAGAGAGAGAGTTTTGATTTTCTTCGGATACATTCTTTGCTCGCTGCTGCGAACTGCGTGTAAAAAAATATTTTCCCATCGAAATGGATACATCCCGGGGAGATGAGAGGAGAGGAGCAGGAGGAGAGTTTTTGCCCTATCGCTGGATAAATTTTCCGAGCGTTTTCCGGAGTTATCGACTTCCATCAGCGAACGCGAGGATGCATGGAGAAAAAAGGAGAGAGGACAGGGGAGTGAGCGTACTCAGCTGGAACGACCCGGGGGGGAAGGGGCAAGCGAATAGAAGTCGATTCACCGTTAGACGCGTCAACGAGACAAACCGGTCGAATTTTTGGGCCCTGTGCCGATAATTATCAACGCGCTAGCCATACTTGCTTTATAATCTCGCCTGTCTTGTTTTATAATCCACGCGTGTATCGAGATTACCCGCTGGTACCGTAATGCCGCTGGGAATTACCGACAAAACTGTAAAACGTTAATGCATTCATAAATATCAGCCGCCTTGCACGCACACATTTTCGAAACTTTCCGTAATTTATCGATTACCCTACCCACTACCTCCGCGTGTATGCGGATGGTGATAGAAATTCCTGGAAACGCGAACCGTATGGGAATTTGACTTATAAATTAGTTGGAATCATGGCAAATAACAGAATCTAATGGCATCCAGCTATTTGATCGACAAACTGCCATTGACGATCGATCGGAACTTTCCCCCAGTATTACCATGTTTTTGTTTTATTTTTTTTTTTTTTATTCATTTATCCTTTCTCTCATTTTCTTCGTTTTCGCCTTTTTTCTTTAATAGCCAATACCTTCCGGTGAAACAGGCACCGTTTAATATCGCGTTGCGAGGGTACAAAATGTTTCGTCAGACCGGAAAGAAAAATACGTGTATATTGTTTGACAACTATGCATGGGGCAAAATCCCGCAAAAACTTGCTCTAGAAATGCTATTATACAGGAGCAGGATCCCGGCAATAAAGTTCGACGTACCTATGCGAATACATAGGAAGGTATTATGACATACATAATCCATATATGCATGAGAAACTTTCTGCTTGGAATTTGCATCTCGAGGACAATTCGCTGTCCCACTTGGTGCATCTGAGCCTGCCGAACATGTACAGCACTTTACTGAGATTAGACACTTTTTCTCTCTCTCTCTCTCTCTCTCTCTCTCTCTCTCTCTCTCTTTCTCTCCCCTCCCTCTCGAGTTTTCTGAATATGATAAGAAAAGTTTGAGACCAGCTCTCTTGTCTCGATTTCAGAGAAGCCGTGCAAGAAATTGGAACTGGCGTAAGATCTTTGGTGAGTCAACGAGCGATCGATGGAGAAGGAGAACGAGATCTCTCTCTCTCTCTCTCTCTCTCTCTCTCCCTCTCTCTCTCTCTCTCTCATTGATTTCTATGGAAGAAATCCTCTTTGTCGAATGTGGAATAATTATGTCGATAAGAAGATAATCTTCCAAGTACACTCGAAGGTATAAAAATATGAAATAAAGCCGGCTTATACGTAGGACATTTTATCTCCTTTTCCAAAGGAAAAACTCGGGTATTACCGCAGCTATGAAGGATTTAAATCCCCTGAAGAAATCGCGAGCCACGGATCCTTTCAGCGCGAGATCAATGACGGAGGTTGCCCGCTACTAAAATATGACAAAAGCCTCGTGGCCAGTGAAGGAAAAGGATTCCTTTAACCGCGAAAGGTCAGTGGTGAGACATTCCTTAATCTCCAGCGTTGAACCGGCCAAAGATGATTTCTTTCCAAGCGAAACTCTGCTGGACGACGGTCTCCGCGGCTTCTTCGATTGAATCGAGTGGAAACTTGGCGCAAATCGGATTTGCAAGATGAAGGGTTCGTCGACCTGCACTACTCCTGAAAACGGATCCCATCGCCGGCAAAGAGTAAGATTTCTTCTTTAACGAGTCAGCCTTCTTTTTTGGAAGTCGCCCGAAATCAGAGTTCAATGACTCTGGAGCCATCTCATCCTATCTACACACTCGACCCTTCGAGCTAGCCAAAGTAATATTTAATTTCTCGGAATTATATCGAAGTGGTGGGATTATCGAACAGTGGAGAGAGAAAGAGAGAGAGAGAGAGAGAGAGAGGAACGATGCTGCGCGCCACTCTGCACAATGAATGCTGCAGAGTAAACACGTACACACATACGCGCACAACCACTCACCAATCACCAACGTTCATGTAGATCAGGGGGAAAAAGGAAAGGATCGTGGTGAGTAGGGCAAGCATTGAATCGGAGCAGCCCGTTAATTTGGAGTCTATATAGATCCTCGCCCTCTTCGCAAGCATCGCTGGTTCTATTTTATCGCCGGTCATTCAGAATTGGATACGAGTCCTTGGAAAATTCTCCGAGAACTTCTTTCTCGACAAAGTTCCACTTGGAAATTTTCCATTTACCCCGGGAAAGGCTAATGCCTCCCCTTCAATTAATCCGCATTGCCTAATAAATTCGCGAATAGTCAGTTAAATCTCGTAGAGCTGTCGACCAACAGAGCGAAATACAATTCCCAGCGAGTTTCGCCAACAGTCTCTCCGCCGTTGTATCAACGATATTCCAGTGGATTATTATCGCTGACAGAATTTTGCGATCCCCATAGAGCCCCGGTGCCATTCGAGGCGCGAGTTCCGAAGGGCTCGTGGAAGTAGCAGCCGTGGAAGTTTCCAGAGAGGAGGGCGAACGAATTCTCGGACTCCGGGCACGAAACTCGCCGTGTGAAAAATATGTTCTCCGGCGAGGAAGACGGATCGGATCCTGGCACGACTCTATGATTAATGAAACGAAAGTGATCCGCCTAAGCGCAATTACGACGGGGATCGGGAAGCGAATGCGAGGAGTCCCAGAGCGAGTCGAGGACAACCAGCGAAACGAGATTTGCTGGTGTTTGCAATCGGTCAATCGAAATTCGGACAGGTCGACAGATTGGCAACGGTAGAGCGCCCTGACAAAATTGCGTAACCCTCCGAGTGGCCCAGGCCAGGCTTAGGACACAGGAGGCTGCCAGCGAACCAGCGAAGCGGCCAGACCAGGAAGGAGAAAGGGTAAAACGTCCGACCAGGCGGTCACCCCCGACCGCTCCTCCCTCCCGAGCATCCCCCGGGTGTCCTCCGAGCGTGAAGGTAAAATCGCTCGATCCAGTATCGCCCCTGGGATACCATGATGGCACAATAGGTGCGAAGACGCGATAATATCGCGAGTAAAAGTCCAGCATTGTTCGAATGATTACACTTGGCCACATAATCCTTAATTGCATTCAAAGTCCCGAGCTTGTACAGGGGGATCCACGCGATCCTGAATCCAGGCCGATCCGAACTGCTAGCTGCCCTCATTGTTTCAACCAACCCTTGTCATCCTATAATCGGAAACATCCTCCTCCCCACAGCTTCCCGCATCCATTTTACGCTTAATACATTATTTTACGTCGTATACCGGAGGAGACCCACCTGATCCTTTAATTATTCGTTAAACAAAGCGCGCGTTAAATCCGCATCGACTTCCATAAGGCCACCGCCGTACAACCACCGTAATCATTGGGAAATAACCTCCTCGCCGTACCTCGTCCTACGTGGCCATGCAACACATCGGTTCCCGTTTTAAAGGAATACCGTTCAATTCAGAATTTCCAGTTCCAGCGCTAAACGGCGCTGCTGGGACTTGCTCGAGTAGTTCGGGTAATTCGTCGTGCTTCCACAGAAAAGAAAGTGGACGCGCCTGTATCAGCGCTTGGAAACGTTTGCGCTAGCAAAGACACGTGTATTCCGGAAGCGAGTGTATTTTGTAGCGTTCGGAACGCTATACGAAGAAGGGGAGAGACCGTGTCGGTACGAGAGAGAAAGGAGAGACACACACGGTATTCTCTTCCTCGGAGCCTCCGCGCTCGATGGAAACTCGTTGGTCGACTAACCCACCTGGGACCACCTACGACCTTCTCCAGCTGCGGTTGCACAACCTGCACCGCGCTGCAACCTACGAGCTAGTCTCAAAGAAAACTCCTTGCCAGCCTCCATTTCCCTCCCGCTGACTTCCGCGTGACATTATGCTAAATTTATCCGTAAGGAATTCCTCGGGTAAATATCAACCGCAAACTAGTTTCAACGCTCCGGGGATAAACGAGAGACGACGCCGCTAAGAAACGACGGACGGAAGAAGGTCGGGGGTTGCTCGAGAAAGATTTTCTTTCGATTTTTCTCGGAGCGAGAGCGTTGCGCGATTCTACGGCTATCGAAGGCCACAGGTAGAACCGCGTTGTTAGAGCCTCGACGCGCGCAGTTCAACGAGCGAAAGCGACTTTCTCGCTGGTTCTCCACGATCCAACGACAAACGCCGGTTTGCCACCACCGCAACGCCGCACGATCGTCAGAGGGAGGGGCGCCGGGGAATCTCGAGAATCGCAAAAACGCGTCGTGACCATAAGCGCGATTTTTCTCGACACGCACCGGTTTATAATGAGCGGTCTCGACCTGGATTCTCTCGGGGAAAATTTCATCCGTCCGCGGAAGTCCAACGAACTCGCGCGTTTTCCATCTTAACGCGACTTCCGCTCCCGGCGAAAAACCCCCGACGGGGTTCCGCGGGCAGCTTCGAAAAAATCACTGCGAACCGACAGATGCGGATGCATAATATTATAATTAATGACCGAAACGACAAATTACACAGAGTTTTTAACGAGGGAGATCGCTTTACGCGCGCTCAATTTTCATGAAACCAATTAAGCGTTCGTTTTTCCCGGCCGTGGCGGATTAATTAAAATTACATTTTTCAAGGGCGTTGGATATTTATGCGCGCTCGCCCGCCCGCCCGCTCGCTCGCTCGCGTTTTTCACAAACCTCGTGGAATTGGAACGCGCTCGCCACGAGCCGCGTTCTCCAAAAACTGGAAATTTCGGAGGAAGTTTCGATGGCGTGGAAGGAAAAGCTTCGGAGAAAAACCTTGGCGGGAGGAGGGGGAAAAATCGTCGGCCAGTGGGGCACCCAGAGGTAGCTTGTAACTTTCCTTCCTAGTCGAATTAACGAGAAGGATGAGATTCTCCGTTTACGAAGGAACGAGTTCTCGACTAACCGATCCGTGACTCTCACCGAGAGCGTCGGGATAAGGAAAACGATTCGCTGAATTCCCGAGGCCGTTTCGCCAAGGAGAGAAAACGATTTCTGGGCTAATCGGCAAAACCGGTGCGCAGCAACCAGTGCCAAGCGCCGGCCGTTCGTTAATTATCCTCAAAACGACGCCTCCTCGCATCTGCAAAAGCAGCAGCAGCAGCAGCAACATTAACAACAATAAGAGCGAATGCTCGCGCTTTCACGTTGCATCGCATCGATTATACGGCGACTCTTAATGAAACGGGAGGTCATCGACCTGTTACCGATTTCACATAATTCGTTTGACCGGCCAATACCAGGGAAGGAAGGACTTGGAAGAGCAATTAGGTAGCCATTCCGGAAATAATTAGATCCACCGCTCTAGATGTTTGATAATACAATTTCTGGCATTTCATTCCACGTAATTATCAATAGAAAGTGGTAATGAATTTAAACGACCTGTTGCGTAGCTTTAAAGAAGATCATGTGTATTCCGCGGACGCTCGCTTTGCCAGGTTAACCCGCGCGTGGTTTATTTATAAAAAGCAAGCGCGTGCGACACACACACACGCGCGCGCGCGCGCCCCTGTTATCCCTATCGTCTGGAATCAAACCGGAAGAAGCATGGGAATATATTTTGATTCGCTACGTGATTCGAATAGGAGGTGAAATTTTTCGTGCGTTTCGCTCCACGTTCAGGTTAGTTTTTTTTCGCGCGGTTTTCCCCTACGAATTATCTGAACGAGTTGCCTGTACAAGGAAGGAAGGACTCGCGGAAAGTGGCATTCAATTGGCGGACCACTCGGGGAAATTCGGCTGTAAATTTCGAAGGGTCTTATATCGAAGGGGACTAGATGCGACATTATCGACAACTCTCGAGTGTCTTCGAAGGAAAGCAGCCAGGGACATTCACTTTTCCACTTATCGGTACGCATCATCCCCCCGCTGTTGCGAGAGGGAATCGAGCAGATCGCAATCGCTGAGGAGGATCTTCGATTCTTTCCGCACGAGAAAAGTAACTTCTCCGACCCCATAAATTTTATTCCGAAACGACGCCAATACGCCAACAACTTCTTCGGCCACGACGATCTCTTCATTCGTCGAGAACGATATTTCTTTCCGGTTTTTTCTACCTGGCATCTTCCTCGCGCTCGAGAGTCAGCCCAAATTTTCCGTCTGAAATCTTCCGGCGCTCGTTATCGATGCGCGAAAATGAATGGGAATCAAGGCGACGGGAAGACACCCCCATAAAAGAATAAGATCGAAGCCCTAAAACTCTAACTCCACCACTGCGCTGGATTCCTCGCGATTGCCCTTGTTGAAATTTAAATATCGGCGAAAAGTTTGCGGATAGTGGAGAATAGACCGAGCAGCACTCCTCCATATCCCGGAGAAAAGAGCGAAACTTCAATTTAATCGGGGTGAATTAAGTAAGTTTTTTAAAATATCTCTATGGAAACTTCTTGATTTGAATTTTAATACGGGAAATCTGAAAATTATCGGGTTTACAGCTTATTCCTTGGCGGAAAAATGTGACGAGAGATAAAAGTGCGATAAACCCCCGATAAGAGCGAGGAAAGTAGAAAGGGTGGAAAATGTGTCGGGATTCATTGGAACGTACTCGCGTAAAGATAAGACGGCGAGTGCCATTTGGAGTTGAATTTGTAGGACCAAATGGGGAATTTTACGAGGCTGCGCAAAGTAGAAATCAACGAATTATGTTCGACGAGGTCTCTTCTTTAAGCCTTCCGATCGTTAATGAGGGTCGTCGCGTGGTCGTACAAATCGCTCGGCTCGAGGCTGGACTCGACGCGACGCGATGCCATATTCCTCACGAGAAAACGCCGCACGATTTTTTCAAAAGGCAAACGAGAGAAAAACAAGCGTAAAAAGATGTCGAAGCTCGGACGGGGAAATGGAGATTCCATCCACCGCACCCAGGTCGAGATGGCCGCTCATAAATATTCATACGGAATTCCTGAAGCCAGGAAAACACCGTTCCTAGGAGGTCGTGCCGTACGTGTGTGTGTGTGTGTGTGTGTGTGTGTGTACGACCCCCTGCATTTGGCAATTTCGTCGACCTTGCATGCGAAAAAAGAATGTCGCCGCTCGAAAAAACGCGCCGCGCCACTAATCGCCAGAGGGACCGGCGAAATCACTCCTCTTCCCCCCATCATCCTGTCGAGATCCACTGCCGATCGTAAGATGACGAGAATCATGAAATAGCACGCGTCAAGGAAGAAAAGGTACGGCACCGCACTTTCGCCAGCCAGGGTGATTCGTGCCTTCGGCTATTTCGTTTACGTACACGCGCGATCGGTACACACGCCGACAACAGCCGGAAACTCGTAATTTCGCAAATGAAGAATCTCCGCCGATTTACGGAGAGACGCTCGTAAAAGTCATCGCGCGCGCGCCCGTTTTATCATCGGAAGGAACTTTTATGAGGAATCGCGTACTGCACAAGCTGGTCAAAGCTCGCGTACACCGTAAATCCGGGAGTGATGACTCGTAAATGCCCTTACGGTTTCCTCATTTTTTGTCAATCGAGTCGAACCGTTACCGAAGATTCCACACGGAGGACGAGCGGCGTTTTCGTCGCGCATCACAATGACAGGACGGCGGCGATTCATTTCTCGGATTTTTGCAACGACCCGATAATCGGCGCTGGGAACATCCGCGAGGAATAATTTACGTGAAAGTCAACGGGGAACATCCAACTCGGACCTGTGAAAGAGCGGTATTTGACGATTAGGAAAGGGATGCTGAGAGGGGAGAGGGGAGAGGCAAGAAATTGCAGAAACGTGATAAATATTTTAAAAGTTCCACGCCGACTACGTATTTTCCACGTATGGGAAAGAGGCTGCGGCCTTTTTTTTCAGGAACAATCGCTCTCTCGCTCTCGACGGGGGTGAGTTTATAATTGGCGATGGGCCAGCAACGTCTGGAGGACGTTTCCGGTTTGTCAGGCGAAACAATTCGCTGGAATTCGATGCAATTTGCAAAACCGCCGCGGCAGGGCCCCCGGAAGAGAATCGCGCGGATGCTGCTGTTTCGTCGACTACTTTATGCCACCAGGTAAAATCCAGGTTCGGTGGTGAAAGCGGAGAGCGGGGGAGGGAGGCGCCGCTCGAGGTACTCGAGAATATTCAATTGCACTTCGATTCCACGTTATATATTCAATCTGCAGGTGATTCCATCCTTGCCGGGGATATAAACTCGAGGCGTTCTCGATCGATTCCTTATGGAGTCCCCCGTGTTTCAGCGGAAGTCACTTATAAAGAAGAGGGGGCGCGCGCCCTGAGAACTTGTTCAAAATCCTCGATCGTTCCGAGGAAGCACTTTTCCCCTGGGAGATTCTCAACTCCGAATCACCAATAATTTTGAAACTTGGCACTCAAAACTCTTGACGTTCCTCCACATAATTTGTATTTTTGTATTTTTCTCTCTTTTTACGCGACAATACGATTTTTCTCTCTCTATTTATCTCTCTCTCTCTCTCTCTCTCTCTCTCTTCGCCGGAGACTACTACTGTTACTTGTAAAAACAGCGTGGAAATCCCGTTACCGTCCTATGAGGTATTTTACATTCATATGATTCTCCACAATGTGGGAAACAGCTTATAGCTAATGGCACTCGGTGCTTCTGGGAACGCGCAATTGCCGCAGGCGCGTGCTAAAATTTTATTTCGCGCCTGGAACTTGGCCGCGTCGAGTGTCCCGTCCAATGGGAAAGCGGAAAATCTCCAAGAGCGCTAAATAACGCCAAGTGCCCCGTTGCTTGTAATTAAAGTCCCTGACAAGAGAGAGAGAGAGAGAGAGAGACACGCACGCGTGTGCGGTATAGAAGCGAGCAAAGCAAACAAACCTATCGTCGCGCACCACCGTGGTATCGTTGGAAATCGGATGAAAATCGCGCGAGCAACCTCGAGAGGAGAGCGAAAAGTATCGGCCGCGAGGGGACGGACGGGGGAGGAGAGGAGAAAATTAATGGGAGATCGGTGTCCACTCTGGTCTCCGATACCGGTGAACCAGATACCCTCGATGCTAATTGGTTGTTACCCGGCCCCTTCTTCCACGGCTGAATATCCTTCTGTGACGGCGACAATGTGCCCAAGTACGATAACGGCGCGTGCACATCGATCCAACTTCTCCCTTCTCGTATCTCAGGCATAAAGCGGCTGCTGCTGACTACGTTTACCACCGACGGAATATCTCGTCTCGGATTCCAATCGAAAACAGTCGCAGTCGTAGAACTGACGTCATTCTCCGTTACCGATACTGCAGTTTTCCGTTTCTTTTGTTCCGAGCGCTTTGACAGGGACACGACTCAAGTTCAAATACAATCCGATCGATAATCCGATATGCAAGTGTTGTCCCAGCAGAGACCCTGGCGTCTTGTGAAATTCGCTTTTTGCCAACAGCTTCGCGTAAGGAGCTTAAATCGAACTCTACCTGCCCCATGGAGAGATTATTAAGATCCCTTCCATTATTTTATGCAACTGGCGAAAGCGGAGGCAAGTTCTATTAAATTATATATCCTCTGTCCCCTGTCTGTCTGTGTGTGTATGCGCGCGCGCGCGCGCGAGTGTATATTAATTTGCTTTGGCCACCGAGTGAAAGTATGTCAGCTTATTAGAGCCAATTAACCACTACTTTGCTTTGTCAATTTGATTTTTCTGCGGGAACGCAACTTATCAGGCAGCTGCTGCTGCTGCTGCTGCTGCTACCGCGATCGTGGAATTAACGTGGAGACCGAAATGATCAATGCTATTCAAGCAGAATGAGAATCGATCGGCGAGGTGTTGGTAATATCGAGATTGCCAAACCATATGGAGAAACATCGATATTTCATCCAAGTTACATCGAAGTTTCATTACAGGACTCGCCATTCTTCGCTCTTTCTCGCCTGGTTCGACTTTTCTACGCGAACCTCTCTCTCTCTCTCTCACTCTTGAGAAAACTGGTTTTTGCGTTTAGACACACGTACACGTAGACAATCTCCGGGTGAAAGTATTTCCTATTGTCGATAGCGTTGTTTTCAGGGAAAAGTATGCGTATTCCGCAAGGAGGGAGAAGGGGGATGAAGTGAAATTTTTAAAATCCTTAAAGCCGAAGCGATAAAGTTTTCAAACTACCATCACGAGGGGGATTGAGGGGACCGCTTAATGCGAGCGTTTTCCTCCACGAGATACACCCTTATTCCAGCACGAAACGCGACGAGGGTGAGACTCGCCGAATGGCGCCGTGCCATATTGCGACATGCTAATGAATTTTTTGCCAAGGAAATCGGATAGCAAAAATATTAATTTATCACGAGGACAAGAAGGAGGTCGGTGGGGCGACTCGTCGCGAAAATCGCTTTTCGCCACGGGGCCGGGGGAGATATTAAAAATGGAGAGGCCCGTTATTAAGGGAGGTTGGGACCGGGACGACAAGTGGACGTAATGAACGTTCTAACGAACATACACAATGAGTAGAATCTCGTTAAAGCGCGTGCTGCGACGCTCCTTGCGGCTTTTCCGTGGCAAACGCCAATTTTAACGATTGCCAAGGGCACACTGCAAAAGGGCGGGGGCCCCTCTCCACTCTCTTGGCTTATGGAATTAGCTGCTGCATTATTGATGCGAGCGAGCCAGACAAAAAATACATTTATCTTCTTTACTCAAGAACTTGCCAGAAATCCACGATATTACCTATGAATATTCCAGGCCGAAAATTGCCGGTGCTACACCTGTGCACCCCCCGTGCGTTTACACGCAGACGCGCGTAAACAGCCAAGTAGGTGCTTCCTCGATCGCTGAAAATTCATTTTCCAGGAGGAGAGAGAGATACGCGGTTCTGATAGGTGATTCTTTCGGTGATTCGTTTCCCGGGAAACTCGTTAGGGGTGCAGCGGGGGTGAAATATGGGCGCCCCTTCCCCCGTTTCGCCCCGTCTCCATCAAGCGCCGCTGAATTTTAGTGGAGCGCTGCACGAGGAATTATTCAAGGAGTGGTGAAAAATATGTCTGAGAGCCGGCAGCATCTAAATTTCCGAAAGATGACGGAGCAGTAGGAAATAACGAGGTAACTACAGGTTAACGCCGTTATCGCGTGACGAGGTTTATGGGGTCTCGTTGACAAGCGAGCCCCATGGCGCATGTATATCACGGTAGAGCCAAGCAGTTATGTTTCATCGAGAATATTCGAGAGCGGATACATCGACTGGCCAAAGAGGGTAACGTCGGATATTAATTGGCTTCCGATCCACATCGGTGCCACCTCGACGCTCTGACACCCCGACGCCCCGACGCCCCGACACCCCGATACCCCGACACCCTTCAACGATACATAACCAAAATTTTCATACACCCCATATTCAAACGAGCTTTATTACTATGGCTTAAAATCCACGACCCATAAGGTAACGATATTACGTAACGATAACGCTCGGGAAAAATAATTGAATAAAGAGTCCCTCGATGCAAAAAATCAAATGAAATCAAACGAAATTCAACGCGAGTCCTCTATGGATTAATAGTGTAAAAATGGGCTGTGTAATCCCTCGATGGCGAGGATTAAAAGCGTGACTTTGACAATCGCGCGAAAAACTGGCGCCGAGCGCGGGGTGTCCGTCACGAGCTTGCGCGCGGCGGAGTGTAGGGAAATCGAATCGACGAAAATTAAGAGATTAGCCTGGATTACGAGCGGCACCGCAGCACCACTACTACTACCAACGCAAGTAGCGAGCGTCGGCCCGACCGTCATTAGCCGGCCGTTTAATTTCAACTCGAAATACGGGGCAGCATCCCCGAGAACCGATTTGTACCCTTTATTTCGTCGGTGGATCGATCGCCCAGGCGGGGGCGGGAGGGGAGAAGTGGAAACCAACGCTGCTTGCTCGCTAAGCTTTATCTAGTGAGAACACTAATCATTTTAATAGCCACTACAACTCACTCCACCCCATACACCATGCACCACCCCCTCTTACAGTCGATCGAATTTTGCTCAAGAATATTTCAGCTATTTTAGGGAACTTCGTTACCAACGCATTCCCCACAATTTGTGCAGGCCCGTTGTTAATCTATAACGCGGTTCACCTAAATATTCGATAGTTCATGAATCTGTTAATCCGACAGTTCCACTCGTATCAAATGCAACGATAGCGATGTATTCCACGTGCAATTTGCCCTTCCTACAAATAATAAAGCGATCGAAATAACGATAACGACGCTGGCATGAATAAGCAACGATTCGTCGCTAATTACGAGCAGTCCCGTTTTCCACCTTCATATTTTGTTCATTCGTCGGCGATTTTCCGAGGCTCGCGGCAGACGATGAAGAAGAAGGAGGAGGAGGAGAAAGCAAGCGCACGCTCAATTAAGCGAAGGCGCGAGTGAGAAATTGCTAATAATGGAGGCAGATCCATCGTGGAACTTTAGATATCGATATTATGGCTGGCAATAACATGGCGTGCACTGCGCATTATTATAACAGATAATACCGCATTGACCTGGCATCGGTATTCTTCGCTTGCAATCTGAGCGGAGCTGGAAAGCGCGATGCAAGCCAACTTGCAATGGCGATCATTATTACGCTCGTAAGTTTTGCTGATACAGTATCGCGCACCGGGATAACACAGCAATTTATGCCGCCCTTTAATAGTATAAACATTAACCGGGAGAATCTCAAAAGCGATATCGCCTCTCGCTACTGATACGCGAGAGGGTACCAGAGAAGGACGGTCTCTCTCTCTCTCTCTCTCTCTCTCTCACTCTCCACCAACCCCCAGAGAGTGAATTTAGTGTATCCCATCCACGCCGCTCCTTCGGTCCAGCTTATTCCTTGGTGACGACGAAAAAAAGATGCGAGCCAAGGGCGAGAGGGGAGGGAGAGACCGCCGCGGGACTCGATGATGGTTGTAATTCAGGGGATTCTCGCGAACTCCGATCAGCTTTTATTTGCCGGGGAATTTCAGCAAAGTTCGCGTTTCCTTTGACGAGATGTTGAGTGCTCTTGGCAAAATAGCCGAGCCCGTTGCTCGTTACGCATTGCCAGAGATACACGGCGCGTTAAACTGGCATTGGGAGTTCCTCAAAAGATATAAGAGCAAAGGCACCGGCAGCAAATAGGGGGAGAGGGAGGGTGCGTGGCCTGGGAAAAGTAGGAGAGAAGCCAAGTTGCAACAACGATCATTATTATGGCTGTGCGTCTCTTCTCGATAGAGACGTCGGCTGGCTTTTCCGTGGTAGTACCTGTCGTTAGCCCGTCCCGCCTAACAGACTGTGTCCCGAGGGATAATGGCTGCCAATGCCCGTAGCCAGCGCGACTGCGGAATTTCAAGGAAAGCTCCGCTGCCGAACGACTAACGATATTAACCCCCTCTCGCCTAATCATTCTCGCCCTCTCTCCCTCCCGCTCTTTTCGCCCACTCTCGACAGATAATTTTCCGAGGCGACACCTAATTATCGGCGAAATTCTGTGGCTACGCCATATACAACAACCCCACGCTCGTTGCATTCTACGCGGTTCCACCAGCGCGTCCCTGGCCCAACGCTACGTGGTGGTGATGGTGGTGGTGTTGCTTCGCTCCAACCCCCTGTAAACGCGTTAGTTAAGTGCCTGCAGGCACGCTTATTCGACGGGGATTATACCGCGCGGTCCGAACCGATCCAATCCGATCCGATCCGATCCGATACGGTTCCAACCCATCGCTGTCTCACCCTTGGAAAATCTCTCGGCGAATTCTTCAGAGAAATTAGAAGGATAAGGAGCGTTCTAATTTCTTCGATCGACTACTACTTACCTTGTAGATCTCGTCGACGAGTCTGGTGAGCTCCTCGGTCTCCATGTTGACGACGGCCTCTCTCCCTTCGATGTCTGAAAACTCCACTTCTGTCGATTTCACGAGATGCTCATATTTTTTCCGCTACTCCCGGGACCGGATCTCGCGCGGTCGCTCCACTTTCGCAAAGTCGACCACTCGCGATCGGAAGCGCCGAGTGCGAGTGTGTGCGCGCGTCTCGTCTCTCTGCGGGTTCTCTCGCTTGTCCTTGATCTGAAATCATCGGTGGTACACTTATTACATCGTCGGGTCATTGGTCCGGCGACGCGACATTTATTCCGCGATGCCTATAAATTATTCCGTGGAAAGTTGCGCTCAGACAGAAAGAGAGAGAGAGAGTGTGTGTGTGTGTGTGTGTGCGTGTGGGAGAAGAGAGGAAAGGAGAAACGGAGAGAAAATCGGTGAGTTGAACGATCGACGATCTTTCGGTGGACGGTGGCATCCACCAGTTTAGTTTTTCACTCATCGATGCGCGCGCGCGCGCGCGCGCAAAACCCCTCCGACCATCCCAGGGGAGAAAGTAACCGTGGCCGTGGCGTGGAACACAGGGAGGGACAGGATTCGCTAGGAATTATCGCCGAGACAGTAGTAAAGAGCATGCAATAAGTCAGGCTAATCGCCATACTTGGGATGAAAATTTGCGCAATCTCGGATCTTGCGGGGCCTCCAACATTTTTATGCTAATGCCCGTGGCATTAAAGCATCCGGCGGCATAACGCCGAGCAATAATGGCTCCTATTTAAGAAGTTAATGAAAAGCGAGGCAGAAAGTGCTGCGCGGACTGCAACAGCCGCAGGGTCGGAGGGTCGCGAAGGGTCGCGGAGGGCCAGGGGTGCCCTCCGCGCTGCCACTTGGATCCAATGAAAACTTATTTAAACATTCCTCCCTCCAATAAACAGAAGCTTCGACGAGAATGAAATGCCAAGTGTCGCCCGTACTCGCAGGACATTCCTCCTCGATTATTCATTGATTCTTAAGCAAAATTCCTCTCCTCTCGCATTCCTCTCGAAAGTGGGACGGCGCTTCAGCCGAGGAGACTCTCCGAACGAGTGTTAACGCTGATAGATGGCCGATAAATTCGACGAGTATCGAGCTCCTCGTTAGAGGATATTTGCCCGGAGCTGGAGGACTCGCGCGCAGGATCTTGTCGCGCATTAGTCACCGAGCATGGAAGAGAGGAGAGAGATTCCAGGGTACTTTCATTCCGCAAGGACAGCCGCTGCCAGAGCGCGGCTCGAGTACGCGAGAAAAAACCGCATAACTCGGACGTTTTATTCCTCCGCACAGCGATCCTTATCGCTCGAGTGTTGGTAACCGCACGCCGCACGCCGCACTTTCCGCAGGCTAAGTCTCCTGCAAGCCTAGCAGAGGTGTCACGGTTCGTTGATCTAGAATCTCGCCGGTTTTCAAGCTGATCCAGCAATCCCAGCTCGAGAAATCCTCGAGGTTCGATCGTGTACCACGAGATTTCTACGGTTTTCACTTAAAACGCCAGCTTCAATTTGCTCGATCGTCGACTCGCTCCTTCGGCTACCTCGGCTGTCTTAGCTAACGTGGGGTGGGAGGGAGAAATCGTCTTTCCCGGGTGCTGCAGGGCCGCGCGCTAATTGAGCGGAGTCTCCGATTAAGCGATTATGAGATTCAGCAGGAATCGCTTTACTCTTACGTCGTATAAATTATTTATGACGCACTGAGAAAGCGCGGTTGCCTCTCTTCTCATATTGAGATATCCATCTTCGTGGAATACCACCGGGATCGCTATCTCAAGTGCAAACACTTTGCGTCTCAAGGAAAAATGCACTGGCCGATGCACCGAACGAACGACGAAGCAACGATCGTTAATTCGACGATGATTCGAGAGGGCGGCGTTTTTGGTATCGTGCCGCGAGAGAGGGGCAGAGGGAGAGAGAACGTCCCAGAGATTTTTCATAGAGATTCCGATTGACAATGAAACCCTTGGAAAATATTTGCTAGTTGAACGCTCTTTGATCTCTCGTTTTCCCTCTCTCTCTCTCTCTCTCTAATTATGTACCATGCTGTATTTGCGTGTTTTGCGCGTTTTGCGTACGCATACGCGCAGTCAAAATAGTCGGAGCATAAGACTGATGAAAAGCAAATATTTGCCTCGAGTGATTTTCTGGTAACGCTGGAAAAGTTTTTCGCCCGGTAACAAGTGGGATCGAACGTGTGGCGTTGTACATTTTTCCCCGGTTACGCGAGATTCATTGCGTCAGCGAGTGTTAGCGCGTGAATACGATTATTATAGAGAAGACCGGTCGATAACCCGCATCTTCTCAAATAAACACCACTCTCACCTGTCTAGATTCTTCGCTCCCCCTACTCCGAAACGTCCGACTAAATTTCTCCTAAGTGTT
Source organism: Sclerodermus sp. 'alternatusi' (assembly GCA_037305995.1). Lineage (NCBI taxonomy): Eukaryota > Metazoa > Arthropoda > Insecta > Hymenoptera > Bethylidae > Sclerodermus > Sclerodermus sp. 'alternatusi'. The sequence goes on along the minus strand of CM074546.1, from coordinate 7,662,824 downwards.
TCATAAGGTTTCGTAATCGATAGCTTTTTCCCTCCGGCATCGTCGGCTCTTGATGAACGAGTTAACCGCAGGGAAATAGCCAGGAAAAAATCCCTCCCCCTCTACCCCCTACCTTCCGCGCGCGTCCACCGCACCAAAGATAATTACTGGATAATGCCGGCTTACTTATGCATGCAGAAAGGAACTCGTGAAAATCATACGTTTGGAATCCGACTCGCGTGCAAAAATCCTTGATCGAATTCCACCCCTTCGGTCCGCGTCTCTCTCTTTTCGATCACTACTACTTTTTACTCTCACTCTTAGCTAAAACCGCGAAAAAGCAACTTTTACTCGATCCTGATGAAAGCGATAGGGCAATTGGCAATTCGTCCAAGTTTGCTCGAAGAATCCGGATTGAAGGAAGAGGGGGAGGAATAGAAATACAAGCAACCCCCTCGCAAACTATAAATAAGGAAAAGTGTACTTCGTACGTTTGACTCCGGCTCGCGCGAAACTTTCGAGAAATTTGCAAGCACCTCGGAGTTTCGGGTACCTCCAGCGAGTTTCCGAATTAAGGGAAAGAGTGGAAATCGAAGATTCGTTTCTCATAAATCATAAATATGTTACAGTGGAACGGGCTGATTTGCCAAGACTAAAAAAGGCAGAAGGGGTGGGGGAGGTGCAAGGTGGCACGCGCAATAAATTTCTCGAGCGGGGAAAAAGCGATTTCCGTATCGGTGCACATGACGCGGCAATACTTTTGCGAGAAACCCGATAAAACAGCTCCGCCGTGAGAAGGGCGGAGAGGTCGTGAAATTCCAGAGGAACGAATTCCTGCCGCTGTACGAAGCATCCCTTTTTTCCATGAAAATTTTTAGTCGCATTACAATCAGCCTAGTGGCTTTGCAAAACTCCTTAAACATTTTATCCAAACATTCCTCGGATACTTGAGAGTCCACCACCACCACCACCGCCACCACCACCACCATCACCACCACACCCACCCCCAACCCCAACCCCATAATTTTACGTCTATGAGAAAAATTTCAATATTTTTCAAACGCGCGGTGTTTAATTGGGGGGTGCATCGGCGGGGGATGCTCCACACGGACGCTTCTGGAAGATGCCAGGAATATCGAGATCTCCGCGAGGTCGCGATCGAATCCACTCGAGGAAGGAATGTCGTTCTGCTTCTTCTGCCGTAACGGTTATAAAACGGTTCTGATATCCTGCAGGCAGGAACGCACTGCCTGGCTGCTCCACGCGTGCACCTGTGTGCCCGTTCGTACGTGGGCGTTGCCACTTATCGACTACCGGCCTCGCCGATACTACTCCCTTCTGCCTTCCAAGAAGAAAACAGAATCTCCAAACTGCATTTTCCACGATAATGATCCACCCTCCTCCGCCACCCCCCCAAAAGCGCATCCATACGCAGAACAGAAGAAAGCGAGTAGGCGGAATTATCGATCGATAACGTTTCTCGCGCATTATCCCTCTCCCCTCACCCCACCCATTGAAAACCATTCTCTTGACTAATCCATCCTCTCCCCTTGACTATCTACCTCACCCCCTCCGGCAGCTGCGGTCGTCACCGATGAAAATGAGATTTGCCGTCGAATGCAAATGTCACGGTAAATATTACAGATTTCAGTTAGGATTTGCATGGGTATCAAGTAAGAGCAAATGAAGCCGGCAAAATTAAACGCTACCAGATTACGATGTTGCGCGCTGCATGCTCGATTAATTACATTACGTCGCAGTGGCCGGCAGCAGAGCGCGGTGCTCTGGCGCACGTAAGTTTGTCGTCAAACAGTTGTGGACCGAAGTACTGTTTGCAACTCTAAATAAATCCTCGTTAAACGCGCAGTTCATTTCACTGGAAAGTTTCGAGGCCGTGCACCATGTCGCGCGGCGGTGCACACCCGTCAAATATTTTCATCCCTAATTACAGCGATAATTAGAAGCCCCCCTCTCCTCCCCATCACCCGCCGTTCCCGCATCGTCGGGAAAATCTTTTGCGAGGAAAACTCGACACGGGAGCAGAGAAACAACATCCTCGAGGAAGCTAAGGGATTCGTTAACTCCGGGTGTATCGCAGTGGTCGAGTAACCGCCGCGTTGGATACCATTCACTTTTCCTGGTAGCGGTGGTGGTGGGGGTGCGTTAATTAATATGGGGTAATGCACGGGGCGCGCTGCTGGAGCGTGGAAATTTTCCGGATTTTTCGCAGAGTTCGCGCGAAACTCCGAGTGTACAAGCGAGGTGTATTTTTCCTTTCGACCTCGCATCAACCCCCGTTTGGAGGGATGGTGGTGGTTGCAAAACGGGAGTAGTCTGGCCGGCGGAAGCTACGGTGAAGGGGAGGAATTCCTTGCGATTTGCTAGATTCTGCCCGTGTCAGGGAAAAAGAGTGCTGTCTCGTTCTGACAGCACGCGTAATTTCTGGATAACAAGACTCACCCCCCAGCGCCACCCGACTCTCCGCGTATCTCCCTTTTCTCACCCCCAGTAGAGCATGCATGGTTTCATTTGCAAAGCGCGTCTCCGCGATAACAAACTGCTACATCCCAAGTGATAAAACCCGCTGTGGCTAAAGCAAGAGTACACCACCACCACCACCACCACCACCCTGGCTATACGCGAACGCTTGCGCAAAAAAAAAAAGAAGAACAGACGGCCAAATATTTATCTAAAAATAGATCATCCCTTCGCCTCCCGTAAAATTTCTCGGGAATTAAAACGCAGTCACGTCGGTCTCATTTGCAAAAAGCATCTTGGCGATAAAAATGTGCGGAGGATTCGGGAGCAATAACCGTGAAAATCGAGAGGGGGCGGAAGGAGGTGGTACACACAAGCACAGGTCGAAGCTCAGGGTTTTCGGAGTATTTCCAGAGAGCAACCCCGAAAACGGAGCTACGCGCGCGCAGGGCCGGGAGAAGGAGGACGCGAGATACAAAAGAGGAAATCGCAGGAATAAAACGTTCGATTTCCCCGAAAAGCATAAGCGGAGCTTCTTGGCCGCAAGCACAAAAGCCAACGTGACAACGGCCTCGGGGAAGCCCACCCACGACGATTCCAGACACGAGTCATTTATTCCTTATATCCAGTTCTCTCGGCTCTCTGATAAAAACATCGCTGTCTCCCTCCATCTTCCTCTCCGTCTCTCCCTCTCTCTCTCTCTCCTCAATCACCGGCGTTGCATTTCAACGAGAGACTCCATCGACGACGATCACCCCGCGCGAGACATTAAACCTCCGGGAAGCTTTTCGGATTTCATTCCCCCCGTAGATTAGCGAACACCTATAACGGTACACCCGGGCAGCGAGATCGCCTTCCTGGTGAGACTCGCGCGCGCGCTCGCCAGCTAATGAGGGACGGTCCGAGACCCTGGCCGAGCGTTTACGAAGGATCTCCGCGCTGCAAATTCACGGGGATCTCGAACGTTTCCCTTTGATTTATTCCCGCGTTCGCCGTGTGCGCGTTCTAATCTCGGGGTAATGGCGGCCATTGCACGCACGCACGCACGCACCCGCGTGCGAGTGTAGCTCGAGCCGCGATAAATTTGACGTTTACGCTAATAACGCGAGCTGCGCGTACTTCCGGAAGTCCTGGAGGTCCACGCGAGTGCATGCGTGCGTGTGTGTGTGTGTGTGTGTGTGTCCGCTTCAGAAGTCGGCGAGAAACGCTGCTCGCTGTGGTGAAAGGTGAACCGGATCGGAGGCAAATCGAGAAAAGTATCGACGTAACGGACCGCGGGCTTTTTCCACTGCAAATCACCGTGGCCGATAATGCAAGACCTTTGTATTTCTAGGCTCACTCACAGTTCCGCGATGAAGTAAGCTAATTATCGATGCTCCGGCCAATACTCCGGAGAACGGGTTTCTTCTCAAAGCGATACACTAAATATACTCAGGACCGCCATCCATTACAATCGTTTCTTCAGACTTTAAGTGGCAAATAAAGTCCCGGTAATAAGCCAATGGAATTTCTGAAATTCCACGGAACGCTGCGCTAAACGTCGAGAAATGAGAGATCTACGAGATTTTATATTACATCCCTAAAAAGAGCTTGGGAATTCGCGCGCGGCCTCCTTGCTTTTTCAATATTTCATTTGGATATTATTCGAGGGAGGGAGGGAGGGGGTGGGGATAGCCAAGTGAGAAGAGCTATTTACAGTAAAAAGCAATAATCTCGAAGCTTCGGGGAATATTAAAGTGCGACGAGCAGCCAGAGACCATCAAAGAAGTCTTTTAATGGCGAAGGTAATTACGCTGGCCTTGAAATTGAATGTCAGGGGCACGTTATATATTATCATCCTTGTGTATCGAATGCCGAGACGCGAAGAGGGGCTGCTGGGAGAATTTAGAAATGCGCATCGCCGTGTGGTTGTCTCTCCTCTCTTGCCCCGGTGCCGCAACACGCAAATGTCTCGAGCTATTTGCACTTTCGAGGCTGTCATTGAAAAAAGCGGAAATGTCGGGACTTTCTTGCTCTCTCTTTCTACTTGTCTCGTCGTCGTTTGCTCCTTTTGAAAGTTCCGCGTACGACGTTCACTCGGCAGTCGCAGCCTCCCGGCAGGATGAAAGTCAAATATTAACTCAATACTTCCGTAAAACAATACACGGACTTTGGGTATGCTCGAGTCTCACTCTGCATTCGTTTTTTTTTTCTTTCTTCTCCTCCTTCGTGGGGGAAAATGCATTCTCTAATTCATAGGTGTCATCAGTGATTTTTTTTGTCGGCCTCACTTTCACCGCATCCTTCCGAATCGTTAGAACCGCGCCGTTGCGGACAATTATTTCCGGAGGGGTGGCGAGGGCTGGAAACGAACCGCGTTTCTCTTTTTACATTAGCACGTTTCGAGTTCCTCCTACTCTTTCGGGTAAACGCTAATTATTTTCAATTGGTCCATTCTGCGCGGTAGCCGTTGGAAAATGAACGGCGGCCCGCGGTATATCAACGATGGCGAACCATGTCGTTTTTCAATGATGCGTGCGCGTGTGTCGCTCGCGCGAGCAAATTACCGGGACGCGGAAAAATAACAAGACGAATGCGTATCGATCGGTATCGACTGTCACTGACAAATCAAAATTTACGGGAGTGCGAGGCTTCCAAGTAATTTACGACCGGCTGTCATGATCGGATAATAAAAAGCTATGGGGTTTCGGGAATTTTTCGCGGACAGTCGGAGCGATGGAGAAGGAAGGGCGCGGGAGGGAGGGGAAAGTAGGAAAAATTGAGCGAGCAGATCCGCGAAATGACTCGTGAAACGTCGAGGCTGCCGCATGCACGAGCAAACAGGCGAAACTTTGCACTCGCTCCCTCGTGATTTCTCGTCCTACCCCTCGTTTCCCCCGTTGGCTAATTCGATCGATCCAAACTCTCCCCGATCGAACTCATTTTCAATGCACACTCCCAACGGGGAAAACCAGTGGCTCGCGAAAATCATTTTTCCCAGAGAGAGAGAGAGAGAGAGAGAGAGAGAGAGAGAAAAGAAAGAGAAAAAAGGAAAGCACGCGAGAGGAGAAGAAAGCAGCCCTTCCGTTCGCGCCACTCCAAGTCCCGCCACAGTTTCAAGCGGAGCGCCGGGCCCGTGAAAAACTTTCGAGTTTCCGACACTCCGCGCAAGTTTCCCGCGAGGCCGGGAAAACTCTGGCAGACGCACTCACCTGACGAGTTGAAATTTTCTAGTCGCACACAGTCACACGGATTTAGTTGGTCGAGATGAGCCTCGAGGGGGATAGGGCGGGGGGAAAAAAGAGGAGAGAGGACTCGTCCTTGCAAAGAGATCGCAATGACACGCGTGATCGAGATCGAGGATCGCGAGGAGAGAGGATCAAGCCGATCCGTTCACTTAGAAACGCGCGAAGCGACTGAGCCGCTTCCGAGTTTCCAACCAGCTGGCGACCGACTTTGACCGAACGAACAGCCCCGGCCAACTCGCGACTCGTGCGCGCGAGCGTTCGGCTTCCCTTTACACTTGGCGCTGTCAAGTGACACTTGCACTGGCATTTTCTACCGCGAAAAACGCGCAGGCCGCGCCGCACTTGTCCTTCTTCCTATGCTAATGCCCCTCCACTACTACTACTACCTGTACACTACCACGTCGTAAGCGACTCGTCCTCTCTCGCTTCTCGTCTCTCGTCTCTCGTCTCTCGTTTCTCGCTTCTCGCTTCTCGCTTCTCGTTTCTCGTTTCTGGAATACGAATTCCGAATCCCACGGTGCCCTGTCCTGGCGCTCGCTCTGCTTATTAGTCGTCCACGTATTCCATTCCTATTTCTATATTCCGCGGTCGTGCACGGCGCTTCTTGACAAAATGAGAAATGCTCTCCTCCCCCCGCCCCCGCCCTCGCACCCGCACACCCACCTTCCGGCCGAGTTGCGTCGGTCTCTCCGTTCCGTGGAAAAAACTCGTGGAATTTTTCAGAGCGAACGCGCGATCCTGGCGACGTAATTAATTTTCTCAACCCTTCCGGAGGGGGTGGTGAGAACGGGGTGTTTGGGGTTGCGAATCTCGAGGGATGCTCCTTTAATCGTCGAACGGGCCACGGCGGATTCTATGGGAGCAATTAGCATATTTCCATGAATAAACTCTCGCGCACGAGCGATGCAGGTGTCCCCGGTTATCCTCGCGGTCTCTCCGTGCAGTCGAGTTTATGAGGTCACGATGAAAGGAGGCCTACACGCTGGAATCCAACGAGTCTCTCATTGGAATGTGGCAAAGGCCGGAATGAAGGTCGGACGAGTCTCGGGAACTGGTCGTTAGCCGCATCTTTGCTCGCGGTCTTGCTCGCTCGCTCGCCTGCTCACCGCTGATGATAATTATAATTCCCTCGAAATCCATCGAAATCCATCGAAATACGCAAATCCGCCAAGAAACCCCCCGCCCCGCTCCCACAGTCAACTTTCCAATAACATGGGAGAGACACTGTGTACGCGTCGCAGCTGCTTCGTTCCCATTCGTTTACCATTCGCTTAGAATCCTCCGCGGTTGATCGGTTCGACGGGGCGAGGAGGCCAGCGGGACAAACACCTTCGCCCCTCTCCCTCCCCCTTCCCCCGATATTCTCGAATATTCCAGGGAACGTCGAGAGCGCAATTTCTCCGCTGTACTTTGTGATTCATCATCCATTATATCTCGATGCTCTTTAATACTTCCGGTTGTCGCTCTGGCTCGTTATCTGCACGGACGATAAACCACGTGGATCGAGATTGAGAAATTCCCGCGAAAAACTGAGTCACCGATCGCGATCGATGGCCACGTAATACCACGACGACGACGTTAATCGCGCGATGGATTTTCGGAAATGCATCGGCGGCGGTCTCGCGTTATCGCTGAGTTTTCTCGAGGAATCGCGTTGGAAAGTTGGCCGGCACGATTCGAGAACCGATTCCCCGAATCGTGGGAATACTCGAATCGTCCATTATTTCCCGAGATATTCGCAGACACTCGCGAGAAATTTCCAAATATATCCAGAGAGAGAGAGAGAGAGAGAGAGAGAGAGAGAGAGAGAGAGTATCCAGCGAAATTAAAGTACAAGCCCGAGAATTCCGGGTTGAGCATTCTTCGGAACGATCCTCCCGGATCCGGAGGGATGGTTGCCCGGGGGTTGGCCGTAGCCGAGAGCGCCACGACGAGCTTATTTATCCAGAAGAAGAGGAAGAAGAAGAAGAAGAAGATTCGCGGAACATTCCAAGCTACGCGCACTCGGTATAAATTCATTCGTGACAGACTTGCTAACATTATAAAGTATAATGACAGGCAAATTTTCGCGGCCGAGTTCCAGCAGGTGTTTCCGCGAAAGGGGGTGGTGGCGGGACTTCCTCAGCAGGGTAATGGTCGTCCAAGCTGTCGGGGGTTGCGTAGCCAGATGGTTGGGTCGCTGTAACGGCAAACTCCCCCGGCCATACGGGGGGATCGTGCACGTCGCGTCGAATTACAATTTACGAAGTCGTTCGACGCGCGCTACACCCCCGTATCGCGTTTGTCCTTGATATCCCGCGGCAAATTCCTTCAAGAACGAACTTGGCCTCTCGATCGATCAGCTCCAGCCTAAATCATCGCCCGGACCAGCCCAGCCCAGCCCAGCCCAGCCCAGCTCGGTACAGCCCAGCACAGAACAGCTCGCTCGTTCCCCCAGTCGATTTCACCCTCTCGAAGATCCAACCATCCCCTCTCACCCTCCGGCTGAATTTGCAATTTTAATGAATTCGACAAATGCAAACTCTGGCAGCAGGTTAACTCGATGTAAAGCCAAGCGAGTACAAACACTGAATAGATAGGAGGAACAGATACGACCGGTGGAGGAGAGGGTTGCATTTGCTTTTGGAAAATTTCGAAACTACCGCAGTATCCGCTTCCCCCGGACTTTTCTCGATCTTGCCGCGATACGCCAGCTAATTTGGCCGTGGCAAGCCAGGAGCTCGAACTCCGCTAACTTCCGAAACTGCATAAAGGAATGTTGACCCTCTCGCAATTTCATCGTTGATAAATTTAAATCCACAAGGCCCCGTTTCTCATCCACCTAATTCCACGCTCTGCTCTTACAAGATTTTTCTCTCAATCGACCAGTCGAAAGTTACAAGTCTCAAGTTTGCCAAATGGGCTTTGATACTAGTAGACTGTAATTCGCAAAGTTATGGCACTCCACGCTATTTCCTGTTGCCGGTGGTGCCGGTGGTGCCTCTGATGCTGGTAGTGGCGATACCGCGCTCTGGTACTGCTAGAACGCGATAGTTGCGCTTCGACGACTTCCCTCGTCGCATTCTTATTATTTTCGTGGGCAAATTAAAGTAATAAATGGAAATTTATAACACCGCGTTTCTTAGGATTCCGCGCAAAAAACTCGGATGGTAACCAGCTTTCTCTCATTCCACCTCCTTCCTTCCTCCTCCTTCCGCGCATTATAAATCATGAAAATAAGGAGTATTATTCCTCCGGTAGATTTTTATGCTAAGGGGCTCGCGCGCGCGAATCTAACGTCGGTAGTAACGCAACATGCGCCGAGAAATACAAGATCGCATTTGCCGGGGGGAGTTTAGTAAAATGAGCCGAAAAATTTCCAATTTATTTTAATGCGAGACACTTTGTACGCGCACACGCGCGGCTTGCCGCCTTTCCTTTATGCATCCGGAGATTCTCCGGAGTGCTGCATTTGTAGTCATAAGAAAATCCAGCGAGATCCTACCAGAGGAGTATGCCTGAAATACGGCGCTCCCGTGGACACATGAATTATTGATATACGCGCGAGCGCGGACCTCCCGCGCAAAAAATCAGATTAAAACAGCGGCATTCAAATGAAAGGGAAATATCCATCGGAAGAGTTCTCGATTTGTTCGCTGGTAAACTCGATGATTTATGATGCGCGAATCTCGCTCCTCTGGCCGGTGCGCGATCCTCTTCTTCCAGGAACCCGTCGCACCCCTCCTCCCCTATCCGGTTTTCCTTCGCACTTAACGATACAGCGTCACCCTCTGGTCGATCCCACACCCCCTCGGCCATTCTTTATTTACAATCAATTCCTTTCACCATCAATCTTTATGTTTCGCGACAAATCAATTTCATCGACGCGCGTCCATTACCGCGCGGTGAGCATAAAATAAAATTCCCCATAGAAAAGAAAAAGAGCATGAATTCCGTAGTTGGAGTTTTATCGCGCACTTTCACCAATTTACTTTTAATACGCTCGCAGAGCCATAAACACTCAATGCAGCCCGATGCCCGGCGGATCTCTTCTCGCTTTCTAAGATAGCGCCGTGGAATCCTCGAGAGTGAGAAATTCGTCAAGGACGTTTTGCGCGAGGAGTATCGCGCTCGCGCGTTCACGTTCCGGGATGAGGATGAGGAGGAGGAGGAGGAGGAGACGTTCCGAGCATCGGCAGCAACAACAGCAGTAGCGACCAAACCAGCCAATTTCCAAGTAAGTTCCGTACACGCGCAAGGGGATGATAAATAAATTTCCCGGACAAGTTTCGCGCTAAAAGGCAGGCTGCGGCAATTTTTATGGGAAATTAAAAACAAACGACTGTCAGGCGGTCCAGTTGGCGATGGTAGTTTCACAGGGATGCGGAGGGAGCGACGGTAATGAAATATCTAGCGCGCGACGTCACCGCTCCGTGGGAAAAGCGGCAGGATCCGTGAATGGAAAACTCGATTAACATTTCGAGTTTCATAAATCCGTTCGCTGAAAGGACATCGGAGCTTTATTAATCATCTTGCGGGAAACAACGAGCGAAACACACTCGCAACGGCGCGGGTCCGCGGAGGAAGCAAAAAGAGAGCCGAGGCTTTGCGAAGCCTCGGAAAAAGCGACGTTGAAGCCTGGAAAATCCCTGAATATTACTCGCGCAGCGATGAAAAGCATTTTTCCCCTAAATTCGCCCGTTCCGATCGATTATCGGTGGGCTATCTTTGCGTTTTTTCGCGGACTGTCCACGCTGAACCTGGACCGGGACCGACCGCTCGACCGCTCGACCGAAAGGTAGAAGGGGAAAGGGCAGCAGCAGGGAAATTGCCGGTAACCAAGGGCTTGGATTTTCAAGTGCGCTCACTGGAAAGGGAGTAAACCGTAGGTTCTCGCTGTTTACAGCGGTAGTTATCGACGAACGGCGGGGGAGGGAGGGGGAGAGACACGAATCGTGTACCGAAAAGGCCAGGGGGTGGGTCTGGCAAAAAATCGAAAAGAAAGTCAAGTGGAGCCAGAGACGGTGAGAGGAGGGAAGGTTTGCTGCGGAGGTTCCGTAAATCCTCGTGTCATATCCGCCGATAATAAAGCGATAATACAGCGGACTTTCGTGAGTGTGTGCGTCCGTGACACGTACAGCCCAAGCTCCGCTCCGGTACACGTCCGCGGCGCAGAAATTGAGACGTATATTTCCGCGTGTTTTCGTAGCCAGACTCGCGCTGGCAGTTATGGAGTTTCAAGAGCATCTATGAAAACTCGTAAACGTGATCGATGAACCAACCGGCCCGAGTACTCGTGCACATGACACCCAGCGTCTGGCGATCCCCTTAATTAGCCGATACAGGGGATGAATCGAGGGTGCGCGCATCGAGCGACGATACCGATCTCCGCTTACCAAATTGCCGGAAACGGAAATTTGTCATTCCGCAACCTCGCAGATCGTTTTACGATAATGCAATCGAGTGCTCGGTGATTTACGAAGGCCGATCGGTACCAACGCGATTGTCCCCGCGAGAGCGTCGAGATTATCACGCGGGGAGAGACGATTTTCGCGCGAGCCGATCACCTCGCCAGCGAGAAACGAGAAAACTCGATCATCGAACGAGAGGAAATTCAGCGCAAATCGTGGACAAATCGGTAGGAACGAGCCTCTTCTTTCCCTCCAAATAATTTTCATTATCTCGCGACCACGCGCGCTGTCTGTCCATTCGCATCTTTCACGGGCGTGAGAGAAAGAGAGAGAGAGAGAGAGAGAAGCGAGGGATGGGGAAGGAATCCAGAGGGCCGTGGCGAAGGTCCAGAAGAAACATCTGCGGATGTTGGTAGACAGTGTCAAAATATAATTGAGTATCGGGCCACGTTCGATATCAGACGTTAACGTCTTGCGAGATACGTTGCCAACTTCATCCCACGTGGACCTGACAGTTCCCGTGATGGATACCAGGCAACCCTCCTCCAGCGAGGCAAAAGCTGACTTCCACCCCAATCAGCCCTTTCCCGAGGGTTGCCGAGCCGTTTCCGTTCGACACAATATTTCACGGCTTATTTACTTTTCAACGGCGCTCCAGGAAGTCTGCATACGGTCACGCGTCACACACTACGAGAAACAACGCAAACCTTACCCTCCTCGCGCCCCCGCATCCCTCCTCCGATAAGACGAAAGTAATGGAAAGTGTTGTTGGAAGTGGCTCGGAAAATTTATTCGCGTCTACACGCTCGATGGTATTCCGCTTTTTCACCGACCCTCCCTCCTCCCACAACCCCTCCATGGGTAATTCCGATCGAATCACCGTGGCGTGGCGGCCTCCCGCGCGTTTTTCTTTTCGACGCCCGCGAAAAGTCGAGCGTTTCGTCGGGAAATCGTTTAATCGGCGGGCCCTACACCCCCGTCGTGACTCTCCCGGAGCTCAACGGAGCTTCCGTTTCGCGTAGCTTTCACACGGTGTGATTGATCGAGGCTCTCTCCGAAAGATTTTTCGTGTCGCTGATATTTCCCGGCGTAACTCGACGGGTAACGGCCTCGATAATTACGTCATTAATCGAATCAGCAGCAGCAGCAACGGCGCGCACGCCTCGGAATTACACGCGCACGCACGCGAGACACTCGTTAAATTCTTGAAAAATAATAGACGTACAAAGCGTGGCTGGAAAATGAAAGGTGTCCGCGGGACAGTCTCGGAGGAAGGGAGAGAACCGACACTCGCGCCTGACAAAAAAAAAAAAATTGAGAAAGGCACCTCGTCGCTGCATATTGCACAAGCCTGCAAGGATGCAAGTGCGAATTTGCCTCGGCGAGATCCACGAGAGAGGGAGGAGAGCGCAAGGGTCTCCACTCGTTTTAGCGCGAGGGAGAACTCGCGTCTATGCGAGGGATGAACGCACGGGGGTGAGTGGGCGCCACCGCAACCCTCCTCCCAGAATATCCGTCGACCTCCACAGTAAACTCCGCGAACCCGCTAATAAACTGCGGCAGAGGCCCTCGTCGACCCTGAAACAAAGTAGCGCCGGTTCACGGGTCGGGTGAGAGCCATTAGACTTCGACCGATCAAACGATTCCACTCGCTTTTCGACGAGAACCCGAAGAATTCGATTTCGCGCGTTTGCCGAACGATGAGGTAAGAATCGGTGCGCAAGGGGGATTATTATTAGCATACTGCTTGAAACCCAGCGAGCGCCGAACACTTATTAATACGACAGGCCGCATAATGCATGACGAGCAGCGAGAACCCGAAGACCAGGAGGAAGCGGGGAGGACCGCGAGAGAGAGGACGAGCTTCCCCGCTCCCTTCACCCGACCGTCGTCGAATGGCCGTCCATCTTCGTCTTGGACACCGATCGTGCGCGGAATTCGGACGTTTGCAGGATCGAAGGACGAGTCGGCGAAGATCCACGAGCAACGGCCAAGGAAACGAAGGACAACCGGATTCCTTATCGACTCCTCGTGCCAAACTAACGATCGCTTCTCTCTCTCCCTCTCTCTCTCTCTCTCTATATATATATATATATATATATATATATATATATATCCAATGCTCGTTCTAGCGTCGGATGATCCTCGAGAAAACATTTCGCTATTTTTAATCGCCCCCTCCCCCATCCTCGACGGGAACCTTGACACGATATTCCCAGGTGACTCTTTTCACGCGGCAAACAGGTGGAGGACCGGACGACGATGGCGACGAAACTCCGAACCTCGCGAATCCGATGACCTTGCGGCGGGGGGAGTTTCCAGGGGGGAAATTGCCGTTCGCCAGAGACTCCCTCTCTGCGAAATCCAAGGGAAGCGAAGTTGCTCTTCGGCCGCTAACGCGTTATGAAAGCGACCAACTTGCTTGTCACATCGAAACAATAACTTCATTAACTTCAGTTTGCGCACTCGGGATTCGCCGGCTCGCGGTATGCGGCTGCCGTCGCTGCTGCTCGCGTTTACGCGCGCGCGCACGCGTGTGTAGGACAGTCGCTTTATTCTCGTCAGCGCGCTTGTTTTACTTTGGAGAACCGAGAGATAACCGCGAGGTAATGGGACAAGTTTGCAAAACATCCTGGCTGGCCTCGCCTTTCATTTATCGCGGAGTTCCTCCCGCTAAACTCGAGCGCGTGGCTCCGCTTCCTTTCCTTATTTTCGCGAAACTCCGAATCGCGAGCGAGAACTCCGCTCCTTTCCTCCACCCCCGAGATCCGAGACGATCGGCTCCAACCGGGTTCTTATCCGAAATCGGCGCTGCGGATCGTAGATTTTTATTCGCGCAGACGACGGCGATGCGCGGCTCTCGCGCGAAGAGTTGAAATTTTCTTGACTATTTTACGCACGGATTGCCGCGCCACGGGGATAGACAAGGATATCGCGTTACGTAAGGTTTAGCAGACATATTGCATGCTCAATGTTCCGTCTATGTGCGGTCTCGGTTCTCACAAAGCCTAGTTCTACATCCCACCTCACCGGGAGTCGAGATTGTGTGTGGGTGCGCGCGCGCGCGCGAACGCTTTGCAAGTATTTTAACGGAGTACGCACCGTAGAATACGAGCGCTCGCTATCTCCTTCTCTTCTTCCCTACGTGTTTACGGAATTACGTAGGTGCGGGCCTCCTCTGTAACGCGTTGCGTCTAACGCAAACGACGCGCAAAAATCCGTCGCGAAACTCCGGCCCCATCTTACACGAGAAAACACTTTTACACCACTGCAAGAATCTTCCGTTCCTCGCGTTGAACTTGGAAAAGCTCGTTGATTCTCATTTGGGGAGAACGTTGATTCTCGCGATAAAGAGAAAGAGAGAGAGAGAGAGAGAGAGAGAGAGAGGGAGAGAGAAACTTCAACGCGGTGGGACCTGGAACAATATCGTCGCGCCTAAACGAATTTCCGTCGTCGCTGGCGGATGCTAACGTCTCTCTCTCTCTTCTTCTCGGCAAATCCAACCAATCGCGCTAGGCAATTCCTCGATGGATTTCTTCTTCTCCTTCCGATCGTATTCTCCTTTCTTCGCCGTACCGCGCAATGCAATTGAACGCGTACTTACCGCAGGAGGTGTGCCTCGACCGTTCTGCACTGCACCGCACTGCACTTTCCACGTGTCTTCTTGTCGTATCTATGTATGTGTGTGTGTGTGTGTGTGTGCGCGCGCGCTAGTGGGATAGCTCGCCGCACCCTGAACTGAGAAATGCCAGGAGAACGTGCCGAGGCTCCACGGGTGGAAAGCAAAGAAAAGGACAAAGTCACCACCTCCGCTCCTGCCGAACTCGTTAAATTTACCGCGCCCGCACGGATTAAACTCATGAACGTTCTCTTGCGTTACCGATGACGTCACGCGCGTTCCGCAGGGTTGACATTGGACGCGCGACGTTAACAGGCTTGCGATGCATCGATCGCATCACGCGCTCTAATTCTGGATCATCGCAAATCACCCGCCTGTTCCATAATTCATGAAGAATTACACGACGGACCACGTCCCCCTCCCTCCGGGAATATTCGACGCGCCCCAGAGCTACTTGAAAAGAAAAACCGCTAAAGGATCCTCTCGTCAAATCTCCTCGGTGCTCCAAATTCTTCCTTCCCTCGGGAGAGCTCCCATCTTTCCTTTTTGAAATTCCTGCATGTGTCGTCGTTACCTCACAGGCTTGCGAGAATCCATCGATGCCTCGAACACGTGATTTATGTATTTGTGTCGCAATTCCCATTAAAGCCTGATTTTTAGCGACGCGAGCTATGCGCGTAATTGGGAAATTCTCGGAAACTGGCGGCTATCCGTGTTTAATGAAAATATACTATCAACGGGGGGTGTTGCAAGGACCAGTAAGTAATGCATAAAGCGAACATTATGCGAAATGTCAGATTGATACACTCGATTGCCTACGCTAATAATGTTACAATGAATCTTGTACAGGAATTTCGGGGAGGAGTTTGGAGCTTGATTGCTTCAAAGATCGATGATTGTCCGATCACCGATCTGATAGATCATCTTTTCAGATTATCCGTTTATTTGTTGCAAAGGACGTAAGGAGAAAAGTCGATTGCACAGCCGACATAGCTTGACAGCAAATTTTTCCTCGAGCTCACAATAATATTGCATTTTTCTGCCTGGGTCAACCATAACACAGCTAAATGCTTTTTCTCTCGCTGGCAACCGCAACTTTCTAAAAGACCCTCACGCGTGTTCTCCTATTATACCCCGCGAGATTATCGATTTTCACATGCTACGTGCCTCAAGATAAATCGCTTGACCGTGCTGCTGAACTTCGTAGCCGAACTCTTTGTTTCTTCCTTAAGAATCTCTGATCATTATTTCTTTTCTCCTATTTTCTTTGGCAAGCTTGGAACAGCTTCTCCTCCCGAGGGCATTCGAACTTGGTCAACTGCTCTCGATCTTTCATCTTTAACGCACGTTTTTCATAGATAAATTCGTGCCAATAAAAAACTTCCCGAGCACGCGAGCTAAAAGAAATTTGCTATTGATTTCCTTTACGTAACTTTACATGGGTCATAAATTAAATCGTGAATGGAATGCATTATACGTGATAAATCAGCGATAAAATGCAAGGAAAATGATAGAGAGTAAAAATTTTGTTCGAAAATACTGTTTGAAATATTTATTTATTTATTGAAAAAAATTTCACATTTTAATCTTCTTCTTCTTCTGCGGCAGCTCCAGCACTCACTTTGCGCTGGTTCTTCCTCTTTACGCGTCCGGGTCTGCCACCACCGAATGGTGATTTCAGTGAGAAGTCAATATGCTTCTGAGAGTCCAAACGTACGATAAACGAGGGGATGTTCACGACTTGCTTACGAACACTGCAATTTAATATCAAATAAGAAAAATGCAATTAATAATTTCGAAAACACGCACGCATCTTATTGACGATAGCTATCCAAGATATTCGTTATACCAAGTAAAGGTTGTCAAATTAATTGTACAGACGTTAAGTATTTGAAGAAATACTCAAGTGGCCTGTCTGAAACAAAACTTCCATAAAACATTAAGCAATAATCCAGGCTGAGCATCGCACACCGGGAACTCAATCGGGAAAGAATCTTTTATATCTGTGATATGGAAGATAAAGATAACTAGTTTCAGAGAAGCTCTAAATGTTTTAATAGTTTTTTATCATTTGTCACCTAGGTATGAAGCCAGAGAAGAATGAATTCTTCACTGGTGATTAACTAGGTTTTAATTTTGCCTCAAAGATTAGAAACCATCTGAAAGTGTTCAGATATTTCTTGCCCATTTTTTAAGGCGTAATAAACATGAAGTAATTATTACAACTAACCGAATGTGACGTTGTCTGATTAACACGCGAGCGTGATGGATCGATTTAGCAAGACCAAGTTTAAAAACTTGAGTCTGAAGACGTCTCTCCAAGAAATCCTCAATTTTCAAACCCAACACATAATCGAGTTTCATGTGACCTTCATCGAGTACACCAATCCTTACTAAACGACGTAGAAGTGCATTGCCTAATCAGGAAAACAAACCATTTCATATTAGTCTTGGCTAAGCTTGGGAATAAAGTTACAATTATATATATATATATATATATATACACATAAATTCAGATCAGATAAATTTAATCTACACAAGTATTCAGACAAGAGGTGTCAGAATAGTAAAATTGATTATCATCATTTCACATACATTATTGTATCATTTATATAATCAGAGAATAGGAGAAAATTAAGCAAGTTCAAAGTATAAACCTTCAAAAAGACGTTTTGGGTCTTTCTCCTCCAAAGTAAGCAGCTCACGAGCAGCCTTTCGGATTTTAGCCAAGGTGTATTTTACTCTCCATACTTCACGTTTGTTACGTAGTCCATATTCACCAATGGTACGTAATTCTTGATCCAAACGTGCCTTTTCATAGGGACGTCTGGGTGTAACATAAGTCTTCGAAAAGACTGATGGAATTCTTCCGTTTACCATGTTTAGTTGTTATCTATTAATGCAAAAATACAAAATACCAATGAACTAAACTTGAAACCTTTAAAATCTCTAAGAATTTCATTACATCGCATACTTTTTGATTCGACCATGTGGTCGAAAGTAAGGTTATAAATTCGAAAAACTAAAATAATAAAATAAGAACTATAGTTTTACATGCAGTACACTAGATCATGATTTACAGTGTTAATAAATGAATCGTGTTCTTCTAAATATAAAGAATATAGAAATAAATTAAATTACCGCTTGCTCCACAAGGATAACAACCAGACGCTTCCAAGTTTGCAGCAAAATGGCAGAGTAAGTCAATTCCGGTACTGAAGACTACACCAGCGCTCCAAGAACTAAATTCACCATGAACAATATAAAACAGGATAGACTTTGAATAAGGCGATTTTAGCAGCTACTTCCACGCGAGATGGCACCACTGAATAATAATCGAATTATCTTTACGTAGTACCAATAGGTCATGCTCTTTTTAACTATTTATTGTTAAAAATTAATTCCATCTAGCTATAAAACAACAAAAATGTTTTCATTGGTTGTTATCCTCTTCTTAATTAGTATCTTTTTGATAATAGAAGTTTAACAATGAATATTTGAACATAATATTGAATTATAATAGTTTTATTATGTATAAATTTATAAATTTTTAGAAACACCTTTCAATTTATGATATTAAATTTAATGATGTATAATTTATAAGCTGAGATATTTTAATAAAATTTCACAATTGATATGTATGATTGGTTACACTCTGCAAACAATGCGTCATCAATGACAAGTAATCTATAACATGTGATTTTAAAGCGCTCTCAGCTGTGATGATAACCTAATCAGCTATTTCCAACCTTTTCAATGAAATTTGGATAAAATTTCACTTACCTATTTACCTGAGAAATATTTGTTGGAAATTCATGAGTTTTTCTATCCTCAAAGCTAAACAATCTTCATTTGTATATTGCTTGTGTAATTATAAATAAATGATATGTACTCTTTTTAATGATGTTTTATAATTATATAGTCTTATTATATAAAAGTAGTTAAAAATTTGCTATGAGCAGTATTTAAGAAAAAACTATGTACATGTATATTAAATGTAAATTAAAATATTAAAGTTTTTAATGATTTTATATATATATATATATATATATAAATTGTCATTAATTTTGTTAATATTATATTTTGTTGATTTTACAATAAAAATTAAGTAATGTTAAACAGAAGGAATTAGGAAAGATTCAAGGAAAAAGAGAACATTAAAAATCTATAGTTTTTATTAGAAATTTTAATAAAGTTTTAATTGAATTATATTCAACTATGAAATATTTAGATTAAATCAAATTTGTTTAAACCCTATGAAAACGTGTAGCATCACGTTTTAAATTAAGTCACGTTTAAATCACGTTTTGTTAGATATTCTACATTTTTTTTCATCATATGATATGCAGGGTCATATGAGTGACCCCGAAAGTGGAGAAACGAAGATAAGTGGAGATGTAAGTACTTGGAAGACTTTAAATGTGTTCAGTATCTCAGTAACTTGAAAGGAACACTTATAATAGGAACCATCTCTCCTTAGTTTAAATTCTCATAGATATATATTTTAATTCATATAATTTATTTCTTCTCTGTCAAATTTGTACTATGGAAACTGCGACAGCGGTATGTAACAAATTTAACTACTTTTTATAGTTTCATTGTTTGCAACTTATTTTTTGCATTTATAATTAATTTATACCCTATATTATTAGATTATCTTTTTCCTTTTGTATTTTTTATAAAAAAAAATACATGTGCATCTCTCAGATTTGGAAATCTTATAAATTATTTTAAAATTAGATTTATAGAATCGATTCATTAAGATTTAGGTTGAAATATAATAATTTCACTGATCTTCTTTGCGGGAGATTAATAATTCACGTGAGGAAACTCGTGCAAGATATTTCATGTCAATATATAAATTTTAATGATATCGGACAAGTTGTCATAATTATAGTGACGTATTTATCACTTATTCTTACACAATAATTTGGCTTATCTAAGTTCAATAACGAATGAACTTATAAACACTTTTAAATTAGAAAATAAAATTTCCATAAATAGTTGAATACTTAAAAATATTTTTCAGTATCCGATATTGAAATCTTTCCTTGCTGGTTCATTTTCTGGAACATTTTCTACTATTTTATTTCAACCTTTAGACCTTGTAAAAACTAGGCTTCAAAGTACAGTCAATGCTCGTGTTGGGTGAGTTTAATTAAAATTATTTACCTTAACTTATAAGAGAGTTTTATAATATTAATCAGTACTTGTATGTTTACCGAATAGATCTAAAGGAATGTTTTCCACTGTTATACATATTGTTCAAAAGGAAAATGTTTTCGGACTTTGGAAGGGTATGACCCCGGTAAATAAATTAGATTATCATTAAGCAATATGCACTATACAAAATATTTTGTAAAGTAAGACCTAATTCTAACATAACATATTGCAGTCCATAACAAGGGTCATTCCTGGAGTTGGATTATATTTTTCATCGTTACATTGGTTGCGACATGCATTTCATTTGGAAGATCCTCTTACTCCTATTCAAGCAGTAACTTTAGGAATAACTGCGCGTTCCATGTGTGGAGCCCTTTTAATACCAATAACTGTTGTAAAAACACGATTCGAGGTACTCTTAATATTAATAAATTTTAAACAATAGAGATTATAACAACAATTGATTGGCCAGAAGAAATTTTACGATTATTTTCTGTTCTTTAGAGTGGAGTTTACAAATATAATGGTATGAGCGATGCTTTAAAAGTTATTTACAAGCAAGAAGGAATTAAAGGGCTTTCCAGCGGATTGTTACCTACGCTGCTTCGCGATGCACCATTCAGCGGGATTTATCTTATGTTTTATACTCAACTAAAAAATGCAGTTAATCTAAACGGTTAGTTTAATGGCACTTTTACTTTTGCACAATGAAATATTGAAGTAGTTAATTGAAAATTAATATTAAAAATGTTATTATTTTTAGAAGTCCCGTATAATAAATCATCACCCACAGTACATTTTAGTTGTGGAATATTAGCGGGAATTCTTGCATCAATTGTAACTCAACCTGCTGATGTTATCAAAACGAAAATGCAATTATATCCGAACGACTATAAAAATTTCTATAGTGCTACCCTTTTTATTTACAAAAAATACGGTATTCTTGGTTACTTCAAGGGTATCGTTCCAAGAATGCTTAGAAGAACTTTAATGTCCACAATGGCTTGGACTGTGTATGAAGAGGTATTATATATAATTCTATTTTAATTAGTTTATTTTATATTTGAGATGTAGTTATAATCAAATATGTATAATTATATATTTCAGCTCACAAGAAATATAGGACTCAAATAAATGCATTACTTCTTCTGACATAAAATCTGAACACCACAAACAGTATTATAAACAGGAATAATTTTATATGCACAAAACACGTATTATTACTGCTATATGTATATATATATATATATATATATATATATATATATATATTTATTTGTTAAATAATGTATTTTAAGAGAATTTCCTTTTATAATACATAAAATTTCTTGTACATAATTATATTGTATATTGTCATGTAAAAAAAACTTTAGTCAAGAAAGAAGCAAGTTTGTATATATAAATGTTACAACTCTGTTTTACAATTTAGATTAAATTACTACTGTTTAAAATAATAATTATATTTTCTTCTGTACTATTTTATTCACCTTAAATTAACAATTATAAGAGTATTACAATATAATTTATGAACAGTGTAGTTTAAGATTATAATATATTCAGCCTAAAGTAATTCCATTTGATTAATTTATGAACTTTTTATAATAAAGTAACATAATTAAAAATTATAGCAAGTAAATCAATCGCGGAATGAATTGCAAGTATAGTTGATTTTTGTATCAAATTGCTAAGTTTCAATTTTAAGATTATCCAAAATGTTTACCTTAAATATACATTAAGCAATGTGCAAGTGTGAGTTTATCCCACTGGTTATACCCTCTGCCGCTTCTCTTGTTTCTGAAAATAGACAATATAAAGTTTAGATACTATGAATTAACAAGGCTTTCAAGATACCTCACTTCAAATGATTTTACTGATAAATATTACTTATGAAGTATGTTAATATTTTTTAATCACATTAAGAACGTGTACATACATATATATACACATATATATGTACACACAAATACATTAAACATACCTCTGTTTCAATTATATATGTTGAAATACTAATAAACATATGAAATAATCATATTCGCTTATAGCATCGAGAGTCACATAAAATTTTGAATTATAAATGATATACCTTTTCTTCTTCATTTTTATTAGATTACTGAAATTATCAAATCATAATAATTCGTTTTCCAGTCAATGCGAATAAGTTAGAAATATTAATATTTATACCGATAATCGATAAAAATATTTATATGGAAAATTGTTTGAATGTGAAGTTAAAGTATTTTTGTCAATTCTAGTAATGTAAAACCTTTGTTTTACATAGGTTACAACTGAATTGTGGAGATACTTCATTATAATATTAATTATCAAGCTTCATCAGTAACTCAGAGAGCTTGATTGCTTAAAATTTAATATTTTGAATTTTTTTTGTGCACGAGATAAATAATTGTATGCATTTACAATATAAGTTTGAACTTCACACACAATATTATGTGAAGCATGGCTAAACGATTAAATCATCTTCGGAAACACGCACTCACTCACACACTTACATACATATATGCATGTGTGTACAGATATCTAAATATTTGTACACACAAACAAATATATGAATGTATTTAAATATAAAAATATAATGCTGCCGTGCATTCATAAAATGAATATACTTATTCTGCTACTTTCTAGAGAAAGGTGTAATGTCAAAAAGAGTAGTGGCAAAATATATAATGACAATTATGATAAGAATTCAATCCTTCAACATCTCTCAATCTGTTCCCTCTTAGAGTGAATTTATCTAACGTGTCTAAGGATTTTTTACGTAAACGATGTACACGATACTTCGAATAAGCTACAATACTCTAAGCATATTGGACAACACCTCTGATAAGCCGTTTTGTAATTTTTCCTTCTCTCCATTAACTTCAAGATTTAGATACTTTTACTGAAGAAAGAACAATAAGTGGTCATCATATTTTCTCTATCTACTGATACTGAAGGCTCACTTTAAAAAATAAAGATAACCGTTTTGAAGTTCTCTAATCTCCTATTAAATGCACAAATTTGGTATCATCATTCCGATATAAATACCTCAGAAATGCGTAGCAGAAGCTAGGATTGTATAGTCACAGTCACGCAGGGCACTGTCGTGGCAGGTCTACGGAAGTAGGCACTGTTTTCCTCCACTAAACCACTAATTCATTTTCGACAAAAAAACTATGGCATCGTTGATATAATATAAAGATTTACGGTATTTAACCTATGAAGATATTATACCGATCAAAGCAAGCATAGGTATACCTTCTCCTATCTTGCTCTGTGTAGACAATATCTATAATACTACATGATAAAAATACCTTCAACTTTACTACTCCTCGCTCGATATTACCTCGATGCACCTTTTCTCAGTAATACGTTAGATAGAGAAAGCTCGTCGCGTTGAAAAATAAATGATGTACAATCAGGTCCGTATCAAATTTAGTAAGAACATTTCTCCGAATAATAGGCAGGACCAGAGACTGGCACGCTGTGACTATGCGACTCTTTAAAATCACAGATAATTATCATGTATATATTATGTGCATCTAATGAAACTCACCTGACGAAAAACCTGTACAGTTACTGAGACGAAAAAAGTTTATTATCTAATGCATACCTGGATTACTTGTCACTCACTAACCAATCAAGAATAGTTACTTGTGACTTCGACTTCTAGATCGGTGACGGCGGCGATTATGGTGGCTGGAACTCCGATAATCACGATTTCCTGAAACATTCGATTTCAAAGGAATTATGCAAAACTCTAAATTAAAATGGGGGTTGCCTGTTTTATTTTAAAATGTAATTCCATTTTACCTTTATCTCTATTGTGACGACGATGATTATCATCGTCCCGATGTCGCTCATACTTGTCTCTTGATCTACTCCTACTTCTGTGTCCAGAATTTCTATAAATAATTACATAAGTTGCATAATTATACTTTAACCAAGTTTTAAGTACATTTACCTGTGACCTCCAGAGTCATGTCTATTTTTATCATCGTCCATGCGTCTTCGTCTCTTGTCTCTTTCCCTATCTCTGTCTCTATCTCGGTCACTTTCTCTTCTTCGTCTTTCCATTTCTTCATTTGCCCTTGCCCTCTGTTTTCTATCTTCTTCTCGTTTCTGCTCCTTTTCATCACGAGCTTTCTCCCGTTTACTCTGTAAATATATCTGATATATCGTTTTCTACACGTGTACTTAATCAATCAATAAATTTGATTACCATAATCTCTTGAAGCGCACTCTTTAGTCTAGCGTATCCAACATGTTGCTTTCCCATTAAATGGTCATCGATACGTTGTTGAGCATCCCCGACAATCAAGAATGCTCCGCAAACATCACATACTTCCATTTGCTTCTCTTGAGCAGCTGCCAATTCTGCAGTCTGAAATATATATGAAAATATGCTTTACAGACTCAACACAAACACAAGCGCTAACAAAAACAGTCTCCTGAACATTTGCATTTTACTCACTTGATTATAGTGACTGTTGTCATTAGTTTTGCGTAAAGTTTCCCTTTCCTCTTTTAACTGATCGCAAAGACGCATAAGACCTTGGGCTTGTTCAACATTTCCTTGAATGCCACTTTGTTCAGCCTCTTCAACCAATTTATTTATTTTTTCAGTCAATAGAGCTATCTGTTCCTCATTTCTTTGTGTCTGTGCAGGTGACAATGTAGGCTATAAATATAGATAATAATATTACTTATTTCTACAGTTTTCTAAGAACTTAAAAACTAACGCTCTAACAATTTCAACAATAACTTACAGTCTCATTTCTTCCTATGAGGGCGAGTCTCTGTTTTCCCTTAATGATCTTTCGTTCTACTTCATTCAGCATACTTTGACAAAAACGAATAAATTCATCTTCATATTGTTGTTTGCGATATGAATACGGTGCCTTCTCGAACAATTCTCGAGCTTCGTCATCATGAACACGAGAGCAAGCACCTAAATCAGCTCTTGTATTTACAAATAAATCATGAGGGCAGAATTTTACAAGATACAACTTGCAAAACTGCAAAAGAAAATGAAAGTTAACTCAGTAAAATTATGAGTCAAAGCTAAAATTGCTAAATATATTGTATTGAAAATGAACGAGTTTCGCTTTATTAGTAAGAGTATTAATGACTGACCTCTGGATCTTCCCAATTTAATTCCTTAGGCTTTTCATTTGGTAGAACATTTCTGTTTCTACCCATTAGCTCGTCTAACAGAGCAGCTGCAGCTGCAGCAGCCATGTTTTGAGTCGATTTAATATTTTAAATAAAAAAACTTTTATTAAATAAATACTAAGTATCAGAGAGTAACTATTCGTTTTCCGTATGCTTTTTATAAAATAATATACATTGTTCAAATATCACTAAAAGAATAACTTATAATTGTTCACAACCGCCCGATGTACAAAGCGCACGAAGGAAAGCGTACAAACATGTGAAGCCTGATGGAAACATTTAGAATGAACTTGTTTTACCCAACAGATGGCATTGCGATATCTCAGTCATAGACATATGAAACAAATAGACGGTGTATAAAGTCTCACTTTGGATGAAAGGAGTGGAGAGCCCTAGAGAGAATAGGGACGAAGTAAAATCAGTGCCCACTTTTTATTGGTCGAACCATGTCTAGTGCTAAATTTGCCTAGTGCCAGCGACGTTTGTCGATTAGAGCAGCACCGGAAGAGTTATAGCGCCAACTAGGCTCAGAAGGATTTTGGTCGATCTGTTTTCAAACATCTGGCGGGCTCTGTGCCAGCCAAAAATTTCCATCCTTCGCACATTTCCATCCGTTTCAACGAACATTCGGTGGGAAAGGAGAAAAAAGAAAATGTGTTAAATTATTGGTAATTTTTATTTTAATTCTAATATGTATCGAGATTACAAACTACATAATACAATAATTATCACCGATCATTATTTACAATAATTAAATTATGCATTCTTGGGAATTTGCAAGGTATAAACTCTATCCTGAGTTAATGTCTCAGAGGATTAATTAATTTTCAGTTGATAATAACTAAAGATAATAAGATATTAATAAAATTGGTCCGATTAAAATAGTAGTGGATCAAACATTATCGTCGAGTAATTACGGACTGGCCTCGAATACAGACAAAGTAGTTATCGAGGGGGTATCGTTTGCAATCGTCTGCTACCTTTAAGATTCTCGAACACTCAAAATCTTAATGCTAGACAAAATCATTAATACTTTTCAAGATCTCTCGGTATAAATAAAAGTAAACGCGCGAATGAGACAATTTTATCCGTTCATGCATTATTTAGCGGAAACCTCGAGTGAGCCTACACTTTTTTGAGATCATCGAGAAACTCGCTGTTAAATTTATTCGTAGTCCTCCTCTTCCGGTCGAACCTGAGGGAATCTCCTCAAGGGTTGCTGAGGCTGTTGCCGTCTGTGCTGTAGCGGAATGTTAACTTCTTCGGGGCTGCGAAATACTTGGTTCACCGGTAGGCGAAACTGGGAGAGTCCTTGGGGTTGAGGCCTCGACGACGAGGGGATGCTGTTCAAAGTCGACGGGGATGGGCTCACGAAGACCTTCGATCAAAGTAACGCACCTCGTGAAAGAGCGTGGACAGGCTCAACGCGTGCAAACTCCAAATATACCCAAAGCAGACCCCAAAACCCTTCGTTCGATTTCGCTCACCTGCTGAACCGGACGACGAACAGGTGCCTGCGTCGGGGTAATTTGGTAATCGCCAGCCTCTCGTTCATCCGTGTAGATGTCCGCGGGGTAGTAGCGCTCGCTGTACCTCAAGGTCACGTTGGGTTTAGATTCGGCTTCGGCTAAGTTCAACGGCTTGTAAAGATACTCGTTGACGAAGTGGTACTGCGAGCTTTTCTTGCAACTGATATCACCGCTCGGCGGCATGCAAATCAGGTGAACCTGCAATGTGGGCACATAACGATGCTAATGACCCGTCTGGAGAAAAGAGAAAGGAGTTTCCTCGCCGCAGCAGCAACGGCGGCGGCGGCGGCGACGACGGGTCGAAATACCAGCTAAATTGCGTTTCCTTGTTCGGAAAAAGAATCCAAAGCAGGAAACGGATAAACGAGTGCTCTACACCGTGCGCTATGAAGAACACGGACCAGTGTCTATTTTAACTGAAATAATTTTCATTTAAATAACCGGTATCAAACGCGCGTATCGGCAATCTAGCTCGTTTCCACCGTACGAAAGAAATAGAGATGCAACGATCTCGAGCGAGCGATACCTGGTGGAAGGTGAACCCTTCGGGGCAGATCCAGGAGTGCTTGGCGTTATCCTGGCAGTAGTGGAAGACCTCGCAATTGAGGTCCTCGTCGGCGTAATATCCGGTCTGTTTGTTGACGCAGTCGAACTTGCTCTGGGGCAGAAGCAGGCTAAGACGATCAGGTTCCTCCTTTTCTTCCTCGAGTTCCTCGACCGGGACCTTGAATCGTAAAATGCATTGCGTAACGTATGCAGGAGGCTCGTGTAACTCTCATCTGTAATTAAGTGCCGTCGCCTCGCTTACCTGACCGTTAGGACCAAACTGAGCTTGACCCCCGCGTAGGTTTCCTCGCTGCTGGTTCGCCACCCGGATGTTCGACTGCGCGTAGTCGCTGGCCGATGGCTTCCGGTAGACCTGAAGATACGAGCCAGCAAGGTCACCGGCGAATTCTTCGAGCTTATTCGCAAGGAGGATCGAAACTTACCGGCTGAGAGTTCGGCGTTCGGTAGATCGGCGTCGGAGATGGTGTCGGGGTCACGGCATTGTCCTCGTAGCTGTTGTCGCGGTAGCCGGCGGATAGCCCGGACGAGTACAGCGGGCCCAAGCTGCTCGGCTTCCCGGGGAAGGTGACCGATCTGGCCTCCAAGTCATAGGGACTCTGCGCGGCTGCCGCGGCGGCCCAAATCACCAGGCACCACCGATACATTCTGCAACCATTAACGAGAGAGTCCAGTCCAGCACCAGGTCCAGCACCGACAATTTCTTGCCGATCTCTACCAATCTCGACAATCATTTCTACGCCACACACTTTCACGCCGATCGGCGTATCGTATGCATGCACGTGCACCGGGGAAAGTAACCTTGGACGTTGCCCACCCCTCCCTCGCCCCGATCTCGATCACCGATCCCGATCTCGAGAACAGAGCTACAACCATCTGGGAAAATCTGCACTATTTGGAGAACGCCGGAAGTGCAGCTCGCTAAGAATTTCCCTCCCAACTCTCCCTCCCTCCCCCGGAGCCATTGCGAGTCTAACATTCCCGGTAATTACGACCGATCCCCGCTGTGTCCCGCGCGTAGATCGTTTCTCGCGCCTATAATACTCCTCTCGTTCTCGCAGGAGAAAACGAAAAGTACCGCGAAATGCAACGTCGATTTCGGCTGGAAGTCGCGATCGGGTATTCGCAGAAATGTTTTTTTTTTTTCTCCAGTTTCGTCTCAAGCTCCCAATGACGCGTTCGCTCGCTCACTCGCGTGTCAATGACCTGGAATCATCGGCGCAGGGAGAAACGTGGAGAAATGGCATAATCTTCTTACATCGCTATCGGCCGGGGCCGATCTCTCGCTGGCTCATCGCCGATGACTTTGCACGTGGTCACGGCGCCGTTATTCGATTTACGGGCGAGCGTGCAGTTCGCGAATCCGCGTGACGACCACCTGTGTGGAAAGCGTGTTACTTTCTAAGCACGCAAAACTCGGACAACGTGGTTTCACGTTTCGTTAGAGACCGGCGTAGCTCTCCGAGCCGCGGCGGCTCTTCCCTTCGCTGGAGCGGGCGGAGGGGAAAAAAGCTCGGCCTCGACGCACTCGCGCGTACGTGCGGTTCCTCGAAAAACGTATCCGGATCACCCGAACCCGGCGACTCGATACCGAACGACGGGAAAATTCCCGAAAGTGGCACGAGTTCCACTTTCCCAGGTTTACTCTCGATCGCCTTCTCCTCCTTTCCCTTCCCGTCTCTCCCTCCTCTCTCGTGTCGTACTTCCTCGTTCGCCGATCGTGCAATTGGGCAACGATCGCGGATCGCTCCCGGGCGCGATCGCGGCCGAGTCGCCGAAAACGAAAAACCGAAAGCGAGTAGTTTTCTACTCGGCGGAAACGACGGCCTGACTATTAACGAGGAGCGCGCTGCTCGGCTTCTTAATGAAACGCCACAGCTGCTGGAAACAGGTGTGATTTCAATAAAATCGAAAGTTAGCGACGAAAGTACACACCGATGCAGTCTGACCTATAAATCTCGACCGGAGCAGAACACGGGGCCCCGGGACTTTCGAATTCGAAGGAAATTAAGTGGTAACGGAAGGGACTGGGAGGACGGCGAGCGAATCGCGCGAGCCGGCGATGGAGTTTGCACGAACGACATTTGCGACGTCCCCGCGTCGGGAAGCGACGCGAAGGAGATGCCTCGACCTCGGGGAGACACGCGATCTTTGGCGTCCGCAGGCATTTCCGCCGATGCGACACTCCAGGCGACGCCGAGGGGTAGGATCTTGCAACTGCGCGCGGTGCAAAGGTCGAGGGTCACACACGATTTTCTATTTAATAACGTGGCTGGCGTTGCGTCACTCTTGCGAAGCCATCGGGGGTCATCGTCCGCGTCGGTCCGCGATTTCCTCGCTCCTCATCCCCCGCCTCCCCCGGAACATCGGCTAATTATCGAAAACTTCGACTCGAGAACGCGCCGCTTTCTTCCAGCCGCCATTAGCTTTATCTAATTATGGCGCTCCATTAATAATGGATGAAACGCGCAAATAACGCGCGCGCGCGCTGCTCCTCCAGAAGCTTCCTGGAACTGCGAAGGAGCGAGCTCCAAACCCCGTGGGGTGGAGGCGACGAAGCGGTCGCTTCAACGAGGGCCCAACCCCATCGGCCATCGGCCGTCGGCGATCACCGCAAAGGTTCCTCGGACCGCTCGGTCATTAAGAAATGACCGCAGACTCGGTCTTGCTCGATCGCCGCGTGAGAGTGAAAGTGAGAGGGGCTGCGTGCAAAAAGTATTTGTATCAGATATCCCGAACGCGAGATACCACACCCCCCGGCCCGATCACCCCCTCGTCCTCGCACACGCGTTGCGAGTTTATAATATCGATGCTATCGGCGTCCTCGGCGACCTCGGGAAAAAATCTCCCGCCTGGGCGAAACCTCGACTTGACTCTCCCCTCCGACCCTCTCGGGTTTTACGCGTGTCCTTCTCCTCATCCTCCTCATCTTTCGCTCACGAGAATCGCGGACTTTTCGTCAAGCGAGCCTCTTTACTGAATTTTCTGCCAGGTTTCTCCCGGTCGAGGAAAATTGTGAAAACTTTCTCTCGGCGACTTCCAATCGAGGCGCCTACGTGAATTTTGGAACTCCGCGGTGGGAGAGACGCGCGCGGTCTCAGGGATCGATATACTCGTCGATTGACAGGTATGCGTTTTCTCTCTCATACGAGAGCTGAAACAGGCAAACCTGGTGGCAGCTGATCCCTCGGTTTTGTCCCTTGCAAAGAAAGCAATTGCATAATGGAAAAAGAGATAGTTGTCCCGCAACTATAAAGGTGGAGAACGCGGCTGTATAATATAACGTGGATACACGTAACTCCTCGACCAGTTGCTCGGGGTACGACACGCTCTTAAGGAAATCTGGAACGAACTTTATTACTACAACGACATTTTTTAGCAAGTCTTGAGAGCCGCCGGCAATTTCAATTCAACTAACGCAACCAGGGATCGATAACACGGCTTACGAGAATAAAGAACCTTTCCTCTCTCCCTCCCTCTTTTGCCCCGTGTTACGTGCATCGATGTATCCCCCTGCATCGCTGTTCATTATTTTACACGGGATCTTGGCGAACTTGGGCTTTCGGCGGCGATTTAGCTATCGGTCTGACGCAATGTCCAATATTCTCTCGAGCGAATAAATATCGCTTTAAGTTTCCATTAAAATCGGCAGTAAAACAGCGTGGATTGCGCAAAGGATAAATAGTTGTACATTGTTTCTCCCTTGATCAATTTCCTTTCTAGATCGTTATAGTACAGTTCTATGCAAATTGGTTCCTGGCCGCAACTGACAGGCGCCGGACCGGTTTTGCGTAGATTTCCGAGGCACGTGTCATAAGTCTTGTTCCACCGTGCGTAACCATGTTAATTTCATAAATCTCTTATTTCGCTCCGTAGATCTATTATCGTGTGTTCTCTCGTTGCGCACAGAAATAGCAAGAGAAATTAATATTGAAAATACGATCTACGAGAACTCCGAAGAGTCAAAGATTTTCTCTCGGTATAGTCTCTCTTACACGCGAAAGAGAAAGAGAGAGAGAGAGAGAGAGAGTCAGAATTTTTTTTGGAAGAAAAACTATTGTGCGATAACGTACGATGTTCGATCATCAAGGTCACCGCATGAATTTTTCACGAGACGATTTTTAGGGAGAAATTAGGACGAGCGTGTGAGCGAAGAAGCGAGAGAATGCGAAAAAATGTTGAAGAATCAACGTTGAACTTCACTTACCTGTTTAATTAAGAAAGGTAAGGGAGAAATAGCACAGACACCAGATTGACAACACACACGAGCTTTATCTTCGGCGACCAGCTCGTCATTCTCTTATATAGTGTGTCCCACTGAAAGTTGCCTCCACCAAGTAAAATCTGGATTCTCTTCGGGGTGGTGGGGCTCTCGAGTACCACGGTGCGATGCACTATCCACTCCAGTCCGAGAACCATGCCCCACGAACTCCTAAAATCATCGCTAATTATCGATCTGAGATCGATAGGGAACATCGCGGAGAATACACGAGGACGGTGTGGGGAATAAGCAAACCAGATTATCAATCCGCGAAATCTTCGAATTTTAGAATATCAGAAGCTGAACGAGACTTCGATATAATTTTCTGCTTGGGAGATTGCATGAATAATGCACGATTATATGGAAATAATAATGGCCACCTGGATAAGTCTTCGACCATGACTCGAAGTGATAGTGAGAATGAATTAGGTATGCATTTTTGATTCAGGGAGAAAGAAAGTGTTATATAAAACAACACAGTTTGATTTTTGCTAGAGTCTCTGTGGCATTAAATCTAATAGTTGCTGGTTATTTCGACTGAAAATTTTATCACTCGAGTGACTACGAAAGAGAGGAAAAATCTTGCATTTGTATCAGAGACGATCGGGAGGGGTGGGAGGGGACGAGAAGCATAAGCTCCAAGTTTTCCTCGAAGCGTTAAAGAGTCTCGAGGAATTCAGATTCCTGAGATATTCGAGTCATCGCCGTCGCCGTGTCGTTGTCGTTCGAGAATGTTAGGAACAATAGTTTGATCTTTTCGCCAAAAGTCAACGGAGCTCTCTGGATACACCAGCAGCATTGACAATGGCCATTGCACGTGTCTCTACATCCATAACTCCGTCCATTCCTCATGCAAATTCAAAGTTTCGTCAGCGACTCTCGTCAAAGACGTAACATCTTGTAAAAATATGCTCCACGGGCCTGCCAAGTTTTCACTCGCGGTGCTTCTTGTTCGCCGGTGAAAAAAAGAAAGAGTGAAAAATCAAGCAAGACCAACACCTCGCGTGTTCTGCTTCTTTCTTCGGTATGTACGCGGGGGCTCGATTCTCCGCCAGTGTTTTATGGGGAAATGTGTCGTGGAAGCCGGGAATACAACGCGCCCCACCAGGAAAGGGTCCGAAACTAAATTCGCGGATACCGGCGACGGCGACGGCGACGGCGGCTCCGGGTCATGCCTGATTGCCGAATCCAGAAGACAAGATTCGGCGGAGGCTTTCCTTCTTTTTGTCGAACACGTACGCTTATAATACTTCACACTCGAGCACTTCCGCAAAGCGCTTTTGGTTCCAATAGGTACGAGACACAAAACAGAGTGTCGATGTGACGACTTTCTAGCAGGTGTCGCGTGAAAATATCTCTCAAGTAGGTCGACGTTCCTGTGTACCTCGAATTTTATATGCTCGTTAAGGCGTTCTCGCGACTCTTAAATCTCATCGAACAAAGATACCAAGCTCTTCCACGCCGAAGAGCGCTTACACCGCTGGCTGGCACGATTCCAAAATCGAGCGCTCCGACTGCGCGTCGTGAACTTGAACGGGGTCAACCCGCGAAAGAAAAGGGACGACGAATAGAAAAGCGAATCGACCACTCGCTCGATTCTTAGGCAATTATCCAATCTGGAAATCCTCGTGGATTATGTACGGCGCTCGCGACAGCTCCACCGACCGCGTCTCTCTATACATGGATATCTGGAATCTCGCTCCACACTCGCTATACCTGTATCGTGTCGAAACCACGCGCAGTGGTACATATTCGAAATTTTCGCCCACGGCAATGGTACCGCGCGTATTTACAGATTAAACACGATTGCACGAGTGTTTTCTTAAAACGCTTCGCCCGCCCTTCTCGCAGCATCGATTAATCGGGCCAATATAACGCGGGATTCAATTAACGCGAGGAGCGAGCTCCGATAAAATCCCCGGCGAGTTCTAAGAAAATAGCAGCAGAAAGTTTCACGGGATCGAGAGACCATGCGGTCTCGCGGTAAAAAAATTCAAATGGACGCGCGTTTTAAGCCGAGGCCGATGCCACCGGGTTCTTCGTGCGTCGTTGCTTCTCGTGGTGAGAAAATCTTATTCCTCCCGCGCTCGTCTCTCCTCGTCCAAAAGGGATCGTCGTCGTCGTCGTCGTCGTCGTCGTCGGGTTTTGCGCGGTGAAAACAATGACCTTCCACGTGGACGAAAGAAAGTTCACGAACCATTTCCATGCGATTTCAATAAATTACGCGCGGTAAGCAGCGCGTTGAATTCGTCGATGGGCAGCGAAGAACGCGATTCCTCAAGTTCGCCGATCCTGCGCCGAGCGTTTGCAAAAAGAGATCGAAAGTTTCGTAATGCGAATATCGTTTGCGTTATTCGACTGCCCGAGAGCAGCAGCACTCGGCCAAACGGAGAAATTGCTGTAATTTGCACAAAGAGCCCGAAGCCCACTGACACGTTAATTATTCGTTTTTCTGGAGGGGGGTCGGGGGGAGAGTGGCCAACGGGGGTGGAGGGAAACACCTGCAGAATCCTGGAATCTGGAACATCGTTCGCACGCAGACCGCGGTTCTATTAGCCGATCGCATGCTCCGTATATGGAATGAGCGAGTGTGTGCTCGGACAATGAAATTTGCCGGTGAAAGACAAGAGCCGAGTACACTCGCGCGCGCATACGCACCGGGGTATTATAATTGGCGTACTCTTTATAAAGATAAACGCGAAGCGCAAAACGCAAAACGCAAAACGCGAAACGCGAAACTCGTCACGCCGCGTGCATGGAAATCAATTGACTCGCACGGTGGAACGGTGTTGATCGATCGAATTAATTGCCACGTTTTCTCGGAGCTAATTTTAGAATACATCGGTATGATCCATGTGGAGATCGACTCGATTGATCGGCATCCGCGGGGTCTTGCGGTGATTTTCCTCGGTAAGGGTCAGGGACTCTCAGGGAAGTCGGATTAGTCAAACGAGATAAGATGTACACTTCCTCGAATGAAGGCATTATCGTTTCATGGTAGGAGTGGTCCGCGATACAGTAAGGAACATTCGGGTGCCCAGACTTACTTATACACGCGTAAGAAACACTTTCACCGGCTACCAGGCCCACGAGAGAAAGTCCGATGCCCTCCGTTGCGCCCCTGGAGCACTCAAATGGACCGTAAAAAGGGAAAAGATATAAAAAAGATGAAACAGCAATATTTCACGAAGGACAAATAGTCTTGACTTCGTGAATTTTCAAGGCCAACCAGAAAACTTCATCCATTTCACCGATATGATTCTCTCGCTTCTTTGGCGATTCTCGAACGTTTTCATCTCTCTTTCTTCTTTTCTTTATATTTCACTCTAAAACTATTACGCGCACGCTCTCTCGCATAGAGCAAGGAATCGGTATTTTGATATTCTATAATTGCCCTGCCTATTCCTTTTTCACGTAATTACGGCATATCGATAAGAATCACGTAGAAATGCATTACAGTCTGAAAAATTTGCAACTCGTTCATTTCCAGATATGTTAATGCGCCAAAGTGCTATTTTAACAAATCAGGACTAATGCGCGTAAAATGTATGTAATTTTTGCTGTTAATCGTCTTCTCGTTAATAGTATAATTATTAATTCACGATGGGAGGAGCTTTTGAATAAAAAGACTATTTCACAGCTGAACGAGACCACACCTGTGTTTAAAGGGATCACCGACTGTTAAACGACTATTTTAGCAAGTAACATCGACGTAATCTTGCAGGAAATACTTTGTCAATAACTACGCGGAAAAAGTATCCATAAAACTGTATTAGTATTGTGCGAATTACCGAAGTACCATAAAAATCGAAAGTTTCGCTTATACTGGTATAGCTTGATTAATATTTCCATTATAAAAGATGTTTTGTAATCTCTCTTACAAATCCGAACAATGCTGGTTTAATTTGAGTAACTGCGAATTTCATTCCTTTAAATGTTATTTATCCATTGTTTCTAAATAACAATGATAAAACGACAATAATGAAAATACATCGATGAAGGATGCAATAATAATAACCATTTTTGTAATCATGCTTTTATTTATATTACATGAAAGTAGAAAGTTTCAATTTCAGTCTAACAAGTCAAATACCGCCAACAAGGGGTAAATGCGATCTATACTTTAAGTGTTAATAATGTAACAAAGCTTCTCCTAAGGTACATAAAGTGTGTTTGACATAATATGAGAAATTGAACGGTACAATAGTGTCAATTGGAAATTATCAACTTCTCTCCTTCTAGAACAAAATTTAAGACTAGAGTATGCTTTCTCTCTCACTCTCTCTCTCTATTATAAATGTACAAATAGATTACATAATATAATATAATATAATAATGTACACTTATCGATATTTTTATAATAAATATGTACATGTATATCTTAAACGTATATCAATAATAAATACGATTTTTATTAATTATCACAATACATGATTTGCTTAAATTTAATATAATCTCCCATTCCATTTGTTATCATCGGTACAAAATATATTGAACAAACTTCTGTTCATTATTTTTCTATTTTACTTGTCCAGTTTAAAGTGCACCTCATGATCAATTAATTATGAAATAAAAATAGCTTGGAAAATGCACATTCATATTACATATTATGCTAAATTGAATAAAAATTTTATAATAAATGAATTAGAATTGAATAAAATTTATTGCTAAACACATGATCTAATATTTGTACTCTAATTACACATTAGTTTTGGTCATATAGTTTCCGAGGATTTTCTAGATCTAGACGACTTTTTAGTTTTCATTGGTTCTATTGAGCCATCGTCCGATATAGAGGAATCTCGAACATTTTTTCGACATCTACCAACATTTCTCTCTTCGTTTTCCGACCCAATGGATTCCCTATTAGACCTTTTCCTCTGACGCTGTGGAATTTGACTCTGTACTTCCATGGTTTCACGAAGGTACTTACGTTTCGCTTCCCATAACATTTCTTGTCTCTGGGTTACTTCCGGATATCTATATAAAAATTTTTTTATTATAAAAATATGCTACTATCATTCTCTAAAGCAGTGTCAATACCTTTCAAAAAATTCTTTATTTGGAGGATTTTTAAGGCGCCATCCTTTTTTGGATTCGCAATATGCTATGTCAGTAAATATTTCTTTAATTTCTTCAGAAGGTAATTTAATAATAGATGAAACATTTCGTAAATCGATGTACTCGTTTTCGGTATAACAGAGCAGCTGGAAAATTTTCAAAGCAATAAATCATAATTCTTCTTATTATCTGTTATAATAAAAGAATGTATGCAATACTTACGATATAATCTCTAGCACGACACATAAATTCAGCAGGAATTCCATTATGAAAAGATATGCTATCTTTAGGGTAAATAAGTTCACTATTTACAATCCAATTGCCTTGCACTAAAACTGCTACTTGTTGTATATATTTTAATATTGCTAATGTATCATGCTCTGATGATAAATTTGTTCGTAATTCCGCAAATGACAGGACTTTTGCTATAAATAAAATCAAGTCATGCACATATGAAAAAATATATAAGTACAATTGAATTTTATAATTTACTTAAGTTTTTTTAATGATATTTACCATCTTTAATGATTTCACGAATTTGCTCTAGAAGCGGTAATTTCTTAATTTGATGTAGATACAAGTCTTGATTTGAAAGATTTGCTTTTGAATCGATTCTCTTTTTTGATGAAGTTAATGCTTGCAAATATTGATTTGAAGTTAAATTTAAAGTATTAATAGTACCTTCGTTAGTTGAACAAAACATTTCTAAACGTGTGAGCTATAAAATAAGTATAAAATTATATAGAAGAAAGTTTTCTATTGATCTTCATACTGTTTCAACTTACTTCTGCTTGACTACTATTAGCTGCTCTATAGTTTGTGTTAATCCATTTCTCTTCTAAAGTCTTTTTATAATGGTTTTGGTATGATTGTTCATGTATCTTCTTCAAAAATTCTGGTTTCTGTCTAGCAAATGTAACATTAACTTGTTTTGGCCCTTCCTCTTCTTCATCAATTTCTATGGATAATAAATTTTGATTTTATAAATTAAATGATCATTTTTAAATTTTGGTTATTTTCATTTTACCTTCTCCTCCCATATTTTTTATTTCTTCTCTCACACGTTTGTCAGTTTTATCCAGATAATTAAATTCAGTATGCATTTGTATAATTCCTTTAAGTGGGGTAACATGCAATTCTCCATCTTGAAAAACACCTACTCCAAAATTTGAACAATCAGACAATCCACCGGAAGATGTTAAAACAATTTTATCCATAATATGATTATCGAAAATTTTTTCATCTTCACTTTTGGATCCATCGGCATTAACAGCAATTTGCTCACCTCTATCGTGATCATAATTAATACTATTAGTATCAATGGCCACTTCTAACCTTACTTCCTGATTTTCAGGCTTAATTGAAGTTTTTAAGAAAGTAGCATTATCATAATGTTCTCGTGATGGACGTGTAGCATATTGAAATATAAATAATTTATTCGCAAGGTCTTTTGCTAAATAAACTGGGATCTACAAGTAAAATTATAAAGTATAATTTTGAAACTTTACATGAAGAATAGATTTTGTATAACAAAGAATATAACCTCGAATATTATATTATATTATAATATTATAATATAATATTATTATAAATATTATAATATTTTCATTAATAGATTAAGAATTAACCTAATATAAATGATTACATACTTCTTTAATTACAGGATCGTCATCGTTATCCATTGTATTAGTATTAATATTAAACAGGGATAGAAATTTTTCTCAATTTAAACAACTCTTGTTATTTTCAATCACAGACTTCTATTAAAACTTAGTTTATAAAGCGAAATGTATAACTGTATTGTGGTAATACCTCAGAAAATTCATAAAATTGCAGTAACTTTTACTCAGCCACCAGATGGCCTTCTATTATGCATTTTCTTCCAATGGTGTGTTTTTCGTTGCTGCACTGACTACACTATTGGAACTGAGCACCAATTGGAAACCAGAAATAGTACTTTACACATCTCTGATTGGTGTGCAATTGCACTAATGTAGTCAGTGCAGCAACGAAAAATAGACCAATACATTCCATAGACAATAGAATGATTGTACATTGTTATCAACAAGATGAGTACAAACTCATGTTTATCATAATTTGACACTCGCGTATTTTTATTCTTGTTTCTTCTATCATGTGCGTTCGATAAGTATATTTAAAAATATTGAATAATTATAAAATATCCTACATATTTAAAATTGCAATATATGTGAAATAATCTTAAAAGCTATTGATACAGACAATATATTATTATGGAGAAATCTTACAACAAAACATGTGTACTAATACATAATCGAGTTTTGTTGATGCAAGCTTTAATGTTGGAATATATCTAGTTAATAAATATATTTCAAATGTGATTTTTTGAAAATTGTAAATTTATATACAATTATTATCAAAATGACTTCAATATTTGATCAATATGCACAAGCTTCACAAAGATCTAAAGAAGCGCATCCTCATTTAAATCGCCCAGATATTGTATGTACTCAATTCTTTATTTTACTGTAGTATTACAGTATGTTCAAGAAAAATTTATGGAATAAAATTATCAATCTTTGTAGAGTACATCTGGATTTATACAAATGAAGTTACAGGATGATGGACCAATATTTATGAAGCAGAAAGTAAATTTTCAGCCATCAGATAAGATTTTACATCTAGCAGTTAGTAATAATATAATTGTGATCGCAATGGCAAATAGTACTCTTCTTAGAATTGACCTCAAAGAACCCAATAACGTAGAAGGTATATATCTTTAAACTTTATAAAATTTGTAATTCATTAGAAAATAATAATTATTTTTAATTTCAGAAATTGATATATCGAAATATACAATAAATATGAGATTATCCAATTTATACTTAGATCCTCTAGGAAATCATTTGTTGATAGCTTTAGTTCCAAAACAAGGAGATAATCCTTTAGCTGAATTATATTATATTCATAAGAAAACCAATAAATTAAAGCATGTAAGTAGCATTATGCATATGTATACGTATATATATTAAAAATCTTCTTAAATTTGTTTATTTCATGCATAGGCAGGAAAATTTAAAGGTCATGAAATAACTGCAGTAGGATGGAATTATGCAAATAATTCAGAGACAACGTCAGGTCCTATACTTTTAGGGACATCCAAAGGTCTTATTTTTGAAACAGAAATTGGACTTGATGGGGATAAAATTTTTAACACAAGTTTAGAACAATACTGGCAAAAAGTAAGTCTTTGCTATTATTAAAAATTGTGCATGCATACATATATACGTGTATACAATACTCATAGATGCAAATAAACAATTTTTATCTGTTATACCTGAAGCTTCTGAAGGATGTGGTAAGATAAAAAATAGCTTTATTGTAACGAATATATTTTCACATAAACAATATTGTATATATCTGTACAAGTTTAATAATTTTATGAAAAACTTGCAAATAAAAATACTTAAATTTTATGCACTCGTAGGTATTTGATATAGGCAAGAATAGTAATCCACCAATCACTGGTTTAGAATTCCATAAAATACCTAATTCTGATAGGTGTATGATTATTGTAACAACATTGACTTGTTTGTATCAATACATTGACACAATATCAAATCCTGATGAAAAACCACTTTTACAACAGGTTTTTAATAAATATTTGAATAAGCCTGGTAAGGAATGAATATTAATATTTGTCAATAATTTGAAACTAGACAATAACAATTAATACTTTTATCATAGAAAAATATATACATGTAATAAGCGATTTGCCATACTCCAAAATGCAATTTTATTATCCATCGCTCCGTGCATTTCCTAAATCTTTCGGTTGGTTGTATGAGGGAGGAATTTTATATGCGCAAGTTAATACAACGGTTGATCCAAAGAATGTATTGATTAACAAAAAAGAGTTAGCATGTCCTGAAACAAGTCTTATGACTGGTAGTACATCGCAGAAAACTGCAGCACCGCTTTCATTTGTATTGACAGAATTTCATGCTTTATTGCTTTATGCAGATCATGTTAAAGGTATATCTCTCTTAAATCAGGAACTCATATTTGAAGATGTATATAATGACGTAAGTATTTAATGCAAAAACTTCAAATATAAGAGCCTATCAAAATATTCTATCTGTTATTCTTAGGCAATAGGAAAGTTAGTTGCCATAACTAAGGATCCTGCTACTCGAATCATTTGGGCATGTACTGAGAGAGCAGTATTCAAATATAAAGTAAATAAAGAAGATCGTAATGTTTGGCAAGTTTACGTTGAAAACGGTGAATTCGAACTCGCGAAGCAGTATTGCAAGGATAATCCAGCATACATAGATCACGTACTTGTCAAGCAAGCCGAAATGTTTTTTCAAAATAAACAGTTAATATTTATACATTCACTTAATAATGAAGAATATTTTAAGTGTAAATTATTTTTCAAATATAATTTGAAATATCTCTTGCAGATATGTAGAAAGCGCTCTTACATATGCAGATACACATTCATCATTTGAGGAAATTGCACTGAAATTCTTACGCGAAGAACAAATTGAACCATTAAAAACATTTCTTGTAAAGGTAAATTATCTTTGTTTTGAGTCTTATAAAGACTTTGTCTTATGTCTTAGAGTATAATTTCTATTTTTTAGAAACTTGATGGCTTAAGACCTCAAGACAAAACGCAAATAACTATGATTGTTATTTGGGTAATTGAGTTATTTATGAATCAAATAGGAATATTGCAAAATAGTAAAGTATCACGAAATGATTCGAAGTATCTGGAGCTGCAGAGACAGTTTAATAACTTTTTGGTTATGCCAAAAGTAGAGGTGTGTAAAAACAAATGATGGAAATTATTATAATATTAAATGGAAAAAAATGTAATATTTTTATAGGAATGTATTAAGAGAAATCGTAGTATAATATACGACCTTATGGCAAGCCATGGTGATAAGGATAATCTTATTCATTTAACAATAATGCATCGCAATTATGAAGAAGTAATTCGACAGCATTTATATAAGAATAATTATTTGGATGCATTAGAGGTTTTAAAAAATCAAGATAATAAAGATTTATTTTATCAATTTGCCGGTACACTTTTGCAAGAATTACCTCGACCTACAGTAGGAGCTCTAATTTCACAGGCATCACTCTTAAAACCATCCAAACTTCTACCCGCCTTGATTTCTTGCAATAGTGATGAAAAACACGTAAGTAAAATTATGACTTAATTTATTCTTGCATAATTTACTGTATAGCTTGTAAATATTTTAGGCAAAAGAGATTATAAGATATCTGGAATTCTGTATATATAAGCTAAGTTGCCAAGATCAAGCAATACATAATTTTTTATTATCGTTATACGCACGCTACAAACCAGATGAAGTAATGCGTTATATTAGCTCTCAAGGTATGTCATTATAAAGAAATTTTATTCTTAAAACGTTTAAAACAAAAATCTTTTTTTGTCGGGGTTTTATTTAGAGCAAGATATAAACATGGTTCATTATGATGTACATTACACTTTACGTTTATGCCAAGAAGCAAATTTAACTGAAGCATGCGTACAATTATCTGCTATACTTGGTTTGTGGTCTACTGCGGTAGACTTGGCTCTAACGATAGACGTAGATTTAGCGAAAAAGATTGCTTCGATGCCTTCTGATCACGATGATCAACTAAGAAAGAAATTATGGCTGAAAATAGGTAATTTTACTGATAATTCTTGATAATAGATTACATGTACTAATCTTCCTTAATGCTATTATTCTTTAGCTGAACATGTTGTCCGAGAAAGTGACGATATACAACAAGCAATGAAATTTTTACAACACTGCGATTTAGTTAAGATAGAGGATATTTTACCGTTTTTCTCTGATTTTGTAACTATTGACCACTTTAAAGATGCTATTTGCAACTCCTTACAGGTATGACGGTATTTGATCGTATACATGTAGATTAAAAAATATTTAATTGTTCGTCTATTTCAATAATAGGAGTACAATCAACATATTCAAGATTTGAAAGAAGAAATGCAAGAAGCTACAAAAGCTGCAGAGCTTATAAGAAATGATATACAAGCTTTCAGAACAAGGTAAAATTACGCCGAGTTAAATTTTTTATTGACGTATATAGTTAAATATGTAATTTTTTAGGTGTGCATTCGTTCATGCCAAAGATACGTGCAATAAATGTGATGTGCAGTTATTGATAAGGCCATTTTATGTCTTTCCATGCGGACATAAGTTTCATGGAGATTGTCTTGTTGCTGCATTAACACCAATGTTATCAATAAACCAAAGAACAAAATTAGCCGATCTTCAAAGGCAATTAACTGCTTTATCAAGCAAA
This sequence comes from Sclerodermus sp. 'alternatusi', assembly GCA_037305995.1. Classification (NCBI taxonomy): domain Eukaryota; kingdom Metazoa; phylum Arthropoda; class Insecta; order Hymenoptera; family Bethylidae; genus Sclerodermus; species Sclerodermus sp. 'alternatusi'. Next base: position 7,620,051 of record CM074546.1, on the reverse strand, counting down.
TCTGAAGATACATCATCGGTCGCTTCTACGTCTCTATCGACGAGAGATCAAATTAAAGCAGACATCGATGATTTGATAGCATTCGAGTGTTTATACTGTGGAGAATTAATGATCGAGTAAGTTATATCCTATAAAATTACTCCTCTTGCATGTCGTCTTGCATACTTTTTACTTAACAAATAATAAATTACATTTTAGCTCAATAGATAAGCCTTTTATAGAGGAAGAGGATTACGAACGAGTTATGAAAGAATGGGCATAGATTGACACTGTATTTTTATGTAATTTTTATAAGTCAGAAAATATATGTATTATATTATTCTTATTCTGTAATCTATATATATTCTCATAATCATGTGATATTATCTCTGTATAGCTGGTGAAATGTATAATAATTTACAAATACTTAATATTGTGTTTAATACTGTATTCTTTGTTGTTTTAACAATTAATTTCACTGAATTAAATACTCAGCCTTCTTATCTACTTTACTGACAAACTTATTCTGATAAATATAAAAACGTAAAGGTTTACTAGCCCATTCAACACCTGCACTGTCTATTCCTATTCTAGGACAGGAAACTATTGTTATATCTTCATCCGTGGTACCATTTTCTACCCATAAATCTTTCCAAGTACAGATAGAATATTTGCTATGACATTTTTCAAGTTGAAAAGCCATGCATAATTTTGATGGACCATTACAAATCTCATGGAGTTTTAACTCTTTTTTGATAGTTTTACTTGTTTTAGATTTTGGTTTTATTTTTCGTGAATTAATCATGCTTTCAATTCCTTCCAATGGTTCAATAGCTCTAACAAGTATAGCACATCCTTCACCTTGAAATTATTTAAATAAATACCTTAATATATTATAACATTCAAATCAAAGTAATTCATGAAATTACCAGCACTAGATATATTGAAACAATGATACATTCCATATGTCATGTATACATATACTGTGCCTGGAGGCATATACATAGGTATATTCCTTGGTGTTATCCTATTTTGATACGTTTGTGATGCTTTATCTACTATTCCTAAATAACTCTCTGTCTCTACAATTCGACCTTTTAACATTGTTCCATTATCTAATTTCCTGACAAGTACTTTTCCTAAAAGCATCATTATTGTGTATTTAATTCCAAATTAAAATCAATACCTACTACATTTAATACCTAATAGATTTTTCGCTAATTCTTCACAAGATACATTAAAGAAAGAATATTGAAATCTAAATAAGGTCATTTCTTTTTCCAGTGCAGTGACTGGTGGATCTTCCAATTGCCTTAATTCTTCTTTCATAAGTTTTAAATCTACTGTTACTCTCTTTTTACTATTGCTAGTAGATGCACTTAGTTTGATTTCCTCTGTTACAGATTTTTTCCCTTTGTATAATTTTTTTATAATTAAATATAATAGAATGTAAAAAGAAGTATAATAATCGAGCACTTACAGTCTTTTAAAGTATCCAATTTAATTCTTCCTTTTTTAACAGGAGTCTTATTGTTATCATTAGATGAAGGATCAGGAATTTCTTTTTCGTCCGAAGCATGTTTGGAAGACAACTTTCTTTTCCCCATCGTATATTTTGATTTAATAAATATATTATTAAGACTTATATTTAATCTGTTACATGTTTCTACATAGAAAAATAAAATCTTTACTTGTTTATACTCTACTTAAAGGTTATGCTTGTTAAAACTTTTTCAAATTAAAAAGACATTTCAGTATAGCCAACACAAATCAATATGAAAATAAAAGAAATCCCCTATATCCATTATTTGATCTATTCCTAAGCAATATTTAAAATTCCATAGCTAGGAGGAATCTTAAAGTATAAGGAAAACTAATAACACATACCAGAAATGAACACGCTTGAAAATTTGCGATACATTAGTAATATTTCTTGAACAATATGAGTGAATTACTTAAGGAGCGGAGAGAAATAAAAACTCTGAATTCTAATTAAATAAAGCGAGATTACTCGTATGCAATCCTAAACGCGTAAAATGGCTATTCAGATAATTTTTTGTTTTATGCATCAATTGTTTTCTTATAATGTACACATTTAAGATTTCAATTTATTTATTACGCTAAAATATTACATTAATAATATAACATACACGTATAAAACATATACTGGGTGTCTGGTGATTGGCGGACGCTTTTTTGAGGGATGATTCCCGACACTGTTATAAGAATTTTTTTCCCCTTAGCATTTTAGCGTAGCGCGCGATCGTAAATTCTTTATTTAAAATTCCTATAAGCATGTTTTGACACAATGTGTATTTCCCACGAAAGGAAAGTGACTCTTGGATGAATCATGAAAAACATACTCATACCAAGAGAAAGATCATTCAATGCCAGAGAGGTCACACTATTTCTGATTTATTTACAAATGAGTATTTTCATTCACGATTACATACTTGTTTAAGGGGAGAATAAGCGCGTAAAAACTTATGTACAAAGCGAATTAAACTAGCGGATGATCATTTGCTGATGGTTTTCTGAATTTCGAGAAGGGTCTTGCCTTTCGTTTCGGGAATGAAGAAATACACGTAAGGTATCGAGATCAATGTGACCAGACCATAAGTCCAAAACACGTACTTTTGGCCGACAAGGTCGAGGAAGGGCTGATAGGTTTTAGTGAAGGTGAACGCCAGTAAGGAATTTCCGGAGTGCGCACCGAAGGACACGAGGTTCTTCAGGTTTGCCGGAAAGAGCTCACCCAGAAGAGTGCCGGGCATCGGTACCATGCCGTAGTTGACGAAAATATTGAACGCCAGGAGGGATGAGATTGGTAGCCACATGAGTTCGCGCGGGTCATAGCCAAGCGACAGAAGATGAAAATGTAAGCCCAGCAACCCCAAGGAAATAGTGACGCCGAATCCGGAGAACATCAGGAGGCACCTTCTGCCCAATCTGTCGATCGCGAAAATCGCGGTAGCTCCAGCTACTATCGAGGAGAATCCCAGGCCCATCACAACTGCACTGGCTGGCAGGCTGACCCCGCAATCTACGACGATGATCTCCGCGTACGAGTTGATGATGGTGTACCCAGTCATGTACACGAAAACGTTGAGGAAGAGCAGAACCACGATGTTCCTCAAATTGTCTGAAATGAAACAAGCAGATTTTCGCGATCCATCGTCATCGTGTCTTACTGGGCTACATCGTCAACTTACTGGGCTGACGCAATTCTTTGAGTTTCAGCGAGATACTGCTCCTGGCAGCGCCGCTCACGAAGTCTTGCAATTCCTGCATTTCGGCCTTGACGTCGGGTTCTCTGCGGAACCACTTCAAGGACGCTTCAGCCCTATCGAAGTCGTCGTGGAGAAGGTAATGATACGGCGATTCGGGTATCAAGGAGAAAAGCGCCAAGAAGAGGATGTTCGGCACAAGGCTCACGTACGCGAACATCTCCATGGACAGATAAGGGCCCATCGCGTTGCCCAAGAACATACCGACGGTAGCTACGTTCACATTCAGGGATATCTGAAAACGTGACCTTACGTAAGATCTTGTCTCACGCAGAACTCGCGCGGAATAATTTATATCTCGATACAAGTAGATCATTGCTAGTTTCCGAGGGTAGTAGTGGTAGTGGTAGTAGCAGTACCCAAGGACCGGGGTGCTATTCGCCATTATTAAATTATACAACGGATAAAAATAGTTGGTGGGTCGTAGAAGAGACGGTTGCTTCAGGGACTTACCAGAGCGCCGCGGATTGTCGGATCGGCGATTTCGCCAAGGTAAAGAGAGAGAGCAGGCCAAATCATGCCCGATCCGATTCCAGAGCAGAATCTTGAGATGTAAAGCCAGAGGACTGACGTGGAGCAAATACTGAATACCCAGCTGGACGCTAATGGCAGACCGCCAAGTAGAAGCGTCATTTTCCGTCCGGTGTACTCTGAGGATCGCGTCGTGAAACGCGTTAGAGACATGCCATCCTTAGGAACAAGATCGCCACAACTCAGGACACGTATCGCTCTCTCCTTCTGTTTTTTTTTTCTTTTTTTTTCTCTCTCTCTCTCTCTCTCTCTCTTTCATTTTTGCCCACTCTGACGTTACAAGGGGGAAAAGAAACATTCGTCCCCCTTCGAAAAAGCATCCTGACAGATTCTACTCTACTCTCTCCAGAGTTCAGAGCTTTTCTAGTTACTGAGTCATGGCTGGCTTGTTCTCAGATTTCTCGAGGCCTGATCGGCGGTGGTTGACTTTCACACGCTGAAAGAGTGTCGTTTCTTTGAATAAAGCTCAAATGTCAATAGTGAACAGAGTGACAACGTGGGGTCTCCGCGCGCGAGCGCTCGCGCGCAAGCTCTCGAACGAAACACACTCTTCTCGGGTCTCGCGGCTCTTGTCCACGCTTTACCTTCGGATGAGTTTACCTTGGCAGACGACACCTATCGCAGCCCCCAGCAATCGGCCGAGGTTCAGAATGGACGCGATCCAGGAAGCCTCGGCGTCGCTCAGTTTCAGGTGCGAGTCCCTCTCGGCCGAGGTCAGCTGGGCCAGATACGGGGACACCCAGCCATTCGTCAGTCCACTCACGACGATGGCCAGGCTGACTGTTCGGAGGAGAAACAAATGAATCAAGGTAAGTCGTTCGTTCACGGACCATCGCGGAAGAGTCCAGTAGCCTACCTGTGAAAGCGGCCAGCCACTGCGGCCAGTGCGTCTTCTTGGCAGCCACGGACTTCTCGGGATCTTTCAAGGACGACATCGCTCAGTTACCGAACGCTCAATGGACGACGATACCGATCGGCAAGGACATGTTACGTGCAGCGAAGCCTTTGCGTCTACTGAACATTAGAGCCTCGAAATACGGGGTCTTTCAACGAGGGAGACAACGTCAGGTGACATCGGCGCATTTGCTCTCCGATAAGGTCCACGACGTATTTATGGTCCCTGTACTATTATTCGACTATTTGGCCACTCTGATTGTTTGCATATCGCTGCCTCGATATCATAAGAACGTTATCAGATCGTGCTCAGGACTTCCGTCAGCGTCACGACGGGCGATTAAAAAGAAAGAAAGCGTAATTTTACAAATAGCGCAGCTCGCACTCTCGTAATTGACGCTAACGAGACGTTATCATCGGGGGGACCAGTCAGACGATGAACTCTCAGAGAGATTAGATCCTATTGTGATGGAGAATTAATACCACATAAGCTGATTACCAAACGCGACGAGTTCCATTGTCCCATATTGGCCACTGTGCGTGGCAACAACAGTGAACTCCTCTTTTGCCAGAACTGTCATTTATCTCCTTGGAATTTGTTAAGTGCATCTGCGTGCGCGCGCGCGCGCGCGCCTACGAATGTAAGTCAGAGAGATTTATCTTCTCTTTGCTCACTATTATTAGCAGAACTGTGTATAAGCATTGCACAAATACTTGATTCAATACAAATAATGCGTTGTTGATAGCAAAACATTTCTTTGTTCATTAAAGTGCCGTTTAAATATTGTTTTTGCTCACCGTGTGTTGGCTATGTGTTCAGGGGGGAGATTTTCAAATGTTTTAACATCGATAACGAAAAAAGAAAGAGGAGAGTTTGTGCAAACGCAAATTTCTGGAATGCGCATCAATACGGAGGGATTTCCAGAGTATAAAGGCGCGCAATCAATCTCTCGGTGAAAATTGTTAAATTTATGTCTCTTGCGTGTCGTCGCTTTGGCAAACATTCTCTTTTGACGAGTACACATTTCTTCGAGTAACATGTCAAAGCGAGCTGAGAAACAGAAAAGGCCTCCGACCGAACTGAAGTCCCGAGATCCCAGAACTGTCATAAAAGATAAATACGAGGATGCTTACAAATCGTTTATACAGCATGCGAGGTAATAAATAGAAGGAGAATCACCAGACTCTCCCGTTTCCTCCCCCCCCCCTCTCTCTCTCTCTCTCTCTCTCTCTCATCGCTTTCCTCTTTATTTCTTTCTACATTACTTCAGAGAGAGAAAGGACAGAATAGCCAAGAAATTACTACTGCCATTATTGAATATATCCTGCGACGAGTTCATAAGATACGTGCGCGAATACGAGTACGGCAATTGGAAAAATTCCAATGGGCCAGTTAAAGTTGACGATTTCGACGTCGAGAAAGAGAGCGATGACAAGTGCGCGGAGAAAAGTGACAAGGACGAGGACTTGTCCGTCATTGGCGCGATGGACACTAAGGGAGTAGCGCATTTCTCTCCCGATGGAAAGTGGCTGCTCAAACACGTGGGCTTACCACTGAAAATGGCCCTAGTGGAAATCGTCGCAAAGAAACCTTACGACCCCGTCGAGTATCTGGGATTTTGGCTGAAGAATTACAAACGTTGTCGAGTGCTGGAAGCTCGACAAAAGAAACTGGACAGCGAACTGTCGCACCTAAGATCGCTCATCAAGGACGACGAGGTAAGTTGCTTCACCTCCTACCCGAAACCGAACAATGAAATATTTAGCTTCGCACGGTACTCGGCCGTATAAATGTAATACCAGCTATAAAGCGATAACATAATAATAAACTGCAATCATGCCCCAGTCCGCGAATGCAGAATACATTCCGGAAAACGAGCCGGAAGGGGAGGAAGAGCAACGTGACTGGAGTTTCAAGGACTACAAGAGCCAAGAAATTACGAGGGAAAATTGAGCGAGCTCTTCGAACGAATCACAAACGCGCGTGTCCACGCGATATACGATTTCCAGAGAGGGAAGTGGAGAGAAAGAAAGAAAGAAAGAAAGAAAAAAAAGTTAAAAAAGAGCGCGGTAAATTTTTGGCGGAAGGAGCTGAAAAACGTTTCGATCGACTCGAGGAACGCGCGGCGGCAGCCGCTCGTGTCGGAGAATGTCCTGTTTCCATCACTGATTTCGCGAGCTTCGGGAAAAGCTTCGAGAGATGGCGGGCGTGGATCGTCGAAAGCTCTCTCCCCGTTACACGGAAAGTCTCGCCGAGAAACACGAAGGGCTCGTTTATTTCCGACGGGCATCGGGTTCTTACGGCGAGACCTATCGGGTTTCCATGCGGGGGTTGTTCGTTCAGTGCAATTCGCGCAGCCGCCGGAGCAGTCGAAAGCCTCCCCCCGAAAGCCGAGATAGAGAGAGAGAGAGAGAGAGAGAGAGAGAGAAAGAGAGAGAAGGAGAGGCCTAGAGATTTCGTTCAGGTAGAAAGACAGACAGGAAATCGGTAGGGTCCAACCACGCGATAGCTTCCAGGGCGACGGGATGACAAGGACTCGAGGATGTCGCTCGGCTTGAATGTCGGGGGTGGGTTTCTCAGCGTTCGGACACGCGTTCGGCAGCATCTACGGGGTGTTATTGACGCGAGGTGGGCAGGTCACACGGCCATGGAAGACGGAAACGTTCCCGCCTGACAGCCAGATGGCGTCCCGTTCGTCACGGTCCACCCTGCCTAAGCTGGAATGCCCTGACCGAGGAGCCTGTCGACGCTGCCGTCTTTCACGAGGCTTTTTTCCGCGATCAGGTGACCGCGCCGCGAACAATTGTCGATCGCACCAAGTGACCACCGGAAGTGACTCGCGCTGCTCGCTCGGTGGATTCCGCGAGTGAACGGGACGCGGCGGACGGTCCACCTCGGTCCAAGGGTCTCTATGCTCGTGTTGTTGTGCGACCCAAGGCGGTTCCAGCCAACCCCGATCAACCCTCGAAGGACCTTCCGGCCCGACGAGGGCCCCGAGTCCATCCAAAGGACCCCGATCGTCGACCAGGATCTCGCAACGCTCGAGAACTGCCGCGAAACTACCCCCTCCGAGCCCTCGCTCGGAGCTTCTCGAGCTTTAGCAAAGCACACGGGAGTGTCGTCCACCATTTTGGCTGCGCGAGGTTAGTTGGTGTGCACATTCGTTTCCTCCAGTGGTGCGTGCTCCCATGGCTCGCCGCGAGCGGGGACTCCTCGTTCCTCGAGCATTCCCATGGAATCGCCATTGACGGGGCTGCCAACGACCGAGGGTGCATCCTCCATGGATATTCACCAAGTGCCACCAGCGAGCTTTTCCAACTACGCTGGAAGGCGGGGGCTGTTTTTCCAGCCGTAACCTCGATGCTCCTTCCCTTCCGCAGTCAGCTGGTCGTCGTTTTTGTCGGATACCGCGGAATTAGGACGGACGGACGGACGGACGGACGGACGGACTCTGATGGGCCGACTGCCCGATCGTCTGACAAATTTCGCTCTTTTTCCCTCGCGAGAGTTTATGCGCCGCCGAGCGCGAGTTTTCACCATAGATTTTCATAGTGGGATCGGCAATCCCGGAATCGGGGATGGGAGAGGAGACTGTCCCAGCGTTCTCTCCTTCCCCCACGACTGAACTGGCCTGGCCTTGCCTTTTTTATAAGCAAACGCAACTCGCGGCGGCGGCGACGGCGGTGGCGGTGGCGGTGGCGGCAGCGGCAGCGGCGGTGACGACCACGACCACGACCACGACGGAGACGACGACGGAGACGAGGACGGAGACGAGGACGAGGACGAGGAGGACGGCGACGGCGACGACGACCACGACGACGGCGACGACTGCGGTGGCGGTGGCGGTGGTTCCTCCCGCTGCCGGATTTCAGTGCGGAGAACGAGGAAACGCGTTCGCGAGGAAGCTGGAACATCTCGAGTGCCATTAACCTCGTTTCGCGGCCACCTCGCGGCAAAAGAATTGCTCACGTACGTTCCTACGTGTACGTGAGTTTCGTATGCGACGAAACTTTCTGTCGCGATGCGTTTACTCGTGTGCGCGTGTGTCAACCGTGGCTGTCGATGGGATAAGGCCAATTAGGGAATTTCAGTGCTCAGGATTATCGCGAGCTTCTTATTCAGTGCTTGGAGATGTAGCGCCAGGAAAAATCTTTATTTGCTCGAGAGGAACTCTTTCGCCAAGCGACTCAAGCAAATTCAATGAAACCACGCCACGACGTGGGCCATTGGATACCGCAACATCCCCCACGCACTCGAAGATCCTCTTACCGCGAGAAGTGTTAAAGTTCCTTCGGAAGATCCTCCATCGATTCGTCATCGATCGATCAGTGCCGGGGCAATTCTCGTAGCCCCGGAAAATGGATGAAAGTGCTGCTCTCCTGTTGCCGATACGATTCTTCGGATTAATACCTTGAAGCTGCTCGTGTTTCTCCAGTTTCTCGTGCGCGACTCGACGGACGAGATGATTTGAATCGAGTAACCGCCCGCTTCGTCAGCCACTAGTTTTAGTTAAGACGTTTCGACGACGTCTCTCTCTCTGTCCTTAGTGACGCTTTATTTCACTGTGGTGCACCGAATGTTTTGCTTTCACCTTAACAAAGGATTACTCGTAGCAAGTGCATTATTCTACTAGTCGAAAGGTGAGTAGCAGTAGTAGTAGTAGTATCAGTAGTAGTAGTTACTCCGCTACTTTGTCAGACACAGTGCATTTGCGGCATTCGCGTCGATTTCATCTCTATAGATTACACGCGTTTCTTTGGAGAACTTAAAAAGCAGATTACTCGCGCAGTGATCTAGGTAAGTTTATCGGCAGACCGAGGGACAGGGGTGTGAGGGGATCGGGATTGAGGATCGAGGAGAGGAGAGAGAGAGAGAGAGAGAGAGCAAGGGTGACTCGGTGAATAATGAATTGTGCTGAATATGGAAGGGGAGGGGCAGGGGGGCAAGGTCTGAACTTGTAATTAAGAGAGACTGTTCCTTCTTAATCCAAGGGATGCTCGTGTAATCCTGACCGTTCTAGGATGAAGAAAGTGAGTTGTTCCGACGGATGTTAATCTTTGTGCAGGACTAAGTTTAATTCATCCCAAAGAAAAACTTCTCGCTCGAGTTTTTCATCAACTCGTCGTTCCTTGCCTGTATAATTGCTTCGTTGTTATGTTACACACTGTTTTACTTGAATGCCGCGAAACCCCTTCTCTTCCCGCTGTCCATTATTTCCTATTATTTTCAAGTTTTATTAAATCCCGCTAAGACCCTATTAAGAAAGTACGGAATATCGTAGTAGGTTCCATACCGATTTCCTGAAAACTTTCGTAAAATTTGCTTTCTGCATCAGTTTATTAAGGCTTCATCCGACGTTTCACGTCGTGTACCGAGTTTGGCGCGCGGAGTACATTGAAACTTTAATGTGAAATCATCGAACATGGAAAGCTGGCAAAGTTCCAGCGACATTCCCTACTCCACACTTCCAGCTCGCACCCAAGTATCTACATACACGTATGCAGACCTTCCTACCGACCGTTACACGCATTTGTGTATTTATGTACACGTAGCTAAAATTGAGTTATTGGAAATGCAAATTGAAATGCTATTGGCTCAGCAGATATCCAGGAGGAACCACCAAAGATCGAGAGGTGAAAATCTTCAGTGATCGAGATCAGTGATATTGCACGCGAAAGAAGAAAAACCAAAAAAAAGAAACACTCTTAAACTCCGCTTTACTCATTTGACACAAACGCGCGACAGAACTCTTCTAAGAACAACTTAACAATATTTGCTGCCTAGAGCCTTATTCGCTCTGAAATCCATGGAAATTTGAAAATTTCTTGGCTGAGGAGTTCCCTCTTCAACACTCTGAAATCGTTTCGCGTAATCAGGTAATACCAGTCACATTCTTTCGCAGTTCGATTTTGAGTGTTACCGCAGTAAGAATTGGATTTTCTATACTCTATATAGGTATACGTAGAGTCGATAGATCGCTTTAACAGTATTCTAGTTCTGATACTTAAATGGAATAGAAACGCGAGAATGAATATCGTCATAGCTACTCGATTCCCCAGAGATTTCTATTCTTTCTCGTTATCCATCTCGCGTCAGGTGTCTATTTTTCTGCATCAATTATTCTGCGAGGAGAGGTAAAGGGGGGAAGGAAGGAAGCGCCAGTATTTTCTTTCTCCAAATGGAAGAAGTCTTTTAATATTCTTCGATCCCCCATCCTCTCCCTTTATGGTCAGTATCCACTAAAAGTCTAATCCCTTAACCCAGTTGGCTGACCTATTTCGCTGTTATCTACTTCGTGATTTACTACTATACATATTTATCATCCATCATTTTTCTTTCGTCGCGATACTGGACTATCGTCGAAATTAAATTAAGATGCTTCAGTCACACTGTAGATCTTTCTTAAAACAATCCTCAACAAACAAAGCAAACATTTGGAACATCTCGGACGCGCGTCCTCAATTAATTCGAGACTTAAGATTAGTCATGCGTCCAGTGGGTGGAGTAGCATTAAGGTTCATGGCTAATTCATCGTTTAATCGAGGACAATTTGCTTGTGCTCCCCATGTCTATCCGTTACCAACTAATCAGAAGGTTAATTGGATCGTGAGATGTTCGGAATCTCGTGTTGCGTGCCTCCATGGATATACCGTGACGTTTATTATGCGGAAAAGTGTCGGCTAATCGCAATCAATCAAGCCTCCCGCGCCACAACGAAATATCGTCCAGACCAGAATTTCTCATTTCCAGAAAGAAATCGAGAGAAAAGAAACACTTTGGCTTATTGTCAAAGATCGCGAAATCGTTTCAAGTTTCCTTACCCACTGTCTTTTTCCACTAGCAGCAGCAGCAGCATTCCCGGTAGATATTTCTCTCGAGGAAATAAGCATATTCGTAGTGATGTAAGCGAGGGTGAATCGAGTGGATATAAAATAGGGGAGCATCTTGCCTGTCTCGAGTATGTATCGAGCTTTCTTAAGTCCAAATCCTTTCTTTTCCTCGGCGCGCAGTCCTCTTTATGCGCCCACGTGTAGCAATGTTAGTTGCGGTTGGCGCGTAGGGGAGTGCATTGCAAACCATTTTCATTTTGCCAACTGAATATGATTTGCCGTGTGGATGAGCATGTAGGTTAGCGTTTTCGTACTTCCTTGCTACGCGAGCGTTACGCCAAGACTGCCATGCCAGTTCCGTGATCATCTTTCCTTTTCCTGCCCCTCTACACCGTACAACGTCCGTCACCAATTCCTGTCTCGGAAAATCTTGATTCCCGTCCAACCAAGAGAAAGCACGCAATGGCCATGTTCAAGCAAATCCAAGTAGCACGTATCCACAATGATATATCATTACGTATTTTTGTATATTCGATTCCCTCCCATAAGTCTGCCCAATTTCTCCCTTGGATCACTTTGGACGCTGAGCAACGACCGGGAAAATTTTATTCATATTCCGCAAAGTTTCTTCTCTAATTTTTAACGAGTCTTCTTCCCCACCCCTCTCACTCGCTCCTTTTCTCTCTCCCCCTTCATTTTTTATCCCGGCAACGAGGACAGTTTGCAATGAAAATTTGATTTTCAATGAAGTCGTCAGCGTGGAAATTATGTTGAAGATAATTTCACGATTTTAACGATTCTATCACTTTCTGAAATTTAGCGTGGGAGGCATTATTTTGGCCGGTGGTACAGGAGGATGAAAAAGCAGCGATAGGGGAGAGCGTTATATTTGTATACGTCCTGTAGTATCATTCGAATGTGCGTGAATGTACGTATAAATAACTTTTATATGGCAGTGAATGCCGGAGTTACCGGTAGATCCCGGGAGATTTCAGTTCCATCTGAGTGCAGCTGCACATGTTTTATTGAACCCAGTCAACCATATGAGAAATTTACGCGCGAGTATAGACCCAATAGTAACACACACACACACAGCCACGTGTGCGTATAAAACTCGATACGAGCATTATGGAATTTATAATCAGAATTTATCCATATCCGCGACTCCGAATTTTTTTTCGAAAAATCATTGTCCAAATTATCAACGATCATTGCACACACGTGCCAGGGTATTCTCGCGTATAAAACTCGTAACACTCCGGTAACCACGAGAGTGACTCGAACCGCGTCAACCCAAGGTACGAGGGGATGAATTTTTAAGGACGACATTGAAATTAGTAGCCGCGGATGAAACTGAATCTCGAGGGGATCGCTGGTTCAGGGATAAATGCTTGGAATATTTCCTCCGTATATCACGCGTTATAGCAGCGCGAGGTAATCTAGTAAGACTGTAATCGGATAAGAACCATGACTATCCTTAAGGACAAACAAGCGAGTTTCGCGACTCAAGTAAAATAGACAGGGGGAAGCGTGTCGTACTGGAGAGATTGATTGCTTGCTCTAGGCTATCCCAACTTTGCACAGGTCCGTGCCTACGTACATACACCTGGCTCGTCGTCCTTCGTTAGAGACGTTTGTTCTTAGATTAATAATCCGACTACTCCCTCCCCGCTGATAAAGAATACGTGCAAGCTCATCGATAGACACACACTCGCCTGCAAAACAATCGTGACAAACGATTAGTCGAATACTCCTGTACTCGTCGGATCCCTGGAATTTCGCGAAAAAGCTCCTTAACGTTTCACGAGTCTCTTTTCATCGAATGAAAAGCCAATTGAACGAGTATCATGAAATTTGAATAAAACCAGGAGAAAATACGAGAGTAATTTAACCTTTAGAACTTTATTACAGTTTATTAGCTTCTCCAGTGCAATTCTACCTTCCATCGGGGGCTACTTTCAGCACGCACCGTAGAATTAGGTTTAAGATTTCTTTCGTCAGGTGATCTCTCAGAGAGGGAGCTTGTTTATCCTCACTCGTGTTTCTCGGTTCTCCTTGTTCCACCAAGTTTTTACCGTTCAGGGATCTTTGGTCCTTATTAAGAGTTTCTTTGTCAATTTCTTTTTTCGAGACGCTTCGTCTTATCGAATTAACGAAGTCATGAGAAGGTTTCCCGTCGTGACGGTACAATTCCCAAAATCCCTTCGAGTCGAGTCAAGGTTCCTCATCAAAATAAAAGGCAGAGACAGAGAGAGAGAGAGAGAGAGTAAGAATATCGTGGACCTGATCCTATAAGACCTAATTTGTGGCTGTGGTGGTAGTGTTTGTGTGGTGGTTCAATTAGGAAAAGTCTCAAGATTAAGAACCACTATCCAGCTGGATAGTTGGACAAACACGAAGCAATATACTCTTCGGTACTTTTCATACGTAGCACGACGAAGCATCTCTCATATATCTCGTTGACCTCTTTGCAGCGCGTAGCTTTGATTCGAGCGGAGAAAAAATGACAGACATTTTTGTTATATTCCCCTCCTCCAGTTTGACTCACCCTTATCAGAGCCGCGCACGTTTCCTCGAGAATCGAAGGGATCCCCGAACAGAAACTCGGTATCAGCTTACGTTTCTTCGTTTGGAATTTTCTAGCCCTTTCTCACTTCTGAATTCCTCCAAGTTCCTTTGGACGGACGAACGCAAAAGCGAAAGCCGCCAACCTTCGAGTATGAAATTCATATTTTTTCAGTCTCTACGAGCAACCAACTATAGCGCCATTCATTTTCCAGTTGAAACGTTTTTCCGGCACTCATCGCAGGGGAGAGATTGATTGTTCGGAACGCTAGGATTATTTTCAAGCACAGCGAAATCCTATGAATGTCCGATAGATCCCTGCGATAAACTTACCGCTTGATTAAAGCGCGCGGCACATTATTCTCTTGTTAAATCTTTTCAGTAATCGATACCCCCAAACCCCTCCACACGGTCACTCGGAAATAGTTACGCGTGGGCATCTATTTCCAACTGATCAATCCAAGTTTCCGCTTGAATTCTCTGGCAGCTTACTTTGTTCGAACTCGTGTCCGTTCGTTGCAGCTCGTACTTTTTCCCCTTATTTCTTCCTCTCGCTATTTTCAAGCGACCATTAACGGATGGCTCCTCCGCTCCAAGGTCCACAGGGCGAGACGCGAGACGCGAAACTCGTTAGCTCCCGATGAGAGTCACTGCTGCTCCTGTTTTTCCTTGTTCCGGGTCACAGGACTCGCCACGAGCTGGTGGTTTGTCGTGCAAGTGCAGTGAATCGCAGTGACAAATTAATTTGAATAATCACCACTCATGCGCACCAAAAGCAAGCCCCGCACAGTGTACGTTACAGACTTAATTAATTCCGCGGAACGAGAATTATTGCGAACATACGTGAACGCACATTGCGATAAATCACATGCCACGCTAACAAATCTCCCACTATCAATAATAAATATTGCAGCTGTGCGAAACCATCCAGCCACTGCGCGAGCACCCTCCTCCGCTACCCCCTCCCGACAATCTTTGCTTCTGCTCCAAGAGTCGACGACTTTAATCCCTGCCATTTGCCAATTGTTTACGTGGCAGCGAAATTGCTCGGGCCTCTGCAGAGGAGTCGGCCGAATACTCGCCGAATACTCGACGAAATTTTCTAGCTACCCCGAAGGGTCACTCAACGCCAGGAATTCTGTCGCCTGGTATTTCCTGCTGGAATTCCTGGTCAATACGGTAACCCTGCAGTGCTAACGAGCCTTAAAGTCGTGTCGAGTATCTGGCCCTCCCTATTTGCACCGGCGAAACTTTGGCCAAATAAATCGACGAGCGTCTTACTGTGCACAAGTACCGCAGCAGCAGGACACCACCACCACCACCACCACCACCACCACGAGCAATAGAGGGGAGTAAATCGAAGAGAAACCGGAGGCTCCACCGCCACCACCACCACCGCCACCCCCGACGAGGGAAACCACCAAGAGGAGGAAAAGCACTGGAAACAGGATAGCTTAAATTTATGCTACAAGATGAAAGAAATACGAATGCCGCGCATTTCCCTCTTCTTCTCCTCCTCCTACTCCCCCAACCCCAACCCCCTTCTCTCTTTCTCAGTCTCTCGCGTGTATCGAGAATGCGAATCCTCTTCAAGTATAAACGAGGTGTATTCTTATTCCACTCCTTTATGCCGTTTCCCGATCTTTGCTACGGGAGAGAACACGGACCTCGCTTTTCCATGATTCCATTTCAAGGGGAAAATATCTTTGGATCACTCGGTGTCCCTACACAACCGAAGTCCCTCGCTAAAATTCCAATGATCATTTTCACGCACGAGGGATCCTTAACCTATCGATTGACTCTGCTTCTGGAGGCGGATAGGAGAGTCATCCGAAGTTTTCCATCAATATTAAGGGAGGTTTCGCAATGACGCACGCACACGCATATCGTAATTAACATTTGAGATTGCTGTATAATCGTCGAAGTAACACCCGATGGTTAGTTTACAGAGCCCCGAAAATCGAATAGAAAATCCTATCGCACAAAGTGGCGGGATCCGCAAATTAATTGAAATGCAATACGCGGCTTGCACTTTCCCATTTGTATCCGACGTCGAAATCAGTTTATGTCCTGACCTGATTCGTGCGTTGGCCAAATACTGAATAACATACTCTGAAAAGCGGCGACGATGTATGGGGGACCTGGAGGTTTTTCGCACTTAAATTCAGCGGGGGATATTTTAATCGGACAGAAATATGAGTCTAAACGTTAATGTATTTCATTCCCAGCGAATTAATAGCCGGTTATCCGGCGTGCGTTTGTAACGCGGGTATTCCACATATTTTATGTCCGGACGTTTCACGTATAAAGCTGTTACGTGAATGTCATATCCAAAACGCTTTGCCCGCTGCTGAGTTTAACAAATTTTGTAGAAACCGTTAAAATGCGCTGAAAAGTTTACATTGTCCGATTGGTATTCAGTCGTCGAATCAATTTATCTCGATTCGTCCTGGCGAGTCCCGCGCACTCGTCACAACCAATCTAACACAGTCCCAGCAGACCCCACACACACACACACACACCCTCGACGCACGAGAAACGCACAATGCCGCTTTCCACACGTACACCACCCACCACCGCGAGTCTCAATAATCTGGCGACGTGACTTTTTATCAACATTATTTATCGTTCGATTGTTTTCGCGCAAACTTGCGAATGATAAATTTTCACAGTCCAGCAGAAATACCTAAGTGAGCGTGCGCGATCATTCTCATGGCAATGACGTTTATCGTAATCATCGCAAGTTACCACGATTACTGGCGAAACTCAGAAACCGAACGCGCGACGCGCGTCTCGAATTAAAAGGAAGAGCTCGAAAGTTGTCAAATTGCTCGGAATTGCAAACCCGATGCGGCAAGACCGAGTTTAATCGAATGCGCCAAATTGCTTCATTGCAAATTTCCCACGTGCGGCGCGATCCATAGGCGCAGGATCTCCCTAAATATTAACGTCACGATGATTTTCTAGTTGCGCCGCATCCTCCCGCAGGTTTCTAAGCCATAAAGCCGATCGTTCTCCGTTCCCTTATCCTTTCTTCGATCGCGCAAAACTTACAACGCGAAACTAAGACGCTTAGTCTCGGAACTGTCTCGACACATTAATTAACATCGATCTCCAGGGCTCTCTCTCTCTCTCTCTCTCTCTCTCTCTCTCTCTTCGTTTCTCGAAAAAAAAAGTCTCTCCGTCGAATCAACGGCATTTCGGACGATATCGAGATTCAGCGATTGGCTAAATTGCGCAAGCAAACGATCGCGCAAACATTCGGAGACTCTCCGCGCTCCGTTCTATCGTCGTCGTGTCGTCATCGACTAACGAGGGAGTTGTGTAACGCGGAAGAACCCGGTGAAATAACGCGTTAAATATAGCGGACAAATGGGATAAGTTTTGATTCGACGAGTAACGTCGTCGTCGTCGTCGTCGTCGTCGTCGTCGTTGTCGTCGTCCTCGTCGTCCTCGTCGTCGTCTCCGATCGAAATTGATCTCTCAATTTATTCATGAGTTCTGTACAACTCGCGACGCGTATGAAACACAGTCGGCGCCGTTAAAGCTGATTTTGTGACTTTGAATAACGTCATTCATATGCATTCATACGGAGGCACCGCTGGGCGGGTGCATAGTTTCGCCGAATGTGAATCACATTCCCGCAAAGACCGCACACACGATGGTGGTTCCCCGCTCCGACGAGTCTCCAGTTTAGTCGCTGCAAAGTCACGATAGGACATTTTAGGACATTGCCGCTTTCAATGGGAAATTCATCCCCCCATCGCGTATCGCGTCCTGCAGCGTTCATCAGCCAACTCCGTACTGTGCGGCGATCAGAGCCTTCTCCAGAGATGATAACGTTTCTCAAAAACCCTTCGACAGCTCTCTCTCTCTCTCTCTCTCTCTCTTCAGCGCAGGATGGGGGTACGGATATCCCCATAAACGTATTCCGGACATTTATCCTGGCGTATCTTCACATATCCCCGAGGTTCGCGGGAGTTCCGGGATATCGAGTCCCGTTGCTCGATGATTCTGGTAATTTGAGAAGTTGCGCCGCCGGTTCCTCTTCCTCCGCGTCGGGCCGATATTATTTGCCCTCCGCTGGGTCTAAAGAAAATATTGTTTTTAGCCGGCCGGAGGGAGTTTCGCCATTGAACAAAGAGTATTGCGCGCGCGCGGGAGTTGAGAATTAATCGTTCGCCGACAACCTCGAGGGGATAAATTCTGCGGAAAATTTGCGGCCGCGAGTCCGGTATTTTTCGGGGTAGGTAAAGTAGACGCCCACGATACCGGGGCGAACTTTCATGCAGAACTGAAGTGCTCGACAAACAGACGGTCTTTATTTCGCCCGAGCTAAAGTGCGCGCTAAATTTATTCCGCTTCCTTATGAGAATAGTTTTTTACGCTCTTTGTCGCTGCAAATAAATCCGCTGGCGCAAGAAGTTGCGTGGCAACCGGGGGGAAACTTTTTCGGCTGGTGCTTTCGCTTCTAAATCCGGGCAAACCCGTTATGACTTCTGTATGTACACGTTCAGAAACTCGCGTAAATAAGAGTTCATGAAAATTTACAGAAAACCGGGACTCCGTTCGGCTTTTGCTCTTTCCGCGAGCATTGAGATTTATAGTAAATCAACATTTCGCTATTTACGAGTTTCGCGTTTCGCCAACGCGCGAGCGCGTTCGCCTCGTCGAGGATTCCAACACACGGGCGAAATATGAAACGGAGGACGGCGGACCTTAATTAAAGCGCGAGCATTTCCGCGAATTTTCACGAGTGCGCAGTTTCCATTATGCCGGCTCGCTCGGAGGAAAGAGCCGAAGGAAGAACTCCCCGGAACGAGGGGAGTTTCTCTCTTTTTAGCGAGATTCCATCGATAGGATGGGACGTGCCCCGGAAGTTTCCGCGAGCCTTTCGATTGCGGAAATATAAGGTTGGTCATCCACCTCCGGTGGATTTAGTATTGTGCGAAGTGGTGTCGATGTTCGCGCCCTATGAAATCGATGCGCGCGCGCACACACACACACACACACACATTCACACCTATATCCCCAGGTTTCCCCAGGGAGTCCCCTTTCAGCCGGACAAGCCCATCTCGTCGTTCTTTTCTCGATCCCGGAATCTAGTTTTCTGTATTAGAAGCTCCTTTCGCTATAACGCTAACACCTCGCCTGTCCGCATTCGATTCTCCTCCACGAACAAAAGTAGCCTCCAGCGAACTTTCCGTCCCCGCGGTTAACGGACCGTATTTTTGCCTCGGAAAATATCCTTATCTTTGATCACGACGTCAAATGCGAGAAACGAGAGAGAGAGAGAGAGAGAGAGAGAGAGAGGGAAAAAAGCGCTGGAAAAACTGCACCCTCGTCTCCACCCTCGTCTCCGCCGGTGTTTATCGAATCACGTATAATTAGGACTTTCACTTTCGATAAATTTATCAATTCGTGTAAAATAGCACGTGTCACTGTGTTCTCACAGTGACGCAAAAGAGGAATTTTACTTTTTAAGCAGTCGATTTGAAAACAATGCCGAGACTCGAGATAAATTCCTTCTTTCATAAGAATTTGAATGGGTTTGGGCTGGTGGAATACTTCGGGGAACGGGATAAGTATCGAGCGAGGAACAGGAAATGTCACGAGGGGTAGTCGTGTCAATTTTCTGGAGGGACTCGCTCCTTCTTCCTCGGTTCTTCGCCCGCTACGCGCTCCTCCTCGTTTTTACTCTGTGTTTTTCACGAATTTCACCCTCCCTGAGCCGACTGCCTTGTTACACGTTCCCTCCTTGCGAGAACCTTTCGCCTATACAATATAAATAGATAGATGGATAGATATATATTTCCTTCTCTCCAGGATATACGTTTCCAAACAAAAGCACATATCTCGCAAAATATACATTGAATTTTTCTTTGATACGTGTTATCGGAAGTTTGCAATAAATTTCCTCGAAAGTGCAGAACTCACTATCAATTTCAGCCGTTTAACGAAAGTTTTACCCCAAGGGGGAAACAAGCTTTTTTCCAAGGGAACATGTTAAATTCCATTCACGCAGTGCATCGAAATGCTGGAGGATCCTCGTTCTCTCTCTCTCTCTCTCTCTCTCTCTCTTCGTCGTCTCTTTCCTCGTTCATCCTATCCCTTCTTTCTCTCCCCTGTACTTGCCGGGGAATGAAAACTTCCGTTCGATGGATCTTGCTATCCGCGAATCAAACTTTTAATGGAAAAGGCATCCACGGGCCGTGCCGAGGAATTATTTTTCGGAAAGACATCCGGAGTTTCCCATCCACTTTGGTCAGGGGGCAGAGGAGGAGGGGAGGTGGCCGGGTGATTTACATCGCGGGAGGTGCCAGTGAGAAACCAGGAATGGAAATATTACCGGTTCTGCAGGATGTGGTCATGAATTACCCCGGACCACGTGAAATATCTTCAGACAGGTCTGGGACCGCGCTATAAGACTTTAATGCCATTAGGAAATTTGGTGTGGCCGCCGCTACCGCCGCCGACGTCGACACCGACGCCGACGCCGACGTTGCCACCGTACAGTCACCACACCGCTGAAAGAGTATTAATCTCGTAAAGTGTGCTCTCAAATTTCACGCATCTCATACTTGAGGCTCGTTGTACTATTCTTTCATATAGAATCCGTTGTTAACCCGCTTAGAAACCAGCCAGGATACCCCTGACGTGTAATTCGTGAAGAAAAATGGGAAAAACCCCAAGCGAAGAGAGAGAGAGAGAGAGAGAGAGACCTTCTCGATCTTCTGGAAAACTGTGCCAAGTCATTACCGCCCTTATCGTCGTTTACAAGAATTTACCAATAAAGCGTAGAAACGCGTGGAATTGCTCTTATGACACTTATTCACAGCCAGTCGAAAGATTTTCCCTGGAAATATTCCGAGTAGACGGACGCTACGTTATTAAGACGAGCTCGAGAATTCTCAAGATTCTACAATACGCAGGGAGAGGAGATTTTGTAAGAGATAAGAGTTATCGCGCGTCCTACGGGATTATCCGCGGAACTGTTTCTCACCTCCTCCCCTCCCGCTCGGCTTGCTTCTTCCGGCAGAGGCAAGCCGCACGTACACGCACAACTTTTCTTTCTCGAAGCGCCGACACGTACTCCTACGGAAACTCTGAAATAAATTTCCTTTCGCAAATACCGAGCATCTCTTACTCCTGAAAATATCGCACTGGTCCTTTTGCGTTTTGGTCGTTTCCGCGTGCTTTTTGCATGCTTGCAAACTTTACCCCCCTCTCCGTGTAACAATCACCGACGGATTGCAAAATTCTATTCTCTTCTCCTGCCGCCGCGATCCGCCACCCCCTTCTCGCGCACACCACGAAAGATCGCCCGTATAATTGGGGGCTACTCCGATCGTTCGTGATATATTAACATTT
Source organism: Sclerodermus sp. 'alternatusi' (assembly GCA_037305995.1). Classification (NCBI taxonomy): domain Eukaryota; kingdom Metazoa; phylum Arthropoda; class Insecta; order Hymenoptera; family Bethylidae; genus Sclerodermus; species Sclerodermus sp. 'alternatusi'. The sequence goes on along the minus strand of CM074546.1, from coordinate 7,598,593 downwards.
TTGCAGTGTGCCCGATAAAAAGGCTCGTCACTGTGAGAAAGTTGAGGGAAATTTTAATTTCACAGTCTAGATCACCACCACGTGAGAATTTATTGGGAATTCGTTACGTCAAATATTACGTAAAATTAAAGTGTAATTACACTGTGGATTTAGCACGCGATCCGAGCAATTATCGCAAAAGGAATATAATCATCCTATTATAATTAATGCTCTTTTCGAGCCATTATTGTCCATAATCATTGTGATAGCTTTTCGCGTTTCGCGCTCTCATAACAATAAATACCTCTGAGCTTCATAATTTCGAGTGGCTCCACTGGAAACTTTGAATTGTTAAGAAGTTTATGTAAATTAATGGCACTCGTAGGGCATTTCATATTTTCCAATTAACAATCGGACGGGCAGACGGGAGGACGGAGAGGGAGGGATGTACGAGTCACAGGTGTCTCTTTGACGAGAAGCGCATTTACTCGTTTACCTGTTAAGAGACCGGAAATGAGAATTCTTCTGGTTCGTCGAAGAGGACGCGCAGAGATCGACGAGGGTCGATCACGCGGCACTGACATTGGAATTTTATGGTCAGGTAGCTCGAGGAGTGATCGAAACAAATTTTTAAGGATCCTTGCGGCAAGATGGCGTGCAAGAGATGGCGCGAGATTTCCAGGATACATGGAAGGATACTGTCATTGGGGCACACGCTACGCGATCCTACCCTAAACCACCCCCGAACCGATCATCCCTTTCCCATAATCTGGGCTCGCTCACCGATTCCAATCCATTTTCTTCGGACCCAACGAGCGGAGAACTGCCCTTCCTCTCGAATTGTATTTCCTCGGTGTTCCTGACTCAGATCGAGAAACTCGTAAAAAAGTTTTCACCCCAGCGGAAAGTCCAGCGATCGAGATAATAACGCTTCGACAAAATAATAGTAATAAAATAGAAGAAAAATTGGACGCTGCGCATAAATTCGTGTGTTTTTATAGAGAGTCCTCTTGGCTTCCTCAACTTTTCCTATTTCAGATTTCCAAAGTTGCTCATAAGGAAACTTTGAGAATTTTATTAATTCAATGCGATTACCTAGCCAAGTAATTCTGTACCTTTCAAGATACGCACACGTTGATAAATCTCGAGTATTATTCACTTATGTAAAGCAATGATAGCGAAGAGTATTAGCGCGAGCCATAAAAGACATTATGAAGAAGGATGGAGGGGTCCTGGCTCTATCCTTCTTTATCAGTTTCTGCTGAACAGGATAAATTTCTAGCTTTCCCCGCCTCTTTCTTGTAGTAATTGTCCGATCCTTTACTATCGCTCATATCAGCAACTAATTCTCCGCGAGTTATGCAAGCAAAATCCTCGGGCTACACAAAGCTTATTTCTTTCCGGCTGGAATATCCAATTTCCAGAGGATTTTCGGCGACAGGCATAATTGTCCCCGCGTTAATTGGGCTTAATTACGATAGAAATTCCATGAATGGGAGTGGATGATGCCTTTCAAGATGGGATTTATTTTTGTTGGAAGAGACTCCTGAATAAATGCTGGTGAAAAAAGGATGGAGAGAGAGAGAGAGAGAGAGAGAGAGAGAGAGAGAGAGAGAGCTCCGTTACCGGATGCAGTCGAGCCTCTGCCGGAAGTTAGACCTCGGAAGTAATAGCTGCCTTCAGCGGGGAATGCGCGCAAAGAGGCCGTCGTTTTTGGCTGACGAAGATTAATGAAGAAAATGCAGACTGCGATTCCGACTCCATCCGAGACACACTCTTAGACGTCGCACAATGGAACCGTGAAATATCACTAAAACCACCGAGAGAACCAGCATCCAGCGGAATCTCAGACTTTATTTCATGCTCAAGGAACGAAAATCATATTGCGATTTACGTTATTGCGGTATGCGAGGCATTCACCTCCGAAAGCGTTTAAGCTCCCGCCGAACCTCACGGGAAACAGGAAACATCGTTGAAATTTTCCCTGGCTCAATTTCACGTCGGATCCCATCATGGAATAAGCCAAGTGCGTGTTATTCTGTGAAAATTAATGAATCGTTCGGGGGGAAATTACAGACTTGAAAATTAATGTGTGCCCAAGAAACATCTTGCCCCCTCGGCCCGCCGCCGAGGGACACATGTTTGATTTTGCATTCTTGGCGAAACTTTGCCATTTTCCTCGTAGAGAGAAAGGAGAGGGTAACAAAGAGCTTTTATCATGCGAGGATGGATTTACGATCGAAAAATTTCTCGAAGGGATCTAAGGTGAAAATCTCGAGTCCGTGGGAAACACAAAAGTTAAAAGGATAAAGCAGGCTAGATCCTTCAAAATATATACACTCTTACGGATCCTTGCACCCTTTTACAACGTGGCAACGCGAAAAGACACCCCCACTCCTTTAGACCACACTTTATTTATTTTATATCCCAGCTCTCCAGAAAACTCTCTCTCTCTCTCTCTCTCTCTCTCGCACACACACGCCTTACCTTTTACTTTTCTTCTATGTGTTTTCGCGTATGGATCTTAGAATTTAAAAACCACTGGGTCTGACGCGCAATTTTTTATCACCCTCTAACCCTTAACTCTAAAAAACCCAATATTTACTCTGACCTCCGTATTTCAACTCCTTTATCAAGGCTCTCTCTCAATTATAAGATCTTTGATCCCGTAACACTCCTTATTTACAGCTTTCACGAAGAGAGACCTGTATTTCTTCGGGTCTACTAGTATTTTCTCAAGCTCCTTAAGCTCTTCTTGGACACTCGACGATATTGAAAGTTAAATGTGTGGCTGCGTGTGTATGTGTGTGTGTGCGCGCGCGCGCGCGCTCGTACGCTAGCTATTTAATATTCAGCAGATCTCGTCATAGCCGAAGAGTCCTTACTGGGAAATCGGAGCTTTTGCAAAATGTTCGCGTGCATCGAATAGAAATATTGAAGGAACAGGGTATGCCCAAGAAAGGTGTCTACCTTTAAAGAGAGCCATTCCAATTTACTTTACGCGCTAGGCAGTAGGATTGTATCGATCGGTACTTACTGCTGGCGTTAAACACGGCTTGTATCACAATGTAAATACTTTTTTAGCTCCCGCTGTAAAAGGATCCCGCTTTCTTCTTGTCCCGAGTTTTATTTCCCTCGCCGGCTGTGCTCGTAGCAATTTGAAGGAAGAGGTGCCAGCGTCGAATCATCGTGGAACTTTAAACGACTTCGAACCCCAGCAACATTCTCTCTCCGTCAGGTCGGGGGCGTCGTCCTTCTTGTAACAGCTCAGTTTGCAAAGTCGAGATGCACGTCGATAAAAGTTACGTCGTTTAGCGACACTCTTAGTCGAAAGAAAGGGCGCAAGGTGCTGTGCGAGAAACCCCGTTCTCCAGGTCTTCCAGGTCTTTCAGCTTCTCCTCGTCTCCTGCATCTACTTTTCTAACGGCGAGCAAACTCTCGCCAACCGGAGAAAAATGCGCGAAAAATTCCTACAGCTCCACCGGCACTTTCATCCAACCTCTACCTCTCTCTCTCTCTCTCTCTCGTTTTCTCTTTCCCTCTCCTCCCCGTAGCAACCCACCCTAATAGCGCGAATGCACTCTTAACATTTGCACCCCTATTCTATTCTCTCTCTCTCTCTCTCTCTCTCTCGCTCTCCATTGCTCCAACGATCTACTATCTTTAATTTTCTATCTCAATACTCCCTTTAGCTTTTTTTATGGAAGAATTAATTCTGCCACTTTAAAGAAATTCGCCGACGTAATTGTGCACTTCTCGCAAATCTCGCGCTTGCTGAAGAGCCGATGGAAGAAATATTAAAATACCCCCATGTAGACTTTCGAGGAAGACGTTCCATTCCCAGTTAATTTAGCGCAAATGGGAGGAGAGACACTCGCGTGTGATTCACGGTGTTTTTTTTTTCTTTTTAGGGTGGAAAGCGAGAAAGCTCGTTCCGTTCGTTCGCGGGTGACGTCTCCTTCGGATAAAGCTCCGGGCAAGTTTTCGAGCTCCCTTAATGCGAAAGCTTTAATCTCCCGTCGAATAGGTTTCAACGACGTCATGCAAGTTCACGCGTATTCACTCGGGCTTCATCATCTCAGCCGTCAGAACTCGTAGTGCGTAACGAAACATCCCACCCTCGTGGAGAGGGTGAGCCTGGCGTTTCCAGAGCCCCGGTAATTATGTGCCAACACCTGACAACCTTACTCGCGTAACGCGCGGGCGCAAAATCCCTCCTAAGACACCGGCCTAGCAGCGACAGCAACTAATCCTCGCTATTAATTTCTCGCGCGCTACCGCAGCATCGAATTTTATCCCCCTCTTTTGCCGCCGCTACTATCCCCCAGCATTATTTACTGGTATTCCACACCAACGAGTAACCTCTTGCTTCCCCCCCTCCTCCTTCTCCCTGCCCCTTGCTCTCTTCTCGCACCACCAGACACAAATGGAGATGATCCACGCGAATCCCAGAGCTTCTCCACCGGGACCGGAGAAGCAGCCTCCTCCTGCTTTCATGGGCAGAACCATCGAATTATCTCGCTGGAACAAAGAAAAGTCTCGGAGAGGGTGCGGAGATGCGGCGGTTGGTTTGGTAACTATGTGCGCTTTGTGTTGCAGAAGATTCCTGGCATGCGTAGGCGGAAGAACTCGACGGGCGGAGAGCGCAGCGATGCCGAAGAGCATGGCGTAGCGCTACTTCCGAGGACTGATTACGGACCGAAGCCCGTGAAAGAGGATCCAACCGGCCTTGAACGCTTCGAGGGCCGGTGAGCACCGCGACGGGGCGAGCAACCCCGTTGCCTCGGCCAACCTTCACCAACTCTCGCGTCTGTCAGCGTCGCCAAACAGCAGAACAGGTACGTACTTCGATCTTCCAGCTACGCCCCAACGTCTCTCGTCGACTTCAGCAATGGCCATTCCCTCGGGATCTCTCTGCCAGAACCTTGCCAGACTCTCGGCCACCACCCTCCTCCTCCTCCTCCTCCCGCACTTCGATTTTCTCGATCGATTCACTCTCGCTTCCTCCTATTCTAATTACGCCACCGTACTCGAGAAGCGAGCAGGTCAATTTCAAATCAGTCGATCCCCCACCCCCACCCCCTCTTTGCATCGGATTTTATTCGAAACGATATCTCGGGAACGAGGCAACGTCTCTCGTATTAATCAAGTGGAATCACTTTGGATTCTAGTGGTAACTTTACAGAATTAACTCCCACACCCCCGCTCTTCGAGAGATTGTTCGTCTTTCTCTCGGGTATCGACCAGTGGTGATTCCAGAGACTACCAGGCTGCTTTTTATTAAAGCTGTGTTGTGAAATTTCAAGCTGCGAAAATGGAACAATTAGCTGTCGTTGGGTTTATGCGAATCGATTTGGTCGGTCGCCGGGCCCCCTATTGTGCGCTGACACTTTTCTCAATTAGGGGAATTAACGAGAGATGACTCCTTCCTTTCCTCTCGGCCCCGGCCAGTTCAATGACCAGAATCGAACTAATTAATCGCCGGCGAGTTGCCATTAATTAACTTATATTAGCCAAATATCCCATTAGTCGGGAGCTTTTTTTTTTTTCTCTTCTTCTCGGATGATTTACCTTCCACCGCCGCCACTATTTGGAATATTCCTTTCAATCTCTCAAATTTCTGGATTATTCATAATTATGTCGAATTAATTTCTCGTGCCCGCTTTATGAAACGATACCATTTCCGCGGGTATATCTCGAGGGCCCACTCAGAGATTAAATATCTTCCTGTGAATTTAATCCATTTAAATTCCGCGAAAGGATTTCAAATCGAACCAAACGTCAAGCCGCACGGTCTCGCTGCTCGCAGCAAGTAGGTCGTCGCGGTTTTGAGAGTGAATCTCCACTGCACGAGTGACGTCACAGACTCCCAAACCGCAGCTGCGACAGTTTCTTGTCGGGATTGTGTTTCTGACCTTCCTCGCTCGCTCGCGGGGGATGAAGCCAGGCGATTGCAACACCGTTCGCGAATGGAAATCCACGAATCACGAAAATCACGAAATAAACGAGACTAATCTCACGCGACGAGGCCCCACCACCTTCGGAAACCCCCGGCGCTTTCGATGGAATTCTCGTTGCGGGAGGGGAGGCGGTGGTGAGAAAGACCGGCAGCGAAATTCGCCCAGGGTTTTTTCAGGAACGCATAAACAACAGGGTGCGCCGTGCATGTGGATTGAAATTTAATTTAATCGTGCATACTCGTTACGCGTTCGTAGCTACGGAGAACGAAACAGACGATTCATTTGCATTTATAATGCTGCTGCCTGGTCAAAATTGTGCTCCCGGGAACGATAAACATTACGTAACAAATACCGCGGATAATGGAGATTTATAATAGGTAATTATACAGGAGTAATTACGAAGCCGATGACGCAAACTTGAGAATGGAACTGGCCAAACACAGCTTGGGGTGGGAAAGCGGTGACGCTCACCCCCGGCTAAGAAAGCGGAGGAGAGAAGGACCTGCCGCTCTCATCCCCCGCGAATAATAAAGTGCTTAAATATTGCACAAGCTTCTTTGTGTAATCTTCCTCATGGATGTAACGCTCTTCAAATTTACACGCGGATATAATATTATTTTAACGCACGCTTGCATTTCCATCTCGCAAGCTAAAATTGAAGCCCCGGGGCTTGCTATTTCCTACTGAAAGCCAAGCGCTGGCAATAAAGCGCGAAACGCACTGGGGCTGTTCAAGCGACGCATCCCTCTCCTCTCCGCGTGCTTTCTCTCTCTCTCTCTCTCTCTCTCTCTCTCTCTCCCTCTTTCCTCCCTGTCTCGGGAAACAACGAGAGTACGACCCCTAACTGTCTTCCGAGTACGATGGATCCACCTACGTCCGTCCTTTTTCCAGAAACTTTAACTCGAACTGGATGGCAACTTTAATATTAGACGATTGCGGCCACGAAAATAGTGACGGGGAGGGGTAAAAAGTTCTCGAGATACAAGCGGAGAAGGGTGGAAGGGGGCGTGGGCGTACAAACATTGGCTTTCGCTTTCAGAAGTTTTTCATCGTCGCTTCGGAGGAAACGGATTTAATCACACGACCCTTAAACGTTCTTACGTCATTAGCAAGTGGAGAAAACATGTCGACTCGTCGAGCCCTCGTAGCCTGGACTCGTTAATCTCTTGTCCCCTGTCGTTGACTTCGATCGAACTTCCGTCACGTGACGAGAAGCCACTGGGAGTGGTGGCGGGAGTGGATGGAAAAGGGTGGAAACGGGTGGTAGGGCGTTGAATCGGGTGTTGGAGGCTTGGGGGTGGCAAAGTTCTGCTGGATGGCAAGGGGATGAAATTAATCTTGTGCGATCACAGTCGGCTAATGTCTGCCGACTTTCTGCACTTAGACGAGGAATATAAGGTGACGTGGCTTGTTGGGGGGTGGAAAGAGTAGGATTTAACGAATGAGAGGCAATAAGCGTGTTAGCAAAACTGGCTATGCTTCGAACAAATGCGCTGACTAATGTGGAAACATTCGCTCTGGATCGCTCGAAACTTGAGAAAAAATCAACGCGGCGCGAGCCACCGAGGGTCCTGACTCCACACCCTCTTCTACACCTCTCATCTTGCTCTCGCACTTTCGATCATTCGAAAATCTGCTTACGCGCCTCGACTGTCCATGAATTTTCATTTTCCACGTACAGCTTCGCTCTCGTCCCAGATTTTTGCTTTGATTATTAAATTATTGTGATAGGTGCAATTATTTGACTTTAATTTGAAAGTTGAACGTCAAAATCTAAATAATGTTAATTATTGTATATAGATGAAAATGATTGAGGTATATTCAATAACTAATATCGTATTACATTTACATTTTGATATTACGTCGTTAATTTATAGATACTTTACGTTATTATACTGAATTTAATTTCAATCGATTCACTTGTTTGATTATGCTAAATACTTTCAACCGATTGCGTGAATTTACACTTTATTAGACCCGCTATAAATAATAGGAACGATTACGATAAGTATGTGTTACACATTTTTTTTTTTTTGTTTGCTCTTTTGCTGCATCGTTTTACGCTATTTCTATCGAACAAATAATGTTTTATGGAACGAAACATTGGGAGGAGTTTTTACACTGGCAAGTGGACGAAGACCAAACACATTCTGACATGACTCATTGTTTGTTAGGCAGAAGTACGCCACTAGCAATTAGCTTCTGGATTAAATGTCTTTTTGGACCATATGCCGCACGAGAAAATTTCACTATCGCTTCTCGTTGATTTTTGTACAGGGTCCACCAATTTCCGGACACCCAGTATGCACGGCGAGTGGATCGCTTCGGCATACAAATTTGGTAAAATTTTGCAATTCTCAAATGATTCTAGTGGTTTTTTAATTATTTATCTCTTCCCTTGCTCATTTTCAATTATATCTGAAATTCATGAAACACGAATAGTCCAACTATCGAACATTCTCTACAAGCTTTGTTCAAAGTCAGTTAACCTTATTCATTACACCGATTCCATAATTCTACAAAATTTATTTGTGACGTTGGCTACTTTATACTCTTGTATTTCAAGCCGGCGCACGTAATAGGATTACGGTACTTTTGCATTAACGATAATAAAAAACGGCGATAATAGTAATAACAATATAAATGATAATGATCCGCGTATTTATCGCAGCGAAGTAAAAAAAAGAGTGATGTTAAATGCTCTCGATTTTAATAATCGAGCAGAATCACTCGAGCAATCGCTCGCTTTTACTTGAAAACTTTCAGTTTTGTATTTCGATGGCAGATGTGGTATTTTGCGCAATCTGTTAGAATCTCGGTGCAAGCCAGAGCTCCGAGAGTTAAAATACTCGGGGTAACTGCGAAGTTCGAGCTGGCTCACTTCTGTCGGAGGGGTGGATAGGGTTGTGTGTAGGAAAGTTCATCTTAATTGTCGAAATTCCTAGTTAATTATACCAAGTCCTCCACCGACTGCTGCCGACTGGCTACATCTTCTCACGAATCCGTCAATATTTAACCGCGGGGTCTCCGCTCCGGATAATATATTTATTAAGAAACACGATTGGCGAATCCTTCTAATTTTTTCAGCTCAAGCTTTAAAGAGTGTCTCTCTCTCTCTCTCCCTCTCTCGAAATTGACTTCATTATGCAATTCCCATGAAAATATCTTACAATTCTTAAGCTTCGTTTTTTGTTAGGTACCCTATGCGAAACAGGACATTAAAGTAAACGAGGAACTTGTATTACTCGATATTCAAGCCCTATTCTACAGGGCCCAAGTTTTTATCCCCGAAGAATTCGCGTTGCTCGATATTCAATGCATTCCACCGGACCCGAGTTTTTCCTTCTTAAATAGAATACAGTCGGAGTTCCCGGCATTATGAATATTGAGTGTAATTGGGGGGAAGGTCGTGTTGCCGCAGTTCTCATAATTGGAAAAAGTTTCGACGTTAGATTCCACTAGTAGTGTTATACGTATAAGTACCAGTTCCAGCAGTAGGAAAACGATCTCGTCTTTCCATCTTCATCGTTTCTGCCGGGAAATGTGAAAACGAGAGTGTTCCGACCTCTCTCGTTGCTGACTGTGCGAGGATACTTTTATTTGGGGAAAGTAAGGCAATTTTTCCGACGAATTTCTCGACCTCTCTCCCTCTAGCTCTCCTCCACCCTCCTCCTTCCACCGCTCATATGCCAAGTTTACGTACATACGACTGCTGTTGCGAAATACCCCCGGCTTTCTCTCAGAGTTATTAGTTTAGTTAGTACAACATGGCGGAGAAAGGAGAGAGGAGGGAAGCAGAGAGAGAGAGAGAGAGAGAGAGAGAGAGAGAGAGAGAGAGAGAGAGAGAGAGAGAGAGAACGAGGGAGAAAGGGTCAGAATTTTTACGACGTCTCTCCGTAGGAAAAATGTAACGTGTGCGAGCAATAATCTCTCGGATTACACGATATTTCATCAGGTGCGCAATAAACAGACGCTACATCCTGCATAATCAGCTTCGTAAAACTCGTAATAATCCAAAAAGCAGAAATAAAGTTATGCGCGACTGAGCAGGTAAATGAGATAGAAGCTTTCGAAAACAATGTTTCAAGCGAATGCTGCATTCAACTTCCAGGTCGTCGAATTTAATCATTTCTGCATTCTGAAATAACTCTTAGACACTCGAGTGGAGCTGTGGAGGACGCGCGCGCGCGGTGGATCGCGGAAAAACGAGGGATGGGGCGAGGGGTGGTTGGTACTCTCTCTCCTTCACTTTCATTTCGTTCGCGAGTGTATTTCATTGCCGAGAAACGATGACGCGGCTACTTAGAGACGAGAAATATGATTAGAGCAATTGATAAGACGAGAGAATTCCCGAGGAGCTGCGAAAGGAGAATCTTCGGGGGAGTTTTACGATGCCGATCACGCGTGTTCCGAGATCTTGTACGCGCTGGCAGACGCAGACGCTGCTTTGAGCCCGAGTCACGACGAGATCTTGAAAAATCGCGCTCATCTCGTAAATATTTTCCGTGCCCGCGCGTCTATACCGAGGATCTCTTCTCGAGTGCCTGGCCGAATATTCACGAAGTTGATCGACCCGTTGAAACGCTCGCAGCACGGTGCCTCTCCCCTCTTTCGACTCACCGCCAACGAACGATGAAGAAAATCAAACGGAAGAAGAGGAAAAACGAAGCAAAGTGGACCACCCTCCCTCCCTTCCTATCTGCCCTGTGTCATGTTTGTCGCTTATCGCGAATCGAGTGATCTCTCCGCCAAGGAGAGCAGAGCGGCCATTAGGGGAGGATCGAGCGGAACCAAAGAAAATTATGGATTTATGGACGTGGAGTGGTTATCGCGATGTTTCCTTTTGCAGCTGAATCGGCGAAACTCCGCGCCGGGGCTATTGTAAACACAGCCATTTGTCAGGTGACTGCTGGTCGCCGGCATCCCAGCCACCCCCGTCCACCCCTTCTGTCGTGCCACGGGCAAACGGAAACCACCCGAAGGGGTTGTCGCTTCTCGCACGAGGCCCGCGGACAATACTCGCTCAAGACACGGTACAATGCTCTTGCCAAAACGCCAGCATTGTTGGCTTTCCATGTGCGAACGAGACTTAACACCCCCGCCGCACAGCCAACGCCATTATTGTTGCCGCTTCCTCTCCCCTCCATTTGCCGGCGATCTCATCTCATTTGCCGATTGCACGCTTCTTCGCAGCCTTTTCACGAGAGACCCCCGCGTAACTTCAACCCCTCGCGACAAAACACCCTTAACCATTCCATTCCATGGCGGTAAACGCAAAGTTACTCCCAATTCGCCAGTTTCCGTGTTTATTCGCCTCGGCTGTTGCGCACTGGAGCCAGGAGGGAACACGATTGTGCTCCCCGCTGATACAGTTATTAATTGATAGTGCCCGCATTTGCCTTTGCGCTCATTGTCTCGACTGGAAGCTCCGTGACTTCGTCGAGGAAATCGTTACTGGAACAATAATCCCGCAAGGTTGCTGTGATACGAGAGCATTGTGGTGCCTCCATGCGCAAAGTAGGCTTAGATTGCTCATATATGCCAACCGGAAGCTGTATCCCTCGTTATTACGGTTCACCGACTCTCTGTGACCTATCGACCTTCGCCACGGAAACACCGAGCCCCATTATCGATACTCCATCGCTAATATTATTATCAAGGTCGAGTGCTGGATCGCTGCTGCAATTTGCCCAAAACTGTCCGAGCGTTGCCCTCGACAGACCAAGAATTAACCACACTCGCAGCCTCGACTCGCAAATGGTAGCTTCTAACGAGAGGGGGCTTGAGCTCAGGTGCGATGTTATTCTCCAAGTTTCATCGAGTTTCCCTCTGATCATCGAGACAAACCGAACAGATGCAAAGGGACATAAACGAAGAAGGAGGGAAAGAGAGAAAAACGACGACGACGACGATGACGACGACGACGACGACAACGACGACGACGACGACGAGATATACAGAAGCTTTTAATTACAGAATGCAGCTCACTCGAACCACGCTTGCCTTTCAAAGGAAATCAATTTATACAGTTTAGCTCCAGGTATTTATTAATCAAGGCCATCCTGATGCGTCGACAAAAAAATCTTTGTAACCGAATCCGCTGATGACCAACGGGCGAATTAATCGTGTAGTAGCTGCCTCGGCTTCTTTCATTTCATTCTTTCAGCCTCTGAGAGGGGCTGAGAAGGCTCTCGGCGTGATCGAGAGTTCGCGGCCTCGAATTTTCGGCATTTATTAATTCCGACTTTGCCAAGCATTAAGGGTTTTCATTTCAGTTGCGATTGTGGTCTGGCAAATCATGGCTTCCTCTCCTGAGAATTCTGGACAAGGTCCAGGAACTAACAGATTCTTTTTGCCAAAGCAGAGAGAGAGAGAGAGAGAGAGAGAGTGGTGTGTGGACTTGAAATATCAGTGGCATTTAAAAGCGTTTCAGCGATATCATTAACGAAGTGGAAAAAACGCGACGACGGGTCGTAGAAAGCGACAAGATCGATATCCACGAAGAAAATGGTTATTGTCCCTCAAAGAGAAAGCGATGCGTCCTGGCATCTGGCGGTCCCAAGATGGCGGTTATTTCGCGAGAGACTGGTCAGGAATTCAAGCGAGCTCCTCGTTTATTTCTCCCAGCTCCGAGCGCTCGCCGTGGTGAAATAAACGCGAGACTTTGTAGCTACGTGCGTTGCATCTGCCCATCACGAAACGCTTGATTTAACCCCAAACTCTTATCGACCTCTTCTCAGCCACTCACGGCCGAAGCTGTAGCGGCAAAAACTTTCAGGGAATACACTCGACGCCACTAAAAATCCTACGGGAACTTTCCATTTATTTGATTTTCAGTGAAAAACTCTCGATACGCCGTCGCTCTGCCATCTCCAAGTAGAACATTTTTAAACGCGCGCTCCTCCGCCTCGAAATCGTCCCGCTCCCGACGAGACTGCGGAAGGTTTCGACACCTTCAGCAGCCGCCATTTACCAGAGACTTGGAGGCATCGTTAAAGTGTCCGGGTCGACAAAGATGCCAAGCCTGGAACAGCGCCTCCCCGGGGTCCGCAGTCATCCTGATGCATTCGGGTAACAACGGTGCAACCTGCATGTAGCCAGGGAACCAACTCGGTTTAACAGAACCGTTCAGCTGTACGTAGTTCCTGTAAGCTGCTGCTGGTTCTTGTCTCGGCGTCCGATCCAACATGCTTTCCGCTAGACCACCCCCTCCTCCTCCTCCTCCTTCCGCTTTATTTTGCGCTACATCGCTACCGAAATGCCTGTCAACACGTACCAACTTTACTCGCCCATTTTCCTTTGTGACCCCTATTACAAATCTTTGCTACACGCGTTTCCTATCGACATTCGATAGGAATTACCGATACTTCCAGAGAATCGACTAAAATATGGGAGACGAGAGTTACGCCGGCAAATAAATAGGGTGAATACCTCGGAATAACCGGAACATCCGGCGTTGACCCAGACTCGAGCCGCACTGCTCCTCTCGATGTCTGAAAAGCATTTGGCTCTACTACTGGCGCTGTTCTGGTCTGTTTCAGTATTTCAGCCATGTTCGGTATTTCCAAGCCTCCGCTTTGAGTGTAACCCTGAACCGTTACCGGTACCGCAATATTAGTCACTGGTAGCGGTACCGCACTCGCAATTGCTGAAAGCAAATTCATCCATCGGCCGCTCTAAGTAATTCCGGCAAAACTGCAAAATCGAGGCTTCCGGGATAGTTACTTGCGGATTCTGCGGTTCCCGCGGGTCGGGAGAACAATTTCTTGAAGATCCGCTCGGGCCGTATGCTGCCCAGGTCTTGGCCACCCCCCTCCTCCACGGACATCAAGAGTGCGGCGGCCAATACTTCCGGTTCCGGTCTCGCGTCGAGATTCTCCGGCAGAATGTTCTCGGGCACCAATTGAGTGTCCGCGAGTAGCTCCTTCAATTTCAACCTCAAGCGCCTACGTCTTCTCTCACCGCCGCTGCAACCCGCCACCCCCTTGTCTGGAAACACGCCGGAAATGACGCGTTGCCCTATCTATCCCCAGGATTTCGGGGGAATCGACGAGGTCTCTCTTACATTCTTCCGGCTTGCACAAATGACTGAAACTGACTTCGGTCACGTGATAGCCCTCCTCGTCCCGCCATTGCGTTCTACTTATCTGGAAATGCGAGGGGAATTAACAAAGGGGTTGTCTCTCCACTTCGCAGAGCCTTTCAATCAAAATAATTTCCCTCGGCTGAAAGGAGTTTTGAAATTGTCATACTGGCGAGGCGAGTATCTATTGCTTTGTTTGCATAAGTGGCTTTGGCAAAAATACGTTTTGTGTATCTTTGCCAAGTACAAATAGAAGGGACAAAAAATGAGAGCCACATCGAGTTTCTGCGACGCTCTCTTCCGTCATAATATTCCGTCTACCACTTTTATGTAACGTGACAGTCGCGTTTCTCTACGCATTCGATACCCATCACTCGCATTATACCCTCGTATCAATATTTGAACACATACAAACGCGCGCGCGCTCGCTCGCTCGCTCGCGTTAACACATACACGCTTCATACTTCTCCCCGGCCATTTTACGAATATTTCGAGTATTTTTCTGCCATTCCCATATGACATTATTTCTTTAAGCTTTTTGTTAGATTGAGAAAAACAGTCGCTTAAATTACATTGAAACAATAAATATTATCTTTATGTAATTTGCGGCCATTCGCCGGCTGAAGTATTGATATTCTTCCCTGTTTCCTACGGACTCACTGTTCTCTCCAGAGCACTCATTTTTTTTATACCCCGCGCCAGTTCAGAATCTTGACCTGCTTCGCCACAAAGCGCCGTTGCCGGGTCACTAGCTCCGCGCGTACCCGCGACCCCTCCAAGAGGTCTCCGCTTCTTCCTCAAAGGCTTAAATTTTCGCCGCTCCTCGTTGGCAGATTTTCTGCGGCGAAAGTTGCAGGAAATAAAATGAGTCAAACCGAGGAAGGTCCAATGAAATGATAAATAAGAAACTGCGGGAATTGTTTAAGGGGGCGGGGGGGGGGGGGCTTGTATTTCTACGAGAGAAGCAATGGACCACCTGCAGGGAGGAACTTCCGGTGGGTCTTCCGGGTCATCTGCCGCGGGACAGACGCGTCGAGGGGGACGTGGAAAAGTTTTAGAGCAGGGAGCAATTCGATTTGGCTCGAGGGACACACACGATTGAAAATAATCCTTGCCGTCATCGTCGTCGTCGTCGTCGTCCTTCTCCGTTTCCGGAAGTGGTTCTCTTCTCCTCTTGGCGATCTCAGGGACGAATCTCGTTCTTTTCGTTCTGAGGACGGAGAAACGCGTCTCGCGTACAACGTGCAAATTAGGGAAACTTTGGAAAATACGGCCTCTAACCTTTCCCTCGCGGTGTCCGCTGTACGAGCAACTGGGACGACTCCGGGACAGGGTACGCTCGGACTGTGCGCGCGTGTGTGTAGGAAAATAGGAAAATATCGTAGGAAAATATTAAAGATAAATTCGCAGGGAGCAAGGGACGCGAAGCGAAATGTACTCTTTTTACCTTACCGTGGACACACTTTTGGGTTAAGTGCCCTCTGCGGGCTACCAGCTGGAAGTGGAGGGTGATCCTTGCAAGGACATTCGTGACCACTTTTCCTGACAGGATCGCATTTGCATGACATTCTGTCCAGGCTCTAACTCGCTGTAGCTTAAAATAATTTCACGATAACCAACGTCATTCGCAATTTAACCCATCGTACTAAGCTTAATCCAACACAATGAACGACAAACCGTGGCACGACTTAACCGTCATGGCTGGGAGGCATAAAATTTTAAGTGGAATTCTAAATTACACGGTGATTCAGCGATACACAGATTTTATCCAGCCATCGCGTATTATGGTAGGAGAAATTCGTTTGCCAGCTAGCCGAATGCAGTTACTCGTTGTATAAACGATAACTTCACCAATTGCATTCCAACCTTAATCACTGAAATTTACATGACATTAATGTAAATTAAAGTATCAATATAGAATAATCCGTAAGCTAATTACAAGTTATACGACTTAATTTACAGTATTTTAATTAGTTCCTCGGGAATTTGTGTGTGTGTGTGTGGGGGGCGGGGGGAGGAGAGGGCTGGAATTAATTACTCGGCGAAGAAAACTCTTTGGCGTAAATATGGATGGTATCGGAGAAGGATTCCTCGAGTACAGTGAATTCTAATGGAATTCACGTTTTTCCCCCGGCCTGATTTGACCGCCGAAAAATGATTAAAAGCGAATACCTGCGGGAGATTGGTGCATTAAAATAAAGTGCTCTTGAGGCAGCGTGACAGAAGTTTCAAGTGGCTCGACTCTCTACATTATTTAGACCTCCTTACATCCAGAGTAAAGCCGGAGCTGCATTCTTAGGGTAAAGTTTTTTTTTTCTTTTTTTTTTTTTTCTGAGGGAGTCCTCGCAAACGCGGTTGACTTCTCCACGCGCACAGGCAAATAGCGCGTTTCTTTACTAATCGTACCAAGACCCCAGCTACAAAGAATAATTCCAGTTCCTCTCTTGAATTTCCGATGAACGGCATAAATTTTAACGGGACGGACCCCCTCCCCCTCCACTCTCCGTGGCCATTCGAACATCATCGGAGTTCCCGAGAGATGCGTTAAAAGCAACCAAAGGGGGTGGTTTAGGGTGGGTTCGGCAAAGCTCGGGATAAGAGAGAGCGAGTGAATGAACGAGAGGAAGGAAACGCAAAAGGGTGGAAAGGACTGGTGGTGGTGGTAGTGGTGGTTGTTTAGTTAGCAGCGTCGTTAGACGCGATATTCCTTCATCCATTAGGGAAATGAATTTCACCGGCGTGCTTCTCCGATCGTCGCCCTCTCGCGAACTCTCGGAAAAACTCGAGAACTCGAAGGTTTTGCGGGAAATCCACCACCTCCCTTCGCCCGTTTGACTCTGGCGCATCCTTATCGCAACCAGACGACCCCGACCAAGCCCAATTATCTTCGGTAATTAACGAAACGTCCCGGATAAGGATGATTACGACGGCGTCTTCCAACAACATCCGCCGGTATTTGTACCGTCGCATTTTCCAGCGAAGAATTGAAATTCCTACCTCGGGAACATCCGACGTCGGCTTCCTTCGCACGCGCGCGTGGAAAACTGGACAAATTTAAAAAATTATTCATCGAGTTTGCTGAAAATTTTCATTTCCTTTGTATACATTTTTTTCAGCGAGAAAACTCACCGCGAATGGAACCGGCGTAATCGAGTTTAATACTTTAATTACAAAGCTGCAGGTATAATGGAAGTTCGGAATTACCGTGAGAAATTAAAATCCCCTGATGGAAACGGTGAAAAGCTCCTGATAATTGAAGGAATATTCGTTTTTCGGTGCGTGTTTCTGCAATGAATTCGCGAGTTTAAGCTCGAATAACTTAGCACCGGGCCAAAAGCATGTAATTTCGTGAGAATGCACCGATACCAATCAGGGTTTGCTATCGCGCGCCGCTCGCGAGCTCTCAAAGTTATTTCAGTAGGCGATCGTCACTTTTAAGTGACAGAGATAAATCAATAATGAAAGTGCAGATGTGCCAATCGCGCGGCTTACGTCGAGGGTATAACTCAATGTATCCAATATCCAATATGTCACGGTCTCCTGGCCCGTTTCTTCCTCAAAAACTTTCCGTCGAATCGAGCAAGAGACAGAAAGAGAGAGAAAACGAGCGAGCGTTCCATTAGTCCCGAGAAACTTTTTGTGGGTCAGCCGAGGAGAGCAGTAGCCATCTTTTTCTCCTCCCTGCTGCTGCTGCTGCTGCTGCTGCTCTCTTTGATGCAAACCAAAGAAATCTTCCCTCCATCCCTTGGTGTCCACCAAGTTTATGTTTCTCGAGTTTTTCCCTTCTCTCTCTCTCTCTCTCTCTCTCTCCCCCCCCCCCCTCTGGCGCAGCCTACCCCGGTCTCTTCAACTTTTATTAAAATCTCACGAAAATTTCGACGCCGACCACAACGCCGCGCGCGATTTCCATATAAATGAAGTGAAACGTTTTCATGATTTAAACGTCCGCCAGGATTTTGATTAATCAAATGCAGCTCTGCCGAAGGGCTGGCTGGCCGACCCATAAATATTATCGCGACGCTACAATTTTTCGAGCTGGCGTCAGTAATTCAAGTTTCCATCGCGAGGAGATCGATAAAAACACTCATTGGGACGGAGAGATTGACGACGACGACGACGACGGCGGCGGCGGCGGCGGCGGCGGCCGACGATTGCAACGTTTATACTACTTGCCATTGGCTTGGCCACTGCGCGATTACCGATTAACGCAAGACTTTCTAATGAGCGTAATTAATTCATGATATTAATGACCGCAACAGCTGTCAGCGGACTCGCTGGCTATTGTAGCGAAAAATTGTTTAGCGCCGGGACGCCGCCGGCTCGTTCTATCAATGCCACCGGAAGTGGCTTCTGCAATTGCGTGTTTCACGTTACATTTAATTGCATTCCCTCGTCAACCACGTGAAATTCTTATCACGCCATTTGTCGACCACGAGATTTTTCCATTTTCTCCTTTGGCGAGCGAGGCTGAAAAAAATTATCGAGCCTCCCCCTCCCATTCCCCCCATTACCCCCGCTGCCAAGTGTAATGCAATCAATGATAAAGCTCTGATATCCAACGGGAGAGACTCGAGAGGTCGGCGAAACCCGTTAAAATCGATTCTCCTTTATCACCGTGTGTGCGTTTGTTTTATTTCCGGAGGGCTTTCTAGGGGATTTGGATAATTCGCCCGGAGAAATTCGGGAATATTCGGGAGCGGCGTTTACTCATACAATACGAGTCACGGAGTGATATATTATTCAAACACGCGCGTATCAGGGGAGGCAGTAATACGATCATTGTATCTGGAGAGGGCCACGCCTTGCGAATTCTCCGGAACAATTTGCGAAACGATGCTCCTTTGCCTTGGCAAGGGCAGTGCGCACTCACGCCCGCATCCGCGCCCTCGCCCTCTCCCTCGCTCACGCCCTCGTCCGCGCTGAAAGGGTTGGACGAAAGTGTTTCGTAAATGCTAACTTGCCCCAGGCAGACCGGAAGCGCCGGCTCTCTAAATATTTTATGTTAATCGCACTACTCTCTCGTGACACTCGCTCTGTGCCATTATAGCCTGAATTTTCATCTTTTCCGCGAGCCTCCACCCCACCCCGGCGAAGATGTCCTTTGCATTCTGCGTCTGGCCGCAAATGGGTATCATCCACTTCCGCCATTTATTTCACCCTTACGATAATGCTAAACATTAGGCGTCATATTTTACCGCGACATTACTTCAACCACGAGCAATTTAAATAATGCGTCTACCTCGCCGCCACGCTAGGAGGCCACACAAAAAACACCCTAACTCAGTCATTTTATAAACAACGAGAGGGAAAACTGGAGAATATTCAAATAGCTCGTAGTTGGGGCTCTTAGGTGTTGTTCCTAGGTGTTTTTCGCTACCCCCGCTCCCCTCCTCTCCATCATTTCTAGGGGATCTCCCTTTGTTCTTCTGCGCAAATTTTCTCTCCCTCTCTCGGTCGCTCTTCTTTTCTTCTCCTTCGGGATTATTTATGATCTTAGGTGAATAGCATGAATCAGCTAAATTAAACCTCGAACTCCTTGCTACCAGTCAGCGTATTTTACATTAAAGCTTCCTCGCGACTCTCGCACAAATATTTGGCATTTGGCGTAAATGCTCCGGTTATTGGGAAACGTGCGCTGGAATATCTCCCGCGCTCGCTTACTGCTCTTGTTTATTATTCCCCTGTTTTTTCCGGTTATGCAGCTTTTCACTAGGCGAGACACCTATTGATTTTACCTCTAGACCTCGCGAGTCTTTTTACTCCGCGTGTCTGTAAACACACTGTTGACGCGATGAAAACGCATCGAGCGTATCTCTAAGAATATTAATGCAGAAGAGGCTCGAGTTTCTTAGCGTAACGCAAATTCGATAAGAGAGCAGGACGGGGCACGGGGGTGCGGGGTAGCGGTTATTTAGGAAAAATCGACTGAATCGAATTGATTTCACAATCGACGTTGGATGAATTTTACAAGCACTTTGCGACGGCATCCCTAACTATCCTCTTTGTCTCGTGCCAAGAGAATGGCGGGCTTTGTTGCACGGGGGGTAGAGAGGGGGTGGTGATACGATCGGTGGCGGATCGAAACGGGCTGAGTTGAGTCCTCTTCGAATAACAAATCCGAGTCTTTCAACAGTCGGTGCTTGAGAATCGAAATAAATAATGAGCAGTGAGGAAGAAGAGGGTACCGGAGGGAGGAGGAAGGAAAACACGTAGGAGCCAAGCACAGTGAAAGAAGAAATCGAACTTTGAGTCAATGACAAGAAGAACAAGAGGAAATCTAAAAAGATATCGAGTAAGGAACAGGTTGAAAGGAAAGAGGGTAGGGAGGGAGGGGGGAGCTGAATTCCAAGATACAGTAGGAAGATCATGAAGGATGAGAATGGTAGAGGCGTGTATAGGGAGGAAACAGGAGCGATAGACGAATAAAGGGTGGGAGGCGGTGGGAGGGTAAGGGGCGCGCGCGCGGTGGATACAGCCGAGGGTTGAAAGAGGACTCGGACAAAGCCCCGTTTCGACGAGCCCCTCACTTTCAGTTCGCCAGCATACGAAAACGCATTCCAACACACGTACATGGAGAATTCACAAATTCACCCACACATCGACCAGTAAATATCCATATCCCCCTCCATCGAGCCTGCTAACCCCAGCAGCGAGAACCCTCGTCTTCTACCCGGTACTGATAGGAGAGGGGAAGCCCTCGGGCGAAATCGCACGCCATAAGATGCATGGTGGTGGAACAAACCACCATACATCTCTCTGGCAAGCTGTACTGGGGCTCCAGCGTCCTCCGCGTTGCCATAAATTTCGTCTCCGTATCCTGGGATGTCCAGAACGATGCCGTTACGCTCCTTCCTACTTACTTGCTCCTTCTCCCCTCCTCCTACCACAACTACCGCTTCTCTCCTCGCTCCTACTCCTCCTTTTTTTCCATTCTCTTATTTCTCTTCCACGAGTCTCCTCCGAGTCGTCCACCAAGTTCTTCCACTCGTCACTTCCGGTTTGCCACGCTATTCTTATCGGCTTATCCTTTTCCATCTTCGAAATGAAATTACGGAGAGTCTCGCTTGATATTTTGATCGCGTGCCCTTCGCTCGCTGAAATTTCTCTGAAATAATTTGTACGCGCTTGGAGCGACGAGGGGTGGGTGGGAAACAGACAGACAGACAGACACCGTGAAAAAAAGACGGCAGACAGATGTATTTACCGAAGAAAGCCACGAAAGCAAAATGAATAAGTAGTTTGGCTGCTCGTTGGCAGTTTTTAGAGCGATTCCGTTTAGCGGTTTGAGCAACGCTTAGCAGCTGCAAAAAAGTGGGCTGAATCGCGCCCGGGGCGAGGAGCAAGCGCGTTGTTGTCCGTTTTAGCATCGGTGAGCATTTCTGCTCGCCCCGGAGCGGCGATAAATTTCATCTTCTCCGCAAGCCGGACTCCCCCCTACCCCTGACCTCCCTCCTCGCGAAAGCTTCTTCTAGCCGCGATTTCCACCAACAACACGATTTCTTTATTCCCGAAACGAGGATCCGCGGTTTTCCATTCGCGAATATTTCATCCCTTATTTATCGTGCCCGGCTCCCGCAGAAGGCTCCGCGCTTAATGAAGTATCCCCCAAGTAAGAATCACTGGCCCGTAAGTTTTAGAAAGGCCAGCCAAACATCGTTCAAGCAGCAGCGGTAGCAGTAGCAACAGCAGCAGCGGCACCGGCAGCAGCTCCCTCCTAACAACCGACGAGTATCGATTTCTCGCACTGCGAAACTGTGAAAATATTTGCCAACGTCGAATGGAGTCCGAAAGTGGAGCCATTCGTTAATTAACATCATATAAATAGAGACGACGCTACGTTAAATATGTAGAGTCAACCCCTACCCCCGCACAACCTCCCCTTGATCAGCAGCCCATTGAAACCGGCAAGCTGGATAATATTTTGCGGGTACACTACAAGTTTCCAGGTAAGGTAATCAATACTAACCCTCTCCACTATTGGAAAGCCAGCTTCGATACATATATGCGTATATCTTAGTTCGAGGCACGACGCCTCGTATAGTTAGGGGTGATAGCGATGGTAGTGGTAGTGGTAGTGGTAATACCGCTGCTGCTGCTGCTGCTGCTGCTGCTGTTACCGATGGTGCATATTACACGCACGTACACACAATATTCCTACAGCTTCCCACTGTGTTTACATTCTATCAGCTCCGACACTTTGAAATTCCCAAGTCCCTCAGTGGTATTGGAGAATGGAAAGTGTAAGCTCCCAGAGCGGGAAATCCCTTAATGACGACTAATCGATAGCGAGAATTTTTTGCCTCTGCAAATTTTCGAGAGTCGCGACACGAGCTTTCTCTCTCGGTGGAGAAAATCTCAGTTCGCGGAAAGATCTTTACCGTGGCGCAATTTCATTGGCGACAACGGGTCTAGGAGGTTTCATCGAGGTTTCGTCGATCGAGGAGAAAGAGGAAAAAGAGTTTCCTCGGGAGGAGAAGGTGGAGAGAGAGAGAGAACGAGCGGTGGCACCACGGATAGTGACGAAGGTAACCTTAGATTCCTCCTCGACGGAGCCATCAGGTGTGTGTATCGGTTAACGAATGCTTCTCGACGTATCGAATATTACGTCACAGCTCGGGTAGCGTCGCTGCAAAAGCGATCCCGCGAGTTTCCGATTGTTCGCCGTGGCCACCAGGCTACGTAGGAGCGCGTTTGGTTAACAAGATCTTCTCGCCGGCAAGAAACCAGGTGGCATTCGCCGATTCGCTCGTCAATAACGGCAAACACCCTCAAAGCCTCGGGGAATAATTTCCTCTTGTCTACGAAATCGCTGCAATCGCGCTAATGGGCCACTTCAGGGCGAATCTTGTTAACTTCCAACGCTGTCTGCTTGAATTTCATTTAATTCAATTCCGTTCCCTCGCGCGCAATTATATTCCCCTCATAATTCCCGGCGCAACGGCCTGCCGTCGGATAATTGCGCCCTAATCGAACGGACTACCACTATTTTATCGATTCCCACGCGCGCGCTCCCTTTCTCAGTGGAGAAAGTCAACCCGTCGAGCGCCGGCTACTCAACCTACGCCCGCAGTTACATCGACGTCGCGTTACGGTATTTCGTCGACGGGGGGTCGTCGGCAACCCCTCTCCTCCCCTCCAACCCGTCGACGCAACTCGCCCCAACATCAAAGCCACGCGATTCACCTGGAACCTGGAAACTGGAAACTGTGGAATTGTCGGCGGGCAATCTCCGCGGGCCTCTGGATATAATTATGCGCTGTCCGCTCTCAAAGGAATTCCATTTTGTGCCTAGTTACCAGATCGCGATGCTATTAAGCACTTGGCGCACGCGACTATCCTGCCCCGGAAAAATCGCCAAGATCCGGGAAAAACACTCCCGACGCCCACGCGACCACTCGCCACGCGGCGAGCTCGACGGACCTCTAAATATTCCATTTGAACGGAGTCCCGGACTCTCGATGGGGGGGGGGGGGGCCTAACGAAGCTTTTAGCGAGAACCTCTAAATATCCGATTCATTGGTTCTCAAATGGCCATTAGGAGAGACACTTCGAGTCATAAAGCGGGACCATTCGGGAGAACGTAAAATCTTTATTTACCTATGATAAATTCGAGATAAGTATACGGCAAGGATGGAGTAATCCTTGCCGAACTATAAACTTGCGGAAGCATCATCGCGCGCGTACACGACTTCATGTTACACGAGAGTTTTCACGACTGTTGGAAATTAGGCGGAAGTTCCGTTAAAATATATCGAGGAACTCATCCTACGACACTAAAACAAGTGCGGCATGTCGCACTTCGAAGCTGCACAACGTTGCTAGCTGGAGAACGCTTAGCTTGATATTGATCGACCTTCTCCCTTTGCCTATTCCTCTCTTTCTCCCACTTACGATCTCCCCTCTCGCTTTCCAACAGCAGCAGCAGCAGCAGCAGCACAGCACCACCAGAAGCAGTAGCTTTCGCAACATTCTAATCAGCTTCTTTCCTCTCCCCTATCTCTCTCTCTCTCTCTTTCTTTGGATTCTCCTCCCTTATTCTTATTCTCCTATTTTGATCTTCGACTCACCCTCGATCATCCTCGTCCCCGTTCATCCCCGAATTTCGCGGAAACAGGACAAGGGAGAGATGGAGGAGGAGGAGGTGACAGAGAAAGGAAGCGGGAGAGGGAAAGGGTTCTAAGTAGATTTTATCGAAACTGCAAGGGTTGCGCAGTTACTCAATATGGCAGCTGGTTGCTCTTATATCGGTCGAGTCGGGTCGGGTCGGGTCGGTTCGGTTCGTTTCCTTTCGTTTCGTTTCGTTTCGTTTCGTTTCGTGCGAGGAAAACTCCGTTCGCTCGCCAGGCAAACAAGAAGGCGAGCACAAAGCGGAGGAAGTTGCGGGGTTGGTTGTTCTCCAACTAGTCTCGCCGCTCTCCTGTCTATTATGCGGAAACTTATCGTTCGGCGTCACACCTACCTCCCCCGGGGCGCCCACCAAAGGAATCCATCCCCCTGCTCTCCCCTACGAGAGTCTCCGAAAATCTACTTGAATTATCAATCATCGAATGAACCCCCACCAATCCCTCTTACAGATTTTCTCGCGGCCACTTTATAATCGCTTTCGGAAAATCGGCGAACCCCCCGAGTTTTTTTCGAATTTCGCGAAATCTGCGTCGCCATCCCTCGATCTCTCCCCACAACTCCGACTGGAATCCCTGGGCAAACGTCGCTCGACCGACGATATCCCACAGACACCATCAGACGCAGGGACAGACGGACCGACGGACCAACCGGAATATCCACGACAGATGGAAATGCGGAACAATGAATTTAATAAGACACGATAGCATATCTCCTGGAAGTCGCACGGAAGATTTCGACAGACGTTCTCCCGCAGGGAAATATTTTTCGATCGCGTATTCCATTCCGAGCCATCAAAAGTTGTCGGGTGTAAAACTCGGGCTCTTATCTCATATGACGTTCACGCCGCTATTTTATGACTCGCCATAACCAAGACGTCGTTGCAGTCCTAGTCGGATACGCCTCGCTTTTCCTCAGATATACCTCTCTTCGTCATTTCATCCCTTTCTTCATTTCTTCGCTGTAAACTTCGTTCCTTCAGGACCTTCTTCAATTCCACACACTTTTCTCTTCTCTTCTCTTCCCTTCCCTTCCCTTCTATTCCCTTCGCCTTATCTTCCGCGTCTTATGATTTCTCCTCTTCCTCCCATTCCCTTCTTCCCGTTTCCACTTCTCTCCTCTTCCTCCATCGTTATACTTATTTCTCTATCAATCCCTCCTCTTTCATCGGCTTTAGCTGTATCCTTTACCCCCTTCTTCACTTTCTCTCGCTACTCAATGCTCCGGTGCTCGTCCCACTCTACACCCTCCTCCCCTGGATCGTTCATCCATTTCTACGCCTCCACTTCCACCCCCAGCATCGAGTCGTTTCTATTCCCGAGATAGCTGGAATCGCTTCGCTTTTCTTCCGTGCGTCGAATACTTCTGGTACAGTCGATCTAATAATTTAATGTCGCGTCACTCTCGTCCAGGTGCACGCGTAAAGTGCACATTTAAGTTTGACCGAATGATGAACCCCGCACAAGACGCGCGCTAACTCTTCACAGGAACTAGCGGCTGCAAGCATCAAGGGATTTTTTTCTTCTTCTTCTTCTTTATTTCAGCTAACCAACTTCGTAAATTCTCGGGCAATAGCCTTCGCGTGCTGAAATCACCCCGTGCATTAATTGCAAGTCCCGCTCCGCTAGAATTTTATTAGGCTGCGTTCGTTGCGTGGCTTATTATAGCTGTATGGACGGCTGAATTGAGCCCGATAATTTCATTTACTCGACGGAGGGAAATTACTACGGAATAAACGAGAGATGGCAAATATTGCAGTTTGTAATCAACGTTGGATTTTTCCACTCGCCATAAAACTAGTGCGCACCTGCTCGAATTACGTTCCAGTGCTCGCGTACACGCGTGCCGAGCAATATTTATGCAACTACCGATGTGGTAACTGCATGTAACTCGCGTCCCACCAGCCCAGGATTCGTGATATGAAAAACTCTACACGCTCGCATAAAATGTAGATGCACAATGCACAATGCCGTTTGTGCAATCACGCACATTTCCCCCGTGCATCGCCGTCATCGCGTTCGATGCGACGCGATCGCGATTATTCCTCGAGATTTGCAAGGAGGCCCGAGATTCTACCACGCGAATCCGAGCAGAGTCGCGCGTCGGCCATTGCTTCCGGTCGGCTCGAATTCCCTCAGAGAAGAGAGGGAGAGAGCACGACGGGCGCGGACAACTTCTCTGCTTTCGGACCGTTCGGGGCAAATCGTCGGGGGGACCGCCGACGACGATTCCTTTTCTTCCTCCGCTCGTCGCAGAAACGTCGCAAGCCCGAGGGTTACCGTGCAGCTTCGATACTCGGAAAGCTGCAAACTGGATTATTGATCGTAATGAATTTTTTACGAGCGAAAACTGCGAACTATTTCGAGTACTAGACAAGTACACGTACACACACACACACACACACACACACGCACGCAAACAGCAGCCCTAAGCAAGAACAGCCGAGATCCTAGAGCTGCGATCATCGTAAAAACTGAAATGGCAAGGTAATTTGGAGTTTCATAACAATTTGCTAGCTGGGATTTTATTGCGAGGACTTTGCAGGTATCGACTACCGGCTATTCGCCCTTTGCCAGAAACGAAACCCCGGAAGTAACCGGTAACCGCGCGCCTCTCTCTCTCTCTCTCTCCCTTTTTAGGAGGATCATCCTTCCTCCTCTCTTTCCGCTCGGGTTTTAGCCCTCGACATCAGTCGCTAATTGGCGGGACTTCCTTTTCCTCAAATTGTCTTGTCGCGGCAAAGAAAAGGTGGCGCGTAGCACATGGGTTAAGACCACTTCTCGTCCCATGTAAAATGATTTGGACTGCGTAACGAATTTTTAGTCCCCGGCTCTTTGTTGGGAGGAAAAGTCAAATCTCTTTAGAGTGTGGCGCTCTATAGGTGTGCGCTCGCGCGTGCATAACTTCTTTATGCGCAGGAAGGATGCGCTCGCTCGCGCAACGTACATAATTCAGTTCCTCCATATTTTGCAGATAATGCAGTGAATTTTGTCGCAACGGTGTTACGCAAATGGAATTATTTGGACAATGCGATTAAGAGCCACCCTCCGCGTTCTTTTATCGAAAACACTTTTAGCCTACGAGAAGAAGGAGGGCAGGCAGACATTCGGCGAATTCACGAGGAAAACGAATCAACGAATTCTTTCTCCTTCGAGGGTGAGAGGGGGGGGTGGAATTCTCGACGAGCATCGATAGTCTTCAATGAGGTCGTTGCTAGAATCAATCAGAGAAGTGACGATTAATTAGCAAGGAAGCGAATCGCTTTTGTCGTCGAAAGCAGATGGACGGCGGTCGGGGTGGAGGAGGGTTGTTGGGCGGCGGGCAAGGGGAGGGGAGTTCTCGCGATCGATCTAGCCTCACGGTTAAGCACGCTTGTTTGGAATTATCGCTCGGCCTGGCAATACCAAGCAGCTCCGACGCGGTCAATATTAATGGGAGCTACGGAAACCTCGGCTCCCTCAAAAATCTCTCCGAAGAAACCGAAATTTCAACCTCTCCACCCCAAGCCTATTTCTCAAGCGCCAACCCCTCGAGGTTCGCGAACGAAACGCTTCCGAGCAAGTCGCAAGGGTGAAATTTAGGAGCGCGGCCATACATATGTGTGTATGTAAATAGATTCTCCCCAACGCGAGTTCCGGGATCAAGAAAAAGAACGCGGGCGGGCTCTTCCTCGAGTGTTTCCCTTGATGGATGCACCTTTGAAGCTCCCTGCGCGGAATGGATTTTCCGGGAATTCCCCGACATTACGGGATACTATTCCCCGAATTCCCGACCTCTTTTTTTCGAACCGCAGAACCCTGCTCGGAATTCCACCGCGCCGGATAAGCGAGGGCTGTCATCGACGAACGAGAGTTGCGAGAAAGTTGCTTCGTTAACGTCCACGCGTGTCCGTTACAACCTCGACGAGTTTTTCCACTCTTGTCGCTGCCACCCTCGAGTATTTTCCCGAGCTGCCGTTGCTCGCAAACGAGTCGACTTTCAATAATTTGCCACCTAAATTCCTCCTGAATTCTATTGGTATTCTACAAGAATTTCATCAAGAGGCATTCGTCCGTCCGACCGTCAGTGATACAGGTTTATAATTCCTGCGACACGGGTAAATATCATTTCTCGAGTAAACGCACTCTTTCTCCCATCGCGGAATGAGAAGTGACTTTATTGCTAACGTATGCACTCACGGATGCATAGAATTTTTCAGTACAGCCAAAAGTAAGTAGAACTCTGCAGTTAGTTGCCAGGAAATTTGTCATGCGTTGGATTCTACCAGGACCACTTGAGCCGCGCGTTCCTTCCGAGTAAGGGAGAGAGAAAAAAGGAGAAATTTAATAAGTCACTTTCAGTCCTCGTTCTCGTTCTCGTCCTCGTCCTCGTCCTTCTCCTTGTATAAAAATAACGAAAAGCCCAAATAATTTAATTGTCCCACGCGAATATTCCCGTAGAGCAGCTTTGTACTTTAAATGCTCCGCGCCTCTCACGAATAGAATTCCAATAAGCGTTTTATTTGCAGCTGCGTAACTTCCGGTGGCCCGTAGATCCCGGATGCAGCTACGTACGACTAGAATATGTAAGATTGGCAAAAAGCTCTCTCGAGATTCCAGAAGCCGGCTAAGAAAAAGGGAAACGAGTGGGGCTGCAGAGTTGCAGAGAGGATTGGAAAAAACCCGCTTGACGGGCAAGATACTTTCAGCCAATCCGCTTCGACTTTTCGCTACTTTCGTTTGTCTTTCTCCGGGAAACACAACGAATAACGCTACAAACACAAATTACCCTTAACCCTCCAGCGAGCAACTCATGCAAAATAGGAGCAGCAAATTAAATACAAAGAATTACACAAAATTTCTCCACCCCCCTCCATTATCCACGATTGCACGATAAATATAAATTATTTCTTAAATTTTATTACGCCCGTTCCTCTCCTCCTCCTCCTCCTCTTTCTCGTTCTCATTTTGTAAAAATTATCGATCGAGCCTCGGAAAGTGGCGATGCTAATTCCGCAAGTTTATCTCCGATAATATGCTAATGCAACTGGAATAGTTGCTGCTGGTAGTAATGATAATTAATACGGCGCAAATGCTCAGCACGGGTCATCATAATCCAGGGGATTAAACAATCCAGTTATGCCTGATATCCAGGGAAAAATATCCTAGGAATATTTAATGCCCGACCCGCCAAATGAGCCTTCAATATTTATGAGGAAATAATTCAGCTTACGAGAAATCAGAAATTGATAGGGTTCGCGGCAATTAAAATTATGGGGAAACAATTTACGGATCGGAGCACTCCAGTAACAACATATTAAACTGATGCATGTACCATCTAAGCATTTAATCGGATCTTACGGCTCTTATAAGCTCTTTGCGCTTCCGCCACCGTCTGCTGCTTTTAAGGGTAGTTTTGCCAGAAGAAGAAGAAGAGGAAGAAGAGGAGGAGGAAGAAGACAATTCGCGA
Source organism: Sclerodermus sp. 'alternatusi' (assembly GCA_037305995.1). Classification (NCBI taxonomy): domain Eukaryota; kingdom Metazoa; phylum Arthropoda; class Insecta; order Hymenoptera; family Bethylidae; genus Sclerodermus; species Sclerodermus sp. 'alternatusi'. The sequence continues at coordinate 7,569,001 of CM074546.1, read as the reverse complement.
GATCCGCCCCCCGTTGTTAATGAAAAATTTCATTAGTGGCATTGTCGCGCGGTCCAACAAAAAACTGCTCTTTCCTCCGATATAAATAATACCCTCGACCCCCACCCCGCAGTTACGCGCTCGCACAGTCAACCCTCTCCCCGACTAAACTGCTGTCTTCCTTCCTTTTAATGCTAATTCGGCGTGAAAAGAAAATACGGGACACCGAGTCGCGCCTATTTTCAGCGTCGAACAACGTCGTATCCGGTTCGCGGAAGCTGAGACCGGAAGTGCATTATATCCCGTTACTCCGTTTTTAGCGAAGCAAAAGCTCTGTCTCGAACGGCCATTTTGTCAAGTGGTAAAAATGCGAGGGAGATGCCCCCGCCCAGCGAAAATACTAGCGGCTACGGATCATTTTGCACTGTTTGCTCTGCTATTAGCGCTCCCCTTTCATTTTTCACTCAAACACGAACGAAAGCCGGGGGTTTGCTCTATTTGCACAGTTTACATGATTCGACGTAGCTCCACGGTGAAACCTCTCCCACCGAAGGAATCTCCGACAAATAAAATCCCTTTTCTTGAAATATTTAATTAGCCAGCGCGCTAGCCTCCGGGAATTCTTTCAGGAAGGTGGAAAGAATTTCGACGCGAGGATTTTCGCCAAAAGCGTCCGCCGGCAGGGATGAACGGGCGGCGGGAGGGGGGCTCGCGGTACCTCGATGAATTTGCTCGTAATATACAATAATGGATACATTGATAAAACTTTGGCTCGCGGTAACTTTCCTTTTATCGCACAATCCCCACGCTACTGGCTCCACTTGGCAATTTTTTACAGCGCTGCAAAGTTTTAGGGGTGGCTGCGCAACGGAGGGATGGGAGGGGTGGACGGCTAGGAAAAAAAAAACGCGTGCCACTGGAAATTTGGTTAATGCATGAAGTTTCCCCTCAAGTTTCAGCGCATAATGTCAAATGTATTTAGTTTAATGAAACACAGGAGTAGTGGCTGTCTTATTTTTCCATTAAGCTCGCGTTATTATAATCCGTGTTCGCGCTGTAGCCCGATGAAATAAGATTATCCCGATACGACAGTGTGTGCGCGCGCGTGTTTGTCGCCTCTCCTGAAATATCCTGGACGAGACGGGAAGCGTACGCGCGACCGTACGCGCGAGGATGCCCGTGAACCTTTCGTGGCGCGTGCAAAACTTTCGGGGGATGTTTCGCTGCATTGAAAGAAAAGAAGCTCCGGCGAATTCCATTGAGAGAACTTTCCCGAGGAATTCCACGGGAATTCCACGGTCTGCCGAGTCCTTGTGAATTCCACGGAGGAGTTTCTCGTCAAGCTCGCCGGAAGCTCCGCCAGGAAAAAAATGAAACAGCTGGATCGTCCCGCGGTTAGGACCACCCTCGATGTCTCCGATAAGGACCCGCGTCCAAATCTCCCCCCTCCTCCCCCGAGGCGAATCCACGGCTAAATTTAGATATCTCCCTCCCCGCGGACACTTTCGCGCGTCCAGCGTTCAAATTTCCCGCAATCTTTTGATCTCGGCGAGGAATTTTGCCAAGTGCTTCTTCATGTTACGGAACGGTTTAGCGGTTACACAAAGTTGTCCGTTGGTCGCCGGGATGTTGCAAGGGCGGAGGTTCCTTAATTAATTAGCGTTAATTAACAAACGTGCTCGAGTGCTGCAGTGCCCCTCTCCCCGCTCCCCCTCGCTCCGCATCCGCTTCACTTTGGTTCCCCGTGGACCTCGGAGACTTGGCTTCTAAAGCGAAACACTGCGGCCAAGATACTGCTGGACATTAAGTTCCCTCGCACACCCACGACTTCAAACTTCACAACACACTCGCGCGCGCGCGCGCGCGGTCCTGCGAGAAATCGCCTCCAACGGTGGAGGAGCGAAAAAATTGTCGAAAGAAATACAGAGTTTTCCGCGTAAGGATTCGAGAAGCGAGGAAAAGAACCGTGCAGGTTTCCAGGATTTCCACAGGTTTCTCCCGTGGAAGCGGTTGATCCTGTGGGCGATGCTCCGCTTGGTCCCTTGGCGTTCGAAAGGGATCAATCGTTGTAAAGGGATTAGAAGTGACAGAATCAGGATCAATTTTATCGAGTCCTGCGGGCATATCGCGACACTGCCCGCGCGCGTACAAGCTCTTCTCTACGATAGTGGAGGCCATTAACGATTTAACGAGCACCCTGATGCCTCCGAGGATTCCAGCCAACCAACAAGTATACGTACCTGAAACTTGTCACGCGCTGTTCATCACGGACCACGCAAGACATTAATGACCATTTCCTAAACACGGTACTTATTAACTTACCCGCGCCCCCTCCCGCCGTTCTGTTTATCCAAATCTACCCCTCGGCACCCCGAGGGAATTGCTCGCTGCTCGACTCTAATGAAATCCCGAATTTCCAGATATTCGCCTCCTCGTGTGCGAGAAACTATTTATTAACCGATCAATTAGTTTACCGGGCTCCTCCCCTCCTCCCTAGCCCATAATTCAGCAGAGCTTTCAACCGATGCATACGACTCGGTCCCCACCCTCCCCCTTCCCCCCGTAGCTTTTCATAGTCTAGGAGAAGCCGGAGCGTGGATTAACGTTTTGGATTCGTAAAGCTGAAAGCCCTAAAAGCCTTCGGGTCTCGAGTAGCGTGCCTGATAATGGGAAACACGTGTCCGGATTGAGCTCTTTAGCTTTCGCGATTCTTCCGAGAAGTTCCCGATCTTCCGGCGACTTCCATCGATGACCGACGCGCCGCAGGGACTCTGCTGCTGATTTCCGCTGCAGAAATTCTGGCAGTCGCGCGTCGCACAGGAATTTGACAGGTGCAACGCTAGCAGCCGCGTGGGACGACACGGTGCAAGGAAATGTCAAGGCGCGCTACGCCACTATGGGAAACCGGTACTAAATACGGGTTACACGCGAAACTGCCGATTAAGATGAAGCTACGAGATAAGGAGAGAACCGTGAAACGGACATAATAATTTCGCCAAACTGCTGGACCATCTCAAATGGATCTCAGCTCGTCCCAGCATCCTGCAACATCCGGTCCCGCTCGCCAAATTACAACGTGTATTCCTGAATTACGAAACTCCTGCTTGATTAACTTCCTCCAACTATGAAATTCCGTTGTCGCTGCGCGAGCTCGCCCGGGATTGAATTGCTCGGGGGAAACACGGCACCCCGGCTTAATTTCTCCAATTCATCGCCGAATTTTATTACCGCGGACGCGATTATGATGCTCGCTGTTTAGCGCGAGACCAAGGATCTCCCGATGACTTTGCGACCGGAACTCGCGGCCAATCAATGACGTCGCGCATCGAAAAGTGCGAGTCCGACGGTGGTCGATCGAACGATGCGGTTGCCTCGCGGAAGACCATCCCGTGTCTCGGGTACGGACAACGAGGTGTAAGAGGTCTCCGTAAAAAGTGCAGGCAGTATAATTCGAAGACGGTGAAGACCTTTAGGTACCATTAACCATGGAGGTTTACAACAGTCGTAAAGCGAGCATTACAGGGAACAGAAGCTAACGTTTCGGCCGCAATACGAGCTTCCATTTAATTCTGAAAGCAGCCCTGTCGGATCTTACCGATAGGGTCCACACGCGTGGTCTATCACCACGCATTCCGCTACTCCACTCTACTCCACTCCACTTTCGTCGCTTTCCTCCGAGGGGGGTAGCGCGGCTCGATATTTCCTCGCGAACTTCATACTTCTTCATAGTTTTTCTCTCGCTCGATCTCGACGACTACTCTTGACTGGTTCTCGCAACAATCGGAATCGGCAGGCCTTCTCTCCGGTCTATCCAGAGATGTCGCGGTACAAAACTCGTAATCAGGCCTCGAGAGCATCGTACGAGCAACGAGAGGAGGAAAGGGGGTGGGCGCAGGTAAATCTCTAATGCGCAAGATTTAAGCTGCACGATTAGAGGCTTGATATCAAAGTACGGCGGGGCCGTAGACCGAAGGTGGATAAGACACGAGAGTTCGAAGAAAAATGAGCGAAATTGGTGGTTGTCGAGCTGGTCACGCGAACTGCCTTTTACCCCCGTCGAAATCCTTCTGCTTTGAATTTAGAGAACAACGAGAACGGGCGAAGTTCACTCCCCTCGGATGTAGCGCCTGGGAAAAGCACTCTGAAAGCTACTCTGGGAAAATCTTGGTGTAAAAGCTGCGAGAGATGCCAAGAGACCACACACGCGCACGGACGCACACACACGGTCACTCTTCCGTGAAAGAAGAGAAATCTCATCCTTTTCCTCTAACGTTGTAAAAGCGGACGAGATAGAGTCCCCTCTCCTCCCTCCGTTTAAGTGTCAATTCCCATTAATTCTATGGGGGAGAGGGACCACACAGCCTGAAACATCGTTTGGCAAGATTCGATTCGCGGGACTCTCCAGCGAGTTGCAAACAGTCGAGAAGACCATTTCGCTAAAAACACCATTATTAGGCTATCCGGCCTTGCAGCGGTGTGTTTAATGTTCGTTAGCCGCAGCTTTATTTCCAAGTGCGGAAGGGCTATTAACGCTAGAACAACCGACGATAAACGTATACATTTTCCTAGCACACAGTTAAACGCGCCAGTCCTGGAAGAAGGGTCGGAAGAAGAAGCAGCAGCAGCTCTGGAAGAAGTAGCATCAATCAGTTTAATTAGATTCCAGCGGAATAAAGGTCAACGTTTTATTCCCATAAAGGCGCCCCCCGATCCCTCGAATAGCGCGGCGGAACAAGAAATCCGAGATCCGTCATTTTAACGGGTTGGCAGTTTCGGTGTTAATGCACAGGGGCAGGCAGGCCGCGGAGATGCTTAAGTGCTCGGAAAGTAGCGAAGTGCGACTAGCGAATAGAGCCCGCGAGGAAAATATGTTTACATCGGCCGGGAAACTATAACGACCCGTACTTGGGGGTACGATTATCCCAAGTCGATCGATATCAAGCGGGGAAATCGAGCCCGGAGGATCCAGCCGGGCCGAGCAAGTAGTTTACGAGGCAGCGGCGTATTTCTCCGAGCGATACTGTCATATTATTTCGACCAGGCCATGTTTAGAGCTCGCCTTTACGTCCTCGTGAAAATTGAACCCCATCAAACAAGCAGTAGCCAGCCAGCCAGCCAGCCAGCCGGCTTTTGTCCCCCGATACTAAAAAATTTCCACGATAAGCTCCGATTGTGATACGATAGCTGGGGATTTCGCTGAAAATTCCCTCCCCCCCTCCCCCCCTCCACCAATATATCTCTCTCTCTGTTTGCTGGCGACTCTGAGAAAATCCCTCTAACAAATGCGAAATCGACACGGTGGAATATTAGGCAGGCGACAAACTAGAGGCCTAGTAGGACTTTGCATAATTAGGGGCTGTGGGGGAGGGGAGGGGGTGAGTAAAATCCGGGATAAAACAATGGAGTCCGTCGAAGTCCCGGTGATTCAATGACTCGCAGCTTCGGGGATTGATAAAGGATCATCGGCAATGGAACTCTTCTCTTCTCCTCTCTTCTCTACTCTCCTCCACTCTCCTCCATCCTGCTAACGACTGGCAGTTTAACGTTAGCAGATTGGCAATGTAATTACCGGCGGAGGCCACGCGGCACGGGAGGTTACTCAATTAGGAAGAACGACTAGACGTTCGAGTCCTCGAATCCAGCGCCTGGCGGCCTAACGACCGCGATAACGAACGAAAACACAACGATCGTTAATTATACGTTCAGATATTACAAGCGGCCCGCCAGAGATTTCCCGGGGTCTCCGATATTCCTTAATAAGGAAATGAAAACTTAACTAGCGGCGAACCCCATTATTTTTGCGTCGCGAATCGCAGGACAAAACTGCCACCCCCTCTCCAAGCCGAATGGCTAATGAAACTTTTTGTCAGGGCCTCCAATCGGCGAAAATCCAATTGGCTCCTCGTGGAGTTTCAACGGATCGTCCAACTGGACCGCAGACTCCAGAGGCCACGGACGATTTTCCAACTGCAATCTCGTTGCCTTTCTTGCTTGTGCCTCGCCAAGTCAGGGAGAGAGTGAGAGAGAAGAAAAAGGAGCCGGAGAAACGGGAAAAAATCTTTTCGTCCAGCAAATTCAACGATTCCATTTTAACGAGCCACTTGGTGCACCGGATTATCGACAGTTTCCCTTCTCCAGATCCCATTTCCCCGGTCATCCCCCTCTCTCTCTCTCACCTCGCGTTGGATACATTCGCGGTTCCAGAATCGAGCTGCTTTGATCTCTGGCTAATTAAATGATTAAATGACATTTTGCACGTGACACTCTGACATTTGCGCAATATTTCTTTCCCTGTTAACATTGCTGCGTCACTTGCATCGGATTGTGGGAATTCACCTAAAGGAATTAATTCGCTTTAACGATGCGATTTTCCGAGTGGATTTAATTAAACGCGAACGCGCGCGGACGCGCGCGCACGGCACCATCTTCAGTTTCATTAATTCCATGGGAGTGAAACGGGGAGGTGGGAGGCTCCGGAATGATTTTCTTTCATCGTCGCGAGTGCAAAACTCCTATCAATGGCGGAGGATCGTCACGTTCGTATCTCACTCGTACAGCCAGGGTCAGATATGGAGTGAATCCCCGATGTTGCCAAGAGCTCTATAAACGCGGAAATGCCGGAGACCATCCAGCGTGTAGCTCTTAGCGACATCGGGGACTCCATTTCTGTCCTCGGCTGTACATTACGCTGATAAAATCGTCACATTAGAAGTTAAAACGTCTGAATGGCGGAACGTCCGCTAGTGGGGGATGGGGGTGGGGGTGGAGGCATCACTCGCGGAGGATAGACTCGTAGCAGAGTTGTTATCGCGACTTTGCGCGCAATTTATAGTTTTCCCGTGAGCTATACGCAAGAGGCACGTGCTCGTAAATTGTGGGATAAAAGAAATTTATCATTGCCAACCCCCCACCCCCACGTAACACGAGCCGTGCGCTGCGCGCGTGTGCATTCTTCGAATATCTTCCTCAAATAATAGCACCGCCGGTCTCTCCAGGATATTTCTAATCCCGCGCTATCTATCGAAATCAAGCTCCCGATATTTGGCAAGGGAAAATTTAATCAACAAGTGAAGCCCCGACATTCGCGAGAATTCGCCGTCCCACCCCTTCCGCAAAAAAGGGGGTTGAGGTAGGATCGATAGCTGTATCGGGGGCTCGTGTGACAAGTGGAATCGCGGCGGAACGTTGGACGAACAAGAAAGAAAATCAGCGACTGCTACACAATTTCCCTCATTTTTTCCAACGACGGACACAAAGCGAGTGGGGGTAGCGCCGCTATTGACAAGGAGCGCGCGCGCGCACTCGCCGCCACGCTCAATGGGAAAAAATCCTTTTAACGCGTTGACACATTTTTTAGGCGCAAGTCAAAATCCGGCAGTTTTATATTCGCGCTCGCGGTAAATCGCGCTTGTTTTTCGCGGAATCTCGCCGGGACTTTGCAGGGGGTTGGCGGCGACGGCGGCGGTGCTGCTGCTGCTGCTGCTGCTGGAGGTGGCGGTGTTTTAGTTCCGTCGGGAAGAAAAGTGGGATTTATCGATCGTTGGATATACGTGACGCTTTGTCATCGGCCCTAACGAGCCGTTGATGCATACACCAACCGGATCTTTCTTTTCGCAGCTTTTATCAATCATCCCCGCAGCCTTGCACGCTAGCGCATCGACGCTCCCGCAAAAAGCAGTCGGCGATAGTGCAGGACACTGACACACATCCATCACCGCGCGCGAGTCCTGCTTTAACAGGGAAAATAACGTTCACCAGTGGCAACGCCACCGCGAACGACTCATCCAACCGGATACCCAAACTATTTCTCCATTTTCCTTCAGCGGCTTCCCTGGCCTGATTCCAGGGGGTAGCAGGAGCCGGGGGAGAGACCAAAGTTTTTCGCGAGGACCTACGCGAGGATCGAGAAGCAGCAGTTCAGGCTTTGCTCGTTAATCTCCATTACAAGTGAGATCGTGTAACACTGCGAAATCCTAGAGGGTGTGCTATATTTCTCTCGACTCACCCTCCCCCCCCCCCCAACTCTTCATCGGGTATCGCTAAAACTCGATCGATTAAATCGAGTAATCCCGCGATGAGGGCAGACCGGATTTGTTTATTGGAAGGCTCCCTTTTTCCCGGGGAACGGGATCTTCCAATTTCAGGCTACAGAAAAATGGCGCCGTAGGATAACTAGATCGATAATTTAATCTATCACCCCCTCTCGGCAGCTCCGGAGAGCTGCTTTTCTCCATCTTTTTTGTCAGGAGTATAATAGCCCGCAATGCTATAGCAGGAACTGACTTGGCTGGAGAATGGAACGAGCTTCGTGGAGGAGTCGATCTGGCCCATCGATTTCCGCTTCAATCCTGGTACAGTGATATTGGTTTACGTGCAGGCGGCATATCAATTTGATAGGGACCAGCTGGTATCATGAATCGCAATGCATCCCCTTCCTCTTCTCTTCTCTTCTCTTCTCTTCTGCCATGCAACCACCCTTCTTCTCTTTTAACCCTATTTCTAGCTCACTGATATCTGCCTCTTCACATAATTAATCCAGAAACAGGAATCTTGCCTGATTCCCGATAAACCACTACCGCCACCACCACCGCCACCGCCGCCACCAGTCTTATCAAAAGATTCGTCAAGGTCCTGTGACGCAAACTAGTAGAACTTTCATTATTCTTCCGTCGTGATTCATCGCGAATATTGCGATCTATCAGTGTGAGAATTATTCGAAAAGTTGGACGCTCGAGCGATTCGGAACTGAGAATAATAAGGGAGGGTTGGAAGAAAGAAGCAAGCAAGCAAAAGGAGGTGGGGTGGGTTAGAGCCGAGCTTTTACGGAAATGGTCGTAGCGCCTTCTCCCAAGATAAAATCTAGCTAATGTAATTTCAGTGATCGCGCGCTAATTTCCTTCCTGTTTAATTGCGGTCCGATCCGTTTTGAGATGATTTATTAATTAGCGATAGCCACGCTTCGAGCGCACATTTATAATTGGAGGACGGCACGTGCGCGAAATCACGTAGAAACGAGGCGATTTTCGTGCATTCCAACAATCATAGTCCTGAGTAATTAGCGATCGTCGCCGCTCCGAGGATAACGACTGCCTGATGCATAATCGAACATTCTCCGCTACCGAGAATTATTTTCGATCGCAGCATCGTCAGATCGCTAATTAATTAATGGACGTTACGCAGCCGGAAACTCGAGTTGCGTTACACCCCCCCCCCTCTCTCTCTCTCTCTCTCTCTTTTGGCTTTTTCGGAGATTAAGAGACTCCCCGGCCAAAAGGCCGTTCAGTTTCACTTTATCGCTCGCATTCGATATTTTTGTCGATCATTACGGTCAGTTTGCCGCTTTTTATCGCCTCGCGCTTTACGGCCTATCGTTAACAACACAGATTCTGGTTTATCACTAATGTACCGGATATATCAGTAACCTAGACTGGGCGCGGCACGTCATTAACCGAATGTAATATATTCCTAACGTACTGGGCATGGAATATTAATATACTAGAATATTATCAACATACTTGACTGTGGAATATTATTAACCTGCTAGATGCGCTATATCGCTAACATACCCTATATAGGATGGCATTAACATACCGAGTGCGCCGCGTATCATTAGCATACTGCTTATGGATTATTATTAACCTGGCGAATGTAACGCTACGTTGTAAATATACTAAATGCAAGATGTATATCGAGTACACTGTGTGTCATTCGTTTCCAGCGGGCGCGTGATGAATAGTTGGAGTTGCCTGTCGATAAGTCAACTTCCAAAATGGCTGACGGATTTTCCGGTTGCGCACAGGCTGTAGAATAATATGATTTTATGGTGCTGTATTAGTAGCGGAGGGGAAGAGATCCAGTTACGGAAACTCGATAGCATCACTTAAGGTCAACTGTTTAACGAGAAAAATTTCTGAAAACTGCTGAATATAAACGGAAGTGTCATTATTACAGCGGGTTGCGCGATGACCGATGATAAAACGAGGATGAAATTAAAAATTACCTCCGACAATTATGAGAAAGTGACTCAATATCTTTCATACGCTCCATACTGCCAGTAGCGCACACGTGTTTATATATATATATATATATGTCAGCGTGAATAAATCGATTAGGGGTTTTTCCAACGACTGACGGAAGCTTTGCCGGCGATCAAACATGATTTGTTCGGAGTTGTGTCCTAAAATAAATTTTATTTCCGATATACCGTTGCTTATTGGCCAATCAATTGCGTTGATACGAGCACCTGTCCCACATACAGAAATTGCTGTGTTTCCAACTGTATTATCAATTATCGTTATCTATCTCTCTTTTAAACGACGAAATACATGAAAATAAATCTATTGTTATCTCTACATAAACGAGTTGTTATCTGAAAATTGGCGCAAATAAACTTTAGTAAGATAGATTCTGGCAATGGCGCGAATAAAGATTTATATAAAATTATTATAAATATCGTTGCGCGTGGTTCCTCCCCAAACTGGTTTTTTTCTGAAATCCAGAGGAAGAGAGAGAGAGAGAGAGAGAGAGAGAGAGATGGGAATCTAACAATATAGTTATTACATTTCTTCATCTCTCCCTGTCTCTGGAACGAGTGCAGTCTCTTTCTGACCAAAGACTTTTTCTTCCGGGCACTGCTATTTTCTCTACTTTCTTCTACTTTCCTTCTTCCCCGTGACCTTCCGCGGCGTTTCTCTCCCCAAAAAGTAGGTCAGCCTCCATTGTTCAATATTATTTATTGCGTTCATTAATTCCTCCTACCCGAAGTCAACCTTTCCCTCGGAATCTCGTTCAATGAAATTCAAGAAAGCTCTCTCCGGTATTTGTATGCACAATCTCTCGACTTATATCTCAACAGTATTTTTTATCAATTTTACAACAACAGCAGCAGCAACAATAATAATGAAATTTTTTTTACACAAGCAAAACTAATTTACGTTAGGGGTAAGGGGTGGATTCACGGTTTCTACCATTCCAAGTCAGAAATGAAATGTTCAAGAATGGAAAAGAGCGAGGAAAATCTACTCGAGTTTTTTCAAGGCTATTTCGCTAGTGTCGAATTGACAAACGACCGAGGGGACCGTGAGAGGATGAATGCGAATATGAACGAGAGAGCCCCTTATTCCTATACAGATTCCTCTTCGTCCTAGAAATAATTCGAGCAGGACCCAAAAAAAGGAAAAAAAAAGAAAACCGTAAGAAAGGAACAAAATAGAGAGACGTGAAATGGTCGGATGTCATTTAAGGGAAGATGACAAAAATTGATTGTTGCGAGAAAGAGAGAATGGAATGGTGGTAGATAGTTGTCTTTAAACCATCACAGGTGTCAGTGGTTGCTCTTTGGAGTTTTTCCATCAACCCCCTAGTAGATAATTGATAAATATTCAGTTGCTCAAAACAATATCTATCGATATGCCAATAGCACATAGCCAATTGCATGTTTTATTCGCCTCGAATAAAAAAGGCATCAACGGCCTAGAAAAGCACCGAATATCTGACTTGCATCCAATCCGTAGGATACCGCGAGAGTTAAAAATTGCACAGAGGGAGATATAATGGCATAGACAGCGAATGCATCGGTGAATATCCTGCGTCGAACACATATTTTTACTCGGCCCAACTTTCATCTCCATTCGCGCTCCTCTGAAATGAATCTGCGGAATTCAGGAATTCAAGATTCCCGCGAATCATTCGATGAAATCTCAAGGACTCGAGGAATGCGAATCTAAAAATCTGTTTAAACCCCTCACATCGATATTAACGTTTCTCCTCGTTTTTATAATCTCAAAGTGAAAGGAAGAATTCCATCGGGAAGTTGGGGGAGCTTTCGCGAATGTTACTCGGCGAAGAAAAAACCTTTCGCAAAACGACAGATAATCTCTCTCCAAACTCCAATCCTAAAGATTCTCTTCTCCCTTCGTCCCTCTCGCTCATCATACGCGTATACCGCCGTCTCGGATGATCTGACTCAGAAATTCCTTTTGCGAACAATGGATGATTTTTCTCGAAATATTCCGGAGCGTCGAGAAACACGAATAATATTTTGTCGAACACTCCGCGCTCTATTCGAAGCTCGACTATTTCGGGGCATCGTTAGCCGTTCAATCTTTTTGTCCTCGCGTAACGCAAGGTCAGCTTGAAATTCGATTCGAGGAGAACGACGGCCGCTAATGGATTTTCCACCCTTCCACGTACACTCCCCGACCGTAAGTATATCCGGATTAATAATAGCAATAAAAAACCTACGCGGCTGAACGACGCTAATTTGAAAGGCTCGCATAAATCACCCGCTTCCACACACGAGGGGTGCGTTGTTCCTGATCTCGGTGGGACTCTCGATAAATACAAATTCGCATAATCGCTATAACAATCCACGATCTTCGGGCGCGCGCGCGCTTCCGCGAGAATCCGCACCCCTTCATCCTCGGCCGATGGATTATCCCCGATGAAAGATACACGGGCCATTATTAAACAATCTTAAGCGGGGAATTTCCGAGGGGGAATATCACTCGCTGTTTCTTTCGAGGAAACATTAATATCGGACTCCGAGGAAGAACGTGGGGAATTTATAGCTCGCGAGCGCCCGTTTCGACAGCCGATTCCAAATCGGTCGTTGCTTATGGCGACGCAGTTTCGGCCCCGTTCTTTGCCGCCTTACGGCACTAGACCGCAATTTTACCAGAGAGAATTTACGCGATTTCCAATACAAAGCTCGTTCCTATTTTATCGCGACGCCATTTGGACGATCTGCGCCCGCAAGAAGAGAGGACGCACACTCGCGCACACACACGCAGCAACGAAATCAGCGCCACCTCTCCCTTCACCGAGCTATAAATCGTAGCGAACTTTCGAAAACGCTTCCCCTCGCATAATATTAATTTGATCCCGCGTATGTGGAAATAAATCTGCCTATTGACAGAGCTTACGAAATCTTTCGGAGAATCTCGCTCCGCGGGGACTCTGTGAATAATATTGCACGCGCGATCTTACCACCCCATCCGCCCCAACCCCCTACACAACCCCGTTGAAAGTTCCTCTCGCATTTGGCTCGTTCTTGCACACGGTCCTCGAGATCTCGCGTTATAGGGACAAGCCTTTTATTCCATAATTGTAATTGGAGATTTTCCACGGCAGGAACGTAATAAGTAACATCGACGCTGCGGCGTTATAACAAATATTAATAGAGTGCTCGATGCGCAAATCGAGATAATAATTCCAAAGTAACAATAAAATGTGCATACGGATGTCGAACAATATGGAAATAACAATGATTACAATAATAAAGTAACAATGATTCTAATAACGATCAAATAATGATAGAGGCAACGAAGTGCAACAATGAGTCTCGACAGAAGTGTGCAATGATTAATTCTCGTGTCTAACGTGTCAAACGAGTTACTCGTCCAATTATCGAGAGCTCCTATTGTATTTTTAATCATTCTCATCATGGATTCCGCGCGAGTAACGAAATGATTAATTTACATGTCTAATATGCGAGTATCTCATTCAATTATGGATAACTCTTACGCTCCCATCGTATCTCGAGCGAGTCAGTTTTCCCATTACTCAGCTTGCAAATAGGGAACTCCCACTACATTTCCAATAAGTGTGATTCTCAATACCAAGCTCATTCTCCTTTATCGTCAGACTGCACCAAGATCCAACAGAATCCGCGGAAGCCGAGACCATGGGATCCTGAAGAGAATCTGTCCGACGTGACTCCACCGCGATAAATCTGCTCAACGTGTTTCTCGAGTACTCCGTGAAAATACTGGAGAAAACCTTATAATGCTTTTTCCCAAATTTTCATTCTTTCTTCTCAACCACCGCTCTTCCCTCTTTTTCTCACACTCGACATCGATGCTCTCTGCTTTAGCGAAAACTTGTCGTTCCTCGACACTTTGCGCTTTCCTTAATATCGCGAAATTTTTCACCCGTACATACATACATGCCCCGAAACCTTTTCATTGCGCTTCTCGAAGATCAAGATCTGTAAGAAAACGAAGAAGAAAATCGATTCTCTTTCGATAGTTTTCTTCTTTTTTTTTTTTGATCCATTTTTTCAGAGTACACGAATATGTCTCGCGAATAGGAAAGTACAGCGCGAAATTAGAGGTAAAAAGTTATTTCAGTTCCGCAGTGGTTACGAGACGCATTGATACTTGAAAATAAACGATGCGTAACCCGTGTCACTCGGGCGAATTCACCGGAGCATTTTCATTTTCATTTTCATTTTCATTTGAGAGCCTTGGTTTGTTCAGTAGCTCCGTGAGAGGAATTTATTTAGCCAGTATCGAGTTGCTACCCTTCAGGGTTGCTTCTCGTCCAGCAAATATACAGCCAGCATCAAAAAGCTCCGGCAATAACGCGAACTTCCCCCCTCCTCCCCCATCCTGTTTGCCTTACGATTGCAAAGCGTGAAAGCTTTCGTAACTTTCTCCCTCTCCCTGGCTCCTCCCTCATCTCGCTTTTACCCAAAAAATTTAACACGGGTCCTACGAAAATGATAAAAAATTAAAAGAGAAAAAATCAGGTTTTTCTGCCGATAGATAACGAGAGTTCGCCGCTGGTCGCGCCAAACAATTTTAGCGAAAATATTTATCACAATCCATTTCCAAATACGGTTGAAACACATGAGCCAAGTTCATGAATAATCCTAGTTTTATAAATATGAATATTATCCGAAAGCACCACACCCCCCGTACCTCGTTCATAAATAAAGTATGATTTTCAGCAGAAGTTTGGCTGTAAAATCTTGGTAGTTCAGGAATGAAGCTAGACAGATTACATTGTGTATTAACAGCTTTTTCCCCCGAAGCTTTAATTACCTTCGCCTCATAAAATCGTGGATTAAGGAGCAAGGGCCAGGGGTACGGGCCGGTCGGGGGTCAGATATTTAAATGGATTCAATTTGGAGTGTCGCCAGGTGCTTGGTGCCAGGGCATCGAGGGATGAATGCTCGTAAAAGACGCAGCTTCGTTAAGAGAATGAATTCTGCTTTGCTAGAACCTAAAATACCGATCCCCGGATACGATCACCCTCGAAAGGCGCCAACGACCCAATAAAATCCCCAAAATTTCACTTAACCAAAAATTGCGCCCCGAACGTCCCTGTAATTTCCTACGTTAAATCTACAAATCCGATATTAAAAAGACAGCAGCCAGAGGATCCTCGTGCGAGAAGCTTTGATAACCCATCGCACCGGATGAATTCTCGGAATTATTACCGAGGCTTAAATAGAAATTCCCGGAGCTGTCACTCGATGTACCGGGGGAAAATTCCATTGCAAAATGAAGAAAATGGTCCCTCGGCAAAAGTCGTTTTCTTAAAATGGCCACCACACCGCCGCCGTGTGATACCAAAACTCTTCAAGTGCTCTCTCTCTCTCTCTCTCATAAGGTGCAGCTTTCGCACGATAAATTGCCTGAATTATTGAACGTTCAGGATGAATTGCTCGGTGAACGAGGCGAAGGGGGCAGGAGGGGGCAGCGTGTGTAGGATGTACATTACGCGCGGTTATAGCGTGGAAAATTAAAACCTCGGCATGACCGAAGAGATAGTATCGTGAAGAAAAATGAGGAAAACTTGGTCGGTGGCGACTTTCGTTGAAAGGTTCCTCGTTATATCGAGAAGACATCGCTTCGTTATTCAGCGAGACGCCGGTCGGGGTCGTTGACTTTTATTTTCCACGGAGCTCGTTACTCCGCGCCGTAAGAGGGTCCCGACGAAACTTCCACCCCTCCCCCACCGGGGAAGGAAAGGGATGGCAAGGAGAATTCACGAGTACCAAAGACCCGTTGTTATTATTTCGCATTTGCCTATTTCTCCTTTTCCACACCGCCATTGCGAAACTCCCCTCCCCTTCGGCAAAGTTTGATAACCACCCTCTCTCCGAGCTATCGCTTATCGTCTGGACTTTTTCCTATTTTTCTCCAGCGAACTATCCTCTCGGCGTCCTTGTCTCGTTGCCTGCCTGCCTGCTTGCCTGCCTGTCTGTCTGTCTGTCTGTCTGTCTGTCCGTCCGTCTGTCCGTCCGTCCGACTGCTTGCCTGCCTGACGAAGCAGACAGACACGCGAGAGAACTCGAGGAGTCCCAGGGAGCAAATTACACGAAAATCAAATATCCGAACATCGTTCCGCAATATTCTATCAGAAGTTTTCGGGGCTTGCCACGAAATTGATCTCCTTCGCTAAGGACTTGTCGTCCTTCCTCGTCTTATTTGTCGAGTTCTCCTTCCGAGAGGAATCTCACCCTTGAGAAGAACTGTGGTTAAAGTGGCCCGGGCGATATACCGCGACTCGGTAAATTCGCCGAGGTATCGTCTTAAATTCGTCTTCGTAGATCCAATAGTTTGGCGATCCTGTACCGGGTCCACTGCAAACCCTCGATACCTTCGGAAACGTCGGAAACGTTTGCGTTTCCGCTTTGGATAACCCTGGCCATGTCCTATCCTGTACGCTCGGCCTCCACGCGTATCGATTAGTGTATTTCCCCAGTTGTACAAATCCACCAACACTCCGGAGTACTTTACACTAATCGCCATCCGGCGACTACAAACTTCAATTCGAAATCGACCAGTTTCCATTAGCCCCACCACCATTTCGCAAGATATATGCTTTTTTTTTCAAAATCCCATTAAATGCCAAGGGGAAAAAGTTTCTAGAACAGTGTCAGGAATCATCCCTCAAAATGGGGTCCGATCATTTTTGGACACCCTGTGTGTCGATGTTACGCAAAGAGCGAGAAACGCCTTGGACGCGTATGCGGGGGTGTGTGCACGCGCGCCAGAGAGAGAGAGAGAGAGAGAGAGCCGGAACACACAAATGCAGAATAAATTAAACGGAGCAATTAAGGTAATTAAAGGATCAAAGGATGAGTAAGTTCAGCATTGTCGATAGTGTTGTAAATGTTGTAAAACCAATGACTCTGCTGAATTGGATTATCGCGTGTCTCACTGATCGCGGCTAATTATCCGGCGGTTCTACAATAGCAGCGGTCAACTTTAAAGATTAATACCGCGAACGAAGCTAGTTGGAAAATGAAACACACTCGAGAACTCTCTGGAATCATAGAAAATTACAGGACGCCCTCGTTATCGGTAACGCAACTGCGTACGCGTTCCATCGGAGAAGGTAGTCGTTAAAAATGGCGACGATTATGGATCATTCCGATATTACCTCCGACGAGCAGAGTCGTCGGCAGAGTCTCGATCGCTAATTAACACGCGGGACCATTAATAAGGACGAACACAATTAATAAGGACGCAGAACGGATTACGAGGAGCATAAATGTCGTCATCGTCGTCGTCGTCGTCGTCGTAGTCGTAGTCGTAGTCGTCGCGTGCATCCAATTAGGGGCGAGTGAATAAATTGGCGGGAGAACCTCCCGCGGAGACTTATTTGCTCCGGGGTACTTTTGCATTTTTTCGTCATTTCCCAGATCGGTGAGGGAAAGTGGAGGGAGGGAGCCGATGGTGCGGGAGAGAAAAGAAAGCGGAGAGACAAAGTTAGCAGCGACGCTTATCGCGTAGAGATACGGCTCTTATGTCTTGATGACGAGCAGAAACGCCGTCGTTTTCTTCTGGAAACGTGCCTCAACGTCTTCTCTACCTTACGCTCGAGATAAATGTTTTTTGTTGTTCGCCCCAGTTTTTCCCCAACTAGCGAAAGCCCGCCGCCGCCACGCTCTCTCTCCTTAAACTTCCAACTGTTTCGGACGAGAGAATTCTTAGCTGTGCAGTATACAAATTGCCGATCCTCCAACCTCCACGGAGATGCTGGAGCCGATACCCCTTCCAGCCCCTTCCCCCCACCCTCCTTTCGTCAGGAATGAATTCATTCCAGGATGCGGGGAGAGAAATATTTTCCTCGAAGGAATCGCCCCGACGAGTCGGTGGAGAAAATCGCGAGAGCTAATCAACGCTGCATTAGGATAAGGGAGAGAGAGAGGGAGGGAGGGAGACTTTTGAGGGGGAATCGCGGAAGCCGCTGGATATCATCGAGAAGTTTACACTTCCACAGTCAATTGCTTCCCCGAAAAGGGATTCGTACGCGGCTTCGAGCACGGCGCCAAAGGGTTTCCTCGAAAAAGCAACGGAGTTCCGCGGGATTGCTTCTCGCGGAGGGAGGGAGAGAGAGAGAGAGAGAGCGGCTCCAGTTTTGCTCGTCGATGAAAGAAACGGGAAGCGAAATAACAAAATAGAGGCGAACAAGAAGCTTAGGGTAATAACGTCTGTTTCTAGGATTCGCTCGCCGCGTCTCTCCGCAAAGGGGTGACTGTGCGAGGAGGACCGTGGGGAGTGGAGGGGGCAAAAAAGGGGGTAAACATGCGAGTAAAAAGATGGGCAAAAGTAGGTTGCAAGGGGTCTAAGGGAGATTGGGGAAACAGAGAGGGTGTGGATGAGAGAGATGAAAGGGGCGCGAGGGGTAGAAAGATGGCAGAGTGGTCGATCCGAGCGAAACTCAAGTCGCTAATTGCAAAAACTGCCTCTAGCGTCCACGCGATACTCCATCTCATTCGTCGTCGACGACGACGACGACGACGACGACGACGAGTCCCGCGAGACCAAACCAAAAGAGACCAGAGGAGAGACCAGGAGAGACCGGGAGAAACCTGCAGAGATCAGAAGGGATGAAGGTCTGCATTAAGCCGGATGCGTCTTGCACTGCAGATACACGCCATTCCCCCCCAACCCCCCAACCTTCCATCACTTTTCCAGCACCGCTACTTTTCAACAGACATCAAAAGCCTCGACGAGCAAAAGAAGTCACACGGAACATGTCCACGTTCTCTCCCGTCTCGCGTCTTAATCTCGACATTTTCTTCTTTTCGAGCCTTTAATTACGAATAACTTAATTAAGTTTCTCCATGGATGGTACGGAGAGTCTCTTCCGCAAACGAATCCCCTTAAGAAAAGGGACGAACCCATTCGAGAAAAGATTCCCCGGGGAATGGGATAGGATAAACACTCGGGAACGATAAATAACGCGGCATTGGAAAATTTTTCGCGTTTCCCAAAGTTCGAGGATAGCCGGAAAACGGGTAGAGACTTTGGGGCATGTGTGCGTCCCTGTACGTTTATGTAAGAACCACCTACATATTCACGTACATGAGGTAAAGGAAGAAGAAGAAGAAGAAGAAGAAGAAGAGTCGATATCGTTCGATCAGCTGAGTTGGAAGTTTTCGCCGCTTTTTCATCCCAGCGAGTCTCTCCTCTCGCTCCCCGGGATCGCAGGGTGACTCGCGCGAAACAGCAGCTGCGTTTTATCTTTACGACACTGGCAGCATATGCCATTTCCACCTCTTAGGGACTTTTTTCCTATTCGGTAAACGACGCATCGCAAAAATGTCTCTTTCATGCCATAACAGCTCGTAGCGGTCGTCATGAACATTTCAATTTCTGTTTGCAATCGACGCAATCCCCGATGTAAATGCGAGGCTCCATTCAGAAAGCTCATAACCGATATACAATATCGTTGCCATAACACTATGCATATCAAAACATTGACCAGACTGAGGAGGGAGAGAGAGAGAGAGAGCAAAGATCAAACACGCTGGAAACTCTTTCCGCCAGAGCTTTCCTAAGTATTTTATTCATGGACCATTATTATCAGAGTGATACCTTCCGAACGAAAACCTGCATCGAACCAACCACGTTCCTTCCAACCATTGCCCCCGACCCTCCCCCGGGTCGCCCTTATCCCACGTATAAAAAAAAGGAGGTTCTCCCGTCTTCCCCATCCAGAAGAACCCGGAGAAGCCGAAAGAGAAAATAAAACGAAGGCTCTTGCCGTTCTCGTTACAGATGTCCTGACAGCGGGCCCCGGGCCAGCAGGATGCCGACAGACGACGACTATGGCCGAAGAGAACGTTTCCTGTTGCACCAGCACCCGATCGGTCAGTACGGATCCTCCTCGTCCCCGATCCCAGGAACAGTGGCGAGTTCCGGGAACACGCAAATCGCTCCTACCCCGTCAGAGTGTTTCAAGCACCAGCACCAGCATCAGCATCAGCACCAGCACCAGCACCAGCATCAGCAGCAACCCGAGTCTCGATCCGCGTCTAGTCAGGATCGGTACCAGGTCGATCAGCAGCAGCAGCAGCAGCAGCCTCCAGGACTCGGCGGCGGTGGCGAGCACTGCGGAGATTATGGGGTCCGAAACCGCTTGTCCATCTTGGACAGGCACGAGAAGTCAACGGACGCCAAGGGGATCGATGACCCTGGCGCAAAGTCCTGCGCGGAGCAGCGGGACCTGCAGTCGAGTTGCGAGCGATTCTATCAGAGTCAGGATCGGTTCGGACAGAGTCTCCACCAGTACGTGTCGAGCAGGTCCAGCCAGACGATCCCGCAGCAGAGTCTACCGGAGAGGTTCGCTCGTTTCGGAGAGTTGGCCGGTATGCACGGGGGGGAGCAGAGACTACCCCTCCCGCCCCCGGTCGACCGGTACCAGCCCCTGTCCGGCAGCGAGCTTCGCTTTCATCACCCCCCCGCGGGGGAGTCGGGACATGGGTCCGCGAGTAACGGAAGGGAGTACGTCGGGTCCAACGGCTCCGGCTGCCTGGGACCTGGGGAACATCAGTTTTCCGCGGCGGAGAGTTTCCCGTCGCCACCGTCTCCGGCCCCGGCGAACGATCGTTTCGTCCCACCACCCCCGCTGTCGCCCAGCCCCAGCGAGAAGTACGCCTCCTCGCAGAGTCTGGCCGGTTATCCTGCTGCTGATCGGATTCTACCCCCAGGTTCTCCGGTCGCCAGGTACAGCACCGCACCGGCATCTCCCATGCCAGCCAAGGGGTTCTCAACTTCCGAGAGATTGCTGGCCGGCCAGCAATCCGCGTCAGTATCGCTGGACCAGCAGCAGCCCAAAGATCAGCAACAACGTTACTCTGCTCCAGCAGCCGAGCGTCTACTGTCAGGATCTTCGCCCGTGCTGGGCTCCCTCCAGACCGGCCTTCAGAACGAGCGAGGACCCGCGGGCCCCGCCGTCGCCGGCTCCTACCCCGGAGAGCCCAAGGACGCGGCTTCCGCAGCTGGAGGCAGATACTCGGCCATTTCCGCGGATAGACTGCTGTCGTCCTCGCCGATCCACGCGCCGGTCCCGGAGAGGTTCGCGAGCAAGCCCTCCGCCTCCGAGAGGTACCACGGGGAATCGCCCATTCACGAGCGGTACCACCGCCAGGAGTCGGTGGCTCTGCACCACGAGCGCTACGCCGCCGAGAGGTTCCTGTCCGGCTCGCCCAACCCACCGGAGGTTGCTCACCAGAGGTACTCCTCCGCGGCGGAGAGGTCCGGAAGCTCCGTCGCCAACGTCGGCTCGAACCCGGATCAAGGTCAAACCCGTCAGGGTAGACACTACCCTGGCGACAGGACCACCGTGGAGCCGGTGGTTTGTCAGAAGTACGGGGACCGGTCCTCGGGACTCTCCGCCGCGAGTTCCGAGTTCGGAAGGTACGCCAATTATCAGGAGATCGCCTCCCAGAGGTACAGCGGCGGAAGCGGGGACCGTTTCAACGAGTTGGCGCTGCAACGTTGCGGTCAGGCCACCAGGGGTAACGAGCGCTTCACGAGCGATCGGTACCTACCCGGATCGTCGCCGGCCCACGACGGACGACTCTCCAGCAGCGAAAACGCCAGGTATCCGGGATCGGCGTCGTCGACGGAGCGTCTGCTGGCGGCGACCTCCTCCTCCTCGCCATCCTCGTCCTCGGAGACCGGCGGTCGCTACCACTTCCCCTACACGAACGCCACGACGCAGTCCTCGATATCCCCGAGTCCGGAGGCTCCGGCGAGCGCTCACAGGAGCAACGGCTACCAGTCGAGCTCCAAGGTCAACGCCGACAAGTACCTCCAGGTGTCCAAGTCCGTTCAGAGCGGCTACGGGGCCGGTGACCGGTACCAGGTGTCCGGAAGCGATCACCAGTTCGCCGAGCGACTGGCTCAGGAACGATACGAGAGGTTTCCTTCCGGGGGAGGAGGCGGCGTGGGTGGTGGCGGCAGCAGCAGCGGCGGTGGCGCCGATGCTCGCTTCCATAATACGACCGACCGCTACTCTCCGGCTCGGGGGATGGCGCCGGAAAAGTACCTGTCATTGCCGAAACCGAAGGATCGGTTCTCCGGTCGCATAGTCGCGGCCAACTCCTGCGGCGCGTCCGTCGTCGCCTCGACCCCCGACAGGAGCTACGGCGGGACCTCCTCCGGGAACGGCAGCTACGTGCCCCCGAACGCCCACACCCCGGTCGAGAGGTACGTGCCCCAGCCGCCCCAGGAGGTCCTCTACCCCGATAGATACGTCGATCGCTACGTTCCGCCGTCGGCCCACACCCCCACCGACCGCTACGTCCCCACAAACGACCCTGGGGACCCTTACATGAGGAGGGACCTTGGCTTCCATCATCATTACCGACTACCACCACCGGCTGGCTACCCTTATCATCAGTCGCACTTCCGCTTTCGAGGCTTCGCCTACGCCTCGCCAAACAGACTCGGCGGAAGCCCCGGGTCCAGCAGCTCCACCAGCAGCACCACCTCCAACCAGAGGGATGGATTTTCCACGTCACCCCTCCTCAGGCCGAAGGCACGCGCTTCCGCGGTCGAGTTCTCCGCGTCCACCACCGCTGTCGTGGCCAGACACGTGTCCGCCAATTCGCCATCCTGCTGCGGAGAAGTCTCCTCCAGCAACCGAGCCTGCTGCCAGCCCATCAGGAGGTCGCTTCCACCCGGTGCACTGCCGTCTATATCCACGCAAGCTTCCCACCCCTCCTGGTGAGTGTTTTTGCTCTTTTAGCGTATATCCTGCGTACGCTCCCTCTCGCGTCGAAACTGAATAATTCGAATGATGGGGGTGATGGGGGTGAGGATGGGGAGTCCAAGGGTGCTGGCGGTTAAGATTAAAAAGGGCTGACGAGAGTCAAGTTAAATAGTAATGGCGCGCATAAAGCTAATTGCTAGCGCTGAGAACCATACGTATAGCCGAGGATTAAGAAGAGCGCGAGAGGGTGCATGATAACGCTCAAGTGTATGTGTGTGTGTGTGTGTGTGCTGGGAATGCACGTGTTCTCGTAATCAGACGCCTTTATAATAAAGCTCGCGAATTAGAATGGAGGAGCCCCCTTAATTGAGGGATAAGTATTATTTACGACTACAAGAGTCGAACTACTATTCGTCCTTGGAGCTTCTCCCTCGGCATCCCCCGACGGCCACCCCTCCCCCGCTCCCGTCTACTGACCCAAATTTAGTTTCCGTCGATCTTAAATCTGCCACGATCAGATGGGCTGTAAATAATAGCGCTGCGGCGGCGGCGAAAACTACACTCCAAAAGAGATTACGGGACTGCGGAATTTCAAAGGCCACCCCCCATCCCGCTCCTTCCAACCCTCTTGGTCGTCCACCTATTCCTCCGGACCGCGCGAGAACGATCGTGGAACTTGCAGGAAATTTTTAACAATTACGTTAATGGAAGGGGAGGGGAGGGGCAGGGGGGAGAGAAATTATTGCAAATATGGAAAGTGAACGGCAAGCAAAGAAATGAATCTCCTTGATGGCGGGAGGGTGGAAATTTATTTCACTGGGACAGTTATAGCGGACGCGGAGGCAATTATCTCAGCTGTGGAGATACCGCTGGATTTCGTACATTCTGCAGTTGTAGAATTTCTGAGGAACGCGAAGGTTGCCGCTGTCGTCAGAGCAATCAGGTTAATGGAGTATCCGAGCCGCTTTATTTTCCCATCCACCCCCTGGACCTCGCAGCACCCTCCCCCGCAGCCTGTCATTCCACAGTCAATGGTAAACGTTGCCGAAGCTCCCAGTGTCATTAGCAAAGCTTTAATACCTGCGTGCTATCACCCTAATAAAGCTTATCGACTCTTTAACTCGAGGCCTCTCACCCCCCATTAATCCTCGATAATGTAACATCCGGAGAATGTGCTTTTAATCTCCTCCGCCGTGGTTCAATGGAGGGCGGGCTGTTCCTCAAAAATTAGACTTATCCACTAACGATGATGGATTCGCCATCACCACCGCGCCGCGGCCGCCTCGTGGAGAAAGCTTCCGCAAATATGTACTCGAACAAAGTTTTAATATCGGACGTGTATTAAATGGCTATTTGCTAAAGGACACCGGTGCTCTCGGACGCTCGTACCTCGGGCTTCGGATAATACTCGCCGTCTTATATATTCACCTGAGTGTGATTTCGATAGGAAGCTGCTGGGATTTTCAGGTCGTTGCCAACCGGCAAACTGGGACAACCAGCGGAGGCTCGAAGATTACGTCGACGGGGTCGTTTTGTCCCAGTGTGTGTGTGTGTGTGTGTGTACCCCGATGCAGTTTGCTTTGGGATATCGACTTTGCTTAAATTTTCGCGAGCTGCCCGAATTTGCCCGAGAGCTTTACGACGGTCAAGCCGATTGGCCCGCGGATACACACATACTCGTAACAATGATACTCGCGAAAATGTTTCAGCGCACACGCGGCCTGGAATCCGCACATCGCGATTAGAACTCCCCGGAAATACTTGAACATCGATCGTCTTCAAAAAATTTCATTCAACTATTTGAAACGCAGTGGCAACTTGCGATTGTTTTTTTTTTTTTTTTTCGAAACGCTCGGAAACGCTCGCAGTGCGCGTATCTCCCGGAGTGAAAGAAACGGGCGACTCCTTCCGCAAGAATACAACGGATACCCTCTCCTCCTCAGCCATCCTCCGTCGCCAGGAAGGAGAGGTCGAGCTTTGAGAAAGAGAAAGAAAGAGAGAGTCGGCAAATAGCCTCTTAAATATTCCGCGAGAGTCTCTCACCGGCTCTCCTTTATTTGGCCCTAAATGCTTCCTTGGCCCCGCTGCTGTTTTCCATTCCTCGGCTTTTATCGTGTCATCGTTCCGCCCTCGCCCTCGCCCTCGTTCAAGATTTTCAGCCGGGCAAACGTGACCTTTCTGAATCGCCGAGCAGCTGCACTCCCCTGCCAAGGGTACCACTTAAAAAATGCACACTCCCCGGCTTGATGCTCCACTTTTCTTCCCCAATGAACGCGAGCGACGGCTCTCCGTCAAAATTATTATTTATACATCCATTAACGCGAGAGACCCTGACGAAACACCCGGCAAAACAACCCCTTCAGGCTTCATCGGCAGCTACGAAACACCCCCACCCCCGCCACGACAATTCGTTCGTGTCGAAACCAACGCTGAACCCGCTGCCCCAAAAACTTTCACCAAAGAATTTTTAATTATTTCGAAACCAGCGCTCTCCGCCCCACCCACCCCTCTCCGCGCTTGAAAAATACTTTCCAACAATCTCGAGAGCTTTCGCCTTTCTCGTTAAAGCAGCCTGCCCCGATGAACTTGCAATTATTATCTTAATTAACGTCGAGGGGGAGACTCGCGCTGAATCTCCCGCGCGAGACACAACCTATAAATATGATCTTCGTTACCGCACACACACACACACACACACACACCTTTCAGCGGCGATGATAATGGCGAAGATTCGCCAGCTTCTCCGGAGATTCGTCATTCGTGTTTCGCAGGGGAATCTCATGGTTTTGCGGTGGCGCATCGATAACGCCGTTTCCTTATCGCCTAAGCCGGGGATAAATAAGAGCGCAAATGGATCTCGTGAAACACGGGAGTCTGCAAAAAGGACTTAAAACTTAGCTAACCGGGAAATTTATGCGGGACGTAGCAAGCCGGCGCTATTACACTGTTACGGTTTTATGATTACGCGAGGCGTGCCTCGGGGCAAATCCCAAATTAATCCGGACAACTCTCGGAGGTCCCTGATACGGTGGTTACGCGGCGCAGTTGAGCCAACCAGGAAGTCGTAATGGCAGCATCCGGAGATTGTCTCGCACAGGGGTCCGGCAAGGCCGGAAACTCCGCCGGGGTGGGAGGGCGAAGGAAAATCGACCAGCGCGCAAGAAACGCCGGAGAATCGAAAATGCGGGGAGAAAGGGAGAGAAGCTTGATCCCAGGGTGTGGGATGACCAAAGGGGTGAACGAGCCAACGGGGCGACGACGTTCCACGTGTTGTTGGCAACTTCGGTAATTATGTCTGCTCACGAGTTTAACTGGCCCCGTCACACGAAATTGCTAGCCGACACTGGCCGTTCCTGCGCGCGAGCGCATCGTCGTCGCTTTCAATTAAGCCCTTTATATCGCGACACTGGAAAATTACCAAGCAGCCAGCTAACCAAACTCCAAACACGCTGCGCTCTGTCCCGTTAATGCGATACGCAACGTCCTGCAACCTGTTCGATTTCGAATGCTTCCGGCCAAGGCCCGGGGAAACCCCTTGAAATCCAAAAAAAAAAATACACTCTCCAATTTTACGCTGGGACCAACAGCCGGGGGTGGCTACCACGCGTTTGCTGCTGCTGCTGCTGCTACCACCCTCAATACCGAATTTTTCCGTATAGAGAGAAAGAGAGAGAGAGAGACAGACAGAGTTTCATTAATTTTCACAATAATGAATGATATCTCTCTGCACGCTCCTGTTTATAAATTGCATAATTGCTCAAGTTTATCCAGCTAGGAATTAATAAAGAAAATAAAATGCTTTCGGGACTCTCGCCCCGATGGAAATTCGAAGTGAAGGAACTTTAGAATATAATTAATTACAGGGAGAACTTTTTAATTAATTATCATAGCAACGTTACGTTCCCATGGAAGCTCTGGTAACGACGATCAGAAAAATGGGTGAAAAACGGAAGGATGGGGGGAGGGAGGGGGGCGCTTTGAAAAATGTTTATTTGCCAACTTCCAGCATTTGCTTTTCTCGACGAGTGTCTCGACCGATCCGAGGGTCTCTCTCTTTCTCTCGGTGGATTCAAAATGACCGAACGTACCCGTCGTTTCTAAAGGATTCGAGGATTCTGCTGAAACAGAGTCGAGGTTTACCGCAGGTCGTATAATGAATAGTAATGCGACCCTAGCGCTCGACTAACGCTAGATAAAGGGGGTACTGCGAGACCCCCACACTAGTTTGTCCTTCGCCCCCTGCAGACTTTTAAAACTTTTAATTAGTCTCCGAATCCCCCACCCCTACAAACTATTTCAAGAATACCGCAAGTGAGCAAGCCTCTGAAAACGCTTCGCCTCACCGTATAGCTCGTCATCAAACCCTCTGTATTCCACGTACAATTTATGTCCAAGGACAACTCGGAGAGATCGATCAACTTTAAATTCGTGCGTGACCGAAGAACCATGTAGCTCGCTGGCCAGCTTTCGCCCCCGAGTAAATTATTTCTTCTTATTAACGTAGTTACGATCGGAGAGTGCTGTCCGCCCGAGGAAAAGGAACTATGACAAACGAGCTTCCTTTTTTCTCGCACCCTCTCGATTAACCCTTGGATAGAGCCCTTAATCAAGAGTTTCCAAAGATATTTAGCTCGGTACTTCACTCTCTGTCTCTCTCTCTCTCTCTCTCTCTCTCTCTCTCTCTCTCTCTCTCATGTACATCAAAGCCGCACCAACCCCTTCGAGAAATTAGTGAATTTTTCAAAGATCAAATTGCTCTCATTTTACAAATTTACCGCACACGCGCGCGCCAACTTAATGACAAAAACAAACCGCGAGTAAGAGAAACGTCGATCGGGCTTATTTTTAGCGAAATTCCAACGCGTGCGAAACTTTCCTCGCATGAAAATCGCTCGCTCTTCGCTTCGCTTTGAGCGACGAATATTACAGAGTGACGCGTAACAACGAAATGCATGGCGATTAAGTGGCAGATAATAAACACGGGAGGTGCAATTACTCGCAATCATTAGAATCTGCTGATGTCACCGGAACGTGACTGTGCGAGGAGAAGGAGTACGGAGGAGGAGGGCTGCAGAAGGGTGAGGAGACAGTATGAATCTGCGGCGAGTTGATTTCATCGTTGAATTCCGCACACGCTGCTCCTGGACGCGATTATGGACAGGATAATGGCAGGATCGTCACGTGGAAGAGCCGCAGAATAGAACGACCTCGAGTATCCTGTTATAATTACGGGGAGAACCACAAACGTACCGTGCTCCTGCAGGAAACCAACGTCAGAATTACCGTCCGAGTGTCCTTGTGCCCCATCCCTTGCAGAATCAACCCTCACCCACTCGCCTCCTTTAGCCGAGCTCCGTCGCATATTCCGCATAAACTGAGAAACTACCCTCCACCCCTACATTTCCACGAGGATCCTGCGAGAAATCGCTGAAAATACACGTACAGATTTTCTCACGGCGGCTCCTTCGTCGACGAGGATTGAAACGCGATTGTTGGAATCGATTGATTTTCGACAATTCACCGAACCCTCGCGTGATCCCAGCAAATATCCTTATCTAACGGGAAGGGGGATCCCTTCGAGGGTGTGGGAAGCAGCCGCGGAATTCCAGTCTCATTAATGGCCGATTCCAGGCGGAAATCGCTCGGCAATTATATCACTTGCCTTGACGAGCTTAAAACCCCGCTGGAACTTTCAATTGACTCCAATGTGCGCGGTTAACTGATTTTAATACACATGGCCGATCGGTCGAACACCCTTGCTCCGTGTCCTCGCGCGCAACTAATGTCCGGAAACTTGTAATACCGAGAACTCGTAAAGCGAACCGCGCGACATAAAGGGAAAATAAAGGGTCGGCGCGTATCATCGGTAACCCATAAACGTGTGTGGCTCGTATTATGAATTCCAGTATCGGCGCTTCAACCCCTCTCCCCTCCACCCCTTCGAGCCATTGGCCATTAGACCAGGTCTAGTCGCGAAGATGCGGGTACAGGGGTGCACCCCGCGGTACACCCCACTCGCCCATTACGGTCGCCCACAAAAACGAGCCGCGGGTAGTAAAAACGCGAGAGGGTAAAACTACCCTCGGCGATTGATTAATCCACTCCGGAGTGTGGCGTCGTCGCCGTCGTCGTACGGCACGGGCCGTTATGGGGGTTCGATAAACGTCGTCGCGTTTTCCCGGAAATGACGAACTATGCGCGATAGTTAAGCGGTCACAAAAGACGCAATTAATCGCTTCAAAGCGTTCTTCTGTGAGCGTTGTGTTGCTGCGGATCACTACTGCCATTGGCGAGGGTAACGCTTGTTTGTTCTAATTGAACGTGTAATTATATGAATGCTGGGTTTTGAATTTCATTAGCGTGCCGGCTAATCAGCAGTTTGCGCGACGAATATCCTGATAATGCGCCCAGGGTTTCGCGGGGGTTGTCGCGGGGCGAATCGAGGCGAGGCGGAGCGCGGCGGTGGCGGGAACGGGGACGGGGCGGGGCGGGGCACGCATTATCAAGAGGCAAATGGCGTTTCCGGGGAAAACGGCTGAATGGGAGGTAATTGCGCGTCCAAAGTTTCGGATAAATCGATGAACACGCCGAAACGGATGACTGCTCGTATAACCGCGCGCGCTGAAAAGTCGATCCGAGGGAGAACAATGGAGGAGCGCGCAAACCGGAAGGAAGGAACTCGATGGGAAGCGAGAAAGGAGGAGAAAAATGGGATTGAAGGACCGGAAATATAAGTCGACGAGTCAATCGAGCGGATCGTAGCTCGCGATCATGTCGATTCTACATCGCCCACACTTTTCCTCCATCCTTCCACCAACACCACCACCAACACCGCCGCCACCAACACCACCACCGTCAGCCACGTTCCTCTTGTTCCTCCCCCCAACCTGCACCCTCCCGTGCAGACAGAGCACCGCAAGGCAGAAGGAATTCCGGCACGAATGCAATTCCATCGCGAGGAGATGCCGCGTGATTCCAAGTCCCAGCTCGATTACCTGTCGATTCCATTTTCCGCAGATTCCAGATACCTAATGATGACGGGACGCCGCCGCCGCCACCCCCGCGCGTCCCTCGCTTCCCTCGGATCTCCGTCCGAAAGTAAATTTCACTCGACGAATGAATCTCGGCAATAGCACCCTTTAATTCTTCCACTTTCCCCGGCGTCGTTGCATTATCGAGTTGCGATCGCCGCACGGAAAATTAGCAGGAGCGAGAAAAATCGGAAAAAGCCACTGACTGCTTGCTTGCTCCCTGAGTGATTTTCTCGGGGAATTCTCGAGTGCACCAGGAGTTCTCGACGAAGGTAATATCGCGCCCAGTCTAAATCGATGAAACAGTAACGATAACAACAACGGCGATGCGGAAGGGGGGCGGGGCGGGAGGCAAGCAAATATATTTATTAGAGCGAATTAAATTCTTTGGTGAGCCATTAGTTAAGACTCTCTCTCTCTCTCTCCCTCTCCCTCTCTCTTTCGGTAAAAGTAGAAAAAAAGTTTCGCGCGAACTGCGAACGAAAGTGCAAGTTTTACTTTTTCTACCTCCACTCTCGGGTCACACTGGAATGAAATTGTACCGGCGCAACATACCCGCTAACGTATTTCCTTTTTATTTGCACATTCGAAGTTTCCCATTTCCTTTCGCGGAGGAATTCTCTTTTTCTCCCGCAAGATTTCAATACTCGAAAAAACAGGTCACTCGATCGAGATTCCTTTCCCCCTTAGCACGCGCTAGACTCGAGAGTTTCTTCTTGGCGAATTCCTCTCTCTCGCTCTCTCTCTCGCTCTCTGTATCGATAGATTTACACGTCCTCGTGAGAAAGGAACAAATGCCGGAATCCCGCGCGAAGCTTTTACCTCGCTCCCGCAATTAATTTTAAACTTGTCTCACCGCGCTGCTGACCTCCGGAGCCTCATCCTCCTCAGCCGGAAACGCGAGGGAATCGAATAAACAAAAGCCAAGTTACTTTCGCGCTCCTCCCAGATATTTCCAAGGGATTTTCCGAGTTGATTGGATCGAAAGTGGGGAAGGGGGAATAATTAATATCGCATCAAGAAAGAGGATTGCTTTTGTATCTGGCAGTAAAGTTTGACGAACCATCCATCCATCCATCGAGATGATCTACGGATAAATCACCCCCCACCCCCAACCCACTCACCCTGTCCGCCACCTTCTCCCGGACCCTCCCCAAACTAGCCCAGCAATCCATGATGCAGCTATCTCTTAAACAGTTCCCAAACCCGAAGTTTCCTCGCTAAGTTTCCGCAAGATGGAAACTATCGCGTTCCCGTGCAAACCCCCGGCAAAACCAAGCAGTAGCAGCAGCAGCAGCAGCAGCAGCAACCCCCTGTAAATAGCCAGGAAGTATTCGACTAGTTCAAATATTGCCTGCCAATTTCAATGCTCTCTCTCTCTCTCTCTCTCTCTCTCTCTCTCTCTCTCTCTCTCTCTCTGTGTGCGCGCGTGTGTGCCTCTAATTTCTATGAGGGTTTTAAAAGCGTGTGGCGGGGAGGAGGTGGTGCGGGTCGGAGGAGACTCGTCTCAAGGATCGAGATGCGCTCGCTTGGTTTTTTCCAAGAGAGACGGTTACAGGTCTTGCGAGAGAAACACATTATTTCCCTGTGAGATTGCGAGAGAGTTTTCTGACAGGGCCCCGACCTAAATCGAAGAATTCGAATAGGCCACACAGAATTCCGACGATATACCAAAGGAGCAAGAAAAATGTCTGTGCATGTGAATTAGGTAGTAGTACGATAGCATATCCGCCATATAGAATGGTCGCTGGCGAGTGTACACATTTCAATTTGCATTCGGCATAAATAAGTGGAGCATATAGCAGACGCTGCATTGTGCGCACTCGCTTCTACAGTTCGAATTTACCATTGTGCCATGCATACACCGATCGAGCATCCGATAGCAAACCACGACGTCTCTCTCCCCCTCCCCCTTTGTCCCTCTCTCCTTCGTCATACATCTCCCTCCATCGTACATATACGTACACGCAACAGTATTATCTACAAGGTCCTCCGAATCGCCCTTTCTCCGACGACCCCAACCCCTTCGAATCAATTCCCCCCTCTCCCTCGGGATTCGAGTCGGAAGACGCGGACTTGAGATTTTTCGGAAGAACCACTCCTCCCCGAGCAGCACTCTGAATAAACCCCGAATACTCTTTCTAATATCGACAGGGGAAGCGGTGGAGAGCTCTGACGAAACTGCCTCGGCATCACCATCCCCTACTACCCTCTCCTACCCTGCCTGCCGATCGGCCTGATTTTCCGTGATATTGAAAGAACAAGTTTTGCCGTGGTTGCTCGCTGCTCGGAACAAAATCCACTCGCTCGAATAACGACCGGCACGCCTACGGGGCTGCTCGTCCCTTAAACGATAAACAGAAATGACCGGGCAGCAAGCGGTGGTTAGAGTCGGCCATTAGAGTCGTGCGCAGGGTTGCAATAAAAAAGAGATTTAATTAATGTCTCAAGTACGCGGCTGCTAGTCGCGAATGCATTGCGGCTCGGCAAAATGTACCGTGGATTTTTCCTCTCGTATCTTCCCGTCTCCTCCTCCCCTTACAGTCTCTCGGCCACCCTCTCCACCCCCATGCCACAAATGGAAAAGTCGACCTCGCCTTTCTTAATTAGCGAGAGAGCCTTTAGTCCGGGCTTTTTTCGCGCGCATGCAACGCGAGAAGACCAGCAGCGGTTTGCTCGAGCTACGTGTGTTCGCGCGAGTATAATTGCTCGCAAAGCCTCGCGCGTTACGAGCAACACATGTACCAGCCACGATCTCTCACGAGATCGCTTTTGTCGAATACCTCTCCCCAACCCCCACTCGTGCTCCAACCACTGGAAAACTCGCCGTTTTTACTCGTTCCGACGATATCCACCACCCCCTCTCTCGCTCATCGATTTGTCCATTTTTCAGCTTTTCACGAAATTCCTTCGCGCGTATGGGGGTGGTTTACCTTTGTGAGTTTTGCGCGCGCGCGTGCGTGCGTGCGTGCGTGCGTGCGTGCGTGCATTTGAAAAAGCTGGAAAACTGGAAATTCCTTAGGTGACCGGCACCACCTGTCGCGCGCAGAATTCCTCGGTAATTTTCAAAGTTCAAGCGAGCCCACCACCTGTCGGATCCGACGAAATGTTCGGATCGTCGCTAATCAATTGGCCGCTCTGCTTTGGTTTGGCCAATGAACTCCGATTGGGGTTGCACAGCCTAACACGCATCGCCGCAAACATCCGAAATTTAGGATGGTGGAATCCGTGACGGTTCGCGCCCATCTACGCTCTCTACCCGGAGTAAGATCCGTCGATGCGAGGAAAAAGCAGAAACGAAAAAGGACGAGGCCGAAGGGGAAGTGGGAGAACGGGCAAAAGATTCATCGCGCTCCATTTTTGCAAATGTGCCAGGTCGTTTATCAACGTTAG
This sequence comes from Sclerodermus sp. 'alternatusi', assembly GCA_037305995.1. Lineage (NCBI taxonomy): Eukaryota > Metazoa > Arthropoda > Insecta > Hymenoptera > Bethylidae > Sclerodermus > Sclerodermus sp. 'alternatusi'. The sequence goes on along the minus strand of CM074546.1, from coordinate 7,535,855 downwards.
CCGGGATTACCGCAAACTTCTCATTGTTTAAACAAAATATCGTTGCGAGAGTGCGGAGAGCGCAGTAGCGTAGCGCGATAGCTCGAGCGGCGGGTAAACTTTGGAAAATTGAGAAAGTGAAGGCGGCTTGTCAGAAAACGTCGATTGTGTTGGCCCATCATCGGCCACAGCCAGCAGCTGCAGTATTGACCTCGGTTGCAACTGCACAGTCTCTGGAAACCAACAGTATTCACGCACACTCGAAGCCTTTTCACCTGGAAACTTATTACTGTGAGAGACCTGGCGCCCCTCTTTTCCTCACCGAATGACGTCACGCGATACTCTCGCTCTCTCTCTTCTCTCGCTCTGACTCACGATGGTCATACTTTATCTTTGAGTCTGTCGCTTCTATTCCTCTGCCGACTAACGCCGCTTGCGTTTTCCCTCTCTTTCTCGAATGATTTTCTCTCTCGTTTTCTCTCTCCGTCTCTCTCTCGCTTATGCATTCGCTCTCTATGCTACCACACACACACTAAACAGTTCTGTTCGTTGGATCTTCCATGAACTCGGTGAACTGCGGTATATTCTCTCTCTTGTCTTTTTTCCAACAGTTTTTGCCTCTCTCTCTCTCTCTCTCTCTCTCTCTCATACAGATACCCTCACGTATACTTAGACGCATACACATTCCTTGCTCCAAGTAGCAATCAGCGCTACGATAAATAAAATTCTTGCTGCTCTTCGTCCAATCGGCAGTCATTACCCGGTTCTTTGTTCCATTCGCTTGGCAGGCAAGTCCGCGACGGAAATTTAGCGAACAATGTAACGAGAGCACAATGCAAAATAAATATCAATTCATCGAGTGACGCGAGGTGGAAAGCTTAATAGGTGAACGAAGAAGTACAAGCAAAAGCAGAAGCGGAAGAAGAAGAAGAAGAAAAGAAGAGAAAGAGAAGCTGATTAAGTTCCGAAAGAGGAGGAAAACACAAGGCGAACAAGTTGATTTCTCGAAAAGGCAGACGTCGATTCTTCTTCCGTCCTCGTGCACCTCTCGCGAAGAAACTAGACCCTGGAGGACTCGAGGAATTCTTCGAACGATAAAGAGATTATCAGTCCGCGCGAGATTGATAAAATTAATGAAATTGCAGGTATAGAGGAGATAACGATCGCAAAGTTATCCGGAGTAGATAAGGTGGGTTAGTCGCTGCGAGATTTTTCACTTCTCGCCAGGGTTTTTCTGTAAAAGCATCTCGAGAAACGCGTCCACGAGAAAGGAGCACGACCGCTCGCCGTAGTCGTCCGACGTCTATGCAACACGTGCCGGTCGATCGCTTCGGCGCATGCGTCTCAGTTTACCGCCAGCCTTGGTCAGTGACACTTCTCATGGCCAGCTCAAACACTTTCCCAAGCAAAATCCGAACCTGAAATAACACCGAGAAATAACACGCGTCCCAAAAACCTCCGAAACTTTCCGTCTCTTCGCCCATCCTCCCGCGCCCCCCTTCCTCGCTTCCCGGATTTCTGCAAATTTCGCAAAAATATTACTCGGGAAGTGCCGTCGCGATGCGCGCGTGGATACCGCGTCGAGATGCTTCGTCAAAGTGAAGCGTTGATGGTGCGTATGTGCGTGTGCGTGTGCGCGAGCGCGAGCGTGTGAACGTGTACAGTGCGCGCGAATGCCAGAGGAGGTTTCGCACGTCGACGAGCATCACCGAGGTGAAACGCGCGATAGCAAAACGTGAAACTCGACATTGACGTTTGATGCGCGCGCGCGCGCGCGCGTTATAAACGCGAAAAATAAGAACAAAGCGAGGCGAGGCGCGTCCACGTTGTCCACGCGAGTCGCGGAGCGCGTCCGTTCGACTTTCACCTCCTCTTCGTCGCGTTATCTCGCGAGCCGCGTGCTACCGTCGTCTCATCGATTTGGACACGCCCTGGGCACCCGGTGATCCCGCGGCTAATTTTAAATCCAACAAAGATTCCTCCGACTCGTCCCCCACCGGCTATTCCGGACGAGCGACGCACGCACGCGAGTGACAACGACAGCGACGGAGCAACAACCTTGCGTAACTCCTGGTGATTTCCCTGGAACCGGCAAAATGTGAGTATCGCGCAGCGCTACGGGGTGGGGGGAAGGAGTCGTCAACGGGACTCGCGAAATTCCACGGGGAAGAGGCAAAATGTTGCGCGCGCGCGCGCGCTAATTTCGGCCAGGTAGACCCGAGCCCGGAAGCACCTGGTGGTGGGCATCGTTGAGCGAAGCGTCAGAATTCCGAGCGCTCCTAATCCTTCGCATATCTCACGGCCGCTGCCTTTGCAACGGCAGCAACGGCAGCAACAGCAACACCGACTATGATTCATGCAGGTGTTGATCCCATTTCCGGCCGTGAGAGCGGTTAGCATTGCTGGGAGTCACGTGTGTTTGATTTACTCGCACCCTACCCCGACGTCCCCGAGAATTCTGTTAAATCATCGCTTCCTCCACGCATCGGCCCACCCTCCACCCCCGAAACTGCCTGGCAACCTCGTTATGCACGCAAACGTGGTTACACCGATGCGCGGTACACTCCGCTTCAGAAGTGGATGCTGCCCGTGCCCAGGTCCACTTCCTTATGGGAAAACCAGCGGAATTTCACTTTATGGGATTTCCCATACAGCGTTTGTCCATACAGCGGAGACTCGCCAATGTTTTTCAACGACCCGATGTATGGCGTAATAAGCCGATCGATTATGCCAACTTTCCCTCCCCCTCATCCCGAATGTTTTCGGGGATGAAGCTCTGAATATTCCATGGGAGCTGGCGCTCCCTGGACGTTATCGACGAATTACGTCGACTGACTTGTTTACTTGGAAAAGTGATTTTTCCGCGTATACAGTCGTCTCTTTTAATTTTATTGGTTTTTAGCGCGGTTGTCCAGCGCGCCCGGAGAGAATTCTTTATTGATTCATATTCGATTATAGTTCGCGCCGATTAATCGCGGAAAAACACTGGCGTGTACGCGCGATTCCGAATACAGGTATATTCGCTGGAAAAGCAATTAGAGAGGGCGAAACAAAAAGTATATATTACCGCGGTGCATCAATTAGTAAATAAAACGCATTAACAACTACACGTTTCTTTGCTGCATCGCTGTAATGTTTCATTAGTGCAACGTGTATACGCGTCTACCGTCGAAAAACATTTATCATTGAAAATCATTCAATTATTAAGGCACGCGCGAAAGTAGCCGAGGCGCGTACACGAGAATAGTTGGGAAAATTCACGTTGGTGAATTCACTCGCGAAATGGGAAATTAATTATGTTTCCTCGAGAAATTCACGAAACTGTTGACGAGCCTCGTCAGGATATTGGTGAAAAATGAAACGAAACGCAAAGTTGAGAGCCGAGAGTTGAGAGTTCCAAGTTCAAAGTTCAAAGTTGTCGAGAGCCTCGAGTCGACGTTGAAAGTAGGAACGCGCAACTTTCAATTTTCAACTTTCAACCTTCGACTCTCGACCATCAACCCTCGACTTACAACCCTGTTTATCGTACGTAAATGCACGAAGAACACAAGTATTCCGCGTACATGGAATAGCATTTGCCGCGCTCGCCGTGTATGCGCGCGGGCGTGCGTGTGTTGTGGTAGCACACCTTGAGGGTAAGAGATTACCGAGCGAGTTGTAGGGGGTGGCCCGAAGGGTGGAGCTAATTTGCAAGTGTCACAAGCAGATTTCCCGAATTAAGACGACCTCGCACCGCCTCCTCGGCAGGCGCCTTAAACCCTTCGAGCAGCTACACCGGCACGCCCGTGAAGTCCCACTATAAGCGTATCATCCACCCCCATCCACCCTCATCCACCCCCGACCTCTGAGAGTTCATAGTCGCTGAGCTCGAAACAGTCGAGGCTCGCTCGAGCAATTTCAGCATTGAAAAATATTTCCCCGCGACTACTCGTTATGCAAATTTCATGACTGACAAATCGCAAGATCAAGGGGGTGCACGATCCATTTATCGTGCCAAAGAAAGACTGATAAATATTCCCGAGATTGAACGATCGAAACAGCCAGAGCCCTCGCAAACTCACCACCACCACGTGCCCCGCCGCGCCGCGCGTCCTCGGCAGCCCTATTGAAATTTCTGGCAAAATTCGCTGAAAAATTGCGGGAGGGAATTTCTCGAATTTCGCGCGGGCGTGAAACATCTTTCTAATACGGAGCGAGAATTGAATATGAGGGAGGAGAGGGTGCAGCCTGCGAGGAAGAAGCGGAAGGGAGGATAATATGGCGCGAATCCAGGTTTACGTATCCACATCCTTTTATATCCGCCCCTCCCCGCCTCCCTGCCTCCCTGTTCATTTCCAGCGCCGATTTCTTTAACGCGTTATCATCCCTCGTGTCGATGAAAATTTTCAGACTATCGCCGACTTCTTAAGCGTTACGTTATTCTCCCGATTTGAATAAAGGCAAAAATCACCGATCCTCCCCGCAGCACGATTCTCCCCCTAAATCCGTTATTGACCGTGTAACGACGCCGTTGCTTTCGCAAACGGATTCCAACTCGATCCGGCTACCGTAAAATAGAATTTTCCTTCCGAAATCGTCCACCGTACACGAGTGACTTTCGACGGCCGGCGGAACACGGGGAAATAAATTGCTTTCTCCCGAAAAACTGCGGGAATATTATCCATCCCCGTCGCAGTCTCGAGCGATACCACCCCCCCCCCCGCCCCTTGGGCGAAACTTTGGGTTTTGCTCGAGCAGGCCCTGGGTGAAAGTTCGGGCCCGGCTAAAATAGCGTGGCAACTCGAGGAGAAAGAATGCACGCGCGTCCAGAGAGATAGAGGCTGGAGGAATTAGCCTCGGGAAGGGAGGAGGGAGGTGGGGCGCCCGGTGGATGGGAGAAAAATAACGCGCATGTTTTTCATCACGAGGAGCGAGAGGCCGCGTACAAAGCTTCGGATGAAAAAAAGAGGCCTCTGACATTCTCTCGATATGCCGCGAGATATGTATGAAATATTCATGGGCCTCTCTGCGAGTCACCCCTTTCGCCATGACGAATCGGGGCTGGCCGACCGACCGAGGGGTGGAACGGCGGGGGGTTGACGTTTCAAAGGGGCACGGAACCGCGTTATATTCAGCAATAAACAGTCTCGTCTGCTGATGCAAATCTCATTCGAGCTCAGTCTCAAAGCCGAATTTCCAGCAAATTCGCCACCTCACCCTCCCCGCCGCCCGACCACCCACAAACGCACGAAGCTTTCCATAAATTAGCTCGGTCCCGATGAATTAAAGTTTCCCGCGTGCACACGCACTCGATTGCTGGAAAATAAATTATGCACGGTGCATCCGGCTGGTAAAATTGTCCAGCGGTTTGTAAAATGTTTCGCGGAAAATGCGAAGGAGCGCGGGGCCGGGGAGGTTTCGAGGGGGTGGCGCGCGAACGAATACAGCGACGGGGGTAAACGCAGGATTTTCCAGCTCGTGAAGAATGCCCAGCCTCATTTACTCCGAGATTACCGTCGCGAACGTTCATTGTCTCGTGCTGGCTCACATTTATTTGTCGACCTAACCGCGCCATTTAACCCCCTACCACCCCGCGGTTCTCTTCAGCCAACTCATCTCTTCTTTTGCTCTTCCGCGAATTTTTGACGTCCGGCTGCACACGCGCTGAAAGCCATTTCTCGACCTGAACCATAAAACACCCCACACCCCCAGACACATTAACCTACGCGATTATTAATCGTCGAGTGAGAATTATTTCATCGCGTTCCACCCACGCCCATCGTTTTTAGCATCACCGATCACGCAGGAGAATTCCACGATTTTTATTAGCCACCGGCAACCCTCCGGAGTTCCACCGGCCAATTCTGAGGACGATGAATCACGATGGAAAGAAAAATGTGGCTGGGATGGAAAAGTGTAGAGAACGTGGTGGTGGTGGTGGTGGTGGTGGTGATGGAAGGCAAGTACGGAACATTCGACAACCACGTTGGTTGCTTGCTTGCTACTTTTTCTCTGACCCCTCTGACCTTGGTCGAGTCCACGTGATCCACTCACACACCGATAGTTTTAATATTTCACCCCCGACTATCAGAAAGTTTCCAGGCCTGATTAAACCCACTTTCCATTCCATAATATTCGCTCCCTAAATCCTCGTGACGAAACTCATCAGCGCGCTTTCCCTTGTTAACGCACATCCATCTACCTGAGATAGAAACTGACTTTACAGAAATTGCAAGATTTCACGAAGCCGGGGAATCGACCTGTAAAATGCTAAATCTGCATAATTAAATCCCATTAAACACGTATATTTCATGGAAATGCACGTGTTTACTTAGATCAGGTCCCATTAAACATTCGCGCATACCGGAGCGACGCGCTCTCCGAAGAATATTCCTGTGATTAGTGGACCGAAAGGGCAGGAGAGAAAAGAAGTCCTGGAGATTCGCGAGGATTCGCGGGGAACAATCCTGACGTTACGCGCGTTTCGATGAAATTGCCAAAGCGCTGGAACACCGCTCGTTACTCGCCATTGATAAACGACACTTTTTAACGGCTCCAATTTCTTCCGTGGCTCCTCCATAATGCGCTTTGCAAAGCCCTCCCCACCCCCCGCCTCCGCCGTTGTCGTTGTTGGTATTTGCTCCGCGAAAACTTTCCGGATGATTGCCGCAAGCTCTCGACATCGCCTACGAAAGTTTACCCCGCGATACTTCCAGGTTGGCGCCATCGCGGAGGGTGATCAGATTTTTAATTTATCGATTTCATTGAAATAGTTACCATTGCTCGGGGTAAGGATGAGAATTAATGGTCTCGATTTCGACGCGGATCTCTCGAGAAATATCCGCGGCGTGGGACGTCGGTGCTATCACGGACCATTACTCCTGAAGCCAGAGGAAATTTCGACTCTTTACCGCGAGGGTACACGGAACGTGAGATTCGAGCAAAGAATGCCCTCTTTCGCCCACTTCCAACTCTCTCTCTCTCTCTCTTTCTTCTCTTTGCCAACTCCCCATCCTAGATCATAAGAAATTCAACGGCATGATATATTTTCGCCGAAATTACGCAAACGACCGTCTCATCGACGCCGAATATGTTGAATTCTTCAATTTCCAACGAGATAAGCTTTAAAATCTCATAATGCACTCCTCTGTCGAATTCTTGAGAAAAACAGGAATCTCCCCTGGGAAAAACTCGGGTTATTCCAAGGTAAGAAAGGAGTATTGCTGCGATTTTCAATTTTTCCCGGGATTTCCAGGGAAGGGTGAGAACGAAGGTGGTGGTGGTGGTGGTGGTGGAGAGAGGTAGGGAGGGATTTATCCCGGGGAAATTCGAGCGAGAAGCCACGAAGCATATTAACGCAGCTGGCCCGTACAATTACGCGAAATTATGGCGAGCTTTGACTCCAATTCTGTAACTGGGGGAGGGTAGTCCCCGGGGGTGTTTTGGTCGACTCGTTCCGGCGCGCGATTGGCGGACCTTCTCGGGATATTCCGAGACGGAATCTTTGCCGCCATCTACCGCGGCTGCTCTCCCCCAGTGAAGTCAAGCACACAGAGCGAAGGGAGAAACTCGCGCCGCTAAATCGAGCCACCGGCAAAGGCAGCGGCAAAGGCAAAGGACTAAGCTGGAGCATCCGGGAGTACTCGGTTGGCCGAGTTTCCTGCTGCGATTACCCCAGGATCAAGCAGACACCGACTTCCGGATTTGACAACGCGTCTTGATCAGCCCAGAGATTCGGCTCTGCTCCCCGAAATCTAATTGTGAGAGTCTTCCCCCTCGACGAGCTAATTCACCCCCGTTCGGTCTAGGCGAGGCAACAAGGAGGCGACTCCTTCCCCGATTTTCATCCCCGGGACATCGATCCCGCGGAGAGAAAATCAAAGCCAACAATGGACCTCCGAGCAACGAAGAATAATAAAAACGATATCACTGAGATCAGCTGTGGAAAAATTCAATGAAAATTCCCTGGGAATAAAATCGAAAGTGGCAGGGGGTTGTGATATACCCCCCGACCCTCTTGGCGGCGGTGGGCTTTGGAGGATTGGCGGAGGAAGTGAGAATGGGAAGTAACTGCGGGGAAGCCGGTCCATTATGCCGTCGTAGGGAGAAACGTAATTTTTACGACACGGCGCTGCCAAGCGTGTTACGCGTTTTCAGCAACGCCCAGCGAAAATCGACGAGTTCCCGGAGGCCAATGAAACTGTAATGTCGAGTGACGGCCTCGTGAAACGCCCTGAAACTCGTTTATAGTACGAGATCGACCGTCGTCATTCGCGGGGTCGAAGCTTCCAGGTCGGCCGGGGTCATTTTACAAAAATATACTCGCGACGAGCCCGAAAACCACAAGTTTTTCACCCTGAGAAACATCCTTCGTCCTTAAAACTAATATCGAGATACTTTGCCCTCGGGTTTTATAGCCGAGGATCCACATAAAAGCACGAAAGATCCGCGGTTTTGATCGGTTTTTATCAGTTTTTATCCAAACCCTGCGCAAATTCGTCCCTCTTTCGATGATCAAAGACGCTCGAGGGGACGACGTTCCACGGTGCTCTCCGCAGCTCCCGAAACGTTACTTTTAATCGTTCCGCGTCATGGCCCGCCGTCATTTCGAGCAGAGCTCGCGCGATGGATGAGCGACGCTAGAACGCACTGACGTAAAGACAGCCGGAATAATCCGATTGTATGCGAAGGCACTCTCACGAAAATGCTCCATCCAGCCGTACTATTACGTTGTTGCCAATTAGAATGTCTTTCCATTTTAGCGCGAGAGCCATAAAGTGCCTCTGTAATCACATTTGCCAAGACGCTGATGAATTTTAATTGGATCGCGAATTCATTTTCGTAAACGACCCCTGCGTCGTCTCCGGAGAATCGCGCGCGCGCGCGCGCGCGTTCTTCGATCGGGCGAGCGAATCGCGTGCAATGACGCCCCGGAGTTTCGATGATTCCTCGACTCGCGACTGTGAGTCGAAAGCGGCGGTGTCGTCTCTCTCGCTGCGAGATCGAGACTCGTTCCGCGAAAGAAGCACCACCTTCGTCGTCTTCTTGGGAGCGCGCATTGAAGCTGGAAAATCTAAAACGCGCGCGCGCCCGTGCCATTTTCTAGTCTATTAAAGACCCTCGAGGAATCTCCTTCGTTAGCTCTCTACCTTAGGTAAATTGCCGGGAAGCGTTTTTCTCGCACTTTGCGAATATCCCAGGGAAATTATTCGCAATAACACCGGCAGGCCACCGGAACGGCAGTGGATACACTCCGCGAAGGCCCGATCCCAGGGGACCGCAAGGAGAGACTGCAGCTGGAACAACGTTAAGATTTCCAGAAGCATCGAGAGTTTTTATTAAGAGATTCCTCGACTTCATAAACGATATCCTAGCTATTGCTTGGAATACCCGACATTCTGGATCAAAAGCGAACTTCAATTTTGCGGAAGCAGGCATTCCCGAGATGCACAAACATAACTTTTCAAAATACAACGAGGAAAAAGTCCGGGGGAAAAAGTTACGGGGAGCAATCATAGCCTGGCATTCCTGGGGGTGGGAAAACATTTGGATTTAAAGGGAACTTTCAGGGCGGCAGGATTTATCAAATAAGAATGCAAGATACTTTTATACTTATTCTCCGCTGATTTCTCAAGGAATTTAATCCAAACATAAAGCTTGCATTAGAGATGTTCCGATCGCCAAAGGATTTCCAAGAAAAAGAATAAGGGGGGCGGGGGTGCGTGCGCGCGCGTACAGGGTGACGGAGCAGCAGGTCGGAAAAGAGAAATCTAGCGGGGGAAAAAAGAGAGAGAGAGAGAGGAAAATAAAAAGCAGAGCGCAGACTGAAATAAAAAGGATATTTCTGCGTTGCGAAGTTTTCTCCGAGCTTTTTATTAAAAAAAGCAGGAATATTTTCGGATTAAAGTTTTACGATCAATCGTTAAAATCCTTTCAAAGTGTTTTCGCAATCGAGTTGCCCGAACGAATTCGCATTATTCTACATGGATCCGGTCGCATCAGTCTAGCGCGTATTTTGCTGGCGAGTTGCTGGTGGCCATATTCGAATGCTTGGATGGGTTTTCCGCTAGAAATCTATCGACCCTATTACACGCAAGTGTAGCAAAGTAGAGTCGTTAAAGTTCCATCATCGGCGGCGGGAAAGTTGGTCTGTTGGGCTCTCGGAACAATCGAGGCTAGAGAGGAAAGAGAATGGCCGAAAGAGGGGTGGTGGTAAAAATGGCGTAATATAAGGCCTGGAAAGAAGGCGAGGCGGAGACGAGCGGAATCAAGAGGGTTGTCGGGGGTGGCGAGAGGGTTTAAGGGAGTGGAAAACCTTGGTAAGCGTATAAAACTCCCGAATTTGTGGGAAAGCGAGCCGGTAAACGGGAGAGCGAGAGGGTTGTTTCTGCTTTCGTCTTCCTCGTTTGGAGAAGAAGCGCGTAAAACCACCCCCTTGTCGATCCATTAGGATTTCGGGGCTGGTCAGGAGTTACAAAAGATCGCCCGTCGTCCAAGGATTAACCCCTCGTACCGCCGGTATCTTCCGCTTTTCTTTCCGAGCTCAACTTCCACTTGCCGCATCCCCCACACCCTTCTCCAACCACCCCCTCCTCGCCCCGAGTTCGAGGCTCCGACAAACTCGCGCCTCGCACCTACGCCGAACGGAGCCCCATTCTCGACGCCATCCCGATCTAATTCTTTCATTCCCTCGTCGGGGAATTCCATTCCTCGACAATGCACACCTTACCGTGGGAACTCGATGTACATTAACCGAGGACAAACAATACGGAGCGGGGCGCACAAAGAACATCGTAATCTCATAAATTTCCAGGAGCCATCATCGCGATCCATCATCGCTCGTTTTTCCCCCGGATATCCCCTTGTTTTCGCTCGCGGTGCCTTCCCTCTTAGGTAAAAAAGAAAATATCAGCGAATTGACGCGGAAAGCGAAGGAAGCGAGAGGGGAGAAAAATATTTAACGGGGTTGTCTGGCGGACGTCTGAAATATCCCTTCGAGAGCGTTATTTGTGGCGTGGGTGTAGTTATCGCGTTGTACTTTTCCTGCTGGGATTTGTGGCCCGGTGTAAAAAGGGAGCGCGAGCCACTCGACCTGGTGGAAAAGAAGCGGGAAAGCCGGGGGTTCCCGGGGAGGATCCACGGGATAGCTGCCTGGAACACTGGCCACTGACGTTTATCCTGAAAGAAAATGGATCCCAGAGCCGGATTTCCGGTCTGGCCACGAAAGGAAGCGCGAGAGGAAAGGAAATCGGGTGGGAGGGCTGGGGAGGGACGAGGCTGAGCGAAGATACTATCGACAGCTTGTCTTTGGCCAGTTCTCGATACAGTCTAGCGTGAACGTGACGCTAACCAACACAAACCACCCTCCTCTCGAAAGCAGATGAAGCAAATCATTCCCAACGCTCTTCACCTCCCCTCTCGCACCCCGAGGCTTCCCAATAAAATTCCATTACCGCGTTTATCCCGTTCCTCGACATTGCGGAAAATTGAAATAATCCCGCAAACGAAGATTGTCCAGCCGAAGAGAACGGCGGGAGGGGGGGAGGGGAGGGCGTCGATGAAAGAAACCGCCATAATAATAGTCCAAGGAAATCCAAGATCGCGGGAACCCCCGTGGAAGGAACGACCATTTCCGGTCTTTACGACCTTCTCCGCTTCACGTTTCCTCGTCGACCATTGTTCCCTCCTCGCGGAGAGTTCCTGGCGCTTGCTCCAGGTTCTCTACGCTTCTATCAGTCAGGGGGTTACTTCGCAGCGTGCGGCGGCGGTACCCCGAGCCCCGATATGAAATTCCCTGATAAGATAGTCCAGGCACACGTCTGCCGCTCGCTCGGGTCCTAAACTGGCTGCTCGGCCTGAGATGCAACGTGTCCGATTTAATCCTGACAGAACCTTTATCCCAGTCCCTATTGTGAAACTTCGTACATCAGTTGGTACTGACGTGGGTCGGACTTTGCCTTGTCCGATGCGAGTAACTACTTAATGGAATGATCGGATCTCTGCCTAGCTGTAACTGACAGTAAAACGAACCTATTAGCAACCCCGGCCGGGTTAGCCGACAACGAAAAACCACCCCCGCCCCATCCACCTCACCGCGATTATATCTGACGGAACAAACGATCCACGCGAGTTCCCGCGCGAGAATATCAAGTGGCGGTGGAATTCCGCGCGTGACCAATTCTTCGGGGGTGGGGGTGGTTTCTTTCCCGGAGGAGGAAGATGCGACCGGAAGACTCTCGCGGGTACACGTCGGGTTCGGGTCGCGAGAACAAAGTCAGCGCGACAAAGGGAACAATCCCCCGGACACGTAATTTGTTCGACGGAAATTCTCAGAGGGAACTTTCGGAATTGCGCGCCTGTCCGTCCGTTTGTCCGTTTGTCCGTTTCTCCGTTTGGTTGTTTGGCTGTTTGGCTATGTTCGGTACGTGTAAGGACATTACGCTTTGCAAGCTGATGATGACACACGATACTCCTATAGGGGATATGCAGGTGGCAAAGGAAACGCCAGGGTTCGACGCGTTGCGCCAGGATATCGCAACGCCGCCACCCTCCGGAATTAGCCTTTACCCCGCAGCCCCCCCTGCTCCACGAACAACTATACTCCCGCAAATGAACTTCATCCAACAGAAGCTAAGATCCTCTTAAGAGCAATAACGTTCCGAGGGAGTTCCCCCTATTTGTGGAGGAACACCCTCGTTTGTAATTGCCGAGCGAGAAAACCGGGGCAGAAAAAGCAACCTCGACTCGCCACCCCCTCCACCCCCGCGAGTACTCCATGTATAATTGATGGACTGCTCCTCGTCGAATTTATTCGTCGCGATGTACGAGAAGCGACCTCGGGGGAAACACGGGAGTTCCGCTGAAATACGTAAGACGTCGGGGGCGAGGCGCGGGGGTTGGGGGTGAATCGGCAAATTCGAGACCGGGATAGAGAGGGACAAAAGGGAGAGGGGAGGGAGGAGGTGGAGTTTTGTAGCCAGGTTTCCGATGTATCGCGAGAAGGATCGAGGGTTGGCCGGGAGGGGGAGGGGGAGGAGGTGGTTCCAGCATCGCCGAGACAGCCCGTGGCAACGCATTCCTCTCGAGGGTTTTCCCGAACTCGGATCGCGCTTAAATATGCCAGAAACGCTGCATATTTAATGCTGCCGCCTCTCCTACGATACTTGTCCCTTGCGCAACTTATCGAAATCGGCTGCCTGCGCTCGGATTTCGACAACTCTCGCCCTCGCGAAAATGAAGCGCAACTCGCGCGAATCCCATCGATGACGCGGAGTTTCCTCGCCGAGGGAATTTCCGCCGCGGAAATCGGAGCTGGGAAATTCCGTGCCACGAATGGACAGTTGCTTCTCAGGATTTTCATATGCGCTACTCTCTCTCTCTCTCTCTCTCTCTCCCTTCCTCCCGACCTCCTCTCCTTAAGGTTTTTGTATCAATCAGAAAATGCGAGCACTCGGATAAATCTTGGCTCTCGCGGAAGAAAAGCTTTTTATATGGAAATCCGCTCTGTAGGTGGTGGCGAGTAAACGTTTGCGAAGGAATGAAATGGGCCGAATGCAAGGACGAAGCTTTTTCAGGATCGAGTGCATCCTGTGGGCATTTATGAGATCGAACCCTAAGAGGGAGGAAGCACCGCATAACTCCGCGCCAATCGAAGATCCCGCGGCGTATTTAAAGAAGCCTCGAGAACAGTGCCGGGGCACTGTTCTATATGTAAATTGGCAGCCATAAGGCGCGGTTCGGTGAAATTCCACTTTTAAATGGCCGCCGCGACGAAATACGCAAACCTTGGCAAACGTCGGGTACAAAACAGGCGTGCGAAGCTGGAACGCGACCCCCGACTTTAGCCTCCCCCCCCCCCCCCACTTCAGACTGAACCATCGTCATATTTAAATGTTAAGCTCCGCCAAAGTCTCTCGAATGAAAATTGATTCTCCCTTCCCCTCAACACCCGCCCCAAAGAACGCGGAACGACTCGCCGTCGCTGACGGTGGATACAACGCGCGCTCACTTTTCGACAGACAACATACTTTTCCAACTCGCGCCTGCAACTTGCATACATTTCGCGTTTACTCCCCTGGAAATTTGTCACTCGACATTCTCACACCTTGTTTCCGCACACACGCACAAGCGGCACATCGATCTGGAATTTCCGCGCATAAAATTTCCTTCGAGCACCGAACACGAATACTTAAGGATAACACGCTTTACACGCTGACCATAAAAAATAATAAATCCCCTGTAAGCCATAAACGCGTTTATATTCCGCGGTAGCGGCGGGCAGCTTGTTATATCATTGATAAGTTATCAGCAAAGCTGGCACGCGGTAATGTCGAAGAATCGCAATAAGTTATGGATAAAGAGAGAGAGAGAGCGGGCGCATGAAATATGGCGTAAGGGCAATTTTTGCCCGGGTGCTCGTGCGCCCAGTAAAATAAAGTTCCCGCGAAATAAATGAATGGAACAATAAAATATCTCCAAAGCGTATCGCGCGCGATGATGAAAGCAGCCGGAGCGAATGGATCATTTTGGAAATTTCGTCATAATCCACACGCGCGCGCGCGCGCGCGCATCATGCTCGTTATTAAAAATCATTTAACTACATTACTCGATTGGGTACGTAGCGCGTACAAAGGCATTTTTACTAATAGACCAAGAGTCAATAATTCTCGTTGGCTCGGCTAATTCGAGATCCCATATTGCAGCAGCGAGATTAATGAATCATTTCGCTTTGCAGACCGCGTATTAGCGATGGAATTCGTAACGATTCGAATCTCGACGCTTTCCGGTTGCGTGCGAAAAAGGAGGACATGCATGTAAGCAGCGGGAGGGAGGGAGGGGGTGGGAGTCGAGGGCGAGGGCAGGGCGAAAAAGTTGAACGTCGCTTGATAATTTACTCGAGACACGATAAGACACTCGTGACAAATGAGGAAAAGAGAGAAAGAAAGACTCGGGGAGGCTGGGGGTGGAGTTCGAAGCTTCTTGGCACAGGGAGTGGGAGGGGCGCGAAGGAGAAGGTCGAGGGGTGGTTGGCGTGACACGGGGTAATTACACGCTGGAGTCTGCAGATGGATGGACGCTCATCTGGCAAATTAGCAAAGTAAAGTCCAGACGGTATACTCGCGCAACACGCGTGCCCCGCAGGAGCGCATCGCGCGAGGATTTCAACCCCTCGGGCTAATTCACGCGAACACCCTGATTGACAAGCGACTCTCGCCCTATCGGGAAGTGCCCCGGATAAACCAACAAGCTTCGTTCGTTCATTTTAGCAAATTACCCTCTGCGAATCGTTGCGCTTCCTCGCATTGAAACATCACATCGAGTCACGGGGCTAAACGCCTGGCGGGGGAGGGGAGAGACTTTGCGGTAAACGAGCCAGCGCCGCGCGAATCCTTCGAATCGTTCGATTTTCGAGAAAAAATGGGAATTTCTTCAAGGAGGCGACAGTCACCCGTGACGTCAGTCAGCCGACAATTCGAGGGCTCGACGTAGCGTGAAATTATTCACCCCCCTCGCGAACCTACCCCTGCTCCTTACCTCACCCCTTCATCTTCGTCCCGAGTTTCATCCCCTAACGAGGTTCTCCAACTTCATCGACTGGCAAAGCCGACTACCACTGCCACTGGCACTGGCACTGGCAATGCGAGACACGGTTTATTGCGCAAGACATTAATGCCCCTCCACCCCCACCCCCCGTATTATATTGGGCCGCGAGTGTTCATTCCGCAGAAACATTTTATTACGCTCCGGGGAAACAAAGATGTTCGTCGCGTAATTAAAGTCCCCGGGGCTTCACGGTTTCCTACCTCCTTAATCAGTTTATTACATGGCGAACTTTCTTATTGTTATTAAGATGAGACCGCGGACCTGGAGCTTCGTTCCTCCAAGATTACGGAAGTACCCGGGCGAGCACGATTAATTGCAGGTTTGTGGAAAAAGGCGCGAGTTAGCGCGGAAGCGCTGGAAAACTCAGCGTGAATTTTCCCCGGAATCCCATCGTCGTCGTCGTCGTCGTCGTCGCAATACCCATCGGCGAGGCGGCAGGTCCCCCTATGACGAGACGAGACGAAACGGGACGGGACGAGAGATTAAGTGACGATATTATTCGATCGAGTTACTCCTCGCCGGAAAAAGGACCACGTGAAAATCGAACGGTCGAGTGAATCGACGAAATTGGCGAAAAGGTTCCGGAGCTTTTTCCTCGGTCTACGCGATAAATCTGCCAAATCGTTGCTGAGTCGCCGAACTCCCTCGGATGTTCAGCTTCAAACTTTCCGCAAAAGTAACTTTCCTTTCTTCCTTTCTTCCTTCCCCTCGCCTCCAGTGCCTCACCAAGATCGCGCGGATGGCCCTACGTTGGGAACGTCGGGTTACAGCGGGACAGCCACCAAGTCACCCCGGATATCTATATAAGTATCCTCCGAGAAGACGCGTCCCACCCCTAAATCATCCGCCAGGGCAAACGTACGTGCTAACCGATCGATGCCTCTGCCTCTTTTTTGATTTACGATAATTTCCCGAGCGAAATTAAAGGAAGAACAGAGGGAGGAGTGGGTGGAAGATGAAGAAGAAGAAGAAGAAAAAGTAGAAGAAGCGGAGAAGGAGGAGGAGGAGGAGGAAAAGGCGGGAGAGATCCCGGGAAACAGCAAACAAATTACGCGTTCCGCGACAGCCTTTTGTTTGCGCGACTCTATCCGAGTCTTCCTTTCCGGAAGTGCTGAGTCACCGGATGTTGGAAACTTAGTGGAAGAAAGCATTGCTCTTCTCGCTTTCAGCGTTCGACCCCGGGATTTTTCGGGACACAATAATCCAAAGGGTGCAATCGAATGGGAAACTCAGAGTCCAGGGAAGAGTCGGGAAATCTCATCGATTTTCGGGATTACAGCGTGCACCAATCTCTGCGTCACCGGCTTATCTTTCCGACTTGACGATCCTCCGTCCCTGACAGTCTCCACTTTTCCACCACCACCACCACACTTCCCATCTCCCTCCCTCGTCATCCGTGAAAAATAAGAAATTCTCTCGGCGGAACATTTTTTCATTCCCTCTCTCTCTCCCTCCGCGAGATTCTCACCTGTTTCGGAGTTACGAGCTTACGGGAGAAACCACCGCCAATCATCCCCCGCGGGTCATCCACCCCCTTTTTCTCTCGCAATCTTCCCTCTTCTCGAGCGTTTTCTTCGTCCGAGGCAAAATGGCGCGCGGAAAAACTTTTGGCGACTCTCGGAGAAGCGAGTCGATCGATCGTAATTTCCAATCGAAGCCACAATCACGCGAGAATACGGTTTTGGCACAGGGAGACTGTGGTCGTACGGGCGGATTCCGCGCGCGTCGCGCATAGTTTTCGACGATGGTATTCAGTAATTAGCCTACTGCTACCAAGAGCAGCCGCGTTTCTCGTTCTTGGATGACGATTGAAATCCTCCGCGCACACGTGGCTTACCCACCCTACACCCCCTTCCAACATTTCCAGAGCGCGAAAGTTTTTTTACAACTTCCTCCGGTCTCTCAGCACCACACACACACACACACACACACACCCGTCGCCCCCCTTCCATTTGGATAATTATCGCGAACTTCCGGTGATCCGCGATGAATCCGAGAAAAAAAGAAACGAGATAAATCGCTGATTTAACGCTAACGTCGGCCAGGATTTTTCTTTTTTTTTTTCCCTCCTTCCCCCTTGTCAAAATCATCGCTACCACGCATGAATTGAATCTCTGGATTCAATCTGCTCGGGATGAATCCTGCAAACTGGCTTCGCGCAGACACGACGAGCTTTTCTCTCGTCTCTCTCTCTCTCTCTCTCTCTTTTTTTCACGTGTCGAGACTCCTGGTGGAAAAAGGTCATAGGCTCTTTTGGACGGCTTAATTCTCTGGAAGAAACACCGTCCCGCTGAATCTGCCGCGGATTATCCGACATTGTCCCGGGATGGAAAGTTAATTCCCTTAAGCGCCACGAAGCACGAGTTACTCGCGCCATATTGTCTTTGCGTGGGAGGAGGAAAAATCAGACGCGACCCCGTGGGACATTGAAAAAATTTGTCGAAACTCCGACAAAGTTCGCGTTCTCGTTACTCCAGGATACACGGGGGACGCGGAGGAGGGGGTTGCGGCGAATTGCCCGATAAATTGCCCGTGTATCATCGGACGGCGGAGAAGAGTCTTACCCCCGCGCGATCTATAGGGATTTTTCACACACCCCTCTCCCCTTTCCGCGTATTTTCCGCCTCGTCACCGGGAACAATTTTGTTTCGCGAATCAAAACGCCGTGCGCACACGCGCGAACGCTAATATTGGCTTATCGAAAAACAATCGCCATAACGAGATAATTGACGGGGACAAATGAAATCTAACGGCAACGCGCAAACAAAGAAATTCAAGAGAGAATCACGCGTAACGTTGGCTCGTCCGTCCGCCACTCTCCGTAATATTCGCGAGTCGAAATCTGCGCGTTACGCAGCTGCATTATGGGGATCTCCGCTAACTTCGTCATCTTTTACGTTGCAGGTGAGTAACGAGCCGAATTACGTTCTATTCACGGGGAATTGAAAGCAACCGCACGCTGTGAGTAAACGCAGTTTATCGATAAAAGGAACCCCCGTGTGCGTTCTCGAAAATCCAATTATTTAAATGTGGAAAAAAGCATGGGGGAGACGCGCCAGCCGCATGGAAAAGCTGCGGGTTTTGCAAAAATCGTTGGAAAACTCGGCGATTCGACGAAGTGCAGCGTCCCGCTCGAGGACGCTAATCGCGCGTTAATTCCTCGCGCAAAGTTCATTAACCGATAAATCGTCGATGCTACCCCCCGGGGGCAGGGGGCGGCGGTTATGGTCGCTTTTCAAAGATGGCGGCGGCGGCGCGGAATTTCATGGCCAGGGAAGAAACGTCGATGTCGCACCACGCCACGCCATAAGAAATTTAACGCCATCATAGGAGACGCCGAAAGTGCAAGGGGCTTGCGCGATCTCACCTGCATAATAATGCAATTTGTGGCATATAGCAGACGTCAGGATGGCCCAGTGGAACTCCACGGATGCATAACACCATCCAGTAATACGACCCTGGATGCCCCGGAATATGGAATCTGTGGGGATCTATATGGGACACCTCAGAATACCGTGATGCATTTAATATTGCCAATATCCGACACTGCCGAACTAATCAAATCGTTATTCCATCCTCCTCTCCGTTACTCCTCTCCGACCCCCGTCTCACCCTCACCCTCGTCCTCGCCCTCGCCCCCCGAGATCCTCCCCTTTCTTTCAACGCTCGTTTTATGCTTTTATACTTTTATGGTTTACGGCAAGACGCGGTGAGGCATCTTCTTCTGCTATATTTAGCTCTTTCATGGGATACTCTAAAATGTTTGAGAGAAAACCCACCTTTCTTCCTTCCTTCCTTCTATCCTCTCCTCCCACCCTTCCCACCTTGCCGCTGCTGTTATGGCGGCGGCTTCCAAGGAAATGGCGGAACGTCCAAAATTGACAATCGCACACGGGGCAGACATCGATCGGCGATAAAGAGTTTCGGAGCGCATGAGAATAGCTCGCGATAGCTCGCGATAGCCAGTTCCGCACACAGACTGACGGCCAAGTGGAGCGGAACGGTCTTAGCGCAAATGAAAGATTGGCCAAAAGTTTAAACCCTCTCTTTCACCTTCCCCCGCTCGCCTTTCCTCCTCTCCTTCTTTCCGGAGAGTACGAAATAAAGGAGTTCCCGAGATTTCCCGAGCACTCCATTCCCGTTCGTTCACCTTCTTTCGCCGTTTCCTCTTTTCCTTCTCATTTATTTCGACGTGGCCCCGTGCAAAAAAGTTTTTGTCTCCGCTGGAAGGCGTTCTCCCTTCGGGAGAACAAGTAATACCTTGTCGCGGTCTTCCCTCCAAGCACCTCGAGAGACTCGCTTCGCCCGTAGTTCATCAAAATGTACAAAGTGCTGTCGTAAATTTCTACTAATCAGTCCTGAACATTTCGCTTCGTTAAGGGCGCGCGGATAAAACTTTGAGGACCACTCTCGGATTCTACGTACGATCAATTATGATCTTCGTTAAACGATGTCTTTCCAATAATCTCCCATGGGCAGAGAGTGGGATCTTCCCTCCTCCAGCCTCCCGCTTCACCTAGACGACCTACTTGTACTTTTCTTCCTCTCCGCTGCGAAAAGAATCTCCGCGACTCTCGAGTTCTCCAACTTTTTCAAATAATCATTACAGAGAGAGAGAGAGAGAGAGAGAAGGAGAAGGAGAGTTGCGCCGGCCGGGAAATTTTCAGTAATTATCGTGAAAATTATGACTGGCCGATTCGCGGACTCACCGAGTGCTCAATCTCGAAAACTCGATTGGCGCGATCCAGTTATCGACCGCGAGAGAGTACAAACTCAATTCGTTGGATTGAGAGGGGGGGGGGGGGGCGGGACAGGGTGGAAGGTAAATGAGCGATTCGCGATGCTAGTGGTAGCAGCCTCGGATGACAAAGCCTCGGCTTTTCCGAGAGCCGTGTAACTGGCACGCGGCTTAGGGAAATATGCACATATTTTGCCAGCGAGGAGTTGCGGTTTCGCGTAAGCAGCCGCCGGAAGTTACAACGACTTTCGCGAAACTCAAAGAGCGAGGGCGTTGAGGTGCGCTGGTGGAAAATTAAATGAAGTCTGGCGGGAATACCCTCCCTTGGCCCCGTCACCTCTACAGACTTCGCAACTTTGACGCTCGCCAAGTACAAGACTAGACACTTCCGGTTTCCTCCTTTTTTGCAACTGCCCACCAATGGCAAAGGGACGCCGGCGGACCCTTTGCCCCGTGGTCTTCGTTAAAAAGTTCAAAGCACTCCTAAGCGGCCGCGCGATCGTTTTTCCATCGTTTTCCTCCTCCCGCTCTGACACCCGACGAGATCGAGATCCCTTGTCTTTCGCGCGAAACCCAGGCGTGAAATCGTTTCGCGTCTCTCCACGAAAAACTCTCGTAGTTCCTTCCGCGGAAATCGGTCCCGCCGTCGAGTCGTCGCTGAAAAATCGACGGTCAGCGGGAGGTGCGCGCGTGCGGGCCACGGAGGATAATCATCCCTTTCGACTGCTCGGACGGGCAATCCGAGACAGGCCTCGTTTAAACGAACTCGCCCCTCTGGGCCAGGTCAAATTGATTTTTAGCTCGGCTGGCAGGCAATGGCGGTGCGTCGGCGGAAGGACGAGGGAAGTATTGGTTTCGCGCGGATCGCAGCGAAAACGAATGCATCCAGCGCGATCAATGAGAGGACAGCGAGAGAAAGCGGATAAGATCAGGGGGGAGGGGGGTGAAAGGGCTCGATATCCCTCGGGCTTCTTTTCGCGCACCGGAAATCGATTATCTTACTCCCGGAAGTCAGCTGATCTCCGACGAATCGATCGCCGAATCATTCTTCGAGGATAAGCAGGTCGAATTGGCGGGGGAGGAGTGGGATGAGTCAGACGTCGCATTGATTTTATTAGAAAGGCGAGCAATCTCTATCCTTCGAACGTAATCCAGAAATTGCGCGAGGCCAGAATGAGCTTGATGGCCTTCCGCTTTATCGATTGCGGACAAAAAAACCGAGGAAAGTTCAGTTCAACCAACACACATATTCCTACGAGTGTGTGTGTGTGTACCGAGGGTGGAAAAACAAGAACACCGAGGGGGCGTGAGAGTGGGGTGACTGAACGGGAGTGATGGGAGAATGGAAAGTGCGAAAAAAAAAACGGCGCGCCGTCGATAGACGAGATAGATCGCCGTTAACGCCGCTTTTTTACGCCTCCAGGAAATTCAGCGACAAAACTGACGAACAGCCACCCTGCTTTTGACTTTTTATCGGATATTTATGCATCCTCGGGGAAAGCGCGCTTGAAACAACAGAGTTTTCCCCAAGTCTCGAATTCTTCCTAGGACCACGTTTAATTATTCCAATTGGCGCGGGCTTTGGCACGGACTTTGGCAGTTTCGGCAGCTCCGGCAGCTCCGGCAGCTTTGGCGGCTTATAAGACGCAAATTCCAGAAGCGGGGGTGTCAGGGGTAAATCGTAGGCATACAGTAGGATAAACGGGCCGATAACCGGATAGGATATCCAGATAGCCAGGTTTCACGGCCGGCGTCTGCCAGAATTTATAGAGCGAAGGAATCCTACAAGCGTTATCCCGGGAACAGGTTGATAGCTAGCAGCGAATCGCACCACTTCCGTTTCCTATCCTTCAAGCTCGCCCAAGGAATCGCGTGTACTCCGCTCTTACATACTTATCTAGCCTTAATCCCTCTTTCTCTCTCCACACTCTCTTCCCCGTCCATCCGTCCGATCCTCTCGTTAAACTAAGAAAAATTCTATTCCCGTCGATCGACTTTTAATCGTCCCTCGACCAAACTAATTGTAACACGAAGAGACGCTGATTAATTCGAGAACTGTGCCGCTAAAACTATGACCTACTTAACAGCTCGCGAAAATCCAATTCAATCTGGTCTTCGCGCGTAATTATCTAAATCTAAATCTTCTCTTTGCCACCGGTCTCACCACCTCCTACTCTCTCTCTCTCTCTCTCTCTCTCTCTCTCTCTCTCTCCTTTTTCGAAAAAAAAAACAAGAAAAAGAACGGAAATTCATCCCGAGTCCAACCGCGAGTGAAGAAAGTTCCAGGTTAGCCTAATTAATTCTTCATCTGGGCCGAGTTTGCACGAACAAACTATTCGCTTCCCTCGCTCGATTTTCCAGTTACCGTCATCCCTCCTCCACCCTCCGCTGATAGTATCCACGTGCACCGGTGTCGAGTTAATCTCAATTAAAGAGAATTGCCGGGCTCGAATTAACTAATCAGCTGTCAAGTCTGCTCGGGCCTTGATGCGCTACCGAAATATGAGTGTGGGCTTTATCGTTGATTCCTACCACTTGAAGCGAATTTCTTTCGGTCGGAATGGACCGTCGTTCTCACGTGACTGGGAAATCTAATTTCACGAGGTATTCCGATGATTCGCACCTTTACGTGAAATTACCTGTTTCGTCCTCCCGATTGATTTGTCCGCTGATACTAGAACCTTGATAGTTCGTGCTGTGTCGTCCTTGATCGAATCCGTTTGTGGAGAACGTCGAGCTAATTTCACCGAAATCGTCTCCTAATCCCAGAATCAATTATCAAGCGGATGCTCCACTGGCGCACCACTGCTGCTGTGACCGCTGTCCGGCTCTTGGTACCCGGTACTACTCAATTTTAATAAACTACGTGCTATTCTTCGCGCGAGTCCATACCCTCCCGAGGATCCCACTCAACTCCAAATTCCCGTTAAACCTTTTTACTAATTTCCCTGGAAACTCGTCTCGTTTGCGATGGAAGAAGCGATTGCGCCGCGCTCGCTTCCGTGGAAACTTTGGCAAGAAAATTCGGCTCTTGATGGAGTTTCCGGTTGGCCGAGCCTCGCGCGATGACGTGCGAGAAGCTTGACGAGAATAATGGCGGCTGCCTCGAGAACTCCAGTCAACCGGCTTCACCGACGTTTTCAAATCGTCCGCATTTCCTGGGGGATGCGGAGGTCTCGGCCTGTGATTCCTGATAATATTGCTTCATTGGTACCTAGCGCTATAGCGATAAAAAAAAAAGCAGAGAGAGAGAGAGAGAGAGAGAGAGAGAGAGCGCGGAGAAGCGCCAGTAAGAAAAAGAGGAAATCTCTCTTTTTAAGGAAATAGGGGTGGAAGCAACCTGGAACGAAAAAAGGGCAAGAAGGGTATGAAAGGGAGGGAGAAAAAGACGCAGGGTCCATGTAGCCGAAAGCCACACACACACACACACACACACACAGATACGCAGTCCAGGGGAAAAAATGATGGAAACTGCAGGCACCGCTTCTGTCGGGCCAAGCATTGACTCTCTCTACTGTAAAAGAGTCGGCGGAAACGACGTTAGCTTCCGAGTCAATAAAGATCGAGTCATGGGCGGGAACTTAATTGACGGCCTCTCAGAAAATACAAAGACGCGAGAACTCGTGCAAACATTTGCAAAGTCGAGCGACACGTGAGAGTATTTTTATCGAATAACCGGAGCGCGAACCACCACACCGTAGTCGTGGATTAAAAAGTTTCCCTCCTCTCTCCCCTGGAAAACCTGGATGACTTCTTCGCGTTCACCCGGCGCAGCAATATTTTCAATTACATTACTTCCCGCGTTTACGTTACACTCGGCCTCGCGTCAAAGCGCAACACCGCCGTCCACCTAATTTCATAATGCGATATATGCCGGGGAAATTATATTTTAATTAAGGGAAGTGGGTCTACGATTTGGCCGCCGACTGTTTTCCCTAGCGCGGCCAACCAAATTTTTCCACGTCCTGTTTGTTTCGGTGCTTTGTATCTTCCCTCGCGCAAATTGACTGAGATTGAAAATTAAAAATCTACGAAGCCACGTATCAGCAAAATGGACACCGCGACTACTACCACCACCACCACCACCACCATCGCACGCTACCACTGCTCTACCCACTACCACCATCGCCGGCTACCATTGCTGTGTTTCTGCTGTGCTGCTACTCTGCTCTACCACCGCCACCCCGTTGCCATACACGGTCACAGCCAGTACCGAGCCAGTTTAATTAATGGAGAACGGGTAACCTCGATGATTAATTGGAATTTTATCGCAGTTCACGAATGAATTTCATCTGCCTGCGGCGAATTCAGCTGCGTGATATCGGGAATTCCTTTTCTTTTACTTTCCCGGCGTTCCTGCTCACGCGACCACACGTAAACCTTTAAAAGTTGCGGTCAACTACCATATAAATTAACGGATTACCCGGGCAAAAAATGCCCACTGCGATATGACAAGAATTCCCGAACAACCGCTCACTGGAATAAAACTGCAACCCCCGGACTGTGGCCGTGGAGATAAATTAGGTACGACCGCCTGTATACCGGGACTTATCGAACTTTCCGAAACTTCCCGATACTTTTCAACTGAAAAAGATCAACCACGGAAACTACTACTACTACCACCACTACGCAGTGAAATCGGCTGTTTTAACCCTACTCTAGCCCCCATTAGGGATCGATGCACACCTCCTATTTTTTCTCATTAGGACGCATAACGATGGGAATACGCGTAAGCCGTACACAAAATTTCAGCCGGGGAAAGATAAATTTGCAAGTTTATCGCGAGCTTCATATATATCTCGAGCTTCGATCCTAAATTATCGGTTCGGATAAATAGCAAATCGTATATCGCGAAATAACACGATTGTGTAATGTTATCGCAGCCGAACCCTTCGTAGACCATAATTCATGTTCTCCCCTCCACTTGGGGTCGTTAAAAAAAGGTACTCCGTGACAGACGTTTTAACCGTCTACTGTTTCTATACGCGGTAAAGATGGCAAATAATCATAGATCATCGGCGTGTCACTCGTGAAAAAAGTGTCAGGAAGGCAAATACCGCGACACCTTATCTGAATGGAAAAGCTCAGACGTAGAAAGATAACCGGCTTATCAGAAGAGCATCCATGATCCAATAATAATATGTAAACTAGATCGCTGCAAGTGTGGATCTACTTGCCTTCGTATACGTATTTAGGTCAGGTTTGTATCCATTTTCTTAATCAGCTTAACGCGCGGAAATAAATTTAACAGTGACTCAAACGAAGCTCATGATCTTTTCGACGCTCACTTGCGGAAGCGTCGCAGGAACGACAGGGAAGAGGAAGCTTATTCACAAGGCAATCATCGGGCTTTGGATGGATGAAGATTTATCGTAACCTTTGGTATATTTCAGAGATGTACGTGTTTGGATTCGAGAGATAACTGGGTTAGTCGTATTGATATTTTCCTTGCCGAAGTTAGCAGCGTCACCGACGTCAATTTGAGTTCGAGGCCACCCTAATATCGTCCTCTATTTTCTTAGTACAAGAAACCCAAGTAGCTTTTAGCGAGGGAATAATCGCTAAATTAAATTTCCCACGGAACGAGAATCAATACTAGAGTCAGTTTCTTTCGTTCTCCCACGCGTCCTATTAATTTCAATTCATTTATTCCAGTCATCGTTCCAAACTCTAGGACGAAAAGTGACAAGTGTAGTGGTGGTGGTGGTGCACGAGGCTGAGAGACCCAAAGAAAATCAGCAGTAGAAAAAACCACGTGTCGTAATACATTCGGCTTGCTAAAGAATAAGTTAGCATCCTTCTTTCCAACTGCTGATACAAACATTGCATTATTCATGGGCAGCATCGCTTAGCTGCAGAGTTAAGCCTGGGCTAAGGCCCATCTACCGACGTGGCTGCATAATTAACCCAGCTAACTTACCTGCGGCTTCAAACCCTCCTACACCACCCCCATCCTCCACCCACCGACTTCATTTCTCCTGACAATAATGCACCTCTCTCCTTTTGTCAGAGCCATTATTTTCTTAACCTCTAATTCTACACGTCATTGTACTCTGGAACTGAACAGCCGGAATAGCTCATGGTCTCATCTAAGAATTTCTTTTACCACCGAGATGGGGAGGAGAGGAGGACTCATTACTATTCTTCTCTCTCCCTCTCTCTCTCTCTCTCCCGCGCTCTGGCTAAGATTAAGGAGAACAGGGCAAAATCACGGGAAGCTGGTCTACGTCTGTTTTAGGGACTTGAGAATTTGAAACCCATGGACGTACACGGTGCAGACGCGTGGATGAAATTCAAATTGATCTCGCGCGCTTTGTGCTTTTGTCTTAAAATGCTAATTTCTTGTTTGGGACGAAACTGAATCTCACGTCAATGGAAATCTGGGCGTTTTATCAAGAAACTCGTCGTCGACGTCGTCGTTGTCGTCGTCGCCGTCGCCGTCGAATCAGACCTTGGCGAGAAAGTGGCCCAAAGCTTCATTATTTCAGGAGATTGGAAATTGAGATCGATTTCCATTAAAATGCATGCGATCGATTGCCGAGATGACGATCGATCTATATTTTCAAGCAATTACGCCTTTAGCCGTCGCTCTGGTAAAAGTAGTACTTTACTGGGACGCGAAGAAATTGCAGATGATTCGCCGATGCATAAATTGCAGCTTAAGTGAAAGCCTAGCTGCAGGCAAGAGGGGGAGAGAGTGAGAGAGATAGAGAGAGAGGGAAGGGAGTAATTTCAACCCCGAATAGTTTACCAGCCAAAGCGGTTGGGACCAATAAAATCCACCAATGTGTAATCTAAAAACAATTTCACTTCAACGTTATATTACTCCTCTATCTACGTGTTTCCTTATCAGCATGATTTACTGTTTCGGAAAGATTTCCATCTACCAAAGACAATTCCGAGTAACTACATACTTTCCTTTCCCTCTTATCTATTACCGATTTTAGTTTCCGCGATAGCAATCCCCTTTTGTCGATCCCACTTTTGGTCATAACACTAATTCGTCGAGCATTGATAAAAATGACCGTCGGTAAAATCCAATCGAGAATCGTCCTCCACCACCGCCGCCGCCACCACCACCTCATTTTCATCCAATGACCGCGATTAACACGCTCTTGCGCTATAAAAATCTTCGCGACCAACCTTTTTTTTTCCCCTCCAATAAAATTCAAATGTATTTCTCGAGTTTAAACTTGTGGGATTTCGTGCAAATTTATGGTGGCACTTTGGGATCGTTTGGAGCATATGCACATTCGTTCGTTCGTTCGTCGTTCGTTCGTTGCAGCTAACAAAAATGGCCGCGTTGCTCCCAACTTTGGCAATCGATCTCGAAAATGGCCGTTTCGCGGGTAACTCCCTACAACTTTAAAACGATCCGCGATCTGAATGGCAACAATGACCCGTCATCCTTTCTACTCGGAGAATCCCCGACACCGTATTCTTCTTGAGTAAACTCAAGCAACGGTGGTAGGACAACGGCAGGAGGAAACTTCCTCACAATTTCCCGAGGACTTATTTGGTGATGTTGAATCATTGCTCGTATCGTCTCCATCGTGAACTCTCTCTCTCTCTCTCTCCACTTCCCGTTACCTGAACGAAGAGGTTCACTGACCCAGAAAGCAGATAGGTGAAACCACGCGAACTCCTGAATTTCGATTAGCTCGACTTTTTCGATAAATTATTGCACGACCGATTTCGCCGAGCTCGAAAATTTCCATTAACTTCGCTTACTTTACTTTACCGTAATTACTTTGCGTTGCTATACACACACACACACACACACACATACACATCGACCATTCTCTCCTCAATTCCTAAATAAGCGCAAGTCCATAAATGCGTTTAGTCCCTTCGGAGAGCTAATTACATTTTTAGTTTTTTTTTAGTTTTTTTTTCATCCACATACAATGCATCGCGCGTTGAATATACCGCCGCCTCTTCTACCTGAATATATTTCAACAAATTTTTATTAAAAATCTGGCACAAAATCTCTACGCACGTGTGGTACGTTTCGTGTGGTATCTGGAAAAAAAAAGAAAAAAAGAATGTGGAAATAACGCGCATGAATTATTTCGTACAGGGCACGCATTCTTTTTAAGCCACGCACGTAAGGGCAAAGAGCCGAAAAGAAATTGAAAATTGTTACCTAATTACGGAAAACGCTGATGTCTCAACGGGATGCAAATTATAGGAAAACGTTGAGATTCCACGATTCGTTCGTCGGGGAATCATTTTCGTTCGAAGTATGCGGGATCTCGTTATGCGTGGAATTTAGAATTTTTGTAGAATAGGGGGATGAAGCTGAAAAAAATTGTGTGTTTTTTTTTCTTTCTTTCTTTCTTATCAAAGATCCTGTTTCGACGAAGATCAAGTATTCCGCTGAAAATCTCGCACGATGCACCGATGGAGGAATTATTAATAGTTTTATTTATCTTTGATCGGCATGAACCGAAATAAACGAAGCTCCGAAGAATCGTGATTAATCTTTACTGCATTATAATACTGGGCTGTCGAGTTTCAAATACAATGTACATTCGTATCAATCGCAGTTATGTTAGAACTGACAGTTGATTTATCGTCCGTTCTATAAACACCCCCATCAGTCATAAAGACAAATATCCATGCAATTGTTACAGTCAATAATCAGATTTCAACAACTTTTGTTAAACCCGAAACGGAAGGACGTGAGACCGCGCGCGGGCGCGCGCGCGCGCAAACGCGCTCACATGCACCTACGTGCATACGTGATTGTAATCCAAGATCGTATAAAATTCAGGTAAATTTTCGCTCGAGTCCGTTCACTGTGGAATTGACGGGTATCCATTTCCATTTTCAGCGAAACCATCTGATACACGAAGTTGTTGATAAGTGCCGATAAATTGAGAGTAACAGCTGATTCGAGTCATGAATGATATTTGCTCTTGGCAACCGCGAGGAAAAACGCGTGAGAAAATTTTCCAATGAAAGTGGCAAATTTGAGATAGTGTCTGATATCGGCGTTGGTCGAGCTTTAACTGACTGCTCTAAGCGGAAAGACGGGAAAGTATCGAGCGAGCATAAAGACGAGGATGACCGAGAAACACCGAAACGAGTCGGATGTTACCGAATGGAAACGAAATTCGCCGAGAAGGGGTCGTGAGGTTCCGTTTGCCGCCGATCCCGGCCGAGTGCTTTAGGTCAGGTCACTAGGGTCAATCGCCCCGGCCGTTAATGTCGCGCAAGACCTTACCAACCCCTTCCAACCCCCAATAACCACCTTCCCACTCCCTTTCTGCAAACCCTTTCCATCACTTTTCCCCCCATCCATTTTCCAAACCTCTACAACCCTTTTCGAAAGCCAACCACCCCCAAAATCTAGCGATGTCGCGCAACCAGGGACACGGCCGCAGAACCAAAACGTCGGAAGTAACCGCACTCGCGGTTTTAATCGCTACCCGGAACGATTTGATTTTGTCCTATCGCAGCGGTAGCCTCGCGGAAAGAAGATATATGTATATGTATATAGTCGGCTACCATTTTCAACCCTTATCGCTCTTATTCCACGCTAAAGTATCTGGAAACTTTGTTGAATTTGTCGCGGCTCTCCGACGATGACTGTTTAAAATCATTATCCGAGGAAAATACCTCTCTACCTCCTCGTTTTGTCGTTGGTCGATAAAATTCTCCGATGAGAATCTCCGGGGAAAATGGAGGATAATCCTAATGACGCTCGAATACTCGTTTTATGGCTGAAAAGCGTTTATTCGAATTGAGCTACTTTTGAGGAATGTCCAGGAGCGAGCAATTTTCAGGGACACGCGCGAGGCTTGGAAAAGAGTCGGAAGAGAGAAAATTCCGAGAGGAGTACAGGGTGCAAGTCCCATTGGGCATGGGAATCGAATCACGACGTACGTGACCGTGAATTTTCTACGAAAGAAACGTGGCCTAATTTCCTGTCGTCCTGGTAATAAAGACAGATAGCCTCAGGAATGAACGACCGACGAATCGTGATGGGCATTTCTGATTTTCTTTTATTTCTCTTCCTCCCCTCCTCCCCCAGACCCCCAAAACTCTCGTCTCGATGACCTTGCACCGGAACCGGATGCCAGTCCCAAATTGCCGAAAGTTCAAATACTCGGAAGACGCTAATCGCGCGTCCCATCGAGAAAAGTGCAAATAAGTAGTACGAGTCGACGACAACGCGGTCGGACAGAAAGCGTACAGATTTGACAGATTCGATTAATATTTTTCAGTCGAGCATTTCTGCGGCTGTTGCAAAACGAACGACGATACGATCGATCGGCTAATCCAAGCGGACTCTCCTCCGTAAGAAAGTTTCATTCCGCAAACAGGATTCATTAATCGAATATCGAAAGCCGCGCGCGCGGCTGATGAAATTACCGCGGTTTCCACTTGTATTTCCACGTCGTCGTGGAAATATTTCGTGGGCGATTCCTGCGGTTTATCGGAGCGATGCACTCGGCGGCGAAACGCGCGCGCGCGATCAAGAACCGAAGAAATATCGTGGAAATTCCACCCCTCCTTGAAATAAAGCGGCTCGTTTTTTAGTCGGCCGCCCCTCCGTTAATTTTCGCTTTCAATTTCCCAGAGCGCGGTCCTATTGCCTTCTTACCGGGTTCTCTCTATGACAAACCGGCTACCGTAACTCATCCGGAATTACGTTTCTTTGGTCGCTCCGCTGCTAATTCTCCTTTTCGCAAGATCGTCCTATCCAGCCGGCAGTAGCATTTACGGCTTCGGCCCTTTATGGTTATCCTTTACACGTGCCGCCGCTACAAACACGAAGCACGAGAGACCATTCGATTTCCTTTGCCTCCATTAATGACCCTGCCAGTCGTAAATATCGATGGCCCGCCTAATCAAGATGGATCGATCGTTAATAACGACGCGAACTAGCGAGTAAAAACCTTTCTTATTGCTTGCTCGACACCCTGTTTCCTCGGGATAAATAATGAAGCTTTCGAAATAACCCGAGGTGTCTGTTACAATTAGCCTGGCAGGAAATAATAAATATGCACCAACACACTCACACGCGCGCGCGCGCACAAATACCCATTTTACTTTAGAAACGCGCATGGGGAAACTTTACAATTCTTTCAGCTTTAGTTTATTACGGATAGCTTTTTTTAACGTGTTTAGCGTAACAATGTACATTCCCCCGCGTCTCGTGGAAACGGCTAAAAGGGATTTTTAATTTTTTCCACGGAAAAACAAGGGAATATTTTATTTGGCTCGCATTTCTGTTTCCACCGAACTCGATGGGCTGTTGGGGAACGGAATGAGAGTCAACGCGCTTCCACGTTTTCGATCGCGCGGAATACGAGTCATTAAAAATCTCCGGCAATATTATGCAACGTCGAGTATAGAGCTTAACAAGGTTTTCACGGGCTACGCGCGCAAGGCGTTATCGCGCGCATCCAGTTTTATCGAAATTTTTTTATCGAAAACTATACATGGTTAGTGTCATTCGGTTATTATCACTATCGCAATTGATTGGCGGGTAACCGCGGTGCACAGGAGCAACGGTAGAGCCGCAAATAATAATTACGATCGCGTGCCAGCCGGTTATTAGCGGTACAACCGGAAACTGCTTCTGTTACTAATGATTATGTTCGTTGTTCAAGCACCAAGCGCTAATGGCACCACTTAATCAGCACCACTTCGCGAATACATTAGCGCCTTTCACTAATTTAATACAAATTTTCCAAGAGAAGCTACCGAGAATTCCGAGTTAGATAGTCCCTGATCGCGTCAAATCCGCACCCCTCACCCCCTCTGCCGGTACAATTCGAAAAACAAACGTACACGTACGATACGCGTGATAAGGGGACGACGGCACGCTGCTAAAGCGAGTCGTGTTTCCGTGACATGATCCAATGTGCTATTCCACATTGAGAAAACAGGAACACGGGGCTAATCTGTATCGCAGGTTTTGCGTAAAACTTTACCTGCTCTCCCTGGGCATCGAATAATCCAGGGGTCCGATATCGGGCCTGCCGATTAATGGTCGCGATACGCGATAGCTGTAAACGTCGCTCCGTAATAAGTTACAGACACGGATATTGCGTGAATCAGCGGCCATTTCCATTTGAAATTTGCACTTAGTTATTTTCGCAGCCCCTGCAAGAATCGCGGCCGCGCAGCATTTGTCCGATGCAAACTCATCGCTTCTCCCTTCTCCAATAAGTTACACTCGCCAGTGGTACAAGTCGGCCATTAATACCTTCCGATAAATTGGATTAATCTATTCAGCATTTATACCGCAGCAGCTTGTTAAGCTATACAAATAACGAACAGGCTGCTGATTATAAACAAAGAGCCGGTCGAATAAACAAAATTCTATTAGCCGGTTTGGCCGAGTAAATTTCACAGTAGTGCAGGTCAAGCATTCTACACAATTGCGTTTACACTGGCTCGCTAAGCTGAAGATGAAACTGCAGGGCGCGCTCGATTAATAAACAAAACAATTGTTTCTTTCGTATTATTGCAAGCGGAACAGCGATTTTCAATAATCCAATTATTTATAGCATAGAACTTGCGTAGAGTCACGAAGAGAGAGAGAGAAAGAGAGAGTAGTTTCACAGCGCAGTAGACTAGCAACGTCTATGTATCTCCGACGGGGGTTGGGAAAAATCAAATAACCAGGCGGGCGTTTAATGTTTTTAATCAGCGCTATGACTTGTCACGTAATAAATTCAATGAGGGTGAATTGCGTGGGTGTTTACTTTTGCTTGCTGCACGAGATTGGGGAGTGAGGTGGAAAGAACGGAGGAGTGGTGGAAGCGGGAGCCCTGAAAAGTCATGAAAAATTCTAGTTTCACTGGCAATTGTCATGTGAAAAAGTGACGAAGCGCCGTTTCCCATGGCCCCTCGTAGCTGCCGCACTGAACCGGGAGAGAATAGAAGGGGGGGAAGGGCGGGGGAAGGGACAATTTCGCATTGTGAAGCTGCTCCAGTGAAAAACTGCCAGCATTGTTATGGCTCCGTCGCTTAATAGCTGATACT
The DNA here is from genome assembly GCA_037305995.1 of Sclerodermus sp. 'alternatusi'. Lineage (NCBI taxonomy): Eukaryota > Metazoa > Arthropoda > Insecta > Hymenoptera > Bethylidae > Sclerodermus > Sclerodermus sp. 'alternatusi'. The sequence continues at coordinate 7,502,551 of CM074546.1, read as the reverse complement.
ATACTACAAAACTACCAAAACACATTCATTGGAATGGAAAAATCGTCAGTTCGCAAAGTGAGAAACTCCATTTAAATGATTTCAACGAGAAACGTCCACTTCTTACCGAACTGATTACACCGGTTTATTAAAAAACAAATAGCATCTTTTCATTCGAAGCGAGAGAACTCTTCTCTCTTTTATCACGATTACGAAGCTCTCCCAGTGTGAGAATCATTTATAAAATATTTAGCCACGTTACAAGACGAAGTTAGAATTTTATACAATGCCGGAGCCGTCTCATTTACCAGAAAAGATTCCCATTGATTCTCCGTCTCTCCCGAGAATCATAACGAGAGAGACTGCTTGGAAGTTAATTTGTTATTGTAAGCGGAGCTCATTTATGAGCAAAATAACAGAGATGCATAGAGGGAGAAGAGAGGGTTATAGTTACAAAGGACAACGTATGATTCTGCGGATTTACCTGTGAATTTCGAACATCCCCATGACCCAGCGAATGCTACCTAACGATTATTCTTCCCCCTCGTGTGGGCGGTGGTACGTAATTTGATTTAAGCAGTAGGGAAGCTTTAGATTCCAGCGAGCTTGCAACGTGCCGGCGTGTATAATTTCAAAGACCTTTTCCTTTTCTTGGCGCGTGTTCCAGTTACATTTTTCCCGGCTTCTCGCCTCGCAGGAATTCTAAAGGCACTTATTTCGTGCGCTTTGGGCGGCCCTTCCTCTCTAACAATGACTGCACTTAGCGAGAGCCCCGCCGACTTGACCCACTTGCACTCCCATCCTCGCATTTCTCTCTCTCTCTCTCTCTCTCTCTCTCTCTCTCTCGCCCCCGCTCTTTTCGATCTCCCATGCTTCAACATCGGCACGCCCGGAGCGCGTGAGATTCTCCAAGCCCTGCAAGCTCACACCTCCTCGAATTAGTTAAGTTTCGCAGGAAAAATCCCACTCTCCTCGATAGGAGGGAAATGCGCTCCGCGCGAGCTTTTTTCCTCTTCGGAGAATTGGCCGAAGGATCGCGCCCGAACGGATTCTCCTCTGCCCGTTTACAAGTTCTCCGCCGTACGCTCTCGAAACGAGCGAAACATCTCTCCAAACAGTCGAATCCTTCAACAGGATAATGCGAAAGCTCGATGGAAGTTCAATCGACAAGGTCAAATAACGAGGGGTGGATTCTACCCCGAGGCACGTTTCCTCGAGATTAATGCACAGCCTTCATAAATTTTCAAGGGGAATTTGTGTAGTGAGTCTTTATGTGGGAGGAGCATATAATAAAAGCCGAGGTGCATTACGTATGTAAAAGATGCGTCTGTGAGAACTCGATTCCCTTTCTTGGCTGTACCGACTGACTTCTTTAACAGCGAAAATTCGTTCCTCCGCCGAGTTACACGAGAACCATTCGCTTTTACGAGCCTTCCACCCTCATCCCCCGCATCCCCCTTTCAGCCCTCTCCATCTTCCGGTCTCACTGCGCAAGAACCCTCTTACGACCTTAGCATACCGGTAGACTTCATTACGACAGAATCCATATCATTTTGCCTTAATAATTGTAGCAATATCGTTATCGGTTTTCCTCGTTTTTCATCAGAAATTCAACTCCACTCGGTTACCAAAGGAACCGCTGAATATTTTCGAATTAATCGAGTTCCATCCTTGCCGCGCGAGCTCATTATCAGTTTCGTTCGCTATCCCGAACCGAACCGAACCAAACCAAACCGAAACGAAACGAAAGGAAAGGAAAGGAAACGAGCTGAATCGAATCAAATCGAATTCCCACTTTCGCTTATCGCAAAAGTTTTTCTAGCGAAAAAAAAAAGAAAGACAAAAAAATCGACGAACGTCCCCATTATTGGCTCCCGGTATTCCCGATAAGTTTTGGCCAAGCTGCAATTCGAGTTTCCATTATGATTTTTCGGCCCGACGTTATTTCGCGAAACCAACACAGCCAAGTGGTCGAGTATAAAAGATGGCGGTGCAATAACTGGGGCTACAGTCGAATGTGATACTAATTAAGTCACGTAACCGAACTATCAACTTTTACGATCTTCTGCTCCGGGTATTCTCTGTTGTTCCCGCCGGAGTCTCCACTTCGCGAAACTTCATTTCGACGATTTCCATTACGTGCTGACAGCATGGATCAAGCCTGGATCTTGATTACTTTCGCTTTATGGTTCAAACGCACGACAGCGATTTACCTACGTTTTGCTAAGCCATCTCTTGAAAGATAATTCATTTGCTAGTTCTGCCTTCGAGCAGAATCGGAATTGAGAGAACCGAGAGAAGAGGCGGAAAGAGAGAGAGAGAGAGAGAGAGAGAGAGAGAGAGAGAGAGAGGAAAGATGAAGAGGAGAGAGCAAGTTATGAGCGTGTACACATGCAAAACAGATACGAGATAGAACAGCCCGTTCGCGCTAAATCAAAAGAAAAGAAAATCCCGAGGATGAAAAAGGAAAATGCATTTTTGATAAGGCAAGAAAAAGCAAGTTCACCGCTAAGATACTGCAAATGCGGGAGATACGTTATATTAAATCGCTCTGTGTGTGTGTGTGTGTGTTTGTTCACCAGGCAACCCTTGCATTTGCCTCTCATTCTTTTCTTGGCGACCCAGATGCAACTTTATTGCACTCATTTAGATTTTCCCCATACATTTTACTATGCCATTATCCCCTATGTGTGTACACGCGTGAGCGCGCGCGCAACTGTATGCACAAGCTCCACTCTATCTATTAGATTTATTATATTTTTCTGTTTATTGGCAGGCTTGCCGGTAGTCACGTTCTGCTTGTATTTCATGCTCCGTGAATACAGAAATATTCCATTTCTTTTTTCATCCCCCGGTACCGAGAATTCCTCCGAATTTCCCTATCTCCCTCCCTCCTTCTCCCGCAGCATAGATTTGCCGAAACAAAAAAGTTATTGGTAAAAAGGCAACGTCGATGGGGAAAATTGATTAATTCCAAATGCACAGGATCCCAGCTGTATGGATTTGTGAGCGAAGGCAAAAATTTTTAAACGCGTAGCAATTTTGCCGCCACCGTGCCGGGACCCAGACGGAAACAATGCGTTAACGATTTTAACTCTGGCGAAAATGTCCCTGCTAGGGAAATTCGCTGTCGAACTCATTGAATCGGGTCAACTAAATAAGCAAGTTTCACCATAAATACGTCAAGGTTGTCTCTCGGCATGGGGCGACTATTACGTCTACTTTCGCTATAGCTCCTTCCCCCCTCCCCACCGCCACACGTCGACCGGAAATTAAACGTTTCTGGATTTGCGAGCATCGCGAAACTAACACCGACGACCCACCTAAATTCAGATCTAATGTTGCGCAAACTTTACCTTTAGACCGCCTCCCCCCCTCCACCCCGTAGCTACTACCTATTAATAACTGACCGAGGAAAATGCATCTAGTCCGGAGAACTGCAATATGATCACTGCTAATGCGATTTGTGATTTTGCCCCGAAGTCGTGGCAAACTTTCTCCTGGTCCTCGCTCCCCGCCTACCCTTCCTCCTCCTCCTCCTCCTCCTCCTGCCCGCGGTGTCTGCGAAACTTCGGACAGACAGCGCCGACAAAACCTCCAGTTTCATTCTTGCGATTGATAAGCGAGCGAGTTGTTGAAACGGATTTTCAAGTTTATTTGCAACATCCGTTAATTCCTCGGAGGTTCGTGCCACGAGGTGCATTTTCATGAAAATGGCTAAGAAGATTGTCAATAAGGATTATAAAAATCGACATTAATACGCTCAGGAGCTTGAGCGCTTAATACCGATAGCACATTCCCCGTAGCAGCCAATTTTTCCACACCCCGTTTCGACTCGATAGAATTTACCCCTGAAAATAGGGTGAGAAACGCTCGTGGAAAAATGACGATTCCTCGAGGATCAGCGGGGAGACGCGTGGGATGAGCGAAAATTTGGAAATTTTCCAAGGTCACTCGGAAACTTAATTATTCAGTTGCATGAGGAGAGGGAAGGAGGGTCGTTTTACGAAAAAAGGGAGAAGGAGGAGCAAGAGGGGTCGTCGTCGTCGTCGTCGTCGTCGGGTTACGGGAGAGCCAAAGCGTTTCTTCCGAATTCATTGCCCCTTAAATCCAATTACACAATTCCACATACAGCCGGTGGTAATCAGCAACAGTGGCGGAGCAACAGGAAACAAGCCGTGTTAGGAGTAGGCTCCTAATAGAATTACGGTCATCCTAAACCTCCAAGTTAGCCGGAGTCGCGTTTGACTATCAAACTCGATTATCACTAACATCGATCTTCCGATGTGCCGCAATTTACCTAAATCCCCTCCCTCGCCCTCCTCGGCCCCTCAACGTGAAACAATTCTCAATGAGGCCCCGGCAATCCGTTGATTAAACTAAACAGAGACTCCCCTATATTTTCCCCGGGAAATTCTCTTCAGTTTCCATGATAAAGTGTGTGGAATTCACTGGAAAGCTTCTGCTGCCTGCCTGCCTGCCTGCCTGCCTGCCTGCCTGCCTACCTCCACCTCTACCCCCCTTTTACATTTTGAGCATAGTTTTAGACTGCCGCGAATACGCTTCGTCTCTTCGAGCGAGGAAAACCTTGAGAGAAAAGCAATTTCCAATGGTTTCGATTGACATTCGCCACTCGCTACCTTCAGTCATTTATAGCTGCATTAACCGGGACCAGCTCTCTGGATATTTATAATTCCCTCGCGACTTACACCGGCAGTTATAGAATTTCAGCGGCGATGTCCTGCCGTAGCAACGAGGATTCTCGGGCTTTAAATGGCAATATAATTCACGGATAAAATTCCGGGGTAGAGGGGGATCAAAGGTGGAGAAACGGCTTAGGATCCCCGTGCGCGAGTCAGGATAGTCGGCCGATGTGCACGTCCGCGGGCGTTTTCCACGGGCCATTTGCCGCTCGGAAATTCCAGCAGCAACGAAGCAATCTTTCTTCGACGCGGAAGGGAATTCCGCCATTCGAAGCTGGCAATGGCCGATCGACAGGTGGAGACCATCGACCGGAGGGGAGGAGAGAGCGCATCGGGGGTCAAACGGCGTCGTTTTGGAAGAAGAAAGCACGATTCTTCGAAAGGGGTGTTGCCGAGGGGGTGCTCCGCGCGTTTCGCGCATCATCAGCATCCGGACGCGTCTCTAAAATTTCAATGGCCCTCTGCCAATTTCCTCTCGAGCCTCTCGCGAAGAATCGCACACGGTAAACCCCGTGAATGTACGAGGCAATTTCCAGGCGCCACGCAACACCGACGTTCCATAGGTGCACAGAGGGGTGCGTGCCGGTAGATACAGAAGTCACGCGTACAAATGCGCCAAGAGCAGGGTGGGAGGGAGGGAGGGGTGGCAACGCGAATATTAGAATTTTACTAGCGCGAATGCAATTGCATCTCGCTTATTTGGCATCGCCGACCCTGTGAAACGACCTGCCTGTCACTGTCTGCACATAACCACCCCCTAGACTGCCTACGCTCTCCTTCCCATTTAACGCCTCTAACGTAATATCGACGTTTAACCCGCAAACTCAACGCCTCCCGACTCCCCCATCCACCTCCGCTAAATGGACAAACTGATCAAACTCGTTAGAAAACGTATTACTAAAATTATCACCCCCGCAAAATACGGGGTAGAATTCATTGTTTCTCACTGGCCGTACCAGTTGGAAACGCTCTTTTTGCAATAAGAAAATTCCAGGCGTTTCTTTTTTACGACCAAACGTGAGCTACTCCACTAAATACGCCATATTTTTTTTGAAATCGTATATACGTCATGTGCACATTTAAAAAACTCACACACGCGCGCACACGGCCATGGAAGAAGGCCAGTTATTTGTGCAGAACGCTGTATGCATCACGTATACGCGTCGCTTACACGTGACTCGCACCTGAACTCTTTGAAATTTTTTGCTTCGCGTCCCCGTGAATTCTGCAGGCGTGGCCGGTGCACGGCAGCAGAAACAGCTGCTTATTCGGAAAATACGAAAGTAGTTTGGACGCCCGTGGCGAAGGAGTCTTACATGGATGGAATTACCGACGGTAACGTTAGAATCGCCGATTATCCCTTTTCTCGCCATAAGAAAAGCACACTTTCAATGCACTCGCTGTAGCGCGATTGAAATTTGTATTTGAAGAAAAAAAAAGGGCTGCTTCGCGAAGTGTTAAATGGCTCCAGCAAGTTTATTAAGCGGAAAGGATTTACATTGAGGTAAAACGCAAGCTTCATGAAATGCGCATAGTAAGTAGTAAAGTCCCCAACATGGTCATCCAGGCCGGCAGTAGTAAGACTATAAATCTAGACGGGCGCTGACCCGCAAGCCAATCAGACTCGAGAGAACCGCGTTACTTTTTTTACGAGCGCGGGAAAGTAAAGATGAATACGAACGTAAACCCGGAAATGCTGATGTCACAAACCTATCAGGACGGGCAAAAAAGTCGATCCATTTTTGAACACTGCTCAAACATTGACTACGTTAAACATTTACAAAAGAAAAGGCGATTGTGCTTCTCTCGCGTATTATTCAGTTTGCCTCCCGAAGCGAGAGTCCCGGACAAAAGGATTAGAATTTAATATTAATTCGTATCCCTTGTAATTAGATTCGAGTGGTAATGCCAAACCGATGGTCGGACTCTCGATGCCGGACGATCGCGTCAATTAAATTTCGGGTGAACGAAGCGGGCAATAACGTCGCCATTTTGTGGTATCTTCATATAAACGACTTTCTTGACGAGGCAACAGATGCTCTCGCAATTTTTTCCTTTGGACCCGGTCCTCTCTCATTTCGCCAGAGTCCTTAGGGAAGGTGCACCAGGGGGAGGAAGTCAGTATCGCATAATCTCTGGTAATTAATGGCCAAGTCCGAAACGTGCCACACGCAGTTGCCATCGGTCGCACGTGCCACCCTGTTAGTAATTCTGCCAAGCTGTTCTTTTTCATTTTGCCTTCTCTTCTTCTTTCCTTTCTTCCTTCCTTCCTTCCTTCCTTCCTTCCTTCCTTCCTTCCTCCCCGATCGTCAGATCTAGAGAATTCTTCTTGCAATTTCTACTCCTCTTACAAATATACAACTGATTTTCACATTTTCATGGCAAAGCACAATTTTCGTGCTGTTCGTCAAAATTATTCACGGCTGAAATTTGACTGAAAATTTTCTCGGAAAGTACCGGAAGAAAAGAGACCGCCCTTGAAAAGACTAGAAATTTTTTCATAATAAAATTGCACGTTTTCACTTGAAGCAAATCTGTATTTTATAACGCATTTTTCATTTACTCGATAAGGCAGACCTGTACTGGAACAACCGTTTCATTAACTGGAAAATTGATTTTATGCCCGTGCGAGGAAAAAGTTCATTGAAAAAGCCAGCTTGATGCGTATCACCACACAAACGTTTCTCTCGCCATCGATCCTATAGCGATTTTATCATACATATATTTATTTCAACCGCCGGTAGGTTATTTATGTGTTTGTTTATGCGCAATGAATTTATTCGAGCGAGATAGGTAAAATAACCGAAAATTACTTCTCCGCGATAATTGCTACAGCGATATAAATTGATAATAATTTGCTCGCGTAAGAAATAGAACATAGAAGTACAGAATTGTGCCAAAATGATTAGAGTGCCAATTATTATTTCGATTTTGCGAAATTTTAAGTCTCTCTTTTAAACGTTTGAAACCAAAGTATCGAATGTCAATCCTGACTGCCAATTTTCACTGAATTTTGATTCATTTGATTTGGACGCGTCTGAAAAAAATCAATCAACCCCCTATTCATAGCGAGAAACCAATAACTCGATACACATTCTCGGTAAAGCACATGCTCTCCAGTGGGGAAAGAAATTTTCACAAATGCTTTATCGACCAACCGAAAATTACGTAATGGCGATAAGATCGTCGCCTTCTCCGATTTCGAATAGCAAGAAACTGACGGAAAGTGGCAAGAACCCCCCCCCGTGTAAGCACGATATCGTTATCATATTACACAATTTTATCGCGAAACACAGATTTTATCGAATATTTACTCGTTAAATTTCGCTCTACAGCACATCTCGTAAAAAATGTACGTAAAAAAGAATGTACGCCGCAAAAATTTATCATGGAAGTAAAACAAGTTTATTGAAAAAATCTGCATAGGTGATATTATGGATGTAAACACATTGTGTTACTATTTTTTAGTCGAATATAAACGTAGCAAAATTAAAGAATGTTTCATTTCTGTCAGCTACGTAAAAATTGGAGAGCCGCGCTTGCCAGAGCAAACACTCTCAATTAAGCGAATAAAGCGAGTAATCGTGAAAAGTAATCGCCCGGGCTAGTTCATTGATGAAATGTGTTTTTATTCGACCAATCCCTCCACCACCACCACCCCCCCTGCGGTCAGTCGATGTGTAACGTAGTAACGCGGAGGAAATTCATTTTCAGGCAAGCATCGCCAGGCTCGGGAACGATCGGAACATCGACCGTGTCGTCGAGTGGACCGGAAACGGAAGGTAGCCAGAGTATCGGAATGTACACGGTGGGCAGCAGCGTCGGGACGTCGGAGACGTCGATGTCAACGCCGGTAACATCGTCGGCGGAGGCGACGACGGTCCCGGCGGTGGCCTCCTCGCTGCCAACTGGTGGAGTCGGCAACGTTTCCGGTATCACCAGGAGCATCTCGGCACCCGCTGGGGCTCGACCGGTCATCCAGTCGTCCCCCAGCTCTGCCAGCACTTCCGCCGCCACCCCTTCTCAAAGAACCAGGCTCAGAAGAAACATGAGCAGAACGGAAGCCATCAAAAAGTAAGTGGAAGAGATCGGCCATCGATCAGCCGCTTTGCCTCGTTTCGATTCGCTTCGAGTTTACCGCAGGATCCGCGAAATTCAATCGCGTCGCTTTCACGAGGCTCCGAAGATGGACGGAGAAATTATTTTCGGATTACGGATCGCGTGATTTTACGTTGCTCGCGATTCCCGAAAAAGAGAATCGTGCGAAATAGCCTCGCGGTTATTAATCTGCGTTCGGCAGAATACATTGCTTCAACGACGAGACAATCCAATCAGAGAAATCGTTTACACGCGATCCGAATGAGTTTTGGGGGCCTACCACCACCACCACCACCACCATCACCGCCGTTGGTTCTCCGCGTGTGCGTGAAATCGGATCGAAAATCGGAAATCTATCCTAAATCAGTCGTCGCGGTCCGTTGTCTCAAACGTTATAACTCACGGTAATCTCCAACGCGCCACACCCCCTCTTGATATCTATGTGGGCTTTGCAGGATTTCTCACCCTGATGGAAACCCGACGGCACATTAAACGTCCTCGCGACTTCTTACGAAACACACGCGCGAGATGAACATTTCGTTAAACATATGCGCGAGACGAGAGAGACAGTCGAGAGTTTTTGCTCGGTGAATTATTCAGAAAGTGTACCGATAATTTCATTTCGGTCCACCCTTTGTCAGTCTGACCATGGCAGCGCGTTTGGTCAAAACCAGCTTTTACAGCGGATTTTACCAGTTTCGATATTGCGAAATGCGAAGCTCAATGTTGAATGCTAAACACGAGATTTGGAATATGTGTATAGAGAGAGAATGCAAAATATATGGTGTTCCTCTCTCTCTCTCTCTCTCTGAACCCTGTTATATCATGGAATACTAACTGCACAATGATTTCCCCGTGTTCCGCGTGGCTTTGTGCTTTTCCGCTTTACCCAGATCAGAGTAGACGATTAGGATTTCAATGGAATAAAAAAGAAGAAAAAAAAAAAAAAAAAACAGCGGCCTATTACCCTTGTCTCGCGATTCGCGAGTAATTCCTAGGACGCTGTTGGAAATTACACATTGGAACTTGGCTCACTCAGAGGACTGACCTCTCCTCTTCTTCTTTCGCAGCTACATCAAGAAGGAAACCGCACAATTTTTCGGCGTCGATGAAGACACCGAGGAACTGGAGAAGCAGAGATGGCTGGATCGACGACGACGAATGGCCTCGAGAAAGTACGGCGCTCTTGTACCGGAGCATAGACCACCGTATCCCGATATCACCAGGGACATACCGGATACCAGTGAAATTCCAGAGGTACTTTGAATATTACGCCAACATTCGCTCCAACTTTGCACGGAAAACCACGGGAGACGAAATGAAGAATTACGATAATGCGCAAAACTCGCGCCCGTCGAATTATCAGCAGCTACAAAATTCTATTCCAGATACCCCGGGACCTTGCGATACGGATACGTTCCACTTGTCTTTACGGAAATCGGCTTTAAGATGAAATATCTCCCGTGAGAAATAATCCTTTATCCTCGCTTTAAAGACACATGAAGGAATTACAAAGGAACGTTTAACGAGTGTACCAAGCGAGTTTTGCCTCTTGATAGCTCCAAGACTTAGTGTAACGATGTCGAATTATTGTTAGTTCTTAATTCGTTTACGGTACACTTATATGAAATGGTTTCCATTAAAAGTTCCCCTGCTGGCTTGTACCGAAGGAACACATAAGCGTAATCCAGAACAAAGAACCCTCACCTCGTTTCTGTTTTTCTTTTTCAATGCCTGGCTTTTTCCTCCTTTCCTGCTTTCCTTTCTTCCTTCCGCCTCGTTCACCCTTTTCTCTCCTCCCCAGACGGTAAAGCTGAATTACTCCGTGGAGCAATAATATGAGTTACCGGCTGTCTGTAAAACTTTCCCGGATAATATTTTATCCGGGGAAAAACTCGAGTTTCGTTAATAGCATTAACTCTAACGAGCCTCGCGATTACGCAGACGCACCAGGATCATTGATGAATTTCAATCGATCCGCGTGGCAGGACCGCGCGGGTAAACAAGTCCACGAAATGGACTCTCCAGCAATTAGAAAACAATTCGGCGGAGAAACCGAGCGAAATAGATTTATGGAACAGTTTGCAACTTTATTGCGATTACTTGGTTTCTCCATAACGGCTGGAAAGTCGTAAAAAAAAAAAAAAACTATCCAACGACACAAATGCCGGCGCTAAGATTCCGCGGCAAACGTGGAAGAAATCGAGATGAAAATATTCCTCCTGCCTGATAGTCGATAAAATGACAGGTTTAAAAAGCGCTAACGATAAATCTCATGAAACCTCCATTAAATCCGATCGTATTCTCGATAATTGACTTATACAAATCAAATTTTATAGTACCTTTTATAAAGCAAATACATATACGTGTATGTGCGTCTATAAGAAAATATATAGTATAAAATAACACGAAGACCCGAAGAATTTTTTCGATTTGTCTCATCCACCGTGAAAACGAGTATTTTCGCGAAATCAGTCACGCTGAATTTGACCTGGACGTACAATCAATTTTGGTATTGGACGCTAGAGAGACCCTCGGGCATAGCAGGATCACTTTCCATTGGTTTAAACCCCCGCGAAACAGTTTCCCCCGTTCCATCAGCTTCGGAGAACTCATTCCGAAAAGATAACCATAGCACTCTGGAAATGCTTTATACATTATTCACGAATAATCGGGATACGCAGTGTCTCACGCTGGAAATTTCTTTTCCCTGCTAATAGACTCCACCTCCCCTCCCCGCACCGACCATCCGTTAAGATCGTCGCTCTAATAATTATATATGCAGAAACAATATCGACTGACTTCCGAGACCATTAAACCTCTACGGAAGAATTGAAAATTTCATTAGGGAGGAATATCGATGAGCAATAAAGACCAAGAACAAAAGCGAGGATAGTGGAAAATAGTGATTTAGTATCAAAGCACGTGAGTCATAAATTCTGATTTTTCCAGGGCGTGACACTTCGGAGGTGGCAGCAGCCAGTACGAAGAAAAGAATCTGTAGCTAGAATGACGTTATCGGGTCTTCAATATATGGTGGAGGTAAGTGACATCGATTTCAACGATTATATCTAAATCAACGATTCTTATAAGTCCCTCGAGGCTGAAGAAACACGTTCCGTAGGATTTTAAGATACCCGAGGTCTCCTCGAACGTGTCTCGAATCCTTTTATCGAAGCCTACCATCACAGGTTTTTTTTTTTTCTTTCCTTTTTCTTTCGCCCACCTTTGCCCCAAACTCACCGTACTCCATACGAGAAATTTTCTATACCCACGAATTTTCCATTGGCCAAACATTTCTCGACCCGGAACAATCGCTTCCTTCCTCCCTCCCTCCCTCCCTCCCTCCCTCCATCCCGTGATCTTGGCTCTTCTCAGGCCACGATCGTTAACGATCGTAAGTACAAATCGATCGAACAAACTCCGCGCGACATTCGGTGCCATTAATTTTCTGCTAGTTGGATCGGTTACGTGTATTCATGGTTGAGAATTATCCGATGCACAGCGATGTCATTATGCGCGGTTCCAGATGACTAATTAAATCGGCAAATTTACAGTTCGCTCGCTCGCTCGTTCGGCAACCATGCTGCACAATATCGAATTTGCAGGGGAGAACAATACTTATCGATCAACCCTCCCCCATTCCCTATCTTCCTCTCTCTCTCTCTCTCTCTCTCACGCGCGCGCGGTAATACACGTAATCGACAAGTGCCACGTTTATGCTTTAATGGCGGCGTCTCCGCTGTTGCACAATTCCACGTGTTCCAGAGGGGAGGGGGACTTTGGAAAATTTCACTCGTCAGGATTCTTTCGCAGATTCGACGGGGGATTACGATGCGTTGAACGGCCGAGCACAGTTTAACAAGACAAATCTGCGAAAGTGGAGGAGGAAGAGGAGGAGGAGGAGGAGGAGGAGGCTGCTCGCTCTGAATTCCAGGGTGGGAGTCGAAATAATGGGGACATTACATTACGCGAAAGGGCGTTTTCATGTAACGACGGATAATCCGAGAAGACTTTATTGAAATTTAATGAGCATCCTTAACGACGATGAAAGCTAATGAACTCCCGTCGAGATTGTTCTTCCCGATACGCCAGAGGAGTATATCACCTGAGGTGTTGCAGACTGCACTTTCGTTGCATTAAGTATGCATCCTGCCGTGACGGTTGCACCAGGATTCAGTGCAAACCTTGAATACAAAGGCCCATTATGAAATTTACATAAGGTTGTAGCATGCATTTAAATAAGTTTCAGCGGAAACTCGGGCTGCGCGTTGCTCGCCAACCCCCCCGCCACCGGAGGAGCCCGAAGAGTCCGCCGCGGACTCCTTGCCTTCTTTTCTGGCTTTTCCGAGAAAATCCGAAGCTAATGGCCCGTTCCGACAAAATTCTATTAAACGTTCGCCCTCGCCTACCCTCTTCTCTCTCTCTCTCTCTCTCTTCGCTGGATCTTCGCACACTTCGACCCTTTCAACGATACCGCACGATCCAACCAAATCATAAAAACTAGCGAAAACTTTCCTATTTTGTCCTTGGATAAATCTAACCACTCTTTCGCGCGCGCGCGCTCTCTCTCTCTCTCTCTCTCTCTTTCTTTCTTTCTTTTATCGTTTTTGGTGACGTTTACTTTTCTCGTCCACGTCACGTTCGCCATTGAATTTCATCGAGCGGGCAATAACTGGAGTCCTACCACCGCTCTTCCTCCACTACCACGCCAAGTTTCGAGCTTGCGTTTCAAAATTACTCTCTTACAAGTAATTCCACGACAGTAATGTCCAAGCGAGGAAAAAATTCACGTACCTCGTGCGCTGCTCCGTGCAGAGGAGAGTTCGCTTGTTTATCGACTTTTATCCTGTCGTGCGCGCAACCCCCGGACTTATTTCGATAGGAATCGCAGGAAGTGGAAAAAGGACGAGTTCCGCCGGACAGAATCGATCGCCACTGCAATTTCACCAGCTTTTCCGCCGGTTTCCTTGCGAGTCCCTGGAGCCTACTCCAGGTAGAGAGGACTGCGACAACCGGGTCCGGCCAGTTTTGCCGCTCCATCACGAAAATCACCGCGCTCCCATTATAATTTCACTCGGGAAATTCGACCTACTCTTTTTTCTCCAACTAATTTACATAATTTCCCGGAATTTACCGGATTTGCTTAGAAATCCACGTTATAAAACCCACTCGGTCCGATAAAGCCGATATTTCGTAACACCGTTTCAGCAGCTTTTTTAGCGAATAATTAAATTGGAAAATACTTTTGAATCTCATAAAAATGGGATAAAACGAAATGCGTACAAACTGTTGAAAAAAAAGAAAAGAAAAAGTGTTTGCGCCAGAGATCGAACGAACGAACGAACGACCGGCCGAAGAAGCGAAGCGTATCTGTCCTCGGCTGTACACGCAAGTCGAAATATAAAAGGGCAGCAGCAGCAGCAGCAGCAGCAGCAGCAGCAGACCCTGCTCAGAGTTCCCGGAGAATCGGCAATCTCTTTTCAGACGGGGGGCTTTAAAATATTCCAGAGACTCCAAAGGGACGCGTGGCGCGGGGGTGTGGGAGCGAAAAGGGGGTGACGCGGTGGGTTCTGGCGCAGAGTACACAGACTTTCCTCTCGTTTGGGCTCCTCGAACGACGAGAGCGAACATGACCCAGTCATAGTCCAGCTTGTACCAGGAGATGGTCGAGCTAAGTGGTAAGTTTTGAAATATGGCTGAGTAGTCTCCGAGTAACTTTAGGAGGCCGCACTATCCCTGGACTTACCACTAGCGGCAACTCTCCTGTATCGCCTGTATCGGCGTACACCCTGCGCTGCGCGCACACACCCCCGACAGAGGACACACGTACGAACGCTTGTCTCCTCACAAGCGAATATTCCTTTACTCATACTTTCCACTTATAGCATACTTTCCTTGCGCCATGCGACGGTGTTGGTGAGTTGTTACGCCGACACGCCTGTATTGCATGTCGAGCATACATGTTACACGCAATAAACGTGCAGGAGAGACTCGAGGGTGTGTGTGTGTTTGTTCGTGTGTATCTACTTATGCGTGGATCCACTAGCTACGTGCATACCAAGCGACATCTCCAGGGCATTCTAAATTATTCACTTAAGACGCGTCCATACTGCACTGGCACATTTTATTAATAATCCGTCTCCAGACCGATCGATACTTATGGGCGAATCTCCATTACTCCAAGCTCCCTCCCACTAAAGTCGCAGTAAAGCTGACAATTATTTAACGAGTTATTCCAAGCCTCTAACTTAACGCAATTCCACTTTACGACTGTTTTACACGCTGATGCACTGTAATCGTATTTGCCAGCATCCTGCATTAACCAAGGGGAAATTATTTTGTTTTCATGGCAACGCGCTATTGTTCGGTAGAGCTTTGAGTCATTAGGCTGGGTTATTAAATGAAAATTATCCTAATACCAACGCGTGTAAGGAGCTGCTCGGTCCCGAATATCCCGGGTCGAGCAAACTTTCCAAAGGAAGACGCCGCCGACGCTTTATTCTCGAAGAAAATTTATCATCCGCGCAAAACCTGTACTGGCTGTTCCATATTCAGCGGGCATTTACCGCGAAGTGCGACCGGAGCAAAACCCAGACTTTACTGGATACACAAAAAAGGGATGAAATTTTTAAAATTTTCCCTCACCACGCGCCCGGGCGCATTAACGACCATTTCTCTTTCTCTTTTTCAGTTTTTTTTGTTTTTTTTTTTTCGATTTTCGCGCTTTTTATCCCTCGCTCGAGACGGGTGGTAGGGGTATGGGAAAGAAGAAATTACAGCGAAATGCCAAATCAACCTGTTTGTACGCCATTTAATACGTAGCACGCGCTGGATCAATACACTTTTCGAATAAATTTCATCGGGATACCCAGAGGGGGGTTAGAGGGGGGGCGTCTCGCCGTTATTTCGCGCTGACTCGAATCAGAATATCGAATAAAAATATTGACCGGGACAAATAGAATCGTCGTCGCATTTCAAAGACGGACGGACGAACGGACGGATGACGGGACAAACGGACAAGCGGAGGATGGACGTTTCGAGCCTTTCAAGGAAATTGAATCGCACCATTCTACGTCCAGTCCGCACGGACATATTGAAATAATTACGTAACATTCGCGCAACCAGTTTTCCCGCCGTCAGCCGGGAGTAAGTGATGTGCGCGTTCGATAAGAGCGGCAGAGAGGGTAGTCGGCACAAACTATCGGGAATAGCGCGACACCGAAAGCCGTCGTCGTCGTCGTCGTCGTCGTCGTCATGGTGGTGGAGAGGAGCACGAAAATAAATTCATAGCACTCTCGAACACAGGATGTTTCGAGAGAGTCGAGCAATACTTAATGCTCGCGATGAGAGAAGCGTGTCGTGGAATTTGCGAACAGTGATTATAACGAGTGTCGTGCTGTTCGACAGAATAGCATTGGGGCTGAAAGGGGGTCGATGGGGTCAGGGGGTTGGAATCCCAACAGCTGTGAGATAGGAGAGTCGTATGTGCATACCGCGCGTGCAATATCCTACGAGAATGATCAATGTTATTGCATCAGCAGCTGGTCGAGCCGCATATTCCGTGTCACTCGCGCCGCCGAGCTCTGGCATCGCTAATTACACTCGAATATCGTAAATAATATGAAAAACGACGAGTCGGAATCGCCGACGACGACTCCGAAAGTCAGCCGATCGCCGCACCCGCGCTGGCCACTTCAAGATCCGCGCGCACACCCTCGAAACACCCTCCCAACTACCGCGATAATTTCATCCCCGCGTTATTGAAATAATCGGCGCGCGTTCTCCAATTTCTCGTAATCCAATCCGACGGAGAAACACTGCTGCTGCTGCTGCTGCTGCTGCTGGGGACCCGCGATGAATCCTCCTGGTCGCCGAGAGATTGCTCCATTGGAAAAACGTATTCGGTCGAGGGATTCGTGGAAAATTCATCCCTCGGTCGAGGCGCGATAAAAACGAATGTATCGCGGCAGAGTGATCGATACTTGTACTTTGTTTCCACATTTTCCTCCGATCGATGCCGATCGACCGTGGTCCGCTTTATTGGTCCCGCGGTAAGCTTTTAACGTTTCCAGCCGATAATCCTATTTTTATTCGATAAATTTCCCTATTGACTTACCACTACGCGGAGCTACGGGTTAATCTTATTAATCGACAGCCGGAACTTGCCCCAAGTAGGATCTGTCAATGTCGATGATGATGAAATTCACGCCCAGTTAGATTCTCGAGGATAGTCATTAGCGGAGTCATCGTCATCAGTGTAACGCACGTCAAGAGCAAACCGCCATGTCGTTGATACCCTGCACTTTCCCTCCCACGTACGCGCGCACGCGCGCGGATACATCCGGAACAGCGAACACACTCCGCGTACTCGAAATATGATAATCAACCTATGAATATTCAAATTCTCACTAGATACGCCACCATAGAAACAATTCACTTTGACTTTTTCATCGCTGATAAACGGGACGGGGATTCTGCGAGCTCGCAAGCTCGGCAACGGCGAAACGAGCAAATGGAATATCCATCCCCCCTCGAGGAAAATGCCGAAGAAATTTCTAATAGTTTGATCGAGTTAATATTTGTGGAAAGGGCCAGCGCACTCGGCGTTTCGTCGAAGGCTCCTCCCCATGACTCAGGGAATAGCGAAGTTGCTATTTGCCTATGGAAGCTCGTGGCTACGCGCTCTGGTCCCCTCTCCTCCGTACGCGGTGCATACGTGCGACTCTACCGGGTGATATCGCGGATGCGCCATAATCAGCGGGAGAAATGGAACGAGAGAAGCAACGGTGGTCCCATGGGACTTTTATTATAATGCGCGGGCTTCCCTGGCCAATTAAGCATTTTAAATCTTGGATCGTAACTGCTAGCGAGTAGATTAGCATCGTAACTAGCTTTACTCGTTCTTTATGCGGCCTGCTGAAGGCGTATGATTAATGCCAGTAGCAGTCTGGCTGCTTTCCCGGTGCAACTGCACCTATGAGGCGGCAGCGGCACCACGAGCTTGCGTATTCCTGGCCGAGCTTTTTATTAAAATTTACACCGTCCGCGTCCTAATAAGGTGAGCGCGTTGCCGTTTATTAGCGCAAACCTAATAAACCCGTTATTAACATCGGCGTTACTTTCATTATAATGTTATGCTACCGCAAGACTCGCTATCGCAACTCGCGACCCCCTACCCTCGGTCCCCCCTACTCCCACTCGCTTTGTTCCCCTTTTTCTTTCTTTCTTCCTCCATTCCGATTTAACTCCAGGGGGGAAAAAAAAACACTACTGGAAGAAGGAACGGCGACGTCATCAGCGTCAGCGTCGCTGATTTCTCAACGGGGGAGAATCCAACTCGCGGAATATCGCTAATTGAACGAAATCGGGGAAAGGATAAGGGATATCGTCGATACTACCGGGGATCTCTGGAACGCGAGCAAGAAGGCAAATGAAAAGATCGGGGGGAAAAAGAGATGGAAATATCGGGATAAATGTCGTAAATTCGCGTCGATTGAAATATTTATACGCGACAGTCGCGCGAGCGCGTTCACGAGCGGCGTCCACGACTTACGAGCTCGCTTAGTGATATAAAACTCCGACGTTCCACTTTCGTTCGTAAATAACCGAGAAATAATGTTGACGAGGCTAATAAATTGAGAGCCACGATCAATCGCAAAATTCCGCTCAAAAGCGAGAGAGGACGACCGAGCAAGCGCACGCGCGCGCGCGCGCGTAATCGAGTAATTTGACGCGTTCGATTAAATTCGCCCATGCGGATCTTAGCCGCGCTGGAAAAATCGGGACAATTTTTGGCACGTGTCGCTAGTTGATAAATTCAAGAGTTACGCGCGCGAGGTCACGCTGCTGCTTCTTTATTGCGAAGGCAGTCGGGACGCGAAACTCGGGGCCTGGCGTGGAAATGATTTTTGCACGTAACGATAAATAATGCAAGAGTCACGAGGCTAGAAATAATAGCGGACTCGCGAAGGAACCCGGCGGAATGGGATATACCAGCCGGAAATGGATCGCTCGAATTTGCTGATGAAGTGGTCCATGGATGGGCAACGGTAGGACGAGCCGAAGCACTCAATTTGGTACTTCCATAATGTTCCTCGCATCGATCGTGGCTCTCGTGGGTAAGCCGCTTTCGCCAATTTGATTAATTATATGAGAGCCCCTTGCTCGAATCTTCCATCAAAACCGGAAAGCCCGTCATGCCATTCACGCTATGCAACTAATAGCTAACGAAGCTACAATAAATGCCGCTGCAATTATTAAAACTCATTATGCCATTATCCGTAAAACGACCCTAAATTCCTCAACTGCGGAGAGCGCATGCTTCTCGCTGCAATAAAACATATTGCGAATTCCAGGAAATTTCTTCTTAGCTGCCCCCCCCCCCCTACCCTCCTCCTTCGGGCTTTTTCCACTCTCCTCCACTCTCATACTTTGTACAACTATCGTTTATGGGCCATCGGATTATTCGCGTTCCAGTTCCCCCCTCCCCAAAGATAATCGCGATAATAGCGATCACTCGACCCTCCTGCTGCATTTTCCCCCGAGAGAATCTTCGAAATTTCGCGTTACGCTCGATCGGTCCGGAGAGTCCCGCGCGAACCTCCGTTTTCTTTTGGAAAAGCACGTCAGGACTGTGGGGCCAGTACCAGTCGAGGAGATAATGAAGCGGCAGCGAGCCGTAATGCGCGGCTTAAAGTGCCATCAGACCTCTTTAAGGGCTATCATCCCCGCAATAAAGCCAAGCTGACGTGCGCCGGCCACCTGCAGTATCGACGCAAAACCGTCCTCACCACCCTCTATTCCCTCTTATTGCGCGCCTTCTTAATGCCCGCTACCCTCCCCTTTCCGGCCCCCCTTTCTAGGCCCACCTAAAAACCACACCCTACCCTCGGGAAATTAATTCGAGGGAATCTCTCGCTAATAGTCCTTACCCTTACCGCCGACTTACTCGCTACCCCTTCGAACAACCCTCGAATATTCATCCAGTTTTTCCTAGGAATCCCATAAAGTAGAGTCCGCGCATCCCCCAGTCGCTATCCTTCGATCTCTCATTATTTCCGATTTTGCGCACATCAGGTGCAGTACGTGGCCGCGTCAGCGCGACGTTAATTACACGCGATCTGTCGTTTTTCTCATCGCGCCGTGTTTTCCCGAGCGAGAACAACGGCCGTCAAACTTTCCAATCAACGTCGCCGCAAAAACACGCCAGCGTCCATCAATTGGCGAGCGAGCGCGATTCTGTCGAAAATAACGCGCGCGCGCGCTAATGTGTATCCTTGAAAACGCTCGCTTAACTTTGCGCAATAAATTCCCGCGACTACCCCTGATCATCCCCGTTTGTTTTCGACCGGCTCGCTTACTCCGAGCGATTAAAACTGATTGGGAATCGAAACTCGGGAAAACGAGGGGTGAGTTTCACCCTCCGTGGAAGCAAGAAATTCATTTGACAAATTGAGAGGAAGGAGAGAAAGGAGGGAGGAGGGAACTCGCGGAAAGTGTTCAGTGTGAATTTTAGCAGGACATAACAGTAAAAAGACTGAAAGTTGCCGAGGAGAGGGCTGACACGGTTATCTTGCTAGTAACGAGCACTGTGCTCGCTTGTTAGCCATTTGCCTTATGTTTTTCTACACTAGCAGACATATCTTGCTCGTATTACCGGGTCCCGTGTAATACGTGTAATAAGCGTGTAAAGTCCGGTGAAACTTCAGACTCGCGCTCATAAAGTTGTCGTACCGCTTCGCAAACTGTCCATTTTCCGCAGAAAATGGCGGACGCTATATACTTATAACAGATATGAAAGGGACGTTCGATATTTCAGGAAAAATCCCGACAATCTCCTCTCTCCTATCTCCCTCTAATGAAAATGTGGAAAAAATCATTTGCCGAGAGTCGCCACCCCCTTATTAAAACGTCCCCCGCTAAATTCCCGCAACTTTATTAAAACCACCGGCAAGAGTTGACCTCTAATTTTAACAATGCGCCGGAAACGCGGCTTTTCCAGGCCAAATCTTTCGACGTCGAATCGTCGAAAGGCCTCCTCCTGATGGAGGAGAGGTATCTCCCCGTCCCACCTTCGAACTGTCCAAACGAAACGAAACACCGAAATGAATACGGAAATAATTGGCTGAAGGCAAACCTGGTAATTAGGAGCTCATCGCGCCGGATAAATGTTGGCAGTCAGCCACGTATTACACAAGCCACATTTACGCTAAATATCCGACACACGAAATACGCCCCCCAGACATATTTAATATCCATGTCTGTCCGTTCGTCCCTCCCCCGAATGCGTTCCTCACCCCCTCCCCGCGCGCCGGTTTCTTCCCCTAATTTTTCAACCGCCGACCGATTTTCGCCGCTTTCCGCGCACTATCGCGCATTGACGTTTTAATTAAAAAGCTCAATCGAGGATGCTCGCACCCCACCCCTTCCGCGAAGGGGTTGCAAAGTTTCGGACAATGATATCCGGCGTCTCTCTCTCTCTCTCTCTCTCTCTCTCTCTCAAGAAAACTAGCAGAGTTCTTTCGCGGAAGAACAGTGGCAACGATAATGGCGGCGGCAGCAGCAGCAACAACAACAACAACAACAACAACAACTACAACAACACTCATCCATCTGGTAGCCTTAATAAACGTGGCTGACCGTGATTGCTCGCTTGATTATATTACAGTACCGCGTCAGTAATACTGGCAGTGATTATAGCAGCGTGGCTACGTGTAATCAGTATTCATTAGAAATCCATTGTTCCGCGGCCGCGTAATTAAACGCGAATTTATTGCCGAGGGTCCAAAGGCTAGGAAAGGGACACTCGGACATCTCACGCGCACACCCAAAGAATTTCCAGGCAAATGCCTCGGAATCGCGAGGGACGAATATCGATCGCCTACGTTAGTCAGATGGACGAAGAGATATCCTTCCGGTCCAATAACGGCGCGCAGTCTATCAGTCACCATTTTCACGGATTATCGCAAGACTGTGGAGTACTGACAAATTTAACGTTGCAGTGGAAATGCACGAGCCGGCAAATGAGAGCGAACCATTAACCGTGGCTGTGACTCGTGAAAGTGGATGGAAGACGGCGGGGGGTGTCGCGTCGAAAAGCAGCCTGGAAATTTATAGGACGCGAGCTCGCGAGTAATCTAAGATCCAGCTGGCGGAGCGTTTTACGAGGGACGGTAAAACAATTAATCCGCGATATTGGTACCCGCTCGGCGGCGGAGGCGCGGGGGTGGCTCGCGAAACGGAAGTCGACCGTAACTTCGTCATGGCTACCATTCGCCACCGGAAATTACGAGCCCCCCAGTGAAATCACGCAGCTGTTTCCGATCGCGGGACTGAAAGGAGACGGGGAACTACCCCCGGGTGCATTACGCGATCTTAAGAATTATCGGGGTAGGGGGTGCTTGTCGCGTCTCGGGGAGAGACTCGACTCGACTGTGCCGGTGGTCGCCATTTTGAGTCGAGTTGGCGCCCTGGCGGTAACGAGCATGTCAACCACCGACGACGCGAGATCGCTTTTCCCGGTGATCACGAGGGTTCCCCAGAGTTTTACGATGAACTCTCTCTCTCTCTCTCTCTCATCCCCCAAGAGTGTCGCGAACTCCGGCGAACTATCGAACGGGGGAGAGCTTCATAAATCCTCGGCGTTATAAATCGCGCGCCATCCCCCCGCAAAACCCGTCGGTATCTCCATCACTGTCCCGCGGTCACGTCGTTCGCGTGCTCCCCTCGGCTGTGACCTTGGCAAACGGTAGTCGCTAATCGACGAGGTCGACTTCCTCCGGAAGTGGCCGCCGCCACGTGCTTCCAGGGCAATTCCCGGTGTCGCGGCCGTCTTGAAAACAGGATACGTATAATGGCTGTAACAAGATCCAGGGGGTTGGGACACGGCACTCGCATAAATTGTAAAACGGCCTGTGCGGATATTCCGCGGGGGCGCGAGGCTTACCCGGAAGCTCTCGGAGTTACTGCCCGTCATACATAATTGAAAAGCGGCACGCACTACGTCGACTCGCTCGGCTTCGCGGGAGCCTATAAATTACGAAACGTTACGTCCGATCTTGCCTCGCCCACGTTTCTACGACCGTCGCCCATTAAAAGAGACCCCCCCCGCGCGACTGAATCTCCTCGGCGAAGCAACACCGGAAGTCATACCGGGAACGTCCACAGCCGGAAACTTTCCGTCGCTTTGGAAGCTCTCGCCAACTTCCGGAAGCGTCCAGTCGAGAGGAAACTCGCGTGGACCGTAGTGGACGGATCCTGACGCGCGATTGATCCTGGAGGAAATTTACAAGATTCTCGTAATCCGGAAGTGACCGGGCCGCAACCACCCCCGAGAGCGTACGTGCGCTAGTCACTTATCAACGATGCCGCCGTACAGCTCCGAAGGACCAAGCGTGGAAATGTCATCTCGTAAAGTGCACCCTCGACGCGAACGATCATCGTGGCGGACGATCCCTGTGACCCTCGCGCTCTTCCGCCGATTCTTGCCGCCGCCATTTTTACGAGAATCCGACAAAGTAGTTTCGCAATTATGCCGAGACAAACAAGCGAGCAAGAATCCTCGGTATGAATCCGCTATAAAGGTCAGACTGTCCGGCGGAAAGGTCCTTCCTCCTCCACCCTCTCCAACCCTCCCTCGATCTCTTCGACGTACATCTCTTAATTGATCACGCGCACGCCCACGCACACGTGCGCGCGCGCGCGCTCGCGCTCTGTAGTTCGAAAGGGTCCTTCGGAGTCTCAGGGAAATCGATCCCTGCTCCAGAACTGAATGTTGCATGAGCTCCGGAATCCGGTTAATGCGATGGCCAAGATAAAAATGGTCCTGGCTAGCCGATGAGAAATCGATGCGACTTACGAGAGAGAACGGCGAATTCACGCTTGGACTCTTTGACCGGAAGTATCCCGTGGAGATAGCGCGCGCGCGGATGCAGATATAGCTGGCAGTCAAACGCACGATACCCCACGGTCGATGCATACTGCAAGTAAACTGTCCAAACCGTCGAAAACAAACGGCCTGTGGATTGGCCGGGCAATTGCTCCATTCCACCGGTACGGTGGAACCGAGCGAGCGACTCTCTCGCCCACTTCCATCGAACCCATCAAACTCCATTTTAAGTTTGCGAGCGAGGCATGTAATAGCTATTTTTCCATTTTACCTCGGCCAACAGCCCCGCCGCTGGCTGCCGGGAGGGGGAGGGAGGGGGTGCTCGCCGCTCATTCTCTCGAATGGCCCGAATGGAAATACTTGGCCGAGCAAAAATAACCGAATCGTTCTTTAAAACCGGATGCAATTGTTTGAAAAGCGATTTTAATTGGTCTCTAACGCGATTCGCCTCGGTAACAGTGAAATAGATAAGTATATCGCGTGGCGGGGAATCGCCTCTGGTCTGACCGGTCCTTACCGATTCTACTGGCTCCAGACGGCCGCTCCTCGAGACATCGATCTCCCGAGTGGCTCAAATCGCGCAATTAAAAGCAAAAAAGCTCCGAGAGCCCATCAACCACTCCCCCCCGAAGCCTTCCAATAATCCCCCGTCTGCCGGAGGCCGACTCGTTCAAGGAGCATCAAGAGCGCCAATTCCAGCAATGAGCGATGCAATTTTCTATCCGCTTCCACTCGGCAAAGGAGCAAAGGAGTCCCGTTTCCTTTGTGCCGCCAGGACCCGCGCTCCTGCTCGCTCCTTCCAAGTGCGAATGCAAATGCGCCCAGATGCGATGTGCATACGCGCGTCAGGCTCATTCGAGGAAACTACCAAACTACCCCCTTTACACCCCCGCCTCTCGACGCAACGCAACATCCCGTCCTTTCGCTCGCGATCAACTTCCGCCGGATCTCGTCGAGAGTCTCGGACTCCTCGTGCGCGCGGATGCTCCCAGCTGTCGCTCGCGGAACTGGCGGAAATCCTCCTCCCCCGGTGGCTGGCCGGAAGTCGCTGCGGGGTAAACCGGGGGGTAAGTCGGTAATGCGCGAGGGCGCGTATCTGCAAATTGCTATAATGGGGATAATTCGCGTGATCCTGACGGATATTGGGAAGCGCTAACCGGGCTATTGTCTCGTTTATGTAAGGATAGCTTCCGGTCCTGGATAATGAATGCGGATGAGTGACTGAGGTCGTTGATCCGCAATCTGAATAGGAGATTTTCCCAGTGGAGCCAACGACAGAGACGAGGCTTAGGAGGCGCATTATATTCCAAATGCAAAGCGGATAATATCGGTAATAGGATCCGAACCGGTTGCTACTTCGGCATTATGTTATAATGGAGAGACGCGACGCCAGCCATAACTGCAATATGCATGTGTGCGTGGATACAAGATGGGAGATGGGAGATGGGAGCCAGATATTGCCCGGTCTAAACGCAATAACTCCCGGTCTTTATAGTCGAACGCTTTCGGCTAATGGAATCTTTTTACGGCATAGTTGCAGCCTAGCTGTGCGAGCCCGCACCCTCGCAACCCCTCTCCTCCACGGAGTTCCTGAGACAACCCGCGCCCCGAACTACCCCGAGACCTCGATGGGGTCGTCTCTCGCGCAGCTCCCGAAGAATTTTCACCCTCCCCTTCAAGGGGTTCGCGCGCTGCGGAACGCGGACCTGCCGGCCATTAATAGTAATTAGTCGAACGATCGACGCGCTTATTATCGGCCGGCACCGATATAATTAGCGAATGTATCGACGCGATTGTTACAGGCCAAGTCGCGATATGAATAATCGTGCGTAATAACTCGCCAATGCATTAACCATCGTAAAATCACATTAGCGCATTTCCAATCAATTGCACGCGACGTGCATTATCAGAGGAGGGGAGGGGAGGAGAGAGGGTGGTTAATATTAATCATCGATGTTTCGCTTCTCGAAAGCGAGAACCTGGGATCAGGTCGATCGGGACTCCGGAAGCGGCTGGAAGTTCAGCCACTTCCGGTGGAAGGAGGGTGCATCCAATTTTTTTACAGAGCGCGACAGCGCTGTGGGAGAGGAAACTCCTCCCCGAGGATTCGAAACCCCGCTGTCGCGACGCGACGCATCCTCGCGGCACCTTAACGATAACGTCCCCCGGGTACTTGGAGGCAACGCGACTCGCTCTCTCTCTCTCTCTCTCTAATTAGAAGCGCCTCGTGCCACGGCCATTTCGAGATACGCGAAACGACAGAGTGGGCGAAGCGTAAGTGCGGCCAATTGGTGGCTTGTTCCAGTGGGATGTCCCTGAAGCACCCGTAACGGTCTCGCCTAGCCTCGTCTCACCTCGTCTCGCCAAGCCATTCCGCCACTTCCGGAATCGGCGAGACGACCATTACGAGACCGTGAAAAATTCAGGCCGAGCAAAAACCGAGCCAAGATACCCGAGTACCGCGGCACCGTTCGGTACAACCTCTTTCAAGGTTTTTTCTCCATTATTTTCCAGTCCCTGATAAGGAAGGGGCCTCGAGAACGTTCCGAGGGGCAACCGGAGTCGCGGAGCTTCCCCCCGAGTGCCCTGGTCTTCTACACGAAGGCGGAAGCACCCTCGACGCCGGAAGTCACGCTGGAAGAGGAGGAGTGCTTCTTCGAGAGGCCGCCACCCCTGCCGCCCCCACCTCCACCACCCACGCCGCAACAGCCGGACCAACTGGTCCAGGCGGAAGAGGAGACCACAAAAGTCGGAGACATCTTGGAACAGACTTCCGCCACCTCCAGAGACACTCCGGATGAATTAGTCAGGTGAGCAGGACGCGAATCGCGAGGGACTTTGAGGAAAAGGAAAATTCTCTCTCGTTCCCTCGTAACTCTTTTTTTTTTCTTTTTGCTCTTCCGTCCGTGGGAAATTAGGTTCGCGCAAACGAAGGACGAGAGGACCACGGTCGATGGCCAAGTCAGGAGACCGCGTCAACTCACGAGGGACCATTACACTTCGAGGTACGTCATTCTCCAAAAATCATATCTCCTCGCTGGGTTTCTAACCTCCCCACCTCCTACTCCTCCCTCTCTTTCTCGTTAATCAAGCAAATCGCTGGGTAGCCGGCGCACGTTGCATTACGACCAGGCTAATCTCGAATTGAGCTATAAATAAGCAAAATGATCCCATGACACGCTCCCACCCCGCGGTCACGAGAAGAAAAAATTAACCACCCTCCAGAAATTTATCCATTCCTTTTTCTCATTCGCGTCAATGCCCTCCGATGCGAGAGGGAATCCTTAAGGAACGTTGGGATGGGATAGCGAAAGAAACTACTCCCCCACAACCCCCAAGGTCCTCTTATCATCTCGATGCGTGCGGCAATCCCTTTTTGATTCTTTTGTAAGGTAAAAGAAAAAAAAAAAAACTGAACTGGTTATTCATTCGCGGTGCTCATTCAAGATTTATCCACGGGGACTCGGAGTTCCGCGATAGACGAATATCGCGCCAGGCAAACAACCAAGTTGGCCCGTAGGGGGTAGTTTCTTTGAGGCAGTTCCCTTGCAACGATTTTAATTGAGAGGAGACATTTTGAAATGTCACGCTAAAAAAAGGCTTTTATAACCGAGAAAGAGATTACAGAAAATCTAGTTGGAGCAGGTCGAGGAACGACGCGGCTTTGGCGGAGGGGACGAGGGTGCAGCAGGAGGAAGGAGTCACCCTTAGGAGGGAGATAACCGGCGGCACCAGAATCTCACCCAGCACCATCGACCGAGTTTTTGACAACAGCAATCGACGTCAGTATGGAATGGGAATCGTCGGACGTTACTTCGGGTAATTCCTCCACGACTCATTAGGAATTTTTCATCCCTTTCGACTCGGTGGTGGAACCGCGAGAAAATAACGATCGACTTTCCCCAATCGGTTGCACTCTCCACGAGTTTTTCTTTCCTCTCTCTCTCTCTTTCTCGATAACCTTCCCTCCTTCGCCCTTTCATTGGAATCGTGTGGAGGGGGGGGGGGAACATTCGAGTTCCCCCGAATCGGCGGCGGTCCGTTATCCGGGTCGCCCCGGATCTCGCGAGATTTATAGGGCTGGAATTTTAACCGCTCTCCACCACCAAAGCGACCTGGAGCGTTCGCTTCTTTTTCCACTACCTGAGAAATTAAAGTCATGACGTGACTGCGTACCGCCGCGCACAAGTACGCGTGCACCGCGGGCGCAGCGGAAAATCTTTACCGCGAGGAATGACCTGGTTAAGAATAACGACGGAGAGGCGGACGAGGCGGAAAATGTCACGTTGGAAAAAAGTACGCGGATGCATGGAAAATTGCTGCTGATACGTCAGTGGGTGGGAAGCTTCTAAAAAATGACGCGAGACATTAGACTCGCGCGTTTCTCTCGCCTCTCCCTCTCGTCTCTCCTCCGCGGGAGATTTTCTATTATCCGTTGAATGGAAAACTCTCGCTCTGATTTCACACGGAAAATCCCTGAGCAACTTAAAGAACTCTCTCCATCTCGCCTCTCGAGGAACGTTTAATTTTCCCGGAAGAATTCGCGACGCTCTCCCGCCCCTCCCCTTCCCGCGATAATATTCATCGGGAATTTATATTAAGAGTTTTCCCCGGGTTTCCCGCGGGATTCGCTGAAAACAGTCCGATTCGTTAGCCGCCCGTGGAAATTCCGTTCCGTGCGGACTCCTCGCGGGTCCTCCGGTTCTCCAAGTCGGCGAGGTACTCACGAGATCGAATTCTATTTTTCTTTCATCAGGAGGTCCTTCCGGAAAAGCGTCTCGCAGAAACCGGATGTGAGAAAACAGTTGGATGACTTTGAGGATCACAGGCCGTATTTCACTTACTGGATCAGCACGGTGCAGGTGTTGATTCTCATCATTTCGCTGGCGTGTTATGGCTTCGGCCCAGTCGGGATGGACCTGAGGCGACGCTCCGGCCAGGTAAAAAAAACCAACGACAAATCCAAAAAAATCCACTCGCCAATTTGCCAATGGAAAATACCAGTCTGGAATATTATTGGGAATAAGCGTCGTCAGCTTTAATGACGCGAAGGATAACGCTATTGGTAATTGAAAAATGGCGAATGGTGTCGAGCGAACGCGTGCATAACATGCAAATTTCAGATCCTCCATAAATAATCATGAGGAGTCCTCCGCCAATTTGCTCCGCTCCACCCCCACACCCACCCCTCCTCCTTCTCCTCTTCCTCCAACAAAGTGCACGCGTGTATACACAGCAGGAATCGTGAAATCACGTTTATTCCCGAATTCATTTCCATTCTGGGCCAGCTCTATCTCTCTCTCTCTCTCTCTCTCTCTCTCTCTCTCTCTCTCTCTCTCTCTCTCTCTCTCTCCCTCTCTTTCCTTCCCTCTCTCATTCTCCCTCTGCACATCCTCTCTGCCCTCCATCTCTACTAACCTTCCCCCGTTTGCTCACCTTCCTCCCGTGGAGTTTCCTCGATTTTATTCGCTTTTATTATCAGTCGGAGGACTTGGAGCGAACTCAGCTTCTTTACGATGCAAAGAAAAAGATCGGAATAAAACTCGCCTTTGTGTCTTTAGTGCACAATATTAAAAGAAAAAAGAAACAAACTAGGGAGGATCTTGCTACGGAGTTTAATCGTTTTTATTTGACTTTTTTAACGTCGCCTTCCTAGCTTTTTTTCACTCACTTACCGCTTTTAAGCCATTGATCGCTAAAATGCTCTTAAAAGTAAAGTTCCAGTCATTATTTAGCTTATTCGAGTGCGAGCTGAGAAAGCCGAGGACTCCGCCGTAGCTCCGCGAGGCATCAACGTCATTTCTCAGTTATTATTTGGTCGAAGGAAACGCTCCAATAACGCAGAGCGCCATCCAAAGAGACAGACTGAAAGAGAGAGAATAAACCGGGGAGAGAAGTGAAATTAAACGATTTGTTCCAGGTTCTCGTGACCAGTCTGTCGTTGCAGCAAGTGGATTATTACGAGCCAGCCAATTTTTGGTTCGGACCCAGAGCCGCTGATTTGATACATCTCGGCGCCAAATTCGCCCCTTGCATGCGAAGGGACATCAAAATCCTCAAGGAGATCGACGTGTGGCGGGAGAGGGAACGGGACACCGCCTGTTGCATCCGAAATGACGACTCCGGATGCGTCCAGTCCAGCAAAGCCGATTGCTCTGTGAGTTTCAAATTACCACGCGAGAATCTCTCCAGTACGAAAAATTACAATTTCCCATCACTTTCCCCCTGATTCATCACCACCCCAAGACACATCCCCGGTGTATTGATAATGTGAAATTTCTTTGCAAACCAACTGGTCCGGGGATTGAGACCAACGCTCACGGTAATTCCTCAGCAATTTTCATAAAAATCCTTCTCGATGTTTAGTTCGACTTTTTTCTTTTCGACGTTTCGTCAATTCGTTCGAGCGCGTCATGGTGCCGGACTAACGAGAGAATTGTCTTGACGCGCAGAATACGATATCGACCTGGAAGAAATGGGGACCTGGGGACAGCGGACCCGGAGGTCGAATAAGCGGCTCGGTTTGCGGCCTGGATCCAAAATTCTGCGATGCACCAGCGAGCATAGCGCCATACGAGTGGCCGGACGACATCACGAAGTGGCCGATCTGTCGGAAGACCAACCCCTTCAGTCAACGGTTCAGGTATCGAGAGTTCCCCTCCCCCACCCCTCACCGCTGCTAAAAAATTGTCCCAAAAACCTGTCGAACGTTTCTTGAAACTTCTCTTTTTGCTCCATCTCTCGCCATCATCAGTAGCAAGGACGGCAATCAGAGGGGAAATGCCAACTTCCCGATTGGTCGTTACAAGGACAAAATGGCCGAGCACATGGTGTGCGAGGTGATCGGGCACCCTTGTTGCATAGGAATCCACGGAATGTGTCGAATCACAACAAAGGAGTACTGCGACTTCGTGCACGGATACTTTCATGAGGAAGCGTCGCTTTGCTCCCAAGTGGAATGCCTGCACGACGTCTGCGGCATGATACCCTTTCTTCACCCGGAATGGCCGGATCAGTTTTACAGACTCTTCACTACCATCTTCCTGCACGCTGGGTAAGTACTGGTGGACCTTCCTGCTGCATTCACGTGCATCGAAAAAGTCGAACGCAAGAATAAACGAATCTCTCCCTCCCTCTCTCTCTCTCTCTTTCGCAGAATTCTTCACTTGATCATCACCCTGCTGATCCAATACTTCCTCATGAGGGACTTGGAGAAACTCACCGGGTCTCTGCGCATTGCTCTCATCTACTTCGTGGGTGCCTTGGCGGGAAACCTCGCCAGTGCTATTTTCGTACCTTACAGGGCTGAGGTAATTACGAATCGAGATCCTAGTCCAATAAGTGCCGTGCCGTGTTCCTCGATAATCCATCGCTAACCCCCGCTCCGACGCTCGCCCTTGGAAGGAAGCTCTTCCCACCACCACCACCACCACCTCCACCACCCCGCCGCCTTGGAATGCAGATTAAAGTCGTGCAATCCGCGAGAATGATCTCGACTGAAATTGAATCGTGCGCGAGCGAAAAGAAAACCACGGAGGGAGTGGGAGCGGGGGTGGTTATCGATGACAACATGAATACAGGGAGAACAGAGAGAGAGAGAGAGAGAGAGAGAGAGAGAGAGAGAGAGAAATAACCTCGACTTCTCTTGCAGGTCGGCCCAGCAGGGGCGCACTTCGCCCTCCTAGCCACCCTGGTCGTGGAAGTGCTCAACTGCTGGCCCATGCTCAAGTACCCGCGACGAGCGTTGTCCAAGCTGATCCTGATCCTCCTGAGTCTTTTGGTACTCGGGATCCTGCCGTGGGTGGACAACTACGCGCACCTCTTCGGCTTCATCTTCGGGTTCCTCGCAGCCTACGCCCTGATGCCTTTCATCTCGTTCGGACACTACGACAGGCGGCGCAAGATCCTCCTGATCTGGATCTGCATCGTCCTGATCGTCAGCCTCTTCGCTCTCCTCCTCACCCTCTTCTACAATATCCCCGTGTACGAGTGCGAGGTCTGCAAGTACTTCAACTGCATACCCTTCACGAGGGACTTTTGCGCCTCGCAGAACATCAACTTCAAGCGCGAGGAACCCGTATGACACATGGGGCCGCGGTTCAGAGTCGAGCGCGAAGTACCGTTCGGCCCCCAATCCTTCGCTCGTCATGAAATCCCGATCAAGCAATCGTCCAGGGCGATGGCTGCCATCCTGGCGATCCTCGCCGCGCACTCCGTCCCGGGAACCTCGCCCGGGGCGTCGGTACCAGCGGAATAGATCGCGAGGGAGCCCTCGCCGATGGATCCCCCACCACCCGAATATTGCCAAAACTTTCTATGCCAATGTCCAGGAGTCGCCGATGCCCTCGGCGAAGATCCCGAGGGACTTCACGAACCCTTTAGCCAACCGCTTCGCTACTGCCAACGAATGTACACGTGAAAATATAGCATTGCCTTAAAATTCTTGTCGTAAAACGCGAGAGAGAGAGAGAGAGAGAGAGAGAGAGAGAGAGAGAGAGAGAGAGAGCGAGAAAGAGAGAAAGAGGACTCCCCTAGGATGCGGAAGCCACGAGTGGCCATGTAAATACTACGTGTGTGTGACTGCCAGGTCGACTGGCTGGAAGTCGATCGCGATTTTGCGGAACTCGGACCGGAAGGACCTCCTCCGGCTATCGGAAGGCGGCGGAACGTACTGTACATAAAATCGAAACTCTTGTTATATACATTGTAAGAGCGACTTTAATCACTTAGCACTATAGGAGGAACCTTTGAAAGTGTGCGCACACGCCGATTCGTGGCGGAAACTCCCGGATCGCCACGGGAAACCGGAAACCGGACGCTGCCGCGCTAGTAGGCAAAAAAGTAAACGAGCGCCTCCCTCCCCCTGCCAGGTTTTTCCTTGGGGGATGGTCGTCGTCGGGTTTCCGGTGCTGGCCAGCTGAGAGGAGAAAAACTCTCGGATCTTTCGCGATTTTGCCACGATTTAGTAGTAGCGGTGATGGTGGTGGTGGTCGTCGTCGTCGTCGTCGTCGTCGTCGTCGTCGTCGTCGTCGTCGCGATGGTAGTAGTGGTCGTGCGCTGGTGGTAGTGGTGCTGGTGATGGTCCCCGCGCACCTCCGGCCACGAAGACTGTCGCGCGTGGCCATCGTCGAGGTATTTTTCGTAGCTCCTACGGGCTAGGCCCCGAACGCCGAACGACCTTCGCCCTCAAGGTCGGGTCGGGGGTAGGCGCGGGGCCACGAGTCTTAAGCTTAAGTCTTCGGTGAAACGAATCAATTTTTTATAAAAGCATGCCAGCGTGAGAGTGGGTAGACAGGAGGCGCGATATCAGAACTCTTAATCAATTTACAAACTGTACAAAGATTGTGTGAGAGTGAAAGCTTATACATGCGAAAGCAAGCGAGTGTGAGAGCGTGAGAGAAGTCTCCGATAGGCAGCTGCGTCGATCTACAAAATTTCAAACGGTTCGTGCACTCGTTCGTGTTTCGCTATACGAAACCACTGTGACTTTCTGCGAACGTCTCTTTTACTATGGCGGGTACACACGTGACGCGAGAACAGCCTCTACACACCCTCCCCCACCCCCTTTCCACCCTCTTTCTTCGACAGAACCCAGACCCTCGCGACTCGGACATTACTCCAAAAAGTTCAATCCACTCGAAAATACAGTTTCGCTTCTCCCACACACACACACACGCACACAAACATACGAGAGGAGACGAAATTTTTTCTATCGTTCTCCTTCATCCCGTGGACTCTCTTCGAAGGGTTGTTCGAGGGTCAGCGCGAACAATACTAATCAACAGCTGACGTTTTGCTCCTTCCCCCCCAAACCCAAACACCATAATGTCCATCCGACTTTTCTGGAGAAAAAAACCTTTTCCTTCGTTACTCACCGAAGTATTACTCGAGGAAAATATTTCCTTGCGATATTTCCGCGATATTTATCGATAACCCGACACACGCATTCTCGCAGTATATACTTGAGTGCAGTAAGAGAGAGAGAGAGAGAGGGAGAGAGAGCAGGCCAGGTGGTGTCAGGAGCAACACGTTTGTTACGGTCGACCGGAAGTTCAGAGTTCGACAACGAGTTACTCGTTTGATCAACCCAAGCGTGTCGATGGTATTCGACGATTTTCATTGAGAAACCGAAAAGACCCTCCACCCCTCCCTCCTCCCCAAACCCTTCGCACAGACGGACAGAAATTCAGTGATTTGAAATCGCTACGAAGAGGCGCGAATGAAAATCCGCGTGAACCCTCGAAACTTTTTCGACTTCTTCATCATCCTCATCATCATCCTCCTCCTCCTCCCTCCTGGTCTCTCTCTTTCTCCCATCCCAAAAATTAATCCCGTTACACGGAACGTATAAAAAATCTGCAAACGCGACTGTTATTTTAGACCGGTATAAAAATTTGTAAAAATAAAAAAAAGGTGAAATATATTTGCAGGGGTCATTGATTTGAAAAATAGAGAGCATTTCCGAGCTGCTCCAACTGCATTTGGGGGCGTGGGGCAGTCTGTGAATTTTCGGGATTCCTCGCCGCTGCGCGGGAAACGACAATGTTGTAAAAATTCCCGAAAAAAACTCGACAGTGTGCGTGTGTACGCGCGCTCGTATTGGTCGTACCGAAATAACGCCGGAGAATTATGTAACATTCCGTAAGCGCCACACAAATACAGGCGCAAACTCATTCGCGCACACGCACAGACTACCGTCACAGGTACAGGCGAATAATGTAACTCTATAATTTTTTACAATTGCGCGCCTTTATAATAACAGAAATAATTATTGTAAACGCGCAGCCACACCCTTGGGGTTTTGTATAGAAGCAGCGTGTACGATCTACGGAGAAACATAACACTCTACAATTTTTTTCGTTGCACCTTTATTCATTCCAATTATAGTAATGTAACATCTGCATTTTTCAAGTAAAATTAGAGGGATTTTTATCGGGGAAATCGTACTCCTCGTAACGTTTCCGCTACATTGAAGAATCTAAAACTTTGTGATAAACGAAAAGAAAGAAGCGCAAATATTCAAAGGGGAGAATCCACCAACACACACACTCACACGGGTCAACCACCGAAACACTTTTCAAGCTTTACATACGCGAGAACTTTGCATACACACACCTACACATTCACACACACGTATACTTACAGAGAGAGAAAGAGAGCGAGCGAGTGTGCGAGTGAACGAGAGAGAGAGAGAGAGAGAGAGAGAGAGAGAGAAAGAGAGCGAGAAAGAGAGACACGTACACACACACACAGTTACTATATAAATAAATGAGAATAAATAAATTAATAAATAAATTAATAAATAAAGATATAAATATTTGCGGATGTGAAGGAGTGATATGGACCGTTACGATTGTCGAGGAGTAAGGTATTGTTAATTATTGTAAATGTGTCATATACAGATAATAGCATGCATAAAACTAATGGAGAAAAATAAATTGAGAAACTTCGATATTTCCATACCGATCACGGCGAGGTGGAATGTCGTCTTTCGCCGCGGGGGCGAAGAGTGACAATTTCAATCGAAGCGTGTCTCCTTCGAGAACAAGAGAGAGAGAGAGAGAGAGAGAGAGAGAGAGAGAGTAAGAGAGAACCAGAGAGAACACAAGAGAATTTACAAGACTGCAAAATCCAAGAGAGGGTAGCGTTCGATTTTCGTTGATCCTTTAACGACGGGAGCCTCAGAATCAGGCAAATCTTCGTGCGCTTGCATCGTCGCAAAAAGTGGTTCGCACCGAGAAATCGCCGGGGGTGCCAGCATTTCTATCCCCCTTCATCCCCTGGAAAAATTTTGTAGGAATTTTTCCGATCCGAGTCTCCCACCGTTCCCGTGGATGTCGCAATCGCGTCTCCGGATTCGTCGAGAGAACGATTCCACTGCTCGGTCACTTCCGGTGCTTTCTCAGACCGCGAACCCGATGACGTTGATGATGATGATGATGACGATGCTTTGCTCCTCCCTGCAACATTCGACACATCCAGGGAGTCGCTCTTTTCACGATCGAGAGGAGAACGCTACGAAGCTCGGCTGGTTCTTTGCTCGCGCCAATAGGTCAGGAACACCTCGATTCGCGCTAATAGCCAGAATCCTGAGGAAGATTTAATTTTCGAAATTTCGCTCCTATTCATGAAAGTACATACATACATACATACATACATACACGGAGCGCGATCTTATTCCGTCGCGGAACATTCGAGAAAACCATGCAAAACAACAGCGAGCATTTCCAAATCGACGAGAGGAAAATCAGGTAAAGGAGAGATCGCTCGGCCGCTTGCTCTCGATCCGCCTTGAAAATCCCTGTAAATAAAATAAACACATGCGTCGAAAATGGACCAAGGATCTACTAGCGAAGCCTCGTGTGTGTGCGTGTCTGCGTGCGTGTGATGAAGCAAAATCGATTCGATCCAAGTTTTGACGTACTTCGAAATTGGATGGTAGAAGAGAGAGAGAGAAAGTTTAAGAGACAGAGAGAGAGAGAGAGAGAGAGAGAGAGAGAGAGAGAGAGAGAGAGAGGGAGAGAGAGAGAGAGGATAAGAAGATACAGGATAAGAAAAGGAGAGAAAGGGAGAGAGAGTTTGTTGCGAGAGAATGAGAGAGATAGACAGAAAGGAAAAGTGAATGCGAATGAGTGAAAGAGATTAAGAGAAAACGTAAGAGAGAAAGAGAGGAGGAATAAAAACGCAAGGGAGTACACATAATTTGTTCAGAGTTTCCTCGAACAAATTCTTCATGCGTGTCTGAGAAACGATTTATTTTCGTATGCTTGCGAAACGTTGAGAACGTTGTTCGGCAGTTAATCTTGACGTTGTGCCCGCGCAGCCTTATATTGCCCACTTTCAAGGTGAAACGAGAACAAGGGATGTGCGAAAATTGTATAATTTATTAGAGAACAAGAATATAGAGAGAAAGCGAAACAGAGCGCGCGCGCGAGAGAGAGAGAGAGAGAGAGAGAGAGAGAGAGAATGAGAGCAAAACGACAGTCCTCGATACCCCTTTTATATATACTTTAAGAACATTCCACCACAGCCGCGCGGTATTATTTTTCTGTATCCCTGTATCTATACGCGTGATATATATAAGTATTAACGATGGACTAAATTTATGAATATACGATTGTATTGATAACGATTATCATGATTACTTCGCCACTTTGATTTCCACTAGTAATCGGTAAGTCTTCGATTACGATTAATAATACCAATCATAACGATACATTGTACTTGTCGCTGTTATATACATATATACATACAGATATCTCGAACAACATTAATTTAATAACAATAAAGAAAACTGAAACTTAGCCTTCCTGCGTGTGTGTGTGTGTGTGCGCGTGTCTCTCCGCAGATCCCTTTTCAGATTCTTTGGTCTTACGCGCCTTCCCGCGCTCCATTTGAATTAAGGGATGTTTTTTCTGTTGGTAAGGGAGGGTGCGATCTTACCGACAGAATCGAAGTGACGTTTCCGTAGTTCCACGTGCAAACGAGAGGGACGCTGGCTGTCTCGAGACGTTGCTGTTGTCGTTCGTCGGATGACAGATGGCGTGTAGTTCGATTGTGAAATCTTCGGTTATCTGCCATTTTCGCCCAGTACACGCAACCCACTAGACGCGTAGAGAGAGGTTTCCAAGATGGCTAAAAAAACCTTGGGGGACAAAGCTCCTCAGAACGAAGATGCTGTTAAAAATAATGACGAAGCGGTGGTCACCGAAGACGAAGAAGCGAGCTTCAGTGATCCCGAAGGCTATGCCGATGAGATCGCGGACGAAGGTGAGCGAATATTTTCTTAGTGACACTCGCAACTGGCACTGTACACCAGTGTACGAAGCATGGAACATGTTACCGCAATGTGGCATGTGCAGCATAACCTTTACGTGCTCCAACTTCAGTAGTCGCTGCTGACTCGAGTAATTTTATTGCTCGTACAAACTTCTCTCATGTAAATCCGTCGCCGTTTTTGTTTACAGATCTCTTAGGTGATATATTGAAAAACAAACCTTCGGAAACAGACGGTGTGGAGTCCGTAATTGTGGTCGATGGCGTTCCACAAGTAGAGCCGGAAAGATTGGAAAAACTCCAATCTGTAATAAATAAGGTTTTAGGCAAATATGGTACTATCGTTAACCAATATTACCCAAAAAACGAAAATGGGTATACGAAAGGGTGTGCAGATTTTTTTCATTTTGTTGATATCTTTATAGTTCTCGCGATTATTTTTTAGTAATGTCGCGACTCACGAGCAATAATACTTTTAGGTATATATTTTTGGAGTATAGTAGTCCATACTCTGCTCTGTCCGCTGCCAAGGCTGCGAACAACTATAAAATTGATAAACATCATACTTTTAAAGTTAATCTATTCACGGACTTTAAAAAGTATGCTGAAATACCAGACGAGTGGGAACCACCCATGCCTCAGCCATATAAAGCTGCTGGAGATTTGCATTACTATTTATTAGAACCAGATGCCTATGATCAATTCTGTGTTCTATGTGGTAATGCGCAAGCTGTTTCTGTACAAATCTGGCAAAATTCAGCCCCAGAACCAACTCTATTGGAAGAGCGACCGGTAAGGATATCATGTTACATTTTTTTTTATTGAAAATTTATTGTCATGGCTAAAAACTGGTATAATCTATTAATAGCGATGGACAGAAACATATGTAAAATGGTCTCCCTTGGGCACTTATTTAGCAACATTCCACAAATTGGGAGTTGCTTTATGGGGTGGTCCTCAATTTGCCCAGCAAGCCAGATTTAGCCAAAAAGGAGTTGAATGTATAGATTTTTCACCTTGCGAAAGGTATCTCGTTACCTATACGCCGAGAACTGATCTGGGATCAGATCAGAAGCGTTTAGTTATTTGGGACATTCTGACGAGTCAGGAAAAACGATCATTTTATCCCGATGGTTCATCCGTTTGGCCTATATTCCGATGGTCGCACGATGATAAGTACTTAGCCCGTATGGGTGAAGATGTTTTAAGCGTATACGAAACACCAGTGAGTCACTCGAATTGATAAAATCATTAAAAACTAATCGACACTTTGACTCGTAATTAAACATTTTATTTCAGTCATTTGGATTGTTGGATAAAAAAAGTATTAAAATCCCTGGTATAAGAGATTTTAGCTGGTCACCGACGGATAATGTTTTGGCCTTCTGGGTACCGGAAGATAAAAATGTTCCAGCAAGAGTAACTCTTCTTGAAATTCCAAAGTACATTTTAAGATCACTCTAGATATATTGCAAACTCAGATATTTCTGATTTTTTGCTAATAATATTCTTTCTTCCAGTCGAAATGAAATCCGTAATAAGAATTTGTTCAATGTTGCTGATTGTAAAATCTTTTGGCAAAAGTCTGGCGATTATCTTTGCGTTAAAGTTGACCGTTTCGCGAAACGTAAAGAAAAAACTGAACAAAAGTACACGGTATGACAATACGAAAATATTCTTTGATTTCTTTAAAAAAATAATTGAAATAATCATTTCTATAAAAAAAACAAAACATTATCTCACTTTAGGGAATGTCCTACAACTTTGAAATATTCCATATGCGCGAGAAGCAAATACCCGTGGATAGTGTAGAAATAAAAGAACCTATCCATGCATTTGCTTGGGAACCGATAGGCAGCAAGTTCGCCATCATTCACGGTGAAATTCCAACTGTAAATGTTAGTTTCTACGAAGTACGCTATGGTCATCAACCCGCGCTTCTCAGTAAGTTGTCTCGTACAAGTTTTATATCGTCTTTCTTACATAATATGTGGCATGCAATGTCAATAGCAACAAATGTCTTTACTCTCAGAAAAATTGGAGAAAAAAGCTTGCAATCACCTGTTCTGGTCACCATCGGGTCAATTCATTGTACTTGCTGGTCTTACCACAATGGCTGGAGCACTCGAATTCATCGATACCAATGACTTTACCATTATGAATGCCACTGATCATTATCAAACTTCGGATGTTGAATGGGATCCTACTGGACGGTGAGGATCGATCTAATGCAACGTACGATATTTTCCTACGTATATTTGATTGTTTTTGAATGTGGTTTTAGATATGTAGTGACAGCTGTATCCAGCTGGAAAACGAGTGTAGATAATGGTTACTGGATCTGGACATTCCAAGGTCGTATATTGAAGCGAGTAAATCTTAATGGGTTTAATCAATTATTGTGGCGACCAAGACCTCCAACGCTCTTAACGGCTGAGCAAATTAAGGAGATTAAGAAAAATCTTAAGAAATATTCTGCCCAATTTGAAAGCAAGGATCGCATGCGTTTGACTCGTGCTTCCAAGGAATTGATAGAAAAACGTTGTGCACTTATGAAGTCGTTTGAAGAATATCGTACTAAGCGCGTCGAGGAGTACAATAATCAGAAGAAACGACGTCTTGAATTGCGTTGCAGTAAATATACCAATTTGCTTATTCTTATTGAAACTTTAACTATAAGAAGAACTTTATGTAATATATTTGTTCCTCCCTTTTTTTTTTTTTTTTTTTTTTTTTCTTGTTGTAGATATCGATACGGATGAGCTTGACTCTGATTCGAAAAATGTTGAGGAAGAAGTAGTAGAATTTTTCGTCAAAGAAGAAACTTTTGTAATTGATGATAAATAAATTCGAGTAAAAACAACTTTAATCGCCGATCTTGGAAATCTCTAGTGTGAAATTGGTTTTTTACACCGATCATTGTGTGTCATCGCATTAAACAAGTCTTAAAGCCTTTTACAGGCTTTAAAAACTATAAAAAATGACTCTTTTATCTGGTTATGGATATTTTCTATCATTATATTCCTACAGTATCAGTGGAATTTCTTCCACGTTTCGAGTGAAACGTAATCTTAATACCTTTAAGTTTTATCATATACCGTATAGAATAGCTTGTGAAGATAATAATTATCCCATTATTTTGACCATAAAACGAAATATTCTTATTTATTTAACCCATATAATAAAATTATCAATGTTTGATTATACAATAATAATGAATAAGAGATTGCATAATCCTTTCTACTCGTATGTCTAAGTAAATGAATAGGCTATTTTAATTTTAAATATATGCATATATATACGTGTGTGTGTATATATATATATGTATATTGCCTTTAATAATTCTTCATGTTTTTAATAACACTTGAGTAAATAGTAAAAATTGGAAGAAATTTTTAAAATTTATTTGTATAAATACTATTAAATAAAAAATCTTAAATAAGAAAAATCTAAAATTACTAAAAAAAGTGTCGAAAGAGGAAAACTGTGGCGCATACCCAAACAGGGGGTCGCCTATCTTTTTGCGAGAACAGTTTCTTTGTAACTAAATTTGCATTTACAAATAATCTTTCATATTCTTTTTCCAAGTCGTCTTGCAGTTTTTCGTTTTTAGTCAATATTGCTATTTGTGATTCCAAGTCTCGTTTGACCGATCTGTAACCTATTTAATTAATTAGAAAAATACTATGTGTTTTTTCAGTAAACGTACGCCATAAATATCTTACCAAAATTTGATGAACCAATCAGTGTAAAAAAAGGTTTCTTCTCGCCTGGAAATGTATACCATAGACCCTTCGCGTGATATGTCCAGCCTGATTTAGCATATTCCCATAATTTTATTCTATTATCCTGTTTTGTATTTTCACACATCTTATAAAATACTTCCTCTATTTTTGTATAAGCTGCAGGAATACCTCCAGCGACTCCTCTTGATTCTAAAGTCAAAGTAATAATATTAATTAATAATTAACAAAATCTGTAATATACTTTACTTACTGAAAAAACTATTAGCTGATGGATGAGCAGTTAAAAGATAGCAATCGGCTTGACAGTCTTCGAGCAAAGCATTGCAGTACTCGGAAGTTAAATTGAAATAGCCTGTACCGATTCTTAGTTTCGCTCCTGGAGGCATTGACTGTAAAAACTTGAGGGTAACTTCATTTTCATGATTAATACCAAGCTGACCCATTTGTACAAGTGGAAATACGAATGTATCCTTACTCGTTCTAGAGTCTGTAATAAACACGATTTAAATGAAACACGATGTAAACGTAAAACTTATTTTTAGTTTTAATTTACCCGAGTTTGCTCGCTTTTTCATTTCATTTTGAAAAAGAGTTCTAACTTTGTGAGAAGCTTCTTCTACAAACTTCTTTTTTTCCCAATTAAAATTAATTGCAGAACTTAACTTTGTACTACCATTAGGTTGAAGAATAAAACTAAACTCTCCCACTTTTTGAATCAATTGATCATAAAAGTCACAGAGCTCTTTACAATCTTCAATAACAAAGTATCTATCCTGTCTATTTACAAAGTAGTCGTGGCTTAAATTGGCGCTAAAAAACACAAAGTTTTTTAATAATAATTTTCACCACAGTTTCCTAGTTATTTCTTCCTTTTTATCTACTCACCCACTTATAATGAGGGTATCATCTATCATGTATACTTTCATGTGCTGTAAACCAATTAATTCATTACAACGACCAGGTATAATTGCTTTTAAAAATCCATAAAGCTTAGGTGTATGGTATAAAAAAATTTTACAATTATTTGCCAATTCTTCTTTAACTAATGGTTTAAGCATATCACGTGAATTCAGCTTACCCCGAGAACCTCTTATATAATCCAATAAAAATGTAACTTTAAGTTTTCCATTTCCATTCTTTACACTATTTTCTATTGCTTTTACCTATCATAATGAAATATTTGTAAAAGATAAATCTTGATTACCAAACTTTAAATGGACATTTGAACAGTATAATATTTACCAATTCTGACTCTAATTTCCCTGTACCTAGATATAAAGATGCAAATGTTATTCTTTCTTTGGCAAGTTTACACTTTTCAACAAGAGTATTATAAAAGTCTGATGGTTCGTGGATTATTCTAATCTGTAAGAAATAACTTTTAGAGTAAATCTCAAAACACATATTAGTATCATATTTGCTTACTTTTGCACCATCAACTGGGAAAGCTGGTGCAACTTTATGCAACCAAGAGAGATTACTTATACGAGTACTAATTATTTCAGATTCAAATACTTTCTCATCTTCCAGCATTGCAACATCAATTTTATGCCTAGACATAATTAAAGACACAGAATTTTTTTTCAAATTGATATTATCTTTTATCGTAGAACGTGGTACAGTAATCCTGTGGAAAATAGTTAAATGTCAATTTAATATTAAATACTTTAAAAATACACATCAGAAGTATTTTATAGGTTAAATGAAGTCACGTTATAATTTCTTAGCAATATGACATATAGATTTTAAAAATACTTTCAAACTTACCTTTTTAGAATAATTTGCATTGACTTATTCATCAGAATAATTATTAACTAACATTAAAAAGATAATAATTCAACTAGACTTACTAAATCCGCCACTTCTTAGATCCAATAGCAAAACTGTCTTGTGCAGCAGCCGAATTTTATACCTGTATTCTTAAAATGGCGCCAGATATGAATATCCTTCATAAAATAGATATATATATATATATAACTAGGTTGCTTAGTAACAAGCCTAAGTGTAACAATACACAATTTGCTTGGGCAGACTTTATTTCAATTTTGACATGATAATGTATACAATTCATTCTTCTTAATGCCCTCTCTTTACAATATATTGAAAGGAGAATAGTTAATAATTACAGTTCTCTTTTGATTTTTCATACATAAACAATATATTAATATGCATCTGAAGTATTTGGGATCATTGATGCCATCACAAGTAGGTCATCGAATAGTATTAATGTTATATATACTTTAAAATATTTTCTTCTTACATGATATGTCTATATGCAGGACTCTGAGTGTCGAGTTGTTGGAATAGCATGGTCTCCAAACAATTTAAAATTAGCTGTAGCTTCTTCTGATCGATCCATATATCTCTTTGATGAACATGGAATTAAAAGAGACAGATTTTCAACAAAACCTGTAGAGCCTAAAGTAAGTATATAGAGAATAAAAAAAGTATCATGAGTAAAACACCATTTCTAAATTGCAGTTTGGTAAAAAAAGCTATATAATTAAAGACA
This sequence comes from Sclerodermus sp. 'alternatusi', assembly GCA_037305995.1. Lineage (NCBI taxonomy): Eukaryota > Metazoa > Arthropoda > Insecta > Hymenoptera > Bethylidae > Sclerodermus > Sclerodermus sp. 'alternatusi'. The sequence goes on along the minus strand of CM074546.1, from coordinate 7,458,847 downwards.
TAGCTTTCTCACAAGATTCAACAAAAATTGCTGTAGGGCAAACTGATTGTATGGTCTATGTTTATAAAATAGGAGAAGAATGGGGTGAAAAGAAAGTTATCTGTAACAAATTTCGTCAAGGTGCTCCAGTAACTTGTTTAATTTGGCCCTTTGAAGGACCTATAATCATTGGTTTGGCTGATGGAAAAGTTCGTGCTGCTTTAATAAAATCACATAAAGCACACACATTATATGCTGCTGATGCTATGACAATTGCTTTAGCAAGCAAGTAAGTTTCTTAAAACAAACTTGCTTAAGTTCTAAGGCCTTTGTTTCTAGTGTAATAAGAATTTTTTATTTTATCAGTGTTCGTGGCACTGGATTCTTGTCAAGCCATGCTGATGGAAGTATTATAAGATATTATGTTGCTGATGATGGAAGCATGGAAACATCAGGTCGTATTTGTACACACAGTGTACCCGCGTATTCCTTAGCTTGGCCACAATCTCATATTTTGGCAGCAGGTTGTGATAAGAAAATCACATTCTATGATTCTAGTGGAAAAGTCATAAAATGTTTAGACTACAGTAAAGACACCGATGAAAAAGAAATGACGATTGCCTGGTGCAGTCCTAGCGGTCAAAGCATAGCTATCGGTTCTTGGAATAAAATCAGAATTCTAGACTGGACACCTCGTCGTGGAGTCTGGGAAGAGGCAAACATCAGGTCATTGCCAAATTTTTATACCGTGACGGCTATGTGCTGGAGAAGAGACGGATCCAGGCTGATTATCGGTGGACTGACTGGTGCTGTGGAACAATTTGAAACAATTTTAAAGAGAACTGTTGTTAGGGGTAGCCACGAGGTTGCTTATGTAGGTCCATGCCAAGTGGTCGTACGTCCTTTGAACAACAGCAATCGTCCTATCATAATCAGATCACAAACGGGAGGTGAAATCGAGGATGTCAGAGTTCTTGGACGTAGAGACAACAATATCATAGCAAGAACTACAAACACCCTACTCATCAGTGACATTGAACTAAATTTAATTAGCGAGATCCCCTGGGAGGATCGAAGTGGAAATGAAAAATTCTTTTTTGAATATCCAGAAGTTTGCTTGATATTCTCCTCGGGAGAACTTACCATCGTCGAATATGGTAAAAACGAAATTCTTGGGTCTGTAAGAACAGAGGCGGTAAATCCTCATGTAGTTAGCGTAAGGATAAATGAGAGACAAGCCCAAGGAATGCCGGAAAACAAACGTTTAGCCTACTTGCTAGATCCACGTACGGTTCGCATAATCGACTTTATAACTCGTGACACGATTAGTTTTATTGGTCACGACATAAGAATTGACTGGCTAGAATTGAGCGAAACAGGACACAGACTCTTGTATCGAGATAAGAAAGCAAAATTGTGGCTAAGCGATGACCAAGGTAGTAGGATCTTGCTACTGACCGGTGTCAGTTTTGCTTCGTGGGTTCCTGGCAGCGATGTGGCTGTTGCTCAAACAGGGCAAACGCTGGCAGTCTGGTACAATGTGGATGCACCTGAAGCGGCAACTCTCATTCCTATTCGAGGTGATGCCGTCGACATCCTCAGGGAAGACGGTCAAACATCGGTTATAGTTGAAGAACCAACGGGAAAAGTTTCTTACCTCCTTGACGAAGGTCTCATAGAATTTGGCACAGCGCTGCACGACAATGATTTTGGTAGAGTCGTCATGTTCCTCGAGGAACTCGGTGATAAACCTCAAGCAGAAGCAATGTGGGATAATGTTGCTAGGAATGCAATGGCTGCCAAGCAATTGCAGATTGCCGCAAGATGTTACGCAGCTCTGGGCGATGTTGCTTGCTCAAAGTTCTTAAGGGAAATTGTTGAAATCGGGGAAAAATACTCGAAGCAAACAGGTAACGATCCACTATCTAGCCCAGATGTCTGGGCAAAACTAGCGATTCTGAATAGCGACTTGAAAACAGCCGAAGCTGTTTACTTGGAACAAAATGAACTGGATAAAGCTTTGGAAATGTACCAAAGATACTGGCATTGGGAAGACGCTTTGGATTTGGCAGAAAGTCGGAACTGGACGGGTTTGATAGACCTGAGGGACAAGCATCTTGCCTGGTTGCTGGACAGCGGTCAAGCGGCTAGAGCTGCCGCTATAATTGAAACTGAAAGTCCGCAAAAAGCCATCAAGCTTTACTTGGAAGCTCGTCGGCCTGGACGAGCAGCCAGACTGGTACTCGGGGACAGCGAGTTGCTAAATGACAATGCCATCGTTACCGATGTGATAAGAGCGTTAAAGGCTGCCGATTTGATGGAACTTGCCGGGGAGATCCTGGAAAAAACCAATCACTCCATCGACGCTATCAAGTGCTACGCTCAAGCTGGCGTTTTTGCGAGGGCCCTTGAATTGGCGAGGGAAGTCGATCCAACTTCTGTCGTGAGTCTCGAGAAGGATTGGGGCCAGCACTTAGCCGCGGCTGGCCACTACGATGCCGCTATAAATCACTTTATCGAAGCGGGTGAAACTGCTCTGGCTTTGAACGCCGCGATTAACGCGAAGCAGTGGAGAAAAGCTTTGCAGATAATTCAGGTGATCGAGGACGATGACCCTGAGATTCACAAGCAGTGCATAAAACTGGGAGAGTACTTTGCCTCGATCGGAGACCGAAAACTCGCCGAGAGTCTGTTCCTGAGGGCGAGGAACGCTCGGATGGCCGTGGAAATTCACGTGCAAGCTGGAGATTGGAGTCGAGCGCACGAAGTTGCCTTGGAGTACATGTCCACGGAGGAAGCTAACGAGGTTCTAGCTAAGCACGCCGTAAATCTGCAAGAAGCCGGAGACCTGCGGCACGCGGAAGCTTTACTAGTCGCCATAGGAGAATACGACTCGGCCATAGCGATGTACAGGAAGGCCGGACAACGCAGCGACATGGTCAGACTGGTAGCAAAGCATAGGCCAGACTTGCTGCAAACCACATACGCGCATTTAGCGAGGGAACTGGACGCTGTTGGCAAATCTCGAGAAGCCGAGGAATACTTCTTGGGCGCTGGAGACTGGCGAGGTGCGGTGGCTTCGTACAGATCGGCCAATATGTGGGAGGACGCGCTCAGAGTTGCAAAACAAGCCTCGGGAGAGAGAGCCGCGCAACAGGTAGCCCTGATGTGGGCGAGAACTTTAGCTCCGGAGTTAGGCGCCAGGCTCCTCATGAGACTGGGCTACTTGGACGCTTGTCTTCAACTGGCGTGCGAAGCCAGTCTCTTTGACTGGGCCTTGGAAATTGCCAAGTATGGCTCTACCGATCAAAAGAAAGAGATTCACTATAAGCATGCTATGGCTCTGGAGGACGAGGGTCGCTTCGCCGAAGCTGAGAAAGAATTTATTCGAGCGGGCAAGGCCATAGAAGCTGTTCAAATGTACATTCACAAACGGGACTGGGAAGCTGCCGAAGACGTTGCTCAAACTCATGGACAGGAAGCTTTGTCGCTTGTTCTCGTTGCAAGAGCAGCCGAAGCTGCTCAAGTGCAAGACTACGCCCTTGCGGAGTCTCTTTTGTTGAGGGCTCATAAACCGGAAGTCATAGTGGAACACTACAAAGTAAGTGCGACCTGTGCTACCGTAAAATTCTTATGCGAGTTTAATATTTACCGGATAGAGATGTAATTTAAACGAATACACAGAAAGCAGGAATGTGGTCCGAGGCATTGCGCGTCTGTCGAGAGTATTTACCCAGTCAAGAAGCGGCCCTTCGAAGAGAATTGGGTCAAAGAAGCGGAATCGACGGAGTCAATGCTCTGGATGAAGCCCGTAAATGGTTGGAGGTTGGCGAAGTTCGCACGGCTCTGGATATTCTCATCACGGACCCTCAAGCACCTCGTGCCTCTCTTATCCGAGCAGCTGATATTCTTCTTCATCATGCAGAACCGGAAACTGCTATGGAAATCGGTGGAGATTTAGGAACTCGATTATTCGCTGTCGATGAGCATGCTCTTGCCGCTCAAGTACTTATTTTTGCAATAATGTAACAATACTATTTAGTCGGAAGAAGAGAGAGACAACTTTTATTCTCTTACAGGTATTTCTGCAAGCAGACAGACTGAAGGACGCGATAAACGCATTAGCTGCGGTAGGTGAGTGGGAGAGAGCGAAACGCATTGTACAAGAGCTTGCACCAGACTTAGAGATATACTTGGAAGAGAAGTACAAAGAAGCAATAATCAGAGATGGACAGATAGACAGGCTGGTAGAGGTTGATGCCGGGGCTGCATTGGAGATCCTGGCTAGGAAGGGTCAGTGGAATCAATTATTCGAAGCGGCTAGCATGCAGGGACCGGAAGTCATGCAAAAGTATTTAACTCAGCGTGCAGTATCATTACTGAAGTCAGGTTCGGCGATACAAGCGCTACATCTTTACGTACAATATGGCGCGCCACCAATTCCCCAATATTACAATCTATATTTGCAATTGTCCGAAAACATTCTTAACTCCGAGGAATCGTACAATGATTACAGGTATCTCTCTCAGTTACGTACAGTCTTGCATCAGCTCTGGAAAGACATAAAACCTTCGGGTAACAGAGATAAGTTTGGTAGGCTTCTCGAAGCGGCGCATTATTCCGCTACCAAAGCTGGATGTCAGCCATTTGCTTCCCTTTCCGATCTCGTAATTAAATTGTCAATCACTCTTTTACGTTACTCCAACGTTCTAGTGGTCGATCGATGCTATTACGAAGCAGGCATGAATTGCAAAACCGCTGGCCAGCACAGCGAGGCTTTCGTTTTCTTAAATCACTTTCTAGACCTTGAAGAATGTATCGAGGAAGGCGACAATAATGTTCTCGATGTCGAAGATATTCGAGTTACAGATTTTCCACTCGAAGTTCCTTTACCTCCAGCTTTGAGTATGACGAAAGAACAACGAGAGGAAGTTAGGGAATGGATCTTGGCGATTTCAATGGACCAAAGAGTCGAGCAAGGTTTGCCAGTTGATCAGCGCGGAGTTTACGTGGGCTCGTTAACTTGTCCCGATAACTCCGCGGATCCTTTACAAGAGTGCGTCTTAACCGGTTATCCGATTCGTGGTCCAGTTATCACTTTTGAGGAAAATAAGCGCGTAGCCGATCGCGATAATTGGAATAAATTAATTAATACCGCGAGACAAGCGCCACCTGATTCTGCATTAAATGATATATTAGTTTTTATCCAAGAGTGGTGTGGCAACGCGCCAAGTTATAAGCTGTAAATGAAGCGAAAGTACAAGTGTACACAATTGACCCTGGATTAATTCGTGTCGAATTTTTATTTAAATACAATCGAACCAAAAAAATATTCCTAAATAAGTTACCTAAGAATAATTAATCCTGTCGTCTGGCATGAATATACATATAATGCGTTTTTGTGATTTCGTGTACTTTACATTACCACTACGTATAACAATAATACTATTAACTATATATATATATAAAGAGAAAAGCTGTCATACCTTCTGCACATCTACTTAGTGTAAATATTTATATGGCTACACAATGACTATGTATATATGTATACATGTATGTATAATAATACAAGTTAAAAAGTATATTATAAATATCATTTACAGTCAATAATTACAGCACTTATTGCTGAGTGATTCTGAACACTGGTCCAATTCTCAAGAAAAATCTTCGTATTACAGATCTTGGTTCTGGTTTGAGATCAAAGCACATGATCTCACAGAGATAGGGATAGCAATTGGACGCGTGTACCGCGAATCGATTGTCACTCATTTTAAGTATTCTAGTTAAAAGCAATAATAAAATAGGCGTCCAAGCATCTCTGTGTGCTTCGCTGGGTAAGCCAAGGAAATATTCGAGGGCTTCGGATGCCACTTCGGTAAGTCGAGTCTCCACTTTTGACCAATCGTTTCTGTGTGTCTCATCATTGTACATCTTGAATAAAATGCGAAGGGCACATGCCAAGGATTGCGTTTCCTGTTTAAGTAAATTAGGTTTAACGTTACCACGAAAGCCCGCTTTCCACAGTACGTTTCGTTGCTCATGATTGGAATTGAAGCTTTTTGCAAATCGATGAGATTCTAGAAGACAATCGACCAATTTCAATAAATGAATTGTGATCAGTGCACAATACATTCCCTGTTCTTCCTTCTGCTGATCTCCACCCCCTCTAGATCCTAACTCGGAAACCTTTCCATTCAGCATATCAGCCTGAGCTAACGCGAGATTTTCCTGATCTTCTTTCCGGGAAGTCGCAGGATAGAAAACTACGTTATCTATGGTTTGAATCAACTCTAGTTGCACAACACACTTTATAAGTAATGCAGAGAAAACTCTGTTCTTCGCACTCTCCCCATTCGACAAGCTTTGCGTGCTGTTACTTCGTTTTAAAATTCCCATGTGCCCATCTGCTTCACCGGTAATAACATCTAAATCAGACTCTTTATTCAAAGTTTGCGGCTTCCACGTAAGCAATGTGGACGGTAGTGTACTTTTAAAGATGTCCAAGATACAAGAGCATGTCTTCTCCCAAGTCCCTTCATCAAATTTGACTCCATTACTAATCACAAGATTCTCCAAACAATTTGTACCCGATCTAGCGAGTTGTTCGTTATCCTGTTGTACGCACCATAAAAGTTGCGAATACAATTGCTCTAGAAGCAGGGGTCCCAATGTATCATAGAATTGAGAAAATACATCTACAATTGCGTAAAGTGCATGATTGCAGGTTGTCGTCATCCATTCGGCCTTCTGCAATGCGAAATATCATAATGCACAATGCATTATCGATAAAAAAAAAAACAAAAAATACATTGATCAAATCATATCTGTTAAATTAGCTATACGAACCTCCGTATGTTGCTCGGGCAATTTCATATTATCAAAAATGCGGAACAGTACTTGAAACAAATCTTTCCACCAATGTGGTTTGAACGATGCTCCGTGTGTTTTGACGACATCGAACAAAACAGTTAAGGCGCGAGTTCGAACATCAAGCTTACATCTACTTACAACGCAAGATAGTTCAAATAATAGCGGGAACCATCCTCTTACCTGCGGCGAATCACACTTGTAAAATAATGTATAAAAATAAAGGTTATTTGGAATTAAAAAAATGAGTGTTTCTTACCCAAGCTCTATCCTCTTCCGATACCATTCCACTGTCATCCATCATGCCCTCGGCGAAAAGATTAGGGTTCGTGTCTATATATGAAGCGCAGGAACGTATAAGTCTTATTGCTTCCATACTAGTATCAGGAAAGGAAGCGTTACAAGCAAATTCACTGAGGCACTTGACGGCGTCTTGAAACGAATCCACCATAATACTAAAGTCTTCGGCATACAGCTCATCTAGAAGAAAGTACACGATGTAACGGAGCTACTCGCATCAACGCATTAAAATCAATCGTGATCAAATCTCTATACTGACTTATTATCTTTCCTGTCATCGAAAACGCTAGATCGACTACGGATTCATCCCGATCACTAGCTGCATGATGAAAGACGCTGAAAATATTCTTCCAACCAGATCGAATATTTTGAGCTTGAGAATGCACGATTTGAGCTACGCATCTGACAACCATATCTCTAATAACAGGAGATCTATTCTTCTTCATAATATGCTCGAACGGTCTTAAGAAATCCTTTTGAAACCGGAAATTAGCGAATTCTCCCTTCTCGATAAACTTTGTTGCCAATTGTCTGAGAGAATCCACGGCAAAGAAGGAGATATCCTGTCGAGGGCTACAACCAACTCTATCAAAATGATCTCCAAGAACTTGCCATATCCTGGACCATTGTAATCTTATACGACCCATATTATAATACGATATTTCTACAATCTTTGTCAGTGAAAACATTCGCGGTTGAGTAGGATGTGCTAATTCTTCTAAAGAAACTTGACATAAGGCCTTTACGAATTCTACTATGGCATCTCCGTCCAGTCTCGTGGAACCAGTGAAGATTCTATCGACGGCGACCACGACACTTTGCGAACTTGTTTCCCCTATGGACTCTTTGACGCTAGCTTTAAACATAAAGTTCCAACGATGAGTTTTTTACTTATTGAACTATGTAAATGCATTGCATTTTATGAAACTTACGATCCAAAGAGCTAAGATTAAGCCCATTGTTTTGGTGCGAGTTGTTGTGCGTTAGACTTGTGAAATTTGCCAAAGGCGAAGGGAAATGGGGCTTCGATGGCGGGCTTAATAGTTGAGGTCTCACCCCAGTACCTATAAGCTGAGCAAGCTCCAATTGTGATATGCATTTTACAACGTCCAACCAAGAACTACCAAGATAATTGCCGTCCGTATGTGCGACAGTAATCAAAGTCTTAATCGTGTCTATATTCTTCGCTTTCATTTCCGTGATAGGAGAATTTGCCGTTAACAGGGTAAACCTGGCTAACGCTTGAACATAAGCATCACGCTCCAACTATATTTTACATAAAAATCGAATATATAGAGATCGGAAAAAATGATTTTATCAGGATAAATAAAACAATGTTCGCAAGATTACTCACCGTCATATGAAAAATACAAGCAATACGTATTGCACATCTAATACCATCTAAACACAATGAGGCAATTTCAGGATCATCGCAATCCTGTAAACCGACGCTGAACGCGGCTAGGAAAGGTGTCCATGCTATTTTAAACATAGGCCGAACATGTTCCAAATGCTTCGCTGTTGTAAACGGCGCTTGAACATGGCTCACCGACTCCATCAAGTTTTTTGCCGCAGTCGAAATTACTTCCATTTCCATATTCCATAAGAGTCTCCGTTTCTTTTCACTAGATATAACTATGACAAAATATATTGGCGTTGTTTGCAAAAAAATTTCACTGACAAAATCTCACTTATGAACAATCATGTAGGATACCTTGCTTTCCAGGTCGATTTGGATTGGACTTCATTTTGATTTCATTGCCAGCTATTTCATCATAAATTTTCGATAGATATTCCTCGGGTAAATCTTCATTATCGCTAATTCGTCGATTTAGTTTGATGTATTGCTCTTTCGTCATCTTATTTTTTACTTGCGGTGAATGGAGATCCGTCGTTAACATTATTATAGAAAATCCTAATACATAAGCTGTATCCGCGCTTGTGAATAGACCATTACTAAAATCATTAAAACATTATATAAAACTCCGTAACTCTTAACAGCGAAACAAAGAGAGTGACAAAAAATAGTAATTTATCTAACTTACTTTGGATTGCACTCACAGTAGCGACTAGCAAACTTCTCCATTAAACGATCAATTTTTTGAGCTTCCCCAGGTAATCTAAATCCTTCGAGGAAATATCGAAGAGCTGTAACTAAATCCCGATCAGCAAAATTCATTTGATCGATATAATTGTACATAACTTGATTGTGATTATGATCGCCGAGAAAATCGCCGATCGCGGTTTTATCGAGTCTCTCATCCATGTGCAACCAACGGGCAACATCTTCCGCCGAAGTTCCCAGAAGAGATTGTTCTTGCAAATACTGTACTCCTTTGCTAGGCTTACGATTGAACCTATAAAAATCACACAGTAAGATGAGCCTTGAGAAACGATTTTGACATTTACTCGTCCCTCGTTTTATTAGCAATAGCATACATTTCAATTCCAGCTTCCCACACTTCTTTCTGTTGCTTCTGCACCTCGTACTGTTCAGGGGAATCTGGTATTTCTTTATTTCCTACAAGACTAGAATTAGCGGATGACAAACTGCCAGCACTTCCATATCTTGGAAGTGGAGGTTCGAGAGGAGGATCCGGCAGTTCGGTCACCAATTGTTGGTCTGCGGGAACGCTAGGATTCACATATAGATCTCTACTCCACTCTACCATACATTTTAATATCGAAACTAAACACTCAAGGCCTCGTATGCGCATTGATTTTTCTTGATTTGGAGAAGCGCCTAATTCAAGGGCTTGTCGACCTTGTGCTATTTTTGATAAATCATTAACAAGTCTAAAATAATTTACAATACTTATAATATACCAAACTTAAGGCTTAAATTAATACCAAACTCAACTCGATGTAGATAAAACTCACCTCTCAAATAAGTTAGCTGCGGACAAATCACAATCATAATTTACGTATATATCGACTACGCTCTGTGCATCGGCACAAATTCGTGTTAAAGCATGAATCACCATCCACTTATGTTCAAAAGAACTGCTTGATGTTTCTAATATATTCATAAAGATCTCTTTGAAAAACACCTCTATTTGCATCTTTAAGTGCACTTTAAAACGAGCTAATAATGCCAAAAATAAGGCTAAAGATAATTCAAATACTTCAGGAACTGAGGACACGCCATTTTTCGAGAGTGCTACACATAAATATTGCTTTATAGCGATAACAAACATTTCATTAGAGCGCAGTACAGGTCCAGCATTTTGTAAAATGCCCAAAAGTAATTGCAATGAAAGTATCTTTGACCTCAATTCATGTGACCTTGAAAAAATATATTAATATTATAAATTATGATTTGCTCATAGACGCATATATTACAGAGAGAGATCTTGGATTCTTACTTAGGATCTGGAGTTCCATCAGGTAAAGGTTTCATTGAAAGTTTACAGAGAGCTCTAAATACTAAGAATGCATCTTTTTGTAATACATGAGTAAATTTTGCTGTAACCATATTATCGTTTTCTGCGACTGTCTCATCGGTATTATCATCCGTAGGCACTTGATCCAAGTTTGTTTCTTCTACAGGTACAATGCTAGCGGACTCTTCTGGCACAACTGAATTAACAACATCATCTAAAATACCTTTAACTATAATATGTGCTTCGCATACATTTTCCACCATTTGTTCATCATTAACAGTATCATTGCCTTCGGTTTCTCCACTAGAACCAACTGGAATATCATGTTGTTCCAGTTCCATTCTTACTAACTCTTCTTCCTATAATATAAATTGTATTAAGCGCACAAAGTAGTTTTTTGCTATTAAAAGAAATTAACTCACAGCTTGGGTTTCCATACGAGCAAATATCACATTAATCATTTGAGTTAGAGTAGCTCTTGCTGTTGTTTGATTAACTAAATTTCTAGAAGCTAAGTAGACATTATACACAGTACGTATTGTAAGAAGTACAGTGCCTTCATGAACTTCTACATGCTGGCTGGTCATAACAGTAAGGAGTGCTTTTATAATTTGCAGTTGAACACCTTCATCTGTTTGAGGACCCATGAAACAACCACATATAGTTTCAACAATCCGAACAATTAGTAACTTATTTGGTTCTGTTGAATCTGGCACATTGCCAGTTAAATGGCCATAAGCAATTAATTTTTGTAAACAATCCAAAGCCGTGACTACAATTCGTGGAGATTTGCTCTGACAGGCTAATTCAAAGGGTAAAAAATACTTTTCTGCGGATATTACATTTGAATCATTTTTAGGTTGAGGTAAAGCATTGGATGTTACTTCTTCACCCTGCACTGCAGGGACATCTTTAATTTCATTGCGTAAATCCTCTAAAGAACAATTAATTGATATAACTAAACTATAAGAATATTTGATTAAAACTGATACAATTAAATTATTTCTTACCAAGAGCAGATTCACATGATTTTCTGAGTTGTGAAAGATGCGAACGCTTGACATCTTTGTCAGCCAAGATTTTTTCCAGAGCTCTTACAATAAACATCTCTCTGGTTTTAGAATTATTTTGCATCGTCCCCAAAACGTGTCAGGTTTCTTTAATACTTAATATTTAATTTTTAAAAGGCTGACATTAAAGTGAACTCTAGACATGAAGTGATTAAGGTTAGAGAAAAAAGTGTAGGTTAATATTTGCATCTTTTCACATTCTCCACATATAACGTTAAGAACTATTTAATCATTTCGAATATAGTATTGGTTGCATAAACTTGTCAACGACGGTCAGCCGCTAGTGGTGATCGACCCGCAAGTATACGTGTAAACGAATCACCAAATAAAGCTGGCAAGTTGACAGCCACATTGAATTTTTGAAATAATTGGAATAATATACATGTGCTGTGTGGTTGAATGTGGTATAGGCACACTTACAGGTTTATATAGGTATGCTGACGAAACAATACCATGTGATTGTGTGATTTTACGGTAAGCCACCTTGCGGAAAGGTAAAAAAGTTTATTTAAAAAATGAAAACTATATCTACCTAGAATATATAAAATTCTTTACAGTTTTTAAAGTCATGTAGAAGAGTTTGCAAGGATTTTAAAAGTCAGTGTGCAATTTTAATATTAAAAGCTAGGAACAACTATGAAAAATAACTTGAATGCATAGAAAAATAGCTAAGTAATTAAATAAACTAGTTATTTTCATTTATTTATCATTATCTACCACTACTATGACAATTGTATACTAATTGTAAAAAGTGTATGTTATCTGTCAATTGAAGCCATTTAAGTATTGCGTCGTATAACTTGTGTATATATATATATATATATATATACACACATTTTGTTCAATCCTACTATCAGCTGATTAGGCATTGAGCCTTTTTCGTTATTATACAATATATTGTAATATTGTTTGTCATAAAAAATTATTTGTAGTAATTATGGAAACGCAATCTTTAAAATCAGATAAGCCGCCTCCATATTCTGCTGCTCCTCCAGGTAAGTTAATTAACTTTTAGGTTATTAAAAAGAAAGGATATAAAATATATCTGTTTATACATTCTGTGATTTTATAAGTATACTTTACACGTTTGAAAAAGTATAAGGAATATAAGAAATATATATATGCTAAATTAATTATAAAGGTTTAAATATTTACATCTTATTAGCAAATTCTTCATGGCAACCACCACCCGGATATTATCCTAGTTCTGCTCCACCTTGTTCAGGAAATGTTCCAGCTAGCTATGGCTCTACACAATCTACAACAACGATCATTATGCCAGAGATTATTCTTGTAGGAGGCTGTCCTGCTTGTCGAGTATGTATTTAATTCTTTTAAAAGAAAATATAAATCTGCATGATATTAACTGTATAAGATTATTTTGATAATTAAAAAATTTGTATAACAGGTTGGAGTTATGGAAGATGATTATACGTGTTTAGGTTTGTTATGCGCAATTTTATTCTTCCCAATTGGAATAATTTTCTGTTTATTACTTAAGACTAAAAGATGTTCTCATTGTGGTGCTTACTTTGGCTGATATATTGTAAAGAAATATCTCTACATGTGATATATTATATTAAGCTTCAAAAAAGTTTGCTCTGTTTTATGAAATATTTCAAACTTAAGATAATAGATAGACATTACTGTTGAAAAATAGATTGGCCAGGGTATTATATGAGAATGCTTTTAGCATTTAAAACTTAATTAAGTTTCTTTTAACATTACTTAAATATATTGTACTTATATAATAAAAACCATTGATGATTCAAATTAAAATTGATTTGTAATAATTGAATCTCAAGAAGACTGCTGTTATAAATAATAATAATAATATTAGTCTTTTTAGAATGTAAGATTGAAAATATAAATATAAATCATAGAGCAATGACTTTATATATATTGTCTCAATGACCACTAACATATAAATTTGTATAAATAATGTATAGAAACAAACATGATAATTGCAATAAATTTCTTGAAGAAATCCAATAGGTGTCCAATGATTATTGAGAATTTTCTTATGATTTTCTCAAATCAAATAACGCTAATTTAAATCAATTTAAAATATCATAAGGGTATTAATGACAAAAATGTATAATTGTGTTTAAAGTATAAAATATTGAAATTTTATTAAAAAGTTATAATTTGTGCAAACAACCAGTTTTACAACTGTTGAATTGTAAATTATTCTCTAATCTATGCACATCAATTGCACTATTTTGAGCGCATAAAGCTGCGTAGAGGTCGTACACCGCGAATATTACAATTTATAATTCATAAATTGATTAGAGGCCATTAAATGCGTTGCATTGATTTCATTTGTCTTATACTTTCTGTTATGAAGAAAAATGTTACGTAAGCCCAATAGAAAGAAAAACGTACAGCAACTACTACATTCTTTGTGATATTGTATGAAAAACCCTGAAAATATGCAGAAACCTTTTTTAATTACGAGATATGCACGAGGGAAAAGGAGGGGCAATTTAATTTGACAAGTCTTTGCCATTCATCATTAGTGAATTGAATCAAGAGTCGAATGAAAAAGTGTCCATTGTAGAATTCCGGAATGGACAAGGACAAAATTATGTCACTAGCGAATAAAAAAAAGTTTAAGCGAACTATTACCACATCGGATCGAATATTTCGTCCGGATCGAAGGTTTTAATGCAATGTGACTTTCATTTGTCTAATTCTCCGTCTACCGGCAATAATCTGTTTTCCATTATCTCTCAACAGACAGTTTTAAAGTTTCCCGACGACGTTGGATTGACTTGCTCAACATTTCTCTCCCATCCTCAGTGAGCTCGAAGGATATAGTTATTGCATTACACCAACACCACCACCACCACCACCACCAGGCACAGAGAGGAAAAGTAAAATCAGACTGTTTCTTGCGTCTGAGGAAACTCGAGGTTTTCCTAGTTCGATTCGTCATCAGAATCCATCGGTACTTTAACAAAATTCAAGGAAACAATAATCGACGGCACCAGTTTCCACAGTAGTGTAACTCTTTTTATACTGTTACGGAGTTTCCCGTCAACTTATCTCCGACGCGCGTACTTGAATTTATAATATAATTGCCGATGAGAAGCGGTGGATTTTCTACATTTTATACGCACTTATAACGCACGGTGCAATTAAGCACGCGGAAAATGTCACCTCAGTCTCGAGCAGCTTCGCATTCTTTTCAATCGACGAAATATCTACGGCGCACCTGCGACCAGCTCCGAACGAGATCATCGGAAGGATTTTAGGCTCCTCGAGTAGCAAAAAAGAAAAAGTGGAAAAGCTTGCGTTTTTTTTCTTTTTTTTTGGGAGAGAAAGAATGAAAGAGACCGATCGAAAGTGAAACGGAGACCTTTGTCGGAAAACTGGTATTTCCTCCTATGAACGATTATTACACGCTTTGCGTAGTTGTAACGAAATTTCAGCTATCACAAGGAGTCCCGCGCCTTTCGCGGAAAATTCAATTAATCGAGTCGAGCCGTCGCGCAACGTGCGGGGAACTGGAGGGAGACAGCGAGATCTTGTCCTTGGTGAGGACTTTATTATGTATAAAGGAAGCAGTTGCCGTTGTTGCAGGACCAGAACGTGGAAAGTCGTTCGCGCAGCCATGCCTGCCGTCGAGGGTACCCTATCGGAGTCGATAGCTCCGGAGACTCGAAATAATGACGATCGTTCCATCGACTCTATGGACGCCGACGCATTGGCGGACTCGATGATTCGAGTCACCAAAATTCGCAATAATTGCAAGAACAACGGCAACTCCATCGAGAAAAAACCGGAGAAGAACGGCGGCGGCGTCAGTGGTGGTGGTGGTGGTGGTGGTTGTGGTGGTTCCCGTCAGGAAACCCTACAACTTGGCTCCGGCAATCATCAAGCCAAGAGTCTGCAGCTGTACCGGAGTCTACCCAACAGGGATGATCATGAGAAACTCTTGAAAGACTTTACCGAGCTCATCCTCGAGGAAGCGATATTTCAGGTAAGCTTGGCAGAGAAGCGACGACTGAAAAAAAGAAAGAAAAAAAAAAAATCATCCATCGCAGAGCGGAGTGGAAAATTTTGTTTTCTCGTATCGCACCCGAGGAGAATTTGTAACTCGAGCCTGTAGGCTCGCGCGGTATTGTGAAACTAATAGGTATCGATTTCCCGCTCTGATTAATAACGAGCGATGATTATCGTTTTCTCCCCGTCTCAATTCCCATAAATTTCACGTTACGCGCGAATGCCGAGATTTTTGCTGGGATAACTACGTACATTGTGTTGCACCCGCCGTAATCACCGGGACAAGGACGACGATCTTAACTTCGCTGATCGAGTTATCGTAAAAACTGGTAGAAAAACTCGAGTCGAATGCAATTCGCCCAGGAATGCTCTCGCGGGGAACGCGCACATAATGCAGTCTAGTCATGGTTTTCCTCGACGGTGCAATTAATTCCGATAGCCGCTGAATCAATAAGCGAATGCACCAAAGCATAAAGTTCAAAGAATCCGCGATTCAATGAGACGGGGTTTATCGCGGTCGTGATTAATGCCATTAAGATGATTAATCTCGTGAAAATCCCCTTTGACGCGTCAATCGTTCGATATGGACACGTCGGGAATTTCCTTCGGGCTATCGGCAACCGAGTTAATGAGACTGCTGCGCGTCGTCGTTCCTCGTGCCTAAATACTTTTCAAATGGGCAAACGTGACACAGGAATGTCTAAGCCGGTAGCGCACATTTATTTTTCATATCTTTCCATTCTCTCCAGGGCACTGCAAGGAAAAACCGCGTGGTGGAATGGATAGAGCCAGCAGCATTGCCATCCAAGGTAGACCTTTCATTGCCAAAGAATCCAGTAGCTCACGAGGATCTACTGTCGCTAGCGCGTAACATCATCAAGTATAGCGTGAAGACGGGTCACCCTCGTTTCGTGAATCAGCTCTTCTCCTCGGTCGACCCCTACGGGTTCATCGGACAATGGCTGACCGACGCTCTGAATCCTTCGGTTTACACCTACGAGGTCTCGCCGGTATTTTCCCTGATGGAAGAGCAAGTTCTTCTGGAAATGCGGAAATTGCTCGGCTGGAAGAACGGGAGAGGCGAAGGAATATTCTGCCCAGGTGGGTCCATTGCCAACGGTTACGCTATCAATTTAGCTCGCCATTACAAATTTCCCGGTATCAAGGAAAGTGGCCTATGCCAGACAAAGAGACTCGTCATCTTTACGTCGGAAGACGCGCATTACTCGGTGAAAAAACTGGCGTCCTTCTTAGGAATCGGTAGCAATAACGTTTATTGCGTCAAGGTCGATGATAGGGGAAAGATGATGATGTCCAATCTGCTCGAACAGATCGATAGGGCGATCAACGAGGGTGCCGTTCCTTTCATGGTCTCCGCGACTGCGGGCACCACCGTTCTGGGTGCCTTTGACCCTCTCAAGGACATCGCTGAAGTTTGTAGCAAGCGCAAGATCTGGTTGCACGTGGACGCTGCTTGGGGAGGTGGTGCATTGATGTCCGATAAGTACAGACCCTTGCTAGACGGTATCGAACTTGCGGATTCCGTCACGTGGAATCCACACAAGTTACTGGCTGCGCCTCAGCAGTGCTCGACGCTCTTACTACAGCACGAGGGCCTTCTGCAATCCGCACACGCGGCGAAAGCTTCGTATTTGTTCCAAGTTGACAAGTTCTATGACACGAAATACGATTGTGGTGACAAACACATTCAGTGTGGTCGCAGGGCAGATGTATTAAAGTTTTTCTTCATGTGGAAAGCCAAGGGCCTCGAGGGTTTCGAAGCTCATGTTAATAGGGTATTCGAGCTATCGCGATATTTTACGAGTCTCATACGCAATCGCAGTGGCTGGAAGCTGTTGCTGGAACCAGAGTGTACCAATGTATGCTTCTGGTACGTCCCGCCGTCCAAGAGGGACCTGAAAGACAAGGAATTGTCGCAGGCTCTGCACCAAATAGCGCCAATCGTAAAAGAACGAATGGTAAAAAAAGGTTCGATGTTGATGACTTATCAACCTTTACGGGGCTTGCCGAATTTCTTTAGATTAGTTCTTCAAAACTCTGGATTGACGAAAGAGGACATGGAGTTTTTTGTGGAAGAGATCGAAAGGTTATCGCACGATCTCTGAGATTTTGCTTTTACTGTTACGATTGAGATTGAGATCATTTCAAAGAGAATGTAGGCCTTAGAAAATTTTATGTAGATTCACCAAGTTCTATTTCTTTTTAGCTGTAAAATTTTTGATTAGTTACAAGATATAATTACAGTTTATTGCTATATACAGGTAGACGATTAACAATACGAAATAACAACCGAACACGAATCTCAACATTAATCTCATTTTCAGTATTGCATCAGTCTGAATGTGAATTCTTAATTACGTTCAGATGAATTTAGCGTTAGATTCTAGCTGTATTCTTCCAAGAACTTTAAGTGAAATTGTTTAAGAGTTTCGAGCATAGTTTTGATTTTATCTTTTTGAGGTAAAATCGTTGTTCTAAAATGATACGTTCCTGGTTTCTGACCGAAACCTGAACCGGGAATCACGCAAATTCCTGTAGATTCTAATAATTTAAACGCATAAAACACATCGGGCACCTGTCCCTTGGCTTTCGCTTCCTCTATAGCTTTTTTCGGTATTTCGAATCGTGGAAAGACATACATGGCACCCATAGCTGGATTAGACTGTCAAAGATAAAGATATTAATAAATACATGAAAATCAAGTACAGAAATATCGATATCTACCTTAAACCCTGGAATACTGTTAAAGGTATTAACAACCAAACGAGATCTCTCCGCCAATGACGATAAAGTTCTTTGCTTTTCCTCTTGGAACTGCTTGTACGACGGTTCATTTGGTTTAGGAGGATTAACAACCACATCCATTGCAACTTGACCTAAGACTGTAGGACACAACATTGCTGAGATTGACTTCAATAGCACAGCCATTACCTTTGGGTCCATATTATGGTATTCAGCGTATCCGCCACGAATACCACATTCTCCCATATATCCTAAAAGTTTTCATTTCTCAGTGAAGCTTACTCTAGATTATCTTGAATTAATATACCTTACCTTTAGAAATGGACATGAAAGATGCAAGTTCCATTTTAGAGTATGGTTCTCCCAGTTCTGTTAGAACCTTCTTAACCGAATGAAAAGCACTGTCTTTATCATAGATATTATCTTGGTAAACTTCATCAGCAAGAAGAAACAGTTGATTTTTATATGCAAATCGAATAATATTCTCAATATTTTCCCTTGTTAAAACTTGCCCTGTTGGATTTCCTGGATTTATAACTACCAATACTCGAGGATTACAAGTTTTTTTTGATTCTGCCAAAGCACGTTCAAGTTCATCCGTGTCTAATGACCATTTATTCTCTTCATTCAAGTAATATCCTATTTGCGCAAGACCAAATTCTGCTAAAGTGGCAGAGTATAATGGATATTGTGGAATAGGAATCATTATACCAGATGGTTTTCCATTAATTACCTCATTAAACAGTTTCAAGAAAGACTAAAGAAGTTAAAAATATTTTTATAATCGAGATACCATACATACATATAAATATTTAAAAAAATATATGCATATGAGCTTACTTTAATTCCATCAGAAGCTCCATTCGATAAGATAATGTTACGATAGTCACATGGAATGCCACCATCTCTATTTTGAATATATTCAGCTACATGTTTGCGAACAATTTCAACTCCAGCTGATTCAGAATATGCTCCAACACTACCACCTTTGCACCCTTGTAAAAGCACTCTGACTCTTTGTTTTACATCTTCTGGATAACTTGGATCATCCAAAAGTTGAGGTGATACAGATAAAGTTAGTACTTGTCTTAAGAATGTAATTGGTTTTTGACCCATAGCATGTGCATCTCCAACATTTGCTTTGATTACTTCACTGAATGGTTTTTTAGCTCCCTATAATAGATTCAAAAGATAATTAGAAACATGAAGTATTTGCAAATAATTATGTTTCATGGATAAGCAGTGGATACTGGTGTGCTTTGTGAATAACAAAAATAGTTCAAATAAACCCATATCACATTTATCTACTATGACTATGACTCAAGCAGGATATTTAATTTGCACATTTCTACTCACACTAATATTAGCCTCATTTAAAATGTAAATGATATTGTATGGAATATTCTGCTTTCACATTTATTATAATAAACAAGCTTTGAGATATTTAAAAAATCATTCTAATAATTATACATAAAAATTTTAATCAGTAATAGTAGATAAAAAGATTAAAAGATATTTCCTATGCTGTTATTTACAATCTATAATCTTATGACACACATAATACACAACATAAAAAGAGAAATAGAAAATAACAAATCTATGTGGTAAGTGTAGTGTTAGATAGTAAATTTATTGTCGATATTACGTAAAAAATTGTAATATTGAAAATATTAAAGTTTAAAGTTTCTACGAAAAAAGAGAGGATTTTAAAAGAGAATATCGCATTTAGAACGTGTATCATCTATATGCATTCATGTGCCATCATCAATTGATGATCCTCGTTAACACCTTGAAAGTAAATATTTCTATTTTTAGCGTGTGACGAGGTCGTAAACGTGTTCAGTGCTAGAACCTAAAAATTCCAAAGTTTAGCGTGACATTTGAGATATTGCGCAATACTCAGCAGGTGTCAGATTCGCATTTGTATACAGAATAATATGTCATCTTATATACAACAAAACGTGAAATGGAGGAAAACACGTAGAGCCAAGCTTCGCGCAGCGTGCATTTCACGCCGTAAAAATTACGATAAGGAAAAACTCCATAAACATTCAAAGGGAAAACGTTTTAACGATGAAGAAGCTCGAAAAAGATTAGTTATTACAAGGATTACGCTTTATCGGTATACACTGAAAAACAAGAATTACCCAAGTAAATCATGTATGACGCTTTTCTTGTCAAATCTACGTACAATTCGTAAAAGTACTGAAATAGTCTGAATATTTGTCTAGTTACGCACAAGATAACATTATGATTAGTTATGGAGGTAGAAGAGAAGGAAGGAAGAAAACGAGCAAGCGTGCAGTAAGATGCATTTCTGCCAGGAATTTTTATGGGTAGGGCTAACTAAATCTATAGTCAATAATGTGCTTGACTTGACCGCAAAGCCGGTTGTCAGGGACAGGAAGCAGTAGGTTATTACCTTTTGCAATTCCTTCTCGAGTTCAAGGGCGCGGATAAGAAGGGGCCCTCGGACCGCGTACTCCATCTTCCTGAGGTTGATGAAGACATTGTCCTCGGTAAGGACTTTTTTGCCAACAGCAGTGGTCGTCATACCGCGACAAGACGTAATATCACCAAACGCCGGCTGGACTAACGTCACTGCTGCCTGGCAAGTAGACCTGCCGCCTATTCCACCCATTGCCCCTACCCCTACCAACCCCCCACGTTCCCATGCCCTAGGCCAACAATTTGCGATAACAACGTTCCTCAAATGTGACATTTTGTAGCGCTAAAGGAACAGACTTTTCAATCCTTGAATTCTCTTTCCGCGCCTGTACCCTGCTGGCACGTGGTTCCTCGTAGAAGATGAGGATGACGTAGTCGACGAAGCGGTGTGTTTCCTCGCGAAATACTCTTGATTCGATCCGCAACTTCGCCGAATGCCCTGCCACCTAGAGTTCTTCCCTGTATAGGCTTCAACCACCGTTGTTGACCCTGGTTGACCCTACGCATGCATGTCAAAGTTCACGTTTGCTGCGTGTCTCATTCAATTTACTCGTTATACTTAAATGTGTACTCGCAGATTCCTGAAAAGAAGAAAGCTTTGTACTACTTGTCATGAATTAGTTAGCGCAAATCTAATTGAGAATCCACAATCTTCTCTTAAGTATTTTCACCCAAAATTGGGGATTCTCTTGGGAACGCCGACTCTGTCTATCCTGTTTTAAATCTTTTTTATCGCGCGGACACTTGGCAAGATATTTAAGCAGATTATCCGATTGCATTGTACCTTTGAGTTGCAATTATTATTAATGACTCCTATCTCGATACGTGCCTCGGATAATTCAAAAGTTTTCTTACGTGTTTTGAAATTCGTAAACTGAACAGTTTCGAATGATTACAATCTGGCCTGCGCGTCATTTCTACATTTCTACATCGACATATGTGAAATAACACGATAAAACGTGGGCTTATCTTAAATGAAAAAAAAAAAAAAACCTATAAAACATTATCTGATGAAAACACGGAAGGAAAATACACATTACTGACTCACAAATTAAACTTTTTCAAGGTATCTCACAGGCGTCTGCTTCAGAAACTCTTGTTGCAGGCACTGCAGAATGGAGTATGCGCAAAGACGGATATTATGTGCTTAAATCAAATTATTTATCAACATAAGAATTAATATGATGTGCGGAAAGGTTATCTGTTTTGTACTCTGGTCCGCACTATCGTAGCCTTGAAAGCTTTTATTTTTTTCAACGACTCCATATAGAACCTACTAAATGTGGAGAGACTTTATAATTGGTCCAATATACCTCAAGTATAAAAAAAAAAAAGAATAGTAGCGTTTTTGTCAGTCATTAATACAATACAAATTAGCTCGTTAATTAATTGGAGATATAGAACATTATCTTTATCAATGCGTATTTAATTAAATTTGTTTTTATGCTCGAGATAATATTGCATGAAAAAGATCATTTGAGTTATGTAAGATCTATATACAAGCGATCTCGTATTGCAGAGTTACCTATATTTACCATTTTTTTTTACCTTTCTAAAAATATTCATGAACCGCTTATTTTGACCATGGCAATGACTGATATTCTTATAAAATGATAAATTTACACTCCAAAATTATTATGGTTTTCCTTCACAGATATCATCGTCGAAGAGAAGAATCTTGATCCAATTTTAACACTCGAGCCTCAAATAGATAAACATACCTTGCATAATAACATAAATATTAAAATTTTTTTTTTTTCTGATTGATTAAAAAAATCATTTTATACTCAAGATTTTAGGTTAGATATTAGCGAAGCGCTTCTGGTACACACTAATAAATATGATGATGGTACATAGTTACATACACACATATATACAGATGATGCATACGGAAAATTAGATTGGGTTTCAAATGTTTTCCAAGTTAAACCTATTATTTTCTACAGAGCTGACGAATGATTTATATAAAAACCTCATATCTGTAAATAATATTCTTAGTCGATGCTAATAAACGATATCTTTTCTCCCTTAATAACTTGTAAATGTTTAATTATTTCTTATATAATACCTGTGTAAGAGGTCGATTTACCTTAGTCCACTTGTAAACTTTGTACTCCCCGAGAACAATTAGCCTCGTCCAATAATTTTCGTTCACCCGCTGCGAGGCGGGCATTTGAATGTGGTGTTTCGTCCACATTTTCATTCATATTTTTAGAATATTACATAAGTTAGTTGCTAACATAAAAATAATCTGTTACTGTATATGACTCTACACGACTAAACGCAGCAGTGAGATACATAGAAAATGAGGGAAATAAGAAATCCATAAAGTCACAACTTGTTTAAAATATATTATTTATAAAACTAATGACTGTATGTATGTGTACGTGTGCGTGAATGCAATAGATCTTTACAAAATCTATTATTCTATATAAAATATAAAATATCATGTGTGTGTGTCTCTCATACAGCACCACAAGTGTCTAAGATTTATAGATACCCATTGTTTGCAGGATCTTATTAAATTTTCTCTTAAGAAGAACATAGTTTATAGCTCTTATAAATTTTATTGTTTAATTTATTAATTTTTTTCAAACATTTTCTTCATACTGTACAATTTATTCAACATGATCTTTTTTATGTAGTTTGCAGATATAAGAAAAACTTAAACATGAGCCTTAATGTTTATTCTTGGACGGTATCTGTTTGATATTTGCACAATATATTAACAATTATGTTGTCAACTCGATAAAAAATACACAAAATACTGATATATTATAATAATATTAGGATACTCTGGAGCCCTGCCCAGGTCAAAGTCGATATTGTAACAAAATATATATAAATACATAAATATATGTATACTTATATTTATATATTTATCTATATATACCTTTCATGTATAATTATTTTGTGTAAAGAGCGAGTCAGTGTCGGCTATTTTCTCTCATTCATTTATGTCATATGTACAACCTATAATATTTTTCTGTTTAAAAATGTGATTAATAATATAAATATTTTCAAAATTTTCATCTCCTGCAAATATGTGCACGAAACGCAAATGTTTTGAAATGGAAGGCTCTTACATTCATTCTAATCAATGAATTGCAATCACAGTTAGTACAGAAGAAAAACTGTACACTGACCATACCCTACGGTACTCTAAAGAAATATACAATAACATCGACGTGGCCGACCAAACATTCTAGGCATTGATAATTAAAAAAACATTTATTTATATATATAATATATATAATCAATCGATTTTTATATAACATTTATTATAATTAATAATGTTTAACAGAGCGCGCTGTATGAAATATGTAACAAAATCTTGGTTCGATCCAGTAAAAGTCCATTCACCATAAAAATACGATGCACCGAGAGTTAGATGTTTGACATTGGCCACTCTTATGAAAAAATTTTATATTTTTTTACCAAGACTTATAAAAATACTCATTAGAAAATACATTTTATTGGTCCGACATGGATATACATTTACGTGCATGCAATTTAGGAATGTACAAACACATAAACGTATAAACATTTACATTCATATACATATATCTCGTAATTAATAAAAATATTTCTTTATCACTATATAACTCAAGTATTCTTGAGAAAGAATGGAATGTGTTGCGTTTTTATGGTACATGGATAACATGACAATAATATTTCATAGCAATTATATTTACAAGACTTACAAATCACACCTAAAAAATGACACGATCAAAACAAGCCTATTGCAATTAGATCTCAATTTGTAAAACACGATTTATCAAATTCTTCTCCGCTGATCGATTAAAACAATACGGTATGTTAGCTACTAAACAGAAATAATCGCAATTAAAAATAAATTTCTTGTTTTTTGTCCTCTTTTATCATGATTTTATCTATTACTCAAATTGCACTATTATTTAGATGAGATCAAAAAACAATAGGTGTGAAAGTATCTCTACATACAGGAGTAGTAGTAGACTACCTAGCATTCAGATTTGTCCTCTTCCACCAATTGCTGGGTGTCTTTGCCCGAATCTACAGATGTGGGATCAAGCTCTCTTCTTTTAATATGGAGCTGTGGTGGTTCTTTATGCTGAATACTGGATGGTTTCATTTCAGCTGGCATTTCGTACATGTTACTTGCGCTGGTTCCATTCGTTGTACCGCTTTCCATATTTACCGCGTCATACATTGGATTACTGAAGTCCCTATTTTTACTACTCACGTCGCTTAAATTGTATTCTACATCGAGAGGTTCCTATTAAACATTGAATGACACGCAATAGATTAAAATTGATTAATACAGTCAAAGAGAGAGAGAGAGAGAGAGAGAGAGAGAGAGAGAGAGAGAGAGAGAGAGAGAGAGAGAGAGAGAGAGAGAGAGAGAGAGAGAGAGAGAGAGAGACTGATATAAAAGTATTCACTCACCATTCTTTCATGAGCAGTGCCTCCGAATTCGACATTGCTACCTTGTCTAAAGGACACGCTTTGGGCACCTGTTAAACTTCCCAGGCCACCGGGTTTACCACTGAAAAAAAAAAAAAAAAATCAGAATCATTTAATCGTTGCTCTAATCGTCGTTGCTAATGATCACTCGAAGCTGGAAAGATTCACTTACAATGGTCGTTTCTTCAATACCATAAAGACAGCTGCTGCAGCGAGCAATATCAGAAGAGATACAACAATAGGAATAACAATAGCAGCAGTAGAACCACTTGCCCTTGCTGCGACTAATCCTACTTCACAGTGTTGACCTTGGAAACCAATAGGACACGAACATTCGACTTTGTTATCTTCGCATTGACCACCATTTTGACAAGGACATATTCTTGGAGCAGGTCGAGGCCTTTCACTAGTAGCGTCACATTGTCTTTCGTTATAGTGTAATGGTTGTTGAGGACCTACGCTATCAGGACACAAGCACCGATGTCCTCCAGGAACAGGTACACAGAGATGACTACACTGATCATTGTAACAACGATCTCGCAACGTTGTATTATATCTTAACTGATGATAAATTCGGACTCCTCCAGGTATAGGAATGTTTCTTACTAAAATTTGTGGTACTCCCCTTCCAAACTTATCTTGCTTAACTAATTCTCCGAACGGCATTGATATCCAATATAAGTTACTCTCGAAGACATCCAGTGATACCGGATGCCTTATTCCTTCGCTCTTTATTATGACTTTCCTATTGCTACCGTCTTGTCTAATAGACTCAATGTGTTTCAATTTCATATCGGCCCAGTACAAGGTATGGTCCATCGCGTAATCGATAGCAAGACCAGAGGGTTTGCCTATTCTGTCTCCAACGAGCACTTTTCGTTTACTACCGTCCATTTCACTAATCTCTATTTTCGGTGTCGAACCAGCATCAGCCCATATTGCTCGACCAAGCTGTGGATCTAATACAATCGCGGTTGGATTCTCCAGGTTCACGGTCACGAGACTACGTCGATACCGTCCATCAGATTTCGATACCATTATTCGACCAAATACTTTAGAACCGGCACTATCAACTTCAGTCCAGTATAAGTTACCCGATATCCAATCAATCGCCAGACTCGTTGGCATAGCGTCACCTGGAAAATACGATCATTATCTATCCATCTATAAAAACCGGTTATTCGAGCGCTCAAATAACTTGCGTGCGTATAGAACTGACTTACTCTTCATATTGAGATCCTGAGCAAATCCAATCTTAGCTTGACCATTCTTAGCATTAACCATGTATGATCGTTTTATGGTATTGTCGTGAGAATCTATCCAAAAGACATATTCCGATCTAGGATCAAAATCTACAGCATGAACTTTCTTCTCATTGGCTATTACATCGAATTCCTCTTTATGGTGCGGGTCATAAGCTCTTAGTTCCGAACCACTGGCAAATATCAATGTCGCTTGATCATCGTCGGCACGGCACACACCGCTCAAATTATCAGAAAGTTGGAAGCCTTGTCGACAAGAACACGAGTAGGTACCATTGAGATTTGTACAAATTTGCGAACAAGTATGCTGTCCAGTTAAACATTCATTAACGTCTTCGCAATGCTTTCGGTTTACTTGTGATATTATATAACCAGGATAACACGCACAAATGTATCCTCCATCCGTTATATTGTGGCAATAATGAGCGCAGCCACCTTTATTGCTTTCCAAACAGGGTTTATTGTGATCTTTAATTTAGAAAACAAGAGAAAAGGGTAGAATATTTGCCAAGCTATGAGAATCAATGACTATAATCAATGCTAATTGGAAGGTACTTACGGCAACCCAATTCGTCAGACAAATCTCCGCAATCGTCGGCAGCATCGCAAAGTCGGATTCTATCTACACACTTTTTATTTGCACATTGATATTCTGTTATTGGATCACATGGTCGAACTTTCGTTGCACACATTGTCATATTATTTTCATCCGAACCATCACCACAATTATCAATGCCATCGCACAATTGATATTTGGCAATACATCTATGATTGGCACATTGGAAACGTCTTGCTGTATCACAGTTAAAATTGGCTGGAAACAAAGTTCGGTTTTGCTCGTAAGAATAGAGTACAAAAAGTAAGAGAGTTTATGCTATTTTTGAGAGAATTGGTACTCACAGCACATAGCTGGATTCTCATCCGACCCGTCGCCACAATCATCAGTTCCATCACATCTATCAGACAGCAAAACACATAAATTGTTATCACATTGGAATCGTGATTGTGGACAGTATCTTCCTCCTGGATAACGTGGTGAGCACATTATTTCATCGCTCATATCGTTACAATCGCGTTGACCATCGCAACGTAAATTAGCTGCAATGCAATGACCACTGACACACTGGAAGCTGTCGTTCTGAAAACGAAAAAAAAGATTGACAAATTTAACCCTTTTCAATTTCTTCTCTATTTTAAGGGAGGCTCGATCATTGAAGCGTCTCGTGTATTTACCATGCACACAAAGAATTGGCACTCCTCTTCATCGCTGTTGTCTCCACAATCGTCTTCTTGGTCGCATCTCCATCTCGAAGCGATGCACTTGCCATTTTTACAGCGGAATTCGGATTCTGAGCATTCTCTATAGCTGTCCTTGCACATGGCTTCAGCTTCGTCACTGCCATCTCCACAATCGTCAGCAAAGTCACATAGCCATTGCTTAGGTACACATCTGTTATTCGCGCACTGGAAGTCTACGCTTAAATCGCACTTTGGACAATTCTCTGGCCGTTCGTCGGATCCATCGCGACAATCATCTTTGCCATCGCAGAACAGCCACTTTGGAATGCAACGATAATTTGCGTGTCCTGGACATCTCTGCCACCCAGTTGTACAATTCCGTTGACGACACATGTACGCAGGCTCATCGCTATCATCACCACAATCATTGTCAGAATCGCACATCCATAGCTTAAGTATACACTTTCCATTCTTGCAAGTGAATTCTGTATTTTCGTCGCAAGTTCTGTTATCTGGAGAAGCAGAAACGATACGAATTCCATTAGTAAGAAGGAGTGAAAACTCGACAGAACTCAAACGAATTATTATCGTGATAGATTTATGAGACACTTACGACAGATTGCTGGATCCTCGTCACTTCCATCCTTGCAATCAGCATCTCCGTCACACTTCCAGGAATCATGAATACAACGGCCGTCCGTCTTACATTTAAATTCGAGATCCGAGCAATCCAGTGAACAATTTGCTTCGTCGCTCCTGTCACCGCAATCATCGGCACCGTCGCACACTTTAACACTCGCAGTGCAATTTCTATTCGCGCATTGGAAAACACTTGGACGGCAAGATCTCGTTGGACAACTAGCAGTTTCATCGGATCCATCCTTACAATCCTTTTCACCGTCGCATCTAAACAAATGGAGAACATAATTGTGAATAGAGTCAAAGTGAGAGTCAGTAGCTTTAGGTACTGCGTTACTTACATCCAGAACCAGGGTATACACTTTTCATCTGGTGGACCACACCGATGTTGACCAGCTGTACAGTTCGCGATACAAGTCTTCCCATCTTTATCCAGAATGTATTGGTTTGGACATTTGCATTTATAGGACGTAACGCCAGGTTGACCGAACCCTTCCAGTAAGTACGAGCTGGCGGGTGGTGCGATTAAACAAAGATGCGAGCACCCTCCGTTATTTTCCGCGCATGGATTTGTGTAAGGAAGCTGCCTCAATGGATGATAGATATGCACATCGTATGGCCTGTGGGTAGTATTTCGTAAAACTTGAATGTTTGCTCCCGAAAACTTTTCAGCCTTGCTAATAGCCTTGAGGTTCCAATCGGTCCAGTAGATGTAATCGTCGAAAACGGTTAAAGCAAACACGTGCGGTACGGAAGGACCAGAGAGGACTATTCTTCGATTGTGACCTTCAAAGTCTGCGAAAGCTATATAATCCAAGTGAGCGTCGGCCCAGAAAATTCTGTCCGTGAAGTAATCGATGGTCAGTGCATTTGGCCACGCAATATCGTCCTCCCAGGTCAGAATTCTAGTGAAGTTGCTGCCGTCCATTCCCATTTTACCGATGTAAGCCTAAATACGCAATCAACAGTATTGTAAACCATAAAACTTGATTCGCGGCAAAAGAAACTCATTTGTCATCGTTCGATACCTGAAGATGCCAGGATGTAAAGTACAAGTAGCCAATACCAGGATGTACCACGATAGCTCTAGGATCGGCGATACCAGACTGAAGCGTTTTTCTATTTGTACCGTCTAATTCGGATACATCCAAGTGTTTGGCGTGTCTGTCGAGCCAGTAGAGTTTTCGTCCAATCCAATCAACCGCGATACCTTCCAAACCAAGACTATCATGACGAATAATCGCTTCTTTCTCACCACCGTTTATGTTCGCCCTACAAACAAGTGACAGAAAACACACAAGAATTAGAGATACGAAGATCGATCGATTCGCGATCAATTCTCCAGTGTTTCCTCGTACCTGTAAATGGTTTTTGCAGTGACGTCACAGAAATACAACATTTCCTGGCCATAGTCAGCATCCAGTGCAACCACATTGATGAGATCTTGATGCATGAGACTGTACTTGGAAGCATCAGTCGACATGTTTCTAACGTAGTACTTATTGGTGAAAATTACCCAGGGTTCTATATTATCGCGTCGTTTACACGTGTGTTCATCAGCAGCCCTCTCGTACCAGCGTTCATTGCATTTACAATAATATCCCCCTGGCGTGTTTTCGCACTGTTGACTGCACACTTGAGGGGTCTCGATGCACTCGTCGATATCCGCGCAAGCTTTACCGTCAGCCAGAAGCTTATAGCCATTGTAACACTCGCAGTAGTAGCTAGTTGGCGTATCAACACATCTATGACCACACTGATTGGTCTCTACGCGAGCACATTCGTCGACATTGCAATGTGCTGGCTCATCACTCTCATCCGCACAATCAGGTTCCTTATTGCATACCAATTGCTGATCTATGCAGACGCCATTAGCGCACATAAATTCTCCGGCATTGGGACAAGTGGTATTCTTCGCCTTGGACGCTGTGGAGGAAACAAATAACAAGCTTATCCAACTGGCTGCTTCCTCTCCTCTCCAATTGCTTTTTTTCGCTCATTTCTCACTTATTATATTTCGAAAAAAATATGCTCTATACTCACGACATCCAACTTCGTCGGAATGATCGCCGCAATCATCCTGACCATCGCACCGGAACTGTTTCCAAATACATTTGAAGTTATGACAAGTGAATTCGTGTGGCGAGCAAGTCTTGTACTGGGAGTTGCAGAATTTCCCTTCATCGCTGCCGTCGCCGCAATCGTTGTCGTGGTCGCACAGCCAACTCCTGTTCACGCAGCGTCCGTTCTGACACGTAAATTGATTGTTCGCGCAAGTCGTCGGCTCCGGACAGTGGTGCAACGTTACGTTCTCGTCCGCACCGTCAACGCAATCCGGGTCTCCATCGCATAGCCATTTTCGCGGGATGCACTGCGCACGATTCCAGACCTTGTTGGCCGTGCACGTGAATTCCGTCTCCTCGTCGCATTTCTTGTCATCTATCGGGGGGACGGGAGAGAGAGAGAGAGAGAGAGAGAGTAAAGAAAAGAAAACAATTAAATCAGAGATGCAAGGTACTCTAGAAATACGCAAGGTCTCGAGATACTGACTGCACTGATGTCGTTCATCCTCGTCCGAACTGTCCAAGCAATCGTTGTCCCCGTCGCAGATGTAGATCCTGGGGATGCAGTTTCCGTTGTCGCAAGTGAACAGGTCGCCAAAGCACGTTCTACCCTCGGATTGGCAGTAACCCGGTGGCTCGTCGCTCCCGTCGAGACAGTCATCGTCCCCGTCGCAGTACCAAGTGGCAGGAATGCATCTGTGGTTGGGACACCTGAAACTGTTCTGAGGACAAGTTCTCTCGGCGCAGTGCAGGGGGTTCTCGTCACTGTTGTCCCCGCAGTCGTTATCGCCGTCGCACAACCAGTAGGGCTCCACGCAAATGTTCGTCTTCTCGCACTTCAGATGGTTCAACGGGCACGTCGTGTTCCTCGGGCAACGCTCGTGAGTCTCGTCCGAAGTTATGTTGTCCTTACAGTCGTTGATTCCGTTGCAGACCTGAGCCATGGGGATGCAGCGGTGGTTCGCGCATGTAAACTCGCCGGAGGCACAGGGCGGGTAGACGCAACCCTCTTCGTCGCTGCCATCACGACAGTCATTCTCGTGGTCGCACTTCCACGTCTTGAAGATACACCGCCCGTTGTTGCAACGGAATTCGTTTGGACTGCACGAGTGGTACGCTGGAAAAGAGTTTAGAAGCGAGTGTAAGAGAGGAGTGGGGAAATGCAGGGAAATGGAAGCGGTAGTCGCAGCAGTACTCACAGCAGTAGTTGGTGTCCTCGTCGGAACCGTCGAGGCAGTCGTCATCCCCGTCGCAGGCCCACATTCTCGAGATGCAACGACCGTTCCTGCAAGCAAATTTGCTGCTCTCACAGGTGACGTTCTTCGGTACGCACATCCTGTCCTCGTTGACGAGTCTGCTGTTGTCGTCGCACTTGCATTCGGCCGATCCGTTGACTCCCGGATGACACGACTGGTCGCAGCCGCCGTTATTGATGTTGCAAGGGTTCACTTTGCACTGCTGCCTGACGGAGGAGTAGATGTGCAGGTCCCTCGGGGAATCCTCCAGGCGTTTCACCAGCTCCAATTTATTGGCACCCGTATGCTTCTCCGCTCGGTACACCCCCCTCAACTGAAGATCCGTCCAATAGATGTGTTCGCGGAAGACGGTGATGGCGAACGGGTAAATGGTAGCGGTGACCAACACCTCGCGGTTGTTCCCATTCAAATCGGAACGCTCGATCTTCTCTCGAACAGCGTCCGTCCAGTAGAGCATGTACTCCTCGTAGTCGATGGACAAGCCGCTTGGCTGTGCCAGATCCTTGTCGATGATCGCCTTCTTCAAGGAGCCTGCCATGGTGGTTCTGAAAATCTTACCGGACGTGCCGAACCGACCCCAGTCGGTAAAGTAGAGGGACCCGTTGCAGGGGTCTACGACGATCGCCCTTGGCCTGTCTACGCGAGCAATCATCACCAGATCGGAACCGTCGATGTTCATCGCATAAATGCTGTTATTCGTCGAGTCAGTCCAGTAGACCTTTTTCTGGGTCCAGTCGTAGGAGATGCCTTCCGGATTTATGCCCTTGCTGATGAGAGTGTGCACGTCCGAGGATGACGGGTGTTCCGCGTCCATCCACGCTATCTTTGCCCAAGGTCTGATCTGGGTAAACAGTAATTTTTTGTCCTGGTAGTCAAAATCAACGCCCACAACGTTCGTCAGATTGCCGATGGGCTTGAACGGGACATTGGTGTTTTGGGGGTCAAGGTTAATGGCTCTGATCTCGGTCCTCGTGGCGAATACGAGAAACTCGTCAACGTTCTCGCACTTCTTCCCATCCGCGGACAATTTGCCGGTGGCGCAATCACACTTGAAGGGATGACCTTCCTTGGGGAAGGCGAAGCAAAGCTGCTCGCAGCCTCCGTTGGGCATTTGGGCGCAAGGGTTCGTGTCGTCCGTGGGTTGATTGTTCTGGTCGAAAATCGCAATGTCTCGAAGCTTCTGTAGATTCGTCCTAACAGGCGTCGGTAGACTGGTGTTTCCGACAAATTTACTGGCCTTGAACACGGTCGCCAGATTCCTGTCCACCCAGTAGACCTCGCTACCGTAAATGGCGACTCCCATGGGGTTCGGCAGGTTCCTTCGTATAATTTGCCGATTGTTACCGGAATATGCGACCTTTTGAATCATATCCAGCTTCGAATCCACCCAATAAACGTCGTGGGTCGCAGGGTCGATCGTCAAGTCACGTGGAGTGCTGATACCGGAAGTGACGATCGGCAACCACTCAGATCCATCCAAAAAGGCCTTTCCTATCCTGGGGTACTGTCCGTAGTCGATCCAGTAGAGTAATCTCTTCACGGGGTTCACTGCCAGCTCCCTAGGTGCGTCCGTCGTGGTCTTTACCAGCACCTTGCGATAACTTCCGTCCAGTCTGCAAACTTCCACGTAGTTGTCGTGCGGGAAGACATTCGCGAAGTAAAGATTTCCAGCGATCCAGTCAATGGTCAGTCCACGAATGCCATTCGAGCCAATTCCTTGCTTGATAATCTGCTGAAGTTCCGTACCGTTCGGTCTGATTCGGAAGATCCCGTTCCAGATGCCCCTGTTGAACTCCACCCAGTAAATCCAATTTCCCTGATAATGGACGTCCACGTGAAGGATGTGGTGTCCAATGCCGGCGATCGGTACCATTGCTTCCTTGGCATCCTTCAAACTGTAACCTCTGGCCACATCTAATTGCGTGACTACAGCGAAGGTCTTGAAGGGGGCGCAGTTGGTCAGTCCAACTTTCCGGTACTCAAGGCCACAAGCGCAGACCTTGGTACCGCCAGAGGATGGCAAACAGATTTGCTCGCAGCCACCGTTGTCGTTGAAGCAGGGATGCGAGCCATTCGCACGTTTCTTATAGATGGTCAAGGTCTTCAGTTCCGAGTCGTTGTCGATTATGGTCGTGGGGTTGTCGCCGTTCGGCAAGTCGACCCTCTCGATCTTGTCGTAGAGTGGGTCCAGGAAGTAGAGCTTCGAGTCGTGAACGGCGAGCGCCTTCGGTAACGCGATGTTATTCGCAGCGGAGAGGATGGTCCTGACATTCTGCCCGTCAGTGTTCATCGCCATGATAAACGTGGGACTCTGCGAGCTGTAGTAGATCATTTTGCTGGGAATGTCGATGGTGATGGCCTCCAGTCTCTCAACGTTCTCCACGAGAATCAGAGGGTCCGTTCCGTCCATGTTTACTCTACCTATCTTCATGGGTACCCCGTACCCACCGTCGTCCACCCAGAACACGTGACCTTCAAGCGAGTCCACGCACATGGACTTTGGCCTGGCCACGGAGGTCCTATTGCCGTTGTTGGCAAGGACTATGGTTC
This sequence comes from Sclerodermus sp. 'alternatusi', assembly GCA_037305995.1. Classification (NCBI taxonomy): domain Eukaryota; kingdom Metazoa; phylum Arthropoda; class Insecta; order Hymenoptera; family Bethylidae; genus Sclerodermus; species Sclerodermus sp. 'alternatusi'. The sequence continues at coordinate 7,424,574 of CM074546.1, read as the reverse complement.
TGTACCGGATCTTTCCATCGAGCTTGATGGCCTCGATGTTCGAGGCGTACCTGTTACCGATGAACAAGTTCCGACCCAACCAGTCCAACGCCATTGTGGAAGGCGAGCCAACGATTCCGGTGTCAGAGTTCGGATTGGGAAACTCGGTCCTGTTCCCTCCGGAGTATGGCATGGTGTAGATGGTGCCGTTCTCGTCATCGCCATCCTTACCCTGGAGCCAGTAGATAATTCGATTCTTCCTGTCGTAGTCGATGAACCTTCCGCCTTCTATACCGACGACAGGCGTGATGTAACCGGTCTTCGTGTCACCCGGAGTCAGAGACACGTCGACGATTTGCGAACCGCGCAATACCATTAAGTACGGGGTTTCTTCCTCCACGCAACGTTCACTCTGGTCCAGCTTGAAGCCCGCCTGACACTTGCAACTATAACCGGAAGCCTTGCTCGGTGATAACAGGCACAAGTGTGCGCAAGACGCGTTCGCGCAAGGGTTCGGGGAAATCGGCTGCAGAACCGGATGGTGCACGTGGATCGAGAGCGGCTGAGAAATCAGATGGGATACGACCGTTTGGTTGGACCCGTAGAACTTGTGGGCCGAGAGTACCCTGTTCAGTTGCCTGTCCGTCCAGTACATCGTGTCCTCGAACAAGGTCAAGGAATGAGGGTGGAGAAGGTAGTGGGAGCTGGCGAGGACCTGAATTCTCTTGGAGCCATCGTAAAGGCAAGTGTCGATGAAGTCCAGTTTGCTGTCGGCGAAGTAGATCCGTTTATTGGCGATGTCCAGGGCAAGGCCGTTCGGCCAATAGATTTTCGTGCTTATGATCGTAGACCTGTTGGTCCCATCCATGCCGATCCTCTCTATCCGGGGATTCTCTCCCCAGTCGGTCCAGAATAGCCAACGCGCGTCGGGACTCGGGTCCAAACACATACCTCGCGGTTGAGTGATGTTCTCCTTCACCAGTACCATCCTGCTCGAGCCATTCTCCCTCGATACCTCTATGGTGTTCAACTTCGAGTCTAGCCAATACAAGTTTTGACCTATCCAGTCGTAGGCAAGACCCTCCACCAGATCCAGGCCCGTCGAAATCACATCCTGGGGATCGCTGCCTCTGTCCAGCCTGGAGATCTTCTTGAGTTTCATGTCGGACCAAAAGATGGTACCCGTGTGCATGTTGCTGGAGGTCGCCACGACATTCTCCACATTGATGGGCACCCTCTCCAGGGCCTGATCCTGCAGGTCTGCCACCAGAATCGTGTGCCTGTTGGAGATGATGAGGAAGGCCGCGCTGTGGTTGAAGGCCTTGCAGGTGCGCTTGTCCTTTTCCAGGGTATAGCCGTCCACGCAGTTGCAATAGTAGCTCCCCTTGGTGTTGACGCAAACCTGCGAACATTTTCCGGGAGGGTCGCACTCGTCCATGTCCTGGCAAGTGTAACCGTCACTGCCCAGTTCCTCCCCTGGGGGACACGTGCATTCTGCTCCCAAAGGTGTTTGTATGCAAGTATTGCTGCAGAGGCCACCCTGGTGCTTGCACTCCGCAAGGTCGCAGCCGGGACCTTCGTCGGCACCGTTTGGACAGTCTAGCTTCCCGTCGCAGACGCTCGTCACATTCACGCACCTATTCGTAACGTTCGGACACCTCCACTGCTGAGACTCGCACTTGAAGGGCGGCGCCCCGCAGGCGTGCAACCTCGAGTCCTCGTCGGAGCCGTCCCCACAGTCGTCCTTGCCATCGCAGATATACGCTTTGAAAACGCACTTTGCATTCTGACACCGGAAGTAGCCCTGCTGGCAACTGACCTCTCCGCAGGATGCCGGCTCGTCAGATTTGTCCGGGCAATCGGCAGTTCCATCGCAGTACCAACTCCTGGGGATGCAAATGGCCGAGCTCACGCACTGGAATTGCTTCTCGGTGTTGCATTGGTCCGGTGCCAGGGACGGGCAGTTCAGTTCGTCGCTGCCGTCGTTACAGTCGGAAATACCGTCGCACTTGTACGAGTCCAATACGCACATCTTCTGATCGGCGCAGGTGAACTGCGTGCTGTGGCAGGTGACCGGCGGACAGTCCATCTCATCCTGATGATCGAAGCAGTCGTTGTCACCGTCGCACACCCAGGACTGCGGAATGCAGTGACCCGAGCGCGGACACGTGAACTGGAAGTACGAGCAAGTTTTCGCCGCGCAGAACTCGCCCTCGTCCGAACTATCCCCGCAGTCGTTCTCGGAGTCGCACTTCCAAGTGAGCGGGATGCACCGGTGATTCTCGCAAGCAAACTGGTTCGCGCTGCAGGTCACGTTCGTGCAACCGTTCTCGTCGCTGTAGTCCCCGCAGTCGTTCTCGGAGTCGCACCGGAAGTTCATAGGCACGCACCTGCCGGACTTGCATTGGAATTCGTTTGGACCGCAGGTCGGTTTCGTGCAGTTCTGCATCTCGTCGCTGTTATCCAGGCAGTCGTTCTCGCCGTCGCACACCCAGGACTGCGGCACGCACCTCTGATTGGCGCATGTGAAGTCCCAGGAGTTCGGACAAGCCTGCACAGGAGGTTCTGCTTCGGGATCCGCCGTGCAGGTCCTGTCGTTCGGCTCAAGACGTTCCCCGTAGGGACAGCCGCAAACTCGCGTCAGCCGATTGGAGAACCGGTTGTTGCTGTTGTTCTGCGGAATGGCGAAACAGAGTTTCTCGCAGCCGCCGTTGTTGATGGCACACGGGTGATCCTGCTGAAAACTTTGAATATCGCGACTGTAAATCTTGACCCCATACAGTCTGTTGGTAGATGGCTCTCTCACGAGAATCGCCTCCTGCTCGCCGGTTTCCTTGTGGAGCCTCACGATGGCGTCCAGCCTCCAGTCAGTGATGTACATCCACTCCTCGTGGATCGCTATGGAGAACGGGTGCTTGAACAATCTTGAGTTTACCGTCCGAACGTCCGTACCGTCCAGACTCGAGTGCTGCACGTGATCGAGCAGGGCGTCGCACCAGTAAAGCCTGTCCTTGGCGAAGTCGATGGCGAGTCCGTTCGGCCAGCCCAATGTCAGGTTCTTGAAGACGATCAGGTTTGAGCCGTCGGCGTGGGCCCTGCTGATGTTCGCCGGTCGGTCCCACTCGGAGAAGAAGATAAACCCATGATTCGGATGAATAACGATCGCCCGCGGCCTCTTCAAATTCTTCAGCAGGGTTCTCCGGTACGTGATGTTTCTCGTGCTCAACACGTTCAGAGTGCCTTTCCGCGAGTCTATGTAATACAAATTCTTAGCCGCCCAATCCACCGCCAAACCCTCGACTCCCTCGTTCTGACTAGCCAACACGATCTCGCGACCAGTAGCGTTCTGATGTACCCTGTAAATTACGTCCTGGAGAACATCGCTGTAGTAGATGTACTGATCGTGGGCGTCGTAGTCGAGACCCACGAATCTGGCCCTCCTGGATACCACGGGTAAAATCGCGTCGCTGAAGCCTTCCATAACGGGATCCAGAACTCGACCTTTGATGAACCTCTGCTGCGAGTACATGAGGAACTCCTGAACCAGATTGCAGTTTCTCAGATCCATAGATAGTCTCCATCCGATGAGGCAGGCGCACCTGTAACCCAGACCGTATTCGCGGCCACCGGCTGCGGTGACTATGCACATGTGCTGGCAGCCTCCATTGTTGTTGCCGCAAGGATTTGTTACGGTAGGTTGTGCCAAGCGATGCAAGGCCTTTATGGCTTTAGCATCCTTAACTTTGAATATATTCTGGATTGAATATTCCCCCTGAGTCTTGTCCACGCTCATCACCGCCTGTTTAGTGCTGTCCGTCCAGTAGACTCTGTTTTCGAAGAGGGTGAGCCTCATCGGCGAAGGCACGTGAGACCCTCTCAGTATCATCACGCGATTTCGCCCGCTATAGTCGGCCGTCTCGATATAGTCCAGCAGGGAGTCGCACCAGTAGATGCGTTTCGTTATAATATCGGCCGCCACTCCGGACACCTTGTAGGCCGTAGCAGAAATCACCGGGGTAGCCGAGGTACCGTCCATGTTGGCCCGGAGCACCTGTTTACTGTCGGCGATGAACATCACGCCGATCGTGGGGTCCAGAGCAATGTCCGCAGGACTGGTCAGGTTGGAGCCCAGCGCTATACCGAAGTAACGCCCGTCCAACTCGAACACGTCCACCTTTTGGGCCACGGAGTCCACCACGTAGAGTTTCTCCCCGATCCAGTCGACGGCGATGGCAACCGGTGCCCAGGAACCCGCCAGATAAATGTCGGCCCCGATGTTGTGCTCCTCGGCGTTCAGAGACTCCGAATGGATCTTTCTAGTCTTCGCGTCGCTCCAGAAGAGAAGGTTCCTGGAGTACAGGTAGTCCACGCCGCTGGCTCCCGTGGTATTGGCGATGAGTTTCCGGTTCTCCCCGGTTGCGCTCATCCTCCAAACGTTGCGATCCTGCGCTAGTAGCAGCTCCAGAGGTCCCGCGTTCTCCGCCCGACACTTGTTCGGATTGTGGAGCACGTAGCCCGGTGCGCAGCTGCAGATGTAGGATCCTTCGGTGTTCTCGCAGAGCTGCTCGCAGTAGCCCCACTCCGTACACTCGTTTATGTCTGAAAGCGAGGAGCATCGTTTTGCAGGCCCGATTCTCAACGATCGAGAGCAAAAAAGGGAAATTTACCTATGCAGGTTCTAGAGTCATTCGTGAGGACGGTTCCTTTCGAGCAGCTGCAGGCACCTCCCGTGGGCGAAGCTTGACACGCTACCTCGCACCCCAACGTCGGACACATGGATTTTGCTGAAAAGCAGAAAAAGCAAAGCTTCCATCAGTGCCCGCGGCACAGCAAAGTGAAGTTCTCGACGACGAATCATCGGGGAAACTCACAACAAGCTGCCTCCTCGTCGGCTCCATCCTCGCAGTCGGGTTTCCCATCGCAGAGTTGGGCCCTGTTGATGCACAGCGGTTTTCCTCCAGGCGCTCCCTTGGGACACATGAACTTGTCACCCGGACACACCGTCACCGTGCAGCTCTTCTCGTCGGAACCATCGTCGCAGTCTCTGTAACCGTCGCATTGATACGCCATCGGTATGCAGAGGGCATTGGCACATCGAAATTGGTCACTCGTGCAGGCGGGAAAACCTAAAAAGACAGATCATGACTGACGATCCTGACGCCTGCATGCCGCTGCTTTTCTCACGGGGAGATTAAGCTATCGTTTAATCAGGGAACCCCATGCCGAGTCGAGAGTACCCTGACGGCCGCAGAATTCCTCCGGAGGATCGTCGCGCGCGGCTACCGGGGAAAAAAGCGGTAGAACTCGAGAGTCCATTAGTCTCTGCGGCGCGGTAACTTCCTCGGAATGGGGAACTTAATAAAGAAGCGAGACTCACTGCAGTGCTCCTCATCGCTATTGTCTCCACAGTCATCCTTGTGATTGCACCTTGCGCTTTGTTCGATGCACCGTTGCGTGGAATTGCATCGGAACTGGTCGAGCCTGCAAGGTGCCTTGATGTCGCACCTCTCCTCGTCCTTGCCGTCGCGACAGTCCAGGTACCCGTCGCACTTCTTCTCCTTGGGGATGCACAGCTCCACCGTGGTCCCGCCGCACCTGATGTCATCCGGCTGGCACTTCCGGTAATCTGGAAGAGACATTCGCACCTTTAGCATCTCTCGCGATCATCCCTCCCCGGGGAGGACTCTCCTCGAGGCGCGAGGAGAGAGAATCTCCCAAACGGAAGGGAGGAGCTGGACAATTGCAAATGTGGTCGGCGAACGGCTGGAGACGTTGTATCTCGGCTATCGCTGGAATTATCGTACAATTACTTGTATTAATAAATTAGTGGGCGGTATCTCCGCCCAGCACATTGTACTGGAAGGTCACGGGAGCACATGGTGAGATCAAGCACTCGCTTATCGGAACGGCCTTATCTGTCAGCTGACGGAGTTCGCCAATTTCGTTGTCGGTGCGTCCAGAACTGCAAAGTCCACGAGAAAGATCCTTGACCAGACGGAACCCAGTGCTCCGTCGCGTGCGGGGGCAGGGGAAGTCGAACTCGATTTCGATCGATTCGAAACATGAATGGAGATCTCGACCCTTGTTCTCCGTGCATAATCGGTTAATCTCGAGGGGGAAGCGGACTCATTAATAGCCACCTGACCCAAAGTCGCTAATCCAATCATAATTGGACCCGAGCGTGGTATTAGGCGAGAACTCGGGAGTTTACGGCCACGTTGATTGACCGCTGGTCACAGTCGAGGAGAGAAGCAAAGCAAACAGGCTAATGTGCGTTTCTTGCGACGCTCTTGCACAAGCTGCCTCGCGAACTGCAAAACTCGCGCGAATGGCACAAGGCCCCTCCGAGCTGTTGTCCCGACGCTAATTGTCGTCGATTCCACGCGCAACCGGACAAATTCCAACTGGTTTCCAACTGTCCGGCTGACTCGGGGCCCCGTCGTCTCTCGACGATCGATGGCTGATCGTCATCGTCTCTGAATATCAATCGGAGCATGAAAATCTTATGCAGAATTGCGAATATGTCGACGCAACTTTATTTCAGAGTAGTATATAAATATTAATGCGGTACGACTCTGGTGGCTACCTGACCTTTTACGAATGGCGTGTCGAACGCGAGGAAATCTAGAAGAATTACGACGATTCCCGAACTCTCCTCCGGGAGTTACGGCGAGTTCGGCGGATTTAGTCAATCGTAAGTTTTGCTAAGTGATATTAACGAATGAGCGAGATTGGACGGGAGGAGTCGAATGCAGTGTCATTCGGCGAGTCGCTTGCGATTGTCGCGAGTGGTGGTCGATCGACGATTAGGGTCGAAGCTTTAAGACGGTTTTGCAGAGTACGATAATCGCGTGTGAAACCGTGTCTAAAAGCTCGTCGAGGTGAGCCGGCTAAGAGAATCTCGCAGAGACGACTCCGAAGGAAGAGAGGAGAGGAGAGAAGAGGAGAGGAGAGGAAAGAGATTAACCATCAAACTTGATTCTAACTCGAGGAACCTGTTTCTCATATGCATAAGTGGCAGCTCTCAGTTCCGGCTTCGATCCAGCTTATCTTAAGGCGATCCACGATTAATTCAAGAAGTTAACAAAACCATTCCTCTGCCGACCTCGCATTTATATTTTGATCAATTTTCATTTAAACCGTGTGTGTGTGTGTGTGTGTGTGTGTGGAGCTCGGACAATTTTTGCAACAGACCTCCACTTCAACTTCAAAGCTGTACACACTGCCGGAGACCACCGAGCGTCTGGCTCTCAGTGACGTCAGAGAGTCTCCATTTCTGTCCCTGGCTATACATCGAGGGAGACGCGCGAAGATACCGAATTCGACACTGGTATTCCAAGTAGGATAGAGGGGAGAGATCTAACGATGGAACTAATTATGTCATCGTTCAAATACCTTGGCTATCGGTGACAAGATAGAATGGCCTATTGTACGGGAGCGGGATTAGGAGAAATGCGTATTGTGCAAGGTAATCGTTAATTATTAAGAATGAAATTCGAGGATACTCACTGCAGCCATCCTCGTCGGTGCCATCGACGCAATCGACGGTTTTGTCGCATCTGTAATGCGGAGGTATGCAGTACGTTTTGTTGAATATGTATTGTCCACATGTCATTTGACCCAACTCACAATCCGGTGGCGCTGAAATTATAGCCATTACAATTATACGTCACAGCACACGGAATTAGAATGTTCTCCGTTGTTTCGCAAGCAGTACTCGGGGGAGGGGGCTCGTTCTTTCAAGATTCTAAAAATCCTATTGTTTTTTCATTCCATTACTTCTCCTTCCGGCGACCTTAAATCCATCTCGCGTGCCGGAAGTCCGCTGGTTTAACGACAATTCGAGTTTTCCTATCCGGAAGTTCGTTTTGTCCCTGATTTTTTTTCGACCGCAATGCTAAACGCGATTCCACGTTGTTTTTTCCCTTATCGCATTATTAGATTAGAACACGAAAGCTATTCATCCGATGGCTGAACAGAGAAGATTGTTACGGTACTGGCGAGGAGAAGAGAGGGTGGAGGGTACGGGGCAGGGCAGAAAGACGCGATATTCGATCGCGATAATTAAATATATATAGAATGTCGCGAGGGAACAGAGCGAGCAAAAAAACAGAAAAAATTTCCAACGTAAAGTATAATTATGTCAATCGCGGCTTGTTTCAGTCAGCGGCATTCACTCCATACGTGAGGATTGAAAGAGGGTCAGCGTTACTTCCGGTTCCACAGTATATCTCGCATAATAAATATCTTCTTATTGCCGCACCATGTACAGACCATGAAAAATTCTAATTGGACGCTATTCCCCTCATGGAAGCACTGCTGCTAATACTTCAATCAGTCAATTTATTCGATAGTTTTTAATCATTTTAAACAGTTTCGAAGAGAGCCGCGCTAGCAAAGGGCAAAGCGGACGAAGCGAAGGCGCAGAAATAAATTCGGTGCGGATCGAATGGAAATTTTGTATTCTCCCTTCATCTCGCGCCCCTTCCGGAGATCAGGCGCGGAGGGGCAGTTTCGATTCGCCTTCGTCCATTCGCGCGGCCTGTGGAATCCATGGAAGCCGTCCGTCACCCTCGTCGCACCGACGAGATTAATAATCAGCGACACTCGCGATTAAGTAATACATTCCTGCGCATAATTAAATACGCGGTATTACGTGGTAACTTGTAATATCCTCTAATGTGGCAAGGAAACCCACATAATACCGGCGACCGAGGCTCTTTGCATTTTTTTCGCATTACCTTCAACTTGATATTTTCGCTCGCGGAGAGCACATCTGCGTCGCGTCTCTATCCGCATCCATCCATCCATCCATCCATCCACGCATCCTTAAACCTGGATGGAGGAGCTACGCCGACGCACCGCACTCTTACTTATTACGCGAGATATATCTCGGCGAGATTCTCTCCCCCAGTATTATTTGGAAAAATACCAATCGCAGGATTAAAACGGTGCCTCGGCGGAGGAATCTCCATTGTGCTGACCTTTGCGAATCGAGAGAAATTAATAATAATGAAACCGCGCCGCGTTCGTTCGCTTGGGATTTCTTCGATTTTCCACGCTCTTTCGCGCCTCCCGAACATTTCCACGGATGGTATTCGGACACGTTCATTTCGGGGCAGGTAAAAGCTCTCTCGCCGCGCTGAAAACGCGGGGAAAAACGCGGCGGAGCTCGCTGTCTCGCCCAGAAAAAAGTGGGAAAAAATGCTCTCGCGCACAGAGAGAGAACACTTATCTAACGAAGCGTGCTTAGAGAATAGCTGCCCGGAGAAATTCTCCGGAGATAAAAATCGCGATCGAGGAGAGAATAAAGAATAAGGAACGAGGAACGGGGAGAGGCATTTTCTGGCCGTCGATACTTACGACACGACTGGAACTCATCCTCTCCGTTCTCGCAGTCTTTCTGATAGTTGCACACCAGAAGGGCCGGTATGCACTTTCCTTCGGAACATTTGAACATGCCGCTCCCGCAACCGCTGCCATCGGCTGTAACAGAAGAATATTCGCCTGTAGAGAAGAATCGAGAACAATATTACTAGCGTGATAGGTGAAAGGTTCAATGCCTGTGCCCGTGCCTCTTAAGCTTTGCTCTAATGTTACTTTGTTAGTCCGGGGTCTCGGGAATGTCCCCCTTCCCCCTTCCCGCACCCTCCTTCATCACCGTTGCCGAGGCAAACCACCACCCACCACGACGACGACGAGGAACACGTGGCTGGGGAAGTCCCGAATTTTCTCCATGAGTTCTCCAGTCGCAGAGGACTTTTCTCGCTGTTTTCCGATCTTCTCGAGGAAGATCCTCTCGGGGGGTGGGGGACTCGGAGCGGCGGTGGCATCAGCGAGAACCTTCTCGAGCCACGTGGACGGGACGCGATCCTCTCCATTGCGCAATTTTCCCCCTTGTCTCTCGTAACGGTCTCTCGTAAACGCTTCTACCGCGAGGATTTCATCGGCACTCCCATACGCATCATCCTCGAATTATCCCCGGCGCGATATCACTCCGGGCACTCGAGTACTTTCATTCCTGAGAGCGTCCCGGCGACCATCACCGTCCCCGTCCCTCACCAGGAGGCGGACTTTCGCGCCAATTTCAACCTCGCTGGCTGCGGCCTGCGGTCTGGAAAAAATTCCCCGTCTCGCCGAGTTCTCCTCGGCCACGACTCCTCGTCTCTACTCCGTGGCAACTCATCCACGGCAAACCGGCGTTTTTCCCCGGGGAATGCCACCGCTGCTTTTTCCCGGACTCCGTTTTTCCGCGCGCGGGGATTTCCGGTGACGACGGTGACGATGGTGACCGTCTCCTTCCCGGGGGGGTGTGTGGACTTTTCGTTTGCGCTCGCGCTCGCTCCTTTTTTCGGATTATTTCTGCCGTCGGCGGAGGCCAGCGGAGCGGAACTCTGGAGCAGGAGTCCCACACGATCCGGGTTGCTGCTGGGCATTAGCATTCCTCCTGCGTGCGTGAGTGCCGCTTGCCTGGCGTGCAGGGAAAGGGGAAGGGGGAGGGCGCGGGAGAGTGCTCGAATTAAAACGGCAGTTGCAAGGGAAGCGACGGTGCCGGCGACTAAAACGACCAGCGATTCTTAAAAAGGACTTGGCAGCCTCGACAAATTTCCTCGCCAAATTAGCGAACCCCCCTCCCCTCCCTCCGGGGCCATTGGTTTCTATTTACGCGTTTACCGAGAGCCAGAGAGTCCGTACCCCTACCGCGATAGAGCGATGTGTACTAGAAAGTATGGCGGCGCTCGAAAGTAGAATGGACGATTGAACGGAGAAAGAGGAAAGAAGCGAATCAGGGAAGAGAGAAGAAAGAATTCTACGCGAGTCCACGCGCTAACAACGAAAGGAAGATTTCCCTCCCTCCCTCCCTCCCTCCCTCCCTCCCTCCGAGAACCCAACGAGAATCATGCGCGAAAATGACATTGAGTTTCAAGAGTTTGCGCGAGTCACTAGGCCGGATCGAGATGACTGTTGGAAGACTTTCCTATTATAGAGGGATCCTTGATTCATCGTCCTTGGACGAGAAAGCAATCGCGCGAGTGTCGCTCGATCCGGCGAATTAATGCCACTCGCCGGGGAAGGGAAACAGGAGTCGCGGCGACCAGTCTCTTTCATCTCCATTGGAAAAACTCCAGCAGGAGAGCCTTGCGCACATCGGGGACTTCGGGAGATTCGATTAAGAAGCAGGGGCAGAGGGGAGAGCCCAAAGGATCGAGAAAAGGAGCAAAGCGAGGAAAGAGAAAGAGCAAAATGGAGTAGAGCAGATTGTAGAGCGAAGCGGAGCAGAGCGGTGCGGAGTAGAATAAAATAGATAGAAGAGGTGGCTCGCGATCTTGGAAGTGCAGCGTGTTCTCGTGCCAGGCCGCACAGCCTGGTACCGTCGTCGTCGTGCCGGCAGAGAACCAGAGAGCGCCGTTCGACCCGGGGAATGTGCATCGAGAGAGGAGAGGAGAGCGGCAGAGCGCACTCTCCTCCGGCCGAGCAACCGCGCGGCAAGCACAACCTCAGCTTTTCCACGTCCCAGCGCAATCCTCCGCAGCTAACTCCGCTGATGAAATCCCTCCCCTTCCCCTTACTCCCCCATTAACTTTTTACACCTAACCTATCGGACGGTCGTTGCTGCAGTACCCTTTCCTTCCCTCCCCCCTCGCGATTTACCGCGAGGCGGCAGGAAGCTTGCCGATCTCGCGATTTTCCCGAGAGAACATCCTCCCGGGGGAGTCCGAAGACCAACCCGGGTACCCGCGAACGATGGGGAAGACGCGACGACGACCTTAATTTCGTCTCGGTCCTCGATTATGCCAATTGATCGTGGACAGCCGTGGACGACGCCGTCTTCGCGACACGATTGGATAACAGGGCTGAACGAGGTGTCGGTGCTGTCGCCACGAGTTCCCAATTTCCCCTCCTTCCCTCCCTCTTCTCTTATCCTCATCGAGAATACCCAGCTCGCGGTCCCGGGTTTTCCGGGACCTGATCAGGGAGGTGGGGGGACTCGGTGAAATGGAAAATAGCCGGGAAAACGGATAGGGCGAAGGGGAGAGACGCTGCTCGGCGCGCTGGGAACGTGAAATTTGCTCATTCATAGAAAGTGCAGGACGACCTTAAATGGCGGCCGTGGTCGAACCCGTTCCTTCGTCTCTCACGAAACGTCTCCTTTTCCTCGCAGACTTCTCCAATTGGGAGAATAATGCGCCGCTTATTCTCCATAATGCAGATGGAAAGCGCCCAAGACGATTTCCATGGGAAACGAAATCGTTTCCACGAACAGCTGTTATTTCATTCCCAGAGGAATGACGACGAAGACGAGGAGACGTCGAGAATGGAGAAGGGTGGAGGAGGAGGAGGCGGGCGGACGGCGATAAGTAGACTTCTCACCGACACAGAGCTCGTCGGTCTATCGAACCGATTGTAAAAATGAATCGCGGTCGCCCGTGGAAATTCTACGAGTTTCCTCGACGATGCTCCCCCCGTCGACGATCTCGATTTCTAGCGGGGAGGGGAGGGACGTCAGGCTTTCCTTTTCAATTTCGTCACTCCGGCACACGACGACGGCGACGACGGCGAGTACCGCTCGAAGATTTCACTGTAACATCAATTGACGATTTGTCTACTCGACGATGTATGCGTGTACGTCCGTGTGCGCCCGCGTGTGTGCGCGCAACGTATCCAAACACAGAACGTAGACTCGACTTGCATCTGGGACTCTGATTCGTGTCGGGGACCAGCGTTCATTGATCTGGCACCCGAGTGATTCCGAGTGATGTAATTAGCCCCGGGCGATCGGCAAGGCCACACCGTCGGTTTTTCTAGAGCAGCCTACTAGAATCGTCGTAGATTTTTATTGCTCGCGACACCCACCGTCGTGATCTGCTTCCAAACGTCGTTTCTCCGATGCAACCGGGGGCCCCGATGAACGTCGTTGCCTCCTACCGCACCCCCTTACTCACCGGGACCGCAGGAAACCCCATGGAATTCTTCGATCGATGCCCGGCGAACGCGCAAATTAGCACCCCGACCGCTAATCAACCTCCTAATCGTCTTGACGCTCGCTAACTCAACGACCGTCGGCGATGATTTTTTCCAACGGAACTCGCGAAATCCTCGGCGAATCCGCAACGCGAGATCGGCGGGTTAGACCCCGCGATGCCACGCGCACACGCGGTCAATTGGCTTGCGCGGCTCGAATCATCAGGGTGGAGGAGGAGGACGCGCGAGAGGTCATCGGCAAGACGGAAAGAGGCAACGAGCGCTGTCAACGCCAGTTACGCCTGCCAAAATCCAAGTGACTTTGATGGCTCCGGCGAAGAGATGAAGCGAGCGATAGGGCAGATGGAAATAATTGCCAGCGCGTAATCGAAGATTGTCGGGTGACACAGAAATAAGCTAGGGTCAGTGACCTTGGAGCGCCAGACGAAATTCGAGCGTGAAACACTCGGCGTAAGCGTCGGAGTCGAGCCTATCGCTCCGTCGGGTATACAGGGTGTCCCTCAGGGACCGACCGTGAGAGCCTCCACGACGAAGCTGTGGGGCAAACCGTCGGACGTCCCGGTCGACAAGAGGAAAAGCACCCGGGGAATACCCGCCGACGATACTTTCACGACCAGGGGGTGGGACGGGGGTGGTGCTGCACGCTGAAGAAACGCGACAGGGGGACGGACGTTCTGTCGGAAAAAACGAACGCGGATGCCCTTGCTGACGTAGCCGCTCTGCTGGATCAATTGAGGTTTTAGCGCACGATTCTCATTCGTGAGCTGCTAAATCGTCTCTCAAAAGATGATTTGCATTCATTCGGCGGTGGCGGCAACACCCACGCCGAAGACGCTTCTCGGAAAAGAGGGAGATACCGCGCGCCACTGATAGATTAGATAATTGCAGGATGACATTAACAGTTTTCCAGATGAGGAGTCCCCGTCACGAATACCAGGTCACCGTGCATAATGGTCACCTGTCGGGTGGTCTTCGACGACGGCCAGCCTTCCCCGATGAAGACTCGCGAATTAACTTCGCGCGACCTTTCGGGAAATCTCAGGGAAACTCGCAAAGGTCGCGCGACTGCAGATTCGATCCCCGGTCGATTCCCGGACACCCTGTACGAGGAGTCGTCCACGAGACTGCGGCTAAGGCTATTCGCAGTCGAAGCGTTTGCTGCAAAGTGGATTCTTGGCAGCTGACAAGGGGCGGGGGGGTGGCGGCGGGACGTCCCGCACACTCGCTGCTCCGCACGTGCGCCAAGTCCAAAGTGCATACACCTGACCCCTCGGAACTACCTGCGGATTTATCGGACTGCCCGCTTCCACGCGGGAAACGCCACTACCAACGCGACTTCCGGTCTGCTGGAACATCGCAGCGGAAATTGGCGTCTCTCGGCGAACCCTATCCAACGAATCTTCAGGTATTTTCGCCGAGATTCGCTCGCTCCTGAGCGCCGGTCGGGCAAAATCAGCGACTCAATGAGAGAGGCAGAGAGAGAGAGAGAGAGAGAGAGAGAGAAGGAAAATCCGCGTTGGCTACGCGGCAAAAACGCGAGGCGATTTGTGCAGAGAGGAACACCCTTCGTGGGAAACTTCAACTTTCACCCATGAGAACAGGAGCGAGCACAAACACCGTGAATGTGAAATTGATGGTTCTCGACGTTTCTGCAAATCTGCGATTTTCTTCTGATATAAGAGTTCCAGCGGAATTACGAGGATCGCGCTTCCGGTTCGATTTTCATAGAACCGTTCGCGCGAGTGATTATCGCGAGTTATTTCACCTCCATCGCGCGGCGATTGCTCTTGGAATTGATCGGAGCAACGGGGGAGGAGGAGGAGGAGGGAGGCGTCTTCTCCAGGGGGAAAACTGGACCTCCCGGAATAGGGCACGGAAGCATCGAAGGAGGATCGGGCAAACTTGCAATTATCACCGGTGAAATTGCCGGGATGAAAATTAGAGAAACGTCGACATTTCCAGGGGAGAAAAGAAACGCTGAAAAAGTCGCATCCTACAATTACGAAGATAAAAAAGAAATCTCATTTTCTCCGCGATACTCTCGTGTGCCTGTGTGTGACCCCTGCTGTAAACAAACCGCGAGATTATCGCAACGAGAGAAGAAAATATACCAGAGAGAGGAGAGACCAGCATGATTCGAGCGTTTCGAGAAACGAACGACGACGACGCGATTGATATACGCACGAATGCGTATGCGTGTTCACGCGTTTATTTAAAACCTCGATAAATAAACCTTCGATGCACGAGCAGCATCGAATCGTTATCGGCGCGTTGCGATCCTCCCGCGCACCACCGCCCCCGCCCCGATTCGGCCGAGGATCCAGAGATCGGCCCCGAAGGAACTGTGTTCCTCCGGAGAATGTTTTCCCATCCGTTCCTGTGCTCCTCTTCCCAGAGAAGCTTGTTATTCTTGGTGATCGCCGACCTCCCCCTGCCGCCCCCAATTCTCCGCGACTATTTAAAAGTTAAAGACCGATCGTGACCGGGCAGTTGTCCCATATTGCCACGTACGTGCACGCTGGAATGGCCGATACTCGTTTTACGAGAAGAGTTATCGGGTTCTCGTACCTCGAGACTCGCGGATTATCAACAAAGTAACGGGCTGACTAGCGCGGCGCTGTTCATTATTATCGCATCGGCTTGGCACGCGGTCGCAATTAGGACCGAAAAAATCTGTCCAATGCATTTCAGCCGCGAATTCCAGCAGTGTCCGCGGACAATTAGCCGGGAAATCGCTCCCGGTCTCGGTTGCTTTTCAATTTCTTTGGAATTCCAGAACGCGCGCTCTGGGGTCCCGAGGGGAGGAGGGGGCTCTCCCTCGAAAATCAAAACGTTCTTTATCCCGCGCCTCCTCGACTTCTCCCCTTTATTTAAGCGAGCCGCACACAAGCGCGGTCCCGACCGAGGTTTCACGTTCTCGCTCTCGTAAAGGGCAGCAGCATCGTAAACAAGCGAGGGTTATCGTGCGACGCAATGCACGACTCGTATCACGATGCACCGCCGCGTCGTGCATGCCGAGGATGTCAACCGTCGCGCATGTACCGGGTGACGACGCTTCTCCTCTTCGGGCTCTTCTTCGGGAGGAACTGGGAAT
The DNA here is from genome assembly GCA_037305995.1 of Sclerodermus sp. 'alternatusi'. Classification (NCBI taxonomy): domain Eukaryota; kingdom Metazoa; phylum Arthropoda; class Insecta; order Hymenoptera; family Bethylidae; genus Sclerodermus; species Sclerodermus sp. 'alternatusi'. Next base: position 7,408,517 of record CM074546.1, on the reverse strand, counting down.
CCACTTCGTGGGTTTCCTCGCGATTACGAAGAACGAACGTTCTTTCCGCTGGCATCGAGGATAGGAACCAAGATGGCTGTTTCTAGAGAGACAGAGGGAGGGAGGGAGGGAGGGAGGAGGAAGAGAGATTTTCCGGCGGAGAGAAGCAGATCTGGACGTGGATGATGGAAAAATTGAGTAGAGCACAGGGAAGATAACGATGGCGAGTGAAACGTGTAACGTGTAGATCGGGGAAATATACAGGGAGGCACGATCAGTTGGGACCATTGGAGAGGCGTGCAAAGCAAGCGAGGCAGGCACACACAGCCAGGGTCCCGCTATCCGGTCGCCCGCTAGCTGAGGTGAATGAACCTCAGCCCGCCTACTGACTTTACCTGCCAGCCTCAAACCTGACTATGTCCAAGAAGAGACGAACCAGTGTAGACGCTGCTCTCTCTCTCTCTCTCTCTCTCTCTCTTTCTCTTCAACGTCTCACCACCTCTCTCTTCGACCCACGCTCCCCCTCTTTCCCTTCACCGCATCTATTTTCCTTTCTTTCCAACTTCCACTCGCCTCTTTTTCACCGCATTGTCAACCGCCTGTGCCCTCTTTACCTACAAAATGATTCTTTTTCAGGAAAACCGTCGACGACCAGGAGGACCGCTCGTGACGAACTGTGGAAACCGAAGGGTAAGGCAGAAACGATCCTAGGATCTCGGGGAAGGAATCGCGGAGACGATTTCCCAGCGTGCGTTCCTTTCGACTTTGCCCTTCGCCGGGGCTACTCTCCTCTCTCGCCTTAAGCTCTATTCACAGCGCGGAGCTGAGAGTGGAGACTCCACGTAACGCGATCCACGTCCACGTTCCGCAGGAAGGAGGGTTCTGCCTTTTAAACCTGGCCACGTGTACACCGAGCGGAAAGTACCTGACGCGTCGACTCCGACGATCGACAGTCCGACGGTCATCCTCTGCCAGGATAAAGCTGTAAAATTTACGAGCACTCGCTACGGATGCGTTTATTTGTTAACTCGCCTCCGTTGAATTCCTCTCGTTGATGAATATACTAGAAAACTTACTGCTGTCTCTCCCCACCCCCCGACACCTCCAAGGATCCCGCGCTATTCGCCAAGTAACATTCAAGCAAAACAGTTACTCCTCGAAGACGTCGAGGATGTCGAAGACGACGACGACGCTGGCCACCAAACGTTTCTCCAAGCCGCAAACGGGACCTCTCTCTCTCTCTCTCTCTTGGGAGATAAGAAAAATTACGAGGGGACCTCGTCATCGTTCTCTCCTTTTTTCTGTCAAGGTTTCCTGAAAGGGACGAGGGCTTTTCCGATAAGGGTTTTAAAGAGCGCGAGATAGCGCTGGGACTTTACTCTCGTTATCTGGAAGGTCTTTATTAGGCTCGGCTGTTACGTCGTGCAATGAAATCTCTCCGGAGCAATCAGCAGCAGCCATTTGTAAGCGGTTTACGTTGTTTACGCTGACGCGAAAACCCGTTGTTTACGCTGACGGCTCGTCGACGGTAGTTCAAACACCGACAGAGACCTTATCTTAAATAGGCAGAAATGGGATTTTCAGAGAGTGGCTTCTCGCTCGGTCTTCGAACGCTCGAACGACTCGTTTCGGCTTGGCAACGAGCGAGCATGCGGGGACCCACGTAACTGTGCGCTAAAAAGAACGTTTGCCGGATGTGTAGGTGTGTGGGTGGTGGTGGTGGTGGTGGACGAAGCGGAAGTCGCTTTAGGCCCGTGGAGAAGGCCCCTCCGAGCGATTATCCGCGAAATCCCTCGAATTTAACGCCACGACGTGACTGCGCACGACGCCTCCTAGAAATTTTCAAAGAAAACTTTCTCGTCTTTTATTCGCCGCTGGAATCAGAGCTTGCAGACTCCGAGTGCAAACGCTCTCGAGTACGAAGGTCGTTTCATTGACCCACTGATTCGTCCCACTTCCTGTTCAACGCGCCGGGAAGCGCATACGGAGATTTTTGCAAGAAGAAACGCCTGAAATTCCAAAGTCTCCAGTAGCGCACGCGCGCATCATTCCTTCTCGCGATGACCTTGAAACTGGTCGAATAATTACCGCGGATGACCCGGTTCCCCTTGCCCCGGAGTCCGCCCTCGCGCGAAAAGCTTCGGCGAAGCTGCTGGTACTTCCGGTTCCCACGATCAAGCGAAAATGTCCCGTCTGCGGGGAGCAGTCGTTAGTTCCTTTCGAGAGGATCGCAAAGAGAACGGAAAATCGTAAAAAATCATCCCTCCCCCTCGCGGAGAAAATTCGCGATGCTCGAAAATTAAGTGGAAAAGAACAGGGAAAAGAGTGGCGGCGGCGGCGGCGGAGGAGGAGGAGGAGGAGGAGGAGGAAGAAAACAGAAGAGCAGGCAATTTCCGCGTTCGAGGTGAAATTAAGCAAGCGCCGCGATTACTCGCCTATAGTCGCTCCACGGCACAATATTCACACGTAGCTCGGGCGATTAGGCGAGTATTATTCCAGACCGGCGATACTACGATCTAATAATGAAAGCGTTGAAAGTTATCACGTGATTTGTTTTTGCGGAGCGTGCACTCCGGAGGTAGAAAGTAATAATCACCATGAAATCCTCCGGTGTTGTTCCCCGGATTTTTTCCCTCTTAAGAGAATTCGGTCGCTTGTCGCGAATGGAAACTTTTCGTTAAGCCGACTTGAAAATCCTGCGGACCGTCCTCTGTCCTGTGTAGCAGAGACCCATAAAAATTCTATGGAATATCAAAAAACTCGGTAATACGTTCCCAGAAAATGAGAATATGCGTCGAACGAGGGATAATGGGGGTTGATGGATGCCACGTCCAAGAAGCAGACCACGCAGGTATAGCGAACAACAAAACTATTGTTCCCCTGACCTGCGCTAGGCAGCCACCTCTACCACCATCACCACCGCCACCATTTCCATCTCCATCTCCATCTCCATCTCCACCATAACCGTTCGGGAAACAATCGAGAGAAATTAATAAGAAACGTTTCTCTCGCTCGTTCTCGAGAGTATCAGACTGTCTCGCGCTCCTTCGCAGTGAATTCCTCGTTAAACCTGAATGGGGACGGAATTTCGCGCAATTCTACTCTTTTCGGCCGAAGAAACAAAAGAACCCGATGAATGGCCGAAGGAGAGAAAACTAACGAAGCTCCGAGCAGCGCGTACACGGAGAAATCCCACGATGTTTCTTTTTCGAATATTTAGTCGCGTCTGTATGGAGGAGAGCTTCCGCGGCGAGGCGGGGAAGAGCGGGGGACACGCAGGAAAAGTTAATTCAGTCAGTCACAGTTGCCGTGGGTCTAGCCGTGAAATGTTTATCCTTCCCGGAAACTATGAATAGCGGAGCACCTGTGTTAATCAGGCCCATCGTCGAAATCAGTTCCAGCGGCGAATGAATTCGTCGGGGGGCCAGTGCAGAGATTCGATCGAAGTCGCTCGATGTTTGTTCGGTAGTGCGCGCGCGCGTTTCTCCCTCCGAATAAAAAAAAAAAAACTTTCGGTTTTCCAACGACGCGCAAAAACGGCGAGTCTTGCCAAATGCTCGAGCAATTCCCCTCGCCACCGTCGAGCGAGTGGAGTGCGATTAATGCAAGGCCCGGCGAAAAAAATTCGCACGTAGCATTATCGAGCAAGATGATTGCGGTGCAGCGGAAACGTCCGCCATTGCGAAAGATTCGAGCGCGAGTCGAGCGCGCGAGCGATTAAAAATCCTCAATAATTCGCGCGCCGGGGGGCAGGGAGGGCAGATCGTTCCCGAAGAAAGCGCGGGAACCGGAAAATGTCGACGCTTATCAAATATTTGAATATGCAGCATCCGCGCGGCTGTGTCGATTCATCTTTATGCAAAAATTTCCGCAAATAGGCGCAGCCCAGGCTACACCTGCGGACACGCGCTCGTCTGCATAAACAAACGAACGAACGATCCGTGGCTGAAATTGCGGTGTATTATCCGCGAAATGTACGGGACGATTGTCCGCGAGCCATAACGGAAGCCACGTTTCTAATGTGGAACAAAAAAGTACGAAGGTTAACGCTGAAACTCTACCACCGAGCGATGGCAAAATGGCCGCGACTCGAATTTTACCCGGATCAACTCCCCTCCCTCTCTACACCCCGCGAAAAACACACACAGGTTTTGCAATAACAATTAACGTTGCTTCTCGGATAAAAAGTCAACGACGACTGATAAAACTGATGGATGTGTTTTTTCCGTTTCTTCGTCTCGTTTTTCTTACGACCGCCCTTCCTTCCTTCCTTCCTTCCTTCCTTTGGAATGAAATTCATTTGATTCGGATAATTCGCTCGTCCTGCCAGCACTTGCTTTTTCCTCCGGCAGAAATGAACAAGGCAATGGGAGCGATTTAATTTATCAGGAATAACCGATGTGGTGGCTTGATGGGTGTGCCATAACGGAATTATCCGCTGGATCAATTTATTTAGCGCAGCGTTTCATTCACCCGATCGGACATCGCGAGTTCCACCTGCTGGCAAAAAGCAACTCGGCTGAATTTCGCGCAATCCCACGAGAGGAACGCGTTTCATTCGCCTAATCGGCTCCGAGCAAGAGAATCCAGCAGCTGCGCTTCGAAAACACGAGAATGTAATCAAGGTCAGAGATACCATCATTTTCCTTTTTTCCCTCTCCTCTCTCGTTCCTCGTCTTTTTTATCGCGCTCGGAGTATCGATAATTTATGAATTCTCTCCCGCTAAACAAATAAAGATTTTGCCGAGCGGCTCAACGAGCATCGGGAAGAAAAACAGAAGAGAACGTACGTCTCCTCCGTCGTCCTCCGCTTCCTCTCTTCTCGCAAAATCGCGCGCGCGAGGAAAATAGCACGAAGAATCGGCGAGCAATCGTATCGCATCGTAGCGGAAGAGGCTGGACAGGACGAATTCGCGCGGATCGTGCGGCAAACGGAACCAAGGTCAAAAGTGTTGTGTCGTTTTTTCGTGGCTGAAATACCGGGTCTGCCAAGTCCCCGCGCCACGCCACGCCACGCTATGCCACGCAACGCAACGCGATACGATACGATACGACGCAATGGGTTACGCTTGCTCCTTTTTCTCTTCTTTTGTCTTGCGAGCAGTTGGAGGAGCAGAAAGAGAGAGAAAGAGAGATAGAGAGAGGCCGAGAGGGATCCAAGGGAGGAGAGGGGAAAGAAACGAAGAACGAGTTATAGAAGAGACAGAGCTACGTGAAAACACGAGAAACCCACGCCTTCTTCTTCTTCTTCTTCTTCTTCTTCTTCGGGGTACCGAATTTCTATGATAAAACGCAAAATATCCTCGAAAGCTTCGCTCGTTCTCGCAATTTTCGAGTTTTTCCTCAAATCGAGTCTTCGCCTCGAGGAGTTTTGCCCTCGATTAGAGTCAGGGACAGAGGAAGAGAGGGGAGAGGAGGAGTTTTCCTTACGAAATCCAACGAGATCCGCGCGAGCGTGCTGCTTAAAGAAGCGCACCTAAATGGCCATAGGAATCCTCGAGGAAACCGGTTCCTCGCTCGAACCAAGAGAAGTGTAGCATTCGTGTAAACCGATTACGATCTTTCGGCCCCGGGCCCAGGAAGACTCCTCGACGTGCCTGGAAAAATTTTCTACTGCGCATGATCCATAGATCCTCGCCACTCGATACCTCCAGGACTCGTTGCCGTTGCCGCTGCCGTTGCCGTTGGACTCTCATCGACATGGAGCACAGGCTCACGTGCTAATAATATCACACGCAGTACACGATAATACTCCTTTTTTCCCCCATCGCCAACGAGTAAATTGCCAGGAGAAATTGTTTCTCGATACAAACTCCGAGATCCATATTCAGCAGAGAACTCTGGATGTTACGCGGTGGCTCAGGAATCACAGATAGCGGCACAACACAACACGGCATATCGGGACTCTGTAATTTCAGCACTTCCGCCGGCCAATCGCTCCGGGTTCTAAGGTCGAAGGAGTTCGCCGTTAAAATTCAGCGGCTGACTGGCCAAACGACTCATGGAAGATCGTCGTCGTCGTCGTCGTCGTCGTCGTCGTCGTCGTCATCGTCGGAGTCGTCGTTGTCCTTAGAGCTTTTCAATGTCGCGTTGTTGTCTCGCGCACATTCTACCAGTCCAGAGTAGAGTAGCCTTCCGGTAGCTCTTCGTTAGCTTTTAGCGCGGGACCGCACCGCGGCAAAATTTCGCAAATTACCCCCGCACCCGAGGGACATTTACATTTTTATTGCGGACTTATTTATGATCGCACGCGCGTTACTTCTCGCCGTCATTGGCATCTGGCTGCCAGTTCAAAGACCTTGAAGGAGTCAAAGTTACGCTCGGACACTCGGACTAGAAAGCCGACGAGCCAGATGGGCGATGTCGACGGCGACTTTTCACGAGGGCACATCGAAAAACCGGTGTCCTCGCTGATGAAGAAGCAGAGAAAACGAGAAAGACAAAGAGGGAGGAGGAAAACAAAGAGTAACGACGACGGTAATTCCAGACTTCGCTCAATTAAAACGACTAATTGGGTTATAGTCGCGCTGCCGCGAAGGTTCCTCAGCAAAATATTTCTCGGGATCAGCTGCATCGATTTCTTGCCATATCAGCAGGGCAACAGCAACAGCAAGAAAAAAAAACGCCACTTATCGCAATTTTCCTTTGAAATTCTTCGAGCGATGATAATGACCCTCGGGATTATTAATCAAGAGTGTCAATGGGTCGTTGCGAGATACGATTCAGCTAATTGCACCGTGCACCAAACAACAAGAATAACAAGATAGCCCGAATCATTTCCGACAGTCTTCTCTCCGCTATCGAATTAGACTGTGCGGTAGCTTGCAATCATAGCGAGTTACAGGAAGAAGCACGAGGGGCGGCTGAAGATCTCGAGGGTGGCCGACGCGAGGGCGGATGGGGTTGAGGATTATCGAGGGACAGTACTGGAAAATCGCCGTGTGACCTCCCGCGCTAACAATAGATCGGCAGTCGTGTTGTGTTCCCTTTTCTCCTCGCGACAAAAACCTTACGGAGAAAGAAACCTGCTTTTCCCCGAGCTACGAGACATTACCTCGGCAACTCGGCTACAGCCACTCGCAGAATCTACAATAAAACGACAAGCAGCCCAGCCATTTCTCTCACATTCATCGAACAAATACAGTTACGCATGGATCAAATCCATCTCTCGAAGGAGCAACCACCATCAACGGCAACGCCATCACCATCACCCACCACCACTACCAACACCAGCACCAATATCCGCAATCAACATCAACACCAACGTCACAAGTTTTAGAAAATCGTCAATTTGGAGAACCCGCGTGTCGGTTCTCCGTTTTTGGTTTCAGAGTGATGGAAGATCCTTATGGTGGTGGCGATGGAGGTGGTGGTGGTGGTGGTGGTGTTGCTACTGTTTCTGCCATGAGGAAGGAAAGAAACACTTACCGAGTCTAACAGCGTTAATCCCAGAGAAGCGGCCGAGAAAGAAGAGGAGACCCGCGGCCACAAGGAGCTTCCTCGAGGTAGATCGAAGATTCGGAGCACTTCCGGAAGCACGTTCACCACCGGAAGAGACGGTGCGTGGCCGCCGTGGGCCCGCAGCCACCGCCATCGCGCACCTTCCTCTTGTACCACAACACTGGAGAACACAAGTAAGCACTCGGGGGAAAAAATTGTGAAACTGATAGGGAGAGAGAAAAAGAGAGAAAGAGGAGGAGAGAAAAGAGAGAATAGGATCTTAACGGATACACCTGGTGAGGTGCGATTCACCGACTGCTGACCGACCACGAAAACCAACGAGTTTCCTCGATAGGGGAAGGAACACCCGCGTTTCCGGTTCTACCGCGAAGAGAGACGGGGGGAAGTGAAGAAGGGCTTTCTCCCGGGGAAAAGGTAAAAAAAAAGCGCGAGAAACGAAAGGGCGCGAGGGGTCCGAGCTCAGTTCATGGCTCGCACATCTGAAGTTTTCCCGGTCGCGGTCAGCAGGCGACTGCTGTTGTCGTGTCTGGCCAGCCAAGATGGCGGCTCCTGTGCGCCGGTTACGACGCACGGCGTCCTCAACTCCACCAATCCTGGCTTTCCATTCCGGCTATGGGGGTCTTCGCTCCTCCGCATCTCCGATCGGCACTCACTCGAGTCTCATCGCTGACATGCGTCTATATCTTCTTCTTCTTCTTCTTCTTCTTCATCTTCCTCTTCCTCTTCCTCCTCCTTCTCCTCCTCTACTTCTACTTCTTTTGCTTCTTCGTCTTTGTCTTCGTCTTCTTCTGCCGCTGCTGTTGCTGCTGCTTCATCCAACCATCGCGACTACCGTATCCTCCACTTGGGTACTTCCACAATTTCTTCGGGAATGATCGATAGTTCCTTTTGTTCCTCATACCCGACAGTTTCCTTTTGTTTTTCGAGACACTTTCAGACGATGTACAAAGTCTCCTCTTGCCCATTTTGACTTTCACCGGAGAATTCGGTAGATTTTCTGAAAAAGAAAAGAATAAAAAATAGAAAATACTTAAAATCCTATTCCGTCCATTTTGTTTTTTGTAAGAACTATCCCCGTCTGGCTCTAGCCTCTCGATACTTGTTGCTTCTTTTTGTCAAGAACGGAATCGAGAGTCAAGGCACAAAAGGAATCGTCGAATCACTTATGAGCAATCGTTGAAAAGCTTTACGATGAGCGGCGATAAGAAATGTAGCTTTATAAATTCGTATCACATTCTTCCTTGCCTGTTGACCTTCGTAATGACATGCACCGTTAATACGATGACGTTTTGCCATTTCACGTCTCTATCCGTCAAGGAAATCACTTAATTTTTGTCGTGCTTCTTGCGATTCGACGAGTTTCCCATCCTGCGCTCAATTAATTTTACTCCGTAATTATTTCCTTGGAAATATGTTTATTGACGTGGAACTCATTGTCATGCGCTCTCTTAGATGAGCGATCAGAGTTTCTCGAAAGTCTTGTTGAATTTTCTTATTAATATACTACATTATAACGGGGGAGGGGGAGGGGGTGGAGGAGGAGGAGGCCAGGGGCCTTAGGCTATATCTCTTTCATACAATAGAACTCGAGTAATAAAATCAATTTATTATGTCCATTCATCCTGCAACGGGTGCAATTATTATTCATGCAACGATTTAACGACTGTTATCCTGTTGATACATAAAACTTGACAAAACACAACTCAACTTTATTTAACCCACGCTGCTCAAACCATATTTCCATTACTGACGTATAAGCGACGCACATGCACATGCACGGAAGCGCACACGGGGACTCGAGAGATTCTTATTAATATAAATTAGAACCGTTTAGATACGACAATAGGAAAACGACGAGGAATTCGTATTTTACAGACTTTATTGGTAGATCACAAGAGAAGTTTAATCTTCGGGATAGAAGCGTCAACCGTATACGACATATATCTGGGAAACGATCTGCGTAAACTTTCACACATCCGGCAAATCAAGATTTCAAAGCGACTCGCTCGCAATTCGCGAAAGAAAACCCAACTTAATTTCTTCTTTCTGACTTTGGTTTCCTTTTGCGTTCGCAGTTTTAATTGATTAGCCTGTTCCCCTTCTTGGCGTCCTGCCTCGGCTAGGAAATGGTGCAGATCGTCAAAGAACGTAGGTAACGCAGTAGACAACGTAGGTAGTAGATGTTTTTATTTGTCGGGTCATTCACACGGACATGCAAATGCATTAGCAACGAAATAATTGCGAGGTATTGCACCATCCTCTTTAATCTCGTAACAAAAAGGAAAACTCATAGAAACTCATCGGCCGCTGTTGTTGATGCGCAGTCAACTTTCTTTTCAACCTGGAATATCGAGGGGAACAACGCTGATAACTCTTGCAAAAAGTCTATGCATTTTGCTCTCAGGTATTTGTTCATCTGGAGGGAATAGTGTGAGACGATGGAAAAGCGAAAGGGACTGGAACATCTTGCACTACTCAACCTTCGTCTCTATCAATGGAATTTTACCCGGTGTTACCATGGGGTTTCAATTTAAGAAAACTCATTTTAGGAGTAACGTTTCATCTAGTAAGAAAATTTATAGTTTTTCGTAATAATCTTCTTGGCAGGAGCGGAGAATTTGCAGGACAATAGAAAAGGTCGCGCTTATGGCATTTGCCAATAATCGTGTTCACGAGAAGCATTGGAAATCCCCATCTCTCGAAAGGCTCAGATGAACAGAGAGGAGGAGGAGGAGCAAGATGAAGAAGAAGAAGAAGAAGAAGAAGAAGGTGCAAACGCATTAACGCAAGTGTGAGTGTCTTTTAAATGTATTGAAGATTGTGATTAGTGTAAACCAACATGCCTCTTGTAGTAAGCGTGTGTGTATATCTGTGTGCCTGCACATACAGCTGTTTAGAATGTATTTTAAACTATCTACACACACAGGCGCACGAACGATATAAGAAGATCCTACAAAATGCAAGTGTGCGTGTGCGCGCGCGCGCGCGTGTAGAGTAGTCGATTAGAATGTGTCAAACGTATTGCTCACATGTACTAGCCCACGCGCACATAAAAACAATCAAAGTGTGTACATGTATAGACGTACTTGATTAGAATGTGTCAAACGTACTACGCATAAACGTGACTTTGCGGTATGTGCGTGTACCGTAATGGTGAGTGTACATACGCGAAGGTGCCAGGTGGGGGGGAACTACCAAGAGATGGTACTTTGTTATTTTGCTCGTGTGGCTCTACTCTTGTGTGTTAGTGAGATTGGGCGTGGAATTGTATGTGTGTCGGCTGGCACGGCCAGGTACCAAATGCCACAAGGTCACGACTCGTACACAGAGAAACACTACGTACAACCCGTTCATGCCGATTTCGTCGCTTCTTCGGATCTGTAAAGTTCTCAGGATCCTCCTTTTATCCGCCTCTCACGATTTATCATGATATCTACCATGGCTCATGATTTTATTAGACTCTATTTTCTAACTCACCCTGGCTCCGTAAAATTTTGTTACTCCTGTGACGTCCTTGCAATATAAATTCTCCTTGAAACATATTGTTTATTGCTTTTAGAAAATTTTGAAAATCCAGAAGGGGGAACTTTCCTTTTTAATTAATTAATCTTGTTACCTGTAAACGTAATCGTGGAAATCACCAAAACTACAATATCGTGATAAACGCAATTAATTCGGATTCTTCTTTAATGATCTATTTTTGCAGAGGACGATGATTTTGTTTATTCGCTTTTTTTTTTATTGCTTTTATGTTAAAAGTGAAATAAATACCTTTATCGGCAATGAAAACCGTGAAGAAAGCATTAAAAAATAAAAATTCATAGAATGCGAAGCTGTAAATTTTTGTTCTTTCATGTCCTCTTGTTGCTTTGAAAAAAGTGACTACTTGTTAGCTGACGTCACAGTGAGTGGTACCGAATGGTACCTTTACATTCTCATGCTGAATAATCTTTGCTCTTTCCTACGAGGTTACGCTTCAGAGTTCCTGTCCAAACGCAGTATTGATTATTGCGCTCATTATAAATCATTTAACTAAGTTGCACATTAATTTAACAACATTTTTATTAATAACAACATTCTTCAGTAATAATAGAGTTTATATACTTATCGGCAAAAAACTTCTTCAATTTTAATAAATTCAGGTTAAAATCCCAATTTTTTACTTTGGAGTTTCCTTCATTTTTATGTTTTCTATTTTACAGAAACGATCTTTTTCTTTCCATTTATTAATTCCACAAATATTTATAAATGCATTTCAAAAGATTTCGTTTGTAGGGACAGATTAGTTTTAAATGTAAAATTATCTTATCTCATGCACAAGAATATTTTGATATAAATGTATTAAAAATTTCTGCCTATAATAAAATTAAGTTTACAGATTGTTATAGTAATTGCACTTTTAAGGCAGTATCTAAAATTCAAATTAACGTAAAATGATCAAATGCTGGTAAAACAGATTTTTGATTAGATCTTCTTTGCTTTGTGCCCTCTCTTGACTTTCATAATCTCTGCTTCATTATAGGCAGTGACGTAAGAAATCTTCTAGCAAGTTTTACCAGTAGCCATTTTGTTTTCATCCAGAAGGCTGATTCAGGTATTAGAAATAACAAATATTAGCGTATTTTTAAGTTTACTAGGTGTTTATTATGTTCTTTTAGTAATTAGAATACTCGATATATTGATTTTTTCAATTTTTACGAAACTGATGAGAACAATGAGTCTTAACAATTCGAGTAAAATGAAAGACTTACAAATTTTAATCGGTTTTCTGAACATTATCTAATTTGCGTTAATAATGATTTTAATGAACACTATAATGAATCATTAAGTGAATAGAAAAGTTCGTTGGTTTTTATTCAAGGTTTTTAAAAATATCTTAATTTGAACAGAGGTACTTAACAATCGCTACTATGCGATTGGGTGAGTTATCTTTGTTCAATACATTTATCACCTGATATGATTAAAATAAATTGTATTAATGAAATTTTAAATTATATAATTTTTATTATCAATTATTTCACTTAATATTGCAATGCTTGCAAGCAATAAAATGTCTTATTAAATAGTTTTTATGTTGTGAGAACTATTTTATTTGATTTATACTATATAAATATTTATACATCTTGGTATTTTTAATTTTATCTCGAGGTGAAAATTTCTCGAATTCTATGATATTAAATAAAATATGATGGAATAAAATTTATGTTGGCCTTTATTTTTTATATAATCTATGTAATTGAAGTTGAATATACATATTGGTGGTAAAGCATTGGGTATTATATAATGTGGTTAAGATATTAAATATTTATTTATATATATATACATATATGTATATGTTTATATAAATCAAACTTGTATATTCAACTTTGATTTAATTTCATCTTGCGATTTGTGAAATATTTTAATCTCTCGCTCTAAGTTTGTCTCTTGCAAACTTTCAAAAGTGTACTTAAAGTCATTCAGATAAAGGCGTAATTTGTATAAATGGACCATTTACTTATAGAAAGCAGTTTCTATACTTATAGGTTTCCATCTGTCTGTTCATCGAGGCCATTGAGCTTACCACCATGGAGTCAAAGCGGCATGAACGAAGTACAAGATCGAACACAGAATCACCACCTACGCCACCATCACCTCCCATGTATAGCTCGACTTATTCTACATATGACAACTACAAAAGCAGGTCATCATCTCGACGTTCACCTTCACCATCAGACTACAGAAGCAGTAGGTCATCCAGAAATGAATCTCCAGATAGGCGAAGAAGAAGAAGAAGCTCTTCTAAATCATCGCCAGTACGATCACATCGACGCTCGCGATCAAGTGATAGAGAGAAGGATCGAGATAGGGATAGAGAAAGGTCAAGAAAATATTCTAGAAGGGACAGATCAAGATCTAGATCTAGAGGCAGATCGCGGTCAAGAGACAGGAGACGTAGTCGAAGCCGTAATAGGAGTAGAGATAGGCATAGGTACAGAGATAGCCGTAGACATCATAGAGCTCCATCATACGAATCTGACACTTTTGAAGAGAATAGTGAAACATCTGTGCTACAACAGCCTGCTCCTCAACCTAATGCTTTTAAAAATGATGGTAGTTTTATGGAGATGTTCAAGAAGATGCAAGAACAAATGCAACCCCAGGAAAAGCCAACTACTTCTGTTTTAGAAGAGAAGCCTGTGGCACCACCACCATTAATGGTGGGAAAACGACGGGGTGGTAGGATCTTAAAAACTGGTATGGTTGCTAAACCAAAGACTGAACAAACTGTAGAGCAACCAAAAGATGCTTGGTCATTATACATGGCAGAAGTGAAAAAATATCGTGAAGTTTGTTGTCAGGAAGAAGATAATACTCGACCATTGGTTAAATAATTTTCGTTGCCTCCTTTTGTTTATCTTATAATTTTATGTCTAATTTTATTAAGACTGTCTAATTTTCACTTTACACGTATCATTAATTACATAAATGGTCCTCGAATGGTGATATATGCAAATAAGACTTTTATTTGAAGATTGAATATTTTAAAAATATTCTTTTCTTATTGAAAATTTTAAAAAGAAAACGAATATCGACCTTATAACTATTATTATTTAATATTCGAGAATCAATCTATAAACTATCAATAACTTTAAAAGGAAAAACATAAAAACTTTTAAATTAAGAAATGCTAATTATATCATTACAAATTTAAGTGTTAAAACAATATTAATGTAAGAGACAAGCGGATTATAGAGCGAGAGATAAATATTAAGTTTTATTAAGTATTAAAAAATTTCTAATATTTTGAGCAGTATAACTGCATAGATCATGATTCCAAAAACAACTTTGAATGAAGCCGAGATTACTTGGCCGAAGACTGCACCGTTTGATCCCAGGTTTCCAAATACCAATCAAACGAGGTAATGTTGCTTTTTCATTATTGTACTGTAAATCTAAAATTGACATGTTCTCTAATTCTAGATATTGCTATCAGAGCTACTTAGATTTCCATCGATGCAGCAAAAAGCACAGTCCGGAGCATGAACCCTGCAAGTACTTCAAACATGTTTATGAAGTTATGTGTCCATCTTATTGGACGGAAAAGTGGGATGAACAAGTCGCTAATGGCACGTTCGCTGGACGCATATAAACTTTCAAGCAATGTATTTTAAATGCCATAGCTTAGTAAATTTTCTGAACAATTGCAGGAAATTTAAATCACTAATTTCTTTCCTGTTTGTAAAGTATCTATATTAAATAAATTAAGAATACGTGTAAATATAGAAGTATATTTTACATACCTTTAACAATTTCCAGGTTATATAATTTAAAAAATCTTTATTTAACTTTAAGTTTATTTTAAAAATAAATTGTATTTTGTATAAATATATATACTTTATTTGCATTGTAATTTTATAACTTTTTTTTTAAGTAAATTTACAAAACGGTATGGTCTAGTGCTCAACAATATCACTAAATTTTAATTCTTCCCTTGACAATCGTAAGTATCACCACCTACGATATCGACTGCATAAATTTACCGACATCGCATTGTTTGTTTACGTACATGAGCATTATGTTTCATTATTCTTGTTTAAAACCATTATTTTATTACTACAATTATTTTGTATTATCAAAATTGTAGGGATGTCAGGATTAAGTTTAATAAGTACATATTCTTCAGATTCAGATGAAGAAGAAGAAAAAGAGAAAACAAACTCTAAAAGGTATAGTTGTTATTTAGGTTAATAAGTGGTAATTTGTTTTTTTTGCATTTAATATAAGTATATATAGTTTTTAAATTTAGTTTTTATTAATATTTACAATGAATTAATCTTAATTGTAGCTTGCCTCTACCTCAAAGTATTTTGATGTGGCAAGGAGTGGAACATCACTCAAACATAACAGATAAACCTGATCAACATAATGGACGAGAAAGAACATTTAAGCATGAAAGAGGAAACTGGGCAACGTTAATTTATATAGATTGTAAAAATGCACCATTTAATCAATTAGTTAATACACATAATTTATGTTAAGTATATTCAGAATTTATAATATTTTAGATAAGCCATCTGATGTAGTGTACTCGTGTATAAAGACAATCCTCAGTCAACAAACAATTGAAGGAAATACATGCTTCGAAGAATTTCACATTAGTTTAAGTCGAACATTAATTTTAAAATTTCATTGGATTGAAGCATTCGTAGATAGTCTTAAGAAACTGTGTGAGAGAACTAGTCAATTTCAATTAAAACTTCTAAATTTTAAAGTATATTGTAATGATGAGAAAACTCGGACATTCCTAGGTCTTGAATGTTATAACAATGATGGAATTTTAGATCAATTTATGAAAACTCTTAATATTCTCTTAGCAGAATATAATTTACCACTTTTTTACGAAGTAAGTAGATTATTAAAATATAATTATCTGTGACAAGATTGATAATTCATGTTTTTTAAAGGATCCCTCATATCACATTAGTCTATCATGGATTCTTGGTGATAAAAGGAAAGAATTTATGAAGTTATTACCATCGCTTACTCTTGAACTAAACAAGTTCTTATACGAGCATGTGGAAGAAAACTATATACGTGTTACCAGATTGCAATGCAAAATTGGAAATAAATTATACAATTTTAAGTTAAGATAACAATATATTTATTGTATAAATTTGTACAAAAAATATTATAAATTATATAAATCAATATACAATTAATATACAAAATATTAAAAAAACAATTATTTTGGTTTAATCATTATTATGTTATGTGGCAATTTTTCTACAACGCCCTCGCCACGCCACAAATCCAGCCATGATTGATAAACTTCTGGTGACATACTGACAACTAATGTACACATTGATGGGCTTTCAATAAATACATTTGGATCAGGAGACCCAGTAATGAAACTACAACCATTAATATCAATGTACTTCAGGGTAGGTCTGTAACTTAATAATATATTTACAGATAATACAGAAATTTTTGGATTCCCACCGAGTGAAAGTCTAACAAGATTAGGTACATTGCGTAAAATATTCTTAACGTCCAAATCTGAGATGTAACAAGATGAAAGTTCTAATGCTTGTAAACTAGTTAGAGCATTTTTGAAGCTGTATGTAATACTCGTTGCAACCGATAAGTTTGAATATTTTACTGTATTACACAGTTTTAAATTGCATATTTGTTTTTGCAAATAGGATACATTTTCCCATTCGAAAGCGTTCCACGATAAATCTAAGCTCATAAGACTATTACATTGCACTGGATAACGAAATTTGGATAATTCACAATACCGAAGATTTAATGTTTTTAAATATTTCAATGGCAAAAGTAAGTTAATCAGAACTTCTTCGCTCTCTGACTTCAAAGGGTTATAGCTGAGGTCCAAGACTTTAATTTGAGGTGGAAACCTTTCTATTCTAGTCAAACAATCACAATCTATTTCGCATCCTTGTAAATAAACCTCTTGTAATAAAGTCAATTTAGTCATACACAAATTTAATTGTTCTCCGAGGAATAATAAAGTACAACCGGAAAATTGAAGGGTTTCTAGTTTTCTTTGATACTCCAAACTTTTTAACAGTGGTATCAGCTCACCATCATCCAAATCTTCCGACTTCAATTGAAATGTATTCTCACATAATTTCAAACACTTTATCGTAGATTCATCAGGAACTAAAATCAATTGATTTATATTAGTTTATATAATAATACGCTAGATACGCAAATATTAAAATAATTAGTATCGGTGAGCTTACCTGTGTTGTAAGTTTTGCAAATAGTTTTATGCCTCTCCACAAGAGGAGGTATTTCTAAATCTATCAATTCACAATTTATTGTTCCTGTATCTTGTAAAACTTTTAAAGGGCTTAAAGTACTGTTAGAAGGTAGCTCATTGCCATCCATAGCTCTTAAAACAAGTTTCGTTTTGCATCCAGTTTCATTATAGAATTTTGTAGCAACTTCGTTTGCTATACTACTTATCGTTCTCTTTTCCTCCTCGGGAAATCGAACTTTCACATTGAATAACTTTTCATCGATAAATATTTTTAAGTTCAATACTGTGTGTAGAGATTGCTTTGCATTTTGACAATTTATATATTGAGGAATATTCACCGTAGTGATTGGCGAGGGAGTACGAGATTCAGATCTGTCCTTGGTAAAGCCACTGGCAAATAACTTAATTTGTCGAATATGCTTTTTTCTGAAAACCTGATCCTTTGGTTTATTTGAGATATCCGGAAGATCGCTATTGCTGTCAAAACTATCTTCATCGATCAACATACTTTCTGGTATATCACCAATTTCAATATCAGACTCGCTTTGAGTTTTTGGACGCTTCGTTTCTTTTTCGTTATCCGGAGTTTTCGAATTATTAAACTTTCTTTTATGCGAAGACTGCAGATCTGTAAATGAGGGTTTTCTCTTTATACTTTTACCAATATCATCTTCAAGCCAATCGTCTACAATTTGATTACTATCTAATAAGGGAGTAACATTCTTCGCTGTATCGGTTGATTTTGCAACCGAAATGGTCAGCGGTCCCCTATGCTTTAAATTTTCAATCGTTCTTTTGTAATCTTCACCGGCTGATATTTTTCCTTCGTTGTCCACTACGTTTTTCCACCTATCCTTTCGTAAATTTGGAAGGTTATTGCTTTTGTGACGTTTGGTACTGATCGGAATAATGGACAATAGCTTCTTGTGAACATGATCATACTCGGACTGATCTTGCATTGACAAATCACCGGCGCGTTCTCTCCATGCTTCCAAGCAATCGAGAACTGTATCCCCTTCTTGCGTTTTAAGGTGAAGATTTGAATCATGTTCCATCAGTAAGCTAATCATTGACATGTGTCCGCAAGACGCAGCATCATGAATAGGTGTAACTCCACCGCAGTAAACACCCCCGGGATCATTCACATTCGCACCGCTCTTTATTAAAAGTTTCGCTATCTCTATGTAACCGTGATTCGCTGCTTCGTGCAATGGTGTCCAACCACAATGATCTCGTACATCCGTAGGATGTCCTTCCTCCAATAATTTTTCTATAGCCTCGATATTTCCATTGATACACGCAATGTGAAGCTGTGTCTCGCCCTTCTCATTTCTTTTTACTACTAGTCGCCTTTTGGATCGTTTTTTTCTAACGGTATCACTGCTATTTAATCTGTCTTCGATATCCGAGAGTTCTTCCAAGCAAATATCTGCACCAATGTCAAAGGTCTCTTCTTCAATATCGCTTTCAACATCTATCACTTTGCTACTGATAGCTTCTAATTGTTCCTTTATTTCCTTCGCTTCAGAATCATTGCCCAATTTCTCTAGATACATTAGAAGTTCTTTTAAAGCAGATATCTCTAGTGATATATTATCATTCTTTTTAGCAGTTGACATAGCTAAACTTAAATACTTTCGAACTTCAGCTTCGGGAGAATTAATGGACGCTAATATATCGGCCAAGAAAAGGGACGATCTGCATATGTCAGGTGGATTAGTACAAAGCTGTAATTCTCTGCGTGCATAAGTGACTGCTTCCTCGGAGCGACCTGCATCTCTTAAAGTTTGCGCCAAGCTTATTAATGCAGCACTCACTTCTTTACTTTCAATTGTTTCTGCACACAACAGCATATTGCGATAATAATCAATAGCATTATCAAAACATTGTACTTCTACAGCTGCATCGCCCATGACTTCATACAGTTTCAACTTTTTACTTAAATCTGTTTCTTCGAGTAAAGCATATTCTGATTTCATTATTGTTACCACTAAAAAATAATTAATCATAAATAATATTACACACTCTTAAATAATCTATATAAGTAAGCATTTCTCTATACCTATCCTTAAACATTTTTCTATTTGTTGATTAATATTTTCTGCTAATCCTTTAGTCACGTACAATGTAACTAATAATTTACGAGCTTCGTGCCAATCACCTAATCTAAGTAATAATTCTGCTTTAGCCAATTGTGCATCTGCCTTGAGTAGAACATTACTAACTTCTGCAGCTTTATCTAAATATGTTTTTGCAACTTCAAACTTTCCTTGTCTTTCGTACAATGCTCCCAAGGCTATATTTACTCTATGCAAATCATCTTGTAACTTATATTTTATACACAATTCAACTGCCTTCTTAATGAGAGCAATACCTTCATCAATTTCTTTTTGGGCTTCCAATGTTAAGCCTAAGTTCAGAAACAAACGTGCTCGCATTATCATCATTTCTTCTAATTTGATATTAGAATTTTCTAATCTGTAAACATAAATAAATATTATTTATTGTATATGAGAGAGAGAAAGAGAGAAACATCTATATTATAATAGAATATCTGGACAATTGAAAATGTCTTACTTGTCGCAAAGCCGTATACTTTTCTTATAAGCTTTCTTAGCTTCTGACAAAGCTTTATATTTTTCTGGACTATCCGATAAGCTTTCAGCCAAACAAAAATGTGTTCTGCCCAAAGTGGCAAAAGCACGTTGTTCTTCCAATAAATCTTGTACTTCAATTGCACCTTCTGCTCTAACATTAAAAATATTAATTAAATCTATGAGTAAACCTACTTATATGAAAGGATTAATATAAAATTAAACAAACCAAGATGAAGATTTTGATGTATTAAAGCTTGCTCGTAATTTCCTAAACTGGCATAAACTTCTCCAATCATTCTATGAGCTACTGCACAATTTAATTTATCATTCAAACACTCACAAATATTGACCTGCTCTAAATATTCTTGTAAGGCATTTTCTAATTGTCCTGCTTCAAAATACATGTCACCAAGTTCCTTAACAATCTCAGCTAACTGTTTTATATTTCCATCTCTTTTAACTCGATGCTTTCTTTTTAACAACTCTGTAATAATTATTCTTTAATTTGAAGTATACGGATAAAAAGGTAAAATCTAATAGAGTTTGATCAATACTTACTATCTGTATCCATTTTATTGTCTTTTTAAATGTGCTAATTTTAATCGTCTTTAAATTAATGTTTCATCCAAAAAATAAACAAAAACTTGATAAGACTAATATTTGTAGATAACCAAGATTTGAAAATTTGTTTGATTTTGAGATATTTTAAAAGTTAATAGTGGCGTCACAGTTTTATTAAATATAATCTAATAATTGTTTAAAAAACTAATTAAACACTACATAATCAATTTCCTTAATAGTTTAAGAGTAATCTGAAGTTTTTTATTTCGGAGCTTTGAATATTCGCCTTCTATAAATTGTCAAAAAATTGGACAAGTTTTTCACGCATGCTCCAAGAATTTTTTAGTATTCGATATCACTATATAGAGAAATATCAAGCAAGCTAATATCACGATGGTACGTAATGAAAAAGTGTCTTATTATATATTTTAATTCATTAAATATATAAAGGTTTTCCTAGTGTAAGCTCAGCAACTTGAAATTCTTTTTCGCTCTTTAGTATAAATATTTTAATATATAATACTTCAAAAATTATTTCGTGATTTATTAAATCATTAGACTATTTCCAAATTCTTATATTTCTGCAATGGTTAGATAATTATTCGGTCAAAGAAAATAAATGTAAAAATTTGGTCGTGAATTAAAAAGCAAAATGTAATCTTCAGTGAAATCAAGATAAAAGTGTATTATGTAATGAGTCGGATTTGTTCAGAATAAAATGTTTTATATAATATAATTAGACCTGATTGCGCATTTTTAATCTTTTTTTTTTATGCATATTTCTACATTCTAATCAATGATATATTTTGTTTAGGCAAGAATGGCAGCAGGTCGCCTGCTAGTTAAAGCTATTAACAATGGCTTTCAAGTACAGTGCATTAGACCAATGTCTGCTGTAAATATAGCACCACCACCAAAACATGGAAAAAGGGAAGTAGTTGGTCATGGTTGGAACGGAGAACCAGAATATTTAGACAGATGGGACTTCCCTTTTCCTGCAATTCGTTTTAAGGAGACTGATAACTGTATTGCTGTAAGCGAATGTTTTCAGCACCAATATTTCTGTCATTTTAAAGTATATAGATGTTATGTATATTTATAGGCATTGAAAGAGAAAGAAAAGGGAGATTGGAAAAAGCTTTCCATAGATGAGAAAAAAGAATTATATCGTGCTAGTTTCTGCCAAACATATGCAGAGTTTTATGATTGTAAAACAGGAAAATGGAAGTCATATGTTGGATCTGCAGCATTACTTATAAGTATAGCAATAAGCTACTTCCTTTTCCTTAAATATATGAGTAAATATTTATGAATATACAATATTAATTGATTTTACAACATTCGATTTAGATCAAATATTTTTATGTTAATATTATTATTAAAATTTTTTCAGCTAATGTACCATTACCACAGTCATTCTCAAAGGAATCGCAGCAAGCTCAACTAGAACGTTTGATTGTTATGAGAATGGATCCTATAACAGGAATTTCTTCGCGTTATATAAAAAATGATTAAAACAAGTGGTCATACAATGAATAAAAATTTGGTAGAAAAATAAGCAAATCAATTTTATTTATCACTATATGAGTATATGAGTATAAATTGTTAATAAAAATTCAATAAACATTCAATGTAGAAACTTCCATTTAGCATTTATTTCATTAAGATGTTTTTTTAAATATCTATGTATAAATATCTTTATTAATATTAAGACTTTACAGCATGAATTGCATAATTTACTGCTGTAGATGATATCCAAAACCATTCATTTTGTAATGGATTATAAAACATTCCATGGACTAGTTTTGTTGAACAATTGCCTAATTTCAATTAGTACAAACAAAATTTTTGTTTAATATAGCATATGATATTAAATACAATTAAGGCTATATATGATTATTAAATAAATCTTACATGATTTCAATAAATACTGAGTTTCAATTGGAGAAATGAATTTATTCCAATCATGTGTCCCGGCTGGAGCTAATTTTAACAAGTATTCAGCTACAATAATACCACCTAGCCAAGATTGTATAGTTTTGTTTAATGTTGTAATAAACAGTGAACCTCCTTTTTTAACAGCTGCTGAGCAATTCTACTAAAACGAATATAGTATACAAAATGTATTCTTTCCATTTAACTTTTTCACTTGAAAAATTATACCTCAAGAAACAATTTTTTATTGCTGACATGTTCAAGAATTTCAGAAGCAACAACTGCATCATAAATTTCATTATTTGATTTCATTAAACTCTCTATACTGGAACAAACGTAATTTAATTTTCCAGATAATTTATGATCAAAAGTAGCATGTTCCTTTGCTGTTCTGATTAAGTCCGGTGAAGCATCTACACCAGTTACATCAGCACCAATTCTAGCTAAAGCTTCACTTAATATTCCTCCGCCACATCCTACATCCAATATTCTAACCCCTTTTAATGGGAGGTGTGAATTTGCTTCACAGACACCCATATTTTGTAAACCATCCCTTACAAATTGCACTCTTAAACGATTTAAAGAATGTAAAGCACGCAATTCCCCATTTATATTCCACCATTTATCACAAAAATTTGAATGATGGTTTACCTCTGATAAGTCTATAGTACTTTCTACTGTATTGTTTGCTTTAGATTTATCGTGTTTACCTTCATGTACAGAAGATCTAAAATTTCATGACATATCAATATCAAAATTATCTAAAATATTATTACATTGAAAGGAGAGAATAAATAAATAAATGTATGAAAACTGTCTTCATGTAGAGAAAAATAGTAAAACTACAAACCTATATCTTACATTTACAATTGAATTAAAATACTGTAGACTTGGATTTACATTAGATTTAAAAATGTTTAATTTCATGTTTTTAATTTTACTTTGTAAAGTACAGCAAAACACTCGACATTTTAAAGAGTTGATCGAGACACTGCTGCTAGTGTCAATTTTAGAAATTAAGTAGATTTAATAATGTCATGTCAACAAACTTATATAACAACAGTCGATACTATTTTACCTACTCTCGTTAAAGTAGTGCTACCTTTTAACAATACTTACCTTATATTACTTTCAAACTTTATTGGAAAAATTTATTTTAAGAGATAATTAAATTAAATTAATATTAAAATATAGTATGTTTATTTCACAATATGAATAAAAATAATATTAAAATAATTAAATGATTAGTTTAATGTTAAAAAATTTAACGTATATAGCAGTAAGTATTTTTATGGATATAAAGCACAAATAATTTTACAAATCCAATGACATTAAATACTAATAGCAGTTGTATGAAAAAGAAAACAAAATGTTAAAGAACTTATTTACAAACTCTTAAGATATTAAATGTTTAAAATTGAATATTAAGTTTATCATTTGTCAGATGGTCTTAAATTCGTTTTCAGTTTATACAAATTGAAATAGGAACAGTTTATTTTTAGCTAAAAATAGAAGCGTTTAGAAATGTAGTTATTAAAAAACAATTTAAAGGTAAGTTAAGAGATACTTAATATTTACTTTATAAGAACGCTTAATTCGTTTCCAAAGAATATTGCCAAGAAAAAGGCTCTGGCATTGATAATCGCTTATTGTTACTCGGCTTCAAAGGAGTTGTGCATCGTTTAGAATTTGGAAATCTTTCGTGATATCTTTCCAATCTCAGGTACTTTACAGTTACTAAATGACCTATAAATGAACAATATAAGTGAATATAGCAGAAAGATGAAGTAAAAGCAACATACATCTAACAAAGCTATTCTTATTTAGAACTTACCGTCAAACCAGCAACCATGTAAAGACCTATAAGCTTTGCCTGCATCAGCGTTAGATGCACATTTAATATATACGCAGCCTTCACGACTGTTATGATCTACGCCAATGTGCAATATTTTCACGTCTTCGCATTTTTCTAATATGGCATCACACACTTTAACTTCCCAATCCTCTTCAACTTCCCTGAAAATATATGGTTTAAAGTCTAAGAATAAATCACGTACATAAATTTGATTTTTATTAAACTTACGTGTCAATATCAAACATGTGTCTAATTTTTAAGCATGGCGTTGGTGAACATGTTAAGCTATTTACTGATCCTTCCATCGTTTCAAAAGCTTGTCCTTGCCAAACTTTGGCCTTCTTAGCAGTGCTAGAGCTTAATATATTTGACGAATTAAGACTTTTGTTAGGTAACCAACGCCACACGTGAAATTCTTCTCCAGCAACCTGCTGTATTTCCCGCCTCATTCTAAAAACAAAAGTATAACTCAATAATGAAAGAAATTACTAAAATTGTAAAGCTAATAATTCACCTCGATTCATTTTCATCCAAAAATTTAACAGCTTTTTCCCATAATCCTGCAAGTTTCTTTCGACTTTTAGGAGGTATCAGATTATCCCGCACATGATTTATGGCAATGTATCGTTCCTGCGATCCATCGGAACTTGTTACGTTGAAATGATGATTTTGTACCATGTCAATGATTTCACTGACTAATGTCATTATCTTATTCTCTGTTGATTGTTTATACTGCATATACCAAAGGAATAATTTGCGTGTTCCAATTGCTGCTAAAACGCCTAAGAATATATTGTAGACCGCATTTATATGAAATTCTTCTTCACGCGAGTACATAATATCGTGCAACAATAAATTGATTTATACTTAAGAACATATCAAAAATTGTAGGAACTTTATATATTTGTATCATTAAAGAGAACTATGTATAAAAATGATATAAGGATTAATTTTAAATATAACAAGGGGCATGCGAGAGGAAGAACTTAAAATAATTCAACAAGAAATTTACCAATTGCTGCTATTAAAAGCGAGGAGAATAAAGTGAACAGTTTGTTTTTAATCTGACACTGCATAGGTAACGGTGGATCAAGAATGATCATTCCCAAATTTCCATTCAACCTCGTTGTAAAGAGCTGATCCTATGATAAATATAACATTTAATTAATAATTTAATAAATAATTTCAACTTCTTATCGAAATAAGAAATTCAATCACGAATATATACCATAGAATTCAATGGTTTAGCAAAAGCTTCGTTACTTTCTGTCACATCAATAAGAGAAATACCCCAATTAGGATTCTTGATAATAAGAAGTTGAACACTTTTTAGATCTTCCTTCACTACTTGTTCTTTCTGTAAAAACAGTTTAGTTTACACAAATTTATTTCAGTTAAAATTATATAAATGACATTACATGCTTATAATATACTTAATAAACATACCAGTTTATCACTTTTGATCATTTGAACTACATCAGAATCCATTAAATAAGGACTTTCATTGGAATTATTACATACAGATGAAACAGCTTTCTTTAATAATATATCTTTAAGTTGATTTAATATTTTCAAAACTGCTTCTACACTTTCTTTGGGCACACAATGCACTCCTGGTGTCTTACGTTCAAGGTTTTCCGTCGAACATAATGGTATGTCACTGTCTACAAATTGTAATACAAATCTACGTAATAATTATATGTTACACTTTACTTTTCAAAGATTTTAATATTTGTTAGTTAATGGTAAACTTGTATTAAATGTAAATTTAATTAAGAGAATATTTTAAGTTATAAAAAAAAGGCGATGGGAAAAGGAAATGAAATATTGAAACTAATTACCCATATGTAATATTTATTATGAAGAGAAAATACACGTTAAAATGTTAAACTTATAATTCTAACCTCATAAATGAAATTTTTAAAAATACATTTTAAGTAATTCAATTAAGATTTTACTCGTTTTTCTACTATAATTTATTTACATATAGTATTAAACATCATTAGTATATTTTTCAATTATTTCAATAAAACATTATTCTTCACTCTAACTCTCAAAAATATTAATGAACAAAATTATTTTAAAAAAGCAATTAAAGTACTAGTGTTATTAATGTAATAACTTATGATTTTTTAAAATTAAAGAAGTTCCTTTTCTCTCTCAGTTTAAGGATATGTATTTTTATATTTGTGGATATGTAATAATTGTATTTAAGTAATAAATTTTAATCAATTATACTGAATTAAGTATTTGAGTACTAAATAATTCTAACAATTAATATTAAGCATTTTAAGACACTGTTTAATTTATACTAAAAATGTTAAGAAAATATGATAAATTTATAATCTACAAAGCATAAATTTTATTTTTAAATATATTTAATAATTTTTTATCTTTTTAAATAAATTTTTTTTAATCAACGATCGAATTATATTTCTGGATACCTACCCGATCCTATTGATGGTACAGTTTCACTCTTTCCACTGAGTCCAAAGTATATTACAGCCAAAACACCAAAGAATAAAACAAGGAAATACAACAAGATCATAGAGACCATGTTCTGGTTATTTTTAACATCTTCTTTGTTACTAGATGTTTTATATGATCTATTGATAGTTTCTTGTGGCCTATCCACAGGTAGCGTATTTCTTAAATTAAAGTATCACGTAAGTTTACATTTCTATTAGGGTTCATTGATTGAATACATACCTAAGGACCGACGATGAGTATATAGATCTATAAGAATTCAGATTAACACCATTTGAATCCTTTTCTTTGACTTCACGTAATGTAGGAGTATGATGAAACGTGGTTGCTAAAGTTTAAAGGCAATAATTCCTATAAGTATCTTTACAAAAACTACTAAAGAATTGTTAAATACTCTCAACATATATTTTGGTCAATACTTACTCTTAACAGTAGATCTTGATAGAGAAGGACTATTTATAGACTGTGAGCTTAATCTTCTTGTGAATTCAGATAAAAATGGTGTTTCATAGTTGGAGAGTATATCTGTTTGATTTTTATTTTCCTTTATAGCTATGTCATCTTTTTGATAAATAACAGGTTTGTAGCCACTTTCAACTTTATAATCACTCACAGGTTGACCTATTCTTAATTTTGGTTCACTCAACTTTGCACTTGGTTCATGTTCAGGTAAACTATATTCCCTAGTCTTATGACATTCTTGTAACTGTTTTCTAACATCTGTGTGTTTTAATGGAGAATAGGATTTAGGAGATACTTCAGCAATATCAGAATCTGAACCAGTCTCTAAGTCACCATCATCCAATGCATAGGTTTTGGAATATTTCTTTTGTTGTGTATGAACACTTTTTATATTTTTACTTATCGTTCTATTCAGATAAGAAGAAGTACTATCATTTCCCGATGTTCCAGCATCTTTCGTATCAACACTGGATACCGCTGCTTTATCAGCTTTAGAGATATTCAAAGTATTAGAAGAAAATGGATGGGAGGGGGGAGGCATTGGATTTGCTAATGTTTGACGACGCGAACTAGAAGTTTGTTTTTTCTTCTTTGATACTGTCGAGGATGTATCATCATCCGTATCATCACTACTATATCTAGAATGGAATTACAAAAGACAAAAGTATTATTTCTCAGGAAAATTATTCAAAATGCTTAATGATAATAAAGAAGAAGAGAGAGAAATACAATTAAGAACGTTATATAAGGCAATAATAAATATACAAAATCTGACAATCATTGGCAAGAAGCAAAATTAGCATACAATAAAATGTAATCAAGAAAGAAGAAAGTTCTTTACCTTGCAGCCAGCGAATGCCTAGAACCCTTACCACCTCTAGTTTCTATAAGATTTTTTAACTTTTTTACAAGAATCTTTCTGGTAGTTTGTGTAACTGGGCCCACTGGATAACCATATTCCGCCAGCTTAGTCCGCAACTCCGGATCAGTAAGAGATTCCACCGACATTTTGTTTACAAAAAGAAGAGTGGTATGTGTACACTTGTAAACTTTTTTAATATATTTGATATACACGTGTCTCTCGTCTCGTACGCCGAACTGCTATACAGAATACGAAAAATTGAAGAATTCAATCGGCGACGCAAGCAACTATGTTTACCCAACAACAGACTCGCAAAGAAAAGGAAAAAAAATCATTTAAGGTTATGCATCATTAGCACTTTAATCAACAGTGAATGCAACGTCCCCATATACAGCGGTCAAAAGTAACTCAACGCGTATACTTACAAATTCTCATTTACGATGCTTCGCGCGATATTAATCACCGATCAACATCGAGCGCACGCAGAGCCCACTCTTGGAAAATAATTATGAATTTCTCTGGAAATGAAAAATGGCGCAATTTTCTAACGGTTACATTCGCGCGTAGCTGCGTGTATCCACCGTAGACTGGAAGATCGCGTTCCTCAAGACATCGTGGAAAAAGCTTCGGTCAAATTTTCCCCAAGAGTTTCAAGCGGCGTTCGGAAACTCCACGAGGAGCTGCGCGCCCATTCCCCCCCCCCCCCCACATTTCCATTCCACGAGACAAAGAGACTTGCCACTCTTCTCTTGCATCACACGGTCCACCTACTCGATGACTTATAATTTCACGTGTGCATCGGTCGCGCGCGCGCGTGTGTTGGTGTCTGTATGTGCGCGATGTGGCACACAAAAAGAAAGTACATATATGCGTTTAGCAGCAGCAGCAGCAGCAGCAGCAGCAGCAGCAGAGCAACTTTCCTCAGGAGTATTCGATGATTCTTGAGAATAGGACAGTCACGATGAGGAGCACAGGATGACGAAGTTCGTTTCAACGTCAAGGTAAAGAGAAAAACAGAGTACCGTCGACGGTAAACAAATCGTAAGTCACTCGCCAATTTTGTCTAATGCGATCGACGAATGACTAAGCATAACCTAACGTACTCCTAACGATCTCATTGTAGCGCAACGCAGAACTTTTGAAGGTGAGAGCAGAAAGAAAGTCGGTGTTCGTGTCATGCCAGGCAAAGTTCAGCGATAAATTGAAAGACAGCGAGGATAGAGCACCGCGGCGCCGTCTGGGAAGAGAGGAGGAAAGAGAACACCTTGGTAGTCCCTTGGACAGATATATTTTCTCTTATAATGGCAACGGGAAAGAGAAGAAGCATTCACACTACGCAAAACGGACCAGGAGTCGTCGGTTCAGCGGGAAACGGCGCGAGGTCGAGTCGTTTGAACTTTCGACCGAACTCCACGCAGGAGGACCGAGGTGGAACAAGACCAACGGCGGCTCCCAGCTCCATTGGTCTTGTTCTAGTTACGATGTTCATACATCTTTGTAAGAAGTCTCTGCTGTTCGACACGAGGCTCAAAGTAGCGATATACTGCGGGGCGATCTTCTCAGTTTCTCTGATCGCCGACTTTGTAACGATGCCCAGAACCTATTTCTCAAGGTCGGACAATGCGCTGAACCAGTACTTTGTGAAATGGGGCTGGGGCTGGTTGTTGACGGTGACGATACCCTGGGTGGTCCTCACCGCGCACACGGTCGGTTGCGGTCGCAAAGGCATTCTGCTCAAGCACCTTGGAAGATTGATCTTCGCCACCGTTGCCTGGCTAGTGTGGAACAAGTTGTTCAATTATATCGAGACCAACTACGGTAGATGCCTCAGTACCAAAGATCTCCAGCTGCAGTCCAAAATCAAGTGCCTGCAGGCGGGAAAGTTTTGGAGCGGTCTTGATATATCGGGCCACACGTTTATCTTGATTTACTCGAGTCTTATATTGGCGGAGGAGGGCTCCTCGTTGATCGGCTGGGAGGGAATCAAGGACCTCGTCATGCGGGAGGAACACTCCCGTACAGTTCCCAATGAGACTAGCACGGGACCCCTCAGAAATCTCTCCAACGATGACCTTGAATTCCTCAAGAAAGCGCACAAAGCTCTGACGCCGTACCTGAGAGGCCTCTTCGTCATTATGACACTGCAGCAGTTGCTCTGGGACGTTATGCTGATATCGACGATGCTCTATTATCACATCATGATCGAAAAGTTCCTCGGAGGTGTTGCCGCTGTACTGACGTGGTTCGTGACTTATCAGTGGTTCTACAAGTCATCCAAGTCATGTATACCCGCGCCTGGAAATGGTTTATTTAAATACAATGAGATTAAAACACACCACCATGACACGAGCGCCGCTAGAACCAGACGGAATACTTTAAATGGAACCAATAGGTTTATGGGACTTCCCATAAGAACGCAGGATATCGATGCTAGTGCTCAGAGACAAGTAGATCCTGAGGTATCATCCTCTTTACGAGCGTAGATCTTTTTTAACGACTTTCTATTTTTACACGGTGTATGAAAACACGGTTTTACATGCTTAGTCGAGGGTTATCAAAATTTCCAAAGTTATGTGTTATCTTATTTTGTGTTTTTTATTCGATTGATTTCTCATATTACGTAGAAGGGGTGAAGAATCATATTTAAATGAATCAACAACAAATCTTGCCTAAAAAAATGATATTTAATCGTGTAATATAAAACTAGATTTGATAATTCTACTCTTGGATTGTTGTTCTCAATAAATTAAAAATGCTGCTTAGTAGGTATGATACTGACAGTAAATTGTATTTACGTACCTTACAGATGGTTATTTTGTTGTTCTATCTGTATATGTATATGTATGTATGTGTGTATTTATACATATATATATATATATATATATAATATATATATATATATATATATATATATATATATATATATATATATATATGTAATGTTATTTTTTTATTAATATTTAATAAATTTTATTAAAAAAAAATCTATTTATGTAGTCATACATTTTTGCAACAAATCCAATCTTTGTGATAAAAATTAAACTGAATATCACCTACATATTTATGAACCGATACACAATCGATCGTTTATTCACAGTGAAAATTATAACTCAAATTACATAAAATATAAATTTAACTTTACTTCTAAAGAAACTTACTTTGTAATATTTTTACTTCAGGTATATATAAAGTTTGATGAAATCATAAACTTTCATACATTTATATCAAACACATTAGATAATAATATGCAGCAGAAGAAATAATATTCGTTAACAAACGAAACAAAAAATTCTACATAAATATGCAAGAAGCAATAACCAAGTGAGACTGATTGTTAGTGAGAAGCTTTTTCTAACCTTCCTATTGATATAAATAAATGTTTTTAAAAATGTTTAGAGATATTAATATTAAACAAATCTCTAACATTTCAGTACCGAACTTTATAAAAAATATCATTCGGATATATAATTAATTAATATGTTAATATCTTATTCATCAGATTTTACTACAAACGTAAAATTTCATAGTTTCTTACCGAAAAAGATTCCGTGAAATTTAACCAAATAAAATTATTAACAACTTTGAGATAATTCGTTACAAGAAGAAAAATACTTTAGATAAATTTCAATGACAAAAGCAACTTAATCCTTGTATATTTTTTTAAGCACTGTTACATTTATTAGAGCAAAATATTGTCTTTGCGATAGGTTATAGTTTGATGTTTATATATTAATGCGTGTGTTTTTTTCTTTCTCCCTTTCATTCTCTCTCTCTCTCTTGTTTTTCTTACATATATAATTAATTGTGCAGCATAGAAAATAGTTATATACGTGTATTGCTGTTCACAAAACGTGTATGAAAACATTTGGTTAAATTTACACTTTTGATCGTTTACGAGCAATCGCATCTTCTACCGCTTTAAGTTGCTTAAGTAGTTCCTCACGTCGTGAACTAGCTTTTTTAGCAGCCTTCGCGGCAGCTGCTGCTACACTGGCCTTGCTATCCATCAAAGGCGGCGAATCAACATGCCCACGTTTCTTTCCAGCAACTACCGCGCTTCGATCAACTTTCTTCACCGAGGTCGTATTAGCTGGCTTCAGCGTGAGCTTGATTTGTTGCTTGGTACCACCAAGTTTTAGAGCATCCATACCTTTCGAATCTTTACGGATGGATATAGAGGACGAACCTTTCCTTCTTCGTGTTTCACTGGACGAGGACGAATAGCTAGATTCGCTAGAATCACTGCTGCTACCGCTACTTTCAGAACCAGAACTACTATGAGACGATCTAGAAAGAAAGAACGGGAGGTCACTTATGCCGTCCGTTTAACAGACACACTGATTTTACTCATCTATGTTTTACCTGGATCTTGAACGACTCTTAATGACTTTAGCAACAGCCGCTGCAGCAAGAGCAGCTTTGTCTCTACTTTTTTCGTGATGTCGTTGATGCGACGATAATGGACTTGGCGCGGGTGGATTAAGTCCTGCGCGTCTATGAAGTGTACCAGTTGTCGGGGATATAGAACCTTTGGGAGGGCGAGGAGAAGGTGCTGGGGGATTCATTAGCATTGCTCCGCGTTGGGGTGGTGCAGCGGCTGCTGGATGTGTCGGTGGTGACGAAATCACAGCTTTGCCTTTTCCGCTACTGCCACCCGCACCGCGCGTTCTGGAGGGAGGTGATGGGGATCGGGACCTGGACAAGGAGTCGTAAGAACTGTAGCTAGAACGACTCGAACTACGGCTAGAGCTAAAAAAAATATAAAAAAATATATGAAGCTCTTTTCAAGTTCTCTAGTAGTGATATATATATATATTGCATTATCTTTATCTTTGTACTACAATTTTCATTATTGTCGGAATCCACAAAAAACATAGATAATAAACAATACAGTGTATTCTTTTTAGCTATTTACGTCTTAATTTAACAACTTCGTATTTTAGAAAAACCGTAAAAAAATGAAGGACCTACTACTGCTACTACTACTGCTACTACTACTTCTACTAATAATGATAATGAGTCTGAAAAAAAAAAAACGCAAATATAAACAAATTTCACTCACCTAGTTGAAGAGTACGATGATCCTGAAGAATACGATTGTCTCCTCGACCTTCTCGATGACGTAGCATTTCGTCGTACAGCACTTGGCGATTTTCTCCGCATCCAAGGATCGGCCCATTCGTCACCTCTTCCTCTTTCAACAGACGGAGGCTCATCTTCGCGCCATGTTTTTGTCGGTGGAATACGTTCCACTATTACTTCTCGCGATGGCCGCTTATGCTTCTTTTCGTACTTCTCGTAGTACTCTCGTTCCCTCTCTCGTTCTCGTTCTCTATCACGCTCACGCTCACGCGGATGCGGCGGTGGCGAAACAGAGTGCGGAGCACCGCGTGGAAGGGCATGATAATCAATACGTTCACGATATTCTGGTGGTGCTCGCGGATCCGTCTTGTAATGAACTCGTCTGTGTAAACACAAAACATTCGTTCAAATATTCTGAGAATGCAATTTAACGGGTCCAATAATAAATTGCAAGTTAACCTATAGTATTCCATTGGAGCGGAACCTGTAGGTGCAGCGGGTGGAGGTGGTGGAGGATAATAAGTCTCAGGTTCGTCAATATATCTTTCTGGTGTTATTCGAGGTGGTGGTATCCTACGTGGAACGTCTCTGGTCACCCATCTTTCTGCCGGAGGCTCGGGACTAGCAGCCCTAACATAATAGCCTGCTTCACGGTCCAATTCATCCTGACCTAAGCTAAGGTTCATCTTTTTCTCTTCAAAGTCCATATCAGATTCTTTACGCTTATTGGCTTTGCGCATCATCTGTACAAGCGAATTTCCAAATAATCGAGAATACTTTATTTCTTAATAATACACTTTAAGCAGAATCAAAGACACTTACTTCTTTCGCATGTCGTAATCCGCGTTCCCAAGCGGATTCTGCAGGAAGTTCTTCAACTTTAGGCGTGTGCGGTGGGCCTGCCCCGTAATTCATCATTGGCCGAACAATGGGTCTTTCTATATGTGCTCTAAATTCATGTGGCGGTGCCGCGTGTGGTGGGTAAGCCATTGGTCTTACCATATCAAACATAGTATAATTACCCTTGTCAGTAACACCAGGATGTAAAAATCTACAACTGACTCCCCAAGTACACTGGCCACGATTATAAAAACGACAAACTGGTCTCGGTTCGGTTTCTTCGGGACGAGCATCATCTCCATCACTTAGTTCACCCTCTTCCAATTCGGATTCAACTTTTTCGCCATCTTCTTCGCCTTCTTCTTTATCGTGTATCTCGCCAGATTCTTTCGATTTGTCTTTTTCCTTCTTCTCACTTTTACCTTTATCCTTTTCTTTCACATCTTTTTCCATATTCTCTTTATGCTCTTTTGTTACTGATATTTCAACTTCACCTATAAAAAAAAACACGTTTATGAATAAAATCTATGGTATATGTCGTTATTACACCCTATATATATAAGTGAGTGTGCGTGTATGTGTGTGGGCGATTAAACCAATTAATTACACTAGTTTTATAATATTCACCTTCATCACGTTCATCCTTCCATTGACCATCAGCTTCGAAATCCAATTGCTCAGTTTCTTCTACTAAACTAACAGAGGCACTTTTTTCTTGTTCTTTCTGTTCATTATGATTATTCATATGATTCTCGTCAATTCTGTTTTGTTCTCGATCGTTTATTTCAGAATCTTCCATTTCTGCGGGACCATCGACGCCATCATTACTTTCAAGATCCGAAACGTCCGACAAATCTTCGCCATGTGTAATTGGTGCGGGCTTCGACCTTGAACGCGTAGAATCTGGCTCATCGTCAATATCGCCGTCAGATATTTGCTCTCCAAGATTTTCTAGTGGATGATAAGATCCACTATTCTGTACGGGTGAAGCTCCATCTTGAGAGTGCCTATCTGATTCACGATCATCCAAAGATGCACCAATCGACTTATAAGACTTAGGTGAGCTTCTGGCAGAACTTCGACCTGATCTCGGTGATTTTTCTGGAGAAGAACTTCGCCTACTTTCACTATTTTTATAAAGCTTGGTAGAACTATTCCTAGACCTATTCTCGATCATTTCCGACTCGTATGTTTTAACACATTCTTCTTCAATGTTGACAGATTTTGAATGAGAGACTGAACTGTTTGATCTAATATCGCGTACTTGTCTACTAAATGACGGCGAACTACGATCACTTCTCGGTGATTCTATAGATCTATTATCCGAATGATAAGATTTTGGAGAAGCAAGCGGCGATTTCGACATACTACGAATAGATCTTGGAGATGGGGATGGATTGCTCGGTGATTTTGGAGACATTCCAGAATTTTGTGATTTTGGAGACATTATTTCTGAATGTGGTGATTTTGGCGATAGTCCTGAATGCTGCGACTTTGGAGACATTCCTGAATGTTGTGACTTTGGCGACATCGGTGGTGAAAGCGATGATTTTGATTCTCCTACCGAAATATCTGATCCAGCGGGTGATTTTTCTCTCGACGATATTGAGCTTGTTCCCGACTTTCTATCGGACATTGGCGAGCCACGCTGTAGTCTAGATGACGAGGATGATACCGTCATGTCGTCCATCCTTGGATTTCTACCCCTTCGTCCATCATAGCCATCCGACGACGAACTTTCTGATCCAGAATCAGACATGTTGCTTTATTCTAACCTGTAAATAAGCGTATGTTTTAAAGACTTTTCATAATGAAATTGAGTTTAAAATAAAGAGGAAGGTTCTATAAATGCCTGATTGAAAGAATGAGTTTCTTTAGTGGATTCAAGGTAATTTCTAAACATACCGGCCCAGTGTAGCACTGAAATATCTGCATCAATAGTGTCGCAGGGCTTACCTGTATCGATAATTGTTTGTGCAGTATTCATTCTTGAAGACACAACGCGCGCATTCCATACCATGTCAAACATACTTTTGTGACACGTTTTAAAACTGTTTGAAAATGATTTTTATTTTAATTTATATACTTTTATTAACTTGCTGCATTCCAATTTATATAAACTTTATTGTTTTCACATATATAATATATACTGTTACTTTTTTCATTTATGTAAAACTTTCAACTTACTAACACAACACAAACTAAGATAGACCGATTAAACGCGAACTTTGTATAATTCACTAGAAACTATAACGAACGAACTTTCAACCTGAAAGAATATTGTTTGGATCTATAGGTAAAGGGATGGGGAAAAGTAAAGTAGGGGTATATTGTCAAATAATAGGAAAGCTAAGAAGTGAAATGTCATTTGTCAAAATTCCCATAAGAAAGATCATAATGCAATCAAGGGTTCGAATATCCTGATACTTGAATATTTATCACGAGCTATACAAATTCCAAGTATTATCATATTGATTACAGTGAAAGAATCAGCTTCAATATACTCTCCTTATCCCAAATAAAATAGCTTCATAATTTGACAAATAATAGTTTTAAAGAAGTAACAAAATAATTTAAGAGGTGAAAAGTGTACAGTTTGAGACCTTTGCAGGATACTACACTATGAGTCTATTGAATGTGTCAAAAGAGTAGATCAATGAAAAGTTAATGAAAAAAAATGTATTAAAAGAAATCCTTACCTTTCAAGTGATAATGTTCATATGCCTTTATGTTGACTCCTGAGACTCCAAGGCACAAGGAGGCTCAAGACTGCCGGCGTCGGACACAAAACTCAAGGATTTAATTCCTATTTTTTCTTCACGGCTTCTTCCTGGCTCGATTAATGCCCTTTTAACAATGGAAGACTAAATGTGTTAAATAATTTGTCAATGTACGAGTAATATATTATTATTTCGTAAAATATTGATTTAAGAACAAAAAAATAAGAAAAATTATCGAAGCACAAAATCCACGAACCTTTACTTGGTTACCTCGCCTATGACCAGAAACTAAACTAGTGCATCATGATGCATCGTCTATTATAAAAAGGAAAATCACCAGTAATGGCAACCTTATAATTCGAAAAAAGGCGCGGGTTTGTTCAGATTTCAGCTCCTTTTGCTCAGAACAAAAAGAAAATAACGTTCTAAAAACTATTTCGATCTAAAAAATGGTGAAGTTTTATATTTATAAAATATTCGAAGCTGTTTACATTCACCGGCAATAATGAAGTCATACAAATCATAGTCGATGACTGACTACGAGTATAGCCATAGACTTATAAAAAGATAAATCCTTATACCATGAACTCCCTGAAAAATCTGTCCCCATTAGAAAATATAGGAGTAAAAATAAAGTATAGGAGTACTGAGAGTGTGTGTGCGAGTGAGATGGAAGATTACGGAAATCAGGCATAGACTATGGAGATTGTACGACATCATTGCCGTTCAGTGTATAGGACGACAAAGAATTAGAATTGTTTCTAGTTGAATTTGATAAGCATAAAATAAGATTAGGAAACATGGTTTTCGACGAGCAACCCAATAACAAGAGAAATATCTGACAAGAGTTTGAGGCATTAGAAAAGAAAAAGGGCACAAATCGTTCTCTCAGTGAAAATTTGTCTGAATTTTCAGCCCGAAAGTAACGATCTTAGCTGTATACAGAAGTCTATGGCCTAATGGTACTTTGAGTATAGGCTCTAAAGATGAGTAACTCAAAAAATGTTTTACTTATCATGTATGGGGCATTTAACTCTCCTAGCTTAGCTTTGACTTATTCTTTGCAATCTCATATTTTTTAAATAATATTTCATGTTTTGAGACAAATATGTGTAATGATACAGAGCGTTTTATGATATAGCAGAAATGTAGAAATACATTACTTAAAAACTCTGATCATTAATTAATAACTTGCACTCGAAGTTTGTATGTAAATATAGTTTTGAATAGATGATTTTTTAAATATATAAAGATGGTTTCAACGCGAGGGCCAAAATTCAAATTTTGTGATGGAGAAAAAGTATTATGTTATGAACCCGATCCAACGAAAGCTAAAGTATTATATGATTCCAAGGTAAACACAGGTTCACTTTGAATATTTAAATCTGAATTAATAGTAATCGTATAGGATTACTTTTAGGTTTTGGATGTTATTGTAAACAAGGATCAAAGGGGAAGAAAGGCTGTGGAATACTTGATTCATTTTCAAGTAAAATAATTACAAAATATTTTTATTAAAAGGGTATATTCTATCTATGAAAGAATCTTTTTTTAAATGTAGGGGTGGAATTCGTCTTGGGATCGTTGTGTCACAGAAGAATATGTTTTAAAAGATACGGAAGAAAATCGTCAATTACAAAGGGATCTAGCACAAAAAGCTCAGTTACAACTGTGAGGACTTTATACTAACTAATGTAAAATAAGTTAATTCAGGTTACTTGTATTGAAACCTTTTATTTTATACGTTAGAGGTGCTTATCTATATAGAAGGGAAAGAAAGAAAAGAAGTCACAAGTTATCCGATCGGTTAACAGAGTCTGAAAATACAGAGCCAAGGAGAAGAGCTAGAAGTGGTGGAAGTCGTGCTACCTCAGCAACAACAGGTTCTTCAGAGGATGGTAGTTCTGGACAAAACGCAGACTACGATACTGAGGTAAATTTTGTATTTCATTGTTCTTTACTTAAAACTAAATAAGAGAAGTAAAAGGAATAGTATAATTACAAATAGGAAATAGCTACAGAAGAAGAGACTGAAAGTAGTTCTGATTATGTTGGTGAAACCAGTGACGACGAAGATAGCGGCGGTGGAAGTCAGTCCGGTGCAAGCATGAAGCCTGGTGTTGATCTTGATATTGGTATCACTTTAAAACGTATTTTAGATCAAGATTGTGAATTAATCACTAAAAAGTTTAAGGTGCTCTACATAGGTTTCTTCATAATACTCAAATACGTTTATATTATTAAACTACTAAGAATGTGAATTCCTTATTTATAGCTAGCTGTTTTACCGGCACAACCAACTGTTATAAATATCTTGGAGTCTTGGGTACAGCATTTTACAACTACTCAATTTACCAATATCCCTGAAAAGCCACAACGTAATAAAAATAATAGTTCCATAGAAAAGACAATAAATGAAGTAAATATATGTAGAGAAGTAGCTGATGGCTTACGTATATATTTTGATTATACGCTACGTGATTTATTATTATACCGACAAGAAAAAGAACAATACAGTAATTTGAAGTTTTCTCTATTATGCACGGAGCAAACAAAATTAATTAAGGAAGAACCAAATGAGTATGTACGAATTATCACAATGTAGTATTCTGTTTAGATAATAAACTTTTCTCCTTAGAAGCGCGGATTTGGAAATAAAAGAGGAGTTTGAGGATACGGAGTACGCTCACTTGCCACCATTTCAAGAAAACGAGTCGGAACTTGAGAATTCTAAATCATTTCCGAATTCTTCTAAGCGCAGATTACGATCATGCAGAGTAAGTTCCGTAGAAGACGCTAGACAATTAAGATCTTACGATGACGTTAAGCAAGATGTGGGAAATTTATCAAGGTATCAATTTAAATTGTTTTATTTCATATGCTGCTTCATAAGTCAAACGTTCAAATGTGTATCTGTCTCTTGCTCTAATAGCATTGCCAGTACCAGTTCCCGTTGTTCCAGCCCTAGAGGTGTAACGTTAAGGATGCCTGTTGTAGCGTCTGCTCAAATAAACGCATTATTGCAACAATCAAATAAGTGGAGACTAGTACCGGAGAGTGTGAGATCAAATAATCCTCCTAATCCATCAAGCATTTACGGAGCAATGCACTTGACACGATTATTTGGTAAGTGATGCAAACTTTGGTTTTAGGTTTTTAACCGATATGCCTATAAGAGTCTAATTATAAACTTTGCATGCACTTTTCATAACAGTGAAATTACCAGATTTATTGCAATCCGCGGACATACCTAACAAAAAGTTAAAAGTACTCGTTAAGTATTTAGACATGTTTCTAAGGTAAGTTACTGTTACCTTACGTGCTATATGTGACAAATGTATACTAGTATAAATCCTCCGTTTATGTATGCAGTTATTTGGAGATGCATAGAGAATGGTTCGGAGAACAATTTTATACGCAACAAGAGATTTACCCTCCACAGGAAGAGAATGCTTCCTAGCGCAAGAGGAAGTAAGATTATATTTTAATAGTTTTAATTTAAATAACATTGGCGCGCACGCCACGTAAGTATAAACTCAGATTTGTAAGATTTGTGAAAGAAAATAAAGAAAAAGTAAATATACCTCAAAGATCCTTACTGCTTCAAGATAAGTTTTAAATGGTATAGGATTATCGCAATATTCAGAATAAGCGAAGCTGGAAGAAGTTATTGAAATTGGCGCCATTCCGAGTCAACGAGTTTTGTCCAAAAGTATTAAGGCTAGTTCATAGACAATCGCGCGATACCCTGAAGAAAAAACGGAATGACAGTAATAGAGGCGAAGAAAGAAGATTAAGAACTTTATATCTCTACGAGTATAACTAATAGACAGGGATACAAAGGACATTTGGAAGTAAATTCGATACACGATGCACGATTCAAGCTTGGTTCATTCGTCGAGCATTGACGATTTTACATGGAAAGGACTTAACGTTATCCTCCGAGCAATCGATCGAAAGCTG
This sequence comes from Sclerodermus sp. 'alternatusi', assembly GCA_037305995.1. NCBI lineage: Eukaryota > Metazoa > Arthropoda > Insecta > Hymenoptera > Bethylidae > Sclerodermus > Sclerodermus sp. 'alternatusi'. The sequence goes on along the minus strand of CM074546.1, from coordinate 7,367,947 downwards.
GAAAATATGCGAGTGTGGGATACTCGACTGGTAAAGGCGCTAAGAAACACATTTTTCCCACACGACGTAACGCAACACAAGGCGAGTCAAGGACGTGAAAAGCGTCGTTAAAACACAGCAACGGCAAATTGTCATCAGCAATTAGCGGATTACCGGTCGTATACCTGACACGTAAGTTAACTTTACCGGCAAATACACAACACAGTTAAAACAGCAAACGAGCAGACAAGAAGGCGTTGCTCCGTTCCACGAAAAGATCTCGCGGAAGGACGCTTTTCAATAATTCCATAATTTCATTAGCCGTTTCGATCGTGCGTTCTATTTTGAAAGAGCCGATAGAGAGCCGAGGAGGGCATCGTCTCCGAAAGAAAAGAACGACATCGTAGGATTTTAGCGTGGAAAGTGTTTTCTCTCATCGACTTATGTCTTCGATTTGTTGTAGGTGAGCACATTTACCGTAACTGTTGCGCCTTCTACTTCCACTTCTGCAAACATAAACAGAATGCGTGGCCTTACATGCCGAACATTCCTCCTACTCTCCATCCTGACAATGATCCAGCGCGTTTCCATTATCCTGGAAACTTGTGAACTTTGAAGAGTTTTCTCCCACGAGAGCTGCTCTCGGCATTCTAGCTTGGAAATTGCGTGGATGCTAGCATATGCCCGAGCGTGTGTGTCTTCTCCTGTGTACAAACATGAGTATCTGCCTTCGTGTGGGATACAAACTAACGGGTACACTCCGCTCGACGACGTATGCCCATGGCATAGCAAGCCCAACACGCGACGGTTTTTTAACCATTACCGCGCCTATTTTCAGTGGAGCTGCCTTTATCGAACCGAGCAACGTCAAATCGCTATTCTCGCGTGCTTCCCCCGCTAAAGTAACATAATTTTGGAAATGTGCTCTGGCGACCTTGAGGCTTGTGCCATGCTGCTTCTCGTATGACCACCCTTATCTGCCATGTAACGCAACGATTTAACGCCTCTTACGCCCGGCATGGGACAGTTGTTAATCGATCTCAATGGGATTTCCATTCCCTCCACTGCTATTTCTGTGTATCGTCGCTCTGCAAAGTCCTCGTTTGTTTGATCTTATTTTCGTTCTACTACTGCAAGGGTTCGCATTAATTCTGTGTGTTTTCTATATGTTTTTTATGCGACATACTTAACATACTCTCGGGTAGACATAAGAATTTCAAAGGTTAAACTCTTGTCGTATCATCGCAATATAGACTCTTGCTCTTGTTAAATAATTTGCGATTATGTTTGTTCGTCTTAAGGTTCTTATGTTAAATATAGACTCTTCTGTGTGCTCAGGTCAGTGTGGAGTAAGTAGCAATCATGGATCAAGGTTTTCCAGGTCAGCACACAACGACTACCACGGTCACCACATCGACGACCACAACTCAGCCTAATATCAGATTTGATCCTTCTTATATTAGAACTATACCTGGTATTCTGAAAATCGTCCAAATCGTAAGTACAAAGAATGGAGTATAGGAGATCAGCGAGGATTTGTTCGGAGTGTGAAACATGACGATGATGACGATGATGATAATGGAGATTGTTATATTTGCAGGTCCTGAATCTTTTGGGATTCATCAGCATCACGTGTTCCCCCATTAGCAGTAGCCACAGTCGCGGAGGATGGTTCAACACAGTGGCGATGGGTGGTTTCTGGTTTACAGGAATCATGCTCGTTTTATACTTGTTCCACATCGTTGAAAAATTCTCTAGAATTCCATGGTTGAAAATCGTACGTACGATTGATTATTTAGTCTAACGTGTTTGCTCCGTATTTTTGTTTCTCGCTATGACGCAAGACGAGTGAAAGCTTGTGAGAAAGTTGCACTCGACTTTTCATTATATTTTTTCCACGCGTCGAAGTTAGTTTCGCGTGGGCATTTAATATGAAAATTATGATAATTCTAGTTACGAATACATAAATGTAATATCCTTCGTCGATGAGCTCGGTGATATAATTTTCAACTGCTTTTAGGAATTCATATTCTGCTCTATTTGGACTGTGTTCTACTTACTTGCTGCTTCACTGGCAGCTGACTGGGCAAAAAATACAGAAGCATTCGGAGTAGCCGCTGTAAAGATCCAAACTTTTTCTTTCCGTCTCCTATGGAACGATTCTACGAATTCTTCTCACGAGTCCTCGCTTTCTTTCTATTTCAGTTCTTTGGATTTTGTGCGCTGATCGCGTACGGGTACGACGCTTGGCTTAAGTTCAATGCAGCGAGAAGCGGTGCCTTAGCACAGGGGCAACATACTCCGAAACAAGTGTCGACGGTAACAAGTCCGGCATATTAAATTTTGATCAGATGCGTAAGCAATAAAGAGCTTCTTAAAATTATTTATTGTTAAGGCGCTGAAAATAATAATCGATTAATAAGCATGTTAGAGTCTCGATTAGCCAATAATTATTGTTAAGGAACTAATGAGCGCCAATTATAATTTGATATTTTCTTTTGCATCACAAATTATTCAATAAGATACCTCGCGCAACCAGCAAATATTTGTCCTGCGCGATAGAATTTTAAGGCAACTGATGTAACAAATACACATCTAAAGGTATTACCGTTAATATATTGTAACGTGAACCGCAATAATTTATCATTAAGCGGTGTTATTTATTAATCTACGATGTTACGCGTCGAGCATTTCTGCCGACGTTACTCGATTCGCAATAATCATGGATCATGAATATTGGAACTTTTGAGAGGGATCAACATGGAGACATATCTCAAAAATCACACATATATATATATGTATATATGTATATGTCTATATATATATATATATATATATATATATATATTTATATATTATATGTGTCTTATAGAATTTTAGCACATTTACATGTATATCAAGATGTAATATTTAATAATATCTCGATAAACACAACGATATGTAACTAATAATTACGCTTCATCAATTTTGCGATTATCACGAGTGATCGTGATCGTGTGCGAGATGTATTTAATATTTTTGTTACCTTTATTCAATTGATTCGTACTGTCTGTTGAGTACAGGTACACACATGTATATATATATTTATATATATAATAAAAATAATGATATCGCGCGCGCGCTCGCGCGTTTTTATACGTATATATGTATATGTACATGAAGAATTACGAGGGTTCTCAGTTATAACTTAAGTTAAAATAACAAATGCGCGCGGAGTGCGTGTAAGAATGCATAATGGCGATCAACGAAATAAAAACTGAAGTTAAGTGTGATTTGTAACGAATACCTTACTGGTTCCCATAAACACAGGTGTCAACAATAATGTAAAACGCGTAGAGAGAGCTTATTATTAAAACGAATCGACGAGACTAATGGTACATACAACGACAACTCAATTTCCGTATGGTCTCGGACGACGGGATTGTTTTTTACCCATACTTGACAAATCTATGGTCTTTCCGCTCGGAAGAACCAATTTGTTCTCTTGGTAATCGACAAACCCGTTTTCTTCGTCCAAGTCACGCTCCTCTTCGTCGCACTTTATACCAGTCTCGTACGTATACTCCCGGCGAACACCATCTGGATCTACATACCCATATTTCCCTCTGGTAATACAGTCGACGCCAATAATTTCTTCCTTGTAGGAACCGTCGTCATTCTCAAAGCCCCACGTGATAGAACCGTCTGGATTGTCCTCCCGGTATCTTCGGATGATCTTCAACAAAAGCAACGATTTCTGTCTCATTAAATATCGATAAGAACCTACCTCCCTCCAATCGAGGAGAACTCTCTCTCTCTCTCTCTCTCTCTCTTTACGAGAGACAGAGAGCGAGAAACTGCGATTCTACATGTACATTCAAAAGTGAATTACCTGCGCCACTGGTTTCTTGCCTCGAGAATCGTAAGAGGACGCTTTGAACGCTTTCGTAGCTGGTTTGATCAATTGTTTAACCGGCTCCTCGATTATCTGCTTCCTCGGCTTGACCGATTTGCTCGATGCTAGGGGACCTGGATTGACCGTCCTTTGAACCGATTGCAGGGGCAAAGCCCCCCCGAAGGATCTATGGTACTGCTGTTGCGCTTGAGGTTGCGCGTGAGATTGGCCTGCTGGTTGCTGAGGACCAGGGACGTGACGCAACGGTGGAAGGTTCTCTTCGACATTGCCGTTGTTCCTCTCCTCCTCATCATCCGACTCTTCGCCGCTGTGATTCTGCTGATGGCGGTCCTCCTGACGATGACGATGATCCTCTTGCTCGCGCGCTCTCTCCCTCTCCTCCTCCTTCTCCGCGCTGACATCTTCCAGCGATTCCTCGGGTTTCTCGGTGACGGGCTTCACTTGGTGCGAGAACAAAGCTCCGCTCGGCGGAATGTTCGGCCGAACCGGTCGACCTCCTGGGAATGGAAATACTGGAACCCCGGCGATCCCGAGTCCATCGTCTCCGCCGATTCCCTTAGGTCTACGAGGAAATTTATTGGTCGTTAGCGGAGTTTCCCCGAGCCAATCAGAATTTGCTCGAGAAACGACTCGTTGTTGTTCGCAGCTCCTTCTTGCCGATGTTTTTAGACAAATCGGATTTACCTGAAGGCAATCGGCAGCGGCGACGGCGACAGCGGCGGCGGTCGCCTCGCGCGGTGGTTGCTCAACACCGATTGCAACGCAGGGTTTTTAGGGAGCTTCTGGTAACGGATAGTCCGCAATGGAATCGGCAAGTTTCCTCTTTGGCCAAGCGATGAGCCAACGCCATCGGAAAATTGGGCTGTGGCGAGCTCGGCGACGAACGCCAGTACCTGAAACGAATCAATTGCACGTTTACTCCCATTCTTCGAGCGTCTTCCACAGTGCGTAAAAACGATACTTCTCGCTAAACATCGATCTCGATTTTCCCCTTTCAGTAAAAACGAAATTAACGCTGCACGGACCAGGTGCACATAATTGTGCGTTACAGAACTTTCATAGTTCACCTAGATTTTTAGTAATGAACTAACCGTGATGAATTAAGTGTATCCGATTTGCAATTAACTCGATCCACCAAGCGATAAACGACTGATTTTGTATTCTCGTTTCTCTCCTCCTCTTCCCCTCCCCCCTCTCTCTCCGGATCTCCAGAGGAACATGGCAGAGACGAATTTGAACCTTTACCAAAGAGCGCCGACGATCATCGAGGGTCGCGTCGCGAAAGTCCCAGCGCACGTTCCAACGTCGCTTTGATCCGCGCACACGCGTGTGCGGCGGCTAAATGTCGTCCGATGAAAAGTTACACGCGTGCGTTACGTCGTGCCAGCCGGGAAAAAGATTCCGTTCGATTCCGAGTCGAACGGAATCAAATCGCTTTCTCTTTTCTCCGCAGTTTCTTAATGCCAACTTTCCGTGCGTACGTCCGCGTCTCGGAGTTTGCGTAAACCGATAATGTCTACCTCGGCAAAGTAATAAATGCCGACATCCGATAGCCCGGTGCTGTGGTTCCCAGGCGCGATGGCGCGTGTCATTCTAATTCGACGCTGGAAAAAAATGAAAAGTCGCAAAAATGGCGAACGGCGACGGCGACTGCGACGGCGTTAGCAGCAGCAGCTACGGCAAACTTGTCGCCCGATCCTATCTGAACTGTATGAAACGCGTAGCTTTCTTGATGCATAATTTCATTATGCAAGAACCGGTAGCAGCGAACACCGAAAAAATCGGCGAACGTTGCGCGCACGCACGCACGAGCGCGCGCGCGCGCGCGAATCTCCTTGGTACCCGCGAGTTACGCGATACGTTCGCCGCGTCGTTAAACCCTAAAACCGCCATAAAACGACCGTCGAGAACCTGCGTCGAGAGCGAAAAGATACCTGGAGATTTCAGAGCGCCTGTCGGATCTCCTGGAAGATGACCAATGCGAGCGAGCGACGCGGGGGGAGCGGCAGGGGTAGCAGGTGCGAGGAGGAATTCGAGAAAAGCGGAGAATCTCTGCGTGGTTAACGGGGGAGGGGCAGGGGAGGAAAGATGGGAAGAAATAAAAAAGAGAGAGAGAGAGAGAGAGAGAGAGAATTTCCAACCGGACGAAGAACTCGATCTTCGCAAGGTAGCAAAGAACTCGATCAAAGGTACTCACGATCAGCGGGACGCGCATACTGTGGCTCGTCGTCGTGATCTTCTTCTTGGACAGTCGTCCTGTCGCGGCGACTTGCCGGTTCGCAATGATGATAGTCGAATAAACGGGGGGTGGGGGTCGAGCCTCTGGGTGTGGTCGGATGGTGCGGGTACGCGGGCCGTTGTGCGTTACACTAACTCCACCGGCTCCCCGTCCCCGTCTTCTTATACTGATATCCCCGGTAAATTCCTATGCCACGGGAACGCAGGCCAACTTTCCAGCGGCCTCTCGGGTACCGCGAGACTCTCGGAATTGCATTGTGTTCCCTCCTGACTGCCGCCGACTGCTCGGGACGGCGATCGCCGACTCGCGAAAACTCGACGACGAATCGGCGAACGCCCCAGGTGCTTTCCCACGGAAAATCTTACAAGGTCATTATCGATCACGAGAGAATTAGGTACTCTACCATCCACCCAATGCCAGAAGCAACCTCCTCCGTGGTTGGTTCCTACCACGCGTTCCTCCAGGTCTCTCCCCCTCCGTCTCTCTCTCTCTCCCTTTCTCTACCCTCCCCTCCCCCTCCGCCGTTTGCGGCGACTCGTTGGTCGTCGATCGTCGAGTCGCGATCGACTTGGAATTTCCCTGGAATTTGCCGGGCGAACCTGCGGTCAAAGTCCAGGGGGATGCCCCGGGTCCAGTCTCCGATCGCGCCGGGCGAGAGGGTTGCCGCAGGCAGGGGTGGCGAGGGGAAGGTTGCGCCGTTTCCACTCGGCTACTCGCAACGCGTTAATAATGCACCGGTCCGAAGGAGATTGCATCATGGCGACCGGTCCGCGAGGCAGTCGCGCAGTTCTGGAACGGAGGCGACGGATGTAGGAGACTCGAAATTGCGCATTGCCGCTCCATCAGCGAGAGGGAGCCTTATTAGAGAGAGCTCCCCCGACTCCTAGTTACGTTGCGTCGCATCGCGATTATGCTCCTAGCGCGACCAACGCTTTCGTGGACTTTCGTCGTGTCCTACCCCCCGGCCCCCGCACCGCGGTTGCGACAACGTCGCGCGATTATCCAATTTGCGCATCTCGTTTCTTCGCAAAAACGACTGTTCCGTCATCCACGGCGGAGGTTCGCCCGCCATTCCTCCGTCGGGATTCCAGAGAGCGAGGGGGACCCGCCGTCGCGTATGGGCCGTACCTGGGGCTTCTCCTTTTGGGCCCATCGGCGCGCGAAAGCGGGGACCGCTCGCCACCCCACCGAGGGCTCTCCACCTCTTCTCAGGCCCATCGCGCGCGTTTCTCGGCGATAGCGATCCGCTCCATATTTCACGCCGGTTGTACGCACCGGGTGGGTATTTTTGAACGTTATGTCCGCAATTAGCAGTCCCGAGCATCGCGCCGACATCAATCTCCGCGGACAAACCGGTTGGCTTCTTCGAGCTTCGAGCTGCGGACTTGGAACTTTGGTAATCCGAAGTGGAATTTGGTCCGGGTCTTCGACGTCGTCGTCGTCGTCGTCGTCGTCGCCCGGTGTTTCGGGGCACCTGACATGAAAACGCGACGGAGCCTTCCAAGGTCTACGACGCGAGGGGCGATGTTCTCGACGAGAGTCTCGAAGCCATCGGCAGACGCATTTGCAAGATAGTAGCGCGATGCATCGAGAAACTCGTTCCATACTTTCTTTTGGCGATCGGCGAAGAGACTGGACTGCATTTAAAGTGCTCGGCTCTCGAAGCCAAGGTCAGTGTCGGCCGGAGAATCTTTAGTCTTTTTAGCGGCATCGGGCGAGTGGGCTGCGCTCGGAGGCTCCCCCAGTCTTTTCCCATGCAGCGGGCCCATGTCGCTCTCAGGTTATAGCGCAGTGACAAGTGGACCGAGTTTATGGAATCCTCGCGCGTGTCTCTCCGCGCAGACGACGACGACGACGACGACGACGACGACGACGACGACGACGACGACGACGACCTCGCTCCGTAGCTTTTCGCCAAGGAAACCCGAGCGGGGCGAGTCGCGCGAACGAATATCGAACAAGACGCGAAACGCGAATCGGAAGGTCCGAGGCCTGGGAAGAAGAAGAAGAAGCCGAGCGAGAAAGGGACGAGGCAGTAGATCGGGAGATCCGCAAGGTCCGTGTTTATTGCAGGCGAGAAGACGCGGAAAACGAAGAAAAGGAAGAAACGGATAGAGAGAGAGAGAGAGAGAGAGAAGAAAAGAAAAGAGAAGCGAAGGAAGATAATGGGCAGGCAGAGATTGGCTCGGGAACGGGTATAGTCAGGTAGGTAGGTAGGTAGGTAGGTAGGTTGGTTGGTTGGTTGGTTGGTTGGTTGGTTGGTTGGTTGGTAGGTAGGTAGGTAGGTAGGTATGTCGATGGGTCTGTAGGTGCCAGGTGGGTAGCTCTCCAGCTCGAGCAACCTCGGCGAGCGTTCAGCTTTTGCCGAGCAAAACCGACTGGAACCGAAGTTCGTCGTTTTGTCGAGGCTGTACCACCTGAAACCGGTTCCATGCCATTCGCGTACGAGTCCTCTCTCCCTTTCTCTCCCTCCTCTCTTTCGCCCCTCTCCCTTTTCACCCTTTTTCTTCTCGTCGTCTTCTCCTTCCGCTTCTTTCCCTCTCGTGTCCTCGAGCCCTCGCTTTTTGCAAAGCGCGTCGTGGTCTACGTCGTCGTCGTCGTCGTCGTCGTCGTCGTCGTCGTCGTCGTTAGCCGATCGACGCTGAGACACCGGAGAGACCAGACCCAGCCTCTTTATGATTAATCGCCTGCTATTCTCCGGCGAAATGGACCGAGGTCCCGAGTGCCGCAAGAACCGAGCGCAGGGGATGCAGTCCTCTCGAAGGTGGTTCTTGCAGCAACCTTGCGTGACGCGAAGGGCCCGGTCCTGAGCGAAAGGTCCAAGAGGGCCATGGAATGGAAGTGGAGTGGCGGAACTTGGCGCAGTCCTTCAACCGCTGTCTTCCTCCTCGCGCCGACGGTGTAGCCTTCGTTCTCGTTCTCGTCTCTTCTATCGTCTGCTTCTTCTTCTTCTCTTCTTCTTCTTCTTCTTCTCGCCTCGCCTCGTCTCGTCTCGTCTCGTCCCGTCCGGAGTTCCCGCTCAGTCTCTCGTCTGGCTTCTGCTCGTTCTCGCCCGACGGGCCGGCGGTAGTGACGCGCACGGACAGTCAGCCAAGCGTATCTCCAACGACGACGAACAGACTGCGAACGCCGCTAATTTTCATTTGTAATCCGCCAAGAGCCACGCAGACGCGCGTCCCGCGTTCCGGTCTCTACTCTTTTTCCGCTCGCACATTTCTTATCGCCAAGGTCAAGCCTGATTTTTTTAGCGCGCTAACTTTAACTCAAATTCCGCCAGATTCCGTCGCCCTGGGAAGAAGAGGAGAGCGTCCTCCTCGCGCTATCGGCCACGAGTTCCCGTGTGGACGACGACGACGACGACGACGACGACGACGACGACGACGACGACGACGACGTCGTCACCTCGCTTCGGCCGTTCGGGGAGAAAGTGTTTTTCGAGGAAACTCGGACGCGACCTTTGAGAAAGGAGAGCGTCCCAGGACGAGATCGATAGTATCGATCTCGCTTAAATTTAGCCCGACGAGGGCCGAAGCGAAAAACCCCGCGCGCGCGCGCGCGAATTCTTCGCTTCTCTTTTGAGCGCGAGCTCTTCTAGATCGAACAGGATAGAATCGATCCGCTCTATCTCTCTCTCTCTCTCTCTCTCTCTCCCTATCTCTCTTTCTTGGCGAGATGCACTTGGCGAGAAAGTGGATAGAGGAGTAACTCCCTCCGGTTGTGGTCGGGGAGAAGCCGCGACACAGTTTGCCACCCGGTATATAGCAACGTTGCAGTCTCCCGCGGATCTCGACTTCCTGCGACGACCTTCGCCGTCGAGTCGCGCAGTCGGATCTTGGATCGTGCGCCAGCGAAGATCACTGGCCGCTGCCGGCAACCGGCAACCGGCAACCATCGCTAGTGTGCAGTGCTCCGGCGGAAATCGAGAGTTGCCAGCGAGAAATCGGCGTCGCCTCGCCAGCAACTCACTTTCTTCCGCGCGTTACCCTCGCGACGCGACTTTTCGAGAGATCCGATCCAGCTTCGCCCGACCCAAGGTCGCTCTCGCCGAGGGAAATTCTCGCCGAGGAAAAGTCGCACCGCGCCGCGTTTCCTCTGCTGCCGGACCCACGACACTCGAGTTCCCACGCCAAGCGTCCAATTGCTTCTTTTCGCGGATATACCGCACGACCTTGAACTTATCGAGTGATCGTAGACGGTTTTCAGCGAGAAAATCCTTCAGTGGCACCAGCAGCAGCGGCGTCGGCGTCGGCGACGACGATACATTTATTTATTTCGTTTATTCGTTTAACGTACATTTACATAGAATGTTTGAGGGGGGGGGGCACCTTCGAGGAACGTTCGCGTGTCCCTCGCAGAAAAAGATTCGGTTTGTCGCGTCGAGTTCTCCTGCAAGGACCTCCGGTGTAGTAGCATTACTCGTCGACGTCCGATCGACCTTGATCTCTGAAAAACCTTCGAGAAGCATCCAGTCGTCGACAGGATGGAAGGAGAGAAGGATCTTAGCGCACGGGTGGGTGGGTGGCTCCTTGCCTGACTGGCCGAGCTCTCGGCTTCTCTCTGGCTCTCCTGCGCTCTCGGGCTCTCCTCGATGACTGGGATTACACTTTGTTCCGGTCAAGGTCGCAATCTTCGCGTTCTCTCTCGGATGTACCCGGTGTCGTCGAAAACTCGAGGTAGCGTCGAGGTAGCGCCAGGAGGCTGCTGCTGCTCCTTCGATCCATCATCTCCATCGACGCTGTTGCTAAGCGGCTCTAAAACATAAAGAGAAATGAGGATGAAAATTTGCCGCGCCGAGGCCTGGTAACTCCACCACCGTTGGCGAAATCCAACGGCCAATGGGGTAAGAGTTTCCTACCCTGGGCGCGAAGGACAACCAGAGAGTCGTGGCTTTATCCTTCGCCAGAGACTCGCCGAATCCAATGGCTTTCGCAACTTTTCAATGTGTGCGCCATTGCGCGGGTAAGTGAACGAGTGTCCCCTCGCCCTCCCCCCGCCCGCAACTCCCGGTCTTCCACGACCGTCTCCTCCCTTCCCACGATTCTCTAGAGTTTCTTTTTGTGCTTGAAGAATAAAAAAATTATAAAGCAACCGTGCCAATATTAGATATCCATTTTACAACAGCTATCAGCTTGCTTGCCGCCACGATAACTGCAAACACACCTATCGAAATTCCTTCTTTGTTCTCTTTGACTTTCCTCCTCGTTCCTTTATTCTTTCCCCCTCCATCTCTCTCTCTCTCTCGCTCCATCTCTTTGAAACTTTTCACGCGCTATACAGAGATCTCCCACGCGACCACGGAGGAATAAATAGATCACGAGAAATCGATTAATCAGCCTTATCACGCGCCACCTGCATTTTTCGATATCCAACGCGTCACGGACGTCGGAGCGAAAAGCATAGTCTCCGGCCGGCTGACTCCAATCGTTTCGTTTCACATCCATCGGATACGAGCGGCATCTATCATTCTTCATGGATCGCCAGAGCGACGTGTCGGGATCTCGTAGGATCCATCGGACGCGTCGGAAAGCGTCCCGCCGATTTGGTACGTATGCGAATTCGTAGGGACGATGGTCGGCGGTACCCTCTTGGAGGGGGATGGAAAGGGCAGATGGAGGAGAGATGGTGGTACCAACGCTGCCGGCGGTGAGGGGCAGAAAGGGAAAAACAGGAAAAGAGCAGAAACATTGCCATTGCCATTGCCTGGCAAGTTTGCCACCGTGTGGCGCCGCGATCAGCCGCGAGACACAGGGTTCAAAGGTCCACGTCTCTACAGTCGCATGCTCGATGACACAATTATGCTGGCAGAGCGTGAAACGCTCGAGTAAACCACGCCACGCCAGTGTTTAGCGGACGTTCCGAGCGATTCCTCTTCAGAAATCGTCGCATCCTCATCAATTGTCTCCAATCGCAGGCTCTCGCGACCAACGTTGGAGACGCTTCGCGTCCAGCATGGATGGCCGCGGTGCTCTCGCACTGCTGCTTCTCTCGACACTTGCCAATTTAAACTCGTGCTACTCCTCCAGCAGATCGGTGAGTATTCCCCTGGATCCTCCTGGCGCGATCCAGAACCATTATCGACTCCGATCGTTTGTTTACGCGCGCACAGCGCAAGGCGCGCGCTGGATCTCCGCGCTTTGAATTGCTCTCCTCTCCTCGATCGGACCAGCAATCAGCTCCCTTCTCTACCCCTCTTCAAACGGGTGGGTACCCTTTGTACCCACTTTGTACCCTCGGTATCCGGTGTTGTTGCCGCCACATGATTCATCGACTCGCGCGTGCCTACGGTCCTCTTCAACCGTGTGTTTACTCACTCTCCTTCCTTTCTTCGTCTATTTTCTTCTTTGTTATTACCGTGACGTTGACGTTGACGTTGACGTTGACGCGACGTTAAGTGACGCGACGATATTCAGCAGAGACCAATGTTGACTCGAGTCCTCCTTGCCGGCTCTCCCGGAGTCGTCGCGATGCCGAAGAGTCCAACGGAGATCCCTGGCAAAAACACAATCGTTATTATTCTCTTCCGCTTCGACAGTTAAGGTTTTGGAAGAATCCGGACTGCGGCGAGAGGTGCGACAGGAGCAACGTGACGAGCATCTACTTACGGGCGGACAGTCAGAATGATACGGTGCATTACCTGTGGGACTTCAGCGTTGGGAAGCCAGCGATCCTCATGGCACTGACTCCACTCTCCGCCTGGCTCAACGTGTCGTGGGAAGAGTTCCTGGACAACAGGCCAAACTCCGTGACCTTCACGGAGAAACCCATTTACACCTTTGGAGTGGTGCTGCAGAAGGTAGGAGAGGAACCGGCCGGTGGTACCATGGACTGCCACGGTAAGCATCGGTCTATGAGCACACTGAAACATTTATTTAACGTTTTCAGTTGATCGAATTCAACGACGTAAACGATACGGCAATGATAGACCAGGGCAGCGCCAACGCTTCCAACGAACTGGACCTGGACTCGTTCGATTGGCAGATGAAAGCGTTGACGCGCACCGAACAATTTGTCGAGCTGCGGATGGAGGGTAGCTCCTATCGCGACAAGGTTAAGGATATCACCAGATACGGAAACATCACGCTCTCGGTAAAACGCCTTCCGTACTCGATGATCAAACGCCCACCGCCACCACCACCATCACCCCTGTACCAACCAACCCCCTCCTCCATCCGAACAACTGCATCGCATCGTAATTGTATTGCTAGAAATTGCAGAGCTTTTTATCACACGGGGAAGGAGGGAGGAAGGGGTACACACAGACCACGTTATCCTTTGAAAAAGTAATGAGACTTTTGCCAAAGCTACTGGATTCCAAAGTAATGTGTATGTGTGTGTGTGTGCGTGTGCGCTCGATTCAATATTAACGAGCCCAGTCTGATCGATCTGGCTAGTTTCCGTCACACCTCCTGTAATTTTAAGCCGCGATAGGTCGTTGTTCATAACTTGTTTCATCCTTCACCCGTTTTTCCGCTTCGTCCCCAGTTGAGGGCCTTCTCCTCGGTCGATCATTCGGACGTTACGCCGCACATACTGCACTCGGAGAACTCTACCCAGGTGGACATAGTTCTCAGCAACATGCAAACCAACGAGACCTTCACCAGCAGTAGGTTCGCCGTCAAGTTGATCATCGTCGACGGGGCCGACTTCGACGGGATCATGGAAGTCGACGCGAAGAAGACTCTGGATGACGAACATACGCCGGGTACCTTCGAGGTAAGACCATCCCGAGTCTACTCATTCACCACCGTGCAACACCACCCCTTTACTTTTCGCTGATCCTCGTCGTTTGCAGATCGTCGAGGTCAAGACGCAACCCATCAAGCAGACCGACAGGATACAAAATCCAGGAGGGTACGTCCGTTGGAGACCAGTCACGTACACCAGCAAAGAGAGAGACGTGATTAGCTCCTCGGAGACGTACTATTATCCCATAGTCAAAATCCAGGAACCTCTGGACAGTCTCAAGGACACTATGCTATACTCCTATTACGGTAATCAAACGAGAGAGCCCCTCGTCGAGGGGATCGTCGTGTCCTTCGGCTCGCAGAAGGATGGTTTCTACAAGAAGACCAACTACACCACTTGGTAGGGTATAGATCCTCCAAGGAGAGGAGGGTTCTCCGATCTTCTCCAACGCGTTCTCCAATGCGATTTACCCTCTCCGTCCTGTGTCTCTTTCAGGACTTTCATCGTCGGATACGGGATACCACCGGAGGAGAGATTCTCCTATCTAGTCATAATGATCATCTCGATCGGTGTGGGGTTACCGGTGCTCGTGATGCTAGCCATTGGCATATACATGTGTGTACGTCGAATGCCCAGGAGACGGGAAGAGGCCTACTCGAATCGATGAGGAGCACCGCAGCCCCACGCGAGTCTTTGAAAGAACGACGGAAGGTTCTTCGACCCTTGAAAAAGTGAAATTCGATCACGCACCTGAGAATCGGCGAATGAAAGATTTTCTCACGAATAATGCCTGCAATAATACTAGTTGCCTTGAGGCCGCCCAAAGCGCGGCTGCTATTTTTATATGTGAAATTATCAATTGATCGTCCATCCGGCTGGATGGAAAGCCAACGAAAGGTACCAGAGATCAACTTCTCTTTCAAATCTGTGTAACACGTTGTAAAAGTTGTCGAGAGTTTTCAAATAAATTGTGACCAATGGGAATTTTATCTATCAACGGAGCGAGAGTCTTTCTGCCGCATCCTCCCCTTCCCTTCCCTCCCGTAGGAACCACCGTCCTGGAACCTGCAATTGGCCATGATCCCTGGAGGACAAGCGTGTCCTACCCTACGTCCAAGTAAATAATGTAGGTGTATGCGCACACACGCACCGCGCTAGAAATCCTGGACGAGCTTACCGAACGTGTCGCAGGTATGGTCGGCTGTATTCACAACGGGGAGCGACGTTCTCAGGTTGAGCTAGTAAGAGTGGCGCGGTGTGGTACCGTATTCCTCGGCCACTCCAGGGGGTTGGAGGGCAAGACGTTCGCCAATGGAGGGGTGTATTTTCATTGATCCATTCGCAGTACGGAGGAGCAAACCCGACGAGTATTTCCAAAACTTTGACCAACCACCCCCCGTTTTTCCCACCTCTCTCCCTCTTCGCACCATCCACCCCCATATAGAATTACTCGTCCGCCGAGCACAGAAATAAGGAAATTTCCATCAGAGCCGCGACTTTAGGGTGAATTTCTCAACGAGGACCTGCAAGGGATGATTTTGCAAGCTCTCCGCGAAAGTGGTGCAGTGCGCATGGTGCCAGGGTAAGTAAAGGGATGGTCTGCCGGCGGTGGGTGTGGGTTGTAAGTATCGCGGGGGCGGGGGTGGTGCTGCTGGCGTAGGGGGTTGCGAACGGTGCGGGTGCAGAGGGGTAAGAAGGCTAGTTCGAGTGGCGTCCGCTGCGCGAATTTGGCGCATGGCGATGCAGTAAAGTCCGCGCGTCGGTTTGTCCAGCCGCGACAGCCTCCGGAGAGAGCCTTCCTTCCGTCGCGAAACGAGAGAAGAGAAGAGAAGAGAAGAGAAGAGAAGAGAAGAGAAGAGAAGAGAAGAGTAGAGTAGGGAATATAAGAGTAGAGAAGAGAAGAGAAAAGAACAGAAGAGAAAAGATTGGAGGAGAAAAGAGAAGAAAAGGACAGCACGCGCGGTAACGACAGTCGACGTTGACTCCTGGGGATCAGCTGCGAGCTCGCGTCGACCAGGAACCGGATCGGGGAACTCTCGAGGAACCCGGAGAACACGAGAGGAGTATCGGAAGGGACAACCCCCTGAGGTGGACGAGCAGCGAGTCGAGAGTGTCGTGACGTGGAGGCCGCGGTGACGAGAGATACCCCTGGTGGTGGAGGCGGCGGCGGCGGCGGTGGTGGTGGTGGTGCTGGTGCTGGTGCTACGGAAGAACTCAGGACGTAGATTAGAGTGGCGAGGACTCCCTCTCCCGGAAGAGTAGTCCTCGGAGAGTCCTGGAGGAAAATCCCAGAGGAATTGGCGAGGCGCTGCAAATTGCGCGCGCGAGTCATCAACGGGGGGAGAAGGGGGGAGGAACACGAGGAATCCGGCGGCCTAGCCCAGGACGAGGCCCGCGAAGGCGAAGATCCTGAGGAGGGAAAACTTCGGAGCGGACACGGAGCTCCTCCGTTGAGGCCTCAGGAAGAGACGAGAGAACGTCGCGCGCGCAACGCGATCAATTTTCTGCGGCGCGAACGTTGGACGGCGGCGTCGGCGTCGGCGTCGGCGTCAACGGCGGTGGCAGCGCCAGCGGAGGAGTCGAGGGCAAGGAAGGGGGTGGCGAAGGAGGCGGAGGCGGTGGTGGCGGCGGGGAGAACAGCAGAGGGGACCACCACTTTGTCCAGGAATGACGGCGACCACGGCGACGACTTTGGCGGCGACGGGGACGGTGGCGGCGACGGGCCTCCGATAACCGGCCGAATAATGTTGTCGCAGAGCAAGTTTTACGCGCTCTTCATTCACTATACCTTCGTATAGCAAGACCCATCCTGGTGGGGGTGACGACGCTGCGAGCTGACGAGTGGAGGCAGAGAGGAGAACCGAGAAGAGAGGAGGCAGAGAACGCGGAGAAAGTCGGACGACTCGGAGAACTCGAGAAACTCGGACAAAACCGGAGCGGAGCGAAAGCTTTACTACTGTCATTATTATTATTATTATTATTATTATTAACACGAGTATAGAGGAGAGGGTGGAGGGAAACTGCCCGCAGGACCAATGCCGATGATCGAGAGGGAAGTTTTCTCGTCGTCGTCGTCTCGTCGTCTTTTGCCAAAGAATAGGAATAACGGGAAGTAGAGGAAGAGAGAAGGAATCGAAGCAAGCGGAAGCAGAAGAGGAAGAGGAACGAGAAAAAGAGGAGGAGAAGACGAAGAAGACGAAGAAAGGTGTGCCAGAGAGCAGTGCGAGAAGATTTCAGTGTGCGCTCGGTGTATCGTTGGTGTGCGTTGGTGTTCTCGTGCTCCTTGGCGGATCTTGCGATCTGCCCTCCCTCCCCTCCACCGCGAGTGCGAGTGCCAGAAACCCACCCCTTCCCTATCAGCCTCTAGCCGAGCACGGCCACCCCTCGCGTCCCGACGTCGCAGCGCCTCTTGTCCATCACCGTCGCCGCTCTCCCTGCTAGTGCCCTATATCTACTACGTCCGAGCCACGCGACTCTGCACACGCTGGAGAAAACGACTGCTACTACCACTACTACAACTACTACTACTACTACTACTACCACTACTACTACTCTTCGACACCGTAAGTGTCCAGCAAAAACCGTCGACGATCGAACGATTCCTCGACGGAAGCTGACGCCGCGTCAACCTCCTCCGGTTCTCCAAGTTCGCGGCAAGTAGAGAAGGTCAACGATAAGTCGGACGCCGCGAGGAAAACCCACCCCACGCAACGAGAGCCCCCGCTGCCCACAGCCAGGGACCCGGAGAAACCTTCGTCGTGCGAGGCGATGCTTGCGCGACGATTTTCCAAGGAAGGGGAGGGGAGGGGGGGGGGCACGCTGGAAATTCATCCCCCCGCGAGTATCGGAAATTGCACCGACGGTCTTAAATAAAACACCGGGACATAAAAGTTCGAAGGGAGTAGCCGCGACGACCGACGGCCAATTTGTGGAATGCTCGATCGTAATTGAGTTTCGCAGCTGGGACCACCAGTCGTGGCGGGAGATCTCTCGCGCGAAAGCAATCGAGATCGAGACCTGGGGATTCGCTCGCACGACGACGCGCGTTTCTTCGATTTCCCTTCCCTCTCCTGCCCTTCCAGCGCGGGCGAGAAAACGAAGCGCGAGCGAACACTGCGGGAAATTCAATAGAAGCGCAAGGGGAAAAATCGATGCCTGTGACGATTACAACTATTAATAATTCATCCCTCGCGAGGGAGGAATTTCTGATGGGACACTTCCTCGGTTTCCCGACAGCTCGACAGCCAGTTTTCCTATCTGTCGATTTTTCCTGCACGACCCCACTCTCCTCCTCCTCCTCCTCCTCCTCCTCCTCCTCTGGCAGCCGTGCAACGTACGCCGGGAGATTCTAAAACGATTCGATATCTCTCAAGTTCTCGTTCCTTAATAAATAAATTTACGATCGATAGAGAGCGTAATGTCAAGGGTCGTCAGGGCTAGACCGATACTGCCCGCGATAAAAGAAGATGTATTCCGTCGAGAACGCACGAATCGTGCACAAACACACACCCCTCCTTCCCACCCTCCCTCCCTCCTGCACAAGCCCAACGAAAATCGCCAGTCGCACTTTTCCTCGCGCGATTCTTCCCAAGAATCTTTCGTCCCTTCACTCGCGAGGGAGAGAGGAGGCGACGAAGTGGTCAGTTTTTTCACTCTCCACCCTCCCCCCTCGAACCCCCTCGATTTCGACAACGTGTTCTCGTGTTCGCGTTCGCGCCACCCTTCCGTATCGGGGTGTCTATTCGTAAATGCGGCGCGATGCTAATCAATGAGAACCCCTTTCTATCTGGAAAAATGGAAAGTTGCCGAGTTCTCATTGACGCGCCAGCAGGGTAATCCCTGCGGAAGAATGGAGTGCAACAGCTGAGATGGGTTAACGCGAAGCGTCGAATGGAAAAGAACAGTGGAGAATTCTCGCGTTGGACCTTCGATCGCAACGTCAAAGGTGGCAGGTAGTGGCGTTGTGCTTGCAGCGGTGGTGGCGGTGGCGGTGGCGGTGGCGGTGGTGGCAGTGGAGAGGTGGTGGTTGGTACTGTAGCGTCAGCGCGGCCGTCGCGAATCGCCATGGCAACGTTTTTCCGCAACGTACCTAGCCTGGGTTGCGTGACGTCACCAGAGGTCGGGAGGGAATCAGCACCGCGACGGCGAGCAACGACAGCAACGGCGGCAACGACAGCAACGTCGACGGCAGCATTCGCTGCTGTTACAGCGTCCATAGCGTGGGGATATCCAGCAGCGGCGTTCGCTAGACAAAACGGCGGAATAGGGGTGGGACAGGGGCAGGGGGAGGCTGCTGCCCACGAGTAACTCTCGGCCAACCTCGTGGACGATCGAGGCTACTCGGAGACTTGCCTGGTCGAACATGCGTTTACTCGTTCTACTGACTATTTGCCTCGTTTGCCATTTCTCTTGCTTGCTCCTCCACCTCCACCACCACCACCACCGCCCTCTCTCTCTCTCTCTCTCTCTCTCTCTCTTCCTTTTTTCTTTAGCGCGCGCACCCCCTCATCCTTCTTACCCGATTATTCCCCACTTCCCGCTCTCTTCTATTCACCAGCCGCGTTCCTCTCCCTCTGCTTCTCCTACCCATCCATCGTCGCTTTACGAATCTGTCGCGTTTACCGCGGACCTGTTTCACTGTCAAGTGTGTTATGAGAGACCGCGAATACTTTCCTTATCGGTCTCGTTCTCTGTTTCTTCTCGAAAGCGCTCGAGGCAGAAGGGGAAGGGGAAGGGGAACGAGTCAAGCACCCTCCTTCGAATTCATTCACAGATCCCCCCGAGGGAGGTTTTCCCGCAACCCCCCCTCCCCGCCTATGCAATTCTTGCGTTTTGACAACTTTTTTCTCGACTTCTGGCCACCCCGTTGCTTCGCACTCGCCGGCGCCGCGACGGCTGCTCGACGCAGCCCCCCGTCCGTATCTCTACCTGCATGACCGAGTTTCGAGTTCCGAGTTCCGACGGAATATGATCGATCGATCGCTCCTCGCTCGAAACTCGGTCAAAGACCGCGCCAGCACACCACCCTCCACCACCCCTTTGGCCGACCTTTGCTACTCGCCGCCAGCCAACGGTAAACCCACCTAATCGACGCTCCGCTCTGCTCCACTCTCTCGCTGAATGCGAAACCATCGCAAAAACTACCCCCCTCCCTCCCTCGCCTATTGGAGAAAAAAGAAAAACGTTTCCTCGACGGGGAAAACCAAAGGGGCGCTCGCTCCTCCCTTTTCGAAAGGGGGAAAATCTAGATACTAAGATAATTAGCCTACGAACCATTAGAGCCCACTTTCCTCTTGCTGACCTACAACCGCGACAGCTGCCCCCTTCCACTCACCCCACCACCCCCCCACATCCTCACGCGCTTCTACACAACGCGCCCTTAAATTTGCCACGCGAGACGATTCCTCGCGTTCAACACCCTGACACGCATCCGACCGAGAGAGGAAAGTGGCACGACCTACATTCGACGAACACGTTGCACCCCCAACGATCCATCCATCCGTCCGTCCACCACCATTTTCTTTCTTTCACGCGGAAACACCCGCCGGTTCTCGGAGATATTGAACTTGAGGGATACCCTCGCGAACACGAACAGCCTCAACTACCCCACGCGCACGGTGGAGACTTCCTTGGGGTGGAGAATTGCCATCTTCTTGGAAAACCCTACCCCTACTATACATCGAGCTTGGCAAATCTCGACGTTTTCTCACGTCTCTCTCTCTCTCTCTCTGTTTTTGCCTTGCAGATAAGCATCGGCGGGGGATCGATTCGAGCGGACTATGTTATTTCGGATAACGGATTGATCGCACCCGTCGCTTCATTCACACGTGAGTAAACACACGTATGCGCTAGATGCTAAGGGAAACGCTAGTAGCGGGGGAAGGGGATCATCTCGGCTGATCTCGGACGACTCCGCCAGATTTCGGGAAACTACCCCTGCGAGGAGAACGCAAGGCGAAAGCGCGTTTCTCTCGCGCTGGAAAAAACTTTCACTAGCCCGAACCCCTTCCTTGCCCTTTTCTCGTTTTTTATTTTTTATTTTTTTTTGCAACGGAGCAATTTTTTTACGCTTCTCAATAAGGAATCCCGATTTTGGAAAATTGGATATACGAGGCGACTCCTGGGAGAGGGTGGTAGGGGGTGCTGGAATATTTCACCGGAAAGGCAATTATCACGGGTATTTTCCATTGGTGTATTAATCTCCGGTAGCGGGAGGATACGGCCCGGTGTAAATTTCAATTTAATCGCACCCCGCGTACATCAACGATACTGCAATTATTGGTTTACACGCTGCTGGAATCGTCGCTGAATGCTAGACCTTTGAAAATGGCGACGCGACTGTATCTCGAGGAAAATATGACATTTCCACGGAGAAAAATATCACGCGAAACTTTTAGCATTTTAACGTATACACACACGCGCGCGCGCGCGCGCACGTCGCTATCATTCCCGTGTATAAAGAGATAATACGAAGAAAAAGCAAAGTGACCTACTTTGCATGCATCGAATCCACGTTTTTCCTGTGTTTCGTCGATAAAGATTGGTTCGCGATATTTTCTCATGAATCGGATTTCCAAAAACAAATACACCGACAATTCCTGCTGCCAATAATCGCTCCCGTTAACTTGCTTCGCCCCACTCCCCCCCTCGGAGCGGTAGAGAGTCATAGAAGGGAAGAAGCGGGGCGGGAATGGAAAGGATAGGGGTAGTAGTAAAGCGAAATAAAAAGCTTACAGAAGAAAATTTGATAGTCCAATAAAAGCAAGGGGGAGAGGGTGGAAGAAAATTGAAAGAAAACCAGTGAAAACGACAAAGTGGGAGGGAAGGCAAAGAGACATAAAAATAAAGTAGCTTAAACACAGAAGGACGCAAAGTAGAGTTTAATATTTCAGAGTTGGTATGTCGGTCAGCAATGTTCTAGCTTTAGCAGAGGGCAATAATTGAAGAGGTAGTTTTAAGGGTAGGCAGCAGGTAGTCGAGCAAGCGAGCGAAGGAAACTTGAGCGTATTAGAGATCGGAGAGCATGCGATAGTCGTCGTCGTCGTCGTCGTCGTCCACCAAGTATCAAAGAATCTTTCCGATTTCTTTTACAGGTCGGACATGAAAAATCTTGGTTCGCGTTGGACGGTCCCCGACATAACACGCACTGCCGCAGCGCGTTCGTCACTTCTCGGCGCCATTTCCTGGGAAGGAGCATCCTGCATAGCGAGTAGCAACGGTAGCGACGCCAGCAACGACGACGACAGTAGCGGTAGCTCAGGAACCTTCGCCAGAGTCCTCGTCGGTAGAGCCAGCGGAAAGGGAAAGGGATCGGTGGCAAGTCTCGGCGAGAGGAGAGGGGGGAGCTCGATCTTCCTCAGGAGGGAAATCGGGAGCGGCGGACGACGCGTCTTGGCGGGCGAGCAGCAGCACCTGGGGCAGCGTTCTCACGGCGCGCCTCCCCGAGGAGAGGGAGGAGAGGAAGAGCTCCGTCGTCATCCGCACCACCTCCAGCACCACCCATCCGTCCGAGTGCGCGGACCAACGTCGCCCAGCCGCGACGCCACGACGCCTTCCCAGTCGACGTCGGCGCCGACGCACCACGAGAACCCAGCGCGGCTACCGCTCCTCCGCACCCGCACCCGCACCTGCTCCCGTAGCCGCAGGCCGCTCTTCTTAACCTGCTGCTGCTGCCGCGACCCTTCCCAGCGGAAAACGCAACGATACTTTAGGAACTGTTAGCACCGATCAAAAGTTAGTGGCGCTACACGTCCAATTCGTTGACACCACCCTCCCCCTCCCCCCGAATCATTTTCGATGATCATGGATATCCCCCCGATGGAGATGACGCGCGTGCTCCCTTCTTGGGAGACGCACGCCCGACGTTAGATTCACGAGGGGAAGGAATCGAATGAAATGTACAGCCATGGCCAGATATCGAGTCACTCCAGGAGTTCCCGGCTTTTTCGCTATCTCACAGAATGGGGGGCAGGGGGGTGTAGGCGGCGAGTGGAAAGGACCTCTTTAATCCTCGTATTCCTTTGCCATGCAGGAAGGTGGCTTAGCTGTGCGCGCAGCCTAGACAATGTCCGAAGATTCTGACTCTATATCAGAGGAAGAAAGAAGTTTGTTCCGTCCGTTCACGCGGGAGTCCCTGGTAGCGATAAACGCTCGCATCGCCGAGGAACATGCCAAGCAGAAGGAGCTCGAGAAGAAGAGAGCGGAAGGCGAGGTAGGCCCATTCACGCAGAACTCACCCCACTCAGGTAACCGGTTCTCGGCAGACGGCGGGGGTGACTCTGCGGGGGAGTTCGACTCTCCGCGACGGAACAACCCCCGCCACACCCCTCACCCCCACTCTCAAATGATCACGCGCAACTGTTGAGTATCGAGCTATATGTGTTTATTTGTCTCTCTCTCTCTCTCTCTCTCTCTCTCTCTCTCTCTCTCTCTTTCTCTGTTTTTCTCATTGTACGTTTGTTTGTTCGTTTGTTCGTTTCTTTCTGACCAGAAGCACCATGAAACACGCGTGGTACGACTCATTGATTAACTTTTTAACAGACCCTCCCCCCCCCCCTCCCTCGCAACAAACGACCAGTCGAGTCCACTAATCCCAAAAAGCAACCCAGCTTCAGCCCAGGCCCTTGGACTCGATTCGTCGTGATAAACTACCCCTGAATCGCGAGATTCTTTCCGGAAACGCCTCGTCGAATCCCCCAAGTGTGGGCGAACGAGACCCAAGATGGCGGACGCGTTGCAATCGGGAACTTTAAGAAGGCGACGGAGAAATTTCCTCCGGATGCCTTCCCTCGCACGATCTTTCATCCCCCCACCACCTTGTGCACACGTCTATGGTGTTCCTGTGTTGTATCTCTGTTGCTCGTAACCTCGACAACGTATCTCCCATAGGCGCCTATATCCTCTACTGTTACTACTGTTAATACTGTTTCTACTACTTTTACGACTACCTGTACTACCACTGCCACTCTAGTATTGTACTACTAGTACCACTATTACGACTACTAGCTACCAATACTCTCTTCTGTTCTCTGTTCTCTCTCATCCTCCACCTGGAGGATGTCCACTCGCTTTGATTCTTCTATTTACCATTCGCAATCCCTAAAAAGCTCGGTTAAGCTCGACGATAAAATATGTAACGCCTATTGCGAATGGCCATTACCGGCGATGCTCGTTACCCTCCGGAAAATCCATGAGAGATTGATGAAGATAGTGGTAAATAGAAAAAATCAATTTAGCAGGCGAGTCAGCTTTTATCTCCGGTGCGTTCCGTTTCTCTTCCATTTCCTTCCACGTTATCATTCCCACTCTCTCTCTCTCTCTTTCCATTTTGGCCTCTCGTTTCCTCTCTCCTCCTACTCGTCCTTCTTCTCTCTTAACCTTTTTCAAAGCTTCCAATCGATCCTAGCTCCAATATGCGGAACGTACGTATACGCGTGTGTATATATATGCGTATATATATATATATGTATATATTTATATATACACACACGCACATATGTAAACCCTTTTTTGCATTTGTACCCGATATTCGTGTACCACCAAACCTTTCACTCGCTAATATGTATCCTGTACTCTCTGTATCTCTTTATGTATGTAACGACTGTTTCTCCATTTCTCCAATTTCAGGGAGGTTTTGGACGGAAGAAAAAGAAAAAAGAAGTAAGACGTTACGTCACGTTAAGTAATACGCTCTCTCTATCATCGGACTTGTACTTACCATTATAATACGCAGACACGCACACAACTATACACGCATAATCTAGCGATACGTACCGACACTTGATCGACACGCGCCACACACCCACTCACACACGCGCGCACGCACACGCACACGCACACGCACACGCACACGAACGATACGGGACCATCACATTTTTTTCACATTTTCCACTGGTAGATTATTCAACCGATCGACCGGGACTGCTGCGTCTGGTCGATTTTTGTCACGCGATTGCAAGTCGACAGACTACACACGATTGCCTAACACACACGTACACGCGCACGCAATGAGTAGCGGAGTATCGTAGACGAGCCACGATAGGATCGTGGCAAAAATTATGGGATGCTATCGAAGAGAAGAGAGAGAAAAAAAAAACGATGTCTGGTTGGTTTCCGATTGCTGCCGATTGTTGGGAGAGACCGATCAGATTTTCCAAGGCACGTGACGCGCGTGCCTAGTGTCGCGGCTCGTCACGAATCGAAGAACAAAAAACAAGGGAAAACTGTCGAGAGAGACGGCGAAGAACCGACGGAAGTACCACGTGGAAAATCACTCGGGCGCCATCGCGAAGGAACTTCCGGTCTCCCGGATTGACCTTGAATTTGCCTTCTCCGAGGAGGAGTTTCACTTTTCAGAGGTTATTTCCCGAAAGGGAGGGGGGAGGGGAGGCGAACACGACGCTTTTATCCCTGCGGGAAGAAAGTTCGCCGCGTAAAAAAAGGTCTGCTCTATTTCTGGCTAGTAGCCTTCGTCGTTACAAAAATAGCGGAACAGACCGAGGGGGTTGTGGCGTCAGGGTGGTTTTCCTTATCGGCAAGACACGCAAGACAAGATCGCAAAACGACACACCCACTCGCTGCTGCGCTGCCCTCGATCGAATGCCGTGCGCTCGAGAGGCTTCGCTGCGCTCCGCGTTTGCTACCCTTACAATTTACTGGCTGACCTTGAAAAGCTGCTTGAGTGGCCCCGCTTGCGCCACGGACCTCCCGGGTCACGCAGAGCTTGCCTGTTTTTTCTCTCCTTCCTCCCCTCTATTTCTCTCTCTCTCTCTCTCTCTCTCTCTCTTTTTCTCTGTCACTAGACAATTTCAATTTCTCGAACAAAGTAGATTTTCTTCTCTCTCGTTCTTATGCCTGCGCTTCTAAAAGCTTCCTCGTATTTCCTCATGAGAGCCGGGGAAAATATCGTTGCAGTTTCACTTTCGCGAAAACTCCGATCATACCGAGAAAGCTCCGGTTCGCTCGCGATAACTTTAACGAAACTCCGAGGGGTTGCTGCAATTTCTTGGGGGTGGGTTTAAAATCACCCCCTCCACCCGTTACCGCGCCCGCCTGGAGGATCGGTCAACCCTGTTGAAACTCGGACTCTTCCACTGTCCCTCGCTATTTATTCGCGGAAACCCGAGACTTTTCTCGATATTGCGCTCGAAGAGCCCTGGGGGTAGTTTCTCGTTTTGTCGGGAACTCGAGGGGTGGTGTCGCGCGAGGGTTGGGTTTGTTGCGTGTGGTCGATGTTCCGTCCGTAATAATCCCGAAGGCGAGCGACGCCGGAGATCGAAGAAAGAGAAAACCACGATGGAAACTGCAATTGACTTTCCCCCTACCCCTCTCCGCCAACAACCCCTGTGCACGACTGGCTTGCGAATGAGAAGAAGGTTCGCCAGGGCACGCGAGTTTCTTGCTTGAAAGCGACCGAGCGGCTTTTCGTGGCAGAACCGACAGCTTCCGCTTGATCCTCTCTCGCCGCAAATCTCACGACCCGGGTAGCGAAGCACAAACGTCGTTGCCAACTGCCGCAGTCGCGGTCGCGTCCATGTAAGAGATCCGCTCGAGAAGAAGGTTTCTCCAGGTAGACCTGGAGCGAAATCGCGCACTCGTACAATTAGTTTTACCCCTCACGAGACGAATCAGCAACCCTCTTCGCGCTACTGCACCGCTGGAGATTCGCGTCTAGTCTCTCATGTCTGACCGCGCATCGAGATTTCCACTGAAATTTCTTTTATCCAGCGAAATCTCCGGAGGATTTCCACACGCGTGCGTAGGTATGTTGGGAATGTTTGTGCCTCGCGGCGCCTTTCGTCGTAGAGACTCGCACAACCACACACAACCACACACACACACACGTAGCATACACGTAGAGATACCCGCAATTAGCGACGCAAATGTCAACCTGCTCCGAGGCTTTGGGATCTGCCGATGCACAATAGGCGCAAGAGATAGGATGCATAGAGAAAGAGGATCGATAGTCTATAGAATAGAGAAAAGTTCGGGAACGTTTCGAAATCGTCGCGAATCTGACGGGGGAGAGAAAAACTTTGGGGCAATCGGGGGATGTCGTCTCAGACACCCCACCCCCTACTCAGCCCCTGGCTTAATCCGCAGGGTATCTCCCCGGAGAGATTCGCGCAAACTTTCGAAACGTCTCGTTCACCACCGACGAAAGTCCGGTGGCCATTTTTTCTTTCCTTTCTTTAAGTCTCTCTCTCTCTCTCTCTCTCTTTCTTTCTTTCTTCTTGTTCAATAATCTTCGCATAACTAGATTATTTATTCGAATGTAGAGACACGCGTGCGCATATAATAGCACCTTCGTGATCGAGTCGATACGACATCACGACATCACGGTATTATTTTAGCGTGTTCGCAGCAGCAACGAGAGCGATCGCTAATGGAGATTTAAAATCCCCAGGTACGCTACGATGACGAGGACGAGGACGAAGGTCCTCAGCCGGATCCGATGTTCGAGCAGGGAGCGCCGATCCCGGTCCGACTGCACAACGAATTTCCATCCGAGCTGGCCTCCACGCCTCTCGAGGACATCGACAGCTACTATCACAATCAAAGGGTACCCGACATCCCCTTCACCCATCCAGAAAAATCCACCGTTCCCGCTAATCAACCAACCCTCCCCCAACTCTCGCCCTCTGATTTCTCGAACACACGCGCTATTTTTGCAGACCTTCGTCGTGATCAGCAAGGGAAAGGACATCTTCAGGTTCTCAGCAACGGACGCGCTATGGATCCTCGACCCGTTCAACCCTATACGGCGCGTGGCCATCTACATCCTGGTTCACCCCCTCTTCTCCCTCTTCATCATCACTACGATATTGGTTAACTGCATACTCATGATCATGCCCACCACGCCCACCATCGAGTCAACCGAGTGAGTCCAGCAAAAAAAAACTCAAAGTCGACCCTGAAGACCGGTCCCGGCTGCGCGCGAACCACCCTTCGCGAGGGTCGCAACCCCTCTTCGCGTCTTCGTCGCGCGATCGGGAAGTCATTACCGGACCGGAAGAGGAATCCGCGGGTTTCGGCTCAGCGGGGGGTTGTCGCACCCTCTCGGTACACGTTCGTGCATTCTACCCCTAACGTCCATTCGCGCAATCCACCGCTCGAGTCCAGAGAAATTCCGAGCTGACGCAGCACTAGTTTAGCGTTCGCTAGAGGGAGAGAGCGTGGGTCGCCCGGAACACCCGGGAACTTCCGGGAAACTTCGGGCAACCCCTGCACGTCGTTCCAACTAGAGTAAAGTTCAAGCGATCTTCCACACGTGTGTTTTACTCATTTTACGTATATACATACATATGTCATAGCTCTATCTTACTACCAGTAGAGAGATACTCTTTTGCTCTAGTCTGTCCTAGAAGTAGCGTAGATCAAGCGCGGGAACCCCTAGAGAGAGACGACTGTGTTGTTCCCGCCGCATACAAAATTTAGAAAATTTCGCCGTTAACTTTAGACACTTTATCACTGTTAATGTTGCCATTGTTGTTGTTGTTGCTGCTGCTACTACTGCTGTTGTCGTTGTTCTTATCACTCCTTGTCGCTAGAGGACCCGCCCCCGCTCGGCAACGACGACTTTCCGCTAGCTCCGTCGGTCGGAATGACGCGACGCGCGCGTCGGCCACGCGCTCGCGATTCGCGCGCGAGTACGGATATTTTCCCAGCGACCGCGCGACGCTCGAGCGATTCGCTCTCGACGGACGAGAAATTACCTGGACATCCAATGTGTTTGTTGTTTTCAGAGTGATATTTACGGGCATCTACACCTTTGAGTCCGCCGTTAAGGTGATGGCGAGGGGTTTCATTCTGCAGCCTTTTACTTACCTTAGAGATGCATGGAATTGGTTGGACTTCGTAGTTATAGCTTTAGCGTGAGTAGTTAAAACTTATTCTTTATAAAGAGACGCCAGAGAGAGACGTGAGATACCGCGTCCCGACACGGACGCTCGGCTACCTCGCGTAGCCCACCCCACACCCCCGACACCCTGGACCCTCTCCCCGGTCTTTTACCGATTTTAGAGAAACCGAAGCGAGGGCTAAGCTTTCGGAAACGATTGCTCTCCGCAGCAACTGTTATCTCTCTCTCTCTCTCTCTCTGTATCTATCTCTTCCCCATCTCCACCATCCGATGATAGTCGCCCTCGAACTTGTCTTCTTCGCGTTGACGACGATTTCAGCGAATCGCAACGACTTATCGGGAGAGAGATATCACACGTCCATTAGAAAATCTATTAGATTCCAGGATTTCAAAGGACCGTGGTAGATCTCTTCGCTAGACACGTTAAGTACGCTACCAGATTTTTGTAGTACTGATTTTTCATTCTACACGTACGCACACACACACACGAATACGCAGACACGCATTCCATTGACTTACGATCCAAATTCAATCTCCGCTTCCCTCCTCATCACGGACACACACACACACGCACTTATTGATATACTTTTACACAGTTGAGGTATATGACTTAGTAATGTTAGATAGGGATAGATCTTGATTATTATTATTATTAATATTGTCTCTAGAAACCTCAGGAGAGAAAGTAATTTTGCTATCATCGTAATAATTGTGGTAGACTAGTTCATACGTATTTTATTATAAATATTTGCGTAATTGTTGATGGATGCTCGACACGTAAATACGATACGCTCGACGATCGAGTATTACATTACGTGTCGCGGCATTGACGGTTTGGTACCACGAGCCTGATAAAGTAGTTGACAGAGTCTCGAGTTATATCAACTTTCAAGCGTCCAACCAACGATGCTTCTGATCAGCATGACGTATACTTAAACATACCCTCATTACGTAATCGCAAGTAAACTTAAACAGGTATTTACCGCTGGATCTTAGGGTAAGGTGCCACAGCTGATCTTCCTTTCAGGGAGAATTACGTCACCGATCCCTCAAGTCTTGTCTGTGAATACCAGCCACCTTTAGCAGTTCTCTTGTGCTTGTCTTCGGTCTTTGCCAGTGTAACAGTCAAGTATTTACTCCATCAGTTGAATTACCTGCAACAAGAAGAAGAACAGTTTTCCTAGAGAAGATTCTTCTTTTAGTTTCTATTACGAACGAAGAGGAAGTTGACTGCTCGTGGTACGGTCACTTCCGAGCAACATGCCATACCATGTTACTTGATCACACGCATAGGCTGTCTGTAAACGGGTTTAGCTCCTTCGAGGGAACTCGGTGGTTCGCTCGGTTTATTCCGAGGAGGAGGAGGAGGAGGAGGAGGAGGAGGAGGAGGAGAGTGTTCGCTCCGAAAGAATAGGCCAATTTGGAGGCAGCCTGTCGATACCGTCGTGCATGCAGTAATAGTTACCTTGAAAAGACACAAACGCAGTTCAATGAGACTTTTGGTAGGACATAGGAGAGTAGCGAGTAAAACTTTGACTTTCAAGTATTTCCTCCCAGCCCTTTTAACGTTTTAAACGTTTTCTCTATCTCTTCTCTTTTTGTTTGTATCACTGTAATGTGTGTGATGTTCGGGTGTATTGCAGTTATGTGACGATGGGCATAGATCTAGGCAACCTTGCCGCTCTCAGGACATTTCGAGTCCTCCGAGCCTTGAAGACTGTCGCTATTGTACCAGGTATGCTTAGAGAAATAGAGAATTGATGTAGATGCCACTAGAGAGCTTTAGATAATTGCCGCACCGTTTCAGCGGCTATCCCGCTTTCTTCTAACACTGACTCACACCCAGTATTCTCAAGTTTCCTTCACCCCTCCCTCCCTCCCGCCGCGCCTCCTACTCTTTGCTCTTGTCCGCCGAGCTTCTTAGATACGCTTTTCTCGAACAGTCGGAGCATCCGGCTCAATATCGTCAAAACACTGAAGAAATCTCGGAATTCCTCGATCTCAACTGTTTCTCCCGCATCACCTTCCTCTCTCGCTCTCCCCTCCCTCCCCCTTTCCTGCTTGTCGATCCTCTGTTTGCTCGTTTGCCTGATTCGTCTGCTTGTCAGCTCCCTCCCCCCTGTCCCTCCCACAATGACCAGAAAATCAAAGCTCCACGGATTTCCAAGTTAACCTTAGGGGAGTTTGCCTCCCCCTTCCATCCATCCACCCCCCCCCCTTCCGAAATGATCGAGCCACTCCAAAATCTTCACTTGCACGAACGACCAAGTGTATCGCTGCGGTTTCCGCCCGAGTTGCAGTGAACGTAACGAGCCCCGACTCGGAGATGGTGCACTGTCCTCCCGTTTTTCCTGCCGATAGGTCTGAAAACGATCGTCGGCGCTGTGATAGAGTCCGTGAAGAACCTGCGTGACGTGATAATCCTGACGATGTTCTCCCTCTCGGTATTCGCGCTGATGGGTCTCCAGATCTATATGGGCGTGCTCACCCAGAAGTGCATCAGGAACTTCCCGGAGGACGGGTCCTGGGGCAACCTGACGGATGAGAACTGGGAGAGATTCGTCAGTAACGAAAGTCAGTATTCCATTCCGAGGAGCGAGGGTCGCAAGGTTTTTGCGAAGGTTAACGCGTTCAAGGACGTTCTCATCACTCTCTCTCTCTCTCTCTCTCTCTCTCTCATTTCCAGCCAACTGGTACGTGGACGAGGCGAAAAACATCCCCCTCTGCGGAAATTCCTCCGGCGCCGGGTAAGACACCTTCCTCCTCCTTCACCTCCTCCTCCTCCTCCTCCTCCTCCTCCGTCACTTCCACTTTCTGGCGTTTCTCAGTTTTCTCTAATGGCTTCTCCTTCCTCGTCTTTCCTCGAGCGCAGCCAGTGCCCCCCAGGATACATGTGCCTCCAAGGTTACGGCGACAACCCCAACTACGGATACACCAGTTTCGATACATTCGGATGGGCCCTGTTGTCCGCCTTCCGCCTGATGACCCAGGATGCGTGGGAGAACCTCTACCAGCTGGTTCTCAGGTCGGCCGGCCCCTGGCACATGCTCTTCTTCATCGTCATCATCTTCCTCGGCTCGTTCTATCTCGTGAACTTGATCCTCGCCATCGTCGCCATGTCCTACGACGAGTTGCAGAAGAAGGCGGAGGAGGAGGAAGCTGCCGAGGAGGAAGCCATCAGGGTACGTCCTTCTCGACTCCACCACCCCCGCGACTTTGCGTTGCCTATCGCGTGTTCCACCCCTAAATTATTTAGCGAAACTCTTGCCAGGAGCTTCGACGCTATCACTTGAATAATGCAACCGATAAATAGGCGACCGTACCAATAATAGATTCGATTTCCTCAGTCATTCACTAGAGTCCTGTGGTTAACTTTAGAGCGCCAACGCAATTGCAGTGGATGACCTTGACAAGGAATCAATGAGATCGACCGTGTATTCTCTCGATCCGGGGGACGGGGGGAGGATCTCATTAGAGTCAGGCATTTTCCTCTCGTTTATCCTCGAGGACGAGGGAACCAGGTTCTTCGTAGCGTGGCTGAACAGTCGCTAATTTCGATAATGGCTTTTGACTTTATAGGACTTTTTATTATCTCCGCGTACACGCGAAACCCACTTATATTAATGGGGTAGAACACACGGGGGGAGCTGCTGAATCAAGCAAACCTTGTAACTCTCGAGTGCTGATCGTCTAATTAATTACGCTCGTTACATTACTCGCTAGATCGCTTTACGACAAAGCGCGCAGAAATTAATTTCAACTAATTAGAATTGTGTTTTCGAGAGAGAGAGAGAGAGAGAGAGAAGGAGAGAAATGTGTATGCGTGTGTTTCGTTGCAGGAAGCGGCCGAGGCTGCCATAGCGAAGGAGAACAAATTGGCGGCCCGGGCGGAGGCGCGCGAGGCCGCAGCTGAGGCAGCTCGGGAGGCCGCAGCTGCAGCCGCCGTAGCTGCGGAACAGATCGTCAAGTCGCCCTCGGATTTCTCGTGTCACAGCTACGAGCTTTTCGTCGGCCAGGAGAAGGGCAACGATGATAACAACAAGGAACGCATGAGCATCCGCTCCATCGAGTCCGTCAGCGAGCACCGCATCAAGCAGATCAACAACAACGTCACCTGCACCAGCAAAGTGCGCAAAGTCAGCACCGTAAGTGTCGTAGGGTCGATGCTACTTCCTCCGTTGGTGCTGCCGCTGCTGCTGCTGCTGCTGCTGCTGCTGCCGCTGCTTTCGCTACTTCTACTACTGGGACACACTTTACCGTCCCGCAATATTTAGAACCTCTTCAGCATTCCAACTCCGTTCTTGAATCTTTCTTTCACCCCCCCCCCCCCACCCCTAACCTTTATTAGTAGTTGTGTAACACCACCACGCAACAAAACCTCGCTAGACATGGCTTCTTTGTCTATAGCTTCTCGCCTCTTTTTTCCTCTCTCTCTCTCTCTCTCTCTCCCTTTTTATTTTACAAACTTTCTTCCCACGGATGTGCATAAAACTGTACCATTTCCAACTTTTACCATACCACAGTATTTACTTTTCTCTCACGCTCTCTTTCCTTGACTTTCTTTGGTTTCTCTCTTTTTCTCGAAATTATCCCAACCCTATGGACATGGTAGGAACATTCGTATGAGATGCGTTAGTTATTTTCTCTCTTTCTCTCTCTCTCTCTCTCTCTCTCTCTGATTTTCTTCACACTCTTCTCTATATCTTTCTGTCATTCTTTGCTAGTACCCCTCCCGTACTCTGCAAATCTGTGCTTCTGCAAGTATCTGACTAACTCTCTCACATGTATTGATTTCCTCCTTGGTGTACATTCTAGAACACTTTACGAGCGTTTTGGTAGGAGATGTCTTTTCTTGTTTTTTTCCTAAGGTCTCTCGCGCGGCTAATGGCCAGTTTACTTATGCCTACCAGGAAAGTCTGCGGAAGGTACGTGTGTCACGACGTGTTGTCACCACCGAGCGTACGTACTATCATAGATCTATAGATCTTCCTCGATCGGAGGCCCGGGGAGAAAGGAGGGGGACCGGGCAAAGCAGAGCACGGGACTCGTTTGCGTAGCTTTCATTCGCGAACGAGTCCAGCGAGCTACCGACACGATAGGTTTTTGCTCTCCCTCCAAAGAGTCGCGATAGTCTCTAAGACGAAACCGATCTCGCGGTATTCAGCCCGGGATGGCGAAACGTCACGACGCCGGGGCGCCGCGGGGGTCCGCACACCCCCGCTTCTCGACGAGAGAAAGCTTCTTTAGCACAGCCCTTTCCTCCGACTACCTTGACCCGCTGTACACCCCGCGGAAGGTCCCGGAGGCGTCCGCGGAGCGCTCCAGGTCCGACGGAGCTCGAGAGGCGCCGACGACGTTCGGGGCCCCGAGTGATTTCGCCTAAAACAAGTCGGACCCTCCGAACGTTTCGCGGACGCGTACCTCTCGGTACGTCCCCCCCCCCGGAAGTCTCGAAAGGAAGAAAAGCGATGGTCCACTTGTTGTACTTGCAGGCAAGCCTTAGCCTACCCGGGTCACCGTTCTACGTGCGACGGAGCAGCCGCGGCAGCCACCAGTTCACCATCCGAAACGGACGCAGCCGATTGGTCGGGCCGCCCGGCGGGGACCGGAAGCCGCTCGTCCTGACGACCTACCTGGACGCGCAGGAGCACCTCCCGTACGCCGACGACTCCAACGCCGTGACTCCCCTCTCCGAGGAGAACGGCACCATCGTGGTGCCGGTCTACTACGCCAACCTCGGGTCCAGGCACTCCTCGTACACCTCGCATGCCTCCAGGCTCTCCTACACGTCGCACGGCGACCTCCTGGGGGGCATCGCGGCCGCCGCGGCCGCCGCCGCCGCCGCTGGCAAACCCATCACCAAGGAGAGCCAGCTCAGGAGCAGGTCCGCCAAACCACCCTCGGTCAACGGACACTTTACGGACTCGGCGCAAAAACCTGCGCGGGACCGGGACCACTACGTGAGTACACCCTCGCGACCTTGAGTCGACTGCCAGTTGCATTAACGAACTAACCTACCGACGAACTAACGCCAGGACGGGGATCCCGATGATCCTATGGGCAAAACGAAGCAGCAAGACAATCCGTTCATCGAACCCTCTCAGCAACACGCGATGGTCGACATGAAAGGTGAGAATGGGGGTGCGGAGGGATGAAAAAGGGAGAGAGAGAGGAGAGAGTGTGTGACATCGAATTCTGCTTTCAGACGTTATGGTGCTGAACGACATAATCGAGCAGGCAGCCGGACGTCGCAGCAGGTCCCCCGAGCAAGGAGGTAATGTCCCAGCACGAGATTCAACAGTTGAAAATCTGCATTCTATTGGGTTTCTACCCCTTCCGCCAATTCTACGTCTTCTCTTGTACAGCGTGCAATGCGATTTCCTCCCTTTCTCATCAAGTTCCTCTCGGCTGCGCTTCGACCATTGACTCTCTCTCTCTCTCTCTCTCTCTCTCTCTCTCTCTCTCTCACACACACAGACACACACACATTGTTCTCTCGAGTTTCTCCTCCCGCAGCAGCCGCGAATTCCTATCCGCTGCTAAAGATCGCCGCCGATTTCCTACGCGCGTCCCCGTGTCCTCAAGGACGGACGAAGGACTCGAAGACGAGGAGAATCGATTCGATCCGATTTTTAGAGAGATCGACGCTCGACGATTCTCACGATCTCCCAAACGACTCTCGCTTGTGTCGGATGCTGCCAAGGATCAAGGATCGCGATCAAGGTCGTGGAGGAACCCAGAGAGATCACCTACCTTCCCCCTACTTCCCCCACCCCTA
This sequence comes from Sclerodermus sp. 'alternatusi', assembly GCA_037305995.1. Classification (NCBI taxonomy): domain Eukaryota; kingdom Metazoa; phylum Arthropoda; class Insecta; order Hymenoptera; family Bethylidae; genus Sclerodermus; species Sclerodermus sp. 'alternatusi'. The sequence goes on along the minus strand of CM074546.1, from coordinate 7,332,510 downwards.
AGTGTTGTCAATTATCGCTAAGAATAGGGTTAAGGCTCAGAAACGTTCGGCATTTCCTTTCTCAAGGTTTTTTTGGGGAAACAGAGTTTCAGTTTCCGAGAGATCACGATGTGGATGCTCGCTCGATGATGCGCATAGCTGCAGCTGCACGCTCGCAAACGCTTTCACTCTTGAGTCCCACCACTGGTTTCCGTTATTGGCCGGTCCCCTCGAGGACCAAACGCAGCACGTCTCACCCCCGTGTGTTGGTCGCACCCAAGCACAACTCGCAAGCGACAAACGCGAATCGCTCCCGATTGCACTGCACACAAACTCGCGAGCGAAGCACCGAGGCGAAAACCTCGCGAAGGACCTCGCGACTCATCACCCGCATCCTTACCCGTACATCTACCTCCTCCTCGTCCTCCACCGCCGCCACCACTTCTTGCACCGACGTCGGACAGCTTACGTAGTTGACCAATCGCCGAAGAACTCGCGAGGAATCCTCGGCGATTCACGCTAGATCCGCCGCGTTTCTCTTCTCTCCTGATTTAGGCACGAGAGACCCCCGACATCCACCCCTCCTTCTCTCCTCGTCCTACTCCTACTGGTTACCCTCTCCTGATTTGGCTTCCGCCTCTCTCCCACTTTAGCATAGAGTAACAGTGTACGAGTGCATGGGCCAAAAGTAGTTTTATACCGGAAACCAACAAGCGATGCCAAATTGGTAGCACTGTGTTTGGGTACAGCATGCTTGCCTGGAATATCCTTGAAAATCTTTCCGATGACTCTTTCTCTCCCTCGATTTCTCTTTCCTACCACCCTCCTCTGTCTGTCTGTCTGTCTGTCTGTCTCTCTCTCTCTCTCTCTCTCTCTCTCTATCTATCTATCTCTTTGATGATTCTAACCCATTCCATCCACGCATGTAGCTTGCTAGCCTGTTGGTGTGACACGCGGTCTGTATCTCTATGATTTCTTAAACGAAAGATGGAGCTTGACCAGTGAAAAAACCTCTTTCCCCAAAAAGAGTGGTGCCAGACAAAATGACTAACGCGCGTTACAGTTTCGACCTATTACTTTCCGACAGACGACGATGAGGAAGGGCCAACTTTCAAGGACAAAATGTTAACCGCTTTCTTTCGCGGCATCGACATCTTGTGCGTGTGGGACTGCTGCTGGGTATGGTTGGAATTCCAGAAATACGTGTCTTTGTTGGTCTTCGATCCGTTTGTAGAACTCTTCATCACCCTCTGCATCGTCGTGAACACGCTTTTCATGGCGCTGGATCATCACGACATGGACAAGGCCATGGAGAGAGTGCTCAAGGGAGGAAACTACGTGAGTACCTCGGAATGTCGCACCGAACAATCGAGACAAGCGGCCTCTCGCCTTTGCTAATACGCGCGAAAATGTTCAGTTTTTTACGGCAACCTTCGGAATCGAGGCGTCCATGAAGCTGATAGCGATGAGCCCAAAGTTCTACTTCCAAGAGGGCTGGAACATCTTTGACTTTATCATAGTGGCCCTGTCTCTCCTGGAGCTGGGCCTGGAGGGTGTTCAAGGTCTCTCGGTGCTACGTTCCTTCAGACTGGCAAGTATCTCTTTACCCACCCCGCCACCCTCCTTCCTTCCCACGAGTTCCGAGAGGGAGAGAGCGGAACGGGAGAAACGATCGCTCTCGCATTTCAGCTAAGAGTCTTCAAGCTGGCAAAATCCTGGCCCACCCTGAATCTGCTGATATCCATCATGGGCAGGACCGTGGGGGCTCTGGGTAACCTGACCTTCGTCCTCTGCATCATCATCTTCATCTTCGCCGTGATGGGCATGCAGCTCTTCGGCAAGAACTACACGGATCACGTGGACAAATTCCCCGATGGGGACTTGCCCAGGTGGAACTTCACCGACTTCATGCACTCGTTCATGATAGTTTTCCGGGTGCTTTGCGGCGAGTGGATCGAGTCCATGTGGGACTGCATGCACGTGGGTGACGTCTCCTGCATCCCCTTCTTCCTGGCCACCGTAGTCATCGGTAACCTCGTCGTACGTATCACCTGCCTCGAACGATCTGTCGATCGCGAGAATCCTGCTCAACCCCCGGCGAACCCCATCTGTGACCTTGAACCGCTAACTCTATCGAACAGGTGCTGAACCTCTTCTTAGCCTTGCTGCTCTCCAACTTTGGCTCGTCGAACCTCTCGGCGCCTACGGCGGACAACGACACGAACAAGATCGCCGAAGCGATCGATAGGATCGCGCGTTTCATTAAGTGGATCAAGCGCAATGTCCTATACCTCTTTAAGTTGATGCGAGCCAAATTCACCAATCAGATTTCCGATCAGGCGCCAGGTGAGGGACCGTCCAACAGTTGGAAAGAAGGTTTATATCCAATCAGATCGCTTGCTGTGTGCGCTGTGTAGTGTTCGTCGCACCTTTCTTTTTATTTGTTCCCACCCCACCCCTCTCTCCTTGCTCTTTCTCACACTTTCTTACCCTCTTCCTCTTCGACTTCACTGTCTTCTTCCGATGTACACAATTTTCATTTTACATCTAGTGGCTTCCCCCCTTTCTCTTCCGCTCTTCCACTCTCTCTCTCTTTCTCTCTTTCTCATTTCCATGTACAATTTTCATTTTGTTGGATTTGCTTCTTATACCGCGATCCGTCGATCAGAATTAACCCGCTGGCTTCGTAGAGGGACGCGAAAAACCAACGGAGGAGACGACCTTACGTTTTCTTTTGCCGATTAGCTCCTCGCTATTTATTGCTTCGCATTTTAATTTGGGAAGTGTAAACTTGATAGTTTGCCAGTTCAAGTGGACTTTGACTGGTGCGATCAACGTTTACCCGGAAAGGGGATAATCGGAGTGGGGATGCGATATGGACCGGGGTATGGTGTGCACGGGGTGGAGGAGCACGTTCGAAAGTCACAAACGTCTTAATCCGATAAGTAAACGATGATGATGATGATAATGATGATAGTGGTGATGATGGCGATGATGGTGACGATGGTGGTGCATGCGGTTCGGCAGATTAGAAATTCTCATATGCACGTGCAAAGAGTACAGTTACACTCGTAGGTAGTAGAAACAGTGTTGATTTCCGTGAGAGGCTCCAAATTACGTTTTCTCTCTCAATTCTGATCCGATAAGGGCGGGTTAGAGATTTTATATGACTGTGCAGATGGAATTGATCGAGATGGGGACCTAGATCTTGCAGATGGCGAGCTCGACGTCTACAGGGACAAGAAGAGCGCGAAGGAACTCAACCAGCTGGAGGTCGCGATTGGCGATGGCATGGAGTTCACGATTCATGGTAATATGACTTGACGAGAGAGAATCGACAACCTACCTCCCGTTGACTCGAAAGGCCTCGCGAAGATAGTCTAGGCCCGATGCCTATTATATAATCAATAATGTTTCTTTCCCGAAGGAGACCTGAAGAATAAGCTGAAGAGGAATAAACTATGCATGAACAACAAGGTCATTGGAAACTCCATCAATCACCGTGACTACATGCTGGACCACGATTACATCAACAACGAGGATGACACTATCAGGTGAGTCTGGAGTTTCGCGATACGGAGAACCAAAGAGATTATATTCTTTCGTGTCTTTCTGTCTGTTTCTCTCTTTCTCTCTCTCTCTCTCTCTCTCTCTAGCAACAAGTCGTACGGCAGTCACAAGAACAGAGCGTTCAAGGACGAGAGCCACAAGGGTAGCATGGACTCGCTCGACGAGGAGGAGAAGAAGGACGCCAGCAAGGAGTACACGGAACAAGAAGAAGGTTCAAAGTTTTTCTCTCTCTCTCTCTCTCTCTCTCTTTCTCTCTCGCTTCTCAATTCTCGGCTAGTTTCACCCGTCTCTCTCGTTACATAATAACCATCGCGATCATTTTGCCGAGACTCCGATAATAACGAGGGGGCCGTGGGGGTTGATTTTCTCGACAGACCTCGAGGAGGAGGGCGAGGAGGGCGAGGAAGGACTGGAAGGTGACATAATTCACGTAGACGAGGACATAGTCGAGCCGGATTATCCAGCGGACTGTTGCCCGGAAAATTGCTACAAGAAATTCCCTTTCCTCGCCGGAGACGACGACGCTCCTTTCTGGCAGGGCTGGGCGAATTTACGGTTGAAGACCTTTCAGCTTATCGAGAACAAATACTTCGAGACTGCCGTCATTACTATGATTTTATTGAGCAGTTTGGCACTCGTAAGTTTTCTCCTCGAGATCCACTATAGTTTGCATCAAAGTTTTCTTACCTTTGAGACGACTGGGTGGTGGTGGTGCGGTGCGGGTAGCTCCTCACGAGACTCCTGTGATTTTTCAGGCTCTGGAGGACGTTCATCTGCAGCAACGGCCCATTCTGCAAGATATATTGTATTACATGGATCGAATATTTACCGTCATCTTCTTTATTGAAATGTTAATCAAGTGGCTGGCACTCGGCTTCAAGAAATATTTCACGAACGCCTGGTGCTGGCTAGATTTCATCATCGTCATGGTAAGTCCACGGGTTCAAAATATGTGCCATCAAGGGAGAAAATACCTCGCACAGCGCGGCCCAAGGTCGTTCGACGCAGGGGAGGAAGCAAAGGCTCCACCAACCCCTCGTCGTCGTTCGGTCGAAACGATCGTTTGGAACGCGGTGCGCGAGGAACATTCTATGAAAATTCTAATCGGGGGAGGAGCGGGGAGAATTTCGCGAGTGCTCGTGTAACACGAGGGAATTTGACTCGCGGAACTCTCTCGCACCTCGCTCGCACCATCCGTGCCCTCTGTCTGTCGTTCCCTCTGTCTCTCCCGTCCCGCTGTCTCCCCTCGCCTCTACCTATTATTTTTCTCCCGATCTGAAGAACTTAGAAGAAAAACAGAGCCTTGACGCGCAAAAGCGAGACAGGAGTGAAAAGCGTAGCGAAGTAAGTTCCTCCAGCGGTTCTCTCACTCTCTCTCTCTCTCTCTCTTCTCTCTCTCTTTCTCTCTCTCTTTCACTCACTCACTCTTAATTGCTCGCTCCGTCCAATTCCACCAATGAGAGAACGTGAGCCATCTGATATCAATTCTTTGATAACACATAGCTGTCACTGATCAACTTGGGCGCAATCTGGGCCGGCGCCGCGGACATCCCGGCTTTCCGCTCGATGAGAACACTGAGGGCCTTGAGGCCCTTACGAGCAGTCTCGCGATGGGAGGGCATGAGAGTAAGTCGACGAGGGTCATCCGTCGCGGGTGACTCAATATCAGCCCAATCTTCGCCATGTGTTCAAATATCCTTGTCGTACGCCCGTGAATCACCCGCGAAGCCGACGGACCGAGAATCTTTCGGTCCCAATTGGAAAAACTACCCCTACGTTCGAATCTTCGGGCTCGCGGTTTTCCCCACGACAAATTTCGAAGTTTTCATTCTCGGTCCGTCGAGCATCGTCGGTGAGGCTTTTCGCTACTTGTATAAGTATCGTCGTCGTCGTCGTCGTCGTCGTCGTCGTCGTTTTCATCGTTTTCGTCGTCGTCTTCATCGTCGTCTTCGTCGTTATCTTCATCGTCGTCTTCGTCTTCGTCGTCGTCGTCGTCGTCGTCGTCGTTGCCGTTGCCGTTGGCCTACTCTTCTTCCTGAAAAAGGGCGAAGAATACAGCATAACGAAAAACGTAAAAGGAAAACGTAAAAACGGGAAGAGAACGTGGCATTGGAAAGCGATAAAAGAGAAGCAAATTGAGAGGAAGCTGCTACAGCGGTCGTAGCGTAAACTGTGGTGTGCTTGAAAATGTGCAGAGTACCAATGGCGTCTATCTACTCAATGTCTGCACTAAATAATCTGGAGTTCTTTGTCGTACTAGCTACCGCCTACTATGTACGCCTTTATACTCGACTCGTATGAACAGTGATCGTTGTGCAAAGTATCGTATACATATGTCTCTATCTCTCTATATTTATTCATATATGTATATATACTTTGATATGTATCGTGTATATATACATATACATGTGCACAGCCGGGGGCATATCGAGTCTCCGATGTCACTGAGAACTGCACAGTCGGTGGTCCTCTACCACGCGACAGATTATATTCGCTTCTCGCGCTTTGACTCTCGACTTCTGGCGCAAGAAGCGGAGATTTTTTGGTGTTTGGTTCTCGCCTTTGCTCGAGTGAGACGCGAATATGATCCGTCGCACTCAACGCGTATGACGATGGTCCACCGAAAGTTGCCCTCGGCGACACCAGGGACTCCATTTCTGTCCCCGGCTGTACAACATGTTTATGCTTTTTGTGTAAAGTATCAAGTTCCTTGTATGTGTGCGTGCGCGTGTGCGTTACCATGTATGTGCAGATATATGTATATATATACTTTCCTGGCTATCTATATATATATATATATATATGTACATGTATATATATATATAGAGGAAAAACATATGACGAATCACATTCCGCATTGAAAATTTCTAATTCAAAATTCAGGCCCTAATTTGCAAAATGCCAAGGGGAAAAGTTTGTTGGAACAGTGGCGGGAAAAGGTCCGCTATTTTCCGGACACTCTGTATATATATATATATGTATATGTGTAGATACCAATCAAGGCTTTTCGTGATAACAGCGACGTCTCGGCGAAACGTGTCTTATTTTCTGTTTTGTCTCTCTATACCATTCTATTTTCTCTCTCTCTCTCTCTCTCTCTCTCTCTCTTTCCTATATATTTCTTTACCATGGCTTCCCTCCACAGTTCTGAAAGGGACGAAAGGAAAGAAGGCTCTAAAGGATTTGAGCAATTTACTTTGAATAATCCTCCATTGATGTAGATTGAGTGGGTGTAGAGATTTTAGCCTTTTAGTGTGATTTGCTCTGGTTTCTCGGTCACAGGTGTCTCTCATTAACTTCGTAGCGTCGCTCTGCGGCGCTGGCGGGATCCAAGCCTTCAAAACTATGAGGACCCTAAGGGCCCTAAGGCCGTTAAGGGCGATGTCTAGAATGCAGGGAATGCGGGTATGTAGCCCTTCGTCTCGGCTGACCTTGTGAGTCGCGACTACTCAAAGTTCACTGCTAGTAGCGGGCCTATGTAGAGGCTGCTGATCTTTCAGTAGAGCAAAACTATGGCAAGAGCAACACTGCGATTTACAGTAGCGAAAAGTCGCACAGAGTAGACTGCACGAAGAATTGCTCCCTCCTCGTACACTGGTAATAGATCCGGAAACAAACGACACGCGAAACTTGGAAAAATTTACGGAATATCGATGCGTACACCCCCTGACACTTTGAGCACCCCGAACAATTCAACCCCCTACCAAAGCTCGGATACACAGCGCGTAGAGATCGAGAAATCTAATTCCGCAGTGATATAGCTCCGACTTTCTACCGACTTTTCATCCCTCTTTCTTTTTCTCTTTACACTTCCCAAAAAACTTCCATTTTTAAGTGGAACAAATCGATGCGCAACGTGACAGGGTGTAAGAGTTCTCTACTCAATGGGACTTTTGGAATTTTTTTTTTAACTTTTTTTTCCTTTCTTTTCTTTTTTTTTTTTTTCCTTGGATCATATCATCGGAGGTTTCACGTATATGAGATGTTACGCAAGGTCGCTGAGACACTGGGCGGGTTTGGTTACTGTCATGCCCACGCCCTGACACTACATTCTTACTTTACAGTAGCTCAGTTCAAATTTTGCGATTATTTCAGCGATTTTTCTCCTTCGTTTTGCACGAAACCCTCACCACTCACGACTCACCCTAATCTAGCGTACAAATTCGATTATCCAAAATGATACACACCATGGCTGCTAGTATCAAAGTAAATTGATATAAAATTACTATCGTTACTACTAATACTACTGCTATTACTACTGTGCTGTTGCTGCTGCTACTAATGCTATTATCACTCGGGCAACTCGCTACGCATGAAATATCGTAACTCTGCATCGCACGTCAATCGTTTGGCTTACCAGCAGCTTTTCAGTCAGCTTGCTTCCCATTTATTAGTCCTAGTTTACTTTAGCGTTATGGCGTTATCACACATCTGTACACGTAGGACGATGGATCTGTGTGTGTCTCTGTGTGTGTCTCTGTGTGTCGTAGAAAACACGCGTTGTCGTCTTTTTTTTTTTTTTTTTTGTGTAACTTTTATTCAAACTTACATATCAGCTTATCACTAAGAGATACGCAAATAGATCTTCTGGTCCAGTTCTAAAAGGAACTCGAGGTGTCGCTCGTGCAATGACGATTCGTTTGTTAAGGGATGAGATTTTAACGATCCCACCGTGAACTTCCTTCTGGAACTGGCCCATCCCGTAATTAAGACGAGTTTTAATTGGCTTGGCTTCTCCACTTGGACCTCGTAGAATTGCTTTCCAGCGTAATCCTCTTGCAGGTAGTCGTAAACGCGTTGGTCCAAGCCATTCCATCCATCTTCAACGTCCTGCTGGTCTGCCTTATTTTTTGGCTAATATTCGCCATTATGGGAGTACAGCTTTTTGCTGGCAAATACTTCAAGGTGAGTGGAATAAATCGACTTTTTTCTTCGAAATTGACACGATCGCTCATCTCTCTCTCTCTCTCTCTCTCTCTTTCTGTTTTCTCACGTTTTTTAGTGCGTTGACGCGAACAAGACGACCTTGAGCCACGAAATTATTCCCGACCGAAATGCTTGCCTGGCGGAGAACTACACTTGGGAGAACTCGCCCATGAACTTCGATCACGTGGGCAAAGCTTACCTCTGCCTGTTCCAAGTGGCCACATTCAAAGGGTGGATACAAATCATGAACGACGCCATAGATTCGCGAGAGGTAAGCGTCCACCCTTTTAAGAGAAATCCACAAGATCCGAGTATCGATAACGTAGCGCTTTTCCTCCCCCCGCTCCGTTAGGTTGGCAAGCAACCGATTCGAGAAACGAACATCTACATGTACCTCTACTTTGTATTTTTCATTATATTTGGATCATTTTTTACCCTGAACCTGTTTATCGGAGTGATCATCGACAATTTCAACGAGCAGAAGAAGAAAGCAGGAGGGTCGCTGGAAATGTTCATGACGGAGGATCAGAAAAAGTACTACAATGCCATGAAGAAGATGGGCAGCAAGAAGCCCCTCAAGGCCATTCCTCGTCCACGGGTAAGTCAGCCGTCAGGTTTAACGAGAGTTTCGCATTTCAACTCAATTCTCTTATCAATGATTTCAGTGGCGACCGCAGGCTATAGTGTTTGAAATAGTGACGGATAAAAAGTTCGATATGATAATCATGCTGTTCATCGGACTGAACATGTTAACGATGACACTGGACCATTATCAGCAGACGACAACGTTCAGCAATGTCCTGGACTATCTGAACATGATATTTATTGTGATATTCACCAGCGAGTGTCTCATGAAGATCTTCGCGCTGCGCTATCATTACTTCAAAGAGCCCTGGAACCTCTTTGATTTTGTTGTTGTTATATTGTCAATATTAGGTAATGTAACGTAATGATTACTTCAGCCGTATGACTCGAATGAAATGGGAGTGATGATTGGAAACTCGCGGATGAGAATCCTGTTGGCTTTCCAAAATTTTTCATGAAATTCTACAGATTTTCCTCTGGTACACCAATACCAGTACAACAACCATAGTTTCGCGTGTCTTGGAACGATTCGCTGATCGAAATTTAGCATGCTTTCTGGGTTTGCCATTCTCTCGCTACTCTCTCCTTTTTGCACACATTCTCTCTCTCTCTCTCTCTCTCTCTCTCTATCTATCTCTATTTCTTTCTCTAATTCCATTAATCGCACTCTATAGAGTATATCTATATACTTTCAATGAAAAGCAAACAGGTGAAAAAGAAACGTTTCATTTGAGTCGAAACGGCTGACCCATTTCATTACGTTACGTAGCCTTACATTGATGTTCAGATGTCTGTGTAATCCCGAATCTTTCCCCTGAAACCCTTCTTGCGTTACCCTTCTCTCTCTCTCCGACCCCGTGCTCACGTGAGTTTTTAACCAAAGAGTCTTGGCAGATTTACTCTCAAACAATTCTTGATGATTCTTTTTCTTCTTCTACTTTTACTCTTACTTCTTCTTCTTCTTCTTCTTCTACTTTATCCACTATTTTGACTCTTTGAGTCTAGCGTGCACAGGATTATATTACTCAAAGTTAGATATTTTTCTATATATGCATGCCCAGTATTTTCCTTGAGCTAGATTAAGATTATACGCGTACTTAAAATTTGTCCTGAAGCAGAGCAAAGTGTATATCACTTCACAACACTTAGAACGCTGAGGAACGAGTAGTCATCGTCAACGATCGAAGGGACAAGACGCATGTCTCCCGGAGATCTCGTAGAATCAGAGCATAACGCACACACTGCTAGAAAATCTCCGGGGTAGCACCTAAAACTAGTCAGCCAGAAATTTTCAAGAGTCGCATAATCGAGAGAAGCATGCGAAGCGTTGCTAGCGAACCAATATAGAGTATTAGAGCTCGAGGAATGCATGACGAAGAGAGGGGGGAATTAGCGTAGCTGGCGAAACGATGGATCACGCAAATGAGTCCTCTCCGCCTGTGCCCATCTCCCTCTGAAAAGTTCTCTTCGGGCCAACAGAGCCTGAATTTCACTTGGAAACTTTGCGTCCGCAGGTCTGGTGCTCAGTGACATAATCGAAAAGTACTTTGTGTCGCCCACGCTACTTCGAGTTGTGAGAGTAGCCAAGGTCGGGCGAGTACTGCGCTTGGTGAAGGGTGCCAAGGGCATCCGGACCTTGCTCTTCGCCCTGGCCATGTCGCTGCCGGCCCTTTTCAATATCTGCCTACTGCTCTTCTTGGTGATGTTCATTTTCGCAATTTTCGGAATGTCCTTCTTCATGCACGTGAAGGACAAGAGCGGGCTGGACGACGTCTACAACTTCAAGACGTTCGGCCAATCGATGATCCTACTATTCCAGGTGAGCCCTCGAAAGCTAATCCCGCGAGCATCCTTAAGCAATAACGCGCATACGCGGAAACACGCACACACGCAACAAGCCCACATGTTCTCCACGTGTGTTCACCAGATGTCCACGTCCGCTGGCTGGGACAGCGTGCTGGACGGTATCATAAACGAGGAGGACTGCCAGGAACCGAACAACGAGATCGGCTACCCGGGGAATTGCGGTTCCTCGACGATCGGCATCACGTACCTCCTTTCGTACCTGGTGATCAGTTTCCTGATCGTGATAAACATGTATATCGCGGTGATCTTGGAGAACTATTCGCAGGCCACCGAGGACGTGCAGGAGGGTCTGACGGATGACGACTACGACATGTATTACGAGATTTGGCAGCAATTCGATCCCGACGGAACGCAATATATTCGTTATGACCAGCTCTCTGACTTCTTAGACGTATTGGAGCCCCCACTGCAAATTCATAAGCCGAACAAGTACAAGATCGTGTCGATGGATATCCCCATATGTAAGGGCGACCTTATGTTTTGCGTGGATATCCTCGATGCCCTCACAAAAGACTTTTTCGCGCGGAAGGGCAATCCAATCGAGGAAACAGCTGAGCTGGGCGAGGTGCAGACGCGTCCGGGTGAGACCGGCTATGAGCCGGTGTCCTCGACCCTCTGGCGGCAGCGCGAAGAGTATTGCGCGAGGCTCATTCAAAACGCCTGGAGGAAGCACAGGCAGCACGAGCAGCAACGGCTCGGCGGCCCTAGCGAGGAAAGCGACGACGCCGATCCCAGGCAGTCTGTCAGGCAGACCGCGGTGCTCGTCGAGAGCGATGGCTATGTTACCAAAAATGGACATCGTGTCGTTATTCACAGCCGATCGCCAAGCGTCACTTCGAGAACCGCGGACGTCTGATCGCCGGTACCGTCGTCGTCGTCGTCGTCGTCGTCGTCGTCACCGTCGTCACCGTCGTCACCGTCGTCACCGTCGTCACCGTCTCAAATCCAATTACCAACGCCACTACAACCACCACCTTCTTCTTCTTCTTCTTCTTCTTTGCCATTATCATTACCACTTTTACCAATATTACCACAATCGTTACAACCGCTCCAACCATCTTCATCCCCCCCATTATTATTATTATTATCCTCGTTTCCAACGCAACCAGCAGAGCCTCGCGAATCAACGTAACACGGCGCCAGAATCCCAGTGCCATTGCGTAATATAATCAGGGCCCCAGCACGCCCCACGTCCTCGGGCACGAGCGAGCGCATTTAGCTGCGAGCGTCGGAGAAGACGCGCGTCGCCTCCCTCACCAGCGAGCGCCGTCTACCTGCTGCCGTCTGTCTGCCTGCCTGCCTGCTGTCTGCCTGCTGCCTGCCTGCTCGTCTCGCACGCTCTCTATCGACAGCCTTATATGTAGTTGTATAATACGAATACACATTCCTCCAACGAGTTGCCTTTTATCGACTAAAATCGCCCCGGAGCATCGCGAGGACCACCACCGCCGCTACCACCACCCCCGCCCCCAGCCGACCACCCCCAGCGCGCCGATCGCGTCGAACAGTCGCTCGCGGGAACGCGCCCTCTCCGATGGATCGGGTATCGACACCTCAGGATTTCCTTGCTTCGCGCCTCGTCGGCTACCACCACGAACTATCGATTCAACTATTAATATTATCCATTGGTATTATTACCATTACCATTGCCATCTCGAGCCGGAGATCCAACGAGAGAAGATTCCAGCTTCCAGGGATTCTCTTCCCCGTTTACGAGTCTCTGTAAGATTGGGTCTTCCTCTCAACTCCACCCTCTCTCTCTCTCTCTCTCCCCCTCTCTCTCGTACACACTCTCTCGACACACCATCCCCTTTCAAATCCTATTTTATACGCGCGCACGCACACGCGTTGGAATCCCGTATGCGTGTGTTAGTATGTGCAAGCGCGCGTGCGACGACATATCGCGACCTCCTGGACGGCACAGGGCGGTGGGGAAAGGGAGAGTTCACGTTTCTCACTGGCGACTGTACTCTACCCTGCCGATTTTTTACCTCGTCTCGACGCTGGGATCCAGCGCCGATCGCCAGACTCTCGGTACTCGTTACCAGAGAACGTGGATGGAGCGGGAACATTCTTCATTCTTCATTCTCGCAAGAGAACTCGAAGGGGACAATGCAACACACACACACGCGCGCGCGCGCGCGAGACAGAGAATCGCTCGATTGGTTTTTCGCTAATCGTGCGTGGTACAAAAGCTCGAGGGCGCGCGTGGTTCGGGAACTCGCGCTGACCCATCCTGGCAGAGGGGGTGGTAGAAACCGCCGACTGGACAAAGCTCCCGCGTTTTCCTCAAGCAGCGAAGTACAAAGGAACGCGAAGGGCGAGCGGCGGGGCAGGGGGTAAGCGATCAACGCGAAGAGGGAAATTGGTCCAACGATACGCTTGGAAAGCTCAAGGGGGCGAGTCGTTGGAAATTACTCGTACAAAATATTCAGACATTATCAGTGTCGAGTCCGCTTTGTCAAGTAACTTGTTAGAGAAGCCTGTCCAATATTATTAATGTCCTCGTACCTTTTCTACGTAACGGATAGCCGCGTGGTGACCCCAGCCGATCCCAACCGATTCTCCAAGCGATACCAACGTCGCTTCGTCGCTTCTCGTCGTTTCTCGTCGTTCCTCCTCGCGCGTCGCAACAAGGAAAGCAACCCCTGGGAGAATCCTCTGGCTTTTTCTCGAGAATCGCTTCTAAAAACGAGCCCGTCCCCACTCTCCCAATGCCAGCAATTTTACCAAACACGAGGAATCTCCCTGTCTACGTCGTAAAACGCGCAAACCTAGCCGTAGCCACCATCATCGCACCATTATCACCATTATTATCATTATCACGACCATTGCCATAAGAATCATCGCGATTACCACATCACCACCACCACCACCAATGTACCAGCGAAAACAACGGCGGCGACGGCAGCAGCGGTGGCGTTACCGATAATTTCCCCTCGTTTTTCGCGAATGACAAGCACACAGGGGGTGCTCCGAAATACCCCTGTGTCACCGTTCTCACGCGATTCGCGAGTGTGACCTGGCGATCGGCTGATTGGACGCGTTGCCATAGCGCCTCACGGTAGGGACGCGCGAGTACTTTGAGCGACGACGACGAGAAACGAGGAAAAACAGAAGCAAATTCAGTCGCAAGGAGCGAGCGTGGATTTTGACGATTCGCTTCTCGTTCGCGAGGATGAAGATCGACGCTCTCTCCCCTCTTCCCCTTCTCATTCTCTCTCTCTCTCTCTCTCTCTCTCTCTCTCTCTTTCTTCCCCTCGCTCTCTCCGAAGACGACGCACCCAAAGGTCCGTCCGGCTGACTGGCTGATCAAGCTCCACTCACCCTCCACCCTCAAGCACCCTGCGCGCGCGCGAACACCGCGGTTGCTCCTGCCAAACGATGAGCCTCCCCCGATGATTCTCCCCCTCGGTTTCTACCGCTAAAACCGACGTGCCCTTGCACCACGTGCACACTATTGGACGATAATAAGCAAATCGTTTCTACGCCTACTTTAAGCATACAAATATACATATACTATATATATATACACGTATATATATATATAACGCATATATATATTTTCGATACTACTTTCACGAGCGACAACGGCAAGTTCCCGTAAAACGATTATCGCAGCAAGCAATAAGGGCGCGAAAAGTCCCCCGAGGGCGACGATTTCTTCTCTTCGGTGATTCGTCGGGGGTGGGAGAGGGTAGATGGAAGGACGCGAGGCGGAGGAACTTCCGGGATGACCTGGTGGCACGCGCGAATCATCTGGCAAACGCGGAGCAAGGAGAAACTGAGCGGCAGAGGGGAGGAGGGGAGGGGAAGAGGGAGAAGAATCCGACGATGATGACGAGCAAGACCGCGAGAGTATGCGTGCGTGCGTGCTCGCGTGCTCGCGTATGCGAGAATACCGTGTAAGAGTGAAAGTTTGCGAAACTCGAGGAAGAAGAGGGAGGTCGCGAGTACACGAGGGAAGGAAGAATGGCAAAGCTGGAAAGAGACGCCGAAAAAGAGGAAGGACCGAGAGGACGAGATTGTCGCGCGCTATGCGCTTCGTTGATTTTCCTGGGTTTTTCGAAACATACCTTACCAGCTTTTGCACGATGACGGCTGTAAGACATATGTGTACGTGTTGTGTAGGGCTTTCCTTCGTTAAGCGAGGTAAGACGAGGTTCAAACCTACCCTCTCCGTGGACGAGATACTGCCGTTACTGCGCATCGTATAAAGAGTCGACTAAGCTAACTAATCGTAAATGCACGAACAAATTTTCTTAAACGGATATAGCAAAGAGAATATTATTAACGATACTAATGTAAGGGAAGTATTATAAAAAAGAGAGATATAAAAAAAACCCGCAAAAAAATGAGGCTTTGTAGTGTGTTGTTTCGAAACTATCGAATCGTAAAGCTGCGCTGGCTGCTGTTGCGTTTCCTCGGGAAGGGACGACGAGACGAGATTCGCCGATGCAGGAGGGGAAACCGGAGTAAAAGCACACGGAGTAACCACCGCCGACAAACCGAGAACGGGGTACCGCGCAAAAGGTCCGGAGAACCGGCTGTTCAGAAGCCTATTCGCAATGCGTCGAGCTACGGAGCCTGTCGGCCAGTTTCGAATGGCCAATTTTGAGAGAAAAAAGGAAAAAAGATTACGCAACTGCCATGGGTCGAGAGAAGCTGCCGCCGCCGCCGCCGCCGCTGCTGCTGCTGCTGTTAGGACGACGTACACACACCTATACACATACACATACAGAGACGCGTTATGAATCCAATTTTACAAAAGTAACCGTCGAAACATTACGCGCGAAGGATCGTCCATTATGCAAGTGTGTGCGCGTGAGTGCGTGCGTGCGTATGCGTGGGCGTGGGCGTGGGCGTGTGCGTGTGTAGTGTGCCTGTAGAGAGAGCCTGTGCCCGTGTGTGCCCAATTTTTTTGTTCCACGCAATAGCAAAAAGGATCGAACGCGCGAGACCACGCCACGTGGAATCGCGTGGAGATGCGACCGGGGGTGCACTTGGGACGGGACGAGTGGCCCGAATGCACCCCCGCTCGCCCCTCGCGGATCTTCGCCAGGTGAAAATTCGCCGAATTCACAGCAACTCCTGGCGAGAGATCCGACGCCTCGCAAAAGCTCCTCGGTTCGTAATGACTTTCATTATTAATATTAAACAGATGAGAATATCGGTTATTTGCACAATATTATAAATAATTACTATGTTTACTACGATCATTAAATTAATGAGCAAATAATACAAAGATACAAACTGTTGTTAAATAATTAATACAGAGAGGAACGAGCGGAAACAATAAATGATATTTACATAGCTAAAAAGTTAAATATTGGATTTGCGAGAAACAGTTGGGGTAGGAGGAAAAGGGGGAGGAGGTGAAAAAGGAAGAGAAAGAGGAGGAGGAGGAGGAGGAGGAGGAGGAGGAGGAGGAACGATTCGTTTGTTATCGATTAGTTTTAACGAGAGATCCCTACCTTACATTATTGTAATTATATAAAGTAAACGATTATTACCATAATAGTTACAATTAACAAGTTGTTATCGCTTTGTTATACCCATAATATAATTAATATACTAAGATTAAAAAGTAAGCGAATGATGCGTCGTTGATTGGTCCTTTACTTATGTAGACGATACGAGCGACTTTATCCTTTTTAATTAATGTCTTCACCATATCTCTTTGTTCGCTATCCGATTTCATTTTGTTATCGATAATATTCGGTTTGTCGGCTTACCTCGCCCGGCCACGATATACACACGTTTTACAGAGATATTTTCAATAAAGGAAAAAAGCTTAACACACTCATACAATCGTTATCTTATTTTTCTCATCGCTCCCTCCCACCTCGCATCCCTCTGTCCGCAATTCTATCTCTCCTCCTCCTCCTCCTCCTCTTCTTCTTCTTCTTCCACTTTTTAATGTAGCAGCTGCGTGTTGCAATAAAATCGCCGAGAAAATCTTCCGAATAAGTTGATCTCGCGGAGAAACGACCGCGTGCATGCGCGGGTGCCCCCAAGGATTGAAAAAAAAAAAAAAATTGTGCGTTTCATAGGTCGACCGACCCTGATAACAAGAATAGCAAACTCTTGGGAAAACTTTGCTCCGGTCGTTTCTTCTGCTTTTCTTTTTTGTCTTCCGTTTGGTTGGTCAGCATTTTTATAATTAGAATTCGCATCGCCCCACCACGCTATTTTTTAATGATTCATTATTTCTATTCTAAACTGTTCAATGCCAGGAAAATGCCTCGCGTGCGACGCGACGAGACCCCGCGCTCGTGGGTGTAGCGCACACACGCGCGCCTAACGCGAGCGCGACAAACGCGAGCTAAGATCATGGAAGTTAAAATTGAGGAGAGAAAAGTTTGTCGAGTGCATCGATTTCCGTGGCCAATCCAGTTCGAGTTCGGCTCGGCTCGGCTCTGGTGGAGGGAACGAACGGCGAGTGGATTCCACCGCGAGGCCGCCACCATCCACAGGAATTTTTCTGGATGAACCGAGCATGTGCGCGACGCTCTAACTCTGTTCTCCACCCATGACTGTAGTAGAATCATTCTGCTAGTTCACCAGAGTGTCGGTGCCTCGACCATCTCACTCCAACTCCCGGTGATTTAAACCGACGACCCCTTGGGTCGACGGAGAAGGAGAGAGAGGGACAGAGACAGAGAGGGGTGCGCGGGGATTCTCAAAGAGTTTCGGTAAACCGAGCAGCGAGTAAAACTATATGGGTGGGATAAGAGTGGGATTTCTCGTGGACTATATCGCTCGCTGCCTCGAGCAAAAGTGTTATTAACACGCTGAAGAGATCGATCCATCGTGGTTTTCCTTGGAGACGGGAAACGTGGAGACCTGCGACGTTCCGAACCTTCTTCTGGAGGATTGGTTCAAAGTTTGCGCGAGCAAGTACCTCTATCTAGTCTCTCTCTCTCTCTCTCTCTCTCTCTCTCTCTCTCTCTCTCTCTCTCTCTCTCTCTTTACACATGTACAATATATCTAGTCAGCCGCGGTTACTTGCAATGGCCGTATTATAAATGTGAAACCTTGAAACATCTTTACGACGTATTTTTAGGAGGCCGCGCCGTCGAAAGCGACTGTCACGATTTGCCAGAGGTTTTCCTCTTTTTTTGGAGTCTGGAGTAACCACCTGTGATAATGAAACGATATTCGTGCTCCTCGGCTAATTGATTCGACAAACGTTTGCTGCATGAGCTGTCAGAATTACGTGGGCGAGTCGCGAATGGCCAGTGAGCAAGGTAAGCTAAAATTACCTTAGCTAAAGAGACATCATCCTCTGGGCGCGCTATAACGATTTCGTGCGTGTCCCTCGTTCTCCCATACAGGAACTTGTCAGTCCGTATGAAAGGGGGGAAGAGGAGGGACCGTCGAGGAAAAAAAGAGGAAAGGAACTCTCCGTTGAATGGACAGGGTCGTCGAGAGAACCTGACACCTCGCACGCGATTAGCACCGATGAAAAGTAAGTACGCGCGCGGACCGTACGTTGGTAAGGTCGTCAATTATCCTTGGCTCCCTGTTTCACAGACGAACCCATTACCCATGGAGAGAAGGCGGATAAAAGCGAAAGACATTCAGAGAATGGATGGCATTCTGCCGTCCACTCGCCGGATCCCGCAGTCCGCGTACTGCCAGAGGGACAAGAAGAAGGACCGGAAGTGGTCGATCGGTGGCCTTCTGAAACGCATATCTTCCATGAAGGACTACAACAGCTCCTCCAACGAGGACGACATTGTCTTCTGCAAAACGGACTCCGCCAGGAAGCGAATGGACCGTATCAAGACTGGTGCGGTTGACCTTGATCTAAAACCAGTGCAGGATAGCCAAGTGTACGGTGAACCCAGAGGGAATTTGATCCGGTCACCGGAGAGTGCCTTCGCGCAGCAGGATCCTGGTAAAAATGCTTGTCGAGACTCCTGGCATTCTCGAAGCAGCGATGGCTCCCTGGACGGGACCGGAAGAAGAGTACGCAAGAGCAAAACGAAGGCCCGCGCCGAGGCAAAGAGGGACAAGCTTTGCGGGGACAGTAGCTCGGACGAGGACTCGAGAAGGTCCAGCAACTCCTTGAGTAGAGTTTCCATCGAGGATCATCATTATCATCATCAGCAGCAGCAGCAGCAGCAGCAACAGCAGCAGCAGATTGCGCAAAAAAATGGCTCTTGCAACAAGAGAAGTCGAACCGCCCGCACGGAGAGGTACATCAAACGATTGTCAAGGGACGACGGTAATGCGGTTCCGGATGGTTCGATGGATGGGATCGGAGGTACTCGATTGTCTTCGGAACTCCTCAACGAGAATGACGTCCGACCACCGATGCATCCGCGAAGGTCGACGGGTCGAGGTCGCCGGTCCGTCTCGAGGTTGTCCAGCGACGATTTCCCGAGGAACCTCGAGGTCGGCCTGCCCGACCCTGCGGCGATGGCGGACGGTTGCGGCTTCCAGAAGCAACCTCGGTCGCTCCTCAAGGACGTTAATTGGAACTGCGGGGAACACGCGAATGGCGATCCGCTTTACGAGAATGTGCAGCGAGGAGGAGTCGCGACGAAGGGTCACGCGCGTTCCTTCAGCATGGACAATTCGTGGAGCGACCGCTGGAGACCCTGGCAGGATCACCAGCCGAGGATCGCGACCTCCGCGAGGAAACCCCCGGAACCTCCGCCACGAGACCCCCGTCGACTCGGTGCCTACGGATACTATTCCTTTCCGTTCGATCTCAAGTATCAACGAACTGCGGGCTGCGATAACAGTGTGGACTCTTACAGAGATAAGGTATCAACCGTACCCATACCTGTTTGCCGAAGTCTGCGGAACCACAATTCCGTGAACGAGCACGCCCGGATTTCGTCACCTAGCAACCGATTCTCGCAATCTTCGCAGAGTCCGTCGGTCCCTGGCAACCTGGCCACCAGTGCCTTTCGCTCGACGCAGGACCCTCCTGGCCTATTGTACCAGCAGCCACACCCTACGGAAACCGAGTGGTCCAAGTGCCAGAGGAAAAATAATCACAACAATCGGCTCAATTATAGAACGGCCGATCCC
Source organism: Sclerodermus sp. 'alternatusi' (assembly GCA_037305995.1). Taxonomy (NCBI): domain Eukaryota; kingdom Metazoa; phylum Arthropoda; class Insecta; order Hymenoptera; family Bethylidae; genus Sclerodermus; species Sclerodermus sp. 'alternatusi'. The sequence continues at coordinate 7,312,536 of CM074546.1, read as the reverse complement.
AAGACCGCGCTGTCGCAAATTAAATTGACGAGGAGTTACCAAGTGGCCGAGAATCATACGCAGGTGCGCCGTTTGCCCGAACTCCCGAGGATGTCGTCGAGTAGCAGGCACTCGGATGATTCGACAACTGGCGGCAATCGGTTGGGCAGTGGTGACAAGAGTACCGGATTCAAAGCATCCGACAACCAGCCGGGCGAGAGAAACCGGAAGTTCCTACTAGACGATAATTGGCTCAAGGACGACGACGCGCCGGGTAACAGTACCGCGAGTGCCGCCGACATGGCAGAGGACAACAGGAGAAGAAGCTCCAAGAATCTGGAGGAGGCTCTCTGCGAGCTGGAGGAGATTTATCAGAGTCTTCGTCTCGGGGACGAGGATCTGCTGGATCGAGCGGAGAAACGCAGCATGGAGGAGTTCAGTTTGAAAAAGGGGGAAGGGGTGGACGAGGTGGACTCTTCCATGCGGGGCGTCGAGTCGTCCGTCACCGACAGGTCCAAGGACGACATGGCGTACAGGAGAATGCATCCTACGAAGGAGAGACCCGCGTCCTTGGCTGAGAGCAGCGGTCACCAGTCCTGCTGTCTCTCCAGCATCAGCTACCTCATAGCCTCGCCGATTCTTTCGAGGAAAGATGGCGCGACCTTCGACTTCGCGAAACCACCCTCGCCTTTGGGCAAATCGCGCAGAGACGAACCCGACGTCACCCTCGACGACGTGGTTTTCCGCAATTTCAATCGTGCCAATAATACGCTCAAGGTCGTCGAGCCGCAGCCTCCGTTCGGGATTCCCCTGGGTCCCGTGACGTCGGCCACCGAAAGCGACTACCTGCACAGCACTCCCAGCAAATCGGAGCAGCCGCGCTCCTCGTATATTCCGCAGTGCGAACCGGACGTCGTCAAGGACGACCTGGCATTCAGGAGCCTTCGGAAGGATGCCCCGACGAAGGACGCGAGCAACGCTCTCGTTCAGCTGCAATTCAGGAACTCGTCGTACGGGAGGAACGACGCCAAGAAGCGGGCCGCCGTCAGGTCGATGTCGGCCAACCTCTACGGACTGATCAATCAAGACCGGATCCAGCTGAGGACCGAGGCTCCACCCGACGAAATTGACAAGGTCGTCGCTCGGTCCTCCGGGCTGAGCCCTTGCGTCGACTGCGTGCCGCGTTACAGGAGGGTCCTCAGCGACAGCGAGTTGTCCGATCGCGAAACCCGCTGGCACTCGTCCGAGTCCACTCGAGGAAAATGCGACATAAACGGGAACCACCAGGAGTTGATGGCACCCGAGGCCTGTCGGAAGAAACTTCGAGTGTTCGTATCGCCGTCGGCCGTACGGTCCCCCACGAGGGATCACGAGAGCGACACCAGCACCCGTTTCTCCGTTTCCTCCCTCGGCTCGGTGTCCTTGAAGACCTTGGACGACGAGTTGTCGACGGATAACGTGCGCTCGGAGTCGAACCTGTCGCCCCTCAGCAACAGGAGCGCGGACTCGGATCTAACCGCGTACAGCAGACTCTGTCAGGACCTGGTGAACATGATCGACAGGGTCGAGGAGACTCCCGTTGAAGACCCCAAGCTCGACCCAAGGCAAGGAAAGGGTAATCTTAAAACCGAGGTGAAGGGGGAGGGACCCACGGTAATTCACATAGAATCTCTAGGAAGCTCTTATCCAAAGAAAGACTCAACAGTTTCCGTTTCCACGAAACCAGAGGAGCCAGCGGGTGATACCCTATCTCTTCTGGAGAAGAGTATCTCCGATAATTGGGACATTAAAGAGATTAGCGTCGAAGGTGACAACGACCATGACCACGACGACGACGACGACGACGACGACGACGGACTCGATTATTACTTGCGACTGGCGGATGAGAACGTGAAAATTATCGCGGAGGCTTTCAGTAACGTGGCCGATCACTTCTACGAGAATCGTTTCGGTACCCAGAGATCATCGCCCGCCGCTCGAGAACCCGATCCGAAGGACGCACTCGTCGCTAACAGTAGTACCAGCACTAGTAGTAGCAATAGTTGTAGCAGTAGCGGTAGTAGCACCATTAGTAGTAGCGGTAGCGGTAGTAGCGGTACTGGTAGTGGTAAGAACGTTGAATTGGAGGGTGAGCTCGGGGAGAGGGAGTCTTCCTTGGCAGAAGCTTTGTCGAAAACCGTCCAAGATCTACGAGACGTGGCGGCCAGTCTAGAGAAGAAGAAAAGTCCGCGGGATCAAGAGCAAGAGCAAGAGCAAGAACAAGAGCAAAGTCAAGGCCAAGGCCAAGCCAGAGAGCCGGAAGGAGTAGTTTCCCGAGGCAAGGAAGGAAAGGACGTTACCGACGATAGCGAAACCTCGGAGGAACCAACAACGGCGTCGGACCTCAAGGCCACCGAGGAAGAGATTCCTAAAGAGGAAAACGAGGAATCGCGGGATGAGGTAGAGGCAGAGGCAACTTCCACCGAAGGTGAGGACTCGGAATGCCAGTTTGTCATTGAAACCCGCGAAAAAGCTGATTGTTCTGTACAAGGCGAATCTGTGCCGCTTTCCTCCTGTTATGTGAACACTAACACGAATGCCACCATAGTGACGGCTTACTCTATCGTCTTGCTCGCTTCTCTTCTTGCACTGCTTCTAGCCATTATAGCTACTGCATCGTGACGTCTATTTTAAGAGCGCTAAAAACGATGCACTAACCAAACAGTTTGTTTATCTGTTATATAATATGATTTTTCAAATTTGTTACGCAGTATCGAAATCGTTGCAGGGTCGCCGCCGTTAAAATCCCCTTACTAATGTATAGAAAAAGAACTAAAAAAGCAAAAAAAAAAAATAAAGAACAGAGAAAAACCAAGTTGAAGCACGCGTTAGGGTGTTTTGCCGTGAAATTTATTGTAGAAATCTTTGAGCGCTCGAATATCTCGACTGAAATGGGACTGACACCTGGCCCAAAATTATCAATGAGGCGGACCAAAGTGGTCCCGATAGCGTCTGGACTAGATAAAGCCCTCGGCCACTACTATCATGGATCGGTTGAGAACGAGGCTGTCGCTGTCGCTGCTGCCGTTGCTGCCGCTGCCATTGCTGTTGGTATATTTGTCATACCGATGTTGTTTCCTCACGTTGTTGGTTTTAATAAAGTTTTTGAGATAACCCTTGTGCTCTCTGTGTTTCTTGCGCTTTCCCTGCATCTCGTTCCACGATGCTCCCCTCCACCCCTTCCATCCCCTTCCGAGCCACGACTCTCCTCAGTCTCGTTCACCTTCTTCACCTTACTCGCTATCCGACGCCATTACGGTTCATTACGTAAGCAATTAGAGGCAACACACCGACAAGAGAGTATCCGCATCTCGGGGGACGCTCTAAAATTAAAATTACGAGTCCATCGTCCGTCCTCCCATCCACCCATCCGATCCATCCATCGGGCACCCGTCAAATCGGCCCAGATAAAATTAGAAACTACGTTTGCCACGAATAGGCTTTTCCGCTAAACTTAGCGCAAATATTTTCAAATCGGCCAAAAGCAAAGTTCTATTTACCGTCCGCGAGGACACGTGGATTTGAATGACGCGCGCGTCTTGGTGTGCGTGGACGCATCTCCGATGGACACGACACGTACACGCGCTCTTACGCAATACGCGGTCCAACCACGCGTGTGTGCGCGTGTGTACTCCTCTCGTTAAAAAGGCGGCGGTACGATACCGGGAGGTCACGTGATCCACCGGAGGTAACCAAGTGCTCTTCCTCCGGTCATTCGATGGGCGGAGGGAGAAGGGGAAGGGAAAGGTCGGGGTAGGACGCAATCCAAGACATTTTTTCAACCAGGGGTGGAGGAGCAACGCGCATCCCCGCGCGGAAGGGGTGAAAGTGCAATTTAAAGAAACAGATTCCTTCCCTCCAAAGTCGAGAAAGGAGTTATCGATTGCGGGGACTGGCGTGACGTCACCAAGGATCACGCCACATCCCCGCCCAATGTAACGCGGCCTCTGATTGGTCCATGCGCAGACGGCCGTCTATATCCGGACCCGTGGCGGTCTCGGACTGCAGGTCGCAATCATCTCGGCCTCGCGTGCGCGGGCGCGCGCGCGCCCGCGTAAACGCGGCCCGTCGACGATGCACTTTTCAGATTTTCGCGGAAACCTCGAGAAAAGCCGAGGGGACCCAAAGGAAGACCCGGCCGAAACAATCTCGGACTTCCCCCGAGCGCGGGGACATCCTCCGGGAATGGCCGCCGACTCCTGGGGAGGATAGAAAAAAATTTTTTACTCCACTCCCGGAGGTTCGGGCCTGCAAGCGCGGGGTTACTGCGCATGTTCCTACGTCCGTGTGCCGTATGGCGTGCTCTGTATGGCGTATTTCTAGCTGCGAGGAATGATCAGTGTGTGCTATACCCAACCGTTGCCAGTTGCCAGTTGCCAGTTGCCAGTTGCCGTCTCGCCACACTCTCTCGATGCGTCTCCATGGAAAAAACTGAGCGTTCTCGCGTCGAGGCTTCACGGAGCAAGGAGACACGCTAAAGAAAATTACATCGGCACCGAGATAGGGCCCGTTACCCGGAGGAATTAGCAACGGGAAGTCGTGCATTTCGATCTGAAGGTACCCCCACGACGGTAAATGCTACGTTACTATTGAGAATCGGTATTGTTTTTCGAGAGAGCCTTTTGGCACGTGTGAGTGTGAGTGAGATTGCGTGTGTGTCAGAGAGAAACGGAGAGAAACGGAGAGAGACGGAGAGAGAGGGAGAGAGAGAGGGAGAAAGTTCGTGGTCATCCCGACAAAAAGGGTCCGAGGGTCTCGAGTGCAACGAGAATTGCATCCACGTACTGCGTTTGCGAAGCAAAAGCAGAAAAAAAAACCTAGGGCAATAGCGGAGGGTCGGAGAGTGGAAGTTTCGTATCGTCATCGTCTCATCGTCATCGTCGATCAATGACTGGCAATGGTCACCATCGAGCCAAACGAACCAAGTAGACACATTCCTCGTACGATGCATTTTTTCGATTCATCTTCAGTTTCGTTGTAGCTCGTCCATTCGTTGGTTCGTTCGTTCGTTTGCTCACTCATTCATTCGCCCTCTCTCTCTCTCTCTCTCTCTCTCACGCACACTCTCTCGTTCTCTCCGACGCGCGTAGATGAAGCAACAAGATACTAGCAAGGTCCAACTCTTCACGCGTCTCCATCGTGGCTGGTGGTAGGTAAATTTCGGATTTGACGAGATCAAAGATCAAAGATCGCATTGGGGAGGGATCCGAATCTCACACTCGTAACTGGTGCGTCGTATCAGCTGTGTGCGCTGCTCTGCCTTTGGAGCTACTCGACATACAACGGCAGACGCGATACGACGCGGTGTCCTCGTGGTGTGGATTCTCCAGAGGTACCCTAACAGCAAACACCGAGAAGCCTCCGGACTCAGTTGTGCGTCGACCGTTTCGAGACTCGCAACACGCAGGACGTGGTCCTAACCTTTCCAAGAGCCCCCCTCCTCTTCCCCCGCCGCTCAACACTACCAACGGAGACCCTACACCCACATCACTCTTGACCCTTGGATCGTGTGGATAGTGTGATAACTTCCTCTCGTGCTCCACTCGCTCACTTGGAAAACGACCGCTCGGTGCTTAGCCGTCCGGAGCTAGTCGACGAGGAGAGTCCAGGAAGAAGACGGGCGATCGTTCGGACCGAAATTTTCAAGTACCAAATTCTCAGGTAAGCGAGTGATCGTGCCAACGCACTACCAGAGTACCCAACGCCGGATGCGGCGTCTCGAGAGTTTTACTCGGCTACCAACCGTCCACGGCTGCCCGACAACTCCAAAAATTTCTCCCTTCTCCGCGTCCAAATTCGACGGCGACGTCCTCGAGAGGAAGTTCTCCTCTCAACGATCCTGAAGTCGCTCAGCATCTCCCTCCGGGGTTAATCGCTGAGATTTTCATTCGCCGGAGAATAGCCCGCGCGGTGTCATCTCAATGTCTTCGCAATTTCTTTGTTCCACTTTGTTTTTGTTTCCTCCGTTTGAATCTCTCTGGACTGTACTTTTAACGTTTCCAGCCATCGAAGCGATACGAGAGCGATACGGTTTTCACGGTCAGGTGTTTCCTCTCTCGGAGTCATTGATCCCATCATCCTTCGTAGAGTTTTACGGTAAAATAGCGCGGGTCACCGATTGGCTCGACGTCATTATCAATGGATGAACGATCGCTAGGGTGACCCGCGAGCTGCTGCCGGGTAGCCATGCACACGCACACGCGCATACACGGTACTCGATTGTATTGAAATTTTGGAAAAATGAGCGAGAGAGAGCGAGTCCCACGCTCGGAAATTGCGTAAACCTCTTCGATGCGGGGGTGGTACTGGCGGTTCACCCCCTACGTGCAGCCCACGCACGTACCCACGTAGTTCCGTGAAATTAAAGTTTACCACGAGGAATACTCCCTCGCAGGCAACTCCGCAAACGGTTCCGTAGAGGAAAACTTAACTTACTTTGCGATACAAGTCGATAATCTACGATTCAGAGTCACGGTGACTAATGCACACGTGCTAGAGTCAGAGGAGCCACTTGGCAAGTGGTGGACGATGCTCGTGGAGAAAGAAACGACCACGGTTCCAAAGGGCAAACTTAGATTTCGCCATGGAACTTCCCGGAGTCGACCTGGATTGCTCGATCGGACTCGGACTCGGACTCGGACTCGATCCAGCGTCTAATCGTTGATCTCACCTTGGCGCCGTTCCACGCGAAGGTCTTGCCAACCTGGAGGAGACTCTTCCCTCCTGTTGCTCGATATGGTTCACACAACGCGCGTTTCTCCTCGCGAACCTCCACAGTTTTTCTCTCTCCTTTCTTCCTTCCATTTCCAGATGAAAAGCTTGTGACAGAGGTGACCTTGAGAGTAGATCCGTCTCGCGCCTTGCAAATAGCGCGAGATATTCGCCGCGGAAACGCCTACCACGGCGTTTACACGCGTTGATTGCGCTTATGGGTGTTTCTCGACTTCCTCGCAAACGTACGGCGAAAATCCACTGTGGGCCGTTGACTGGGTCGAATGCGCTCGACGAGCTGGCACGTAGCGAAGATCATCTCTCTGCTCTCTGATAAAGGGGGACGGCAGTCCGCTACCTTTGATTATCCTATTTGCTCGACATTCCTCGCGCACTTGTTCGCTGATTCCGCGCCATGGACGTTCCTGAAAAACCAAAGGCAGGTCCTCTCCTTCGGAACTACGACGTTCCCTGGGGAATATCCAGTCCCCAACGACCAACCAACTATTTTTAACTCGCTATTTCTTCATTTAATAATTTGTGTGCACGCGCGCGCAACGCCATGCTCCGCAAGATAGTCGGAACTGAAAGAATTCCCGATAAGGTGATATCTGTCTCGTGAAATGATAAAGCAGTTATACTGGAGAAACTTTCCTTTTGGCGATCTTATCTTCCTCGTTCTGTACATTCGATTCGCTAAAGTCCGAGCGTGACGCAACGCAAGCGACAAAATATTTTCGGCATCAGCGCCGTTCATTCCTTCCAGTGTGGATAATCGCGCGTGCACGTGAGATTCGCTCGAGTGAAATCTCCCTGGAGTTTACTCGCTCGCTCGCTCGCTAGCACGTTCGCTCGCTCGCTCTTGAACTTTGGAACGGATGGCACAAATACGAGAGGGCAGAAAGTACGTGTCCGGACGTTCCTCGCGATTAACGCCGCTCGCGACATTTTAATATCGGAAAGCGCAAAAACCATAATGCACGCTTATCGCAAAAACCTTCCTGCGAACAACTGATATCGACCTATGATTTAACGACGTTGCCTACGTCGCTCAAAGATTTGCGGAGAAACTTTGTCCTTTGTCCTTTGGCATGTAGACTTTCCTTCCCTCCGACGACTCCTCTCTTCGTTCAAGTACAAAAGGTGCAAAAGCCATTTAGAGGGTAAGGGTAAAAATCCGATTTTCCATGCACCCTTGGGCTAGCCAAGGTCAGTACCGTTAATCGTCGAGGTCTCAGTGGTTCTCCGTCAGCTCGTTTCTCCAAGTTTTCCGGAGAATCCCCTCTCGAAAGCTTCTCTCCCTTTCTCGGTCCCTCTTTGTCCCCTTGTCCCCCTCGTTGTTAACACTCAACGGGATGTACGATTAATTAATCGAACGGGCGACAACAAAAAATCGTGCAAAGTCTACTCCTATAGTCGAGAAGTGTACTTGTTCTCCAAAAAAGGTTGAGAAAAAACCATTAAACGATAATTTGTAATCTCCTCGGAGATTAGATAACCGAGTGCTCTTATTGTTTACGAGTGTGCGTGTATGCGAAAGATGCAAAAAGAAAAGTATATCCGTGTATCTCTGACTTAGACCGCTTATCCCTAAGACCATCAGGAATTTTTTCGACTCGTTGAGAGACGTCTGGAGAAGCGATAGATTAAATTGTCCATTGAATTCGCACGCTGTGAAAAAGTGCACGTGGCCTCCATACGCGGATGGGTACAAGGTGCGTTTGTTTAATCACTCGGATTTCACTGACTTGACGATAAGAGAGTCCTCTTCGCGCTGATTACAAAACACCTGCTAACAGTACCAGTACCAGTACCAGTACCAGAACCACCACCACCACCTTCTTCCCCATCTTCGTCATCGTCCAAGGAGTTAAGAATTTCGAGTTCTTTGGATTCGAGAAAAAGGTGCGCGATAAGAAACGGACGCGTTATCGCATCTCCCACGTGTATATATACGCATAATGATAGTACTTGGGCAAAACGATCAGGCGCGTTTTATCGTTTACGTTTTCCTAAAGCGGAAGCGAGACCTCCGGACAATGACCGTACGCCCGACAACGAAGCTACACTCAATTTACTCGACTAATTCGTGTATTTTGATTGTTCGACGGGGCCTCACCCATGGTCAAAGATTAGCCACCGAGAATTGACTGTTGATAACCTAAATTAATTAGCACACATAAGCTCGGCTGACCCCCGAGATTAAAGTGCGAGCATTTTATTTGCTATCGTCGTACGGGCGCGTTAATATTTCTATCATCGCTTGATAAGAGTCAATCGTTCAACTGCGTTACATAAGCGTGGGGAAGAGGCAGGGCACTCCCGAGATTTTCTTCGCGCGAGCACACTCGATTTCATCCCGTGCTTTCCGAGCTGACCCTGAATCAACCACCTACGGTTCTTCAGGGTTGTACTTGATCATCCAACTTTTCAATTTTAAACTATCCTTGTCCAATTTACTCACGATAATTGCCAAGTTTTCCCCAAGTATATTTCTGTAAGTTTGCCCCCCGTGTACATTCATGCTCATTGGTTATTTAGATAAGGCTGCGTACACCTATATATATACACACACCACTCGTTCGTTCGTTCCTTCCTTCCAGCAAAAAGTGCTGGATCGGTTCTCACCAGCGGGCCACAATAGCATCGCTTTAGAAATTACTGCGAAAAAAATCGCAGCTTCCATTAACGCATTTCCAATTAACACATTTGTCGAGAGCTCTGGACGCAACTAAATGACAAATTGTCTTCGTTATCTTATGTTATTGCTACGATTATCTCGTACGGGCGAGTATCTCGTAATACATGAGGTTATGCGAATTCGATCAGGAAGTTTCAATGAGAAACATTGGCTAACCTGTGAGCGAGGGAGACAGAGTCGCATCGTCAACGACTCTACTAATTAACATACGACAAGTCGGTAAATAAGATTTTCAAACTGATTTGCTTACCTTTGCTGGGATCGACCATTGTGAAAAAGTTGCACGACTCTCCAACAGATTCCCAGAGAGGCAGGGGGGCTGGACACGCACGTACACACACACTCGGTAGAGATTCCAGACACTATTTGTAAACTCCAGGCAACGGATGATCTCTTACTCTGCAAAGATTGACAACTATTTTATCCTTGATTCGACTTACTCGACTCTGCTTCTTCTAATATGATAAACGGTTTATTTCTACCAATTATTTATGCCAACAGGCGTCGAACCATTAGCTGCGTTAGCCGTGTGGTTTGAAATCACTACATACCTCTAATTTAATTCCGCCAGAGGACTCTCATTAGAGAGAGAGAGAGAGAGAGAGAGAACCAGAGACAATAAAATTGAGAGACTTCCTTCCGGTTGGAGCAAATTTCCGTTAAAATTCAAATTCTTCGACGTCCAGCAGAACAAGTCAAGTCGGTATCGGGGCAAATTGCTTGTTTTATTTCAATCAACTAGTTCCTAGCGCCTCAAGTTTGTAATTACCTTCAATTTAACCATCAAGAGCTGCAACATCACGTATGAGTCTGAAGGACTGTAAATACGTCATATTCATGCATTTCTTAACTATGCGCCTGTGCTGCTCGATTGACGGCGGGGGCAAAAGTTTGCTTTTAGGTCGTTGACCAACAAAACGCGATACCACGGCCAAGAAATCAAATCGAAAATCCATTTTTCTGGAAGATTCTCTCTCCCTCCCTCCCTCCCTCCCTCCTTACTTACCCGCGGAATGCCACCGGTAAGTAAAGATAAGTGATTTTCACGCAACGACCGCCCCTTTCGCCATTCGATGAGAGTAAAAAGCTTTTAATACCTTTTCACGCTGCCTGCTTTTCAATCGGATGATTACCACCACGTACAGCTCTTCTGGCACACCGGTCGTTTTTCGCACGCTCCTCATTTGTCTCTCCCAAACGGAGGTTATTTTACTCGGTTGGTGCCAGTAGGCCATCGCTTTTTTACCGGTCGATAATGGACCAGCGAAGAACCTACATTAACAGCCGGCTACCCAACAGATCGGCCATCTCTCTATCTTTTTCTATCCTCCTCACCTTCTTCCACTTCTCTCCTCGAGGAAAAACTCACCGGAGAACTTTGTTGCGTCTCTCCCCGCTCCGACGTTATGCCAACGAGAAAAAAATACTCGCCGATCACCTCGAGATCATTTTCAATTGATTTTCCGTGCAACAGGAATCTTCCTCTCTCTCTCTTTTCGTCTCTTCGATCGATACAGTTATTAACACGACGCACTGTGACATTGACACGTTACGTGAGAAACAAACGAATGTGCGACCACCGCGCGCATGCGCCCTAGCGCGCGCGCACATACTTTGAACCATCGCGTGGCGCGCTCCAATGTGATTTATGAATTATTTATTGTTTATCGTTAATGGGGAAAAGCAGCATGAATATATCGCTCGTGAATATTCAAGAACTTTTTCCGAGATTCTTTAGCTCGGAAAACGGAGACTTCGATCTGCCAGTTCAGGAGGAACTTGCGACGAAAAGTCGCGGGAACTTTCGCGCGCGACGGATGCGCGTTTTTGGGAGTTTTAGGAAATTGACGATGACCTCGTTATCGGCAGACAATGATTCTCAGGAGACTCATTGACTCGCTCTTCGAGGTTTTTCCCTTTGCCTCCCGAGTTTCTCAGATCCAGGCTCGACGATGCTCGAGGAATTCCGAAAAGTGTGAGAAATTCGGAGTGACGATACCACCCTCTCTCTCCCTCTCTCTCTCTCTCTCTCTCTCTCTGGAGCTACTCTCTCCTAGTCCCGATTGATTTTCGTAGGTTTTTTTTCTCTTTGTTTTCTCCCTTTTGTTGGCCGCAATGAATTTATTTGGCACGATTGATTTGATTTGCGCAAAGAGCCCCAAGGGCGCAAGCATCGATGACCACGAAGAGGTACCGGAAAAAGCGAAGGGGGTGTGTCGAGTGGTCAAAAGCCTCTTCGTAATTTTCGCAATTTTCGCCAATGTTCGCCGATTGACTTTTGCCTATTTGGGAATGGTTTTTCTTGCAGTGTCATTAATCCGCATCAAAGAGACCGGCAAGTACCGGGGCTAACACAATCTCAAGAGCAAAGATACCGGGTGACACCGGAAGTATCCACCATGATCGTGGAAGAAAAACAGTGAGTCGTAGCCTAAACTAAAGTAGTGCTGCTGCTCGTTATTAAACTTATTCGCTCTATTAATTTTTTTTTTGTTTCTTGCTTGCATGCTCTGTGATTTTTCTCTCTTCTGTTTTTTTTTTTATTCTTCTTCATATACTTCTATATTTTTCTTCCTTTGATCTCACCTGTTTTCTGGCGTTGAAGCGCACGCTACTCGATAAATGCAAGCATGCTTCAGTTTTATCTCTTCCGAGCCGCCAAAAATCTCTCCGTGGACAGTCGAGAACACGAAGCAGAAAGCGGACTCGCAACTTTTACAATCGACGAAAATTATTCACTCTTATATTAATCTCTATCAGTCTCTTTCACAGCTCCTTTTGCTCTTACTCTACCTTTTTGTTTTAATTTTGTCACGCAGTATTCTCTTGCAAGACCGCTGCAAACTCGCCTCTCTCCCTAACCAGCACAATGCTTCTATTCTCTCACTGTAAATACAGTAAACTAAGCGATTTTTCCAGAAGAACTCGTTTCTCCAAATTCATCGACGCAAGTCGACGATTGTTCCAGTCCTTTATTGCAGCCACGCTTCCCTGCACACCTGATCTTCTTCTTCTTCTTCTTCTTCTCCTCTCTTCTTCTACCTTCGCTCTTCTCTCTCCGTGTGTAGTTAGCAGGATCATTAAAAATCTAGACGTGAAAATCGGAAAAACTGTAGTCGAGGAGAACTGGACTAATCGTGTGCTTTTTTATCAGTTCTATCTATACCATTGATATACGCGACAGTTTTTCACTACTCGACGGACTATCGAGAAGTATCAAGGATATTTGTGAGACAGCTCTGAATATTTATCCTTTTTCTTTACACACGACCATTTTTTGAGAAGAACAGAGCAGATAGAAAAAAGCGAATTTGTAAATATTCTTTTTTTTTCCTCTCTTTACTCTTCTACCTATTTTCTGCTATAATATCGACTCTTCCTCCTTCTCTTCTTCTTCCTCCTCCTCCTCCTCCATCTCCTCGTCTATTCCCGCCTCCTTCTTCACTGCATACAGCACTCTCGTAACAGTATAGCAAATGTTGTTTTTCTTCTTCACTGCATACGACAGTCTCGCGAAAAGCACACGTATAAAGACAGCTAACACACGCACACACACCCACACCGACGCACATGTACAATATTCCTCGAAGAAACGGGAAAAGAGCAAAGTAATCAGTGGATCTTGTGTCTCGACTTCAACAGGGAAATGGACTGCGGGTTCTGGATCAGCGGGGCGATCAACGCGATCAAGGCGTTGTCATATGTGTACGACCTGTTGACCTTCCCGGTTTATCTGATCCTGCAACGACCATGGGAAAAGCGCAAAGCCTCCAGGAGGCCGAAGGCAAAGTCCATCGTCAAAAGCGAGCACTCCGTCACGTACAGGAGCGTGGATCAACCTAAGGAAATTCACGTTGCTCTTGAACGCGAAAAGATCGATACCTTGGAGAAGATGCTAATGTGGCTCGTTAAGGTCCATGGCGGCAAACGGTGCCTCGGCACCAGGCAGATCCTCGCCGAAGAAGATGAACTTCAGCCGAACGGCAGAATCTTTAAGAAGGTAATAAACTTTGCGTCATGGCGTCTCGCACGCATACGTTTCTCCTCGCACGATTCTTCCTAGTATCAGTCGTGTGCATCAATTATTCAATAGTTTCTTTTTCCAACTGTCCGACAATGATAAGTAGTTTAGCAATCGCCGCGAGGTAAACTTGGCGAGTGCCAATATTGATTTCTCGTGAAACCGCGAGATCCCGAGGGCGGCCGCTTCCGCCAAGCGGCAAAATGGCGTCAACGCGGGGTCTGATGCTCGATTTTCCGGCTTTTTTTTTCGCAGTACAAGATGGGCGAGTACAAGTGGAAGAGCTACGCGGAGGTCGAGAGACTGGCGGCGTCCTTCAGCCGCGGACTTCAGGAGCTGGGAATGAGCGCCCGCAAGAACATAGTGATCTTCGCCGAGACGCGGGCAGAGTGGATGATCGCCGCGCACGCCTGCTTCAAGCAGAACCTCTCGGTGGTTACCATCTACGCGACCTTGGGCGACGAGGCGATCGCGCACGGGATCAACGAGACGGAAGTGGACACCGTCATCACCAGCCACGAGCTGCTGCCAAAGTTCAAGCGACTCCTGGAGAGCACGCCGGAAGTCAAGAACATCGTCTACATGGAGGACCAACTGAAGGAGACCGATATCACCGGCTTCAAGGTCAGTCAGTCAGTCAGTCAGTCCTCATCGGTGATTTTCCCCGGTTACGAAAAACCAACCGGATGCGTCGCCTGCAATTACGCGGGGAAATCGCCGACATGTAAATTGCCCGCTACTCGAGCCACTTGCGTAATCGAATCTCTTCTTTGCTCTTCTCCGCGACGTAACGCGACGCTACCTCGAGTAATCGTAACGAGCGGCGGGATAGCAACAACAAGAACAACAACAATGTTCCGATGACACCAGAGCGTATGTTTCATTTCGCATTGAACTTTTCAGGATGGAGTGAGACTCGTGCCGTTCTCCGAGGTGATCAAGAAGGGCAACTCGTCCAACCTCACTCACATGCCACCGACCTGCGAAGACACCGCCATCATCATGTACACTTCCGGCTCCACCGGTGTACCCAAGGGAGTCATCCTTTCCCACAAGAACATCATTATCACCCTGAAGGCTTACTGCGACGCAGTAGAGATCAAACCGGACGACGTTTTCCTGGGTTTCCTGCCCTTGGCGCACGTTTTCGAATTACTGGCAGAAAGCGTGTGTCTTCTGACAGGTGTCCCCATCGGCTACAGTTCACCCCTGACCATGATCGACTCCAGCAGCAAAATCATGCGAGGATCGAAAGGAGATGCCTCGGTCTTACACCCGACCTGCTTGACCGCTGTGCCTGTGAGTTCCGGCTCTTCCATAATGAGATACTCTACCTCCCCTCCCTCCCTCGCTGCTACCTTACCTCGCTCTCGACCTTTACGTAATTTTCAGTTTAAGAGTGAAAACTCTGGTTAATGAGATTAAGAGAAAGCTTTTCGTCCGTACTAAATCCACGTCATTGGAGCATATTTGTTATCGTTTCTTATCTCTCTCTCTCTCTCTCTCTCTCCCTATGTTATAGTTGATTCTCGATAGAATTTCCAAGGGTATCAACGAGAAGGTGAAGAAATCCGGTGCGTTCAGGCAGGCTCTCTTCAACTTTGCCTACGAGTACAAACTGAAATGGATCAAACGTGGATACGAGACTCCTCTGTTCGACAAGTACATATTTGGAGCTGCCAGGCAGGTTCTTGGTGGTAGAGTTCGTTTGATTTTGTCCGGAGGAGCTCCACTCAGTCCCGACACTCATACCCAAGTCAAAGTCTGCCTCTGCGTCACGGTCACTCAAGGCTACGGCTTAACCGAAACCACGTCTTGCGCCACGGTCATGGACGGTATGTCGTGCATGCGTAGCACTCTCTATCCTTAGTGGTCGCCCTTGCTCGGCGAAGCATACTCAAGGTCATCGGTTTGCAGTACACGACAGGAGTACCGGGAGAGTAGGAGCGCCCACCACGGTTTGCGATATCAGACTGGAGAACTGGGAAGAGGCCGGCTACAGGGTCACGGACACGCCGTACCCCAGAGGAGAGATCTTGATCGGCGGTGACAACGTTTCCACCGGATACTACAAGCTACCTGACAAAACCAAAGACGATTTCTTCACCGAGGACGGACGTCGGTGGTTCAAGACTGGAGACATCGGTGAGATTCACCCGGACGGATCGATCAAGATTATCGGTAGGTTCCCCAGCGCGAATGGGGCGAATAGCGTTGGAGATGTCGCGTTAGAGAACCTCGCTCTCTCATACCACTCTTTCCAGATCGCAAGAAGGACCTGGTGAAGCTGCAATTGGGAGAATACGTGTCCCTGGGCAAGGTCGAGTCGGAATTGAAGACTTGCCCGGTAGTCGAGAATATCTGCGTCTACGGAGACGCCAACAAGGCTTACACGGTGGCGTTGGTTGTGCCCAATCCGCACAAGCTCGAGGAAATAGCGTCGGAGCATGGCGTGACCGGCAAGAGCCTCGAGGAGCTTTGCAATGATCCTCGCATCGAGAAGGCTGTTCTTCAGGAGTTGATCGAACAAGCCAAGAAATGTGAGTCCATCATCGTGATCGTCCTAGCAATGTTAATGCAGGTGGAGACGGTGCGACAGAACTGGTTTATCGTTTTATTTGGCTTTCAGGTAAACTACAGAGGTTCGAAGTACCCGGTGCCGTAAAATTATGCGCAGAACAATGGTCGCCGGACATGGGACTAGTGACGGCGGCTTTCAAACTAAAACGAAAAGCAGTTCAGGAACGTTACCAACACGAAATCAATCGAATGTACGCGTCGTGATGTTTCGTCAAAAATTGCCCAAAGTGCAATGAGTAACTTGGATCACGTGTGATTAAACGCATAAAGTCCTTTATCGATGGAACATGAATACGAAAAGTACGATACCCGTGTCTACCCTTTCAAGCTTAGCGTCCTAAGCTTACTTTATGATATAGTTTCAAAGATTTACTAGTAATTCGATTGAAATAGTTCGTTTTCTCCCTGTATATAGAGATTACGGTTATTTACAATTAAATCATGAAAATCAACTTGTTCCTTACATAAATCTTATGTAAGCTCACAAACACACGCGCACGTGCACAAAGAGACACGTAGAGCTTCGTATAGCTTCTTCTTATTATTCTTATTGTTATTCTTATTCATCTACTATGTCGCGTACTTACTTACACTGCAATTTCTCCAAGGAATCGTGAGTTCGTATCGGATGAAGGGCAAACGCTAGATCACCTCGACGAATCTTTTAAGAAAGAATTGTGTTGAATTGTGTATAAATGATAATATCTATTAAGCAACGAGACTGGTTTGTTTATTGTTATGACAACGCACATCGTTATGTTAAAATATAAAGCGTTCGAATTTCTCTTATCCCGTACCATCTGTACAGTATACATATGCATATACTACCTATTATGCACGCGTGCATCTCGTACACGCGTATATATTAATGTAAACACGTTTTCGTCTATTTGTAAAATATATTATTCCAAATATCACAGAATCGAGCAGCACTGTTCTTCCGTGCCGAGTAGGACTTTCTTCTCGCAAGATTTGTGATTAATTGGCGAACGAGCGATTGGTATCACGTTAATTTATTAAGTTTCATTATGCAAATTATCGAGTGATTGTATTTAGTAATTGGGTAATAACATAGAGGAGGACTTGCACTAAAAAAATACGGATACCGACTTGAGCATATAAAAAATTAATAAAATAATTGTTGGTTTAATGAAAGTCATTGTAAATTTTTTATAATTTTGTAATTATATAGGTACGATAGTTGCGATGTGTTTAAGTTTTAAAAATAACACTTTTTTTTATAGTAATTGCAAAATATATGAGATATTTCCAAGGAAAAAAAAAAAAAGAAAAAAGTTAAATATATAAATATTTATTAAAAAAAATATCATTTTTAGGGCTGTTTAAATTCGCAAATATATGTTTATGGTGTACAGAATGATATTGAACTGCGAAAAATCTTGATGGATTTTATTGACTGCGCCACTTTTAAAGATAGCTTTTTAATTTGTGCAATGTGTTCATCAAGTTCGGTATGCATCATAAAGGATTTCAAGTCAAATTACTAATATTAATACTTATGTTTGCTCGATTGTCCACTTTTGAAATTTTAGTAAATACACAAGATTGTATCATAAGAATGTTTAATATACTTTAAATAGTTAATGGTGCTTTTATGTATTTCTTTTTGAATCAATCATATTTCTCTCCTGCACCCTATCTCATTTCAATAAATTGCACAAAACTCGCATTTTTAATACTTTCGACTCTCGGTAAATTATCCTGTGATTTTTTTTTAAATTTTTTTGAAATATTCTCAAGCGTCGGCAATAGTAGAGAGCTGCCAGGAGTAATCAGGTGGCGACATCTGCAATACCGACTCCTTCATTTTAAGTGCACTCGCACTTACGGAGGAGCGTCTTCGGTCAATTTTTTAAAAGTGGAATTTTTAGAAGACTAGCCAAGTGCACGCGCACTCCGTGCTCCATTCAGTTATTTCTTTCGAAAATGTAATTTGACACGAAACTTTCTTTATCGTTAAGTATTTTTGCATGTACGTTTGTGTACGAGCACGTACATACACATTCTTATCGAATTTCCCCTGATCTCGGAAGCACTCGTGCATGTCAGTATTCCGCTGATACATTTTGTCTCGAGTACAATTTTATAGATAGAAATTGTGAGAATTTTTTCCAAAGATTCGCAATCAAGGGAATACGAAACAAATAAGAGCTACTCGCGTATATGCGAGCATTTTGCCCCTTATATCGCCTATCAATAAATCACGCGGAATAAAAAGCTTTAAATCAAGTTTTGAAAGAATTGAAAAATTCTTTCTCTCATTTCTCGCAACTATGATACATCGTCCTTGAAATATACATGATAAAAAGATAAGAATTTCGTATGATTTACGAGGGATCCAGAATTATACCGCAGACTTCGACCAAAGTACTATTTGAAAATTGCTTTAATTCCGCGGCAAGTTAGAAATTTTCGTAAGCGCTCATAGGAGAAAAGGATCGGAGGATTCTTATAAACTCTTCCTCTTTACGATACAGGTAAAAGCCGAGAAAATTTGTTTCGGCAAAAAGAGTATGTTTGTTAATTCTAATTTCGCGAGATATATAGTACCGCTTTTAAGTGTAAAAAGCGAGGAGAGCCGTAAGCATCTTTTTACAAAATTTCCAGATGATAAATAATGTTAGCGCGTGGTACGTCGTCGTATGGAGAACGTCACGAGTAGCGCTATTTAAAAAAAAAAAAGAAAAAAAAAGAAGAAAAAAGAAAAAACTTGATTTAACGAGAAAAAAAGAGAAAAAAAAAGTGGAAAGCCAAAAGTCTCTCTTGGATGGAAGTACACGCGAGTGTACTTATTTGCACAGGAATCGAGCGGGATTGGCAAGTGCACGCGCACCGTTCGACCTAGTGCCCGGTACAGCCGCACTTTCAGACAGGGACACATGACCCGAGCTGCTCGGTTCCTTCGGGTACATTCGCACCCGCGACCATCGAGCCTTGGGTGCAGTAGCGACCACCCATAGATACGCCGAGTACACCTGCACTCGGTAAGCACGTCATTTCTCCTCCCCCTTTTCATTCACATTTCTCAAACTCGCACACAATCGCAATTTACCACCGTACAACCAAATGTGCTTGGAATATGGACTGTGGAAATCAATCTAGACTTCCTCTTTACGATTAAAAATTTTACGTAACTACGCGCGCGCGCGCGTGCAATCGATAGTATACAATCGTACTTAATTGGCAGGAGATGGAAACAGAAGCAAGGAGAGAGAACTTTGGCCTGTTCCTTTTAAAACCCGACGTTTCCACCAATTTCTCCGTTTCCTCCTTCAATTTTTTAGTCAATGTCAGCACATCCGCGCAATCACGCGCTTCCTCGGTGTTACCCCGCGCGAATTCGAGCACGAGAAAATACATCCGGTTCAATTTTGAAAGATTCCAATCGAATCGCCTCTCCTTATCGATTTCTAATTGTGGGAATCGTCTAATCTAATCGAATTGGAAAAAGTTGAGAAAGAAACTCTTGCTCGAGTGTTTTTACTCGCGTTTCCTAAGGCGTACAATTTTGCGGGTCTCGGCAGTATGAAAATTCTCTCATGTTTTTTTTTTCAACCGCGAAAGGAAGAGCAAGAGAGAGAGAGAATTTTTGGACGAAGCCTCGATGGAGAGAGAGAGAGAGAGAGAGAGAGAGAGAGAGAGAGAGAGAGAGAGAGAGAGAGAGAGAGAGAGAGCCCACGGCATTCAGAGGAACACGACGAATATCGAGGCGAAACTCGAGCCACGGTCAGTAGGAAATGACGCGAATGATGTTTACGAGAGTCAATCGATATCCGCAAACACTGCTACGTACACGATACTATTTGTTCTATTTTAGCGACTTATTCCCTTTGCACGATCCACCGAGCTCCAACCGGGAAGGAATCCAATAAAAGCGTCGTCGGCCTGCGAAACGTCAAACGCGAAGAAAGGATAAGCAAGTACTCGAGCAAGCAGAGCAACGAGCCCCGCGTTGCAACCGACACTGAGAATTTCTTTTTTCCTCGATCGCTTCCCAGCAAGAGGCAAACTTCTGCTTCCTGAAGATACGCGACGTTTGGAATGTCAATCGGTCGATTAATGGCATTGCGCGCGTTACTCCCAAAAATGGTCGGGGGAGGAGAGACCGCGATTGATATCTCCTCGAGCATTGAGAATTTGCTTTGGTGGGGCTGCAGGGGTGGGGGAGAGTCCAAATAACGAAGCTAATAAAGGCTCTTGCACTCGAGAAGGCCGATGAGGGTATCAATGGCAGAGTGCCCCGTGTGCCAATGGATCAAAGTGAGTGCAGGTGCACGGAAACGGAGGGATGGAGAAAACTGATGAAAAATCATGCGAAGCGGAATCCATCGGAGAAGAATTGAGAAGAGACGAAAGGAGAGTAGAGCAGAGCAGAGCAGAGTAGAGTAGAGTAGAGCAGAGTAGAGTGAATCCCGTGAGTTTAGCAGAGACCCCTTGCGCGTATAAAAGCCGCGAATAAAGCGCCGACCGTTTCAGTCGTCCGAAAACTGTTCTATCGTTAAGGACTACGGTGGTTCCCTTGACGTCTACGTCGCCTTTTGGCGCGTCCACCTTTTTCGTTCCGTTCCATTCCGTTCCTCTCATTTTCTCCTCTCCTCTCCTTCTCTCTTCTCTTCTCTTCTCCTCTCTTCTTCACGTTCCTCTCATCATCGTTCCTCTTCTCTCTCCTAGATCGATCATATCGACCAATTCACTCAAAAACTCTTCTCACGCACCTTCCATTTACCCACCCTCTCCCTCTTCCTCCCGTGGCTTTCCTTTATCAATTCCTTTTGCAACATCGCATTGTTGCTTCTCTCTCTCTCTCTCTCTCTCTCTCTCTCTCCATGGAAAAATTCCATTGACTTTCCCTCCCGCTCTCCCTGCCCGGAGATCCACCTGGCAATCCAATAATCAACGTGTGTGCAAAGTTTCGTGAAATCGATCGAAGGTGAAAATGATCGAAAATGCGATAGGCTGCTGGAGCGGACTCCTGGTGACGGTCCTTAGTTTTCTCCTGTACGTGGCGTATTTCTACAAGATCAATTGGATCAAGGTAGGTGTCGGAGAAAAGAAGGAACGACCAGGAAAGACGAGCGTGCGATCGCTGAAAATGACAAAATTTCCCCCGATCGACCGATACCACCCCCCTCTCCCTCTCCCCGCCCAACGCCTTTCTCCTTTATCAGATCTCTGATACGTCGTCCACTTGCACGCTATTAATTAATCAACAGCCGTGCAACCATTCCTCTCCTTCTCCTCTTCTCCTCATCCTTCTCCTCCTCCCATAGGTGCAGTTCCTTGGAAAATTCTGCGTAAAAGTGAAAAGTTACCGAGGTCGCGAAAACTCTACGCGCACCCCTAGTCGCAGTGACAATGTTGTGAACTTTAAAGTTTCCCAGTTTTCTTTCTCTCTCTCTCTCTCTCTCTCGCGTCCTGTGTCTTGGAAAACTTGTCTATACGTAGCATCCCCCCCTTACTTTGATTTTCCGAACGCGAAAGTAAGCCAATATCTTTTCTGAAAGAATTTTTCATCTTAGGATCTGAGGGACCTTGACAAGAGGAAGAAAGGGTCCGTAGCAGACGCAAAATGCCGGAAACTAGGAAGTTTGCCACCCGTTTATCCGAACGGCTGGTTCGGATTGATCGAGAGCTCCCAACTGAAAAGGGCCGAGGTCAAGCACGTCACCGCCCTGGGTGAGAATTTTGCGGTCTTTAGGTAAGCTCTCCCACATCCCTTCGTCCCTTATTTTTCTCCACGCCAATTGAAATCGCCACGAACTTGCCACAGGTCCGAGGAAGGAGTGGTACACATCCTGGACGCTTACTGCCCACACTTGGGTGCCAACATGGCCGAGGGTGGCCGGGTCGTCGGGAACTGCCTGGAGTGTCCATTCCATAGCTGGCGCTTTCGGGGAGAAGACGGACACTGCGATGGCATCGCTTATGCCGAGAAAAGTAAGTCGACCGAGTACCCGCGTCTTGATTCCTGTCTGATCTGCTCTTTGACTGTCCTCCCCGACGAACGTCAGTACCCCCGGTAGCCAGAACCAGGAAGTGGAAGAGCTGCGAAGTGAACGGCTTCATCTTCGTCTGGTACCACGCGGAGTCCGAGGAGCCCGACTGGATGCCGGAGCAAAACGCTAACTTATCCAATGGTACCTGGCGCTACCACGGACGCAACGAGTTCCTCATCCGATGTCACATACAGGTACACATTACTCGCCGCTCTCGCTTCCTCGACAACCTTCGAGCAGCATTCCGCACCCTGTAACACATAAATTTCCACAGGAGATACCGGAGAACGGCGCCGACATAGCTCACCTCAACGTGGTCCACGGACCCTCCATGTTCCTCCACGAGAAGCTCCCCTGGCTGGCCCGGCATTCCTGGACCGACGCCTCCTGGAGCAACGCGCGAATCCTTACGGAAAAGGTGGGACCAAGCTCGGCTACGCCCAAGTCCAACGACGACCAGGACTGCTCAGCGGACAATGGCTGCGAGATCAAAACGGAGAAGCACAAGGCCTACATGAAGCTCCGGCACAGCATGGTCTTTCTCAGGCGCTTCACGATGCTCAACCTGAACGTCACGGTCCACCAGATCGGACCTGGCTACGTAGAGCTGTATCTGGAGTCAGCCTTGGGACCAATGTTCATCCTGCAAACGGTCACCCCGGTGAAGCCCCTGGTGCAACGCGTCATTCACACGATTTACGCACCACCCCTTCTGGCTCCTTATGCCAGTATAGTATTCCTAGCCGAGTGTCTCATGTTCGAGAGAGACGTGGCTATCTGGAACCATAAGAGATTCGAGAAGAAACCCATTCTGGTGAGCGAGGATCGCAGCATCCTGGCCTACCGACGCTGGTACTCCCAGTTCTACTCACCGAACAGCGTCGATTACCAAATGGCCATGCAGTCCTTGCAATGGTAAACGGAAGTCGAGTCTCTCTAGAACCGTGGACCACGAGATTATACTCAAGGATCCAGATGATCCGCATCCACGTTAGTAGACTAGTCTGCTGAAAGCATCTTCTTTGACCCGAGCCCTCTCACCCTCTCTCTTATTTTCCTCTTCTCTATATGCGATACTCTCTTACCTCGGGGCTCGGGGAACTCACAGTATTCCTAGCGAAGAACCAACAAACGTTTCCTGTAGTCTTAAGTTTTGATAGCTCTACTTTATCCACTTGCAATGAACATTCTAATCCGAGGAGAATTGCTCTTAGGGAATTCACTCGCAAACATTCCATTTCTCTACTCGGTTTGTTCACGTTCCACTTTTAAGCTGTACAATCCTCTACCGTGTGTTCTTGCATATGGATTTGAAGTGTTTTTCAATGGCACCGGCGTTCATCGTATTTATATATATATATATATGTATGTATACATGTACGTGCATCGAAATCACGTCGATTTTTCCAAGGGATGAAACCCTTCGTAGTCTTACCTTTACTCATATTTCGCATGTTCCTTCAACGCACGGATGTTCCAAGGACGAGCTGTGCAGAGTCTCGTCGATACTATACGCTTGAGTTTAAGCAACATTTTACACAAGCTTTCCATAATATCTCCTCGTTTAGCCATAATACTTGACTGAATTTCAACGCAATTATCGTATAAAGTATCCAAAGAATTGTTAGGACCTACTTGAACAAAATAAATAAACGAATGCATTAATTAATTCATTGAGATAAGGAAAAAAAAGTGAAAAATCTATACTGGAAGTTGGCGGGCTTCATTTTCGTTTAAATTTGTCTTTTACGTGTCGTAGAAATCACCATCCACGTTATCGACCGCTCAAAATGCACACAAATCCTCGTACATTTACCGACATTTTTGATTCCTGAAATTGACGCTGGTAGCGCGACAGATCGACGCGCTATCTACAGGTTGCCGCATAAAATATGGCGGATATCATTAAGATTCAAATTTCTTCTTTTGGGTATGTCATTCTATTTCTTAACAATATCGAATAATACAATGCGTACTACAAATGAAACTTGATAAGGAAGGTCTAATGACTTTATTACTATGCTACTACATTCTCTATACTCGTCATTGCTTTCTTCTCTCATCTCATAGATGAGAAAACAGTGAAATAGGAAATGGAAGTTTGAAGAACCTGAAACAAACGGGTTAGTACGATCTTTTTATTCAGAAATCTGAGAAGATCTAAGAAAACGATCGATCGAGTGAAAATTTACCGTCGAAAAACTGGATAACGTTAAAATAACCATTTTTCCAGCTGATATGCAGCAAGGCTCGGAACCTCTACGTATGATCATTAAAAACAATCTTTGAAATTTTGGTGGTGCGTCGTACCAGTTTCCGCTGTAACTGGAATCATTTGAATCACAATGAAAACGTAGCTTACGGCGATCCAGGACTATATTGTAAAATTGGAATTGGAATGAAAAGAATCAGCATAATTTTGATGACTCACGCTTTATTAGAAATATCAATGCTGTGATCCATAAGTATTTGCCCGGGGTAACTATTGAACAATAAATTCAGTAATACGCCACTCGTGATGATGGCGTATTGTACCACCTCGTTAAAATTATCCATTACAGCAAGAATCTGAAGAGAATAAATCAAGGTAAAGCTGTGTTTTTCTTTTCATCTCTAAGCTTTATACGCAGCATACGTTTTATAATCCGTGTACTCACGCGTACTAGCGTAAAACTCATGCATACCATGCTCAAACCTAATTGCAACATCAGTGACCACGTGTAACACGATTCGATTTGTTCCGAAAACCTTAGCAAAATTTTATTTCCGATAAGAAGATTACTCGTAGTTAAATGCGACTCGACTTTCATCGCTATAAATATGAAAATAAAGAAATGGATCGACCCTTGTGGTAAAACTGAACCAAAAACCTCCTCATACTAACTTTATGGCTCTTTCGTGAGCATCGATAGAATCTATTATATCACCGAGGACATCATTCATGTGCGTCGATGATCTACGAGCTGCTAAGTATCTATTTTTCAACATAAAATTTTCCAATTTCCACCTATGGGAGTAACAACAGTTCTTCTCATTTCCTTTCTCAGATGTTCGAGTTTTCAACGAACAGTGTTCATTCTC
Organism: Sclerodermus sp. 'alternatusi'; assembly: GCA_037305995.1. Taxonomy (NCBI): domain Eukaryota; kingdom Metazoa; phylum Arthropoda; class Insecta; order Hymenoptera; family Bethylidae; genus Sclerodermus; species Sclerodermus sp. 'alternatusi'. The sequence goes on along the minus strand of CM074546.1, from coordinate 7,287,407 downwards.
CTTACGATACGAGTGCGAGAGAGAAATGCCTTTGCATCGATTGTTCCTTACCCAACTATGGAGAACATTGCACACGCGTGCCGCACAAGAACGATGTACATGAGATCTACCGACAGTACGACGGTTATTCCAAAAAAATTGGTCAATGCTATGTGAAGAGAGATCAGATAAAAGTATTCCTCCTGATCGACGAAGTATTCGCAATCAAAAATTTGCTTTCTTGCTCGAGAGACGTTCAACGGTACCACGAGGTCCAGAAGTACAGGAGTCATGGGTACCAGTCCATGAAAAAGACAAATTCCGTACATGTAATCTGGGAAAACGAAAGAAAGCAAACAGTGTAGCCTAAATTGTTGATCCAAAATTCGGAGAATCCGCATGATCCTAGGAGTCAGCGGAATTGTGAAAAATTACAGGTGTAAACGATGGTGAAGAATCTCGAGCTCTCCGTGTATCTGTGCAGAATCTCTTCCTCCTCTTTGTGCCTCTTTCTTTGCCACTCGCTGCTCAACTGCAGGCACATCTTTTTCATCTGAAAGAAAAGGGAGAAGAGAGGAGAATGTTATCTTCTCGAAGAAGCTCGAACCGCGCGTTCCCCTCCTCCTCCTCCCCCCCTGCGAATTCCACTCACCATTTTCACAGTGAGGACGGACGAGGAGAACTTGATGGAACAGATTACGGATATCAGCAGGATCGGCAGAGTCTGCATGATCTCGTTCCAATCGTTGTTCGACGTGTAGATCTTTGCCAGCTTTAAACAAACAAAAAAACGAGAGAAAAGAGAGAAGCGCTTACGGTTTGGTGAAACGATTTGGGCAAGGGTGCGGGCGCAACGCGAGAGGAGGGGCGAGGGTCTCTTTCCGGATAACGCGAGTGTTTCCCGATACCTGAGGGATGAGGAAAGTGACCCAGAAGAAGACGACGATGCCTCTGCAGCAAATGCAGCTCCCGAGGCTCTGATCCGGCCAGTTCCCGACGGCGCTCAGCAAAAGCTTATTCGTTCTGTAATAGCGACCCGAGAAGAAATCCATCGTTGCCCGCGGTTCCCTCGAGAATCATTCTTCGAGTACGCGGACCTTCGGCTACATTGTCCATTCGCGCCTCCGCTATTCGGGCCCCGGCCACTAATCTATTATACTCAAATAAAAGATTCAAGCCAGTTATTCCACCGGGGAATAAAGTCGCGAGTCACGTCCTTAGGTGCTACTTATAGAAAAAAAGAAAAAAGCGAGTGCAGGCGTTAATTTGCATTTTCGATTACACCTCCGAGAGGGGCACGGTGATGAGCAAGAGAATGACGTCACGGATCACTTCGGACCGTCCCTCCTCACCGCCGCGCACCAATACAGCGATCACCCGGTAATACGAGTAGCGTTAAGCAGCCCATACAAATTTATGAGGGACGGACGACTCTGCCCGAGTAATTTTCTTCGATACTCCGTGCAATCTAATCTTATTAGAAACACGGCACGGTGGCATCTTTTCGTGCGTCTGCTTTTACTCCTCCTTCCTCTACTCCCACACCCACACCCACACCCACACCTCCGCTTCTTCTTTATTCCTTTTCTCTTCCTCTATCCACTGTTATTACTTTCTTGGAAAAAGCCTGCGTTAATTCCCGCGACGCCACGTGCGATTCCAATCGATAGCAGAGCTTGCCGATATTCGATTACTATCATCGTGGCAGCTTTCTGTAAAGTTTTCGCGGCGCTCGTGCGTAACTCTCGAAGAAGACGCGCAGGTATCAATTTACATTCTATATGTATCGCGCCAGCATCAGAGGGTGGAACGAGCAACGCGAACAAGAAGAAGAAGCTCAGAGTTTTTTCCGCAACTCTTCGACCTGGAAAAAACGACCCCTCCCCCCCCCCCCCCCCCGTCTAGGAGTCCCGCGTTTTGTGGCCCTCCGTTGGTAGATCCACAGCTTGCAAACGGACGAAAGTCCCACCGACCAGGTCGTTCAAACGGCCGGTGAAGACATCATCCGTGTGCATCGCTCGTCTTGAACCGCGTACAACCCGTTCGCTTCCTCCCCATCTTCCGCGGGACGCCGGGAACTCCGTGACTCGATCGCTCTTGAACTATTCCGCTCCTTTCGCGAGCTACTTTTGCTCGTACGCCAATTGCATCAGGTTCAAAGTCTCCGGTTTTTTGCCCGTCTACCATCCGCGACAACGACGGCGACGCCAGTTCCCTTTTGGATCATTCGCCTCGTGCGACGAGAAGCAGGTTCGCTCCAATCGTTCCCTCTATTCTTCTCTTCTCTTCTCTTCTCTTCTCTTCACTTTCCTCCTCACTTTCGGCACTGCTCTGTCACGAACCGGAGGATCCGCCGCTCGACACTCCGGCAACTTCCATTCCGGCTAGCGCGCTTCGCCGCTTTCTCACTATCGACAAATTTGCCTCTTACGTAAATCCCCGGACACTTTGAGAATCTTCAGCCAATTAAGAAACTCCGTGCTTTTATCGCGTCGTTACGGTTCAGGAAAAATTTGCCATCGCCTACCACGCCGCGGGTTCGCCGAAAAACTCGTTACGAGAGAGTCGCCGAAAAAACCGGGGGTGAAGCAGGGGAAGGCGGGTGGTTATTTCGGAAAGGGGGAAATCAACTTTATTGCGACTCCGACTAATTGTCTGGAATTATAAACTCATTTGCAGGAAAGCGCGCGTGCGTCATCTCGATGATTTCAGCGTGATTTTAGAGTCCGGGAGGTCCGACTCGCGGCGACGCTCTTTGCAATCTCCTTCCGGACTCTCACACCTTCGCAGCCGACACCCTCGGTCCATTCCCCGCTGCCGTTCATCCTCTCGAGACTCTCTTCTCCTTCTCCTTGGCTCTTTTCGCGGATTTTGTCTCTGGCGGCTCGTTTTGCTTCGCTCGAAGAATAAAAGGAGAGCACAACACGCGGATATCCGATTACCATTCTATCGGTACACTTCCATTCCGACTTCTCCATCGAATCCAGCAAAGTTTCCGCGTTCCTGCCGCAAGTAGTGCGTGCTGCTGCTGCTGCTACTGCTGCATTCTATTCCTCGAATGAGTTAGTTACGAGGAAAATTCGTCATCCGCCAGAAAAATGATCGGCGCTGCTGCGTCAACGGAGGGCTTCGTCTCGTTTCCTTCTTATTCTTTCCTGATACGAGAATAACGATTTCCACACTCTCGCCTCTCTGAAATCCTTTTATTTTTACACGCTGGAAAAAGCGGTTTCCACCGGCAATTTAGGAAATCATTTCTAATGAAAGAAAACGGCAAAAAGCCGCGAAACTGGTCTCTTTGCTAATTAATTATTTTCCCACACTCCATCGACGAGTATCGACAGTGCATAAATTACACGCGCGATTAGACGCTGGAAACCATTAAACGCGCGCAGTTTTTCTATTGTCTTTCGTGAGGCTTTGCGAGTGGTTTAATGAGATTTAGCTCGTTGCTAACCGTATGCGTATACGCGCAAGAGTCTCGGGTAAAGAGCGGCATCGAGAACTGTGCGCGCTTCCTATTCTTCTTGCTCCGCCTTGCTCGGTGAAACGAACGATGGAATATTATTATTATTATATCACGACCAGCACCGGCGAAAATACAATGAGAAAAATCAGGAAAATTCCACGCTGCCGCTAACTTCGATAGCTGGAGGAGCCTCCGGAAGAAGAGGAGAGACTCCGGAGAAAGAGCGATTCTGTTCAAAGAGAGATGGAGAGATGGAGAACGCGCACGCATGCGAGAGAAAAGGAGAGAGAGAGAGAGAGAACGTTCGCAAGTGTCGGTGAATATCGGAATCATAGGCTTCGGCAACTTGCGCGAGAGTGTCTATCTACAATGTATATTTCTGTCGATGAACTCGCGTGAGCCAGGAGCCACTCTCGATGGACTTTGTCCTGACGTATCCTTCGTGGATTTAACAGGATCACGTAAGTCCGCGAACGCCCGATTGTCCCGGCAACACCATCCCGACCACACAAGCGCGAACGAACGATTTTCTGGCCACGAGCCATCGCAAGTCCCAATATGAAAATACACGGTGTACGTGTATTTTATACGGGTTCCGTGAACCAGAACGTTATCCGCGTGCGGAAAAATTGGGAAAAACGACCGCGAGGAAACAGTACGTGCTTCATCACGGCCCAATGAACGTGCACTGGCTCGCTTCATTGTAGGAGAGATTATCATAAATGTGATTAATTCGGCGTCGTATCGCCTTATGTAAGAGCGAGATAAGAGCGACAGTTTTCTTAATGCCATAGATTGTAGATCGCGAGGATTAATTAGCCAGCGTTTTTTGGCGAACTTATTAACAATTCTATACTAGAATCGTGGGAGGGGAGGGGTTGCGGGACGCCGAAAAGAAGCTTCTTCCACCTTTTTTTTTTTATTTTACCAAGGGGGAACTCTTTCGGCCCGCCAGCGCTTGTAAATCTATCCGATAAATGCATGCGCGTGTTACAGACGGTGGGAGAATGTAATAACGCGCGTAATTTATTCGAATGTTGAAACAAGTGTTTTGTGAAATTTGATGTACGATAACGAAGAGATTCTTCTTTTCGTACGGGAGTGCTTCGAATTCCCGGCCGATATTTGCCAAGCTAATTTTACGCCTGCGTTTGCCCAATTTTTTTCCTTCTTCCTTCCTTACTTCCTTCCCCGTGATCTTCTTTCTTGATTTTTTCCCCATTTCTCCTATCGATACTGGCGGAGCAAGCGGTGTAGCGAACAGCCGCGCGCTGGATTTACTCACTGTATCCTCCGATTAATTTTGCGGGACCAGCCGCGTTCTCCGATGATTTCGCTACTTCGCGCGTAACAGCCGCCTTCTTCCACTTCTCACGAAACTTCGGCCGCGAAAAATCACTGGCGAGGAACCAAGCCTTCCACGGTGGGGGGGGGGGGTGCTGGCGGATCCATGGGAAATCGAGACTCGGCGATTCTTCGAAATAGACACCGAGAGCGTCGTTTCGAGTTTTCGATTTGAAATCGCGCAAAAACTTACGCGTGGAAACTTTACGGTGCGCACGGCCAAACCGGAACCGGCAACTGGGTCACTGTCATTCGGAGACTACGGAGACGACGGAGACGACGTCACCTCGACAAACGAGAGACTCCAGTTCAAAACGAAATTCTAAATTTCCTCGAAAAGTTTTTGAGAATTCTCTCCCTCTCTCCCTCTCTCTCTCTCTACCTTGCGCGCGCAGTTCTCCTCAAGAACCAAAAAAGAGTTTCGTCTCAGGGCGGAAGCACCGCAGGATTTCCAGGTAAATCCGGAGACAGGTCGTGCCACCGCTGGTACAAGCTGTGCAATGCAATTACCAGGTATTACACAATACAGCTGATTCTCGCGAGTCACGTGGATACCGATCCGAGAAAGAAAGATCCAGCTCGAGGTGTAGCCGGTACCGGGAGAACCGATCCAGTAGAAGAGACAGAGGTGTTCTCCACACATGGACGGACGAACCGACGGACGGACGAATGGATGGATGGATGGATGGATGGATGGATGGTCTCTGCCAGAGTAGAACGCGCTAGAAACCGCCGGAGGAAAACTGGAGGAAAGATTCGATTGATTTGAATCTTTCCTTCGACCTTCCTCCCTCCCCCCTTTTGCGGCCACGACCGAACTCGACGTGGCGGCTGACTGTAAGGAACTGGCCAACCGGCTGCCGGCAAAACGAGATTCCTGTCGCTCCTTCCTCCTCCTGATATCTCCCCGAACGTTTTACTTTACCTTGTCTTGCCTTGCCTTGCCTTGCCTTGCCTTGCCTTGCCTTGTGTCTTGTCTTGTCTTACCTCACCTCGCCTCGCTTCGTCTCTCCTCTCCACGACTTACCTCACCTCGTCTCTTCCCATCTCGTCTCGCCTCGTCTTGCCAAGCCTCGCCTCCTCGTCTCACCTCCCCTCGTCTGCCTTGCCAACGTCATCGTTCGTAATTCACAATCTTCCTCGCGCTTCGTCATATAAGCAAGTTGCTCGTGTCGTGCCACGACACGGCTGACGTCATCCACGCATGCTGTCATCGCGCTCCATCGAGGTCCTCTCGACGTCCGCCCGCAGGAGCCGCGTCCGGGTTTCTGCCATCGACTCATTCATAGCCCATGATTCGACGCTTTTTATTTCGTTTCTGAGCTCATACCGGTGGAAAGAGCTAACCGCGCCGGAGATCTCGCGCCAAACGCGGATCCTCGCAGAGATTTAGAAAACTCAAGCGGATATCGCAGCGCGAACGCTCGATCCTCAAGGTCCACGCGCGACTGTTTCATAGTTTCTGAGGAGAAACGCTCGCTCGGGGACTTGGGGCATTTTCCCGATATCATTAAGTACTTTCCTCCATCTGCATACCGCACGGTATGAGTAACAAGTGGTTCCTCGATCGTAAATTAAAGTGAAACTCGCCACAATGACTTCGACTTCCGGGTCGCGGGAAAAAATGCGCTTAAGAGTAATTGGACTTGTCGTTTATGGTCCCGCTAGCGCCGTAAGCAGTCCTTAATAAAAACATGATGAAAATAATGGGACAGGCCGCTACTACCAAGCTCGCTACGCGGTCAATCAGTCTCGACGATTTCTGAATTTTCTCCGTTCTCACGCTCCTGCGCGCAATGTGTCTTCGGGACGCCGATCTTCCCATGAAAGCCATGGAATTTACACGAGGAACATCGGCAATGTAGGGTGGTTCTGTCCAAAGGGTGTGGAGGAAGGTTAACGTTGATTTTTTTTATCGTTCCGTGGGGATTTACGCTGATTATTTCGATGAAAATGCGGAGAAGATTTTTTTGTTCCTTTCTTTCATATCAGAGAGGGGAGTCCATTCCCGAACGCTACCAATGGGGCACCGAAGAACCGAAAGACGAACTCACTCTTGCGCTCGAACAATTGAGAACTCTCCTTAAGCTTTTGCAGCTCCCTCTCATCTGGACCATTATTGCAAATGTCCCTCAAATTACACGTGCGATACGAGCTGTCAAAATATGACGCAATCGTTTCACGAATGTTTATATAAACCTTTATCGAAACCAGTTTAAAATAAACTAATGACTTTTCGTCATGTAATGGACAATATTTCAAGTTCGTAATGATTCTGCTATTTTATCTCGACGAAATTGACCAGTTAATACGATACCCTAATTTGTTACTAGATATTTCGTCAATGTTTGTCAGGTTTCACAATCACTGATATTACATATGTTTCTACAGAAAATATTTTGGGTGGTGAAAGGAAATAACATCCATTGTTCCACTCTCTCATTCAGCATAATTAGTGTTTTCTTTGCGTTGTTCATTCACAGAATTATCAGAATGTAATCAGTATGCTTATTGGACAAATGAGAAAGTGCTTTTAATTCATTTTTAAATATATGATGGAAATTCTCAAGTGGTGATAACTCAGGAAATCTGGTAGAGGATCTGATGAAATAGTTAGTGTTGGGAAGGTAATCAAATTTTGACACTTCAACTATCATAGGTGTAATTGTATTTCCATCCATATTATGCATTAACCTTGAATTTAATAATAAATACCAGCTGTTTAAAGAGTGATCAACAAATACATAAATATAGCTATGCAGTCGACGAATATAGCTGAATATTGTATTATAGACTTACTGTATTTTTGTATGTTTATTATGTAATAGACAAATGTTTTGGTAAACTTTTGTGAACGATCCATCTTGATTATAGTTTATCAATAAAAATCTAAATTTCCAAATATATTAAGTATAACTTTAATAGGTATTTCAGACATGGAATCTTTCCTAGAGCTATTTAATAGTGAGGATGAGAAAGTTTCAAGAAAGTGGCAGGATGCAGAAAATCAAAACAATGATTTACAAGAATTTGGCCACTCCAGCCTCGAAGATGAGGGGGAATGCTTACCACCAGAACCTGAGCAGGGAAATATCGAATACAAATTAAAGTTAGTAAATCCTTCTAGCCAGAGGTTTGAACACTTGGTTACTCAAATGAAATGGCGACTAAAGGAAGGTCATGGAAAAGCAATTTACCAAATTGGTAGGAAACTAAATTTTGTATTTTGAAATCTTTCTTACTAGACTCAAATTAACGATAAATTTTAATTTATAACAATTTCCATATCTTTACACGTAGGTGTTGAAGACAATGGGAAACTTGCCGGATTGTCGAGGGAAGAGATGAAAGCATCTCTAAAAACTTTAAAAGAGATGGCATCTAGACTTGGTGCCACAATAAGAATATTACGTGAACGACTAGCTAATTCCAATCACAAGTATTTGAGGCTACAAGATAATGATAATGAAAAGAGGATAGTCGCTGAAGTTCTAGTGCAAAAATTAAGAAGGGATGATAAAGAGGATGAAGAAAGTGTTATTGATTTAAGATTAGCTGTAACTGGTGCTCAAGATGCTGGAAAATCTACTCTGCTAGGTAACGCATCAAATAATATTCAATTAGAGGAATATTGACTTTAATAAAGACATTTACAGGAGTCCTAACTCAGGGAGAATTAGATAATGGTAGAGGGAGAGCAAGACTCAATATGTTAAGGCACCTTCATGAAATTAGAACAGGGCGAACATCGTCAATCTCGCATGAGATAATTGGTTTTGATAATGATGGCCGTGTATTGAATTATTCAGAAATGACAACAGCGGAGGAAATATGCGAACACGCTGCTAAAGTGGTTACGTTTATAGATTTAGCCGGTCATCGTAAATATTTAAGAACGACGGTCCTAGGCTTGACCGGTATTTATCTCGTCACTTTTCACATAGTTCTTCCTTTTTAATAAGAACAATATACATAATATACGTTTATAGGATATTCGCCTCATCGTGTAATGTTAGTGATAACTCCACCTATGAGTGAAGCATCTCAGGAACATATGACTCTATGTTTAACGCTGGGCTTACCATTCTTCATAGTTGTTAACAAAGCTGATTTAAATTATTCTAACATTCAAGAAACTGTAGTACAACTAAGTAACGCAATTCAAGCACAAGGCTATAAGAAACAATTAGAATTATACGTTAACAATAAGAGAATGTGGGATTGCGAATCCGACATTATACCAGTATTTAACGTGAGTTGTGTCACGGGTGAGGGTCTAGAGGCACTGACAAATTTTATCAGAGATTTGTCACCGTCCGAGACAAGTTATGTGCAAGCAGACTCCGAGTCGTGCTTATTTCAAATTGACGAAACATTCAGGTAAATTCATGCTCCATTCTCATAGAATTATTTCCAGTTACACCATATTAAGTAAGTCATTCAATGAGCGTAAACTTTATATGTTACAGAGTTGCCGGATTATCACAACCTGTCCTGGGTGGTTTGCTCGTGAAAGGTGCTATTGCACCTGGAACTCGATTATTAGCAGGACCATTACCAGATGGTGAATTTAGTCCTGTAAAAGTAGTGAGTTTACACCGTAATAAAGCTCCATGTTGCCTAGTAAGAGCTTCACAAAGCGCTAGCTTAACATTAGCACCGACTACAAATCGAGATTCGCCTTTACCTCATTTCAGACCTGGAATGGTTTTAGTGTCTTCAAGAGATCATCCTAACGCAACACTCTTTTTCCAAGTAAGTCATATCAATGCATTATAAAGGGAATAAAGTTTTTCTAAACTTTATCATCTTCAGGCTACTATTCTGATAGTTTATCACGCAACCGCAATTTTTCCCGGGTTTCAAGCAACGATTCACGTCGGTAATGTTCGACAAACTTGTATTATTAAAGGAATTATGGATGTACAGGATAAAGGGTTGCAGACAAATGATACAGCTTCCGTTCTCTTTCAATTTGTTAGTCATCCCGAATATCTTCATGTCGGTATGAGAATTTTATTAAGAGAGGGCCGCACAAAAGGTATAGGAAAAATAACACAAATATTTCCACTAATCTGTTCCCAAAATAATTCACAGTAAATTGCGAATTGAACTTTGCAATAATGAAACTTAAGTATTTTCGAGAGCTTTCTATTAGAGTTTAGAATAATATTTTGCAGAAATCCCCTAAAGTATCATGAATAAAACTTTTATTTTTGAAACACATTGTAAACTTGTAAATAATACGATAAAGTTTATTTCCGCCAAGAGTGTAGGATTGCAGTGAGAGAAGATAACAGAAGTGAAAGATTAAAATTTCAATTAGTTTCTTCGAATCGAGATATGTATGGCGGTCTATGTATATACGTATATAATTGTAGCATAAACTTCTGAAAAGTAGTGAAATTTTACAGCATTGATACACTAATATACGTGTGATTTATCGAGCTTACAATTTCCTACTTTTCCTAAAAGAAAAAAAAAAAAAAAAGAAAAAGGAGAAATTACGTTCCTACTTCTGGAATCGTAAGACAAGAGAAAAATGTAGTGTTTCGAGAAACTCTACATTTAATTGATTTACTTTGTTTTTCGAATTTTTTCTTTCCTTTAGAACACGAAGTAGAATGTGTGTCCGATTAATGTCGACTTTAATCGCCTTTTGCTATTGTTTATGGTGTGAGATTTTGACTTCACTTCCGGTGAAAAATTAACCGAGAACAACGTAAAATATTTTATTGATTTACAACTCAAGGTTTAATTTTCTAAGTAGAAAACTTTTTAGTTATATTTGATGGCTATAGTAGATGTCGCAGAGATATATATAAACTATAAGACCAGAGTGATAAAAACACAATAATATCAATGTACTTACCTCCTGTTTAGTTTGATGATTAAAACAAGAAAATAAATGAATTCTCTATATTCTTTTGAGATGGGAGTTTTTATCAATAATCTGATCATAAGAATATTTAATATTGTAATACATAATAATACGCATTTAAATGCTTTCTCATTGCTATCGTACGATGAATAAGTTGTTGTATTTTTGGAGACGTTCTTTATTTACGATGGTATTAAATAATTTTTCTCATACCTAGACTAATGCATATTTCACTCCGCAATGTCTTTAAATTCTTGCATACCAAACAATCATTCTACACGTCTCTAGGTAGCAAACAACAACGACTTTATTATTATCCACAGTGCTATTTGTTTCGCGCTATACATTATCTAGACGTCGTTGCTTCATTGGCACCAGATACTTTTCCAGTTCAATTAGTTCTTGATAATATAAAACATGTATATAAACGTACACTGAATACATCGGTGTTTACAATAATCTACGTTTAAAAAATTGTACATCGGGTGTATGCTTTTGCAAGGACCTAAGGTGACGACGCACCCTTCTGGGTACACGCAACATGTTTCTGCCTTTATACGAGTCAAGTACGTATATCATCGTCATCATCATCATCATCATCATCACCACCGTCATGTACTTTACACACTTAACGTAGTAGTAGAAGGATCGTCCTTTGTTGCATCTTCACTTTACGCACACAAGTCCTCAGAGTCTCAAAATCATTGTTAAAAAATTATTAAAACTCTTGATCGATCTAACTTCCATTCAGGCAAAATGTATAGTGGATCGAAATTCAATTGAAGAATGTGGACGAAAGGATCAGTCATTATAAATTTGTATAAACCCTCGCGTACACATGTATATTTTTATAAATCTTTCAAATCAATTTCTCTTACATAAGTATTTGAGAAAGTTCATCGAGTCCTTCAGAAGGAAAGATATCGCTAGAAATTAAAGCCTCTCTATCCGAAAAGAGGATCTACGTGAAAGAAGCGCGCTACTTTTAATGTCAAATCAAGCTTACAGTTTCCAGCACATAATCGTTCGTCCACCTATTATTCAACGGAGCGAATTCGCTTGAAAAACTTCTCCTTAACAGTAAAGAATATTGAAGCGTTTCCTTTTTTAGAGACATCCTTGTTTCATCGCATCAATTTCTCCTAGTTTAAAAGATTTATGCACGTACGTGGGGTTGGTGTGTATGTGTGTGTGTGCGCGTTTCTCAGTATTTCCGTGTCTGCTAGATATTTAGGTTTTGCGAATGCATCTGATCTAGGTGAAACATTGAAATATACGTATGTAATCGTTAAGTTCGCAACATTACGGTTCACGAATGTGCGTGTTTATCTTCAAATCCTAAGTTACGAGCTTTTATACGCAAGCACGTTCCTCGGCTTTTCACGGCGGGGGGAGGTGGGTTCCAGTCAAGTTCTCGAGCGTATCATAAGTCCATGTCCATGTCCAAATGCGTGGGTACTTGTGTGTCAATCAGCAGTTTGGTACGATGCATATTTTATGCACCGCGTTCCATGCCAAATCAAAGAATCGATTCTCGAGCGTCGCGCTGAATTTCATAAAAGTCACCAATACCGCGCTTTATATAAAAAATGGAAAAATCTCGAAAACCCCTTTCAACAGTCGCGGCTTACTCCATCGATTTGGTTTCACGCCCGTGGAATCGAGCGCATCCAAATTCATGAGCGATCCACATCCGCGTCGTCGACGTACGGTCGCGTTTTGCGCGAATGAAACTATCGGTATTCCCGAATCGATCGAATTAAAGTATTATGCACCGTTCTCTTCCATTGTGCCATTTGAGGCGTGTCGGGCGCGAAAAAATTTCATAAGCGGATCGATGATCGTGATTGTCAGATTTCTATAGGCGCGATAGCACAAGCGTGTAGCACCGTAGATGAATCTTCCGTTTCCGGTCTCTTTGCAAGGGCTTGCACAAACGTACACATCCACGCGCACATGGGTTTTACGTATATCGTATATCGAATCGTATTCCAAAGGGTAAATATATGTGACGATGCTTAACACGCGCGAGACAATTCATGGCGCGTATGATCTCTCTGAGAAGTTCTGACAAAAGCCGAGATGGCGAGGGAAAGAATTGATTTGCCATGGAACGCTATCGCGAATGTGCAATGATCTACACGGGGCGTCTCATCCTTCGTCCCTCCCTCCCTCCCTTCTCCGTTACTCGGAATGATCTCCGTTTAACATTAATAATAGACTTATTTCCTTCACCATCCTTAAAGGAGCGCTTCGTGAAATTTTCAATAGTCTTCCAACAGATAGAAATATCTCTTCCTTTCGAAAGTGTGCGCTGTCTCTCTTTATGTGTTTTTCTGCTATTCTATTTTCTTCCCAAACGCTTTACAATTGTGGCACAGCCATATCTCAAAGTCAAAATTTATGTATATGTAACTAGGTACGTGTTTCTCGTCGTGGTCCTTATCTATTTCTATAAATGCATAAGAAATACTGAGAGTAAAAGAGAAAGAGAGAGAGAGAGAGAGAGAGAGAGAGAGAGAGAGAAGCAGGAAAGAAAGAGGAAAACTTGTCGAAGAAGCAGATCGATGCTGATACTTGAGGTAAATTTGATCTCGATCATCGGACAAACTTTCGTTTGATCCTTGTCCCTCCCTATTGTGAGAACTCTTAGAAAAATGTCTCTAATAAAGAAATCTCGTTTTGCAGGGTTTTTCGCATGCGCGCACACAGGACTGACGTAAGGAACGCGTGCGCTCATCGATTTGGAAGAGTCGGCGGATACTTTTAATAATCGCGCGCGATCCTAATGAAGAGAAACCTTCTCCATGGATTACGCGACGCGAGAACTAATTGAGGTGAGATGGCCGATAAAAGAAAATAGAACAGAGCATAATGTAAAAAGAGTGGGTGCGATTCATCCACGGAAGTTCGCGTTCGTTCGTCGTTCCTGTTTTCACGAGGACAATACGAATGCCGCTAAATAATATCACACGCCTATCAAATAATGCCGTACACATACGTGCGCATCATGAAAGCATAAGAAATATCTCCACGAGTATTACTGCTGCTGGTGCTTTTACTCTCTCTATTACCGCGTGTCATTTAGAATGAATGTATGCATATTGGAACTTTATGCCCGATATGGCTTTCCAACGCTACCTAGTAACAATATAAGCACACGCCTACAGAATCTTTATAAATAAACCTTACTTTATGAATCCCTCTATCTCCGGACTGTTGTTCTAAGCAAATACGATGAAAGTCAATTATTCAGAATTCCACGCTCTACCATTTGACATTTATATAGAATATTTATATATATATATATATATATAATTTATATATATATATATATATATATGTACGTATGTATATATTTAAAATTTATTATCGTGTGTGTAACTCTCTCTCCTGTTCATTCTTAAATTCTTCGCTATAGTATTTATCGGTATGGTATTCCTTTTCTACTTCCTTTCTTCATTATCTTCTTCCACTTCTTCTTCTTCTTCATCATCATCATCATAATTATATTCTTGTTCATTTTCTTCTTCTTCTTTTTCCTCCTTTTCTTCTTTCATTCATTCATATAACATGATAATAAAAGTGCAATAATACATCGTATTTTGAAAAACAAGCTTCTCTTTCGACTCTTTTTTTTTTCTTTTTTTTTATACAATATCACATCTTTCTTTTTCATTTCATATTTATACAAATTTCTTTGCATTTATGTACAAATAATTGTATAATCACACTCATTTAATATACAAGCGCTTATGGCAATTAATATGAAATGCATGCCATATGCATACTTCATTTTTTATAGCTTAAATTTATTACGTCTTCAAGAGTTGAATGATCTTTTTGAAGAAGTAGCAATATTTGTTGATGTATATTGCATTAAATGGTTCAAATCATTATTTCTATCGTTATTGTTACTATTATTATTATTATTATTATTATTATTATTATTGTTATTATTACAGTTACTATTAGTATTATCATCATCCTCATCATCATCATCATTCAAATAATGGTGTTGATGATGATGATAATTAATTTTATTATATAAACAAGTTTAGAAATAATTTTATGCGGTAAGTTTCTTCACAAGAAAAAAGGGAGAAATCATAGAGTGAAATTTCTGATTAATATGTTGAATGTTAAGGTATCAGTCCTGATATATGTATATATGTTTCCGATAGAAATCTTCTGATATGCAAATTCTTTATAACTTCACATAAAATACCGAATTTCACAAATTGGAGAAAAAGTAAAAAAGTAATATGCGAGATATTACTGGTAAAAACAATCGAAAGTTGAATTTATCGAATAATCTAAAGAATAATAGGAGTATTTTCATACGATGGAGAGAAAGAATTAGAGCGAAAGAAGGTTTCAATAAAGGCGTATGGACCATTGAAAGAAGAAAAAATCAAACAGGTGTATACCATAAAATTTATTGAAAAATGAGAAAAATAAGAAATAGGTTGTATGGAAAGAAGAAGTAACTCAAATTTTAATTCAAATTCTTTCATTTTCATCATGTTCATTTGACGTCAATAGGAATTTTTAAAAGTTATTCATAAATATCGCATACAACATAAAAACTTTACAAAGATACATTTACCTGAAGCCCTTGTAAAAGTTAAAAATGTGTTTCACACTTTTCCCCCCTCCTGAGCCAATGACTACATTCATAAGTAACAAGAAAATATAATACACATTTTGATAAAATCGGCTAACAATCCCGATACAAATAAATATTCATCACCAATAATATATATATGTATATGTGTATATATATATATCAATTATAAATTATATTTGATATTAGTTTTTATTAAATGCGTAAATATATTTACAAATAAATAGGTACTTTTCGATCATGGTAACTGTTCGATAGCTGTCCATGATGGCTTATCATCTAAAATTCGTCACGTATGTTTTCGGCGGCGCTTATTGCAATCAGAAGTTTCCTTCTATACGAAAAATATGCGGAATCAAAAGAAATAATATCTGCGCTACTATTTCTTCATATTAATAACCATCGTCATAATTATCATCATCATCATCATCATCATTGTATTCTTCTTCCTTTCCTGCTAATATTACTGTTTCTTCTTATTCTTATCATCCTCTTCTTCTACTTTTTCTTCTTCTTCTAACAATTGTGTGTTTCTTCTTGTTTTCTTCTTTTTTTCTATAACACGTGCGTAAAACTTATCAAAAAAGTAACACGATTTTTATATTTCCATTATGGAAATAAAAATGCTTAGTAGTCCAACGTTATACAGGGTGCTCCACTTATGAGACTTAGCTTTTTATATTGCGCGAATACTGTCGATAACCGTAAAGCTTTGATCAATTCCCTATTCACCTGACTGCAGTCGTTGCATGGAAATATATAATCTAGGGGGTAGCGAAGAAAAGAAAGAGAGAGAGAGAGAGAGAGAGGGAGAAAGAGAGAGAAAGAGAGAGTTCATTCATTTAAAAGTAGTAACATCAATGATAGATGCGGGAACGGAATCTCCGAGGGTTCGGTACTGCTAATTCTTCATTTGAATTTAAAACTCGTAGGAAAGTTCGTGGCAGTGCCAAAGCATAATGATCATTTATGGAAAAAGTGTGTAAACGTAAGAGCACAGACTCGCAAAGACCATCAAGTATCGAGTCGAGTATCAATCAATTCCGGAAATGACAATCTTTTCGATCGTTCGATCGACCGATCGATCGATGATTCTTTTGCAATTGATGCAACAACAATGAATACATGCGTAATAAAAACACCTACTATACATTTGTATAAAGAGAGTATAATAGAAACGCAGAAATCTATTCTTCCTTCATCCTTTTTCCCTTTTTTCGTTTCCTCATCATTCTCATTTTCTTTTTCTTCTTCCTCGCGATCTTCCTCGTCTTCTCAAGTGGCTCGATCCCCACTGTCCTTGGATTTTCTTCTTCCGATCATCATCGTCATCCCCTCTCTCCGTTTCTACCCCGTTCTGTTCTACTCCGCTCCAAGTATCGGAGAAACTAGAGAAACCTCGCTTCGCTCTTATCCTACCCCCAATTCTACCCAATTCCCCACGCCCTTCGCTAACTACTTTTTAAAGCTTTGTTTGGCACGTATAATTAGAATGTCATTCAGTACGGAAAAATTCGACCCGGTGAAATTTCGCGATCAACCCCCTTCACCGGACCGTCTTCCTCCTCCTCCTCCACCCCCTGTCCTCTTGGCAGCTCCTGTTTCGCCCTGCTATTATTACATTTAAAACATTCATTTACAATATTATGCTTCGCTATTCTGGTAAAATGTACATCGAATAAGGCGCGAGAGCGCCATTTTACTTTTACGCATACGACGTCTTTAGAAACGTTAACGGCAACGGCTTAACGTTAGGGTTAATGCTAATAATGAGGTTAACGTTAATTCTCACACCACCGCTCCTTCCCGTGATCGCCGTGTGCCATGTCTCATCGCCTTATCGGCGAATCTCCGCTAGCGACGAGGATGAACGAGTCGCACGCGCGACCACGGGATTTTCCGACGAAAAGGCCGGCTTCCGCTTCCGGAGGGTGCGTCCCTCCTAAACAGCATCCATCGTCTCCTCTCTCTCCACTACGTCGACTCCAATTCCTGCGGCTACTACGCGCTAAATCTTACTCCGAGAGACTTAAATAGAGTCTTTCTCAATTTGTGCGATGTAGCGTGTTTCCCGCTGACTCGTCAGCCTCCCCCTGCGCCACCATAAAAAAAACGAGTACGCCGGCGAAGCGCGGGAGTATCGACGAGTCGCGGAATAACACTCACCCCCCCGCGACGAAGACCTCGGCAGCGGCCTCGACGAACTCTAAGGTTTAGCCTGGGGAGAGATACCTTTGCTCTCTCTCTCTCTCTCTCTCTCCGATGGCTCTATCGCGCGATTGGCTCCCTCCGATCGACGAAGAAAATCCCCGACTTCCGGTTGTCGCGGAAGTCTACACTACGACAAATCCGCGAGGACCACCGAGTTCTCGTCGTCGTGCAACCTAGCGAGGGTCAAGTGCTCCTGCTGCTGCTGCTGCTGCTGTCTCTATACGTTTATAGCCCGAACACCCGAACGTTTCAGGCTCCACGAAACTTTCATCCCCCTTCTTCTCATTTATATAGAAACTTTATGTTTTTTTTCCGTAAATGTAATATCAATGGCAGTATCCACGTAGCGTTACCTCGAACACTTGGAAACCAAGCTGCGCGCCTCCCAGAGCGTCGTCCGTCCGCGGCGACGTCGTACACGGTCCACGACGAGTTTCCGTCGTCACCGGGTCTTCCGAGCAAAAGGCCTCTCCCTCGAGAGCGCGACTGGACATTTGGCAGCTTAGCTCGACTTCCGTTCGAACATCGAATCGATGCTCGATGAGAGACAAAACCAGAAAGAGAGTGCGAAAGAAACGGTGTGAACGATGGTAACGGTGTACGTACGCGCGTGAGCGCGTGTAAGTGTATTTCCGTGCGCCCGGAGGGGGTGTAACAGCAAAGATCGACGATGATGGTAGCGTGGTCGCGCGTAAATGAATGAGAACGACAGCGATGCTTCGGTGCGAGCGAATAAAATCTCTCGCGACAATCGGCCGAGCTATGCTCGATCTCCGCAATCGGGAAACGATCGTCGAAGCACGCTGTCTTTACTGATGTCATCCCCGGTCGACCGCAGTTCTGTTGCGACTGTGCCACTTACACTTGAGGATTCGTATGTAGGTCCTCCTGAAGGCGGCGTTACACAGGGCGTAACACATGGGATTCACAGTACTGTTTATGTAACAAAGGTAATAGAAAAAGTCCCAGAGCATCTGAGGAATGTACCAGGAACAGGCGGTCAGAGACTTCAGGAGGACCAGGATGTTGTAGGGGGTCCACGTGATGATGAAGGCCAGCAGGATCGCCGACAGCGTCTTCGCGGCTTTCCTGTCGGCCTTCTTCTCCTGAATCTTCTTCTTCTTCTTCGGCTGCGCCTTCTGCACGAGGATGCCCTTGCTCGTCAGGGTCTTCGGCACGTTCTTGCTGGTCAACGGGATCCGGATGTCCGGCATCTGCGACGGCCGGCGGATCAGCGACGACGGACTCGCCGCGTCGTCCTCGTGGAACATCTTTATGCTCGGCACCTCGCAGCTGAACTTCCCGGCGCCGTTGCTCTCCCGGCTCGGCAGTCTTATCAGAATCGTGTACACCTGTCGACCAAGCGAGAACGAGGTTCAAGGACGATCGATTCCCCGCGGATGGGAACGTCTCTTTCGGCGGATAGCTTCGCCGTCGGCGATATCGTTGACTCGTACTACTACCACTACTACTAGTCTGGCGTATTGGCATACGTACGGAATCCGTGGAGATGCTCTTCGTGGCGAATTCCCCGGGTCGGGCGCTCGGTTTCCGGTAGTCGTGGTGCTCGATGATGCTCGTCATCTTGTCGAGGGCCAAGCCAGCCGCGTGGATCTCGCTGAGGGAGTCGCCCCGGGAAACCGTGCTCGGCAACGGCGTCTCCGCGGAAATCGGCGTGAGCGCCTCCTCGTATCTGTGCATCGTGCGACTACTCTCCATACCCCCGATCTCGTCCTCGTCGTCCTCGTCCTCTCTGCCGCTGTGCCACCACGCGATGCACCACATCTTCAACCACGACCAGGAAAACGGCCTGTGCTGCAAGCGCGCGCGCGCGCGCGGTGAAAAGTAGCGTTAGTCTCGCGTTGGTCAGCCGCGCGCCTCAGCGACTCTCAACCCCCTCGAGGAGATACCTACCGACTTGTACTGGGGGTAGTGCCTTTCCATGTAGGAAGTCGTGAAACTCGTGGCATTTATCTCATCCGCGGCTATGCTGGACTCGCTGCGAGGCCTCTTACAGTCGTCCATGTCCAAAGCTTCGTCGCTGCTCGTCGGTTTGACAGAGACGGAAGAATAGAGAGGGGAAAGGGGAAACACGCGTAAATATAGCGCAAGTCTTTCACGCGAGAATAAAATTAATCGAGCAAAAGCACACCTGGAGTTACTGCGTTTACTGGCGTCCTGCGTTCCAGCCTGGAGGCTCGGCAGATCCTTTTTTCTTTTTTGCGTCTCCTTCCAAATTCTGAAATATAAAAATATCATGACGCTCACGGGAACGTAAAAAGCCGCGATAGCCGTGCCGAATGTGATGTAATGATTTGTCTCGATGAACTGGATGTAGCAGGAATTAATCGGCACCGTTCTTTGACCCTCGATATATGGCCATGCGTAAATCCACGGTGGCCAAAGAAGCAACGAAATGCCCCAGGCGAGCCCTGCGACCAATAAAACCAGTGCGATCATTATTATCATCCTTGCGAGCGTGACTTTCATTTCTTGCGAAATGAATGTTCGTGCAAAGATCAATCATTAAAGCGAACATCGAATCAATTGGACTCGACGCGACTGACAGGCTAATTTATTCCATCGAATATTTCCGGAGAAAATGGCGCGATTCGAGTGAAATTAAATTAAGCTTCTGTCGAAGAGAGAGAGAGAGAGAGAGAGAGAGGCAGGGGGAGAGGAAGAGAGAAAGGTTAAAATACACTACCAGAGAACGCGTTATCGCGCGACAGTCGATAGATCAAACAAGTTTTTCACTCTGCTCAATTTTCCATGATAGA
The DNA here is from genome assembly GCA_037305995.1 of Sclerodermus sp. 'alternatusi'. Taxonomy (NCBI): domain Eukaryota; kingdom Metazoa; phylum Arthropoda; class Insecta; order Hymenoptera; family Bethylidae; genus Sclerodermus; species Sclerodermus sp. 'alternatusi'. The sequence continues at coordinate 7,267,116 of CM074546.1, read as the reverse complement.
ATCGCTAGATTTTCATGGAAAAACTCGAGAGAGCAAACAAGACCGTATAGAGAGAAAGAGAGAGAGATGGAGATAAAGATCGTATCAAGATGGACCGCGAGACGAGACGAAAGTGGAAAAAGCAAACGGTGGGAGAAGAAGAGAGGAAGCTTTCCTAATGGTAGTCGAGTGTGTTGTAGCAAGGGAGGAGAGGAGAGGAGAGGAGAGGAGAGGAGAGGAGAGGAGAGGAGAGATTCTCACCGATCATCGTGGCAGCTTTGCACGTGGTCCTCTTGGCACGATAGGTGAGCGGCCTGGTGACGGAGAAGTACCTGTCGAAGCTTATGATGAGTAGGTTGAGAACCGATGCGTTACTGGCCAGGTAATCGAGGGCCAGCCAGGTGTCGCAGATCAGGGGGCCGAGGGGCCAGTAGCCGAGCACCGTGTACACCGTGAAAAGCGGCATGGAGATCAGGCCGATCGCAAAATCGGCCACCGCCAAGCTGAAGAGGAAGTAGTTCGAGATGGTCTGCAGTTGCTTGTCGATCTTGAAGGAGATCATCACCATTATGTTCCCGAGGACCGTCGTCAGACTGAGGACGATCGCTATGATAACGATCCCCGTCTTCTCCCATATCCCGTACTGGTGGGGCTCCCTGTCGCAGTCAAGGCCGTTGCTGATGTTGTAGCTGTCATTGCCGAGAGTCTCCACCACCGACCCGCTAATATTCATCTCTGTGGAACGATCGCCGCGATTTCCCTCGCGGTTTCCTTCGCGATTTCGCTCCTCGCCTCCGTATCCTCGCCTCGTCTGCGTGTGCTCCCCGACAACCCTCGACCTCGCACACTCATGAATGCTCGACCTTGGCAAGCGCGCGACCCCTCGTCGTCCTTCTTCCTATCGCCGCCGCTCTTTCGTCCTGTCGCCGCTTCTCTCGTTCATTTAGCGAACTTGCATAAGCGAGACCAGACTCTATTCTCTATGCTATTCTATTCTATTCTATTCTATTCTATTCTATTCTCTGACACAGTGTCCCACCACCCTGGAGATTCCTCCGCTAGGTCTCCCTAAGATTTCAACCATCGAGTCGTCATCGGGCAGCCTCTCGATTTCCTCGTCCCGGTACTTCCATTCCCGAACCCTGCTCGCGGCGATGACCAACGGAACTCGATTGGCATTGAGCGGCTCGCCAAGCATTGACCTTCGCTACTTGCTTCCTTCTCTCTTCTTTCGAGGCTTCCAGGAGCTTTTATTCAATTTCTCTCGCAATCGCGAGTCTACTTCGCTTCTTTCTATCTTTTCTCTCTCTATTCTTCTCTTCCCGCGCTCTCCCTCCTCCCTCTTCTCCTCCTCCACCTCCTCCTCCTCCTCCTCCTCCTCCTCTTCCTCGAAGCCCAAGAGACCCAGTGCCCTCGTTCCTCCGACCCCGTTTTCTTCGCCGCTGTTGCTCGTCTCGGCGTTTTCCGAACTGACCGTTACCGTTACTACCACCACCACCACCACCACCACCACCACCACCACCACCACCACCGCCGCCGCCACCACCGCCGCCGCCACCGCTACCGCCGCCGTCGCCGTCGCCGTCGCCGCCACCACCACCACCACCACCACCAACACCACCCACAACGGCCGACCACTTTATCGTCGGCGTCACGCACGCGTGACTCTCGGGACTCCAACAGCCGCGCACACGCATGCACTCGCGATTATTTTGCACGTGCGTGCGTGCGTGCGTGTGTACGCACCCCTTCCGGGGGACCAAAACTCACCCTCCCCCGTGTCCGCACCGCACTCGCAGCCGCAGCCGCAGCCGCTCTTGCTCACGGTCCACTTCGATCCCAGCCCGGCCCGGCCCGGACCGACCTGACCCGACTCGGCCCGACCCTACCCGATTTCCTGTTGTTCGTCTGTCCGTCCGTCCGTCCGACCCACCGATTTTTACCACAATCTTCCCCCTTTGCACTACACCGTGGTGGACGCAGCAGTAGCTATCGACAGTCCAGATCAGACACCAAGATCAGTCCCAATCCTCCTCTTCCTCTTCCTCCCTCTCCTCCTTGCCCTCGAAGCGTCTTCCACGCGATTCGAACGTTCGCTCTCCGCTTCCCACCCTCCGGCTTTCACCAGCTGAATGGACGCGACGTCAGCTACATCCCTCCTCGCTTAATTCCGGCTGCGAAGACATCGAATCTGAAAGCAAAATCGTTCTAGTTTCACTACTCGGATTCCTACTCGATTTACCTGCTCGACTTTCAGCGGGAAATTATGCCAAGCAGCCGACAAGACCAGCGCTCCGGAAATGCCATCTTTGCGATCTTGCGAAACGATTTACGAGGGAGAGAGAGGAGAGAGAGAGAGAGAGAGAGAGAGAGGTGTTTGCAAAAATTGCAAAGATCGAAACTCCTTCCGTTTGGCAGCGACGCGCACTTTCACCCATCGCGCCAGGGAAAAGCTCAACGATGGCTCCGGCAGGCACGAACTCACCCTCCGCTTCCGCCAGATACGACCGAGGAAAATACTCGGGTATTCTTTATCTCGTAAAAGCCCGCAGCGGGCAACAGTGCCACACGGCAACTGCTGGTTTTACGAGCGCTACCGCGTGTCCTCCCGGTGATACATCCGCGTTATACGACTTGGCGCAGTCACAAGTTCATTTGAATAAATCACCGCGGGATCGTTAGTCTTTCCACGGAGACCACGCCACTGCCGCCGGTCTGACAGCTGACGACCCTCCCCCTCCGCCGACGCCGACGGAGACAAACGAAAACACTCGCGATCACTTCCCTTCGAAGGCCGGACCAAACGTATGGCCGAACCACTGCGAAACCAGAGTTTTGCCACACGGAGAACGCGCGAAGTCGATGAAATTCAAGCGAATTCCAAACTCGAAGGAGGCGCGGAACCCGCTCCGTTCGACGACGGACAATCTCCTCCAGGTTTCCCCGACCGCGCGCAATAGCTCGTGCGAGTCGACCGTGAACGCGCCATTTTTTTAGCGACTCTTACTCACACGTCAGGCGGCGTCCGTGACTTATCAGGATTTCGTCTTTGCGAGAACACGCGCGATAAGAGTTTTCCTCTGACGCGAGAATATCGCTCACTCTCGTCAAAGGGGTCCGCCTACTCCTCCTCCTCCTCCACCTCTTCATCTTTATCGTCTTCCTCTATCTCTCTCTCTCTCTCTCTCTCTCTATCTTTGCTCGCCGAAGTAATTCGAGCAGAGCAATGCCTTCTTCCAATCATCGAGAGTAAGTCCCTAACGCTGCAACCCCTTCCAGGGGGGGGGGGGAACTTCCGGCTCCGCTGGATCGTAACACTTGGCCGATAACCGACCTTTGCTGGAAATTCAACCGGAGTTTACCGAGAGCCACAAAGGAACTTGACGAAGGAACCGCGCGGCTCGATTAAGAGCATCCCTCCCACCCACACCACCCCATCCACCAGTTTCCTCTCGCGAATTTTCCGCTGAATTTCCAAGTTTCAAGGAGAGAGAGAGAGAGAGAGAGAGAGAGGGAGGAAGGGAGGAAACGATGAACCAAAGAAGAAAGGGGGAGAAAGCTGTGTAGCTCGACACAGATGTGGTTCGCGCAAGTTCTTATCCAAGCATGACAGCTTTAACCACTGTTGCCACACAGCGTGTGGTGGTACGTGCCGCACCGTGTCAAATACTCTCTCGCCTCTCCTCCTCCTTGTACAGTCGAGGATAGATACGAAGTCGTCCCTAACGTCACTGAGAGAGGGAGAGAGAGAGAGAGAGAGAATGCGAACCAAACACCAAAAATTCTACTAATTCACGTCAGAAGTCGAAAACTGAAATTCTATAGAAACGCTCTTCCGATGTGTCGGATGGGTCACGGGAGTCAGACACTCGATATCTGCCCTTGGCTGTACAGGCGCTGCCTCTACTTCCGATTCTCGCGTTTCTACTCTGGCTGTTTCTACTGCCGGTGCTACCGCTGCGTTACTACTGGTACCGCTGGTGCTTCTGAAACCACTCCAGTAGTAACCTCTCTCTCTCTCTCTCTCTCTCTCTCTCTCTCCTCTTCACTACACCCGATACGAAGCAAAAGAGATAGCAGCATTGTACACCGTTCAGCCTTTGCTTGAAATCACGCGACGACACCTATAGTATAAACTCTCACAGCAGCCACAGCCAGTTACCGCCACCTCGTAACTAATAATTAGTTGCACCGATGAATAAACAAAAGGCTTCGTCTCCTCTTTGTGCGAAGCTGAAGCTCAAAGCCTCCTAGGAGGCTGCCGCCGTTGTATCGCGAGTATGTCGAACGACGCATGCCAGCAGTACGGTCCAAAGTGATTTTCCATTTTGCCCGAGAAACGAGTCCTGAATACACCGACAAGTGGATCAAGATGTCCTTCCGCTCACCCCTTTTTCCTTTTCCTGCTTTTCCTATTATATCATACGGAACTATTTGTTGGAGGCTCCGCCCGCGATTCCTCTCCCTCTCCACCTTTTTCCTACTTTTCTCCTCCTCAACGAAGCGAAAGAATGGAGAGAACGCAAGTTCGACTCAACTTGCACCACCCTCGTTATTCTCTTTCATCAAAGGAATACGTATGTATGTGTGGGTTCTTCCAGTGCTCCTCCGGGTACGTCAGTGTGTTTTTTGCAAGTACTTTAATCAGGAGTATCGGGTCACTCGTTGCGTGCGCGTACTTTCTTCCCAGAGTCTTTCTTCTTCTCCATACACCCCTCTCCACCCTCCCCCTCCTCCGTCCACGCTCTCTCTCTCTCTCTCTCTCTCTCTGTCTTACTTTGATAGGAACTCTCCGGGCTTTCGGATAAAACGGGTTTAACGGCCCGTAAAACGATCGACCCCTAATTGGCAAATCGATAGCTCGAAACTATTCTGCAATTGGCCAAATTAATGATCTAACCGAACATCAATGTAATTTATCGAACGTGGAGAAGGTGCATCCGCGAGTGCCAACAATCACTGCCGACCCAGATAATTATAGCATAACCGATGATAATGTGCCAGGGCTTAACGACGGTCTAGATATTGATATCTACCACTGATTAACATCACCTCGCTCTTCCACGAAAGTCCCCAATGCGTTCCGAATGAGAAATCATCGAGACGCACGTGTTCTCAGCTTCGTTTCGATGATTCAACCCCACGACCAACGCACACCCCCTCCCCGTCGATCGTCCCTCGTCAGATCGAACGTTTTTCTCCTAATTTTCGCGCGATTTTCACGCGAAATCGAACGCGCGACTTGGCGTCTGGGCACAAGTCTGAGAAAACGTCATCTCTCGATGATCGCGCTGTAACCACTGGAAATAGCTCTGGAGTATTTATCGAAACACCGTGCGCGCGCGCGTGTGTGTGTGTGTGTGTGTGCGTGTGCGCGCGTGTATGACAGAAATCCTATTGGAAATATTAAAGAAATTCCTCCGAATAAAAATTCCACTTGACGCGGCTCCATCGGTTTTCCATCTAAGATAATTATGACTATGCGTCCCGCGAGAAAAAAAAAAAAAAAAGGGAAAAACTTACGAGGAATGTTCACGCGCATGAATATTTATCTACTCTTAGCCCTCGCTTCCGGTATAGTTCGGCTCCACCAAGTTTTCCCCACCGCGCATTGATTTCCACGTGCAATTATCCTACTCCGCGCGGGGAACGGGGAACGGGGAAAATCATGAAAGATGAGGGAGAGGCAGGAAGGAATGGTTTCCGCGACGCAAAGCTCCGACGTATTTTTCATGCCATCGCTTTTCCGACGCGGAGCAAACGGGGAGAAAGAGGAGTTTCCTCTCCTCCTCCTCGTCGTCGTCGTCGTCGTCGTCGTTAAGAATCAGCCAACTATTTTCAGGGCTGAAAAAACACGAGGTAGATATCAGAGGGTGCAACGTTGCTAATCGTTTAACAAATTGCAATTATTTTTACACGATTTACGCGGCCGATGGAAAAAGGGTGGTTCGCGTACCGCAAACCTACACGCGCGCGCGCGCGCGCACTCACACACACACACACACACACACTTTTCTTCGCCGTGCGTCAAGCGTCGAGTGCCGTTTATATGTAGTTTACGAGAAAAGTGCAATATTTTAACCTCAATAAGAGCGTCGTATCGGGAATTTATTTATAGTTTGAAAGTAAAGCTTTAAAGTACATCGATGGTTGCTAAACTGCACCATGCTTCTCGTATAATAAGCGAAAATATCCAAGTATTTAAATTTATCATCCTTACGCGCGCGGTCTCTCAATTCCCTCCTTCCCCGCCTTCCTCCCCGACCTCTCCACCACGCTCCCATCCCCGTGTTCCGAAAGATTCGTCATTATTCTCGCGAGAGAGAAACGCGTGTACGTACAATTATCTGGTAAGAAGAGAAGAAAAAAAAAAAAAAAAAAAAAAATGAGAGAAAAAAAAATAGAAGAGACAACGATATCGACGATAGAGGTGTCTCGCTCGCGCGTTGTTCCTCCACGCGTCGTTCTCCCGCTAAAATCCGCGCAAATGGAGAAACAATAAAAATGCGCTGGGTAATAATTGAACGTGCCGGTAGCCGGGAGATCTCCGAAGTCTGGTAATCATAATAAATAATGTGACAATTGCAAGAGCGACGGTAATTAAACTTTGAACACGTAATGCGCGCGTCGTGTCACTCACGATTACCTAACGCTACTCAAATAGACTCGCGCAACGAGCGAAACCAGAGGATTTTTGTCAGATCGAACAGACAAACGCGCATTTTCAAGACCGACAGAACGACGAGATATATATCGCCGCCAGCCAGGATAAAGCCACTTCCATTTCCAGGGGAGAGCTGCCTTTTTTTCCAGGCCGCTCGTCAGTCGCCACAATTACGCCATACTCCACTTTTCAATTAATTTCATCGGGGAGCGCCCACGCCGCCCGCCGCTTCGAGTAATAATAAAGGGAAAGGGGCAGGGGGGCAGGGGGGAAAAGGAAAAAGGGGAAAAGCCTGCGGTGACCGCTAATGGGAACTTGCAAAGTACGGGAGATAGGGGTGATTTCGAAAAATGATTCGACCGACGGATCAAGGATGACCACCCGTCTCTGGATGGGGGTGGGGGTGGTGGTTGCCGAACCGGAAGCCCGAGAGTCTCTCCCGTACTTTTCAAGTCAACCTCGCTCTCCTCTCGATTCGTTCGATTCATTTCGCGCGACCGTGGATCGGAAGAGTGTGTGTGTCGGTGTGTGTGCGTGTGCAACGCCGATTTAACCACCGTGGGAATTTCTCTGTCTCAGCGGGGAACTTTGGAGAAATTTCGCCTAAACGTTTATGGGAACGGTCGCCCGGGAAATCGGCGAGTTTTTCCTCGAACTCCTCCTCGCTTTACTTTATTATTCCTCGCCTCGCCAGTTAAGCGAGTTCCGCGCAAAAATCAGCATGCGCCTCTTACCAACCGGTACCTCCCACCCCCCCGAGGCTGTCAGCCTCGGGTTCGACCTCTCCCCCGTGCAAAATATCTTGATTTTACTTTTTCCATGGCCGGAACAACGGGGGCACGCGTGAAACAACATCAACGGAATGGATTTTCCAAGACGGCGGAGAGGACGGAGGAGTGTGCGAAGGGAGCAGGAGGAGGAGGAGGAGGAGGAGGAGACGCAGCTACGCCTTCTCCTCCTTCCGACGACTCCCGCTTAAATCTCTTGTTTACCGCTTCTTCACGCGCTTATTAGTCGATATTAATTATACGTCGGTGATCGATCGATCTGGGCAGCAGCCGTCTCGTTAAAGAATAATCCCATTAAAAATGGCCGAGGCTCTCACGCACGGACCGGAAAACATGTTTACCCTATCGTCTTGAATATTCCAACAAGTTCCCCTCCCCCCCACCCCTCTCTCCCGCTGGAGTATTTCCGGAAAAACTTGAGAAGCCCGCTCCGAAATTCTCATCCGTGAAATTCTAGCGAAAACTCAATAGGGAAACGGGCCGGAATAATTAGAGCATCCAGTAGGTAGGTAGGTAAGTAGGTAAATACCAGCACTGGTCAGACAGCGTATATAGGCCAGTGGAACGTTCTACCAGGGAAATTGGAGAATGTGATTTTCCAGTTTTTCCTCCCGCAGTTTTATGCGGGGGAGGGGCAGACGTCCGATATACCAGTGGATAGAGTCAACGTTTTTAGAGAGCAAAATCATCCCCTCGCCCCGTCCGATTCGAACTTCAAAACAAGGAGTGTCCTACTTTGCCTCTACCTAAAGCGGCAGGGTGCTCGCTCACCCCGCTGGCCTGGTTACAAATCGAGCAAAATATATCTTCGAGTTAGAGAATTATTCACTTCGATTGACATCGATGTAAAGGAGAAGCAGAGAAGCAGAGAAGAAGAAGAAGAAGAAGAAGAAGAAGAAGAAGAAGAATACTCGATAGCTACATTCTTCCACCCTTTAGAGATTATTTCCACAAACAGCGAGAATTTTTCTCCCCGTTCAATATCACTCGCGCGGATTCGTTTCAACCCTCGAGGAAAGGGTTGTCGCGAGATTTTTTCATTTGAAATAATTTTCTGGGCAGTGACGCGAAGGGGCGGAGGGAGCTGGAGGGGAAACATCCGGTCAGTGCATCAAAACAAGAATTGGCCTGGTTTATTCCACTTGAAGCAAGCCGCGTAACTGGCTCTAGAGTGCTCCAGCTTTCTCTCTCTCTCTCTCTCTCTCTCTCTCTCTCTCTTGGAGGCATTAAAGGAGCATTAAAAACTGTCGTCGTTTTCTCCTGCATTTTTACAAGAGGCGCGGCGCCGCATCCCTTCCGACGAGTTGAACTCGTTGAGGCAAAAGCCTCCTAACGACTCTGCACTTGCAGCGATCATGACGGGGCGAACAAACGAATGGCCGGGGGAGGAATTCACGGAGAAAGATAAATGGAAGAAAAGGAAGGAAGGAAGAAAGGGCGGCGGACGGGCGCGGGGTGAGGAGGGGGTGGCAGGCAAAGAACGCGATGAGATACCTGAAGGACGCGCTTCCAGCGAGCGAGGGGATGAAGACTGCGAGACACGCGTTAAAGGGAAACTGGCCAGTTCTGAAATAAAAACGAGAGAGAGAGAGAGAGAGCGAAGAGAGAATCCGTAGAAATTCCGATCCGCCCTAGCCTCCTCGGAGTTTCGAGAGAAACGTCCAATCGAATCGCGAGCTGGGGGATGATGCCGAAGACTAAGGAGAAGAAGGAGGGGTGGGAGGGTCGGGGAAGGGGGAAAGAGGGCGAGAGCGGGATCGGGGCTCGGGGCCAAGGAGAGAGGGATGGGAATATTCGTGTGGTAAATGTAAATCGTTAATTGGCACTCACATGAGCCGCTGCTGGGTAACCAAGCCAAGGCTTCGGACGTATCACCGACGACGAGGGACGCGCGGAGTCAGGAGGAGACGGCATGACCGCGTCGACATGGTCGCGCGTCCTCGCTCGAATCCGCGGCCGCTCCTGCCTCCTGGGGAATGCCACACGGGCGACCACCAACGAGCGAAACTCCAGTCTCACCCTCGCGGTTTTTCCCTCTCGGACTTGCTCGTCGTGGCTCCTCTCCTCGTGAATTACTCTCAAGGGGTGATTCGGAGAGAGGGTGGAGGGACGAGGATGACCGGGGCAGGAGGAGAATCGAGTTCCTCGCTGACAACAGCAACGTCGAGGTCGCTGCCGTCGAACGCACTCTCCTGGCACTCCGGCACGACTTACTGACCGACGACGCAGCACATGCCAAAGCACTGAGAGTTTTCCCTCGTTTAAACGGAAACCACCACCACTACCACCACCACCACCACCACCACCACCACCACCCCCTTTGCTATTACAGGATGATCCCTCCGCGTATCTTTCCCGTTTCCTTGAGTCACTACCGTCGGCTGAGATCCGCGGAGTCGCTCGCGCGAGCAAAACTGAAGGGTCGGGACGCGCGATTTTACCAGGAGGTCACCGCCGAGGGAGCGAGGCTGCTCGACAGAGGAAACCACCCCTGCGCTCGACTCGGATGGTGCTCTCCACCATCGGGTGCCGCTCGAAATTCTCTCGACCCGAGAGAAGCGAGCGTCAAGGGAAGGGGAGAGAGAGAGAGGATGCAAGAGTTTTCCAGGTCGCGAGAGAGAGAGGGATGAAGCGAGAGAGAGCGGTGGTGGTACTGATAGTAGTGGTGGTGGTGGTGGTGGTAGCGGTAGCTATGGAGAGATGGGATGAGAGAGACCATGAAGAGAGAGAGAGAGAGAGATAGTTACGGTCGACTGGAGAAAGGAACCACCAGTAGTAGCTGGTACAACGAAGAGGAAGATGAATCGAGCGAGATGCTGGATGAAGAAAAGGGACGACGACCACCACGAGGGGGTGGAAATGGATAAGAGGGAGAGAGAGAGAGAGAGAGAGAAGGAAGAGGAAAAGCTTGCGCGTGCTCGTTTTCTTGCGCCTTAGAAGGGTGCGAAGGATTCGGAGAAAGAGAGATAAAGGGTGGAAGAACGGGAGGCGGGCGTGGGGTGGGAAGGGGTGGCAGTACGATAAGAGAAAGGGAGAAAGAGATTTTTATAGAGTAAGAGGGGAGAGAGGGTAAAGGACGACGTTGATAGTCGAAGAGGGTAAAAAGGATCGACGGCAGAGAGGGTCGTTCTACGCGGGTGGGGGTGGAGATGGATAGGGTGGTGGTGGTAGTGGTGGTGGTGGAATAGCAGCTGCAAGGGCTGCCGTTTCAACGACACTCTGGATACAGAAGCAACAGCAGCAGCAGCTGCAGCAAAAGAGCAAAAGCACCACAGGGCGTGGTGTGCTTTGGACTCGCGCGCCCTATCTTCTCGCACGGGGGTGTCGTCTCGGGCAAACGTCAGTTTGGGTTGGGTCGGGTTCGCTTCGACGCTTGACTCTACTCCACTCGCTTTTTTCGCTTCGCTTGATTTCCCTTCCCTTCCAAAGGCAAGAACGCGTCCTTTTAAACGCACGCCGATTTATCGAGTACACTCGCTCCAGAAAATCTAATAATACGCCACGCCACGCCACGCAACGACACGCCACGCGACGTACATTGATTTTGATTTTCGAAGGCGCGCGCATTTCGCTCGGCGCTGCCCGTTCATTCGATTCTCGAAAACCGAGAAATTTTAGCCGGTTTTCCCCGGAAAACTTCTCTCTCCCCTCCCCCCCCCTATCCCTCCCTCCCCCATCTCATAAAACGATTTGTCCTCGCTCGTTTGCCGTCCTCGTAATCTCCCTTAATTATCCTGCTACGCGTTTCCTGCTCTCTTCCTCCTTCCACGCCCTCGCCCCCCTTTCCTCTCCATCCCGACGACGGACCCATCGGACCCTCGCGCTCGCTACCACCCCCTTCACCCCTCCTCCCTTCAATCGATATCTACTCCGCGCAAAACAGATTCTTCCTTCCGCTGATCTCGTGGCAACTCAATTATTCGATCTTTACTCTTCTGGCTTCTGGATTATTTAGCGATTCCCGTGGTAGAGCGCTAATGCCCCGCTCCCTACTACATTGACCCCATTAAATTATACCCACGGCGATTAAACAATAGCGCTTCTTATCCAGGCGCCGCGGTCAAAGGAGCGGCAGTTCCGCTTTAAAGCCGATCGAATTCTTAATCGAATATTGAAAAATGAATTTACGGCGAGACCCGACCTCCGCCTAAACCAAGAACGCTCGTGGTTACGCCGTGGGCTCGGCTCGCTTTGATTCCTCCCTTCCATAGGGCGGAGGTGCCTGGAGAGAGACGAGGAAACCATGAAACTACGAATCTGTTAAACGAGGAGAGACGCTCCTACTCCTACCGCATCCGTGCGCGTGGTTACTCTCACGATTATACCCGGCGCATTGTGCTACTTCAAAACGTCCCTGCCGTATTTCTCTTTTCGCGATTTTCAACCCCTCTCCCCCCCACCCCTCCTTCGATCAAGCGTGAAATTATAAATAAGTTAATTACATCGTGGCGAAGAGAGCGTGGGAAAGAGCGCGATTCTAAAACTCTGAAGCACGCGTGATTAGAGGGGCGTCCGACCAATTTCACTCCTTACCACTTCCCGGTTATCCGAGTCGGAAGAATCGGCGACTTTTCCACTTTGCCCCGTAGGCTCTCCCAATGGCTCTTCAAGGGCCCAAGTCAGATGATACACGATGAAATCGTATCGGCGAGTGATTCTCATTGGCATTTTCGCTCTTTAAACCTTTAGAACTCGATCGTGACGACAGATAGACTTGAAAGTGAGAACGGACGGCAGACGCGCGGAAATGGACGCGAAGGGACGCGCGGAAATGGATACAGGCGCGGAGATATGTCTGATTTTCCAACAACTGCCATGCGATCAGTGTCAAGTGTAAATGCGGTTGTGAAACGCCGCTAGAATTCGATAAACTATCCGTATCGGTCTTCCCCCGAACCCCCCTCCCCCCTGTCCTCGGAAACACGCGTTCCTCCACCGCAAATCTAAAGGTCAAATCGCTGCACACATCCATCAAGGCGTGCATATTCCTTGAAACTCACTGGAGACCGAGACACTCCATCCAATCATCATTAATACACGTCCGCTCTCAAAATGAGAAATAAATCATTCGCCGCGAGATTACCCTCCTTGGACACAGATGCGGGAATATTCTTAACAAATTCAATACCACTTGATTTTCCGCAGAGACGTTTAAAAAGAGGAGGGAATCGCCCTGAAGAGTGACAAAATTTGCTCTATCATTTTTTCCGTCAATCAACAGAATGGAGGGGGAGAGAAGCAAGGCGTTGGCGAAGGGACGAGAGGGCTACGGAGAAAGGAGAGAGAGAAAGGGAAACGAAAAAGGGGAAAAACAAGAATACATAGGAGAATAGAATCGCTCGCGTCCTTTCCGAATGTTTCCGCTTCTACGAGGGATGTTCAACCGCTCAACGTGTCGCTATCGCCACGACCTAGTTTTTCATTAGAGGGACGAAGCGGAACACCATTGTTGTATTCCATTCTGACACGCATCATTTCAGCGTTACAAAACAGATTTGCTCCCTCCTCCCTATCGTATACCAAGATTTATTTATAAAAACTACCTTCGCACAATAAGCGATCCGGAAGATTAGCCAATTCGACGCCGAATAATGCTCGCGCACATTGTGCGCGTAAGAAATGCTGAGTAACATCAATGTCCCCGCCGATATTTCGGGAATTAGGGGATGCGAATCGATTGATCGTTAACAACCATTTCTCTACTTCACGTATCCGTTTATTTCATTCAATTACATTATTTTACTTATTAGACACATACACCTACCAAGTAAAAGGTACGATTCATCATTTATAATGCAACTTTATCGTAGTTCCCTTCTCAATTAATGCAAGACGGTACAAAATTCATAATAAACATATTTATACTCTTGTGCAGAGTTGCATTTTTCGCGTCACATTGGTTTTTTACTCTTGCAATATGGCTTACGCACCTTACGGCAATGAGCAATTCTGTGCATACTGTTAATATTCTACTTATCAATAAATAAATATATAATAGAGTAGATTTTGATCACATGAAGTAACCAAAGCCGAAGGTTCGTTTTATGGCGTCCCAATAGTATCTCTCCCAGTTCTCCTTCGTCGCATCTTCTTCGCTGTAAGTAGAATGGTTTTGTTTGTGAGAAAAAGATCAGAAAGACACTTTATGTTCCCGACATTTTAGTGTTGCCCGACAATATTTCTCACCTGGTTGGAACACCGGTTTGAGTTAAATTCACTTCTGTATGATCGTTTTTCTCGACAATGTCGATGTTTACTTCGCTAAAATGACCGACAGGCCACTGCTTGCATCTCCATTTTTGAGTTATTTTTGATGGTGAAAATTCAATTAATTCTCCATATATATTTCCGCCGAAAAGCTCGAACTTTCCACCTTTCTTTAAATCGAGTTTTACAGGCCCTTTTGTAAAAGCTTGCACCATCTGTAAATTTATAATTTGCATAAATGATCGGTACTTTCATTCATTGGTATAAAAAGCATATTAAACATAAAAAGAGAAACATATTATTTATTACCTCAACCACTGTCAGAACATTATAAAATTCTTCCGCTCTGCATTGAAACTTTTGTTGTTGCTTAATTGTAGTAGTAGCAATTTTATAACCTAGTACTTCGTTATTATCCGCAGGTGCTACAGTTGAATCCATATGCATCTATTAAATGTTATATATTAAATAGATTGAAATAGAAAAGATTAAAGTTCATGTTTGATTTTTCTTATGCTTGTATTTACCTTGACTTTAAAACCTGATGTAATATTTGTAATATTATCTTTCATACTATCTTTTTTTGGAAGAATCATTCCTTTTGTAAATTCTTTAAAACAAAATAAAAAAGAGAAAATGAGATCAATGTACAAAAAATTAAAAACATATAAATTATGTTATTGGTATAATCTTTCTCATACCTTCTTTTAAAGATGAAACATATCCTTTTAATTTTTCTCTTATTTCTTCCTTTCCCTTAGTATGTAAGAAATGCTTTATTTTTTCACCTTCTTCCGTGCTATCCTTTAAAGTTATCTCAATCTATTCAAATTCAATTAAAGAAACGCTTTAATTTATAATTTCCTATATAAAAGCAGCATCTTCCACAATAATATAAAATAATAGAAATCGCTTACATCTACTTCAGATATATCATTTTCTTCCGACAAATTAGGAATATTAATTTTCCCTTCAATTTTTGCATCAGCTGTTTTATCCGCAACCCATTGAAGCACTATATTCCATTCATAAAAGAAAATCAACTTTCCTTTCCTGTTATTAGCAACAGCTTCTCCTTCACACTTTTCTACTTCCTTTATAACGCATGATACTGCAAGTGAAGAAAAATACTTAAGGGTATCGGTAAATTGCAATTGATACTTTACTGAAATATCATAAAAACGTGATCTTACTATCATCTTTCTCAATTCGCATATTAGTGAATAGTTCTTTAATCTTTTCTTGAGACCAAGCGCATGCATTTTTTTCAGTCCTGAAATATAATTAATATAAGCATAAATGTTAGTGCTACACCTCTCTCAAAATTTGGTATACTCTTTTCGCAATAGACATAGCCTGCTTACCAATGCCAATTATTAACATTTGTTGCATCAGGCCTCTCCTCGACAATCCAGCGAGGATCTCCTTCACCCCACTTTGCCATGATTCTACTTAAACAATGAATATGGCAAACCCTACTTTTCTACAAGATTAAATAAAATAGATATTATACTATATAGATTCCACACAATTATAGAGCACAAGTTACACTTTGTGATAAAATTGGTATTATATAATTTTTAAACAGACTTTTGATTCTTTAATATCATAATTTACAGTCAGAAAGTTTTTAATATATTTCTTACCTGCTATTTACACGATCTAATTTGCAAAATAAATTTATCAATGACAGTAACTTTTTGCTTTACTATTAAATTTTTTATTGTAACTTAACTCAATAATCAATTAATTTAATATATGAAGACTAAAATATATTTAATTATTTATACGTTTATACAGAAAATAATTATTCTGTACAACACTCAACGATATCGTATGAGTGCGAAACTCCAATTTTCACCTTAGATAGACGGAATTCATATTCTCACTTCTGATTGCTGCAGGTTCGAAAACATTCTGGAAATTTCACTACCATAAACTAAAGTTTCTAGATTATATAGAGTAAGGACTGAGGTTAGTAAAAGATGTTAGAAATTATTACTAAGAATTGGACAAGTTTATCTAACTTATAAATAGAGAATTAGGTTACCGACATTAAAATACTAGATACATTATCGGCGCGGCAATACCTTTCATTTTATGCAGATGGCACTGTCTCTCTTCTCCTTTACCGACCATTTAAAACATTATGACCTATTATGGAGGTACAAAATAAAATATGTAAAATAGAATTTGAATAAAAATTCTCTTTTTATAAAAAAGTAATGATTCTAAATTAATCAAATCTTTTTTATTAAATACATTAAATTTAAAAAACTAAACAATACTAAATACTACTATCCAAAATGATAATACATACATATTTATTATAAAATAAAAATATCAAGTAATAATTAAGGAATGTATTTAATATAGTTTTTTACATTAATTATATTAAATTATATCTTATAAAAGATTGAGAGAAAAGATGTATAAATGATTAAGAAAGTAGATGTGAAAATTTGAGTATATTCATCTTCTTTTGTGTTCTATATCATTATATAATTAAAATTCAATACTTTCGTTTTACAAATACGTATAGGTAAAATGAATAATTAAACTTCAAGTACAAAAATATGACATATGCCATAATAAAACTCTTTTAATAGCTATATCTAATATCGTATAGCTCTACGTTTCATCTTGGTACGTATATTAAAACTTCTTTATAGTAAAAAATTTATTTTAAGTGTTTATAGATCATATAAAATGCTGCCATTTAAAGATATTTAATATTTATATTATAAAATGTTGCAATTGTGTGAAGAAAACCTTTATAATGTATAATGAATTTATATACTACTTTAATTTTACTATTATAAATATATATAAGCTCGATGAAAACAAGTAATTATGTAGTTGTAAAATTTAAATAAAAATTGTTTCTTACAAAATTAAGTATATGTATATTTTTTTAAGCACCTCTCTTTTAAGTCTTTCTCTTATATCTCTATATATATTATATTTACAAATAGTAAATCTGAAGATTGGCAATTTTTTTAAGTGCGTATTAAAATCTGTGGTGCTTTTTATCCAATTACTTTCCTTTAAAAATTGGTAAGCAAATAGCACCTATCTCTATTATTCTTTCATATCAGTCTTTAACATCTGTTAAAATTTTGAATATATTATAAGCAATAAAACTTTTAACTTTTAATCTATCTCAAAACAGGTAAAACAATTTCGTGCTAACACAAAATGTCTTATTAAATGCAATAAAAAAAAAAAATAGTAACATAAAAATATAAATGCATATGGCAGTATGCACGAAGTAAGTTTGAACAAACGAGTAAGATTTTAAATCCATAAAATTTCTGGCTATTTGTAATTTTATAAATTTGTTATAACCAAATTATATATTAATTTATATTTGTAATATCTTTTATATAATCATCTTTTTAAAAGATATTTCTAATAAGTTTTTTAACTTATTTTTGTGTCATAAGTACTAAGTAAAGTAACTACTAGAAGGCAGATGAAAAACTTTAATGTTTAAATAATGCTTCGTTTTCAGGATTATCGTCTCTATGTTTTTCAAGATTGCCAGATAGAGTCGGATCTGGTCGACGTCTTTTGAAAAATCCAAGTTTTCGAAGAACTAGCGTTAATAAGATGAATAATATCAAACCCGCTACAATGGCCACAATGATTATCCAAATAGGTACTGGTTCTGCATCTTGTTGATCTAATAAATCTGGATACGCAGTAGTTTCAGCCTGAATAATATTGAATATTTCATTTTGCATTATCTCTCTTTTTCTCAAGAAAAAAAACTTAGAATGATAGAAGATAAAAGAATTACTCACTATGGCATAATCATCTTTTAAATTTTCTTGTTGAATAACAACATTTTGGGGTATAATGATCTTTGCATTTGAACCTATTTTTACCATATCAACTTTTGGATAATCTTCCACTAAAGTTGAATTCCATAATCTAAAAATGGCTGTATTAATTAAACGCCTATATGATTTTACTCACACTAATATTTTTAACTAACTTACCTTGCTTTAACAGTTACAGTAGCTTCTTGCTTTCTTTGTAAATTATATATGGTACATGTAATGTCAAAACACTTTGCTGTTCCTGCTTTGCAATTCTACAAGACAAGAAAATAATACTCATTTATAAATTAATGATAATGAAATTATTAATTATTAAATTAAATAGTAATTTACCATAGATACTACTTGATGTCTATGTCCATCCTTGTCAATAATTATTTTTGTATTGACTACTTTTTCGGTATCTCGTTTAGATCTCACGTAATTCGTATGATTATGAGGCAAAGACAATGATGACGATGATGTGGGTAATGGGAAAAGTGTATCCAAATCGTCCAAACTGAGACTGCCCTGTAAGTTAAGCGGATTGGCGGCATGACCAGTTGGAAGTTTGCATTCTCCGCCACCTAAAGCTATTTTTTAAAAATTAAAAAATTACATTTCATTTTATGAAGAGAGAAAAAATAGTTAGACTATAGAAAAAGCACAACCTTGAACAGTGGGTAATTCTTCCAAGTATAGGAGCCATTTGCCATGTTCTTTATCGTTAGCTACTTCGTAAGGCCAAGAAATTCGAACTTCTATACTGCTAACTTTCCATGGTCCTTCATTAAATATCTCATAAGTATGAGATATTCTTGGTCCTACTTCATTCAAATGCTTTATTGCCGATTCCCCAACAACAGGCCCACCATAATAAGCCCACTGAGTCTTGGCACTCCTAAATATGAGGGAAATGTAATTTTACATATTTTAAAGCGTGTATGTAAGGGTAAAGCATCTCTTACCCCTTTATGGATAACTCTGCACGTTTTACAACAGTTGCCCTCAATCTTTGCGGTTCTTTTGGATGCAACTCTTTTGAAGTGGAGTTTGCAAAAATAACAAATCCCAATTCGGCCTCATTATCCTCGAGTCTTTTAGGATCAAATCTTACTTGAACATTGACAGCTTTATCTTTCTTGAATGGATTACCAATTGAACAAGTCACTAATGTCGAATTGTATAAATTGCAAATTACAGAATCATTACTTTTACTTGCAATATAATTTAAACTTGCAGAATGTATTATAAACAATTGAGCTTCATAGGCAGACTCTCCAGCATTTGAAGCATTTACATCTACTATCACTTCTTCCCTTTCACCCAAAAGTAATTCATAAAAGTTTGGTTTAACCGGAGAAACTGAAAAATTTTGATTAAATCCAATCAATATGTGCATATACATTAGCTATCATGTTTTATGCATAATCTCTACCTGACAAATCTAAACGAGAGCCGATCTGTAGGTCACTCTCACAAATATCATTATTTCCACAATCTTTTTGAAAAGACGCTTCAAATATTCGTGCTGCTTCTTGTTGATTAAGTATAGGATACTTTTTTATATCCGGCAACGGATTTCCTTCATCAGGCATCACTGGCTTTTCTTGTATCAAAGAATAATTCAATCTAAACTTAATTGGTGATTGAATATCACGTGTATTTTCCTAAAATTTATAAAACTCATCAGCACTCTTGTGTCATATATACAAAAAACACCGAAATGAAGTTATGCTATACCTTTAAATATACAACTTCTTTTTGACAATGCACAATCTTCGTTGTATCTAAAGTAACAGTGCGATTTAAAAAGTGAGGACGTGCATTGCCAGATTCGAACCAAACCCTTGAAAATTTCTTTGCACCATTGTATGTTTCAGCTTCGATAAAATAAGCTAATTTTAAATTTTGCATGTCTTCCTTTACCAGCGATTCTGTCTTACAACAAGCTTCAAATGAGAAACTAAAAAAAATATATAAAGAGATATATAAATGCAATTTGCATTCAAAATCCATGCAAAGCAAATATATCATACCATGTGTGATTTGAAGTAGGATCATCTGGGCAACCAAATTTATTTGGATCAATAGGCTCTATTTTATCTTGATAACTTCCATCCTTTTTAGCATATTGTATGTACGTAGTGATATCAATAATTTTCCTTGAGCGAAGAAGCGCGACGGCATCATCTTCGTAGGCTCCTACTAATAAATCTGGATAACCATTTTGATCCATATCAATACCACCGCTTAATGAATAACCAAATGTACTTAGAGGTACAGGTGTATCCTCAGAATGAATTATCTGACGAAAAAATGTTAATTTTAGGGGAATATGAAAATTATTTAAATATACTATTTTTTTGTATAGTACTTGTGATGGTGTTATAATTATTCCAGATTTCGATCCTAGATAAATGTATATTGCTCCTTTTCCTTCATAAGGTGCACCTACTGCAATATCTTCATATCCATCCTTATTCAAATCTCCCAAATTGGCCAAAGCAAACCCAAACCTACGTTATGTGAGTTTTACTCATCATTATTAATAGAATATTACATTTACATAATTAAAAACAAAAAAAAATTATATAGCCAAACCTCGACTCTTCTCTGCCAACTAATTTAGTTGGTTTGCAATTGTCACTATTTTTATTGGTTCTGCATAGCGTCGTATATACATAAACAGCTCCTCCTTCTTCTTTATTGAAATAGAATGGCGCCGCTACAATAAGATCTGTAATTCTATTGAAGTATCCTTTATGATATATGCGAATTTAATAACAAATAAATAGTATAATGCATTTCCAAAGACACAGTACTTGTCTCCATTGACATCAGCAGAGGTTATTTCATATCCAAAGCTTGAAGCAAATTGCTCTCCATCAAGTATTAAAGCAACATCCATATCTGGTTTAAAATTTTTTCTAGTTAATAGAACCACTTGTCCAGTACCATTAGAACGAGGTGCACCAGCAGCATAGGATAGTTCACTTCCAAAAAAGTTACCAACAGTAACAGACATTCCTTATTATTCAGAAAAAATAAAAAACATAAATATCTTTGCAATAATTGCTTTTTGCTTTACTACTAACCCAAATAACTGTATTTATTAACTGGAGATGAATCTTGCATTGGAGCATTATAAACAGTATTATCTTGTGTTAAAAATTCATCAGAAACAGTAAAAATATACAATGTTCCTCTCCATGTATGTGGCCCAGGTGTTCCTATTACAACACGGTCTTCAGAAGTTAATACACCACTAGTACCAGCTTGACAATATCCAAATTGCTCATGTGCTCTAAGAAATATAAATATTAAATATAATTTCATAGATAAAATTTTCTAACACAAACACTTACTTATTAGTAGGTTTACCAGAACAAGGTTTTTTTAAATCATGATATTTTAAATCCTGAGTTAAAATATAACATTGACCCTGTCCCCATTGAGAATCTGCAGTTTTGACTACATGTCTATGTGCACAAACCTATATTTCAAGGTAGAAAATTAAGAAAAATTTCAATAACATTATTAATTGTACTGACCATTACTTTTCCACCAACACCTCTACTTCTAACAGTTACTCCTAGCCATTGATTATCTTTTATTTCATCATTACTTGGTGGTATCAAATCATCGGAATCTACACCTGCAAGAAAAATTATATTCAGGAAGTTGTTTAATAATTATGCTTTCATGTTAAATATTGACAAAAAACTTCATAATATTTATTATTAATAATAAAAATATACATTTATACTATGTTAACAGTGACAAGAATTTCATGCTCACACTAAATATAGCATAAAAATACAAAAAATGTTCTATTTGTAAATAATATAAAAGCATTCCTAATTATACATGCAATTATACACCACATTCTACATGCATAAAAACAAAAAGCAAATGAAAATGATAAAATATGAAATAATGAAATACTAACAAAAAACTATAAAATTATTATAATTAAAAAAATATATGTACTAGACAAGTGTGTAAAAACAAAAAAAGAGAATAGCATAATATAATAAAATTTAAAATAAAGTAACAAAAAAAGGATAAAGATAAAAATAATTCTCATAAATTTTTTTTAAATTTTATAATTTTATGTTTTACTTAATCATGCCTTCAAAAACTATTCACTTTCAAAACTTTCTTCTTATATAAAAAGTTCTATTATTAATAAAATCAAAGACTCATGCTTATATTGTCATTTGGAAATATGCAGCTATTAACAAAATTTTAATGATAGCTAGAATTGCTTATAAAACTCAAATATAGTTTCTTCATTCAATTCATTACAGAATTTCAATATATCACTTACTTGAATCATACAGACCACCTTCTGCTGCTTGGTAAACCAAAACAAAATTAAAGAAAAAAAATCTTAATATTTCACAATATAAAATAATGTAATACATGGATATTAAAATGATTATAAAATGAATGATTGCATGCTTAAAAACTATAACTAAAACTAACTAACATTAACAATCTCCATTAAAAAGTTGAATGTAATAAAATATATAAAAGTTTAATTACAGATAACTATAAATTTTTTGTGCAGTATGTACAAAAATGAATATTTAACAGCCATCAACAAATATAAGTGTACTATTACCTCCACCAATAAATATGAAAAGTGTGTGTTAACCATATTTTACTTTAAACACTTATAATACTTCAATACAACAAATATATTAGAATATCAAATAAGCACAAAACATACTTATCCGTCCATCGGTGATAACCTGAATACAATCTCCTGTATATGTAGTTAAAGGGCATTGCCATAATGCACCAGATCTATTTGTTCCTGGCTGTTTATTTTGATCTAAAGGTGCACCAACTAATAGCCTGAAGAAATCAAACATTTTTCATAGACATTTCAACAGGTTTAAATTGAATTAAAATTATTGAAATTTTTAGAGGTCCCCTATTACATAATCTATATAAATCTATATTTCAGAAAGTTTTTTAAAGCAAAATTTATTCTTAATGCTCAAAGTTAAAAAAAGTAAAATGATAGTACTTCTATTTTTACATTCCAACATTCTGCTGCTTAGAGCTCTTGAAGCCAGAAGATTAAGTGAAGTAGTACTCTGATTCTTTTATTAATAAAAATATGGGCTCTTTACAAAATATTCATATGATATGCATTAATGAAAAATTGTACTCTAAATAATTATGATTTGTGTATGAGTTTTTATAAATAAAATCATGATTGATAATAAGAAGAACTGTTTTTTATCAAATAAATACCAGCTTATAGATTTTCCTTTTCCATCATCCGTAATTTCTTGATGTTCAGCTACAGAATATCCAAAATAAGATCCTTTAAATCCTCGTTTGACAACAGGTATGCGTGCTTCTAAATTGAAGCCGTATACACCGCATATAATAAATGCTATCCATATGAATACAAGATTCTTCATCTCGAGTGTTCTTAAAATTTATACTTCATAGATGATCAAGGAGTTAATAGAATTAAAAATTAACTTTTCTTATTAATTTCACTAATGTTCAAAGTATTTTTTGTAGCTGAACCTTCTCTTTTCACTGCTTTATCATCCGCTTTGCATTCACTTCGATTCTAGGATCCACCCACGCGCTGATCGTAGCTCAACTCCACATTTCTTTTCACTTGTATAGTATAGACACACATGTACGTGTGTATATGTATTTATACATTCATCATAATGTTAACGTAACTTGAAATATTTAATTACATTTAACTTACACACATACACACACATATATACACAAACAAAGCGCATAGCACACATTAATCTATAATGCTTATTTGTCTGCATTCCAATAATCAATTCTTAGTTGATTTAAGTGTATCCAGTGTTACAGCCGCTTTTCATGTTTTCAGTAAATACCTATGTATAACATGTATGTGTGTGTAAAGGTCATACGTGAGCTTTATCTAAAATCCTATGCATATAGTTCAAAGTTTAATTTTGAAAATGTTCTATTTATTAATATTTAAATAGATATTCAAGATCATTCCGATTAACTATTACTTTCTACTGTTTCTTACCTTCTGCAATGTCTCTTTTTTCATAAAAATAAATAGCTGTGCGTCATCAAGAAGTTATTCTTTCAAATAATCTCACATGATAAGAAAAGTATATATATATAAAATGTATTGAAATACGACCTAAAAGATTTGATGTGTTGACTACAGAGATCTTTCTAAAATAAAATAAATGAATTTTTAAATGCGATCTCCCTTAAATACATTCCTTGTATTAGAAATATGTCCAGATTAAAGTGAGAAACAGAAAAATTATGAGGTGTGATGGAATACAGAGCAGCGCTAGTGAGTTTAAACCTCATGAACGTGACCATGGTAACGTTAATCAGGTTATATTACAGCTGTTCGTAAATATACAGATTGAGAATTATAACATAAGGAGTTATATTTAACAAACGATTATCATTATGATAAGGCGTTGATAGAACAATTATTCTTACTAATATAATTAGTAAACATAAGTTGATAAGTTGACAATGAGTTTTTATTAATGAAGAAATAGTAAATACCCTAAAGCATATATCATGTAAGTTTCTTTACTAATTACTTTATATTATAACTCTTTATTCGCATAATTGGAGGTTCACATATTTAATAGGTTGTACATGATGATGAGAATTAATCTTAAAACCACATTGCTCATATTAATTGTGGCTGCAGTAAGTTCAATACTTACAACATGGAATAATTGTGGAAGCCTTTTCTTAAAAGCAGGAGAATGGAAAACACAATTTCAACATAAGGTTTGTTATATCTATATATGTGTGTGTGCATTAATTAATAATTAGTGCTGTTAGTATCATGCGAATGTTATTAAAGGAACGAATGGGTAATGAACCAGGTTATCAAGAAATAGATTGTTATATTAATGGTGGTTACTCCATTGGTTGTCGTAAAGAAGGAGATGAAGTATATATACCTTTTTCATTCATTCATAAGTATTTTGAAGTAAGTACCATAATCATAAACTAGAAAAAACAGATTTTAAAAATAAAAAAGAAATGGCATAAAGTTTTAATATTCATTTAAGATTTATGGAAAGCTTGCAACATATGATGGTTTAGAGAGATTTGAATGGTTACATAGTTATTCAAAGATTATGAGTCCCAAAGGTAAATATGATCCAAGGGGTGTATTTATGACTTTTGAAAATTATAATGTTGAAGTTAGAGAAAGAGTTAAATGTATAAGCGGCAGTGAAGGTGTACCTATATCAACTCAGTGGGAAAGTCAAGGATATTATTATCCTACTCAAATAGCACAATTTGGATTGTCGCATTACAGTAAAAATTTAACAGAACCAGATCCACATAGAAAAATAATTGAAGATGCTGATAAATACAAACAAGAATGGACTGTACCACAAGGCTCAGTTGTTACAAGAATTTATGATAAGCATTCTAATAGTAACATTATGAAATATGCAACTCCTGAGACTAGTATATCTGGCATATCTCTTAAATTAGATCACGTACTAGATTTTTTATTGAAATTTGATTTAAATACAAAGGATAATGGTAGCATTACAGTTACTCTTCAGTGTAGAGAGAAGAAGGAGATATATCATCTTCATTATGTGACTACCAACAATATATTGCATACCTATAACAATCATGTATATTATGGAATTGGACAGTTAAATCATCAATGGAGATGCCTTACAAGAGATTTAGTAATTGATTTACAAAAAGGTTTATATCTTAATGACAAAAGTAAAAAGAAGCTGTCACGTTCCAAATTGAAGGTATAATGAATATATATTTTAATGATGTTAGAATATAGTGTACAGTTCATAAATATTATTACATTTTGTTAGGTTGTTAGAATAACTTTGTACGGATCAGGAATGTTAGATAATATGACATTATCAACGAGCGAGCATATGGAACAATTTTATGATGCAGCAAGGTGGCTTGTTGCTAATCAAAATATAACATCAGGAGGTTGGACAAATCCTGTAAGAAGAATAGTTGCTGCGGGTATGGCCACTTTGGAGCCTGGATGGTACATTTGCTTTCCTTTGGAATCCTTTGTCTTTCAAAATAATTTTCAATAATTATTGAAACTTTTTATTCTCAATTAGGTATTCTAGTATGGGTCAGGGACATGCCATTTCTGTATTAGCAAGAGCTTATTATCACTCGGGTGAAGAAAAATATTTACAAGCAGCAACAAGAGGTTTGCGTCCTTTTCGCGTATCTTCTAATAAAGGTGGAGTTGCTGCTCTATTTTTAAATAAATATATTTGGTATGAAGAATATCCTACAACACCATCGTTATTTATACTTAATGGATTTATATATTCTTTGATTGGCTTATACGACTTAAAAAGTATAGCAAGAGGTAGGGATGCTGAAGAGGCAACCAGGTTATTTGAGCAGGGCATGAATTCTTTAAAGAATATGTTAACTTTATACGATACTGGTTCTGGTACCACGTATGATTTACGTCATTTTACGCTTAAAACAGCTCCTAATCTTGCCAGATGGGATTATCATTCAACTCATATTAATCAACTTCTTCTTCTAAGCACAATTGATAATGATCCTATCTTTATTACTACTGCTGAACGATGGATAGGATATATGAATGGTAAAAGAGCGGCTCATAACTAAATTTTCATTATTTCTCAATGTTAAAGTTATTTGTTAAAATCAAATTAATTTTAATTTCTTACTTGTTGAGATTAGATTTATATATAAAAGTAGCATACTTTAAATGTATTAAAGTTTGAGAAAAGAAAGAAATTTCCATAACTAACTTATACATTTAATTGCTATCTATACTTTCCGCTAACTTATGTTAACAAAAGACTGTTAGTAATATTTAATTTTATATTTTAAAGACCGCATAAAAAAGAATCTTGTACATTTGTGTATATGTGCTATATCGTGCACAATGTCGTGATAAATCTTAATTTTATATTAGTACTTATGTACTTCAATTTTATTATTTCTCGCACTAATTCTACATTCCAGATCTTTACAAAATAATTATTATTTTTATAATTCTATATAAAAGTTTATAAAATATAAGGAATGAGAGGATATATGGATGAGTGAGAAAGAGAGAGAGAAAAGAGATGTAATGTACATGGAAAAGAAGAATTAATCATGTATTTTAATTTTATTCATTAATAATATTCATTTATTAATCTTTTAACACTGTTCTTTAACAATGTTTTTAATATTTGAAGAATATTAGTTAAAATTTCCATGTAAATTTCAAGGATATATTTCTATGTATCATATGTATAAAGTCAAGTAATATTTATAGCACTTTTATAGTAAATTACTATAGTATATCAACTGTAATTTTTGTAGATTATAATTAGGAATATTATACTTATCAATAAAAGAATGATAATTTTTAAATAATTCGGAAACAAAAGACAGAAAATTATTCCCTTCTTTTTAATGCTACTTTTTTTTACAAGTAAATGTAAGCAACAAGAATGAAAAAGTAAGGTATAAGAAATGTTACAGTAATAGAAGCAAAACATTAAAATTGAACTAGGCGTGTATAGAACAGTTATTGCAATGTACATTTAAGGAGAGATTGTAAAAAAACTTACAAAATATCTTGTAAAAGTAAAATTGTAATGAAATTTGTATCCTGTACAAACTAAAAACTACTATTGTGATAATAATCCGTCTTTAAAGCTCTATTAATTACACTACCATATATACATTCCATTTTAAATTTATAGTCAATATATTTGTATTTTCTGTGTTGAATTACATTTATCTTTACTTTACCACCATTGTAAAAATAGTAATTCAAATAAAAATTTATCCTACAAACAGATTTATTCTTATTGATCTTAAAAAGTTATAATAATATTTAATATAAAATGCATGTATATACGACGATTAGTTTTTCATAAAATTTATTTTATTTCATAAACTATTAATGGTGGTAAAAGGCTACATAATTTAATTTTATACAAAATATTTGGAATATATTAAAATTTGTTCAATTTTCAGAATTCGATTGTCCTGATGTTAAAGATAAATCACCAGTATTGCATGGAATTGTAGGTATATTGGAGCCTTGAATAGTAAACCCTTGATAATCTTCCAGGTTCACAGGTTTTGCAGCAGGAGATAATAGTTTTGTGTTAGAATTATGAGAAATATCTAGCAAATTACTAGATCCTTCTTTTTCTTGTAACTGAAGATCATTTAAACCTATATCACATTGTGTATCTAAACTAATTAAACTGGTTTCATCATCAGCTTTACTAATATCTAAACTACAATCCCCAGTAAATGATGGGAAATCAAATGTTGGAGATGGAGTAATGCATTCTTCTAGTAGAGAATTTCGCATTTCTGACTGACTCGTGGATAAATTACTATGTACATCTTCGTTAATAGGATATGAGCATATCTATAAATATAATGTAGGCTATTAATATAAACGCGAATATAGGCTTAACTAATATCATTGTATAAATCATTATATACTATACCTGAGGAATAATTGGTGGTGGTAATTGATAACTTTCAGCATCATCAGAATCTAAGTTAGTAGGTAATCTTTGACTGCGAGTTATTAATAACGGCGTTCTTACAATAATTGAATTAACTTCTGCTTCTATTTGTTCTTTGAATTGCACCATATCATTTTCCAATTGGAAAGCATCTTTTAATATTTCATTATTTTTTATGGCAATCTCATCAAGCAAAGTAATATCTTCACACATCATCCGTAAATTCTAGCAATATAAAGTAAAATTATGTAAAAAAGAATTAATATCAGAAAGAATAATGGATGATAATTACTTCACATATCATAAGAGCAGATTCCCAAGTGTTTGGTGGTACACGTTCTCCGGACATAAATGCATTGAAATCTTTCTCAGCCATATTTAATGACTCTGCAGTTAAATTTTCAATAAATGACACAGCGCAGCACTGAAAAATCAAAATATTAGTTGGTTTTCTTTTATATTTGAACTTATTCTTTTTAATGAAAAATAATATATTACAAGGTTTGTAAAATAATACCCTCCTTCACCAGTCATTAATCTGGTAGCATTACAAAATCTTGTTATAAAGTTTATGTTGCTTTTAAGACGTGCAGGATTAGCTTTTAAAACAATAAAAATTAGAGCTGGCAAAAATTCATCCGCAGAAGCAGGTCCACCAACAGATTGTTGTAATAATAAAAATATATTTCGACAGCAATGAATAATGCATGCTAGCTTTTCTTGAGGAGCTTTTGCAGAATCCATGTTCAATAAATCTAAATACAAAGTTAATATAATTTACATCAATAGCAATTTTTAAAGTTATTTATTTTACAATTTATAGATATATAAATAATTATATATACCAGTTATAGAAGTATTAACAAGTTCTCTGACTTCAGAACTTGTTTCCTGAATTCTACATTCTAAATTCTTTCCACTAACCCAATTTAATTGACGTATTCTAAGAGAGAATTATTTAAAGTGCTTATTACTGTAAAATAATAGAAACAAACAATAGGAATATATTTGAACCTTTTTTGTATAGCGAGATCCTTTTCTTCATCGCTTGTTGATTGTGGACAAAAAAGAATTCTATATAATAAAGTCATTGTATATCTTTCAACATAATCAAGAAGTTTTTCTTTAACTTCTGATGTAATCTCTAAAAAAAAAAACATTATAATAACCTACATCATAGATATAAATTTATTAGCTAATGCGTTTATTTGTTTTTAATACCTGTATACTTATCACTATTATCCAAGCGCTTTGCAAATTTCTGATAAAAATTTTGAGTTAATTCAGATAACTCTTCTATTTTCTTGATATCCTTATTTTGTACAATATCATTAACAAAACTATAAATAAGTTTCTTAACATCTTTCTCTACTTGAGATTTAGATATCTGTATTATAAGCTCTTTATTTTCCATCTGTACTCTTTCAAGATCTACATTATCTTTTTTCAATTCATGTAATAATTCTTGGTATGCTTGTCCTTATGAAATAATAAAAAACATGAATATAGGAACAAGAGAAACTATAAATATATATGAATTACCTTTCGTAGGTGGTTTTCGAAATGAAGCAAACATTAATTTATGTTTTTTCTCATTCTGTGATTTCTTTTCATCATGCTTCATATGTCCTGTGACTGGTGCTTTATTGGAATTATCACTAAAATAATAGAGATGTATTGATTTGGATAGAATATAAAAAAATATTGATGTAATAAGTATCCAAACAAAGTTTTTAAAGTAAAAAATTTACTTATACTATCTTAATTTTAGCAAGTAGAGATTGCATTTAAACAGAATAGCTATCGCACAATATACTTACACATCGCGATTTTGTGCACGCGAGGCACGTTCTCTCTGTGCACGTTGTTTTTGTAAATGATTGTGATGACACTTACTACAATACCCTTCCCATTCTGCATTTCCATAAAAACCACAACCATTCTTGCATTTCAAATCTGCTTCGTCTATGCGAAGTGTCGGTTGTTTAGTAGAATACATTTTGTTTCTTTATATCTACAGAATTGCATAAAATTCGTATAAGCTCTTTCTTAATATAACACCTTCAATTATTCCACAATTTTAAATAAACATAACCTTGTTTAAAAAACTATACTTGTTGCATATATAACGTCAACTTTTTAAGCAATTAAATAATGACTAAATAGTTATGGCTTTGCAATAAATAATATGACTAGACAATACTAAATTATTTCAGTAATTAATAAACATTTCGGAAATACAGTGATAAAAAGCAAGATAATGATAAACATTGACGATTCTCTATGTTGAAAAATAGGATAAAGCTCCTGACGTGTGTCATTCAAGATCAAGTAGCGAAAACTTCTCTCTATCAAGAAATGTGACTAGGAGTTTATTACTATTACTGTCACAGAGCAAGGGCGCCACAAATGTTCTAGCCTTACTGATCACCGGTTGATCAATCACAGATTAATCATATACATGTCTCAAATGGTAAACGTCTATTTGTGCAGATTATATATTGATTGGAGAATATGATTTAAAAGCTTTTTAAAGTTATATTGTTTAGAAATTAATAATGTATTACATAAATGTAATTATGGGATTTACTTAAATCCTTAAGTTCCATTTATTTTATAAGTGATCAATGCCAATTAATGTTTACACTTATTTCAGATTATAATTTTATTATAATAATGGCAAAACATCATCCTGATTTAATATTTTGCCGTAAACAGCCAGGAGTTGGTAATTATTATTTACAATTTCTTTAACTAAATTTTGTCAGGAAATATTATTCTTCCTTCTATGATATTTACATGATTTATATTCTTTTACTACATATTGTAATACAAGAAAAGGATGTAAGATTTGATTTTATAATTGTTTAGAAATTATTATTCTATAAAATAATTTTCAGAGAGATGGCTGTCCAAAAATTGTAAATCTAGGAAGCTCGAAAACAGACCTGTTTTATGAAAGAAAGAAATATGGATTTAAAAGAAGGTGATCTTAAAATAATTATTGAAAACTTAAAATTTAAGATAATCTAAGATAATGTATACTTTTAAAATATTTGTATGTTATGTACAGTAAATTTAAATACATAATATTAATAGTAAATACAATTTATTTAATACTTTTTACAGTGTCAGTAAATCTTTGTAACAATATAGTCATAAAATTTGTATCTTTTAAATTAAAAAAAGAATAATACAGTTTTTCAATTAACCCAACATAAAATTAATTTAAAATGTTTTTACTTTTGCAACTCACTTTAAAAGATAAATGAATATTCTTAATTTCTATTTAATTATCTATCACCATTCAGTTTAAATAACATAAAAAGTTTACTCAATTATAAATAATATTATTTTATCAACATTAGTAATAGTACTACTATATCTAACAATCTCTAAATTTATATTCCATCACTTTTTAATCGTTGTATAATCTTCATGAAACTAAATATAATTGTATATCTTTTATAATTTGTTATTAATATCTTTCTGTTTTATATAGATATATACAATATCTATTGCACAATTTTCTATAATAAAGTAAAATTATTTTATATCTTTTTAAATCTATTATTAATTTTGATATTCTATTTAAAGATCTAGTTATATTGAACTTTTAAATTTACCGTCTTATTCTGTAAATTAGTTCAAATCATTTCTATTAATAATAGTAGTTCTATAACATTAAACTACTATTATGTGTACGAACATTTATATAAAATTTTTCACTAATTTAGAAATCACACTATTTTCTAAAATAATATAAGTTTCATTTCTTTTTTTTTGAAAACTACGTCATATTTAACTATTCAATATATATGAATATTAAATTCTAAATAAAAATAAGATCTGTTATGATATATTTAAAATAGTATCTATATAAAATTTATTGAAATGTTAGCAACTTCTAAGGTCTCTATAATGATAAGAAAAAAATATTTAAATGTATCTTATTAAAGGCTATAAAACATTTTGTAATGTTTGAAATGCAAGAATTTCTTTGTAATTCAAATTCTATACACATTAATATATTATGGAATTGTTTCACTATGGAAGCTTTTTATAAAAAAAAAAATTTATATGCCTAGTAAATTTTTACGAATTATAATCTACGTATTATTCTATGCTGCTTATATATTAATTTCCAAATGTTTGACTAAAACAAATTGAATATAATAAGATAAATAACGTCACACCTCTTTTTTTTCGAAATTTGAGTCTAAGCAATTTTCATATTTTGTCAAATTTGCTTCTCATCTGGATAAAGAAGAACTTGCTATTGACCTACCGCTTACTGCTGATTGCAAGCTCATCATAGAACCTCTGTAAGACAGGACGTTTGTGTTTAAAGTAAAATTGTATTAATTAAAATATTATAAATGAGTATCAAGTAGTTTATAGATACCTATAATGCACTGATGGTAGTGTCTCATAAAAGTACATAAGTTGTGCTTTATGAGAACCAATGGATGGTAGAAATTCAGCTGGTTCTTCTTGATTTTGCCATTGTAAAATGTAAATGCCAGCTTCTTGCATTATGTGAGTACCCTTTTGATAGAAATAACATTTTCTCAATATGAATTTCTTTTACATGCCTTTTATATATTATATGATTTAAATACCTGAATACTTTCACCATCATGACAAATAATACTAGGCTCTACTTTTATGCATCCTGCATATTCTTTGATATCTTTCCCTGTTGATACATCCTGATCGCTGCATGTAGAAGGCTCGCAAAAGTGATCTAAAATAATGATCAATAAGAGAGAACACGATAGAAAATTAAAAAACTAATAGAGCATACCTGCACTGGAATTATTTCCGTTGGAATTAGTTTTGTGTAATACAGAAAATATCACATTGTGACGCATAACGTCAAAATCCCATGTTAGGACAGCTCCTGGATCATTGCAATGTATTACTACTTGATGGGTTTGTCCACGACTTAAACTTATGGAATGGTAAAGACTATGCTCGTGCTCGCCAGATGTGTTCTCCAAATCCGCCCGATATAAATGTTTTGGTACTGCACCTCCTTCCATCACGTAAGTCTAATATAATATAAAAGTAAATAACAATTATTAATAATAAAAAAATGTATGTACAAGATAGTTCAAAAACCAAAAATGTACAAAATAGCTTCTTAAAAAAAAAAAGAAAAGAAAAAAGAAGCTCCTTACTTCAAAACGGTATTGAAACTCTGGGATAAAATATTGATCTTGTGACATTTAAACAAGTTCTTATAAAACTAGAATATTTTGTATTCGTCTAATTAAGTATTCTAGTGTAATAAATAATATCAATAAAAATGTCTTGGCTGTAAATATAATTTAAAATCATACATGGAATATGGTGGGCCTATGCATACTGTAGAAATGTATTTAAATAAAATTCTCTTCTTTATTCTTTACTGACTTCGTATACTATTCATTCGAATAGATCATACGATAAACTACTTTCATGATTGCATGTCGTGCGGAAATAAAGCATATGAGTGATATAAGCAGACTGAACTTACATAGCAGTAAAAATGATTGCATTGATCATGTTTATGATGTGCTCTTGAAGTCTACTTAAACATGAGTTGATCTTCTAAAGTTGCTACTGCTGATGGACTATGCACAGTATGCTTTGCACAGTATACTATTAAGTGAGAAACGGCACAATATATAAATCAATTTATTTTTATTAAAGTGTAATATATTATTGTATTTAGTTTTAAGTGAGAATATGCACGACATGTATATAATATCTTTTAGCTTATCTTACTCCACTGACAGTTGCGTCGAAAATGTAAAACCTTCGAGGTACCGTACTATACACCTCACACATATTTTCCTAGTAGTGTTAAGATAGTAATTCATTACTAATAAAATTTTCTTATCTAATGGGTTATATAGAAGTGAATAAATTCTTATTTCATTTTATTTAACCGCTATACTACTAAACTTGCTAAGGAATATTGAACGTTTTCTCTCTTTTTTTTCTTTAACATAAGATTATAAAATAAAAGTATATTTTTATCCGATTCATTTGAAAAATTTGTACTCAGATATTTCAAATGAAAGATGAGCGATAAATTTAATATAGTTATAATTGATTAACTTACTTCGGACGATCCACCTAGGAAATCCGGAATAAATTCTTGATCGATATAATCAGTAAGTCCTCCTGCACCTTGTTGTTGCTGTTGATAATCACTTCCACAATAAAATACAAATTTTTTCCTAGTATTTTCATCTAAAAAGTAATTGGTAATAGACGTCATATAAAATACACAAATAATTTAGAATAATATAATTGCTTTTTCTTACGGATAAAAGTACTGATAAGTGTCCATAATATAGGAAAACATCTTGGCGCACGCATGATCAAAACTCTTCCCATAGTCT
The DNA here is from genome assembly GCA_037305995.1 of Sclerodermus sp. 'alternatusi'. Lineage (NCBI taxonomy): Eukaryota > Metazoa > Arthropoda > Insecta > Hymenoptera > Bethylidae > Sclerodermus > Sclerodermus sp. 'alternatusi'. The sequence continues at coordinate 7,232,712 of CM074546.1, read as the reverse complement.
CAGGATAATTAGCTTCCACTATTTCAATTATTCTTAGTAAAGCCTAATGCAAATTAAAGAATTTATTATCATGAGACAGAAATTACTTATAATTATTAAAAAATGATACCTTTATACCAGGTCTCCATAAATGACGCATGTTTAAACCCTCCAAATCTATTAGCAGAGTCCATTGAGATACTGGGTGACCCCAAACAGCCGTAGCTTCATCCATTAATAAAAGGCCTTCTTCACAAATATGTAAAGCCTAAATATAAAAAAATATTCATTTTTATATTTAGAGTGTATAAATTATATAAATACTTACTAATAATAATAAACCATCCTCTCCTATCGATTTAAGTAGTCCTTTAACATCCATTTGGCCTAATCTTAAAATATACAGTGGTCGTCCATCTACATTTATAAATAAAACAATATTGTTGTACATACGCTTTATTTGTGAGTGCATTATAGCTAGCTTGGCAATAAACATAAAATATTAGTTTTACCTTTGTCAAAATGATGCCAACCTCCAAGAAAGTAGTCTTTTACAACCTGAGGTGTTTCATATTCTTCTAAAAGCTTATCAATTTGATGTTTCTTTCTCCAATGAAGTGATTGTGTAAGCATTTCTCTCGCTTTTTCAACATTAAATTCACTAGCTCTTAAAAATCGAAGCAATGTTGCATCACCAGGAACAGAACTACCTCTGAGCTCTTCTATACTGTGTCTTAATTGTACTAATTTACTTTCTTGCAGCATATCTAATTTTCCTAAATATCTTTCTATATAGTCAGAGGATAACTGCATTTCTAAAATAAACAAATAATTGTAAGGATAATTATCTAAATTATTTTTAAATTAAAATAGTTCATACCTCTACCACTTGGTAGCTTAGTCTCAGTATTGCACAGTTCTTTGTCTGCATGTAACTCTTTACACTCTTCTTCATCATTCCTACATAAAAAAAATTACCATTGGAGATGCAGAAAAATGCACTTGTCATTTATTACAAACTTATGTATTATAAACTGTAACATTTTCACTGTTGAAATTAAAAAATTTATGAGATTTTACAAGAAACAATATTTTTGAGACAAACACAAACACAATGTGCTTTTCTTTCCTGGAGTGCTTCCTATGATAATAAATTAATTCGCAGCAAATAATAACTGTCTCAAAAATGTTGCCTTCTAGTTTGGAATGCTTAATTTCCAAAAAAGACTTACATTTCTTTTTCAGATTCTTCTTTTGTAGGACTTTGCCAAGGTTCAACATATATCACTCCTTCTTCTTTCAGTTGATTTATAAAATATTCTATTATTTCTTTACCCTAAAACATTTTTAGATAAGTTTAAATTAGCATACACCTATCTTTAACATAATACTTTAAAATGAAGCGTGTATTATTAAATTTCATGTAAAATACCTTAGCTATATTTTGAGCATACTGTTTCATTGCTAACTTTTCCATTGAGTTTTCAAATCCAAAGAAATTTCTTATATCCAAACTTGCAGTTTGCTCGAAACAAGTCCAGTCACAATTTTCAGGATGGACCTTGTAATCAATATAAATAAATCTTTAATATTTCTGAGCATATAGATTAATAAAGAATACACGTGAGAACTGATTTATTAACTTACAAAATATCTACATTTTTCTATAACAGTAACTCTAGAAGAAAAGCTTTCATTGTATGCTTCAATTTCCAAAACATTGTTACGTCTGTCAAGAACATTCTTTTGAATGAAATAAATGAAATCTACCCCAATTATCTGTAATCAAGCAATTATAATTAAATACCATTTTATTGCATACTCAATAAATAATACTTATACCTTTTTTAAAATATAAGGAGCATCAACATTCAATTTACATCTACGCTCTGTTATTCTGACAGATCCTCCTTGCGTTTCTTCATCCACCATTACTTCACAACCAACAAAAACTGGAATTTGCGGACAAGTAGGAAACCTTCGTTCATATGCCTAAAAGCATAAAGCATTTATTTATCGAAGAAAGGATATAAAAGATTTATTCTACCATAATACTGAAAATATATTTTGTTTTTTAATTAGTTACTTTGATTGCAACAGTACTGAATCCTTAAAAGAATGCATAATAATATAATATATATCTCAATGTAGCATAATTTCATTCTAAATTTCTAAAGAAATGTATGCAGAAGTATTATGGCTTTTTTGTATCACAGTTAGTCTATATATATTCTACAGAAAGTAGGTAGCCGACGAGTTCTGAATATTTTATGATAGAAAGATCCGAAGGTTGTATAATAATAAACATACCATCATGACTAGTGCAAAAGGGTGCTTGTAAACCCGTACAGGCGATTGATATTCCTGAACCATTATGAAGATATCCTTATATAATAAATATTTTTAAATAATGCCGTAGCAAATATATATTAAAGAAGCCACTAGAACTCAATTACTGCGGCACTCAGTTTTCAAGCCGTCAAATCCAATAACTTAGTACATAGATACACTTGTAACACAATTGACATTAAGATACCACCACACTGAAGATAAACCTTACAGCAGCACACATACCACCAGCTGCTTGAAATGCTGAGTGAACTAGTGCAACTTCATAGTTTTGTACAGTTTCTTTCTCTCTCTTTCCCTCTCTCCACCCTTATCGCTCTCTCTCTCTCACTCTGCATGGGAAAATCATTTCTTACGTCACATTTGCGTATACGATTTTCTATATAATGCAATAGATTAAATTTATATTGTTCTCCTTCTTTTCTTAAAGTTTTTATATTACAAAGAAAGAGACTTTCAGATAATTAAAAATTATGGTTTATCTATAATTTCGTTACACAACAAATAATTTAAACTAATTATCATGAATGACAAGAACATGTATTATATTTAATAGAAGAGAACAAAATTGGACAAGATTTTTAAAAAAGTCCATGTTTAAAAATTAGGCTGTACTTTTTTATCGACAGAAATAAAAAGTTGATTACCAATGTATGCAGCTACCGGAAAGATAAGGATGCTTGTATATTGAACGTGGGAGTCTATTCGAACCCTTGCGAGAAAGCAAGGAAACACGTGATGTCAATGAGACATCTAGTTGGGTATTGAACGCAGACATCTATAGTATACTAATTGGCATACTATTGAATGTTGGCATAGGGGCGCATAATTCTTCTACTTTACAATTTTGCATAATAAAGAATTCCTACCGGTTCTCATGTCTTATAGATTTTTGTACGCAAGGTATAGTGAGAATGCAAAGATGATAGCAGGCTAGCATATTATAGATGTCTGTGGTATTGAAACCTCATATTACAAAAATGAACAGTATAGGAGAAACTTGTAATGAATTAAAAAAACAATATGACTTTTGTTTTAATTCATGGTTTTCTGAAAAATTTTTAAAAGGTGATACAAATGACTCTGCGTGTGCTCCTATGTTTAAGATATATCAACAATGTGTAAAGGTAATTATAATAATAATAATATGTAATACTTTAGGGAGTGTCCTATAACTATTTAAACAATACATGACAAGAAATGGAAGTATGCAAAGAACTGAAACAATTATACGATAACTGTTTTAATGTGTGGTTTTCTGAAAAATTTCTGAAAGGACATACTAACGATACTATGTGTGCTTCTTTTCTAAAAAATTATAAAAATTGTGTAAAGGTAAGTTATAAGCCACACATTTACCCATCTATGTAATAGAAGGAAGAAGCATTTATATAAATTATTAGAAACCTAATCAGTATGTAGGTAATGTTTTAAGTATGTATTTTACTGTAACTCGTACCTTTGTTTCAGAAGGCAATGATGGAACAACATATAGAATTAAAGGAAGTAGAAGTAGACCATTTAGGAACTGATAAAGAAAAAAAAATGTAAACATTAGTAGATAGCTTCAATAAAAATATTTCTATTTTTTTTTCTCTATTTCTTTTATTTTTGCCTTGAAAGGACCTGTATCCCAATAAAAAAGTACTTTAGCATTAACAATTTTTTATATATTTTATAAAGTAAAAAGGAAAAAACTTTTAATGCACTTAGTTACCATTTTTTTTTATAAAATTTACTATTATATTTATTACAGTGTATTTAAATGGCTATACTGCGCTTAAATATCTTCATAGATAAAATTCAGAAATAAGTTACATATTTATGAAATCATTTAATACTTTTTAGTAATTTATGACTATGTAATCATAAATATGTAAAACGTCTCATTAAAACACATTGTGCAAACTTAATAGTTTAAATATAATAATCATTTTTGCATTGCTACACTACTTTATTTTATGTAAAACATACTATTTAAAAAAATAAAGACAAGCGCTATTCATTACAATGTTATAAAAGAATGCAGTAATCAAATACTATCGATAGCTATCTTTACTGACCTTATAAAATAGTTTTTAAGGATTTCTGTTGGATATAACTGATAACAAATTCGGTAAAAAAGTTTCATAACTATAATTATATGGAATTATAGAAACAGATGGATATGAGAAATAGTTTTATACAATGTCCATGAATGTAAATAGTTTTTTTAATTACATGCATAATATTAATCACTGCCTTTTGATTCAGCATCACTGGAAGGTGGAGTACTTTCTTCAGGTTCTTCAAAATCAACATCACTTTCTTCTTCCTCTTCAGATTCTTCTTTCTTTCCTTTTTTGCTCTTTTTAGGGCTATTTTTCTGCATAATATATAAAATGTCTTAAATTACTTCAATTTTAATATTATTAATTGTCGGTGATTAATATAATTGTATATTACTAACCAATTGTCGTTTTTCTCCTTTTTTCTTTTCTTTAGAAGCTCCTTCATCATCAGACTTCTTTTTTTTCTCAATTTTCTAGTCATTTTTAATCAGAATTTTTTAAATTCAAATTCAAATTTCTTATTAAATAATAAAAAAAATGAATTTAAAATTACTTACCTTTCCTGCAGAACTATCATCACTGCTATTGTCATCGTCGCTAATGTATTCCTTACTTTTATATGATAAACCTGACATGAGTTTATTTGGAGATGCATTTTTTTTTGTTTCCTTTTTCTTTTTATCTCCTTTATCCGCTTTTTCTGATTTCTCCTTTTTATCTTTAGTTTTACCACCACCAGATGTTTCATATTCTTTCATCGATGCAATGTATTCTTTTTTTGCTTTTGCTGCTTTTTGTTCCCATTCCTAGAAAAATAAAATTTATATGCACTTAGACACATATTTAAAAAACTACATATAAATTATATTACTTTGTTGAAACATAAATAGTACTAACAGATTTATCCTTTAGTTCTCTCCACATTTCACCACCTTTTTTAGCAATATCAGTAAATGCAATGCCAGGATTATCAGACTTAATTTGTTCACGATTAGCATTTAACCATAACATAAAAGCAGTGGCTGGTCTTTTTGGTTTATTGGTGTCTTTTTCTTTTTTTGGTTTTCGTTGTTTCCGTGGTTTTTCAGACTATTGAATGAAGGAAAAAATGACTATTAACAACAAAGATTATAATTTTAATATGCATATTATTAATTTAATATATTTACCACTGTTTTTGCAGATTTTGGTTTCTTTTCTTTTTTATCTTTCTTTTTACTATCGACAGTTGCGTCAGATGCGTCTTCATCACTATCAGAACTGTTAGGATTACTATCATACTCTTCAGCAACATCACTTTCATCCTAAATAAAAATTGTAAATTTAAAATTATTCAGTATCGATATCAGTATAAATATTGCAATTATATTAGTACAACAATGATATACTTGATTGGGATTAAAATCTTCATCTGTTGATTCTTCTTCAGAGTCTTGATTTGCATCACCATCACGTTCTTCTGCCTCAGCCTTGACCCTAGCTAAGTACGCATCTGGCTCATCCTCTTGATCACTGTCTCCAAAGTCGTTATCATAATTCGGTTTATCCTATATATATATGTACAAGTTAAAATAAATACTCATCACTAATTACTTTTTATTAACCCTAAAGTACTTGCAGCTTATACTTTATAAGGTACTTACACTCTTCCCTCTGTTCTTTACTCTAAGTTTCTTTAAAGTAATGAAATCGAACAATTTGCCGTATTCCTCTTTCTCAATACTACTAAAAGTATGTACCACACCACTAGTTAATTCAATTTCAAAATCAAATGACCTTGTTGATCCACCGCCACGGGCAAAATTCACTGACATTATTTCTTCAAATCTTATATGTATAGGTGGTTTATGAACATAAATAAATCCCCTTTCTAATGGATATAAATATCCAGCTGCAGCTTTGAATGAGCAACCTATTGCAGGAGTTCCTGAATGCCTGAAAAAATAGTTAATATGATTTTCAGATTTAAAACCTACCTTTTAAAGATAAATAACATATGATTTTAAATAATTATTAATACCCAACAAAGTGTCCAGGGCCAGTAAGTTTTCTATTAATTATAACTTTCATAACTCTACTAAGTACTTCATATGTAGGTCCAGATAAATCTTTTGGTAATTTATCTTCATATTTTTCTTTTAATTCTTTCCTAAAAGTAAAGAGTGAGCATGGTGTTATAACATAGATTTCTAATTAATAATTCTGAAACTTACTCAGAGAATGGAAGTTCTATAGATGTTTCTTCTTCTTGGTTAAACAATAATACTAAGTAATGATACCGAGTTTGACCTTGTTTTATAGGAGGATCTAAACTAACCTACATAAGAAAGAAGTAGATATATTATTAATTCTTTCACATTGATATTTAAAAATTATATTTAAATTAAAAATTTACTTACTACAAAATACATTTGTCTATTATCTTTATGTGGTAATAAAAATAGTCTAAGCACAGTAGACATTGGAATTTTATAGTCAAATGTTTTTCCATGTAATTGGAAAAATGTTTGAAAAATTTTAATATCATATCTACCCCTGAAAAAAAAAAAAAAACATATGTTAAATGAAGATATTCATTAAAACATATTTGAAGTAGAATACACATAATATAATTTAAATGCAGTATAATATATACCTAGGTGTAAGACACTGAATTTCCCGAAATATAGCAATTGCATCTCCACTAACACTGATAACAGAAGCTTTTGCCATTACTTGTTGATGGAATGCTTCAACAGGATGGTCTTGATCCGCACTATCACTAACTGGTATATGAAATCTCATTTCCATTAAACTTACTGGAGCATCATCATTCTATGTAAAATAATGTACAAAAAAAATATATACATATATATATATAACCATAGAAAAGTTATAAATATTACAATAATTTACATACTTGATGAAATTCTAATGTTACTTCATTTTTACCAGTATTACATTGAGAAACATTGTATAACGGAATTTCAAAAGCAGTATGATGCCCAACTTCAAAATTGAGAAGAGAGCTATTAAATTTAGCTGTACCCCAATTCCAACCTTTCAAACTAAGTTCTTTTTCCAACATATCTTTCTTATAATTAACTGAGAAAAATTTCGCTATTTTTTCTTGATCCTATAAAAAGAAAACAATATAATACAGATAATACAATATACAAAGCAAGTAAAGTAAAGAATAATCAATATACTGATTCTTTGAAGCCTCTGAATCTGTGTAATGTTCCACTTTTTAAAAATATTCTAAGTCCCCAGGTTCCTATAAATTTTTGAAAATTGACCATTTCCATATCATTAGCAGATATTTGCTCTACCTTGCCTGTTTTTTGATTTTTAAATATAAGATGCTGATCAGTTAATTTTAATCTACCAGGTATCTAAAATATAACAAATAAATGTATCGGCTTTTCTATAAACATGTAAAGATAATGCAAAACATGTTACAAAGAATGAGAAAGTATAAATGAAAAGAGAGTAAATCTTACCAAGGCACCCTTAACCTCAGCTATTATATCTGGGTATTCCAAAAAATCCATTTTTTACAAAGCTTCTTTACTTAATTTTGTAGTTATTTGTTATATCACCTATCTATTACTGTTACTCTTTGTACTATTGTATTTAAGTTCTTTCTTTTTTCACAATTAATTATTATTTAGTGCCTGAAGTAACCTGACAACAAGAGAACGTGATTTACGTATACATCAAAATACTTTAAAACAATTTTAAGGCGCTTAAATACCTTCGTGATCTGTTTTTCGTCGCTGCACTGACTATATTAGTGCAATTAAATACACTAATCAGAAGCCAGAAATAGCATTTTACAAATTTTTGATTGGCGTGCAATTGTACTAATATAGTCAATGCAGCAACGAAAATCAGACCATTGAAGTTTGTGGCGCTAACGAGACATCTAGTGTGGGATAACGAAACTCCACAGTACTTCTCCTAGAGATAGGTGACAGTTGACATAACCTAATAATGATAATGAAGGTGTTGAGTCCAAGTCAAGTCATGTCAAGTCTGCCATTTTTGTTAGGAAAGGCGCTGTCAAAATTATCATGAATTTGAACATTAATTTTTCTATTAAATTCAATTTGTTTCATCTCATACTGACCAGAGAGCCATTCTCTAAACATTTATCTATCGATTAAAATTGGTTTCATAATTGTTCATTGCTTTTTCAGGGAGAAAAACGAAATTTCGGAATGTCCTGCATAAACGACACATACTATACATAAAAGTGTCTAGGTGTGATGGGTATTGCGGCGCCTTAAAGCTGCAAAGTCTAATGCTTCTCTGTCCTTTAAATTCGTGGGTGGAGCTATTTGTAGCTTTAAATCTGCTTACTAAAGTTCACTTCCTGTCACTGTTTGTATATCATAAAATCAGCTACTGACTCCTCGCATTAGAACTAAATAAAAGTTGATAAAAGTATAGAGGGAAAGGTGAAGACAATAATAAGACTATTAAGATAATATACAACATCCGATATAATAAGTCGTATCTCGTAAGCGGATGTGCAATCGCTTATTATAAAGTTTATATGCTATCTTCTGTAAATTAAATTAAATGTGATGCTGATGTGAAGCGTAGTCCAGGATTTTAAATCTCACCATAATCCGGATATGGCTTCTTTGTCTTTACCACGCGTTTTACATCCAAGAAAGACAAGTTTGCAATTAGAGCGAGAAAGCTTTCGAAAATTTCAGGTATGACACATCGCAGGAAACTTGTTATCACTCATTGATAATAATCGCATCTTCGCGTACTATTTCGCGTAGACTTTCCAGAAGCATCTAATAAAGGTAGCAGCTTGTCTGTATATACGAAGCTAAATAATTATGACAAGGGACACCTCCCGATTATATTAAATGTTTTCATTTGAAGCTATCGCATTAATAAGACTTACTAATTGTTAAACTAAGTTATCCTATTTCTAATTATAATTCTACTATGTATTATACACGATCATTGATCATAAATTAATCTTACTCTGTATATACAGCTTTACAGATAATGCATGCATGCAGCTACTTGCATCTTAATAAAGGATCTTGGGGTGCGAAACAAAAAACTGAATGATTTTTTTGTCGAATGTGCTAATCCGATTGTAAATGCTATAGCTTTTGTATTATTTTTCCAACTACTAACATGTCACCAGTATTACCACTTAGTGACAAACAGCTTCACCAATTGGTAAGTAGAAAATACTAATCATAAATAGACTTAGATTTTATTTGTATAATTTTCTGTTAAAAGTGGAAACAATAAGAATTAATTGTTTGTATAACATGAATGCATTTGTATATTTTTCAGAGTGTTAGCATTGGAAAAGCAGTTAGTCCTAGTGAAACTCCTGTGAAAGAGAAACATGTGCGCAGTATCCTTTAGAAATTATTTAGAGCAATGGTTAACAAGACTTTTTAATTGTTTATATATTTCCTTATTATCAATGCTTAGGTGCTATCATTGGAACTTACCAAGAAAAGAGTGGTTCAGTGTTCTGGACATTTATTTTACGTCAACCATTACAAGAAAATCAAATAGTTGCATGGAAATTCTGTCATGTATTGCATAAAGTATTAAGGGAAGGTCACCCAAAAGTAATACCTGATTCTCAACGGTATACTGGAAAACTATTGGATATTGGCAAACTTTGGCAACATCTTAGAGAAGGTTATGGACGTCTCATTCAACTTTACATACGCTTGTTAGTTACCAAATTAGAATTTCATCAAAGAAATCCCAGAATACCTGGAAATCTTCAAGTTACTGGTGAAGAATTAGAAGCTATCGGAGAAAATGACATTAATATTTAGTGAGTTTTATTTGCATCAACTTTATATAGATTTCGTGTTTCTTTTCTATTAAAATAATCTATCCCTTAGTTTCCAAATGTCTGTTGAAATGTTTGATTATATGGATGATATATTGAATTTACAACGTGCTGGTATGTACTTAATCATTTTCCTCCTATATAATTACATTTATGTTAGTATTGTTTATATATTTTTTAATTGTTTTTCTTTTAGTATTTGGATCATTGGATTTATCACGTTCAAATTCTATGACACCATGTGGCCAGTGTAGATTAGCACCCCTAATTCCATGTATATTAGATGCATCACAACTTTATGATTTTTCTGTAAAAATTTTATTTAAACTTCATGGAGCTCTTCCTGGAGATACCTTGACAGGTCACAGAGATAGATTTTCAAAGCAATTTCAAGAATTAAAAAGTTTCTACAATACCATTAAATATATGCAATATTTTAAACATTTAATAACGATACCTTCTCTACCTGAGGTAAGTCATGAAACACTCTTTATCTGTTCTCCCAAATGATAATAATATAGGCATATTATGTAAGAGAAAGTAAGATTCATTTGCAAGTATACACCTTTTAGAATCCACCAAACTTTATGATACAAGCTGAATTAGGTACCTATGTTACACCAGTGGTAGTACTTCCGCCTGAAGAACCTTTAGATACAGATACTGTTGTTGATAGTCTTATTGATACATCTGACACAAGTTCATTACCAGGTGATCAACTAGATTCAACGCATAACGGTTCCATATCTCCGGATGTTTTAGCCGAAAGGTATAAACTGAATTTCATTGAAGTTACACTTCAGTTAATCTTAATAATATATGTTGTTACGTTATAGGGATAGTCTTATTGATCATTTACATCAAGAAAATGGAAGACAGAGACAAGAACTTCACCGTTTGCTTACTGATCACCAACGAATAGTTGCTGATTTAAAAGCTCATATATCAGAAATTGAAGCTGCTCTTTCAACTAAAGTATATAATTTTTTATTTATAATCTTATGTGCAGTGTGTATAATCTTATATTCTTAATAACTTATATGCTGCTTTTCAGGGCAATGAAGTAATACAAGAAAAGCATTTAAATCAAGAGCTAGAAAAACAAAAGTCAGAGATTGTATCAAAATTTCGTGATATCGAAGGTTTGTTATCTCTAAGTAAGAATAATGGAAAATTTAGTTACAAATTCGTAAAAAAAAAATTACTTTTTTTTCATTTACAGAAAAGAATAAAGTTGTGGAGGAAAAGTTTCAGAAGCTCAAGGAAGTTTATTCAAAACTGCGAGATGAACATATCAATTTAATAAGAAAGGTACTTCTATTTATAGAATTCATATTGCAGAAAAGATATAGATCTTGTAAAACTATAAATTTTTATTTCAGAAAGCTGAGGTCGATAAACAATTAGGTGGTTTCAAAATAACTCACGAACAATTAGAAAGGCGAACGCTTGAATCAGAGCAGCGTTTAAATGAGTTAATTCAAGGACAGACTACAGCTGAACAAGAAGCACAACGAGTAACTCAAGCTCGCGCAGAATTAGATGAAGTTAGAAAGCAGTTTGATGCAACGAAAACAGAAAATCTTGTTAGTATTGGTTGCACCTGAATTCTATGTTATCTGTCATCATGGAATAGTCGCCTCGTCTGATTAATATCATTATAATTGATCTTACATTTTAGGCATTGATCGCTAAAATTGATTTTATAACATCGGAAAAAACTGCTATCGAAGGTGATCTTCATGATTTGTTAGCTCAAAAAGAGGAATTGGAGACTGAATCTAAGCGTATACAAAATCAAATAAAAACAAATGCCGATGCCGCGATATACGAATTGTTTTGTAAGCACATTTACTACTTATTATTATTATTACATATTTTTATTGTAATAATGACTGATAATTATTGTTTTAGTAAATTGTGTCTCTCAAGCTGAAAGTATTCTCCAAAATGCAATCCGTGCAATAGATAATCCAGCAATTTCCGCCGTAACTTGTACTCCTGATTATGTTGGAGATTTAGTTAATCCGACTTTGCAAGCTTTAGATGATTTAGAAGAATCTTATGGAAATTATGTAGCAGATACATCAAATATAAAGCAATTGATTCGTTGTTCAATATATGCTGCTCATTCCCTTGCGATATATCTTATGTTCGCTAAATCTACCTCAAATACTTCAACAAATATTGCTCAGGGTGACAGTAAGTATATAGCTTTGTATGCGCTATTAATAAAATCTATTGAATAAGTGTGAATTTGAATCTTAACTATAGAAGTGGCAGATGAGTGTAAGCAATTGGGCTCGCAAGGTTTACTTGCTTTAAATTATGTCAAAGAGAAATCAACGCTGACTGCAGAACAAATTATAAATGTCAAAAATCAATTGAAAAAGATTTCTTTGTTACTTACGACATTGTGCAGCGCACAGGGTAATGCTAATGTCATCGGTGATTTGGTAGAAAATGAATTGCAGAGTATGGACAAAGCTATAGAGGAAGCTGCAAAAAGAATACAAGTATGGATAAATATTAATATATATAGTCACACACACACACACACACACACACAACATAATACTATTATATCTTATAGGATATGCTTGATAAGTCTCGGGCTGCAGACTCAGGCTTAAAATTAGAAGTAAATGGAAAGATTTTAGATTCTTGTACAGAGTTAATGAAATCTATTAGGAAGTTAGTGAAAAAGTCTCGTTTATTGCAAACCGAAATCGTGAGTCAAGGAAAGGTTGGTATCACGCATCCTTCATTTTTCGAAATATTAATACAAATATCGAATGTTTTTTAAATATAATTGAATGTTAATTCAGGGCACAGCTTCTGCAACAGAATTTTATAAAAGAAATCATCAATGGTCGGAAGGTCTTATTTCTGCGGCAAAAGCAATTGCAATGGGTGCTAACTTTTTACTGTAAGTAAAATTAATAAATAGAAACAAGTAATTAATGCAAATCACGCGTAAAAAGTTAATGTTCTTATATAAACAAACTATATAAATATTTGAAGGGAAGCCGCTGATAAAGTTGTGTCAGGCAATGGCAAATTCGAACAACTAATGGTTGCTTCCCAAGGAATTGCAGCATCTACGGCTCAACTTGTAGTAGCAAGTAGAGTAAAGGCTAATCGAAATAGTACTAATTTAGCTGTTCTTTCCGATGCGTCTAAAGAAGTGACTCAAGCTACAGGTAGCGTTGTCGCGACAGCTAAAAGTTGCGCTCATCTCGTAGAAGAAAATGGTACGTATCTTTCGTGTTAATTTGTTTTTAGCACAACTTTTATACCCTTGTATATTATTTTTCACAGATGATGTAGATATCTCTGGATTGAGTTTACATCAAGCTAAAAGACTAGAGATGGAAGCGCAGGTACGAGTATTGGAGCTGGAGCAAGCATTGGAAACGGAAAGATTACGTTTAGCTGCACTACGGCGTTATCATTATCAATTAGACACTGAGGGGCAAAATTAAGTAAGTCATATTGTGAAAAATTATAAAAATCGTTCATTTCTGTAATATCAAACGAATCATTTCTATATTTTAGAGTTTAATTGCTGAAAAATTGTAAAATAAAAAAAATAAATAATTACAAATTAATATATAATACAATAGCATCGCACTCAAGCACTATTAAAATTATAATTTACTCTAATTTTTACGAATGAATTTTAGAAATTCTTTTTTTTGATCGGTGAATTTTCATTTCTTAGAATTCTTTTCCACTAAAGTTTAATGAGAAAGTATATCATTTTTCATGATGCAATGTTATGCATCCTGAAGATTTATTTACGAATCGTTAGAAAAGAATTAGTAGATGTGTGTAATAATCGACTGAAAAAATTCTTAAAATTAATGTCTAAATGTGGAATTATTTATCACGAATATTCTTTGAAATGTAAGACAAAGTTAGTCTTTTATTTAAAGTTATTTCTTTAAAATATTAGAATTATGATCATGAACATTTATATAAGTTTCTCAGTTAAATATGCAACATACTTTGTACAATTTTTTATATAATTTTTTACCAAAACCAAAGCGTGCTTTCTATACGTTTATACATCATAATATAATTGTTTTACATAATACATTAATTATGTTGCCCGGTTGTTAAAATGTTAATAGTTTAATGATTCAGATACTAAACAGCTTGATACGTTTTGTATTTGCACTTCTAGATTGAAAAAACATCATCAAACTACTTGTAGTATTGTTATGGGATCATGATAAACCTCTTATGGATGAAATTTTTTTAAAATATATCTCTATAAGTGATTATATGAAATTTACAATAATTTATAGTATTTATAGAAAATGTATAAAATAATTATAAAATGTTTTTTTGTTATAACAGTAGAATTTTTTGGAATAATTATGAAGTGGTAAATGGTGTATATTTGATAAATCTTATCCATAAAGGATTAAAATGTAAACATATTTTAAATTTCATTTTTTTAAATTAAAAATTGAGCACAGACCATTAACTATTTTTATATAACATTTACATGAAGATAGTATACAATAGTTTAAGATTAGTTGTATTAATTTATGTGTAAAATCTTACCTTTTACGATTCTCTTCATTCATATTAGTAACATTATACTTGTTTTTAATTTAAAATTGAATGAATGAAACATTAATTTCTTTCATTTCTTTAATACAGGTTATTCAGAAATTGGCAAACCCTTTTTAAAGGGATGGTGGATAGTATCACAGGAATTACCCCTTGAAAAAGGGTTCGCCAATTTTCGGACATCCTGTATATAATAAAGACTAATAACCACATTTATTTAAAGTATAAATTTTACCAGTGTATCCGAGCTTATGTGTGAAAGTAAAGTGATCTATTTAAAACACATAACATTTTCATAATTTATGTAAACAAATAAATCTTTATTATTGTATTCAGAATGATGTCTTATTCTTATTTTACCCAGCCTGTTATCCCATTTACGTTCTATCAGACTTAATATATAAGAAATGTTTAATCACCAGTGTTGGAATAAAGTGGTCAGAAAAATAAAATAGTTACATCTTTAATGGAATTTTTATTATTGTTCTTCAAATTTCTCTTATTTAATAATTTTCTTAAGATATAAACTCTGAAGTTTTACATAGGTACTTAAATGTTTCAACTAATATACACGTACATATATAAATATATATACATGTAAGTTTCGTTTATTCTTTAATATTTTTCTTGTATGTACACTTTTAATTCTGGCAAGCTGCTAGAACTTTTATTTGAAATAATATGCAAACCTTTATGCTTCCTTGTAGATCTGTACTTTAGATCTGCATGTATAATGAATCACAATCAAATATATATTAAATATGATTAATATAATGAAACAAAAATGAACAAAGAGATAAAAAAAAAAAAATGAAACAATTCTTTAAACTCAAATATCTTTGCATTATTAAATTTTATGAATATGTTTTTGATGAAATTAAAGGCAAAGATAAATACAAGTATAAATATATAATCATTATAAAACAAATGTATCAATGTACATAAGTTGATTTAAATATATTATAAAATCCATAAATTTGTATAACTGCAAATTATAAGACTTATAATTTATAAATAAAAATTAAAAAGAACAGTTTGTATCGAAGTCAAGCGTGATTTGCAACTTGTTTCTCCGGAAGTACTTAATAAGAGTGAACAATCTTAACTCTATAATTTTTAATAATTCAAGAATATGCATGACATTTCAGTCTTTACATATTTGTAACGGTGGATTTCCACAAAATAATTAATTTTACTACAAAAATGTTTCAGTAATCGTATCAGTGAAACGATAAATTAAATGATTGGCTCTTTTCAAGTAATGCTTAAATTGTCGATATGCAGTGAACGATGAATTAATTTATCTAGCGAAACTGAATCCGCAAAAATAAATGAATAAAGGAATGCAACACATATAATGTTCTATCGCGAAATTATTTAAGTGGAATAAAGTTTATAGTTAATTACCTATTATGTATGACGATCAGAAATATTCCATGAGTGATTCATCCTAATTGTATGATTCACTTGGTCAGTTTTTGCAGAATCGATTTATAACACGATATCGTTGTTACGTTAAAAGTAACTGGCAGGAGCATCTGTATATATATAATCATCTATAGTTCTAAAATAATTATAGTTCTCTCTATAATTTACACACATTTACATGTTCCTATACAAATATACACGTATGTATGGAAATATCTTTACCATACCACATATGTATACATGTATAAAGTATTGTTTCATACAGAATGTAATAGACACACTGTAATGTTTTTTATAAAAGGCATAAAATAAAATTATACTTCGAAGTTGTATGTACACAAATAATATAATATACTCTAATTTACTACACACTTCACTGGATTGATTCCAGTTCACTTCTTTTTCACTCAGTTTCATTAATTAGTACTTCACTTTTCGTAGTTTTTATCCTTTAAATAGTAATTCTTTTAATCGCCGGTGAGTTTCTTCGCGCGTTTTCTTTTTTTTTTTCTTTTTTAATACGTTTGTTATATTCTTTTCAAGTTTAGTCGATTTTAAAATGCTATCAAACCGAAAATTTCGTCAATATAGATTATTATAGAGGAATTATGAAAATTAGCCCTCGGACAAGATCTCCTGTAATAGCCGTTTAAGGCTATCAAGACCAGTAAGGAAGCCACAATCAGGGCCTAAATGAACAGTGGAATTCGGATTACATAACATTGGTGGTGCGTCTCTGTCACAAAATGTTGTGTGTGCAAAATCAATCATTCTAACATCCACCAATGCTTCCGGCATGGGCGAGCTCTTTTGTTCATCCTTTACTTTTATTCGTTTGGAAACGCTAGCGCAACCATCTTCTTCTTGCTCGGTTTCTTCATCCTCGTATACGCGCAATCGTTGCTTATGCCTATTACGTTTGACTGCACAACCCTCCCCAATATCAATATCGGAGCTGGTATCTTCAGAATACTGTGTAGTGTGTTGCCCGCAGCAATATTCGTCACCACTGCTACTACTGTAGCTCATCCAATTGTTATATTGCGCAGATTGAACAACTGTGCTTATTAGATCTGTCGAAGCATCCATAAAAACTGTTTCTTCATTAACTGGATAGAATTCTGTTGTATTTTTAGCCCCTCTGGCTGCCGCTTCACCGAAGCTTCTATGAAGTGCCTCCTGATTTACTTCATCGTGAGACGAAAGATTGTAATCGGTTGAATTATTGCTAGTATCTGCGTCATAGCACGTATCTGATGCATGCGGAATATTTTTTATAAAATTAAGTTCGTTGGATTCATCTTCTCTTTGAAGAGGAGGAGAGCATCTGTGACTTTCAAAATTTTCTATCTGATAGCCCTCGTATACAACAAGCAATGAACTATAAAACGTAATAATAGTTTTACAATACGATATTTAAGAAAAAATTACCACTGTATCCTCGGTCTAACAACAGTAATGCTTACCATGAATAGAATCTGTAACTGCTTTGCCTTTCGATTGCTCGACGCAGTAGTTCTAGTTTCGAAATAACTCTTTCTATAATTAATGTTCGCAAACAGAAACCATTATGGAAAAATTTATACAGTGCTAACTTGAAGCCTTCCTCATTTAACTCTCTACCCCAATATTTATCCCTTTTAACGTAATGTTCGGTATCTGCCTGATATACCTAGAATTTTTAGTTTATTATATAGATATCATTCTTACAAATGTTTATTTATTCTGTGCATTAAAAGTTAATTTAGAAATTAACGAGCTCTCTCTCTCTCTCTCTTTTTCTCTGTCACTTTATCCAAAGAGAAAATCTTTACAAACCTGCATCCCACAAAGACGAACTCCTAATGACGCTGAAGTACTTGCCGCGCACTTAGCTATTTGCTTATTACGTTTTTCAGCAGATGCATCGTCTCCGTGCTGTCTGGTCCCCATTTTTAAATCTAATATACAGGGATGTCTGTACTGAGATGTAATATTTTCCAATAAAAGGAAACCTGCTGAGACAACATATATATATATATATATATATATATGTGTGTGTATGTGTGTGTGTGCATACATATATAATAAGTAAAATTACGGTAGTATCTGAGAATAATGTTTTGAATACATGTTAGAGCTTTTCATAAACGTGCGAACCTGTTTAATCATGGTAGAAAATTAAAGAACTTGAATTAAAGTATGAGATAGTGAGCAAATAAGTAGAACATAAGTTATATAGTGTTATTCTTAACAACATACACTGTTTGTTTGTAGTATTGTCCAAATGCGTTCCTGGTTTTAATATGTCGGTCGAACTATTGTTACGATGAATTTTCATTCTGTAAAGGAAAGAAAAAAAGAAAATGATTTCTTTTAGCATCCTGTTACATTGAATTTTACAAGTATGTCGTTAGGTATAATCGGGATTGAATTAAGTAAAAACTAAACATTATAATATTTTTATTAAAGCTCTTATAATTACAAACAAAGAGAGAGACTTTATAATCAATATATGCATGTATTTGTGTATATATGCATATATATATATATATTTATTTTTTGACATCGATCGATTTATAATCTAAAATACAAAAATTACCTTAGGACATCATCACGCTTTCTTTTTGTAGAAGCCTTTCCTTGACGACCATCTTGGTCCCTGAAATTGGGGCTGTATCGCTTATCTAGTGAGACCTCTTCATTACTGGATGCCTGCAATACACCTGAAACATCAGCGTTACGATTAGTAATAAAGTTCTAATTGCTAAATGTTTAATTTGCTGTTTAAAATCAACGTTTTAGCAAAAACAAAGAACTTTTTCTTAGTTTTGGTTTTATTTTTAATCAATCCTATTTAAATATCATGGTATCACCTATATTTCAGACAAAATTATAGAACAACCATTATACACTATTATTAGTCATAAAAATCGATTAGTATATTTGGAAAAATAAAAAGGCAACTGAGTACTCATCGATACCGCAAGCATATTTCTATATGTATTTATCAATTCTATCAGTTCTATCGAAGATATGATTTATGAATGAAATAAATGCACATAGAATCACTCCATATACACGTGATTATTAATCTTATAAAATCAATATTTATTTGATTCTCTATACAATACCTTTTCTCTTTAAGAGTACAAGATACATATTGGAGCATGATATCGTATTATTAAATAAATCAAGTCGCTATTCATAAAGTTCCTCTTACTCGGTATATCTTTACTCGGATAAAATGAAATCTGTCTCATTGCTATAATGCTTAAATGCTTTCAAAAAAAGACTTGATACTGCAATGATTCGTGATTCACAAATGACTGATAATTATGTATAATGACTGTGTCAATGATTTTGGCTGAAATTAATGTACGATGGATCACAGGCAATACAGGGATTGAACTAAACCGAGAAGATTTTGAGCTTCAGAGAGAACTAGTAGCGCATGGTGGATATATATTGGTGATCAGCAACATAATACAAACCCCGAACATTGGCCAAGGAGAAGCAAATGGAATGTGTTCAGGGCACTAGTGGGTCTGCAAGCAGGCCATGCCTCGATTCCCAGACACGTATCCTTCTGACTATTGGCTCTGGGGATACTTAAAAGAAAACGTTTTTTGCTAGACATTCATCAGACATAGCGAATTTGATGCATTTGATCATTTATTCATACTCAGACTTGCATCTCTGTCGTTGAAACAACGTGGACAATATCCCCAATTGTCCCCTAACTGTAGTCGTACAAAGAGGACCGCATCCTTGCACGGAGCGATTCACAAAATCGATGCACCTGGCTTCTGTAAGCGTACACAATACATGTATTGTGCAATACTTTATTATCAAATCTGGTTTAACCAAGATTTATAATTTTTGAAGCCATTTTTATTTATGTTAGATAAAAAAAAGTTAGTGAGAGATACGCGGGAGAAATTAAATCTCATTCTAAATCATTGCAAAACTTTTTTGTAGCTACGCAGTAATTGTTGCATCTACACACAAAAGAAAGATATCTTTTCGCGTTACAAACATTTTTACAAGCCGCATCAACTCATAAATAATTGAGTTAACTCTAATTTACGAATTTACGATTACACGAATATAATGCGATTTTCACGTTTTTTCACCGCTAATCATTCTTGTTCTCATCTCGTTATCTGCGTCAAATTATTAAATACTGAGATAAGCGAATTTTATATCTTCCCGATACACTTTTATAATTATATAATTGAACAATTATTCTATTATCTTTATTAAGTCATATTGCTTTTAAATTTTTCGATATGTTTATTGTGAACTTGAGTAAATTGAAACTCAAAGAGAATCAATATATTGGAGCTTGGCAATAATATTAGAAAATGTAATATTTTAATTACCTTGGACTTTTTAACTTAAAATTAAAATTTTTCTATTCGATATAAACCCTAAATTATATGCATCAGCAAAAAACATGTAGAGATTTTAATTTTGAAATAATATCTATAAAGTAACAAACTTGGAATCTTCATAAAATGCCCATGTTTCACTTCTCACCAGAATACATACAAAAAGAAAAAAAAAAAAAAAAAAAAAAACTTTTTTCTTTAGGGGTACTTATACATTAACATTATAATTTTATATTACAATTAAAATAGTTTTAATCTATAAACAGTTTTCACTGTATTCTCTTTATTATAATATACATATATATATATATATATACACAATATAATAGATATATTATATATTTAGTATATATATATATACATATAATACATATATTAAAATAGTTTAAATAACTAAAAATATATAAAGCTATTATGTTATAAATATAGATATTTATAATTATATTATGAGAGAGAAAGTAAGTATAAATAAAAAACATTAAATGAGTTACCAATTTTATTGCTGTTAGATTTCATTTAAAATTATTAAAGGTTCTTTTGTTGTTTTCATTTAGATAAAATATAAAATAAATGCTATTAAACTTAACTGTTTGTGTAAAATATCGCATGAAATGTGTCATTTGTATTTTATAAAAGTAGTTCAACCTGAGAATTTTATAAAACTTAAAAAACTTCTTTAATTGCTAAAATTTTAAGTTTTATATGGTATGAAAAAAGATAATGTCTTGTATTAAATCCAAAAACAAAAAAGAAATAAGTACTAAATTCAATGTTAAATATAGACTAAAAATAAATTACAATAAGTAAGAGAGGTAAAAAATATATATTTTTATTCTTTTGGTCTCCAATCATTAACAATTATTTTAAAAAACATGCAAGTTGATATAAGTTAATAGTAGTTTCTTATCAACAACAATATATCAGGTATGAAGATGATCATTAAGTTAATATTACAAATGAGAATGGAGCGCTGTAAAACATGATTAAAAGAAAAACATTGTTTTTAAGCAAACTAAGGTGATAAGCATATGTAATTAATGTTTACACTTATATTTGTCATAATTTTTTTTTTGGAATAAAGATACACAAACCTAGCAATCACTTCTATGCGTTAGAGAAACATAATTTTAAACATTTAAGCTTACCTTTAAATTTTGGGACAAACATTTGTATGTCTTGTGGAATGTTTTGATAGAAGTGAAGTTCCCTGCAATTCAATGGCTTGCAAATAGTATTCTGGTTGAGAAGGAGTAGTCGTGTATGACCACCAACCTATATAAAGGAGAGAAAAGTTATCTCTATTAATATAGAACAATATTCTTTTTTTTTAATGTGATTTTAACCTTGATTTCTTCAAACTCATTTCACAAAAGATTAAAACCAAATACTACTACATTTATATAAACTTGCTCCAATTTGACACATGTATAAAAAATAATAAAAATGATTACACATTAAACTTTACTTATTTCCCTAAGCATTTTCTCTCTTTAATTTTCTAAATGTCTTTAATGTTTTCGTTCGATATCAATTTACTAAAAACAAGGAGGGGGGAGAGAGAGAGAGAGAGAGAGAGAGATAGATAGAAAGAAGAAAAAAGAGGGGAGAGAGAGCTGTTAGAAAAATTATAATATGTAAGGCAACAAAGCAACAAAGGAAAGTAGGCTAAATTTACTACGCGTTCCGTTTCACTTACGGAGTAGAATCAAGCCCCTCTCCAGGAGAAAGGACTACTATGCCCGAAGAGAAAAACTGCCTCGAAATCATGCCCTTCTACGGAGGGAAGGAATATTGATTCGCTTTATAGGAAAATATATCGAAACAGTAAGGTGTATCGAATCGAGAGAAATTTTACCTGGTTCTTGAGGGGTTGTAATGAGACTTCATCGTCATGATCTTGAAGAAAAGATGAAGAAACTGGTGAGATATTGGTGCTACGGCACTGCGATTCAGTCTCTCCCATACCCCAAAGACCCGTCAGGTATACCATGCCCGCGTACTGCTCAGAGAAGAAAAATCGATCACCCAGAACTAATATGATATCACTCTCTCAAATTTCAGATTTCAGATTTCACACGAATCAAAGAGCTCCCTTTGTTGTTAATCTAAATTCTATGCTACGATTACCAGAATCAGTTTTCAACTGATGCAATATGTAGAAAACAGTTCTTGCGATTGCACGTCAGAGTAGAAAAGTGATCTACTGATCTACTGCGTATTCAACATTAATCAGGGCTCTATCCTTGTTTACTTTAAGTAGAACAACACCTACTGCACAGAGTACCCAACCAAAATGACTTCTATCGCAATGTTTTGTAGCATTACAACGACTGTAACACAAAGTTTTTTTACTTCCCTCTGCTTTTGGGTTCGTTTCCAAACATCAGACTGATTGCGTAAGCCTTCTACCTTGATACAGATACGTATATATAGATACGCGGCGACCAGTGACGTCTTTTGGTATCTTTCCGGACAATTCCAAACCCTATTCCTATATAAGGAGCGCCCGTTCATCCTTTATCTTTTATCTATCGTCAAACATGATATTTATTAATAGTTTACACGTGTTCCGTTTATTCCACTCTATTTCACAGTCAACAAACAATTCTCTCAGAATTCCTCTACTCACTGAAATCATCGAATCCACCTATTACGCGCTTCCTTTTTTTATCAAATCATATGTTCGTGAATATTCTTAAATGTAGATTCACCTTGTCTCGGAAATGA
Organism: Sclerodermus sp. 'alternatusi'; assembly: GCA_037305995.1. Taxonomy (NCBI): domain Eukaryota; kingdom Metazoa; phylum Arthropoda; class Insecta; order Hymenoptera; family Bethylidae; genus Sclerodermus; species Sclerodermus sp. 'alternatusi'. The sequence goes on along the minus strand of CM074546.1, from coordinate 7,209,388 downwards.
AGATCGACTTGACAGGCACGAGAGTCTACGTCATTTTACATCTATGTGGTTTACTCCGTTGAATCGACTGTTACATATTATACAGCTGCTGCCACTGCTTTTCCTTTATCTGCTACATTCTGTCAAATAAGAATAACACGAATTGTTTGCAAATAGCGTATTGTCACTCGGTGTATTGTTGATATCGTTCTATAGATTTTTATTTCATTCCTAAATCTTTTACTGGGAATCCTATAGACATGGCAAATCCTAAATACGCTGATTTACCTGGAATCGTTAGTGATTAGTATGGGTTATGACAGAAATTTTCGAACGATCCTCACGATTAATCATTGATATTTTCTTTCTTAGGCATATGATCAGAGTGACGTCTACGAGACAGCTGATTTGCCGGAATCAGAGCAACAAATTTATTCGGAGGTAGAGTGTATTCTTTATATTCAAATTACATGAGAAATCTAGAGCACGTAGCAAGCAATCTTTAAATGACTTTTATATTCAGGATGAGAATGAAACTGTAGAGCGAATTCGCATTACTCCTACAGAGGCATTCAACAAATTTAAGGATAAGAATATATCTGGCGAACGAGTTGATTTTTCAGAACGCATCTCGCGTAAACACAGAACTGGATATCATGTGTAAGATTCTCTTGCTTCATTAATTGGAACAATAATTTCTTCCGCTTATACGTGCTTTTAAAAATAATTTAGATTCGGGTATTGGGAAATACCAGGAGAAGGGGAGAAAGAAACTCCTCTACAGAAATTCCAACGTTTACAAAGTGAAATTAAAGATTTATATGAGGAAGTCAATGAGATGAAGGTAACTTAATTAAGGTATCTTTATATAAATTTCTTTAGAATTCAAGAAAATATAATTAAAATATATTGCGTACAAAGGCAAAGGCTAAGAGCGAAGAAGAGGATAAGTCCACCGCAGAAATTATTTTACAAGTTAATTCGATAGGAAAACAATTAAATTCTTTAAAACTAGAGGAACATCTTGGGACAGATTTATTGGAATCTTTTTCAGATCCACAAGGAGCCAGAATAAAGTATGGATGAAGTTGTAATAATAATTTATTTAAAATTAAGAGAAATGTTTATAAATAGAAATATATTACAAATTTTAGGCAATTGGTTTCGCAAATCGAATTGTTTAAGAAAACTGCTCATCCAACTGATAAGAAAGAAGAATCAAAGCAAAAAAGTCAAAATGAAGAAGCTGTCGAACCAGGTGTATTGAAATACGAAATGATGTATCTTCCAGAGAAAGCAAGGATGCAAGAAATAGCTAGAATTGCAAAGCTGGAACAAAGACTTTGTTGTTTAGAAAATGTAATTGGATCGGAAAACGATAAGATCGCTAAACTCTCTCAGGTAAACCATTAGTTGTAAATTAATATTAAAATTAATGCGATTATACAAAAGAATAAAGTGCATGCGAATTTGCAGAATTTAAAAACACAAGGCGTTGTTGAAGCAGTACAACAGCTTGGAGCAAAAGCAGCTCTATTAGATGTAAATCAATTAGATAGCATTGAAGGTAGATTAACTACTTTGTTACATAAAATGGATAATGTAGCTCAAAAAAAATCCACATTGGTTCAAGATTCTGAACAAGAGCAAAAGGTCAGGTCGTTTTTTATCGATTATTAGTAGTTTTAGAAACTTCTTATAAACTATGCATTTTACATTACAGATCAGTGAAATGTACGAAATAATTAAAAAGATTGAAATTATGTCACAAATTCTTCCTCAAACTGTTAATCGAATGCTTGCCCTGAATGACATTCATCAACAAGGTAAATGGTTTTTAATGATGTGCGATTATGTTTATAGTTCTAAACATTGCAATGTGAAAAATTTTGTTTCAGCGGCTGATTTTACAAAAACTATTACCGAGTTGTCAGAGTTACAAACGCAAATCTCAACGGATTTAGAAAATAATCAAGTTTTGCTAAAAGGTGTACAAAATAGCTTTGCTACTAACTTAGAAACGATAATGAACAATTTGAAGTCTCTCGATGAACGTGTAAAAAAACTTAAGAAAGCGTAGTTTTTAATTACGATATTTCATATTTTATGAAAGTTTATTGTATGTAATTAATTATATATCGAAAAATATACACTAAACTTTTCTATTTATTGTATATTACACAATAGTTTATGGTATTTAATAATTGTGTATTCCACATATAAAATTGTGCAACTATTCACGTGTAAAATTAATCTCATAAACATAGATCACACTTCATATTTATTTAAAAAATAATGAAATTATATTAGATTGAAGGGATAAAAAGAAAATGTCTTAACTTGATTGTGAAATGATTTATCTGTAATTTATTTTGTAATCCATAATTAAAACTTCAATTTCTGGAAGAACCACTTATTTTTCCCAGATTTATATCTGCAATAAAACAAGAATAAACAAAAATTAACATTATCAACTACATCAAGTTTACAGCACGTTACGAAACAATCACACTTTCTTTGAGGGGATCATCACATCTTAGATTAAACTGGATTGAAAAACCCTTTACCATGTTCAGTTAAATAAAGAGAAAATAGTGCAGTTGCTTGGTAAATACACTGTATTTCATTTATCAGATGACCGTGCTTACCTTTCCTCAAATTTCACTCTTGTTTGGAACTTAACCTTCTTCCTCTTCATGTTGTCTTTCAAGTCTTTAGGTGGAATTTTATCCAATTGTAAGTCTACTGTATACCTAGTTGGCATCAAGTGGTTATAATTCAACACCTAAAACAGAGGTATCAGATTAGCATTAAAATTTGAATAAATGATTTTACTGTGTAAAACTGCAACTATTAATTTTTACCTTAACGAAAGGCTTAATTTTGGAACGCTTGTGCAATTTTGCTTTGCCCATTCTTTTATGAACTTTACGTGGGTATCTATCAATACCCGCAACCATTGCATGGCCATATGGTTTATCGGTTGTACCATCATCAAAATTCCTCATGACTATGGCTTTTCGTCCTGCGTATCGGCCACTGAGGACCAACACGACTTTACCAACTTTCATTATCTTAACCATGTTTGTGATGCTGTAACACAAAATAAATTCCTGCAAATTCTTATCACAACAATTACACGTTAAGCAAGATTTACTTGAACAAAAGTCAATTTAATTTACGTAAAACAAAAATAAACAATATAAAAGCTTTAATTTAAAAAATATAACCTAAATTCATTTGAAATCGAAAATGACAAAGAAAATATATGTTATTGAAGAAATAAAACAATAATCTTTGGAAAAGATGAAAGATAAATAAGTAAGAATTCTAAAAAATAAGCTCAATTTGTTAAGGTTTTTTTAAAATCATTGATGAATTTAGATTATAACTTTTAAAGCAAACGAGGCATACCTTCACTACACGGTTTCACACGTAAAAAGGAAGTGAGTTCGGTTCTGTGTTGCAGATTATAGACGTCGCCACAAACTAATTTTTCAAAGTAAAGGAAGTTAACCTCACTTTTGGCTAGTTTCTTGACCGAACCAATGATAATAAGGTGTTACATAGATGGGAACCATAAAGATCGAAATTATAGATTTTCATGAAAATAGAGATTAAGGCGCAGAAATAAATATATGTTGTTTATGCAGGGCATTCCGAAATTTCGTTTTTCTCTCATAAAAAATATGGGATGGAACGAATTTGATTAATTCTCAAATTAATGCTCAAATCGTAAAATTAAGCATCTACCGTATCGACACGAATTCACCAACATTATAATACTTGAAATATTTCGTTCCTGAAACAGATACTAGTGCATCTAGGTCAAATCCGTAAAATTTCGGGGTTTGGGGGAATTGGCGCGCCTCATTTATACTTTCTGGGGAGGCGGTTCGATAGTATTTTGATATCGGTGTGATGGACGTGATGGGTATGAGACTGAGGCTTGTACACGTGTTCCCGTTTTGTGTAAGTGCGCGTACACACGCACGAGTGATTTCTAACCTGTCTTCTGCTATTTATGTTTAAACAATCTTAAATGACAGTTGGAAGCGCTCGCGGTAAAATGAATACGATCATTCATAAGAGCGCCGTTTATTTCTGGATTGAGCTATGAGTCGATGGGACTCTAATCTCGTTCGTATCATAGAATTCCTTGGCTTGGGTCAGAACAATCGTAATTGAACGACACATGATTGAATCGAGCATGATGTTACCTGGCATCGGAGTTTTTGGAACGGGAAGCATTGTGCGAATCATTATTCCATTTTTGAGAGAAAAAGGCTTTAGCATTCAAGCAATTTGGGGTAGAACGATAGCCGAAGTCTCGGAAATTGCAACTGATCTTCAAATTCCATTTTACACGAGTAAAATTGACGATGTTTTACTACGGAAGGACGTTGATCTCATTTTTATCATGTGCTCGCCCAGCTTACACTCGCAAATTGCTGTGAAAGCCTTGGGTATAGGGAAGCACGTAGTATGTGACAAACCTGCGGGGCTGAGTCAAAATGAGGCCTTAAAAATGGTACGAGCAGCGCAGTATTATCCTTCATTAATAAGCATTGTTAATCATAGTTTAAGATTTCTGCCAGCATTCATTCGCATGAAAAAAGCTTTGGAAGAAGATTACTTGAATGGTCCTATAACCGTAATCGAAGTTAGAGTACACATGGGAAGTTTGTTGCATAATGGTATGTAATGTTTATTCTCACACAACTGGTATTTGTCTTTATTGAACTTTGTTTATTGCAGGCTATGATTGGTTGTGCGATGACACAATGGGTGGGGGTATTTTGGCACTTGTCGGTAGCCATGTTATAGATTTAATTTTTCATTTAGTGGGTCAGAGAGCATTGAGGGTTCATGCCGTTGTACGAACTTTTACTCAAACTACTAAATATATCAATGGCATAAGACAAGTTACTTCTCCAGATTTTTGTAGTTTTCAAATGGAATTGAACAATGGTACTTTGGTAACAGCTACACTAAGCAATCATTTACAAGGACAACTTTCGCAAGAAGTATTAATATGTGGAGGAGGAAATCATCTTCTGGTAAAGGGAGGTGATCTTTATGGTTGTCGTGGGGGAAAAGAAGAAATATTGTACCAAGACACTGAAAATCTGGAAGAAATAAATACGGTTGCAGTTGATTCTATTCCAAGGCCATACGTTAAAGGTCTTAGAAAGATGATCATTGCTCTTAGAGAAGCTTTCCAATCTGTAGAGGATAAAAGGGGTTGGGTGAAAGAACCTGTATTTTCTGCTTCAACTTTTGAAGACGGTCTTTATGTACAAGCTGTAATAGATGCTTTGAGACAAAGCAACAAACATCGTGAATGGATCAAAGTCAGTATCTTAACCGAAGAACCAGATCCCAATCCAATATTAAGTGCAGCTGTTAGAGCAACCGCTATTTCAATTTAAAATTTACTATATTTTTAATTTCATGCGCAATTTCACAAAAGTTCAATTACTAGTTTCATATTTATAAAAAACACATACACACGTATATATATATATATATATATATATATAGGCTTTAAAAGAATCAAGAAGATGTTAAGCTACAAGTGTAGTGTAAATACAAGCCTAATATGGTTGTGATTATATATGTATTATAAATCATTTTTATTTATTAATTTGTCAACCATGACGCGTGCATAATTATTTTATCAAATATTTTAATTATGCAATCTTAATCTGTTAATTAAATTTTTCTATGAAGTACTAAACTTTTATTTTACTATAATAATAAAGATATAAAAATATTAACCATCTTTTTATCAAATTCCTTTACTTCGAAAATTCCTAAAAGTTGTCAGAACTGCAGACACATTGATGAGAATCGAGCTTTATACCAAATATTGCTTAAGGCGCCGCAATACCACTCCATATTTCGGAGATGATCAAAGCGCCAATTGGTGTAACTTTTTTGAATTAACTTTTTCTAGTAACATAATGTCGGTAAGCATATGTTATGGTAAACACAAAAAAGGCGCACACGATGACGGCCTTGTCATCCTGAACGGTGGATGATAGGAGTCGAACGACTTCGATCCTAGCAATTTTGTAAAAACATGGGCATCAAGAGAATGTATTGCTAGGATCTTTTACAATTCAATTTTAAAATTCTTAAAGCTAAGTCGCTCGATATAATCGCTCGCTATAATCGTTCGCATTTTTCGCACGCTTTATTTCGCTCGCATCCCACGTCGGAAGGTCTTGAAGTTCTTTTGCAGAAAACCGACGTCGACCCTAGCAATTTCGTTGAAACGGGGCCACCTCTTGAAGGTATTGCTAGGATCTAGGCAAAAATGTCAGAGGCGCCTTATTGCATCTCCGATGCAATCGCATGACAACCTTAGGGGACCGGCTCCCCCTTGCGCGCCCCGCGAAGCGAGCCCACACACGAAAATAAAAACAGAAAACCAAATAAAAAAGAAGCAAAAGAGAAGAAAAAGAAAAAGCAGAGAAGAAGAAAAACCTTGTAAACATGTTGTGAATGTTTTGAATGAATCCCACGATGGAAGTTCTTGAAGTTCTTGAAGTTCTTGTAGATAACCTGAAAAAAAAACTTAAAAAATAAATCGCTCGCATAATTCGCTCGCTATAATCGCACGCATAATTCGCACGCAATGATGAAGATTTCTAAGTATATTTCGTTAGTTTTTTCCCAGATGCTGCGGACCAAAATGGTCAATGTCGCATCTTGGGCATGTATGTTTCCGACATACTAAAACTAAAAATTGACAATTACGCGGTTCCTATTTTGTCAATTGCATTCATCTTCATCGGGTTTTTGCCAGATACTGCGGACCAAAATGGTCAATGTCGTATCTAGGCCAGCTAATACATAAATTTAACAATTTCGCAATTAAATCGCTCGCATTCCTGAGATTTAGGGACCACTTTCGAGTTGAAGAAAGTGAGGGTCGCGGCCGTGACGGAACTGCAAGAAGCCGGGGTGTGCAAGCCACCCCTGGCGGGACTGAACACAACCAAGCACCCCGGATCACGTAGTTGATAAATCAACTAAACGCGTGATTGGCTGCAATTCAGGAGGCCCCCCGTTGATGTGTCAAACCCAGAACCCCTTGTTGGACCGCCCCCGACCGAACGCCCTCGCAAATACTAAGATGGCTTCTAGGAAAGCTGAAGCCAAAAGGGG